>OY998252.1:76498664-77758164 GCA_963922045.1 Persicaria maculosa | reverse complement strand
GAAAAACACATCTCGTAGAGCACTTAGGTATTCAAAGCTTTTAGAGCTTTGGCGTTCTTACGAGAGTTGGCGCGCCGGAATTGTAAAGACTTTCAAGTTAGTTTATGCAAAGTTTATTTCTTTCAATCATGTCTCGTGTTACCATGAATGAGTAGTTGTCTTTCTTCTAGTGTTGGGGTGAGCCCGAGGATAGCCATGTCGGTGGATTGGTAAGTTGCGAAAAATAGGTACCTTATCTCACTCTATGTTGTGCTTCATATTTGATTGAAAAGTTAAGGAACTCATGTTGCTAAACTTGGGTAGTAATTAAGGTTTCTATTCGGATGTCTATAAACTCTATTTATGAAAAGGATAGATGCAATTAGCGTTATTTATCGAAAGGTTTATATTTCAAATTGTCGGATTTGGTGAAAGCCTTGTCCTTTATCGATAAAGTTCTTGTCTTTTGCGATTTATGATTTCACTTGCATGGTCGTTGTTATGGTAAGCCCTGGCTTTGGAAGTTTTCTTTCATATTTGTTTACTTCGAATTAATGTAGTTCGTTGGGTCCTCGAAAAACTCAACACCTCTGTTATTTTCTAACCATATGTGTTCTCCATCCTTTCATTCTTCGGCCACCTTAGCTGACGCACATAGGTTACTGCATTTTCACTCGACATCGACTGTATTACAGTCGACATCGAGTCACTTGGATCGACTGGTAGTCTTTTGAGCCAATCAATATCGACTACTAACCATTCGATATCGAGTGCTTTCACTCGAGATCGACTGTTGCTTTGGTTTTGCAGGTACTTTACTCGAGATCGACAGACTTCACTCAACGCCGACTGATCCAGTTGACATCGAGTGGTCTCCTGAGTTGATCCAGAAAGTGGATTTGGCTACTTATGATCCGCTGACACGCTTCTTTATGGATCGAACCCGATTTCCTACCACTACAGCGGGAGGAAGTCTTGTATTTATTTGCGTGGACTAGAATTCGGTTTGATTTATATTTTATATTTAATAGACTCGATTTCCTCCTAACAAATTTTGGCGTCGTTGCCAAGTAACTCCACCATTCGACGTCGACATCGAGTCACTTGGATCCACTGGCAGTCTTCTAAGCCAGTCGACGTCGAGTCACTAACCATTCGATATCGAGTGCTTTCACTCGAGATCGACTATTGCTTTTGGTTTTGCAGGTACTTTACTCGAGATCGACAGACTTAACTCGACATCGACTGATCCATTCGACATTGAGTGGTCTCCTGATCTGATCAAGAGCGTGGTTTTGGTTGGTTAGGATCCGCTGACACGCTTCATCATGGATTAAATCCGATTTCCTACCACTACAGTAGGAGGAAGTCTTGTATTTATTTGCGTGGACTAGAATTCGGTTTGATTTATATTTTATATTAATTAGACTCGATTTCCTCATAACACCAAGTCAAGAAAATCCTGAAAGGATTGGATACGAGTGAAATGGCTGAAAGAAGAAACCCCTCCTAACTTGTCATTCGGAGAAGAAATCTCATTAAGATCCCCCATCAAGGCCATCGGATGAAGACACTGAGTGGTGTAAGGCTGCAAAGAGC
Source organism: Persicaria maculosa (assembly GCA_963922045.1). Lineage (NCBI taxonomy): Eukaryota > Viridiplantae > Streptophyta > Magnoliopsida > Caryophyllales > Polygonaceae > Persicaria > Persicaria maculosa. Next base: position 77,756,586 of record OY998252.1, on the reverse strand, counting down.
ACCAGAAAGCCTCTTTGCTATTGTGATCTAGCGGAGCATACACAACGATAACTATAATGGTCCTATTCTTGACGGTATCAAAATAGTCAAAGTGGATAAATCTATGGTGCACCGACACTAGAGTAATCTGACCCACTGCTAGGAGCAAGTCCTTCCAGAGAAGACAAACCCCATTCCCGAACCCCACAAATGGGTCAAAAGCAATATTATTAAAGCCACACTTACGCTAGAGCTTCTCCTTTGGCTACGAACTAGCTTTAGTTTCGAGAAGAGCGAAAAAATTAATAAGTTGTTTCGACAGAAGATATCGACATTCGTCCAAAAATTTTGACGGTGGATCCCACAACGATTCCAAGTTGTTATATTCATAAAAAAAAAACGGATTTTTTGCCTGGTAACCCTGAGGTCTTGCATATTTCGCGTGATACCCAATTTTTTTACGAATTTCCCAAATAACCCTGAAGTTTTTTTTTTCGCCAAATAACCCTGAGGTTTTATCCTTTTTGTCAAATAACCATGTATCCCAAATTCACGTTTTGTTTTTTTTTAATAATTACTTTGGTAAATAACATTTAAAAAGGAAAGAAAATAAAACTACCTAGTTGGTGATTTTGGGAGATTGACCATGACAAATAACGAGTACAAATCGAAAAAACAACAACAAATCCGGATTTGTACTGTATTCTTGGGTGGTGGTGTTTGTTTTAGTTGTAGTTCTTGTTACACGACGTAGTTGATGATTTTGGCTTATGTATTGGTTGTATCAAATGCGTCCACTTTGCAAAAAAAGGAATCTTACATCTATCAAACATCAAAACCTACCATTTGTATGTGTTCCCATTCTAGCAAGCAATAAGAAAACTTGCATCATTAAAAGTAAACAGAAGCAATGGTTTCTCAACATCTTAAAGCAATAAGAAATACACCATCCGCTGCAAAATGGGCTAATGTCGGACAATATTTAGTAGGAAATCCACACAGCCAAGTCAAAGAAGGCAATCCAAATCAGCCTTAACATAAGAAAAACACAACCAAGTAAAAAGAAAACAATCCAAATCTGAGCCTTAACATAAGAAACGCACCCATGATATGAACGACTATTGACTTCTCGGATTCCATGGGGTTGAGCACATCACATCTTGGAGTTGTTCTTCATTGTTTGTTTTCTTCTTCTCTTTCTTCCTTTGCCGGACAATATTTATTTCCTTTTTTTTAAATATTATTTAACAAAGGAATTATTAAAAAAAACAAAAAAAAAAAGTGAAATTGGGAGACAGGGTTATTTGGCGAAAAAAATAAAAATCCCAGGGTTATTTGGCAAAATATGTAAAAAAGTTGAGTAGCACGCGAAATATGCAAGACCTCGAGGTTACCAGGCAAAAAAATCCGTAAAAAAAAAAAGTAATTTGGTCCAAAGGCCTCCGGCCTTTGGACCAAATACTAAATGTCCTAAAAATTTTCCTTTGCTAGTAAATGGCCAAAAAAATTTCATAATATCAACACTACCCCTCATTCTATTTTTCCCCCAAATCCTTCGTTTCATTTAGATCTAGATCTGAGAACCACCCCTGGCTTCTGCTCTTCTCCCGCTTCTTAAGAGCTCCCATGGCTCCTGCTTCTGCTCTTCTCCCGCTTTAATCTCCTTCTTCTTCTCCCTTCTTCTCCCGCTTCGATCTCCCCTTCTGCTCTTCTCCCGCTCCGCTTCGATCTGGTCTGCTTCGGTGTCGAGTTCTAGAACCTCCTTTGCAATTCCGGCAACCAACACCGCCTCGACTTCCGCCCTCCGTCCTTACCGGCGGTGCCTTCCTTCCTTCTAACATCGATTTCCACTGAATCCTTGCCGTCATGTGTTCATCGACAACCGCTACCGGCGGTCCCTTCCTTCGGAACTCGGTTGCCTTGGTCTGCAGATCGTGGTACGAGATCCATCTGGCGAGGGATTCCAACGAGAATCCGAATCACATTCTCATAAATTTCGTCGATTAGGAATCGTTTTCGGTGTTCTCGAAATGTTCGAATCAGCCATTAATTTCGTTGTTTCTGTTTCCCAGTCCCGTTGAATTTTTCAATTTTTAATGTAAATTAAATTAGATTCATGTTTGAGGTACTATCATCCTTTGTGAGGTACTGTCATCCTGGATAAAAATTATATTTGTGCAGTAATTATAAAGACTAGATTAGTCATGCTTTATTGCTTGATGTGAGTGAGTATGTGTATAAGATCACATATCGAAATTTGATATATTGTGTATTAAAAGAATGCCATTGAATACAGGTTTATACTCAACCTTGATTCTAGTGCGGTAGTTTTTGTGTTTCCCTTATCCCTTTGGTTACAGTGTCCATGATCCTATTTTTATTTAGGTTATAATGTCTATGATCATGTTTTTCTTTTGTTACAGTGTATACGACCCTGTATTTATTTTGATTACAGTGTCTATGACCTTGTATTTGTAGTGGTGACAGTGTCTATAACCCTTTTTTTTATCACAGCGTGTCACCACTGATAAGAGTGACGACAGTGACCCCGTAAAAAAAATAAAAATAAAATAAAAGCCCTTGAAACGAATCTGTCATAAAAAAACCTCTGTTTTTATTTTGATTACAACGTCTATGATCCTCTTACCCATTCATTTATTAGAGAAAAACTGTCATCACATGTATTTTGGCTTCTCATTATCCCCTATAGGGTTTGTGCCTCCCTTGTCGTAGGATTTTCCTTTGATTACAGTATCTTTGACCCTTTTTTCATAGTGGTGACAGTGTCTATAACCATGTTTTTATTTTGGTTCCAACATTGATAGGATTTCCTTTGATTACAGTGTCTATGATCTTTTTTTCATATTGGTGACAGTGCCTACGCCCCTTTTTTCATAGTGGTGACAGTGTCTATTATCCTGTTTTCATAGTGGTGACAGGGTCTATGACTCTCTTACGCATTTATATATTGAAGGAGAAATGTCCACCTAATGTCTTTTGGCTTCACATTAGCCCATTTACGGTTTGTGCTTACCTTATCCTAGGGTTTTCCATTTGGTGACAACAATAATCTCTTAACGATGTACTGTACTTAACATTTTAGGGTTTAGGATTTAGGGTTTAAGGCCTTGGCCCTAAACCCTAAAGACTTAACCCTAAACCCTAAACCATAATGTACATCACATGTTCTTTTGGCTTCTCATTAGCCCCTTTAGGGTTTGTGCTTCTCTAATCATAGGGTTTTCGTTTTGGTTACAAGTGTTTATGACCTTATTTTAATAGTGGTTACAATGTTTTTTATTTCTTTTTTTATAGTGATTACATGGTCTATAACCTTGTTTTAACAGTGGTTACATCGTCTATGTCCATCTTACCCATTCATATATTAGAGGAGAACTGTCACCACATGAATATAGGCTTCTCATTAGCCCCTTTAGGGTTTGTGTTTCCCTTTTCCTAGGATTTTCCTTTGATTACAGTGTCTATGAACCTTTTTTCATAGTGGTGACAGTGTCTATAAAACTGTTTTTATTTTGGTTACAACGTCCATAGAGTTTTCCTTTTGATTACAGTGTCTATGACTTTGTTTTTATAGTAGTGACAGTGGCTATGACGTTGTTTTTATTTTGATTACAGTGTCTATGACCCTCTTACCTATTCATGTTTTAGAGGAGAACTGCCACCACATTTATTTTGGTTTCTCATTAGTCCCTATAGGGTTTGTTCTCCCATTTCGTATGATTTCCCTTTGATTACAGTTTCTATGACCATGTTTTCATAGTGGTGACAGTATCTATGACTTTATTTTTTTTTTTTATAGTGGTTACAATAGTAGTTAAATTTATATTTTTATTTTTGTTGTGGTGATACAACTTTAAAAAAAATCTAAAAAACTAGAAATTAGAAATTAGAGAAGAACTGTGGTGTATTTTGGCTTCTCATTAGCCCCTATAGGGTTTGTGCTTCCCTTATCATATGATTTTTCTTTGATTACAGTATCTATGACCATGTTTTTATAGTGGTGAGTGGTGACAGTATATATGACTTTATTTTTATAGTGATTACAACAATAGTTACATTTTTAATTTTTTTTTTATTGTTGTGACACTACTTTTAAAAAATATAGAAATTAGAAATTAGAGAAGAATTGTCATCACATGTATTTTGGATTTCATTAGCCCCTATAGTGTTTGTGCTTCCCTTTGTCCTAAGGTTTTTCTTTGATTACAGTGTCTATGACCCTATTTTTATAGTGGTGACAGTGTCTATAAAGTTGTTTTTATTTTTGTTACGGCGTCTATAGGGTTTTCCTTTTGATTACAGTGTCTATGGCTTTGTTTTTATAGTGGTGACAATGGCTATGACACTGTTTTTATTTTGATTACAGTGTATATGACCCTCTTACCCATTCATGTATTAGAGGAGAACTGTCATCACATTTATTTTGGCTTCTCATTAGTCACTATAGGGTTTGTTCTTCCTTTATGATATGATTTCTCTTTGATTACAGTGTCTATGACCATGTTTTTATAGTGGTGACAGTATCTATGACTTTATTTTTTTGTAGTGGTTACAATAGTAGTTACATTTTTAATTTTTTTTATTGTGGTGACACTACTTTAAAAAAATCTAAAAAACTAGAAATTAGAAATTAGAGAAGAATTGTCACCACATGTATTTTGGCTTCTCATTAGCCCCTATAGAGTTTGTGCTTCCCTTTTCCTAGGATTTTCCTTTGATTACCGTGTCTATGAACCTTTTTTCATAGTGGTGACAATGTCTATAAAACTGTTTTTATTTTGGTTACAGCGTCTATAGGGTTTTGCTTTTGATTATAGTGTCTATGACTTTGTTTTTATAGTGGTGATAGTGGCTATGACACTGTTTTAATTTTGATTACAGTGTCTATGACCTTCTTACCCATTCATGTATTAGAGGAGAATTGTAATCACATTTATTTTGGCTTCTCATTAGTCCCTATAGGGCTTGTTCTTCTTTTATGATATGATTTCCCTTTTATTACAGTGTCTATGACCATGTTTTTATAGTGGTGACAATATCTATGACTTTATTTTTTTTATAGTGGTTACAATAGTAGTTACATTTTTAAATTTTTTTTATTGTGGTGACACTAATTTAAAAAAATCTAAAAAACTAGAAATTAGAAATTAGAGAATAACTGTCACCACGTGTATTTTGGCTTCTCATTAGCCCCTATAGGGTTTGTGCTTCCCTTTTCCTAGGATTTTCTTTTGATTACAGTGTCTATGAACCTTTTTTCATAGTAGAGACAATGTCTATAAAGCTGTTTTTATTTTGGTTACATCGTCTATAGGGTTTTCCTTTTGATTAGAGTGTATTTGACCGTGTTTTTATAGTGGTTACAGTGTCTATGATCCTATTTTTATTTTGCTTACAGCATCTATGACCCTTTTAACCATTCATATGTTATAGGAGAACTGTCACCACATGCATTTTGGTTTCTCATTAGCCCCTATAAGATTTCCTTTTGATTACAGTGTCTATGACCACGTTTTTATAGTGGTGACAGTATCTATGACTTTATTTTTATTATGGTGACAATAATAGTTACATTTTTAGTTTTTTAACGGAGATTACGCGAGTTAGAAAAACTTCTATAATTGCGGGATAATTTCTGAAATTTTAGAAATTAACACAGGGGCATATTTTATAAAAAAAAACAGAAAGTCTGGGAGGTTTGGCGTAATTACTCTTCTTTTTCCCCCATCTCGAGCAGCTTCAACAATGATTTTCGTCGATCTTCCGACGGCTAGTTCTCTTTACACAGAGCTCCGTTTGACGCGTATGACCTATCAAACTGACGAGTGCAATCTCTACTTTAGTCTCGTTGTGTTGATTTTGTCGAAGGATGATCTTATACATCGCGACGAATGCTTGAACAGTGGCTGCTAAGCGGCTGTTTCACGAAGCTCCAAGGTGTCCAACAATGGCGGTTAGCGATTTTGTATAAATTTGAGAGGGGTTTTTGCACGAAAATCATCCATGATAGATGTACAACGTGATTGAGCGGGTAGAAGGCTTGGATTTAGGGTCGAACGGAGAGGAGGTCAAGCGATGGCGGTGATTCTCCTTCCATGGCTATGTTGGACTATGCTCCACAAATGACACCTAAGTTGCACTATCTTGCACTAATTTGTAATCAATGCCTTGCTAGTTGCTACCTTTAAACAAATTCAGAAATTTATTTAAAGTTGTAATCAACCCACTGTCCAATAATTTAGTTTTTTCATTTTTCATATTCAGACATAGCAAAAGTCAATGATGCAATTGCAGGGGGAGGAACTCCAGAAAATGGGGGGATAAACAAGAAGCTTAATCGGAGATTTTCCAGCTTGAGATCTGCCAAAATCGAAGAGCTATTTCAGATCTGCCAAATTGGAGATCTACTATTCTCCTTCCATGGCCTCTCAAGGTCGCACCTCCTATTCTCCAGGAAGCTTAATCGGAGATCTGCAATTTTCCTCAAATCGGAAGGTCGCACCTCCTATTCTCCTTCCATGGCGTCGCCGACCGATCGGAGGTATTCGGATCTAGAAGCCTCGTCGGGGAATATGCAGATCTGGAGGATGCTCGTGTATCGGCTAGAGACGGCAAGGCCGATTCTGGTGGCAGTCGCTCCTCCCTGGTGCCATGTCTCAAACCTCAGATTTTGGGAGGAACCCATGGAAGCTCGGAGGGGAGCTTGAAGAAAGTCATGGAAGAGCTCGAAGAAACCCGTGATGTGTCTCGTTTGAAGAAAGAAACGGGAATAATGAGGCAGGGGTAAAATTGGAAAAAGTGGACACTCACTTAATATTGTAACCCTTCCGTCCTATGGCTTAAATTTTGGTCACCAAAAGTCCACTTAGCAAAAAAACCCCTAAAAAATTGATTTTAGAGGGAACCGTTGGTTCAACCGTTTTGAATGGAGGCCCGAGAAACCCGAGTCTGCAACCAGTAACATGTTTGAATTTAGAGAATAATAATCGTGGACCGATATAGTGGTTTAATAGTGAATAACCAGTAACATTAAGCTACCAACTTATTGAAATTTTGGAATGTAAATGTATTGAAACACACAGGAATTGCTTGTTGGTGCTTTTAGTTAAAGACTGGTGGACCGATATAGTGGTTTAATAGAGCCAAGGTATGGTGATCGTATAGACGTCTGCTGAGCAAAGGAAAAGAACATGCAGAGAGCAGAACAGACACACGGAAAGCACCTGTAGCACCACCAATAGAGCCCATCAGATGAGGCAAATGAGAGCACAAATGATCGTGGTCAAAAGGAAACCCGCAAAGGATAAGTATAGATTTTCTTTAGATAGAGTTTGAGCTGACATGAATTACATATAGTGAATAACCCGGCAACATTAAGCACCAAAAACTATCGAAAGGAGAAGAATAACAATAAGAACTAAGTGATCTGTGATAGACTCACACATAGCTAAAATATATAGCTTAATAAGTATTACTTGGAACAAGGTTTAGTAAGTAAACAAGAGTAAAAAAAATCCATGAACATAGACTCTAACAGTGTAACACTAGGAGAGCTCGTCCAACAGCTTGTAATGTCACAAGGATCATAAGAAAGACTCTCCAATATAGAGGACAACTTTGGCCTAATTGAACGAAATGAAATCCTTTGAAATGACCACGGTTGGAAGAACATAACATCGAGTCGTAAGGCTAAAAGATGTTAATACAATGAATGTAGGGCCTATGAAAATCTGTTGAAAAACATCCGTCAGAAAACAGCGACAATGAAAAACAGAAAGGATGTGGCGTGGTATATGCTGAACCCACTGCCTTAGAAGCGAATTCGCCCCGGTCGTAGGTGCAAGTCGGCAACAGGCTTCGCCCCCCAAGATTACACAACACACCGTCGTAATCATGACCTCAAAAACAATGGTTTGGAATCACCCAGAATGCTCAGACCAGAGGTAGAAGAAGAGAGAAATGTTTTTCTGTGTGTTTTGTGAAGAAGAAGACGTCTGGTTTTAAAGCAAAAGGAGACGCTCCTCAATCAAACGTGCAGGCAGAAATCTCATAATGGTTACAAGAGACGCTCCTCATTCAAAATGTGACGGAAATCTCGGAACAGTTACAACAGAGGGGTAAAGATGAGAAAATAATTCAGAAAAACAAAAGGATAAGCTAGAGAAATCTTATCAGTTATTTTGTAACTCATCTGGCCACCACGTGTCATGAACACTGACCGACGGCGGTGGTGGTGGTTGTGTGAGTCCCTGACGGAAGGGAAACTTTGTTAGATTTCACCTCGCGAAAGAAATAACCCAAACAAATAAACTAAACTAGCAACCTAGTATAGCGGATAAGTAAGGGGTCGAACCCACAGAGAAACAAGTACTTCAATGCAATACGTGTTTATCAATTATGACACCAACAAAGGACTAGGGATATGAATGAAGAAAGACAACACAAATAAACTAAGACAAAGATATGGATACGAACAAATAGAAGACAAAAGGTAAGAGTGTGGTTTGCCTACAATTCGCAACATTGGTTGATTTATTGATCCTAGAGATGATTGCAATATTATTCCTAAGCCTATGTCGACTAGACTAAAGTTGAAGGATCCACAGAGATACAATCACCTTATTCAATATCATTAAAGAATAGCATTAAGAACTCAAGTACTTAGACCAATTGGCACATTGATTCAATGCAATTAAGACAGATATGCGCATACCGAACTCAGCCCTAGTCGAATCTACACAACATAGATCAATTGTTATCATCTAGTACAAAGGCATAGAAATATCCCTAAATCAATGACTTCGTTTGCTATCAAGAAACCAACAACGAATTCATATTATAGATGTGAACTCTAACTAGATGTGCGGTCATAGAAAGAATCACAAATATAAACAATGAAGAACAAGATGATAAATAAACTCATTAATAATATAGAAATCAAGTCTCACAATCAACCAACCAAGTCTTGAATCATGGTAAAACCACAAGAATTCTAGGCAAGTATAACAAACCTTGAATCCCTAAACTTAAATCATCTCATTGTAATGAGTTGATGAGGACTAGACTCTATGAATTTAACTCTGAAATATGACCTAATATAGCCTTCTTTCGTCGGCCAAACCCTAGAATAAGTGAAGATAAAAGTTCTCATTAAGATAGATTGGGTCGTGTATCGCAAATCCGGATCTGACGAAGCGACGTGCGCCGTGGAAATGGCAGTGGCCGTCGTCCTTACAGTGTTGACAGCTTCGGCAGACTGAACTTGTAATGCACTTTCTGGAGTCATCCATTGTCCGATTGATGCATATGAATGTGTTGGAAAGCTCTTTCCAAGCACTACGATTCTCGTGAAGATCTCATAAACTAATTCCAACTTCTCAGAACCTTAAAGATGGGATTTCTCCATGTTCTCCATTTTTGGTCTTGTTCCTTAGCTCTTCTTTGTCCATTTTGCTCCATTCTTTCTCCACCTTTCGAGGCCGGATCTTATAACCTACAAATAAACACTAGAAATCGTAGATTCCGCACTTCGAATACCAAATGACCAAGAATATGAATAAGCTTATTAAACATGCAATAAGAATACTTAATGCACCTAAGACCACCTATAAATGACCATATAAAATATGCATTATCAAACTCCCCCACACTTAAGCTTCGCTAGTCCTCTAGCGAACTAGATTATAGCATAGAGATGGAGACTTCTTTATGTCTAAACAAAAATTTTTATACCATAACAAGTACAAATTAAACATGAAAAAAGCAAACAAATTGTCATAACTCCAACTCCCCCACACTTAAGCCTTTGCTTGTCCCCAAGCAATGAAGAACATGGCAATAACCAAGTAGCCCGCATGCCTATCCATCCAACCTCACAGGGATAAATGTGTTTCTTTAAAGCCTAAACATATTCATCATGCATTCGCCTCATCAAAAACAACATCTCAAATGTGTGCAAACATGAACAAGGTAGACAAACATCATAGCATGTATATACATGACCAAGTAGCCCGCATGCCTATCCATCCAACCTCACAGGGATAAATGTGTTTCACTCATGCTCTCATGTGTTTAGGCTTTAAAGAACAACTCTCAACTCAATCCAAGATGCAACTAATCTCATAGAAATTGACAACAATATCACCAAATCTCCACCGAAATGTCATTACTAGCGGAAAAACAATAAAAATAAACAATTTGGGTCTAGATCTCTCTCTTGTTTATTTTTTCTTTTCTTTTCGGCTCCTTTTTTCTTCTCTTTTTTCATTTTGTTTTTTCTTGCTTTCTTTCGACCTTGGTGTATTCCTTGCACGAGTCACAAAAATGGGTATCATGAATGGTCCCGGTCTATCAACACTTCAACCTACATGAATAAAGTCCACTCGAACATCTTTTGACGCGAGTTGCAAACATGGGTGTCATGAATGAACCCGGTTACTCAATGATCAAGCTTCCTTCCTTAGTGGGTAACTTTTGACACCGTTTTGCGTGAATCATACCCATGGGTGTCATGCGTAGATCCGGTTAGTAAGTGTCTCAACCATTGCCACCTTATTTCACTCAAAACATGCAACTAAAGCCAAATATAAACATAAAAGCATAAAATCCCGCAAGCAACAAGCATATGAGTCGGTCTTGACAATAGATAATGAAGTCAATATCAAGAGGTAGAAACATAACGAGATTATATCACACATAAAAGCAACAAGAATTATATGATTCCAATAAGGCTAAAAAACAATCTCACAAGGGTCGTATTGTGTAGGATTTCAATCATACTCAAGCTCAATTATACATGCTCAATTACATCACCAAATCATGCTTCACTTGAAAACCAAATTTTATAGGACAAGGCTACACAATCCAAACATGCTATGGGATTTATATGATCATGCCAAAATATATAATATAGGACAAACATTACAAGACGGGTAGTTGAATAACACATATTTTTCCCCCACACTTAAACTATTCATCATCCTTAATTGAAAATCAAATAAAGACAATAACATTTAAAATAAAAGTACAAGTGGGGGAAAGGGGACCTACCTGATCATGGTAGTGGTGGCTACAATCGTCGAACAACAAGCATTGGAGCACTGGGGCGGTGGCGGGCGCCGGGTATGGGGCGGCGGGCACCGTGTATGCAGAACTATGAATCCGAGTTGCAATGTTGATATTCCGACGTCCAAAATCCTTCCAAATTGCTCTTTGAAGATCGTGACTTGATTTCAAAGTCTCTCTTTTGTGGTATGGATGGTGATGGTATGAAAAGAATCGAAATTTGATGGATGAAGGGTATTGATGGTTGTGAATGATGGGTGGGAAAGAGAAGGACTTTTGATTTGAAACACAAGGCATAGGTTTTGGAATTTAGATTCAAGTGGAGAAATTAGGGTTCTTGCATTTTCTTGTGCACAAAGGCTTGAATGATCAATTTATGGAATTGGGATATATGGTTAATTGGAAAGGGAAAGGATCATCTATCAAAAAGAAAAAGAAATATTAGAAGTAGATAAAAATAATAAAAGAAAACAAAATAAATAAAAAGATAAAATCTAGTCCTAAGATAAATAAAAACTAACCTAAGAGGAAGCAAACTAACCTAAGATAGAAAGAATAGATAGAAGATAAATAAAAACTAACCTAGAAAGAAATCTAATCCTAAAGATAGATAGAATAAAATATACTCTTAAAATGGAAAATAGAAAACATCTAATCCTAAATAAGATAGAAAATATAAACTAACCTAAAAATCGAAAATAATAAAAGGATAGAAAATATCCCCTTCCAATGTTGCAAAAAATCTGAACTCGTCAAGAGAAACACAAGGGCGGCGGGCGCCGTGTCCTCAGAACGTGACTCCGTCATTCAATCAAGCAAATTTCACGGTTAACTCAAGACTCCTCCAAAAACACATATATCTAAATGGGGCTCTATCATTTTATTGAATTTTGAAAGACTAAATACCTAACTAGGAATTGAAAAACTTGCAAACTAGAAAACAAATCATGGGTTGCCTTCCAAGAAGCATCTTTGGTTAACGTCATAGACTCGACGGTTTATTATGTCCTTACCTTAAGACTCATTCAGACATTGTTAAAGCCCTTAAAAGCAAATCAAATTCTTGTGCCCAACCAAAATTTGAATGAACACTAAACATGAAGAACTTTGCAATTAAAGATACCTTGTAGAGAAGCTTTGACACTTTCCTACATACCTGAGGTCGATCTTCTCCAGAGGGAGTGCAAGACCACCAACACAGTTCCGCTGGTGTATTGTAGAAGTAATGCTCCCAAGGATCCAAATATTCACCATAATCCGCAAAAGTGTTAGAAATTTCATTACCTTGCGCAGAAGCCATAGAAATCGGCTCTAGAATTGGTTCGTCAATAGGTGCGATTGAGATGAGTTCTTCAGATGAATCAGCAGCCGAAACATATAGATCCTCATGCGTGCACTCATGAGATTCCATTTCAATAAGCATTGGGATTTCCTCTTCACCCACGGATGCTTCCTCGTCACTCAAGAGGGGGTTGTCAATCAATGATAGGACCTTGGTTCTTGGACCAAATTCCTCTTCATAGATGTCTTCCTTAATCATCGCATCATTCGCCACATCGCCTATTAGGTCCCAAAATCCTAATGGTCCTGGTTCACACAATCCTTTCTCATATGCACATATCAAATACTTCATCATCCTTAAATGTGCACCCCCTAGGACGCAATGTATCATCTCAATAGTGACGTCTTCAATGCTTTTTTGATGGCCTATTTTCCATACAGACTAGTACCTTTGAAACATATCGGATGAAACTCTCATCGGGTAGCTGGCATTACTTCATTGGCACTAAGATAGATGGATCCTCAAAACACAATGGTGCATCAGATGTAGCAGGAGGCAAAGCGGCGTCACCGTCGATAGGCTCTTCCATATCTTCTTCACATACGTCTGAGATATCTGCAGCGACGGCGGGCGCCGGTGGTAGGGCGGCGGGTGCCGCTTCTGCAGAACCATCATCCTTCTTGTTTTGCTCGGCCACTTCCTTGCGTTCTTCCTTCAATGCTTCGTCAGCTAGGTCGTGGAAAAGATCCCACAATCCTGATAGCCCGGGTTGCACAAACCATTGTCACACATGTCATCGATAAGTTCTCGCATTTCAGTACTTACGCCTTCATAAATGCAAAGAACCATATCTCGCTCACTATCATAGATATCCCGTGTTTGACGCTCACTCACTAATTCTTGCACTATTTTGAAGTAATGCTGAAAAGGTTCTCCCTGATTTTGATATAATATCAACATTTTCTAAAAAAAAATTCGAAAAAACAAAAACAAAACAAAAGACACAAAAATCAATAAACACACAAAACGAAGAAATAAACTTGGTTTCCCGGAAACGGTGCCACTTTTGACGGAAGGGAAACGTCGTTAGATTTCACCTCGCGAAAGAAATAACCCAAACAAATAAACTAAACTAGCAACCTGGTATAGCGGATAAGTAAGGGGTCGAACCCACAGAGAAACAAGTACTTCAATGCAATATGTGTTTATCAATTATGACACTAACAAAGGACTAGGGATATGAATGAAAAAAGACAACACAAATAAACTAAGACAAAGATATGGATATGAACAAAGAGAAGACAAAAGGTAAGAGTGTGGTTTGCCTACAGTTCGCAACATTGGTTGATTTATTGATCCTAGAGATGATTGCAATATTATCACTAAGCCTGTGTCAACTTGACTAAAGTTGAAGGATCTGCAGAGATACAATCACGTTATTCAATATCACTAAAGAATAGCATTAAGAAATCAAGTACTTAGACCAATTGACACATTAATTCAATGCAAGTAAGACAGATATGCGCATACCGCCCTAGTCGAATCTACACAACATAGATCAATTGTTATCATCCACTACAAAGACATAGAAATATCACTAAATCAATGACTTCGTTTGCTATCGAGAAACCAACAACGGATTCATAGCATAGATCTGAACTCTAACTAGATGCGCGGTCATAGAAAGAATCACAAATATAAACAATGAAGAACAAGATGATAAATAAACTCATGAATAATATAGAAATCAAGTCTCACAATCAACCAACCAAGTCTTGAATCATGGAAAAACCACACGAATTCTAGGCAAGCATAACAAACCTTGAATCCCTGAACTTAAATCCTGTCATTGTAATGAGTTTGTGGGGACTAGACTCTATGAATTTAACTCTGAAATATGAACTAATATAGCCTCCTTTCATCAGCCAAATGTTGATAGGAGGAAATCGAGTATGCAAAATAGAATGTAAATAAAATAAGGCAAACCAGATTCCGTCCCTTGCAAATAATTACAAGACCTCCTCCTGATGCAGCAGCGGGAAGTCAGGATCGATCCACGAGGAAGCGTGTCAGCGGATCCTAGGCAGCGGAGAAATCTCACGGAAGTCGACCACAGATGTCCTCGATCTCGACTAGAGTTAGTCGACAGAAGATCGGACCAATCGAACAACGCAGCAGACACAGGCACTGGGTCTTGTCGATCTCGACTAGAGGCTACTCGATATCGAGTAGGCTTCATCGACGTCGAGTTGAGCTTTGTCGAGTACCTGCACACAGAAGCTACAGCGATGCTAGATCGAGAATCAGTACTCGATATCGACGAGTGCTATTCGATATCGAGGAGATAGAAACTAAAACGTAACGAAAGAAAGTAAAAACAATTGCTTTGGGATTTCGAACTAAACTTAATGTAAAAGGCTTTCAAGATTGGGGTTTGCAACAACGATAACCAAGCATGCCTAAGGCGGAAATAAAACAGATAATCATGTAATTCGCATCAAAGGACAAGCTTTCGCCTTTTCCAACAATTAGACAACTCTTTCAAGAAACCCTAATTGTCTCTACTAATTTTATGTTTACAATCCAAGTTGTTAGCATGGATCTCCATTAGATGGGTAATAAACACATAAACAAGTAGTAGATGCTCAAAACATGATAAAAGTCAGATCTTTACCTCAAACACGCAGGGCTATCATCGGGCTCGCCCCAACCCTAAAAGTGGGTGGACTACTCGCGCTTCATCACAACCTCAGACATCATCGATTGAAAGAAAACTAATTGCATTAAAATAAACCAAAGTTTACAACCGCTTGAAGCCAATTCCGCTCTCGCTTCACAACTCCAATCGGCCGCTCACTCTCTCTCTCTACTTCTCCTACTTACTTCTCTCTGAAATTGAATCAATGAAAAACCAGCCCCATGGGCTTTATTTATAGCCTTCTATTCCTTGCTATTCAAGGATAAAATATCTATATCTATATCTAAAACTATATCTAAGATTTTAAAGATAAATAAAAGCTATAATGAAATTAAATCTAAATAAGGGAAATATATCTAAAGTGTCTTCAAGTGGATAGAACTCTCTTCTTCATGATAGATGTTGATAGATCGGATAGAATCGGCAAACTTCGAGCCCAAGTAATCCCAATCCGAGTAGAACTGCCCCAAGACGCGTCACGCGGTTTCTAGAGTCCTCCTCGATCTCGAGTAAGGTTAGTCGAGATCGAGTAGAATTGTTGGTCGACCGGGCTTGGCTCGTCGTCTCGGGTTGCTGGTCCTCGACAGGCTCGGACATGGCTCCTGGGCGTCCGTCGATCTCGAGGACCCCTTGTCGACATCGAGTAGAGAGGCTCGTTGACTAGGTCTGGCTTGGCTGGTCGGGCAAGTCTTCTCGATGTGTTTGGTCATGGCTCCTCGGCTTTGTCGACCTCGAGTACCTCTTGTCGACATCGAGTAAGGATGTCCGAGCATGGTTGGTCGATCTCTCCTTGGCATCCTTGGGTGGCTTTCTCGACTCCTGGGTGTTTGTGCAGCTTTGTCGACATCGAGTAATGGTACTCGATCTCGAGTAGATTGCTGGAGCCGGGTTGTTCGTCTTCGGCTTCTCGACATGATCCTCCTCGATCTTGGCTGGTGTCTTGACAGGGTTTATCGAGATCGACTAAGGCTAGTCGATGTCGAGTAGCTTTGAGCTCCGGTTCTTGCTTCTTGGTTTTCTCCCGAAATGTTTCCATATTCTGCGATATTAAACAAAAACTTATGTAGATCTCCATTTCTGACAAATAAGCATATACTACATAAATCCGACATATTCCCAACCCGAAATATGCAAAATGTAAAGAATATGGAACTGAAATATGCATTAAGACATGGCTACTTTGGAGACATCAAATCACCCCATACTTAGATTTGCTTGTCCTCAAGCAATAACCAAACAATAACCAAGACCTACAACACATCCTTCAATTCTTCGCCTTTGTCAAAAGCAACATCTCAAGCAGTAGCAATGTAAGACAAGTGAATTTAACGTCATCACACATATATGAGCGATCCATAGGCATAGGAAGTATAAATCCAACCTCACAGGGATAATGTGCTTACACTCAACTCTCAAATGTGTTTAGGCTATGAAGATCAACTCTCAACTCAATTCCATATACAATCTCATAAACATTGCAATTTAAACATGAATCCACTTCGCAACCAATTATGAAAATGCAACAAGAAATATCAGGAGGACTTCGCTCAATAGAAGTCTTCAAAGAAGATTCCATTCAGCGGGGTTGTAATGGGGCTTGGTAAGAAATAATAAGGAATGGAATTATTTCGCCATGTGGTGCTTTAATAAAATTTGGGAATCAAGACTCCTAAATCTCCAACACAACCAAACCATAACTTCTCAATCATATGCATCCACCAAACTCTCCCGTTTATCTTAATGAAGTATGTGACCTTTCAAATTTTCTCAACCTCTCCAAAGTATGCATCTTGAAAGAAATAAGGTAAATTTGGCTCATGCACTTTATTCACAAACATATGTACTTTTTCTTCTTTTTTTTTCGGATTTTGTTTTTCGAAAATAAAAACCAAATAACACTAATAGTGCATTTATAATGTGAGCCAAAAATCCTTTTACATAATATGCATAGCAAGATAAAAATTTAAAACCATCTCATATCTCAATAATTTCAACAATCCTTCCTTCTTGAAATGCAACATAAGCTTATTCTTTCCACAAATCATCATTCCAACCAACTCTAAGTCTTAATTCCCAAATGGGGGTCAGGCTCAATTTGGCTAAGGATATTTTTTTTGTGGAGTTCATAATAAAAGTCTCAGGCTAATGTTATGGCTTCAAGCAGGGATAATGCAGGGTAGGTAAAGAGAGGATAAAATTGGCTTAAATGGTGCCTCCATCACTTAATTCTCATCAACATAAACATATAAATGCATTGGCTTTGAATAACTATCACAACATTTAGAGATGCATAGGAAGAGTAAATACACTCAAGAAAGTAGAGGGATTTTTAATGTTCTCCCTATAAGGCCAAGATTCTCACTAGGACAATTTTTGTTGGATTCTAACCTTTAGCTTAGGATCATATGTGCTCAATTTCATCACAAGTTCACAATCCACATAAAAACCATTTTGAGGACTTAGGCTAAACCTTCCGAACATGCCATATGGTTTACATGATCAAGTCAGTCATTATTAATCTTCATAGGACATCTAAGTTAGGGTATAAAACAATGCAAAATTTTAAACATGCATATTTTTTTATTTTTCGACATTTTCTATTTTTTTATTTTTATTTTTATTTTTATATTTTTCTTTCCCTTATGTAAAAATCAAGACTAAATTATGACAAAAGATTTAAAAGGCATAAAATTTAAACATGAATGCATAACATAAAAATTAAAATTTCACCATGTAAAACCAAAAGCAAGACTAACACATATGATAATGATTGAGCCCTTCCCCACCCCATACTTAAAATTTACAGTGTCCCCACTGTATAAAATCAAATAAAAACAAGAGTAAAGGAAGGAACTCACAGGATAACACATCGAGGGGGGTGAATCAGTGCAGGTCGAGTAACTGGCTGGTCGATCTCGAGTACATGTTACTCGATCTCGAGGAGCTTCTCAGCGTCTGGTGGTTTTCTGAAGTCGAGGAGCTTCTGGTGGCTTGTCGATATCGAGTTGGCCTACTCGATATCGAGTAGTGTCTGGGTTGCTCCTCCTTATCGTCGTCGACTTGGCCTTCGTCGATTCTGACTGTTTTCATGGACTTCTTTATTCCACTTTTCGCAATCCTTATATGCTTGCCGACCTAAAAGTGTTAGATTGCACAAGAAACAAGACTATCCACATGAAATATTCTAAAAGACATAAAACCAAAACCAAAAACAAAAACCAAAAAGTTTAAAAAGTCTCAAAAATTCATAAAGTTCTATATACATGCTCTAGATTTTAGAGTCGCTAGGCCGACTTCTTCGTTTGCGCTCAAGGATCATTATTGTGGGGCCCGCTCATGCTTGGCCCTTCTCCTGGATCATCTAGGTCCTGATGGTAGTATGCAAGCTCAGCTGACAGGTGGTTACTTGCATCATCTCCTTTCTCTTTCTTCTTCTTCCTTCCAACTCTTAGTTTTCGCAGATTCTCTCGCCATGGTGTCTTATCTCCCCTTAAATCATTGATAATTTTCTTTATGGACTGAGGGAGAGTAGAATTCATACCTGAACTTACCTTTTCGGACCCAAAACAGAAATCTTTGGGCTTGGGGCTAGTCGAGATCGAGTACTGCTGGTCGACCTCGAGTACAGGGACCCCATACTTAGGTGCTTGGCAAGTCAGTCGCTCATCAGTGGAAGTCGACATCGACAAGTCTTGGTCGAGATCGAGTAGCGCCCTTGTCGAGATCGAGCAGCTCTTGTCGACCTCGAGGACAGTGCTGGCGCTTCCCTCCGCTGTTTGCTTGGTCCCGCGGTTGCTGATGCTTTTCACCTCCAGCCAGGAAATTTCCTCTTTTGCAGGGCCAAAAGAGAAATCCAAAACCTCATCGCCTATGGTGAAGGTGAGCGAGCGATTCTTAACACTAATTCTGGCATCTGTAGTAGCTAAGAATGGTCTACCAAGAATAATAGGGCTAGTAGGATCTTCAGCACAGTCAATGATAAGGAAATCTGCTGGAACAAAGAACTTACCAACCTGGACAGGGACGTTCTCAACTATACCTGTAGGGATGACTACTGTATTGTTTGCCATGTATAGCTTGGCATCCACAGGTTCTATGCATCCTATTTTGACCTTCCGCCAGATTGATAAAGGCATGATGCTCACACTTGCTCCTAAATCACACAGAGACTCATATTTATATTGTCCAAAACCCACAGTAACAGAAAACTTACCGGGGTCAGGTCTCTTTTCAGGGAAGTGGAGTACTTTTCATTCGCCTGCGATCTCTGAGATGGATCGCTTCTTGCTCAGGATTTCCTTTAGAAATTTGACATATTCAGGCATCTCTTGCAGGGCTTCTGTAAAAGGAATAGAAACATTCAGTTCTTGCAGCATATTAACAAATCTGGTAAACCTACCTGTAGTGGGATCTTTCTGTGCTTTAGAAGGAAAAGCCAGTGGCTTTTTCTGTTTTGGAGCCAGATCAGCTAGAGGTGTTGCAGAGTCGTCGATGTCGGCCAGATGTTGCTCCTCGATCTTGACCATGGGCTCCTCGACATCGAGTTGGGTGGTCGACCTGGAGTTGCTGGTCTGCGCAGCGGAGTCCGAGCTCAGCTTCTGGTCTTGGTCGAGTAGCTTCTTGTCGAGGTCGAGTACGGTCTCCTCGAGATCGAGTAGGCTTTGCTCTGTCTCGAGTTGTTGCTTTGCCTTGCTTTGCTGTTTCCCGACCTCTAGCTCATGTAATTGATGCCCACTCCTGAGTTTGATAGCTGCGACGTGTCCGGTCTTCCCTTTAGGATTTGGTTCAGTTTGCCCAGGGAGCTGTCCGGACGGTCGTGGGATCTGTGCAGCGATTTGACCCATCTGGGTCTCTATTCCCCTTTTCCAGATGTCCAGTTCTCCAAATTTTATAGTGATGTTCTGGAACTGGTTGTTGATGGTACCCTGATTCCGACGCATCTCCTCAAGGATCAGCTGCAGATCATCCTTCTTTTGATCCCTTTCTGGATGTCCTGGAGCTCTGTAGGGTGGGGGATTCCTAGGAGGACCTTGGTTCCACTGTGGTTGATAGAACCTTTGATCTCCCATGTAGCGATTGGGACCCCCAACGTAGGCTGCCTCTTCATGTGTCTCTGCCATTCTGACTTGCTCTGTGTGTGGGCACTCAGTAGTGGTGTGCCGCTTTGATCCGCATTCGATGCAAGGCTGATTGACAGATAGATATTTGACTTGCTTGAGGAGCTTGCGATTCTGGTCTCTATAGAATTTCTCTCTGACATCTGGGTCGATCTCTTTTGCTGGCTCATAGAGTGGCATAGATGGTGCTGGCCTGGCGTAGGAGTTCTCCTCATAGTTTGCAGTAGACCCATATTTTTTGTCATAATTGGTGAGCTTGTCCAGCACACCCCAGGCGTCAATTGGCGGTATCGTCAGATACTCATAGCGAGTATAATGGTTGATCCTGTCCTTAGTGACTTGATCAAGAGAGTTGAAGAAGATCCCTTGAATGACGTAGGGTGGCTGTCCATGAGTAGGGCAAGATCGCGGCAGTTCCTTGTAGCGTTCCCATGCCTTTACCAGCGGTTCCCCTTGCTTCTGTTTGAAGGCGGTGATTTTCTAGCGGAGAAGTGCTGTTTTGGCGAGTGGGAAGAATTTATTCAGAAACTCTTGCTCTACTTGGGCCCATGTCGTGAGTGATCTTGGTTTCAGCCCTTCAAGCCACTTAAGTGCAGGCCCAGCGAGAGACCAGCGGAAAGCTTTCATCTTGACATATTCCAGAGTTGTACCTTCAGCAAGAGTACGGCACATGTCAGAAAAATTTGTAATATGTTCAAGAGGACACTCATTAAATTTGCCATAAAAAGCATTATTCTTAAGCTCTATAAGAAACTGAGTGCGAATTTCAAAAGAGTTATCAGGGATTAGAATCGCCGATTCAGGCACGACGAGAGTTGGATGCATATAATCATCTGCAGTAGTTGGATATTGGGCAAGCTCAGCTTTTGCTTGCTCCCTTGCTGCTTTCTCAGCGGCGATAGCAGCATCTTTCGTGGCCAGTTCCCTTGTAAGCCTCTGTATCAGCTGTTCCTGGGTTTCTGCGTCAGCCATGGCTCTTTTCAGTCTAGCGTGGGCTTGTATAAGACGCTCTGTGTTGTCTAAGCCGTCAAACTCAGGTGGTTGACTAGAACGGCGCATACACCTGTAAAGTAACTCAAGCAGACGTGAGAACTAACTACCTAAGGTGCGAATGACAGCCTCCCCAGCAACGGCACCAATTTGTTGATAGAAGGAAATCGAGTATGCAAAATAGAATGTAAATAAAATAAGGCAAACCAGATTCCGTCCCTTGCAAATAATTACAAGACCTCCTCCTGATGCAGCAGCGGGAAGTCAGGATCGATCCACGAGGAAGCGTGTCAGCGGATCCTAGGCAGCGGAGAAATCTCACGGAAGTCGACCACAGATGTCCTCGATCTCGACTAGAGTTAGTCGACAGAAGATCAAACCAGTCGAACGACGCAGCAGACACAGGCACTGGGTCTCGTCGATCTCGACTAGAGGCTACTCGATATCGAGTAGGCTTCGTCGACGTCGAGTTGAGCTTTGTCGAGTACCTGCACACAGAAGCTACAGTGATGCTAGATCGAGAATCAGTACTCGATATCGACGAGTGCTATTCGATATCGAGGAGAAAGAAACTAAAACGAAACGAAAGAAAGTAAAAACAATTGCTTTGGGATTTCGAACTAAACTTAATGTAAAAGGCTTCCAAGATTGGGGTTTGCAACAACGATAACCAAGCATGCATAAGGCGGAAATAAAACAGATAATCATGTAATTCGCATCAAAGGACAAGCTTTCGCCTTTTCCAACAATTAGACAACTCTTTCAAGAAACCCTAATTGTCTCTACTAATTTTATGTTTACAATCCAAGTTGTTAGCATGGATCTCCATTAGATGGGTAATAAACACACAAACAAGTAGTAGATGCTCAAAACATGATAAAAGTCAGATCTTTACCTCAAACACGCAGGGCTATCGTCGGGCTCGCCCCAACCCTAGAAGTGGGTGGACTACTCGCACTTCATCACAACCTCAGACATCATCGATTGAAAGAAAACTAATTGCATTAAAATAAACCAAAGTTTACAACCGCTTGAAGCCAATTCCGCTCTCGCTTCATAACTCCAATCGGCCGCTCACTCTCTCTCTCTACTTCTCCTACTTACTTCTCTCTGAAATTGAATCAATGAAAAACTAGCCCCATGGGCTTTATTTATAGCCTTCTATTCCTTGCTATTCAAGGATAGAATATCTATATCTATATCTAAAACTATATCTAAGATTTTAAAGATAAATAAAAGCTATAATGAAATTAAATCTAAATAAGGGAAATATATCTAAAGTGTCTTCAAGTGGATGGAACTCTCTTCTTCATGATAGATGTTGATAGATCGGATAGAATCGGCAAACTTCGAGCCCAAGTAATCCCAATCCGAGTAGAACTGCCCCAAGACGCGTCACGCGGTTTCTAGAGTCCTCCTCGATCTCGAGTAAGGTTAGTCGAGATCGAGTAGAATTGTTGGTCGACCGGGCTTGGCTCGTCGTCTCGGGTTGCTGGTCCTCGACAGGCTCGGACATGGCTCCTGGGCGTCCGTCGATCTCGAGGACCCCTTGTCGACATCGAGTAGAGAGGCTCGTTGACTAGGTCTGGCTTGGCTGGTCAGGCAAGTCTTCTCGATGTGCTTGGTCATGGCTCCTCGGCTTTGTCGACCTCGAGTAACTCTTGTCGACATCGAGTAAGGATGTCCGAGCATGGTTGGTCGATCTCTCCTTGGCATCCTTGGGTGGCTTTCTCGACTCCTGGGTGTTTGTGCAGCTTTGTCGACATCGAGTAATGGTACTCGATCTCGAGTAGATTGCTGGAGCCGGGTTGTTCGTCTTCGGCTTCTCGACATGATCCTCCTCGATCTTGGCTGGTGTCTTGATAGGGTTTGTCGAGATCGACTAAAGCTAGTCGATGTCGAGTAGCTTTGAGCTCCGGTTCTTGCTGCTTGGTTTTCTCCCGAAATGTTTCCATATTCTGCGATATTAAACAAAAACTTATGTAGATCTCCATTTCTGACAAATAAGCATATACTACATAAATCCGACATATTCCCAACCCGAAATATGCAAAATGTAAAGAATATGGAACTGAAATATGCATTAAGACATGGCTACTTTGGAGACATCACCAAACCCTAGAATAAGTGAAGATAAAAGTTCTCATAAAGATAGATTGGGCCGCATATCGCAAATCCGGATCTGATGAAGCGGCGGGCGCCATGGAAATGGCGGCGGACGCCGTTCGTACAATTCTGACAGCTTCGGCAGACTGAACTTGTAATTCACTTTCCGGAGTCATCCTTTGTCCGATTGACGCATATGAATATGCGTTGGAAAGCTCTTTCCAAGCACTACGATTCTCGTGAAGATCTCAGAAGCTAATTCCAACTTCTCAGAACCTTCAAGATGGGATTTCTCCATGTTCTCTATTTCCGCTCTTGTTCCTTAGCTCTTCTTTGTCCATTTTGGACCATTCTTTCTCCACCTTTCGAGGCTGGATCTTATAACCTAGAAATAAACACTAGAAATCATAGATTCCGCACTTCGAATACCAAATGACCAAGAATATGAACAAGCTTATTAAAGTTGCAATAAGAATAATTAATGCACCTAAGACCATCTATAAATGATCATATAAAATATGCATTATCAGCCCCATATTCCATCTCTCAAACCATGGATGGAAAAAAGAGCATTTATAAACCATCTCTTCATGTCCCAAGAAATCAATGTCGGACTCTTAAAAATCCTTCAACCTCCACAAACCTCTTTCAAGCATTTACTCTAACAAAAGCGATAGGAACTCCACGTCTAAACGGCCGGTAGCAGCAGCAGAAGATAACTACTCATACCACCACCGAAGGCCGAGGAACACTCCATGAGCCAAAGCCAACCTGCAGCAAGAAAAGGAGATACAACAGTAAACAGAACACACAAACCACAATAATAAAAGACAGAATACAGCACCAGAAACGATGAGTAAGAGCAACACAAGGAATAAAGAGAAAACAAGGCAGGATATCATTAAAAAAAGCTGATCGAGGAACCAACACACAACACATGCATGGAACACCTTAGGCAAGGGCTAGCACCCCGCAAGACCCAAAAACCCGACAGTCCAAAAACCACCAAACCAGTGGACACTGTGGACACTGTCCAACCAAAACCAAGCCACGAAAGAACCAAAAGTAAGCAAAACATAACCTATGCCCTAAGGATGTGAAAAACCAAAAGCAAGATTTGTTGTGAAATCATAAAAAAAAAAAAAAAAAGTAAGTCTTATGCTTCTTCAGGAGGGAGGACGGCAACTCCTCTCCAGGTTTGTCAACTCGGCGCTTGCCCTGGTCCGCATCCATCCTAGGATACCCGATCTCAAGGCACCCCAACCGACGGCTCATGGACCTGGACGTCGGAGTAGAACGAGTCGAATGCATCGAATCCACAAAGGATTCCTTAGAGACCCCGAAAGCCTTCACAGCAGGCACCACAGGGTCGATATCCATTTCGGGGTTGCAGACAGGCGCAGCAGCCGAGCCGACAAGAACCGGCGAAGTCGACTTCGCCCAACTTAGAGTCTCATCATCAGAAGCTGGCAGTCCGCCTTCAGCAGGGCATAAACCCCCTTGGGTAGAGGAAGGAGCAACCCTTGACACAGGGACCACAGAAGAACTAGTTCCAAAGCATTTTGAGGAGGCAAACTAGACAAGAACGGACTCCATACCTTCCAATTCCATATAGGGCTTATGGCTATTCTTTGAGTATAAGCGGGAGCAACCTTAGAGCCTTAAGTCCTAGCTTGATCCAATCGGCGGCGT
This sequence comes from Persicaria maculosa, assembly GCA_963922045.1. Classification (NCBI taxonomy): domain Eukaryota; kingdom Viridiplantae; phylum Streptophyta; class Magnoliopsida; order Caryophyllales; family Polygonaceae; genus Persicaria; species Persicaria maculosa. The sequence continues at coordinate 77,731,637 of OY998252.1, read as the reverse complement.
CAGAAGAGGTCACACCCTCTTTAGGACCCCAAATAGTCACTGTAGTGATAGCTTTCTTGACCGGACGTGTAATACACTCCTGGAAGCCATGAGACAACTCCCCGCAGAAGTCACATCCATTGGGAAAGTCCTCATACCAAAGCCGAAGCTTGAGAGGCTGCCCATCATCCGGCATAACAATACGAGAGAGATCCACAACAATCTGAAATCTTGTGATTTGATTTAGGCATGAATATATCGATGGATTTGATAACTTGCACTCAATGTCAATTAATGCTCCATGTAATTTTTCTTAGCCTTCCTCCTTGTTTCTTTAAGAGATTCGTAATTACAATACTCATAATCGATTGAAATTTCAGTCGAGTCGTGACATGGTTTCATCGAATCATGGATTGCACCGATTTGGAATGTATATCATATCACAAGTTGACTGCGTGGTGATCAATTAATTGTCCAACCAGCAATATATCTTGATTTTTATTTTTTATCCTTTGTGTTTTTTTAATTGTTTCAGTTGATTTTATTTGAAAAAATTTGCGAAACATGCACATTATTTGGACGTTTTTGCGAAATGGTCGCGTGTTTAGACAATTTTGCAAAATGGCCCCTATATATACCTAATTCTCAATTTTTTTTTATTTTTTTTTTTCTAATCGCCCCCAATCCCGTCTCTTCAATCTCTCTCTCCCCGCGCCCCATGGCGATGGAGCTCTCGATCCGGCCAGATGCGCCACCGGTGGCTATTCCTCCTCCCGCTCTTCCTCTGGCGCCACCGGTTAGTGGCCAGATGCGCCACTGCCTCTCGTCTCCACTGCCAGATGCGCCACTGCCGGCGTCGATTTCATCAAAAGCAACAACGCCACCGGAGATGCTATTTGACTTCAGATCTGGATCTGGACTTCAATCGACTTCAGATCTAATTCAATCGAAAATTGAATTCGACCTCGGATTGGAGGAGGAGCTACGGCGGAGGAGCGACGGCGGCGGCAATCGATAAGGAGAAGATGAGGAAGATGGAAGACGGCGAGCGAGCGAGGCGAGCAGCCGGAGCGAGCGAGGGAGCGAGGCAGCGCCTAGGTGGATGCGGAGGCCGGAACGAGCGAGGGAGGGAGGCGGTGGCGAGCGAGCGACGAAGGGAGGGTGGCGGTGGTGACCGAGCGAGCGACGGAGGGAGACTCTGAGATGGCGATGAACAGCGTTCCATCAATTAGGATAATTTAGAGAAATTACAAAAATTGTCCATTATTTTTATATTGTAAAATTTTTACCCCAATATTACATTTGCACTACATAAAATTATACCATTTGCATAACAAAGTGTTATATGAGCACAACATACCATTATGTTTAAAAAAAAATTATTTGAAAAAAGTGCTGACACAAATAGAATAAAAAAATGCGCACGAATAATATTATAAAGTAAAAAAAAATTGTTATCCATGTAGAAAAAAATAAAAAAAAAGTTAAAAAATAAAATAAATAAAAACTAGACTATGGTCATATTTGCACAACTTATGATTAAATTTGTTGCACGACAAAATGTTAAAAAAATATTAAAAAAATAGAATGGGGTCATATTTGCACAACTTACTCTTATTTTTGCTCAACAATAGGTTATTTTTTGCAAAACGATCGAGATTTGTGAAATTGTTCTCGACATGATTTTATTTTCTCTCAATATTATTTTAAGAATTGCACGACTCTGTTGTAAGAGTTGCACGACTATGTTGGAAGAGTTGCACGACTATGTTGCAAGAGTGCACGACTATGTTTTAAGAGTTGCACGACTATGTTTAAGAGTTGCACGACTCTGTTTTAATAGTTGCACGACTCTGGTGTAAGAGTTGCACGACTCTGTTTTAAGAGTTGCACGACTCTGTTTAAGAGTTGCACGACTCTTGTTGTAAGAGTTGCACGACTCTTGTTTTAAGAGTTGCACGACTCTCTTGCAAGATTTGCACGACTCTGATTTAAGAGTTGCACGACTCTGTTGTAAGAGTTGCACGACTCTGTTGTAAGAGTTGCACGACTTTGGTGTAAGAGTTGCACGACTCTGTTTTAAGAGTTGCACGACTCTGGTTTAAGAGTTGCACGACTCTGGTTTAAGAGTTCCACGACAATCGAGACTTGTGAAATTATTCTCAACATGATCTTATTTTATGCAAATATGACTCGAGTTTAGTTTTTCTTTTTAATTTATTTTACATTTTGTTGTGCAAATATAACCGTAAATTGTGTAAATATAATTGTATATTGTGCAAATATAACATTTTGTTGTGCAAAAATAAAAACAAAAATATAAATTATGGATCACATAATAAAATATAGCTAGTTTTTTTAATTTCTCATATTTGTAGGGTAATTTTTGTAATTTCATCAAAACATCTTCTTCTTCCTCCCGATTCTGCGAAGAAGAGATCGCGCACGCCGGCCCTTCCTCGCTCCGTCGCTCGCTCACCACCGCATCCCTCCCTCGCTCCGTCGGTTGCTCACCACCGCATCCCTCCCTCGCTCCGTCGGTTGCTCACCACCGCATCCCTCCCTCGCTTGCTCGCTCCGCCTCGCTCGAAACCAGAAGGAGAGAAAGAAGATAGAGGCGCGTAGGAGGCGCGTTGAGCGCGTGGCTATTTCTCTAAATTGTCCCAACGCGCGGCTATTTCACAAAATAGGACGGTTTTCGTGGCTATTTAGCAAAATGCCCCATTTTATTTTTCTGGCGATTCTTCATTCTGACCGGTGGTTTTGATAGTAACTAATAGAAAGGGTTTTGGGTTGCCTCTATATCCTCAATTGGATTTGGATCACTTTTTAGTTGGGCTTGAATGGGTTTATTAACCTTTGGGTTAAGGAACATTTTAGAAGGATTTGTGTCATCAAACTTCTCCAAGCTTCATCCTTCCCTCTCGATTCAGCTAGATCTTTCCTTAAGCCTTATCACATCCTTGAGCATTCTCTCACTCTCTAGAGTGTTCTTTTGACCTCATCCAAATTGGTGAAGACTCTAGAGAATTCTCAAGGCTTTCTCCAAAGGCTTTGAGATCTATAAATAAAGACTCAAGCTTAGTCTCTTGGTGGATCATTCCCTTGAATCATCCCACATCATTCAAGCTCTATCCACATTAGTCTATCCAAGCCTCCACACAAAGCCTTCATCATACAAACACACAAACACACTCTATTCCACTATATTGTAAAGAGAGAGTTTTGTCCATTACCCTCTTGTAGTTCGTTGTACTTTTTCTGATTTGATAGTAGATTTGTTGTTTGATATATTTCCTACAAGGTTCGTTGTACTCTTTCTGATTTGATAGTGGATTTGTTGTTTGATAGTGAGTTTGTTGGCTCTCGCCGCTCGTGGGTTTTCCTCCCGGTACTCGGGTTTTCCACGTTAAATCCTTGTGTTCTATCTTGCCTTATTTCTCTCCATTTGTGGTTCCGTTATTTCCGCTGCGCTCTCGTTACCCTAACAGAGGGGGTGTAAATATTGATCGAATTCTCCTCCGGCTGTGGCTAACGAGCTTTTGCTAAAAGATGCACTTAAGTTAGGGTGCGTCGAGTCGCTGATGCCCAACTTAGCAGCTCACCTCCTCTCTCTCTGGCTCTTGCTCTCTCGTTTTCTAAACAAAAAAAAAAAAAAAAAAAAACCTAGCTTCACTTGAAAATATATTTATATTCGTAATTTATTAGTATGGTAGGTAAGTTGAGCAGACGTTAAATGGTTGCGTGTTCACAGCAAAACTAAATCCCGGGATTGTTGTAAGCCTCAAGAGTCCAGGCAGAGGCGGTTGAAACTTTGCTAAATGAGGATGTTTCCCGAATGGCATGGAGCAAAAAACTCGTGTTTAAGGGCATCTTCGGCGCTAATCCTGGATCTCGGATTCAAACTCAAGCACTTATCCACTAGATCCATCAATGATGTTGGGATTAGCTTGTGGAAATCTGGTCTCCTTGTGTTTGCCTTGCACCAGTCCTTGAGTTCCATGGATGGTAGAAACCGAGCATCATAAAGCTCCTACACATACGTACCAAATATCATTTTTAATTAATCTGCTCAGACTCTGGACTCTATTTTTTCAAAGAGATGGATCCATCCATGATCCATGTTGTAGGTAGTATTACCCTTGGGAAGGATGATTCACGGTTATGTAGCTTGGCTAATTCCCATAGTTCTTCGCTTCCCCTCAGTTGTACTATGCCCTTCATATTCCTGCCATTACAAAATTTCTCCATCATATATATATAAATATAAATATAAATATATATATATATATATATATATATATATATATATATATATATATATGTGTGTGTGTGTGTTTCAACTGTTCAGATTACTTGACCTATGGCATGGAATGGAAACCCATCCATGAATGTATATGAATGTTTTAGGGTTCTTACTCTTCAACTTCCCCACTCAGTGGCAGTTTCCCAATCATTAGATATAGTAAGGTAACACCAGCTGACCAAACATCGAGCTTGGGGCCTTGGTATGGTGATCGGAGCAAAACCTGCAAAACCTCTAACTAAGCATTTCTAGCGCCACAAACAAGTTGTAACTAATCCACATTATTATTTTGTTGAATCTAACTTCAAATAAGTGAACAAGGAAGTTGAGCAGAGCAGATGTACCTCAGGCGCCCGGAAGCCCTTCGTTCCAGCACAAGGGCCTTCCTTGTGCACTTTCCCTCCTGAGAATAAAATATATGCAATGCATGATTAGTAAAGCGGAACTTGAAAGAAATTAAGGATGTGTGTGCAATCATAGGAATGCTACAAGTTACCTCTTTCCTTTAAAAAGCATGAACCAGGAACAATGATACCAGAAGAGGGAATACGCATAGGTGCGTAGTGACCCACTTTTCTGCCCAAAATTGCAGATGGAGCAGCAATTCTCTTCCGTTTGTAAGCAGGAAGACCAGTTACATTTTGCTTTGGGTTTTGCATTGCTTCGTGTGCAAGGTTAATCAGCTCTCTACGTCCTTGACAAGGTAGCGGTTCTCTCAACCTCCCTGCTGAAGGAGTTCGAGTGCTTGAGAAATCCTTTGCAGAAGTTAACTCAGAGCCATCAGGACCTTGGCTGGCTACAGGTCTCCTGTGACTTGCAATCAAAACCTTCTTTCTTAACATCTTGGATTCCATAGACTTGAATCCCTTTGGCGATCCTCCAGGGGCAAGTTCAGGAGATTTAGTATCCGTAATCTTCTTCAGTTTGATCGGAGAACCATGTTTGAAAGACTTATGTTGCAAATTTACAGAGTTGCCTGTAATCAGTCATTTATTTAGTTGAACAATGGTTCTGTGATCTGGGAAAAGGAAAAAGGATAAATTGTAGAACCATCATGCATGATAGAAGCAGGCCATTCACACAGCTGCAACAAGGCCATGCCAGGAGAAAACCATGACTTTATTCTTTAGAATTTTTCTCTATCAAGGCAGCAATTGTCGAATCAATAATTCTAACACTTCATTTAGACTATTTGAGTATACTTGGCAGTGATCATAAGACTAAGCCAAAGATATGAGAGTTGCTGATTCTGTTTGCAGATCATCTAAGAGCTAATGAAATGGCCATGATAGTTTGCCAACTCAGTTTGTTGAGAAACATAAAAGAATAGCTGTAAAATGAGGCAAATGCCATGTTTCCTTGATTCATTTTATTTCAGATTAGTAAAAAAGAGAACCTCACCAGTCTTTTGCTTTCGAAGCAGATCCTGAAAAGAAGATCAAACAGAGAACAGTCAGATCGCTATCTTGTAAAGCTCAATGAATTCTGAGCCGAAAAGAGCTAAACATTACACGATAAAATTAAGGCGAGGGTTTTAGGGTGGATCTTGGGAAGAATAAGAATGACTTGGTTATTACGCACCTTTGCGAGGTTGAAATCAATCAAATAACCTATACGATTTTTTCGGGAAAAGAGGAAGTTCCCTGGCTTGACATCCCTATGAACTACTCCCTGCAGGAACAATTGCCAAATTTTCTAGATATTGCATTCAGAATGAAACATGATATGAATAGATAAAAGTGAAAAAATAAGTATAATAAACGCTGGAAGTTGTCCAATTCTTTACCAACTTATGAAGACTTGCCAATGCAGTGAACATACAGTAGCCATACCATTGAAGTTGAGAAATATCTATTTCCTTCTTCAATACCTAAGCAATGAAAAAGGCCAACTCAACAAGAGAAGAAATTATGCAAATAAAAAAGGAAAAGGTTAATTAGGAATGATGGAAACAGTTACATCAGGCTGGTCATACTCAACATGCTTCAGAATAAAGCAATCTGAATTTTCGCTTCTACAGAAGCCTTCATATTGTATCACAAAATTCTTTCCCCTGCATAAGTTTGATTACCAAAACTGTAAGCTCCTATCGTATAGCATGATAAAAAAAAGTCAGTAATACGTTACATACCCAAACCGCTCAAGCATCTTACGCTCGTTTTCTACATGGTGTTTATTACCATTTGGGTGAGGATCTGCAAACCAAACAGGAGTGTAACTGTATGGGTAAAAAATAGAATTATTTCAATGAAGTGAACTTGCATGTAATCCAAATGTCACCTGCCAACTTATATTATCTCCTAGGCTATGATATCTACTTAATCGTTGGAAAATAGTTAATTATAAAGGAATGCTGATCGGACTACATATGACACATTCGCAACCACTTCTGTCCAATGTCAAGTGAACAGTTACAAGAATTGAAACAAAGTTCAAAAAGCGCAAGTTCATGATCTTGCTGCACTGTACGCTTATTTTATAATTTCTAAAGAATCGAAACAAAGTTCAAAAGAATACGGATGAAAATTTTTAAATGGGGATCTGCAGAGACTTATTTTATTCAAATAATTAACTGAAATTCCTGAGTAGTTACAAACCTTCCCTATTGTTAGTATAATTGTATACTTGTATTGAGAACCAGATCAAATGTAATAGAATCATAAGACAGGGATATCAAAGCAACATGGAACCCTTGGGTTTGAATAGGCGTGTGGGACATCGGACCATGTGGTTCGAGTCAGTCCCTGGCCATTCGAGCCTAAGCTGGGTCTATGAGGGCTTATAGAGCTGATATTGAGACATATGTTATTTCATAACATATGTAACAATATTGGGCTCGGACATCAATTGGGCTTGGAGGCCCATACACTTGCTGAAGCTCTTTAGGGTTTCAGGTTAGCTCCGCTATATATTCGAAGAGCTAACCCTAGCTGCCGACTTCGATCCTACTATTCATTCGGCCTTCAGAAAAGAGAGAGCGCTCCTTCATGGGCGACTTAGGGTTTCTGAGTGGTGTTCTTCCTCCAAGAGAGAGAGAGAGAGAGAATAGAAGGAGAAGACGAAGTCCAGAACAGGAGAAGCTTCCTCGCTTCCGCTTGTGGTGCCATTGTCGTCATTGTGGTCGGAGCTTTGAGATCTCCTGAAGGCGTTGTCGATAACGCCTGTCTCCGTCGACTTGTGGTTTCTCAGGGGGTTTTCTTGAACCTTTGTCTAGTTGATGTTCTCCTGTATTCCTAGTCTAGATTCGTTCATTTGATCTGGTTGTTCGTTGTACTCTTGTAATTGCCATAACTATCATATTGGATTTAGGGCCTTGTTCTTGAGGCCCCGGGGACGTAGGATATTCATATCCGAACCTCGTAAAACTCGTTGTGTCCTTGTGCGTTTGGTTGAGTACTCTCGTATTAGATCGAATCTGCTAGATCTAGGTTTAACACCTATTTTTCCAAAATCCTTGACAAAAGGAATTCCAAGTGTTTTTTATAAAAAAGATTAAAACAGAATCAGATATTTGACAAGCCTGACAAATTATTCTTTCTCAACATAAAACGCAAAGGAGGGCTTGATGATGGATGCTAATCCTGGGGCAATGGGTGTCGATCCTGACTCGACAACCTTGATTACCCCGTCTATATGAATTGCATAATCTGGAATTGCTGCGGAGCAGGTAGCGACGGGTTCCGCAGAGCGGTGAAGTACATGAGTCGCCGACATAAAATCGATATGTTCGCAGTTCTTGAACCCAAGATTTCTGGGGATACGGCGAGAGAGGTGTGGGAAAGACTTGGTTTCCGTAATCGGGAGATTGTGGAAGCTGATGGTTTTCGAGGGGGTGTGTGGCTCCTTTGGAAAGATGACAGTATGAATGTGGCTATCGTTCATAGGAATGAGCGTTTTATAGTGGCTGAAGTTTCGATTGGTCCTAGGAGTTTTATGATCTCGGTGGTGTATGCGCCGCCTAATGAACAGGATCGCCGTCAATTTTGGGAGGATCTTGAGCGTCACTTCTGATCTGCATGGTCCGGTGTTCGTCGGGGGAGATTTTAATTGTGTCCTTCACTCTTAGGAGAGGAACTCGACTAACGGCGGGCTTTCTCCGGACACGGACAGGTTCAGTGACTGGGTTGAGAGAGCTGAGCTTATTGACTTGGGTTTCTCGGGGCCAACGTTCACTTGGAGCAGAGGGCTTCGCCCGGAGACGTACAGAGCAAGCAGGATTGATCGTGTGGTTGTTAACACTGCTGGCCGGCTTCAATGGCCAGAGGCGACAGTTAAGCACCTTCCGAAATTTGGTTCTGATCACTGCCCCATCCTCCTCGAGTTGAGGCCAGCTAGGAGGTTTCGGAAGAACAAACGTCCCTTCCGCTTTCAGGCCGCGTGGACTAAGCATCCTCAGTTTTGGGATTTGGTTCAGGATTCGTGGGACAGTCAGGTGCCGGTTCCAGCTGCGCTCGGGAACCTTCGGTCGATTCTGCAGAAGTGGAACAAGGATACGTTTGGGGATGTCTTTGAGCGGAAGGAGAGGCTGGAAAAACGGCTCAAGGAGATACAGGTTGAGATTGCGAATCAGGGGAGGAGGAGCTTCTCAAATACGAGGAGGAGACTCAATCGGAGCTTGCGAAAACCCTTGAACAGGAGGAACTGATTTGGTTCCAAAAGTCGAGGGAACAGTGGTTATGCTCGGGGGATCGGAACACTACGTTCTTTCACCTATCCACCATCATTCGCCGGAGAAGGAACATAATTGAATGCTTGAAGGGAGGGGATGGAGCAGAGATTACCGAGGGTGAGGCTATCGAGAAGGAGGTTTTGGCTTTCTTCAAGGATCTTTATACCATTCCGAGTGACGAGAGGAGTGCCGAAGGGATGCAAACAGGTGAGTTCCCGCCAATGACGGGGGCTTATTGGGACATGCTCTCCTTGCCGATTTCGGATGATGAAATTAGCCGGGCTGTGAAAGAGTTAGGACCTTCCAAGGCGCCTGGGGTGGACGGGTACCATGCGCTGTTCTTCCATAAGTGCTGGGATACCGTCGAATCGTCGGTGAAAGACCGCATGCGGCAATTCTTTGAGTCGGCTACAATGCCGGATGGTTTGAATGATACACTGATTGTGTTACTTGCCAAGGTGGCCAAACCGGAGACAGTTGCTCAATTCCGGCCAATTAGCCTTTGTAATGTGATTTATAAATCCATTACGAAAGTGCTAGTTAACAGGATCAGATATATTCTTCCCTCTCTCATTAGTCCTATGCAAGGTAGCTTTTTACCGGGTAGGCTAATCACGGATAATATTGTGGTGATGCAGGAACTGGTTCACTCCATGAGAAAGAAGAGAGGCGCGAGTGGATGGATGATACTCAAGATTGATCTGGAGAAGGCCTATGACCGCTTGAGATGGGATTTTGTGCTCGATACCATGAGAGATGCTGGGTTCCCGGACAATTGGTTGAAGTGGGTAGCTGCTTGCATTACCACTGTTTCGACAAGAGTCCTGGTGAACGGTGAGATGACGGAAGAATTTAGGCCTACAAGAGGCTTACGACAGGGAGACCCTATTTCCTCTTATCTATTCATACTTTGTATAGAACGTCTTAGCCAAGCTATTTTGAGGGCGGTGGATGCTGGAGAGTGGGTGCCGGCTCGTCGGACGAGGAATGGCCCGAACGTCTCCCATGTCCTGTTCGCCGATGACATCGTTCTGGTGGCGGAGGCGTCTGTTGGCCAGCTTCGGGTGATTCAAGGCGTTTTGGACAAGTTTTGTTCGTCGTCCGGGCAAAGAGTGAGTGTCGCTAAATCGAAGCTCTTCGTCTCTCCCAATGTGAGGCCGGAGGTGGTGACGGAGTTACGAAGGGAATGCGGGTTTGAGGTTACGGAGGACCTGGACAGTTACTTAGGTATGCCGGTGCTTCACAAACGTGTCAATAAGGACACGTTCCGACCCTTGATTGAGAAAATTGGATCAAGGCTTGCAAGCTGGAGAGGGAAGTATCTAAGCCTAGCAGGGAGAATTACTCTTACTAAATCCGTCCTTTCCTCTATTCCTGTGTATACAATGGCTTCGGTTATGCTACCGGTGGATACTTGCACTAAAATTGATAAAATTTGCAGGGATTTCATATGGGGAGACAACGAAAATGGACGTCGGCTGCATCTTGTCCATTGGGATGCGATGTGCAATCCGAAGCATCTTGGTGGTGTTGGTGTTCGTGCTATGCGCGACCTTAACCTTGCCACCACCGGGAAGCTGATGTGGAGGTTCTTAGTGAGCAGCGATGGCGCTCTTTGGAGCGACATCCTTCGGGCCAAATATACGAGATCAATGACGGTGGGCGTGGCTGGGACGTCACACGTTTGGTCTAGTATACTCCAAAGCCAAACCGCGGTTGTCGATGCGGGGGTGCGCTGGATTATCGGCGACGGATCACTTGTCCGATTTTGGGCGGATCCTTGGTTGGGTGACTATCCTCTCCATGAACTGGCTCAAGTAGCCTTGGGAGAAGAGGATATGCAGAGGACGGTCAGATCATATTGGAGTGACCATGGAGGCTGGGATTGGGGGGTGCTGCAAGCGGTACTCCCAACTGCTATGCTTATGAAGTTAGCAGCGGTGTGCATCGATGAAAGTGGAAGTGAGATTGATAGAATTAGCTGGAAGAATACCCCGGATGGGGTGTATTCTATAAAATCGGCTTATGAGATGATCCGGGGCACACGTGAGGTTGCGTTCAATGATGCTCATGTGTATAAACGTGTATGGGCGCTGAGGGTTCCAGAACGGATTAGGTGCTTCGCCTGGCTTGTTGTGCGCGGCGCTATACTCACGAATGAAGAGCGGTGCCGTCGACATCTTGCGGGGCAGCTGGATTGTAGTGTGTGTGCTGGTATTCCGGAGTCTCTCATCCACCTATTCAGGGGCTGCAAGGAGATCGATGGGTTGTGGAGGAGCTTAGGCTCTTTGGATACGGCCTTCTTCGAGTATCCTTTTGCAGCATGGGTTCGAGGAAACCTTATGGATTCGAGGCAATTAGCGCCTGGTGTGGATTGGGCGAGCTGTTTTGCCACGAGTCTTTGGTGGATTTGGAAATGGCGAAACAATCGTGTTTTCAATGGTATTGGTTGCTCGGTGAACCAAGCTAATTATATTCCCCGGAAAGTGGTAGAGTACTCGCATGCGTGGTTGAGTTCCAATGGCAGTGCTGGTGGGAGGGAGGACCGCCGGCTGGATGTCTCTTGGGAGAAGCCTGCGGAAGGTTGGGTGAAAGTCAATTCCGACGGATCGGTTGCAACTGATGGTAGTGCTGGCGCCGGGGGTGTGCTTCGTGATGAAAGGGGAGGATGGATCGTTGGCAATGTTCGGCGTATTGGGTGTTGCACAGTCCCGATCGCTGAACTCTGGGGCCTGTTGGACGGTCTCCGGGTGGCTTGGGAAAGGGGCGACCGAAAGGTTGTTGTGGAAGCCGATTCCTTGCTTGCTACGACGTTGATCACGAGAGGAGTCGATGTCTGCCATCCTCTTTCGAGCCTGGTTCGCCAATGCCAGAGCTTTATTGACCGTGACTGGGATATCCAGTTACGACATGTCTTCAGGGAAGCGAATTTTGTCGCCGACTCCCTTGCTTCTTTAGCTTTTTCCTTTCAGGTTGGTTTCCATGTTTTAGCTAGTCCCCCATTAGATGTTGATTTTATGGTGGATGAGGATGCTAAGGGAAGGGCTACTCCCCGTTTGATTCGTGTGTAGCCCAGTACTTTGTCTTTATGCAATTGGGAGCAATTCCCATCTTTTTCACCAAAAAAACATAAAACGCAAAGGACTTGGAAGGAAATTGTTATGTACTAACGAAGAGACAATGGGTCGGAAAGTTAACGAGATACCGCAGGATCCATTTCCTCCTTTGGGAGTAGTAGGACGATAGAGTAGGTAGAAGTGCTGGGTGGTTTTTGTTGATATTTTGGGTGTGGTGTTCGGCTGGAATAGCCATGGATTATGGATAGTAGGTACAAGCACATGAACTGGGGTTTAATAAGAAGGTTCAGACTGCGCTCAGAAGGACCAATATAATCTTGTTCGTTATGTCTGTGAGGGGATTTGCTAAGGTGACAATGGGTGACCTATAATCCAGACACGCGGTAAATTGTAAGGCTCGTTGCCATAGCCAGAAAGTTTCTCACTTGTTGGCTTAGTGGAATTCGGCCTTGGGTATACATGGTCAATCTCTTGGTCTTTCTAAGATTTTCTCTATTTCTTGTTTGTTATCAAGTGTTAGTGTGTGATTCCTGATCTCCTCTCTATCAGAAAAGTTGGCAACCACTTTATTCCAGAGTACTCCAGACAACACATTACAAAATGAGAAAGAAATAATCAAGTTTAGAATGATGTTCACATACATTTTATTGCAAACTTCATCCCATCACTTTTCCTCCTTGCTCGATAAACTGTGCCATAACTACCTGAAAGTTTGTTTGGAAAATGAGAAATCACTTCATGTGTGGCATTCAAATTAAAAGGGACAGAAGCTTGCAATACCTGAGCCTTCTTCCTCCTCTACAACATACAGGTCAAATTTTGGCAGTGCTTTTGGGTACAAATGGCACTACAGAAAATTAATTGAAAAATTAGATATATTTGTGGATAAGGACTAAATGATAAGACATCGGGTACCTAATAGAAGGAGTGAAGGTGACTTTTAAGAAAGAAAGAACTTGCACACCTCTCACAACCTCATTTAAAAATTAAAGTATTAAAGTTTTGTGAGGCATAAAATATTTTGCTCCAATGGACAAGATTCAAGATATTTAAAGAGAAATTTTGATTTAAAGACAACTTCTTCATACTGCTATTTCCCATATAGAACATGAAATTGCCAAAGGAACTAGCTTCGCAGACCATAAAATTTCAATTGATCCACTGAATAGTGACAGTTGCAGAAATTTGAAAAAAAATGCAGTCACTTCATGTGTATCATATCCCTATACAATTACCAAAAGAGTTTCTGTTAGAAATTATTCGAAATGGTGCCCATCCTAGTTTCTAACAAAATCTCTTCATCTTTCTGGGAAAAAAAAAACATTATTTTATATGTTACAAGATTAGTCAGGCAAGATTTATGTTTAAAGGTTTAACTCATGTGGAATAAAAAATGAGTCGCCAAACCAGTTTGGCCTCGAACTCTGACCAGACTCCTTTAAAATTAAACAAAATCATGCTATTACTCAGCAACACGAAACACGTTGTCAATAGTCTCAAAGGTGTCTTTTGAAGGATATCATAGCTGAATTATGATAAAGAATAATTGAGAATGAGAGCTTACCTTAGAAGAATTGAGGCGAGAACTTCCACTTTTCTCTATGATGGAAATATCACTTTCAAGGATTGACTTAGCCTTATTCTTTAGACGGACCATGCTTGGACCTTTTGAACTTCTCCCTTTTGCCACAACATCATCTGTTTGCACTGACAGTTTCATAGGCAAGAACTTGTTTTTTGGTGTCGTTACATCCTGTTGATGCTGGATAGTCTTAGCAGGAGATTGTCTCTGTGGATTATGAGAAATGGACTTTTCATATGCTGAAAGGGCATGTTTAGAACTTTTCTTCACCGCCTTTTCAACTAGCTTGATCTTTGAATCAATCATGCTTTCTTTATGGAGATCATTTTGAGTACTGGATGGAGAGTTGAGATCTTTATTGTTACTTGGAGGACCATCATGACCTATTTTCAATGCAATCATTTCATCATTAGCAAGAGAAACAAGTCCTTAATCGATGAATCATCATAATTTTCAAAAGCATTTCTTCCACTTGTAACCTCTACTAATATTGGCTGACACGATTTATCAATAATTCCCATGCAATATGGGGAATGATTTCCTATGTTACTCATAAAATTTCTCGTGTGAGTTTCCTTCAACGGAGTGTTCTGCTCTTCTGGCTTGATGCACATTATCATCAAAATAACTGTGCTTACTTTCATGCTGGTGTATATTTTATGTAACAAAAGTATTTTGCTATATTTCTCCATCATCTTTACAACTTGTACCTGGGTGGATATAATTGTGTTTCTTGCTGGAATTTATTGCGCTAAAGGCTGATGTTGTTGCAATGCAAAAATTTGATGCAGTTACAGCGCTGGCTGTTTGAGCACATGGATCACCATTCCCCTGCATGGAAAGAACATATTAACAAATAAGGCAGTGATGTCCTGATCCATATTGATAACTCGATGAGCAACTGCAGAGCAAGATACAAATACTCTCCGCTAAATACAACTTATAAAGGATAGGAATGGAAAACATTGGGGGATAGTCTGTCAAGATTCAAGGATGCTGAGGACTGAAGTGCCAGCACCTACAAATATCCATTGGACCTTTTACTGGCACCAAGGAAAGTGCAGTGCATGCCATAGACACAGGCAAACTGCATTCTTACCATTCAATGCAAAGTAAGATTGGGTAGCATCAAATTGGCCGGTCGTGATTTGTGTAGACAAATACTAACATCCCAATTTAAACATTGTTAGTTGAGAAATCCAGAACAAAACTAAGAACAAAATTTATCAGGACCAGGAATGTTAAATAGAATTGGGTACTAGGGAAGGACAAAAAATGATCTGACAGGGACTTGAACTGATCAAATCAATACCTGGAACTGGAAGGCATTTTCATCTTGCGGTTCTGCAATTTAATTGATTAGATTAGATTAGATTAGATTAGATTAGATTACACAATCAAGCAAACTACATACTCGGAGTATGTATCAAAGAAATTATCAGAATAACTTGCCTCCTACAAGCGGCGAATCTGAGCTTTCCTTGATGAACGGTGGCAGCACTTGCCCCAACCTCTTCCTCCTCCTGAAATACGTCCTCATCGCGTTTCGCCCCAACTTCCTCGGGGCAGGGCAGAGAGATTGGCTTGTGCGTAGAGCGGATGTGTTTTAGGTTTTAATAAAGACGCTGAATTTTCCCGCCAATTTTGTGCTGAACAATATTATTCATTTCCTTTTTCTTTCTTTTTTGATAAACCATTTCCTTTTTTAATCTTCCTTTGAAAAGGAAATGAAACTTTCCATCCGTGGCCTAGGGGTTGGGGTTGGGCTTCAGCTTGATATTGGGCTAGATATTGGGCTATCTGGCCATCTCAAATTATGATCCGGCCCAGTTTTCGGTACGAGCTTACGCTTTTCTTTTCTTTTTCTTTTTCCGAAAGGTGGGCTAAGCCCATGTTTTATCTCCCTAAAACTAAGTTATATTCTTTCTTTTTTCTTTCTTAATTATAAGGGTTAACTAGCCTTGAGCACGTACGCCACGCACGAGATTTTTAAAATTAATTTAAATATACTCATTTTATTTTTCGGATGTTATCATATTAATCAATGTGTTTTAAATGATGTATAAAACATAGTACTCGTCCGGAAACATACTATGTTTCTTGGACGAGTATTCGATTTCCTTTAGTTTTCCTTCAATTTATGTATTTTACCAACCGTAGATGAAAATGTGTTTTTGACTCTTGGCCGAGAGGGTGTTGGATGAGACAGTCATTGTCATGTCATGTTTTTTTTGTATATGGTTTTGTTTTTATCATAATGTCATATCTCAGTACATTTGCTTCTACATGTGTCACGCATAGATGATTATTCTAGGGTCATCTTAACCAGCAACAACATCACCCTATATCACTACATAATCCAAGGCAAAATTGGCAACAAATCTGCATAAAAACAAAGGCCACCCTATATGACTACATAACAACAAATGTAATCGCTCAAGTATTATCAAGGTTTGATTCTCACTATTTTGTTTTTTCCAAACAACTTTTATTTATATTTTTTCTATTTGTTTTTTTAAAGTTAAAATTGATATACACAAATAAAAATTTATAATATGATTTTGTAAAAGTTTTTTTTAATACAGTATAAAATATATAATCCAATTTTCTCTTATTCATATCAACCTTTTAGTTATGTTTTAAAACAAAATTTGTGATTAAAAACTACCATAATTATGTAATGTTTTCAATATTTATTTTAAAAAATTTCTATAAAATATATACTATATAAAAAATTGTCTAATAAGGTTTTTTTCCAAGATTTTTAATATATATAATCCAAAATTTATTATTCATATCAACTTTTTAGTTATATTTCAAAAAAAAAATTTGATTAAAAAAGCATGTTTTGACTATAAATATATAATAATGTGGATTTGATTAGCTTAATTATTTTTATAAACATTTTACATTAATTTGACTATAAACATCTATCATTTTACCTTGATTTATTTTATAAATATTTTACCAACAAAAATCATATCTTAATAAACCTAATCAAATTCACGTTATTATATATCTATAAACTATTTAAATTTTCACAAAATTCAAATAATTTTAATACAATTAATTATAATTTATTAACAAAACACACAAACACACGAGTAACAAATACTCCATCCATTAATTAAAACTCAACAAATACTCCTCCCTGCACCCCACTTATGGCACCCTCAAATGACGGAAGAGATAAATTTATATGTGTAGTGTTGCCATTTTTGTGTACATTTTTGTACTTAGGCAAAATGGCATGATATGAGGCCAAATCATGCCTCAATTTATAATTCCATGCTCTGTTGCTGCTGCTAAGCAACTTCTTCATGCCCTTGTGGGGGTTGTAATTGAGAGTTTATAAGCTTATTTGTAGTTATACAACATTTTTAGAACATGTGATTCTCATTAACATTTATATAATAAATTTGTATCCCCTCAAACGGATTACAAAGTGGTAATAAGTAGCAAGCATGTATAGGAACTAATGTGAACGTGACAGATTATGAAACAACTAACTTGCCAATAGTTTATAGGACATATAATACACAGAAAACAACTTGATAGGATACAGTAAGGTGGTTGGATTGTCAACCGAGCAACCACCTACACCAAAATCGGTTAAAGACGGCTACAGATTCCTGATTTACAAAATAGACGACAACAATGCCAGGTGGCCATGGAGCTTATTCCCTTATCAGTAATGTCGGGAACACCTTTAGATGTCAATATAATAGTAGTTTGTTCTGAACACTTTCGGGAGGTAAGGGGTGAAAAGACATACACCTCTTTCACGGGTTTGTTCAAACACCAGTAGAAGGTGTGATTTCCTGCCCAACGCAAGTACACCAAAACATATGTCAGAACTCTGAACTATGAATTTCAATAGAAAGCTAATACCACAAGTGAGAAGGATCGAGATCAAGTATTGGAGAACGAACTTGCAAAATGCTATTACAGGCCTTCTTGTATAATCGGGAATCGAGATCCCAATGAGTCGAATGATAAGGAAACCAGTCTTGAAAATTTCCCACCACACACAGCCAGCAGCTCGAAAAGAACCACCCCTGAGCCCATCCCACCACCATCCAATCGATTGTATTCCGCCAAATTCTCAATCCATGCTATGAGGGATGTCGATTTCTTATAGAAATCCTACTGAACAGTAATTTTTAGTAGCCACTTCAGCAGCCTAACCTTCCCACCCCAAACATCAGTCCACCAAGTCGACAGCAGAGCGGAGAGATAAGGTGTTTTTCTAGGCTATGAAAAGCATATTGGGACACCGATTTCGCCAAAAAGACTAAAACTTGATGGGTCCACAATGGTCATCCAGCCTCACCTCATCATCACCGTCAAAGAGACACTTTCTAAGGAGAATGAATATTTGTGGTTGTAGTTCAAAAGGGGCAGTGGTATTGTAACGACCCGAAATTTAAGTACCCGAATTAACCTCCATAAACCTACTTAGAAGGTAAATAAGGTTCGGAGTACTAGATTATCAGGGAACGTTATAGGAGAAGTTTGATCTTCTCCCGTGAGCTTTGGATCTTACGACCGAGTACGAGTTATTTAGGTTCATTTAAGCGGAGGATTTAGTTGTCAAAAGATGGGGATTACGAACCCCGAAAAGATCGTAAGCCCGTTGGAGGCTTTACCTGTCCTAGACTATCGCGAAAATGTTTCGAATAGAAATAATAGCGGAAATCATAAATACAACAAAACGCCACGGCCACGCCGGGTCAAAACGATAAAAGTATGAGCAAAAGAGTACGATTGTCAAGCGCCTCCCTCACTCTAATCGTCCAAAAGGTCTGTCCCGACAACCATCCACATAAGTAAGTCATATCGGGTAAGGGGTACCTGAATCTAAAAACAAGAAATAAATCGGGGTCAATCATCGGAAATATACACACTCAATGCCATATAAAGAGGCATACTTAAACTACATGAATGTTAAAATGTAACACATAAGCAAGTGTATAGATATATATAAATGCGAAATAAACACACAAGGGCCCGTATCATCATCATAATCATCATCATCACCATCATATCATAATATCTTCTCAAACGTACTCATCCTTCTCAAACATACTCATCCTTCTCAAACATACTCATGCTTTCTCATCATAAGTCTTTCATCATTTCATTCGTGTTCCATCGAGCATAAGTCATTTATTCAGATTTTGACGGCCGTCCTACCATAGACACATAGCATACATATGAATCGTTGGATTTACTAAGTTCATCCTACGTCATATTACCAGTTTATATTCCTAACATGTTACTAGGTCGCGTGATGCATGAAGACACTCGATAAGACAAAGAGTATCACATAAATCCATCATGAGTAAGTCCAGGGGACTTACCTGGAGTCCGGAGAATAAGCAAGCAATAAAGTGCACAATCAAGGATCCAATCAACAAGAGCCTATTAATTTCATTAAGCTTTCATTAGGTGGTATTCTAATGCAATGTACCCAACCTAATAATCAACATACATCCACATAAGGTTCACGATTCTATAGATTACGCACTTTGGTTAAGTGATCCGGACTTAACCAGTTATAATCTATATCGTATTATCACATAATCGATTTTCTTCTCATCGGATCATAAGCCAAGTTATGGGTATACTTCATTTCTGTATTTTATATGCTCTAAGTTTCGGTTATGCCATCACATATTTAGCCATATTCTTAGCATTCCCTTAACAATGTTTTCTAACCGAGTCATTATAAACACTGGTTACTAAAACTATAATAACTCTTGATCCAACCGTTAGATCGCCCTAATTTTTGAAGGACAGTTAGATAACATTCCCATGAACATCATATTAAGATTTCAGCCGAATCAGACCGTTGGATTGGAAATAAAGTCCAAATTACAGAGGCATATATATCCATTTTGTTTCTTGACGTTTGCTACAAAACGCAACCAAAAACACATAGAGGCTCCACTTAGGGGTGTTATGTGAGACAATCTACTCGTGATCGGCTCGAGTTCGGCTCGTATAAAACTCGACTCGAGCTCGTTCATTTTCTAAACAAGCCGAGTATGAGCACATTTTTAAGCTCGTTCCAAAGCTCGGCTCGTTCGAATTAAACTCGAATAGCTCGAATTTTATGAAATTTCTAAAATTTTCTTAAAGTTATTGTATAATGAGCAAGTAGAATTGCCTAAAGATCGAAAAAAGCTCGGCTCGAGCTCGCTCATTTCCTAAATGAGCCGAATATGAGCACATTTTTAAGCTCGAGTCAAATTTTAGGCTCGGCTCGAGCTCGTTCATATTCTAAATGAACTAAATATGAACAAGTAATACTCGGCTCGTTCGACTCGAATAACAGCCCTAGTCCACTTCCTAAGCCCTAATTTACACATAAGGATCCTAACCTATAGAGGGGAAGGTGGATGAGAGATTACCCTCAAAGCCTCTCTCGAAAAAGACCAAATTACCCCTCCAAGCTTCCCGGGACCTTGCGCCAAACACCTAGCATTTTTGACAAATCCAAACCAAAACATAAAAGGAATTCTTAGACAAAAACCTTCAAAATTAGTTGTAAAACAAGTATAAAATCAGATTTGAAGGGGAGGAAACCAAGACTCACCCAAACACACTTGAAAACCTCAAGAACACAAAGGGCTCAGCACAGCTGGCTCGGAAACGGGGCTCAACGGGTGGCTTAATGGGACTGGATTTTTGTGAACTCACTATGGTTGGAAAGGCCTCTCTTTTGTGGATATTTGGCTTCAAGAATCAGCCAAAAAGCTTGAGTGAGAAGAGAGTTATGGTGGTTTGAAGTTGGCAAGGTTGCTAGGGCAACTTGCTCTCTCTTTCTTTCTCTCTTTCTTTTTCTTTCTTTCCTTCTTCTTTTCTCTCTGATTTTTGGCGTGTGAAGTGGCTGAATGAGGCCATAAATTTGTCTTTAAGAGAGTCAAAAGGTGAAGCCAAGGTTGGTCAAGGAGTTGGTAAGGTTTAGGTAGAATAGTGGCCAAATAGGAACAAGTCATTCATCCAACATGACTTCTATTTGTTTAATGCAAAAACATATGGCTCATATTTGATCATATAAAGGGCTGAAATGGGGTGGTTTGGGCAGCAATTTAATGTTAAAACAATGTCCCGAAATGTCGCGACAAGTTACGAAAATTACCGAAATAAACGGATGACAAGGCTTTTGCCTCACTAATATTTCTCGGAATTTTATCATACGAATTCCAATAGATTGGAATTGTAATCCTCTTTCCATATAAAATATGTCATCCAAAAATTTTAAATTTTTCCGGGTTTTCAAAATCGTCAAAAGAAGGATAATTGATCGAATTATCCCTAGGAAATTAATTAAATCTTAATTAATCATAATTAAAATTTTCGGTCTTTACAATCATCCACCTCTAAAAACAAGTCTCGTCCCCGAGACCAAAAAGATTCAAACCGGTGGAGAAGGTGTTAAACCTTGAGTCCTTGGATCGGAACAAAAGGCACGCGATCATCTCGGATGCGTCGTCCAAGAATCTCATGATGCTTTTGTCACGACCGTAATAGTCTCGAACGGCGTCGTCGAGCATGTGAATGGGCGCCCCCATCACATCTCGCCTCAACCCCCAAGAGTATCACAACTCGAGAGATATCATCATCCTACCGCTAGGTCTTAGCGGAAATTCCACGATGGCCGTCGCGGAAAGTCCGTATCCACTTTGCGAAGCACAATGAGCTTACCCGGATCATGGAAGCTTTAAATCAAATCATTTTCGAATCAATTCCAATTAAAAGGTGTTGGCGTCCTGACACGACTTGGCCTAGACTCCTCTAAACTCCGCTCGACCTTCTCTCTCGGGAGGTGGTCATCCACCTCTAAAGTTCAAACCCGATTCTCGACATTCTATTCTCCCAACAGGAGGGTGGATCAAAAATCCACCTCTAAGGATCAAACATATGATTTCATTACGGCTCAATCAAAACAGAGGGTGGATTAACATCCACCTCTAAGGCTAAGCCTTATTCCTTTTCCTAGGTTCAACAATCCGACATACCATCATTTATCAACCATACTCACAACAATCACATATCAATGATAATCACGTCATGTAGGACCGCTCATGGGCCCCACCACGCATATCAATCACAGAAAAAGCGCACTCAGTCACAAAAGTGAACACCCAATCACACATAGTACGGCTAAGGGTCCCCCTCCTAGGTACTCACCGGCCACTCACGCAGTCGAAACTATATCTGCCCGTGGCTGTACATACGACGCTAGCAACTCATCTAATACATCTCCATAGCTCGCCCGTATACTCTCCTCTGTCTCCCAAGTAGCCTCCTCGGGGCTCCTCCTAGCCCACTGTATTAGTACCAACGGTACCTCTCTGTGCCTCAGCTTCTTGACCCGGCGGTCAAGAATAGCAATCGGATACTCCACGAAGGTATGGTCAGGTGCTATCTCTAATCCGGAGTAGTCCAATCTGTGACTCGGATTTGGCTCGTACTTCCTCAGCTGTGACACGTGGAAGACATCGTGTATACCAGCCAAACGGGGCGGTAAAGCAACTCTGTAAGCTACCTCTCCTACTCGCTCGAGGATCTCAAAGGGCCCCACATATCTAGGGCTCAGCTTGCCCTTCATCCCGAATCGTCGGATCCCTCTCGTCGGTGACACTCGCAACCAGACATGATCTCCAACCTCAAAGGCCAACTCAGTTCTGCGCCTATCAGCATACTTCTTCTGTCGGTCATGCGCAACCCTCAGATGCTCTCGGATCCGTCTGACCTGATCTGTCGCCTCCTGCACGTATTGTGGTAGTGTCCCCACTCGGTCTGCAGGCTCATCCCAGCAGATAGGCGACTTGCATCGCCTCCCGTACAACGCCTCAAAAGGAGCCATCTTGATCGATGAATGATAGCTGTTGTTGTACGAGAACTCTACTAGGGGAAGATGTCGAACCCACAGGTTCCCCCACTCCAAAACACAAGCCCTCAGCATATCCTCCAGCGTCTGAATTGTCCTCTCGCTCTGCCCGTCCGTCTGCGGGTGATAGGCCGTGCTGAAATGCAACTTGCTCCCCAGAGCCTCGTGCACCTGCCTCCAGAATCTCGAAGTGAAGCGGCCATCTCTATCAGATACTATCCTCTCGGGAACCCCATGCAACCTCACTATATGCTGGATAAAAGCTCGGACTAAATCAGACACAGGCCATGTCTCCTGAATCGGAATGAAATGGGCGGTCTTGGTCAACCTGTCGACCACCACCCAAATCGCATCAAAGCCTCGTACATCTCTCCTCAATCCTGTCACGAAGTCCATCGTGATATCCGTCCACTTCCACACAGGGTCAGGAAGTGATCGTGTCATCCCTCCGGGCTTTTGGTGCTCTATCCGCACCTGCTGGTAGACCTGACATCGCGCTACAAACAAAGCGACGTCAGTCTTCATCCTACGCCACCAGAACGTCCTCCTCAAGTCCTGGTACATCTTATTCGATCCCGGATGGACCGAATAAGGAGTGGAATGGGCCTTTATCATGATCTTCTGCTTCAGGTTGTGCACATCAGGCACAGCAACTCGTCCCTACAACATCAACATCCCATCATCTCGGACGGTAAAAGACCTACAGTGGCCTTGGGCCATGCGCTGTCGGATATCGGCAATCCGCGGACACTTTGTCTGCGCTCGTCGGATCTCATCCATCAACTCTGACTGAACCTCTAGGAAACTCAGCTGTCCACTCTCTCGCTGTGACCAGACCTTTATCCCACAACTGATCAGATCCCGCTGCAACTCAGGTCGAGCCGTCAATCTGGACAAAACAATCTCCTGACGAGTCTTCCGACTCAAGGCGTCGGCCACCACATTGGCCTTCCCCGGGTGATACTCAATCTCCAACTCGTAGTCCTTGATCAACTCCAACCACCTCCTCTGACGCATGTTCAGCTCCTTCTGCGTGAAAATGTACTTCAGATTTTTGTGATCTATCATGATCCTCACTAACGTGCCATACAGATAGTGCCTCCAGATCTTGAGCGCATGTACCACTTCGGCTAGCTCAAGATCGTGCGTGGGGTATGACTCCTCCCCTGGCTTCAGCTGGCGTGAAGCGTAAGCGATGACCCGATCCCTCTGCTGTAGCACACAACCTAAACCTGAACTCGAAGCATTCGTGTAGACTACGAAGTCCTCCGTCCCTTCTGGTAGTGCTAACACTGGCGCGGATGTCAACTTCTGCTTCAGCAGATCAAAACTAGCCTGGCACGTCGGGCTCCACTCGAAGGGTACTCCCTTCTTCGTTAGCTGCGTCATCGGCCTAGCTATGCTGGAGAAGCCCTCGACGAACCGTCGGTAATAGCTAGCCAAACCTAGAAAAGACCTGATGTCTCTAACGTTCTTGGGGATCTCCCAAGCAACGATAGCATCAACCTTCGATGCATCTACTGATATCCCTGCTGCGGATATAACATGACCAAGAAACATCACCTCGGAGAGCCAGAACTCACACTTGCTAAACTTCCCAAACAGTTTATGCTTCTGCAGAATCCTCAGCACAATCCTCAGGTGCTCAGCATGCTCTTCTCTGCTCCTCGAGTAGATCAAGATGTCGTCGATAAATACCACCACAAATCTGTCAAGAAAATCGATGAACACCCTGTTCATCAACTCCATGAAGGCGGCTGGCGCGTTGGTTAGCCCGAACGGCATAACCACAAACTCGTAATGTCCGTATCTAGTCCTGAAGGCCGTCTTTGGGATGTCCTCTGCCTTCACCCTCAGCTGGTGATAACCTGAACGCAAATCTATCTTCGAGAAGATGACAGCTCCCTACAGCTGATCCATCAAATCGTCTATTCTCGGCAACGGGTAACGGTTCTTCACCGTAGCCCGGTTCAACTCTCTGTAATCTATGCATAGCCTCAACGACCCATCCTTCTTCTTCACGAACAACACTGGTGCTCCCCACGGCGAAGCACTCGGCCTAATGTAGCCCTTCCCAGCTAGCTCCTCCAACTGTGCCTTCAGCTCGGCCATCTCCGTCGGCGCCATCCTGTACGGGACCCTCGAAATCGGCCTGGTGCCCGGCTCCAACTGTATAGCGAAATCAACATCTCGTTGTGGCAGAAGTCCTGCTGGTAGCTCGTCTGGGAAAACGTAAACAAACTCACTAACAACGGGGACATCTGTCAGGCTGGGTCGCTCGCGATCCACCGCTAAAGCATAACACCAGTAGCTCGTGCATCCCTGGTCTAGAAGTCTTGCCGCTCGAACGGCGCTGATCTGGGCTCCGTTCCATTTGGGGTCGTCCCCCCACACCTCGTGCTCAGTCCCATCCTCCGCGAGGATGGAAACTGTACGGGTCCTCAGGTTGAGGATTGCCCCGTAGAAGTTCATAAAATCCATCCCCAGGATCATCTCGTCTGTCCGCAGTGGCATGACTATCAAGTCAATGGGCCACTCTCGCTCTCCTATCCGAATAGGGCATCCTAGGATCTCACGCCCCGTCCTAACCCTAGCCCCATCCGCCATACACACTACTAACGCGGGACATATCGAACATACAAGTTTAAATCTAGCTACGCATGAATCTGCTATAAAGCAGTGGGTTGCCCCGGTATCGAACAAAATGTGAAGAGTAGAGCCACAAAACGATATCGTACCTATGGAAGTCGGAGCTGTCGAATCACTGTTCCGCATCGGGAACACGCGGGGCGGCGGGGGTGGTAAGAAATCAGTGTCTACAGCTATTGCTGCTAGCTGTGCAGAACCTCTGCCCTGGCCTAGTCCTGTCGACCCTGCCGACGACTGTGCCTGCTGATGCTGGTAAGATCCTCGGCCGCCTCGACCTCCTCCTCTACCTCTACCTCGACCTCCACCTCGGCCTCGTCCTCCTCTAAAGCTGTTGTCTCCTCGGCCACCTCCGTAGTTACCATCTCCTCGGCCAGCTCCCAAGGGAGTCCCCCTCCCCTGACCCTGTGCATAAGAAATCTGAGCGGGTCTCGGTGCCTCTGGAAGGCGTAAAGCTGAAGCTGCAGGAGTGACTGAAGATCTCTCGCCCTGCGGGCACATGATAGCACGATGTCCTACCCCTCCACACGTGTAGCAGGAAATGAACTTCCTAGGGCAGTCTGTCTGGTAGTGGCCCTCCTCGCGGCAGCTGTGGTAGATAATAGCTCTCACTCTAGCCTCGCGGTAGGATGATACGGGTACAGCTGGAATGGCCCAAGTGGTCCCGCTAGTCGATCCTCCTCTCGCTAACCCCTTCCCTGGGCCCCTATCAAATCTGTGCTCCGCGGGTCGTGGCCTCTTTCCGCCAGATGGAGTGCGGAAAGCTGAAGACGGGGCAGCTGTCAGACGTAGCTGCTGGTCATAGCGAAGGATCATCTCTAGAAATCTATCATATGTCATTCCCTCCATGCTGGTAGAGATCAGAAGAATGTCTGACGAAAGCCTCATAGAAAGCATGCGGATGCGCATCTCGTCAGTGTTACAGACCTTTCCACAATAGACGAGCTCCTTCTTGAACTGGCAGACGATCTCGGAGATAGATAGTCGTGGGTCATAGCGGGTGCTGAAGAACGCAACCTCTCGTGCTGCTTGTGTCCCAGATGGACAGTACTCTCTCAGCATCAACTTCCTGAACTCCTCGTAGGTCCATGCAGTACGATCATCACAGTAGACAAGCCATCTGTCATAAGCATCTCCTCGAAGCTGCCCAGCCGCAAGCCTCTGTCTCTCCGCATCGGGTACTCCAATCAAGCTGAAAACTCCCTCGAGTCCTCTGAAGAACTGCTCGATATCCTCTCCGGGTCCGGCCTCGAAGATAGGCGGGCTACTCTGTGATAGTCTCTTCACCCAGTCGGTGACACCAGCCGATCTCTCTCGCTCTAGCAACGCGAGTAATGCCCTCTCTATCGCTGATCCCTGCTGCTGCCTATCAGCCTCTCCCTCGTGCTGTCCGGGGATCTCGACCTCAACATCGGTCTCAGTCTCAGTCTCTGTCTCGAGAATGCGGCCACGACCTCGGCCACGTGGTCTCCCGCGTCCTCTAATAATCTGGGTGTCGACCATGCTGACAACTGGACATTTAACTGTACTCAATATACAACTAAATAAAACGTCTTCTTCAAGGAAGACAACCCTCAGGCACATTCATCTCACATAATTACATCCCTTCAAGGGGATGGCCCGTAGGCACAGTTTTATATCGCACGGAAGCTAACTAGATAGCTATCCTTCGAGGGATAGCTTGGCGAGCCCGCCTCTAAATCCTATCCTACTCCAACCACCATGGTTGCTCCCTTGGAGTCTTCCAGGCCCGTCTGTAAGGAAAAGCTAGGCAGTCTACCCGAACCCTTCTACATCTCTAAGGATGTCTATCGCCTTGTCTCTACCCGTCGATCCTATCTCTCGTCTATAAATATCCTAACCATTTCCATTTTCCAAAGGGTTTTCATCTTTGCCCTTTAAACACTTCGAAATTGAAAATTTCCAAAACGGTGGGCGGGTTTTGAAAATTAATTTTTAACTCGTGCGTACTCAGGTCGAACAACCTTGGCTCTGATACCAACTTTGTAACGACCCGAAATTTAAGTACCCGAATTAACCTCCATAAACCTACTTAGAAGGTAAATAAGGTTCGGAGTACTAGATTATCGGGGAACGTTATAGGAGAAGTTTGATCTTCTCCCGTGAGCTTTGGATCTTACGACCGAGTACGAGTTATTATTAGGTTCATTTAAGCGGAGGATTTAGTTGTCAAAAGATGGGGATTACGAACCCCGAAAAGATCGTAAGCCCGTTGGAGGCTTTACCTGTCCTAGACTATCGCGAAAATGTTTCGAATAGAAATAATAGCGGAAATCATAAATACAACAAAACGCCACGGCCACGCCGGGTCAAAACGATAAAAGTATGAGCAAAAGAGTACGATTGTCAAGCGCCTCCCTCACTCTAATCGTCCAAAAGGTCTGTCCCGACAACCATCCACATAAGTAAGTCATATCGGGTAAGGGGTACCTGAATCTAAAAACAAGAAATAAATCGGGGTCAATCATCGGAAATATACACACTCAATGCCATATAAAGAGGCATACTTAAACTACATGAATGTTAAAATGTAACACATAAGCAAGTGTATAGATATATATAAATGCGAAATAAACACACAAGGGCCCGTATCATCATCATAATCATCATCATCATCACCATCATATCATAATATCTTCTCAAACGTACTCATCCTTCTCAAACATACTCATCCTTCTCAAACATACTCATTCTTTCTCATCATAAGCCTTTCATCATTTCATTCGTGTTCCATCGAGCATAAGTCATTTATTCAGATTTTGACGGCCGTCCTACCATAAACACATAGCATACATATGAATCGTTGGATTTACTAAGTTCATCCTACGTCATATTACCAGTTTATATTCCTAACATGTTACTAGGTCGCGTGATGCATGAAGACTCTCGATAAGACAAAGAGTATCACATAAATCCATCATGAGTAAGTCCAGGGGACTTACCTGGAGTCCGGAGAATAAGCAAGCAATAAAGTGCACAATCAAGGATCCAATCAACAAGAGCCTATTAATTTCATTAAGCTTTCATTAGGTGGTATTCTAATGCAATGTACCCAACCTAATAATCAACATACATCCACATAAGGTTCACGATTCTATAGATTACGCACTTTGGTTAAGTGATCCGGACTTAACCAGTTATAATCTATATCGTATTATCACATAATCGATTTTCTTCTCATCGGATCATAAGCCAAGTTATGGGTATACTTCATTTCTGTATTTTATATGCTCTAAGTTTCGGTTATGCCATCACATATTTAGCCATATTCTTAGCATTCCCTTAACCAAGTTTTCTAACCGAGTCATTATAAACACTGGTTACTAAAACTATAATAACTCTTGATCCAACCGTTAGATCGCCCTAATTTTTGAAGGACAGTTAGATAACATTCCCATGAACATCATATTAAGATTTCAGCCGAATCAGACCGTTGGATTGGAAATAAAGTCCAAATTACAGAGGCATATATATCCATTTTGTTTCTTGACGTTTGCTACAAAACGCAACCAAAAACACATAGAGGCTCCACTTAGGGGTGTTATGTGAGACAAGCTACTCGTGATCGGCTCGAGTTCGGCTCGTATAAAACTCGACTCGAGCTCGTTCATTTTCTAAACAAGCCGAGTATGAGCACATTTTTAAGCTCGTTCCAAAGCTCGGCTCGTTCGAATTAAACTCGAATAGCTCGAGTTGATGAACAGGGTGTTCACCCAAACACACTTGAAAACCTCAAGAACACAAAGGGCTCAGCACAGCTGGCTCGGAAACGGGGCTCAACGGGTGGCTTAATGGGACTGGATTTTTGTGAACTCACTATGGTTGAAAAGGCCTCTCTTTTGTGGATATTTGGCTTCAAGAATCAGCCAAAAAGCTTGAGTGAGGAGGGAGTTATGGTGGTTTGAAGTTGGCAAGGTTCCTAGGGCAACTTGCTCTCTCTTTCTTTCTCTCTTTCTTTTTCTTTCTTTCCTTCTTCTTTTCTCTCTGATTTTGGCATGTGAAGTGGCTGAATGAGGCCAGAAATGTGTCTTTAAGAGAGCCAAAAGGTGAAGCCAAGGTTGGTCAAGGAGTTGGTAAGGTTTAGGTAGAATAGTGGCCAAATAGGAACAAGTCATTCATCCAACATGGCTTCTATTTGTTTAATGCAAAAACATATGGCTCATATTTGATCATATAAAGGGCTGAAATGGGGTGGTTTGGGCAGCAATTTAATGTTAAAACAACGTCCTGAAATGTCGCGACAAGTTACGAAAATTACCGAAATAAACGGATGACAAGGCTTTTGCCTCACTAATATTTCTCGGAATTTTATCATACGAATTCCAATAGATTGGAATTGTAATCTTCTTTCCATATAAAATATGTTATCCAAAAATTTTAAATTTTTCCGGGTTTTCAAAATCGTCAAAAGAAGGATAATTGATCGAATTATCCCTAGGAAATTAATTAAATCTTAATTAATCATAATTAAAATTTTCGGTCTTTACAGGTATTTCAGTTTTCATTGAACCGCTTCAAAATTACTATTCTAAGGTAAAGTTACAAACGTCTTATACCTTCAATGCATCAACTATTGCTCCAGACCTTGCCAAGGTGCTCACATATGCAGCTTGCTCCTCCTAATGCCAATACATGACACACATATCATAGCTTAATACGACATAATGATCATTTGCAATCTCTCCAAGTCTAAAAGTAGATATCCTAGTTAGAACAATCTTTCAATTTAGTTTATCCCATCTTTTATACCAAATGAGGTTTCAATGCAATAAATGAACATAGTTTTGTTTCAATTGTTTTAACTAGGTGAAATGTTAATCCTATATGTGTATTTGTAATTGTCAATCTTATATGTCGTTATCATCATAATAAACCGTGCGTGAATATTATATCTTTAAGAATGATATCTTTAAGATAATTAGATTTAATCGAGAAGAATTATATCCTTGAGATAGTATAAATTTGTAATTAACCCTTAAATCATAAAATTAATTCATTTTGTAGTTTAAATAAATCTTCTATTAACATACATTTAGGGTTTAGGGAATTCTTTTGATTTTTTTAAAAATCAACTTACAAATAACAGTCACGTGAGGCGAAATGAATTGAGACGTATTCTTTCAACTTTTTTGAATTTAAATAAATTTTGTGTTAAAATACTTGGTTAAATTCTTGTCAAAATATATCGATATATAATAAAATTGAGTAACATATTACCTTAAGTACCTAAAAATATATTGATATCTTATGAAACTGAGTATAATTTTATCTAAAATATACAACAATATGTATACATCCATCAAAGCGTTTATATTTTTATATAACTTGTGTGATTAATTTCCAAACACTGATAAAAATTATAACCCGGAGATTAATGGAGGGGAAAAAAAAATTTCAAATCACCACATAATTGTAATTGTATTTTGAAGATACATGTGCATATTCAAAATAATTATGTTCCATGTCATTATTAATGACGTTATTGAAAAATATTAAGGGAGCAGCAGGCCGCCCGGCTATCCGCCGGCGTTAGATAGGAAATTGAAAGGGACTCTTTTTTAAAAACCTATAGAAATTGGTATTGGTGGAGAGTAGTTCACTTGGATGCCGAGTGTGGACCGTTAGATCAGTGTTCACGGACGATCCAGATCTATTCCCATCTCAATATACTCTACATATAAACTTAAGTTGGACATGTAATCAGTGGATGCACATACCCCATTGGTCACAATGTCTCCTATGCACTCTATTGACCCGATTTCAAATCCTTGCAGCGGTATAAAATCCCACTTTTTCTTCTATTTTTCTTTATTTCACTCATTTTATTTTGTCAAATATACTTCAATAAGCGAATGTGATTATCTAGGTAGAGGGAGAAGCAGGCCGCGGATCTACGCGCAGGATTCCCCCAAGTTAGATGTCACTTTTATATATATATAAAAAAAAGGAAGAATTTCTGGTATTGGTGGACAAAACGTAACAAGGATCCGGATTGTGGGCCGTTGGATTTATGTAAATGGACAATCAAGATGTGAATATATAATTGAAATTTGGGTGTCTTCTAGAATGTGAATATACAATTGTATTCTTACCAAATCACCACCCTATATTACTAAAGCTGACCCAACTTTTTAGGTTTTGCCAAATCGACACCCTAAACCATTATAATAATCAACCCAATGACGAAGTACTTATTTACATCCAACCTTATATCTTAATTAGGTAGAAAACTTATCATTTTATATAAAATAAAATATCCAATATAAAACAAGAATACCATCGTATCTCGATATTGTTTATATATATATATATATTAGTTATCCAAGGATAAGATTTCATATATTTTGTTCTTTCTTTAATTCTTTTTAGTTACTATCTAAAATTTGAATCTCATATGTCCTTTTGAAATTATCAATCATATATGTCGTTTTCAAAACTAAAATGTGAATTGTATTAAATATATTTTCTCGATTCATCGAGATACTACTTTGATCGATCGAGGTATAAAATGAGATTCTTTAAGATATAACTTTACAATCGTATCAACATAAATGTGTAAAACCTAAACATATTATGTAAAATTATTTCGCATGTAAAATTAAGGCCAACATATATACTTATAATGCCCATAAAAATAATATCATATTTTACAAGGAATTTTTTTGGATTTTTTTTTGGTAAGGTAAGAATTCGAGATCAGGTAAGCCTGATTCTCAAGAGGCCGACGAATCGGCAGGCGTAACGCCTAAACATAATAAGAACATAAAATGGCGTACTGAAACAAGCAAAAAAAACAACTCTACAATAAGAACGAAACTAGGAAGAACTCCTCTCAAAAGTTGCGGACGACGGCGAAGAGCGAAGCCAAGCACCACGAAACCATAGCACCGCGGGCCAGCGGTACAGCAGGAATCTATCTCTTGTGGAAGTGCAGACGAAACTTCCTCGACCCAGCCAGTCCCGACTCCAAACTTCACGTCCCCAACCAAGAAGAAAACCTCCAAGAAATGCCGAAAGTAAAGCCCAATAATGCTCGTGCAAACACGCCAGAAGATTAGTCAAACCGAATTTAGTCAAGCCCTTTCGAAATTTAGTCGAACCCTTTCGGGAATTAATTTACGCCCATGCGGGATTTAGTCACCCTTGCAGGCTTATATATATAAGTTAAATATTTAATTTAAATTTAAATTTGATTTTAATTATAATTTATTTTAGATATAGTGGGTAACTTGGGCCCAAAGGCTTTAGAAAGGGCATCCGTAGGGCCCAAGGATGCAAAAAACCAAAAAGCTTTCATATTGTTTTTTTCAATTTCGTAGGGCCTAAGGACCACGTATGACACTTTCTAGCCTAAGAAAGGACACACCATTGGAGCACCAGGAAGGAGCCCTGAGATGCATCGACGCCTCCGCCAAGCACCGTCGGCGGCGAGAAATGGGAGGGCAAGCACCACCCCACAACCACCGAAGAGAGGGCAGTCTGGACAGCCGACGGAAAGCGCGCAAAAGTTCAAGAATATCAAGGATTGTCAAGTTCTTGGTTTGAAATTAGGGGTGGTAAAGCCCGAAATCAGATCTAGAAATTGAAGAAAAGGGGACTAGAGACACGGATCAACAAAAGCCCTTTCTCAATTTGATTTTTGGCTAAATTCGTACAAGAGCCGACAGCCCAAGGAGTGACTTCGGAACCTGAACGAAGAGGAGGTGATGGCGGAGAAAGCGGCGCAGGGGAAGCGACTCAGCGCATAGCCCCTGGGACCACTCACACTGGCTGTAAGCACCACGCCCAAGGGACAACACACCACCGGAACAGCGAAGCCTGGACCAGGCGGCGGCAAGGCTAGCACCCAGAGGTGAGATTTGGGGCTCTAATCAAACGAAAAAACGTCCATTAGAAGGTTGATTTGGTGCTGCTAGCAGCGATTTTTAACCCCGAAGGGAGGTTTTTCAAGCCCCGAAGGGAAGTTTTTGAGCCCCGAAGGGATGTTTTTCAAGCCCGAAAAGGGGGATTTGACGAGCCCTGAAGGAGGCCTTCTAAACTCAATCTGCAGCATAAGGAAGGAAGAGGCGTTGAGGGGTGTTGAAGAAGGGTGAAACCCTCGGTTTTTCCAATCTGAACCTCTCTCTGAATTTTTTTGGAAAATGCTTCACTTACACATGGGTAAGCATACCCACCCACCTTTTTGGTATATAATTAATGGGAAAAAGCAATCACACAAAACTAAGTCAGTCATTGTAATTTTTTTTCTAACAACTAGCATTAATGTCTTATTCTCTTCTTTTGATTTAAATAATACACCATATTTTAACAAATTACAAACCCTAACTACCATCTCATGCAATATGCATGCAAATTACATATATTTATTTAACCTATACTTAATTTCATGCGGTAATTTTTTTTATAACTAGTCTATTTATCATTTTTTTAAAATAATTTTATACTTTCATCCGTTATATAATGTTAAGTCCCCAACTACTTAATCCGTTATTTTTTTAGGGTTAATCCATTAATTTTTTTGAACAAATGGTTAGTAAGTGTTGTATAATTTACATAGATCATATATATAATATAAGTTTATAGGCACCTAATTTATTACGACATGAACTTAACTAAATATATGTTAGATCATACATATAATATTTTTTGGTAAGAATATCACATAGCAAGATTCTTATATCTACATAGAAAGACCATATATCTCAAAGAAAGATTGTTTACCGAAAATAAATTGAAGAAAGATATTAATCATATGAAGGGAGATTAAGACCACGACTCTTCCACTTCCACATCCATTACTGCGTTTGAAGTACATTGCACAAATCTTTTTCTCTTTCGGCGGCAGTTACGTTGCACATTCTCCCTTGCATTGTTCTTCATATATAGACCGATCTCATCATCCCTTACCATCGATAGTACTAGAACCAAAATTGAGATAGTAAGTTGCAATGGATCAAGGTAGATATGTTAGGACAAGGAAATCAGAGGTATTTACCCTACAAACACTACCATTCGATCTCATATTGGAGATTGTCGGTCGAGTCGCAAGTGAATCTATAGTGGATGTCTTCAACTTACGGTTAAGGTATTGTCTATAGTCGATGAAATTGCCTCCACTTTTTATTTCGTTATTTGATGCATTTGCAAAATATTTGAGTTACTAAATTGTGATGCAGTTGCAAAAGTTTTGATTTGGTTGGAAAACATAATTATGTGCTTGAGAAGATGGCAATTGCAAACCTGGATGAATTGGGAATTTCGCTTTTAGCCGCATCGAGAAATGATAGTCATGCTAGAAGTTTTTTAAAACAATGCATCAATGCAGGAAACCCGGAGGCACTCTTTCAGCAGGGAATGGTAAGATGGTCTATAGTTCTTCATAGCTTGATTGTGGATAATTGGTTCAATGTGTGTGCTTGATCATAGGTAGAGAGCTCACATTTTCTAATATATTTGATTCATAAACTTGTTATATAGATTTAATATTTCATTTCAAATTGCAGGTTAAATTCTTCACAGAATGCGATCACGATGCATGCATTCAAGATCTTCTAAAGGCGTCGGAGTTGGGACACGACGTGGTATGTTATGCTTGTGGCATACTTATGTATTGTTGGGGATCTGAAGAGTTCAAATCCAAAGGCTTTGCATAACTTAATAGTGTGAAACATAAGTTGGGCTATAAAATAATTTCGTGTCGCCTGAGAGTTGCTGATCTATTTGACAATCTCGGAATTACTCGAAGACTTCCCTTCAACTGGAAGCAGAACACATGTACAAACATCACCAATGGAACATCACTTTGGAGTTGTCGAAGATCATGCCCCTGGAAAGCAATGCAGCTCCTTGTTGAACATAAAGAAGATGGTCTTGCTTGTGAGATGTGCACGTGCATAATTAAATGTACGGTGATCGAGGTTATTATTAGGTGGATTACATGAAATATGGTGTAATAACAAATTGCTTAAGTTTGGTGGATATTTTTGAACCTATTGCTTAAGTTTGGTGGATAGTTTTGAACCTATTGCTTAAGTTTGGAGGTGTGGTATCCGACCGCTGATCGAGATCGTTTTCCAGTGTTGAATGGGGATTGATTTGGCAGAGGTTGAAGAAGAAGATAGCTGTTGGGTGTTGGTTCCGGCGTTGGGTATATTAGGGACGGATCTAGGGGTACAACCCACCCCATTTGTTTAGTAATATAATTAATATAGTTGTACTCAGAATCACATTGTTTAGTTAGCACAGTGGGTGAAGACAGGTAAGGATTCTAAAGCAGCGCGGGTTCGATTCCCTCCGCTCCTCCTTTAGTTTTACTGCTATTTTTTTGTTGTCCAGTATCATCCTCTTTTTTTTGGTCTTTGGTTTTGCGGCAATTTTTTTTCATTTGTCCTATTTTGTTTTATATTTCTCATTTTTCATTTTTTTCCTTTAGTTTTGCTGTTAATTTTTTCATTGTTTCTTTATATTTTTAAAATGGTTCATTTCTTTTCTATTTTTATTCTTTTTTAAAATGGTTGATTAATTAATCCTTAAAACTTAAAGAAAAAACGATTATCTTCGATAATAATTGACCATATTATTGCTAATTTAAATGTAGATAAAAAAATATCTCTAATTTTTAACTCAATATATTGACATATAGGGGGGTTTAATTAGGCCTGATTTTTTGTTTTTGCTTTTTGACTGCTTTTTGATGGGTTTTTACTAATTTGCCCCCCGGGTATGCATACCCATGTGTAAGTGTAGCAACCTCCAATTTTTTTTGCATAAAATGTTCAATCCATCATTGCATTGTACGAGGAGTTTATTTGTATATACGGATCAAAATTATATAAAATGTTCAATCCATCATTGTCTTGTAGTTTGCTTTTCTATAAATACACATTAAATTGTACGGCAGAACGCATCCTTTCTTCCAAATTCTACTTCTACAAACGGATTTCTTCACTCTTCACTTCCAAATACTATCCTCACTCCAATGACTCGTATATATAATGAGCCATGGTTCGACGCAGAGGACAAGTATCAACTCAAGCGATTTCGCAAAGAAGACTTGGAAGAGATTTTATATGATGGAAGCCGCGAAGCCATGGACATCCTTCGTCGTAGGATATCAACTCTGCGTGATAAAAAATACCGATTGCAGAAGGAGTATCCAGAACTCTGGGATAAAGTTGATGTTAGGGACGACCATATTAAGGAGCTTACGGAAAAAATCTCGGAGATGGCGATGGAGAACCACAAGTTGTGCGTGAAGATATGGAAGA
Organism: Persicaria maculosa; assembly: GCA_963922045.1. NCBI lineage: Eukaryota > Viridiplantae > Streptophyta > Magnoliopsida > Caryophyllales > Polygonaceae > Persicaria > Persicaria maculosa. The sequence continues at coordinate 77,695,188 of OY998252.1, read as the reverse complement.
TAGGGAAGATCATTGAAGGGAGCATTGACTAATATGTTTGTTATTGGTCGATTGTTATGTTCCGAGTTTCCTTCATTTCACATCGTATTTTACGTGTTGTTGTTTTATTTTGGCATATGGTTTTTAAGTTGGAGTTTTATTTTAGGTGTTGTCTTTAGTGTAATGTCATTTTAATTAATCAATGAAGTTCGACTTTTTTTTTAAAAAACAAAGTAAGTGTTGGGTTACATATCGTTAGCCTATTACAAAAATGTTTTCGTATTTTTCCGTTTTAGTAATTTAATAATATATTTCAGCATTTAATTGTGTTATTTTTTTGTAAATATATGTATGAATATTAATATTAATAATCTCGATCATCCACAGAAAATTTTAAGTAAAATAAATCAACATTTCTTTTTAATAAATATAAAAGTGTAAAGTGAAACCTTCATTATTTTACATACATGTTATAAACATCCATGGTCTTACTCTCTTTTTACCTACATAATCTAAACCTCCCTTCTAACATTTTATAAGTTTTTATATTGAAAAATCACGTTTTAAAATTTTTTAAAAGTTACCAAGGTATTATTTATGAAATATAATTATAATAAATTTTAAAACATGAATTTTCAAAAATACAATTTATCAACATATATTGAATATGTAAATAAATTTTTAAATTTTTTTTTAAGATTGAATAAATGTGGACATAAATCTACCCGTTATGCATTGCTTCAAAACGGAGGGAGTCTATGTTTCCCTCAATTGTCTTTTTCACCACAGCCCGAAGCGGACGTTGCTGTCAACTCAAAATGACAACTTCCTCTAAAGCTGATTGGGATGTCCTCGGCTCTAGTGTTTGAAAAAGGAAAGATTCTTCCGTAAAAAAGAACATGATCATCCTTATTTTCAAAATTAGAAAATTATATTTATGTTATAAAAAAGAAAATCATATAGTATATTTGTATAATCATCCTTTCTATTTCAATAGTATTTTTTAACAATATGTGTATAAGCTTTTTCCCCTATCTAGTCCACCCGAATTTTAATTTATGGCTTCATGCCAGAATGGATTGTTATAATAATTAATTTACCCATATTTTATAGCGTGTCCTACGAAGTTTGTTATATGGTTCATTCTAAACAAATGAACCCTTGGTGTGTCATTGGGTGTGTCAAAATTATGTGTAGTATTTTTTAAGTATTACAAAATTATATTTATATTGTACATGTCTAATTTTATTATTTTTAAATCATGATATTATATTAAAAAGTTATACACATATATGTTGTTTGACATGTAGAATGCAAATATACTTTTTATAATTTTTTTTAAATTAAAAAAATACCACAAATAACTTTGTGTAATTGTGTCACATCTAATGGCACACTCATTATGTGTTGCAGGAGATCTCTACTCTTGATTACCTAATGCAATAGTCTATAAGTAGTTAATACGGAGTATGTATATATATAGGTAAAGTTGAAATGAAAATGGGGCTTAAAATGAAAATTGTGCTTAAAATGAAAATGGCCTAATCTGTGGGCTTGGGACACGGATCTGTGTTAATGGGCCGCAGATAGAAGACGACACGACAACAAGCTGAACTGGCAGGGACGTCTCCTCCTACGTCTTCTTTCTCGGCGCAGCACATCCGCTCCTCAAATTTAAAATCTCCTCATCCTTTTGTCTCCACTTTGATCCTAATCTTGTTTTCTAGAGTTTCTTCCCTGGTCCGTATTCATTGGATATCTTGAGGATCTTCATCAATCTTCGATTACCTCCATCAACTCCTCAGCGGAGATGGATCCGTTTCCGTCAATGTCGTATACAGCGAACGCCTCGCAAAGATTGGCGAGAGCCTCGTCGAAGTCGACGTCGTTGGTGGTGAGCTTGATGAACTCGCAGAATTCGATGAATCCATCGCCGTCAGAGTCGACCTTGCGGACCATGGCGAGAAGCTCAACCTCGAACACGGGCTGCGCGATGCTGGAATTATAGATCCGGGTCGGTGGTGGAGATCTTGCCGTCGCCATTGGCATCGAACTTGTTGAAGACGTGCTCCAGGCCGTCGATCTGGTGGTGGCTGTGGGGGCCGGTGTTCATTACCATCCTCATCCCAAAATCATATTCAATTTGTGGATTAATGAACGAATTAAGCTCTGATTTCGTCCAATTTCATTTTGCCCCAAATCGAATTGGGGGTCGTTCGGGGTGATTTTGTTAACGGTTCTTATAATTGAATACACCAAATAGATCATAAAAGAAATAGGAATGGATTGGTTTAATTAATTTTGGGTGTTAGGGTCTTCTTCTACCGATGCTCTACCATCCTCCATTGACGTGAAACTGTGTACCCGTACGGTAGTAACGAACGGAAGGAGGAAGAAGATGATAAAATCACAATAAACCTCCCCATACTTTTTATCTTTATAAATATTGCTCTATTTCAATCGTAAAAATTACAAATTTTAACCCATAATTTTTATCGGGATGTAAATGTTATAAGGTGCATCTTCAATATTCTAAAGTGCATATATAATAAATCAAAGTGCGTAAATAATATTATAAAGTGCAAACATAAGATTATAAAATGCAGGAAGAATGTTACATCACATTTTTTGTCTTTATTTTACAAAGTAAAAATTTTAGATTACAAAATATAAAGTGAACAAATAATACAATAAATATTATTGTTAATAAATTTTGCTTTATTTGCATTTTTGTCTTTATTTTAAAAAGTAAGTGTAAGAATAAAATGATGAGGTGCATGAATATATAAGATTATGAAGTGCACGATTAAGATTATAAAGTGTAAAAATAAAATGTTAAAGTGCAAGAATAAAACCATAAAGTGCATGAATAATAATATGAAGTGCACAATTAAGATTATAAAGTGCAAAAATAAAATAATAAAGTGCAAGAATAAAATGATAAAGGGCATAAATAAGATGTTAAGTGCAAGAATAAAATGATGAAGTGTACGAATAATAATATGAAGTGTACAATTAAGATTATAAAGTGCAAGAATAAAAAGATAAAGTGCAAGAACAAAATGTCATGCACAATTGTTATCTAAAATTGCACTAAAATAATAAAGTGTCATGCACAAAGATGCGGGCTCAAATCCCGCATATGCTATTTATGATTGTCTTTTTTTTTTTGTTTTCGTTCATAAATAAGATTATAAAGTGCAAGATTAAAATAACAAAGTGAAAGAATAAAATGATTAAATGTATGATTAATAATATGAAGTGCATGAATAAGATTATGAAGTGCACAATTAAGATTATAAAGTGCATAAATAAAATGATTAAGTGCAAGAATAAAATGATGAAGTACGTGTATGAATAATAATATGAAGTGCATGAATAAGATTATGAAGTGTACAATTAAAGTTATAAAGTGCATAAATAAAATGATAAAGTGTAAGGATAAAATGATGAAGTGTATGAATAATAATATGAAGTGCATGGATAAAATTGTGAAGTGCACAATTGAGATTATAAAATGCATAAATAAAATGATAAAGTGCATGAATAAGATTATGAGTGCACAATTAAGATTATAAAGTTTAAGAACAATATGATGACGTGCATGAATAAAAGATGACACAACACAACTTATAAAGATCCATGTGTATAAGGTGCTCTATGTTGGTTTATCAATGTTCACTGGTGTTCGGGTATGGGTTTTGAAACACGGTCCATTTTATCATTCGCTTGATGATATATGCACTGGTGTTTTCATTTGTTGGTATGAAAAATCTAATTCATTGGGTCCCCTTCAACTTTGTATTTTACAGAGTCTTAAATAAAGCAAAGCTTCATATGAAAGCAAACAAATAACTATTTGAAGCAGTTATTTGTTTGTTCATGGTCCACCATCCAATACACCATTTTAGTCATTATAATGGCGGTGTTCTGATTTCAAATTTATACTTTCAGCTGGCTTGCACTAAAATGTAGATTGCACAATTGATATCTACAATTGCACTAAAATGTCTTCTTTTCGCACTTAATATAGTTCAGATTGCACATTGATCGGCTGGCTTGATATTTACCTAATATTCGATATTTTAAAATCCACCGTCAACTTTAACCAAGAGAACATAATTGGTTGTGAGGTTTTCAGTTTAATTTATAGGGCAACCTCGTCAAATGGAACCCAAACGGGCAACCTTGGTTTAGATTAAAAAGTGCAAGGCTGATATTATAAAGTGCACAAATTAGATTAAAAAGTGCAAGACTAATAGTATATATTGCACAACTTAGATTTTCAGTTTAAGAAGAACCAAATTAGATTTTAGTTTTAATGTACAATTTTAGAACATAAATGTGCAATTTTAGTTTGAAAAAATGCAAATACAAAACTGAAAAAGTGCACTTTTATAACTCAAATGATTTTTTTTTTGCATCTACTGTTATACAAAACGAGATGAAAGGTGCTCGGTTTCAATAAAAAAAATTCCTAACTTCTTCTATAAAGAAAAAAGGATGGACAGATGGATTAACATTACAAATACATACACAACATGCTAGTAAGAGTTACTAGGTACGTACGCACTAGTTACAATCATCAACCAAATTAAGTAGAATACAACACACTTAATTCCAATGCTAGCTCATTCTTGAGCAAAATCAACACCAGTCTGCTTAGGAACTTACAGTAGTAGCAAATCCAGTTCCTTAGACAAATAAACAATTTCAGAATCAGGCATCCGTTCAAAAATATCACTATTTGATCGAGCTCGAGCCCCTGATGCTTCCAAACCACTTCAAAAGGGAGATCCGGTTTCAATTTTCCCATAGAGATTGGGGGAATCGATCAACGCCTTAACTTAATCGACGAATACATATAGTGCTAAGTGCCAAAGCGATAAGGTGCATCCAACAAGTAGTGACCATCCATGTAAAGGGCAGCCGCTGCAGCGTTGTAATATGAAATCGACATTTAACCTGTAACTAATCAATTGCAGAAGAAAAGTTTATTAAAGCAGATTACCCAAGTGAGGAAGAAAAATATTCTTTGGCAGATTGATTGAGTGTAGAGATAGTACAATTCAGATTGATTAACAAAGAAAGTAGAAACCTAAATAATTAGTTCTGAACATATGTTGCTTCCTCTATAATGACATTTAAAACTGAATATCTAGGAGATGCTGTGGACTGATGTGTTGTGATGACAGGGAAGAGACAGAAATTTCTCATCATAATGTAAGAAGAAACCCAGGACTAAAGAAGCTCCAACAACCACGCCTAGAAGCTCCAAATATCATCAATAAGAGGGCAAAAATAATCAAGCAAAGAAACCCAGGACAGCCCTCTACAATCAGCAGCAAATTCACCATTTCAGCATCAAATGAGCAGCAAAAAACCACCCACGAGTACCCAAATTGAGCAGCACCAAACGCCAACACAAAACACCTTACAACACAAGGATAACAACCACTAAAATGCTCCAAATCCAGACCCAATACCCAATAACTAGCAATAAGCAAATCAGTGTGCACAAGTTGCGACATTTGACATACAAATCTCATAAACTCATTCCAACAGAAATAACACCAAATCAGCAATAAGCAAACATGAAAGTGTAAGAATTATACAAGCACATTCAAATGCAACCTGTCTAAAAATGCAGGCTGAATTCTAGTGCTATCTACTCCAATGATTTTTGCAACCTATCTCCTACCAAATGCAGATGATGCACATTCAAATTCCCAATCAAAATGCAAACCAAATGATCAGCGATAAGACACAAACAAATAGTTATCTCTAATAATCTAATAGGATGCAACTTCAATCAAAAATTTATGTCAGTTTCCCCAATTACCGCTTATGAAACATGAATTTGAACTTGATGTGCAGTTAGGGCATAGATAAACAAATAAAAAATGGATGGTCATAAGGTGCTAGCAGTAGAAGCCGAATAATTTCATGTTGCAATCCTTATAGATTCAAAGGGATTGATTCAAAGGGATTTAAGCTACTGACGGGCTACACCGACAACATAGGGAAACGTATGTCATTGCTTATTTTTCAATGAAACAAAGCAATATCTAATCTATATGAAGCAAATTGACAAACAATTGGTGTGTATCTGGTACGTTACACACATAAATTGCACAGACAGAAAAGGTGGAACTTACATCGAGGAAGATGAGACAACCTCGTTCTTGAATGGGAGGTCAATGGAGGAGCAGCAGCTTGGAAATCTATCGGAGATGTACATCGAAAGTAACAGTTGGTACGTTGCACACAGAAATTGCACAGAGAGATTGAGAGCGACGCTCTCTACTGCTGGGGGGAGAGGCCGGTCTCGAGATCGGAGGTCGGGGCTCCGGGATTCGGCTCTGGCGGCGGTGAGATCGGGAGGGATGCTCGCCGCTGGCGGGAGATCGAAGATTGGGGCTCCGGGATTCGGCTCTGGCGGAGGTGAGGTCGGGAGGGATGCTCGCTGCCGGCGGCCTGGTGGGAGGCATCATCCTCATGGGAGCATGGAGATGCGGAAGTCGCTCCGGCGAGGGAGAAGCGGCGGCGCCGATGGAGATGCGAGAGTCTCTAGGGCGTCTAGGTCTCCATGGATATGGAGGAGAAAGAGAGAGAAAACAAGCATTTTTTTGGGCCGGTTTGCTTCTGTTTTTTTACCCCGGTTCAGTTTTTTTAATGGTAAACCCGCGCCAGCGTATTCCTTTTTAACACATTTTCACTTTAAGCAAATTTTTCATCTTAAGCCCCTTTTTCACTTTAACCTCACCATATATATATATATATACACATATATATATTAATATTAATTTCACATTAGAATGTATATATAGTTGCATTTGTAGAATGTGTGCATGCAGGTCAATAAATCTTTTAAATATATTGTATTAATCCCCCCAACAACCCCCCCCCCAAATTCCCTATTTATACCCCTTCACGAGTGAAGATAACATCCACTACTTACTAGCTTGAAATCCATTCAACAAGCTAGGGAACTTCATATATAGACGTATGTACCTTCTTAAATTCTTAGTTACTATTTATGCTAATATGTACCTTCTTAACATCCACAACTTACTAGCATGTTTGCATTTTTTTTTGCAGATATGTATCCCGTAACAAACGTAGGATGTCAAGATATGACATATACCCTAGCCAAACGATCAAGGACGTTGGCATGGAGAACATGATATGATCGTTTGAGGAGGGGACTGTACATCGTGTAATAGGCGAATTGTATGTGGAGGTGGAGTACACTCACCGGACAACTCGGGCGGGTACGCTTGAGCGAGAGGATATCCACACATGTCTTGTACGACCGATCTCGACTATGCCCGAGTTCATATACCCAGGGTTCGTTGTGGGTGACGAGGTAGACATTTACGTTGAGGGTGTGTGGTGGCACACACATGTTGAGCTTGTACTAGAGGATGAGTATCGTGTTGTCTCCCCGGTGAATGGTTTAGGAACTTGGGCAACCGCGACGTCCATACGAGCCGACAACGAGTGGGTTGCTAATCGATGGAGCGTCAATCCGGTGTATTTCCCTTATCTAGAAGGTATAGACGTTGTATTATATTTATATATATCATGATCCCTTACTTCTTTTATCATGCAGGCCGCATATTTTCAATATATATGTGGTAATATATGCAGATCCTCCTATCCCATTATGGAACACTATCTAGTAGGTACAATGGTGGAGGTCATTGTAAAGGCTTGAATTTTCAAATCCTCATTTTTCAGAAAAAGGAAATTAAAAATGAATTTAAATCGAATTAAAAGTCCGTTTAGCGGATTCCGACCGTAATATAAAATTTGACGAACGATTTCTGTCCTTTTACCTCGAAAATTGAAAATAATTATCAGATGACAATATCGTTGTCGATTTTAAAAAAAAATCTAATTGATCGAGAGAGCGAGAGTTGAAAAAAACTAACATTTGAAAACTAATTGCGGGATTCGAAATTCACGTATTCGAAATTTATTTACGGGTATTGATTACCCAATTCAACACTCAATCTCTCACCCACTCCCATCATTCACCATACTCCTGCAAATCACCTTACCCTTACCCTTCGATTGGAATCATCCCTCACCCTTTACTGGCATCTTCTTCACCTGCTCTCCATCACCATCATCGTCACCTCCATCCCCATTCATCTTCACCATCAGCGCCACCTTCCTCATCCCTCATCACCGTCGTTCTTCAGCATCTCCACCATCTTCATCACCACCACTGTCACCACCTAGGAAGCACGAAAACGCTAATTTGGAACTTCTGGAGGTGTCCGACACCGGGAAGCGGGGAAGCGTCGGGGAAACGGTCAAGAATGCCAGGAAACGGTCAAGGAAACGCCACGTCATCTGGACACACCGAGGACACGGACCGGCGATTTTTGGAAACGGACCGGAAACGCCACCTCACGTTTTTTCAATTTTTTTAATTAAAAAAAAGGGAAAATTGCTTCTATTGGGATGCCCTAGCCGTCGCACTAGCAGACGTTCACTTCCAGAGTTCCAGTCTTCTCTTCCGCCGCTCAAGTGCTCAACTCATTGGCTCCACTGTCCAGATTGCTTCTATTGGCTCCACTGTCCAGATCTCCGGCGACTCGGCGAGGGACGGCGGGCAGGCGGCACTTCTAGTCTTCCGCTTCTCAGGTTTGTTGTTTGCTTTGAGCTTTTGAGTACCTTGAATCCTAAACCCTTTGATTCTTCTTCATCAGTTGTCCTTTTTTTTTTTTTGATTTCAATTTCATTTCAGTTTTCAAATTGATATGCCTTCTTCTTCATCAATCTCAGTTGTCCTTTAATGTTATCATTCTTGGTTTTATAATGGCTTATTAACTATTGCTTTCCTCATCTTTATTTGGTTGAATTGTGGCATTGTTGAAGGGTTGAACAATTACTTTTCTATTTCCGAGTCGTTAACTCGTTATCTTTTTATGTGTTAGCTGGAGTTGGCCATCATATATGTAACTCTTATAAAGATATATGTATTAGTCTTTGTGTGAGCTTTAAAATGACATATATATCATATTGCCGTTTCCTCGCCGTTTCCTGATTTTTATTTTTTTAGAATTGCCGCTTCCACGTGTCCCCGTGTCCCCGTTTCCCGTTTCCGTTTCCCGTGTCTGTGCAACCTAGGTCACCACCGGCTTCAGCTCCTCCGCCATGCCTTCCATCACTACCTCACCGTCGCCAGCAGCTCCACCAGTATCCCCTGTACAAGCAGCAACCAGAGCCCCCACCTTCCTCCTCCTTGTTGAAGCGACCGACGCCACCACCACTCCAACGCATCATCGCCATCACCTCCTGCTCATCTCCATCGGTGATCCATCACCTTCACTCCTTCGTTGTCATCACCAACACCACCTCCTTCGACGTCCACAACCACCCTGACGCCGCCCAGAAGCCACTGAAGCCGTCGACGAGCCACCGAACATCCTCCTTGCTCTGTTTCGCGAAGCCTCATTCCGGTAAGCCGTTCTCCTTCGTTTCCGATCGAAATCACCTTCGGTCTTCACCAACACACTCATCCATGTCCGGTACAGGTCCGACAAGCCATCGCGAGCCACCGACGAAGCCCAGAACTCCGATTGAGAGCTCCGAAGTCGCGAAAAATCCATCTCGGTGAGCTCCGAAATTATACTCGTTTCGATTCGTTTTTTTAGTTTTTTCGATGTTTAGATTAGTCGGGAGTGAGCGAGGGCTGAGTGCGGGATGATTGGGTTAGCTCGAGAACTCCGGCGAGCTCGAGAGAGGTGTGAGCGAGCAACGTCGAGCCGAGAGCGCGAGGCGAGAGCGCGGGAGCAGCAGGCAGATGAAAGGGAGAGCGAGCGAGCTGAGGGCGGGGTGGGTCCATGGAGTCGGAGCCGGTGAGCCACGGCTGGACGTTGCCGGCGAGGTCGAGCTCCATCGGCCAAAGCCATGGCAGGAGCTTCATCTTCATTGGAAATCCGGGGAGGAAGACAACCTACGTGGCCTTGTGGCCCCCTTCTTTACTAACATTATATATAGGCGTAACTTTGTAAAACCACCCTTTATTTCACCTTTTGTTCACAAAACCACCCCTTATTTTTTAAATTACACTTAACCACCCTTTATTCATGTAAACCTATCAAGTCACCACCCATCTTCGATTCTATCCATTAGCAGCCCTAAAATGAGTGGTAAATGACTATATTACCCTTAACCCTATATAAACCTAGGGGTGGGCACAAATCCCGTACCGTCCCGCATCCCGTCCCGATCCCGGTGGGATTTAGAAAATAAAAATCAATCCCGTCCCGCTAAAATTACGTGGGACGGAGAGTTTGCAACTTCGCATCCCGCAAATCCCGTCCCGCATATATATATATATATATATATATATATATATATATATATATATATATATATATATATAAAATAATATATATATAATTAAAATTAAAAAACTAAGAATATATTTATATTATATGCTAACAATTATTTAAACCCAAACTTTAAATTTTAAAATAATAACACAAGATTAAAAACATATAACAAATAAGAATTTTAATACTAGTAAAAAGAAGCAGTACCCTAGAGCTGTTGGCAGCTCTCGGCAAACATACATCATTCCATTTTATTGGCAGCTCTCGGCAAACATATAACAAATAATGTAAGAATTTTAATACTGTAATGGGATTTGGTAAGGTTTGACATCTTTATTGTTTGGTATTTTTAGAGTTAATTGGATTAATTTTTAATTTTTTTTTCGAGGGACAAATCTCGTCCCATTAGGGACAAGACCCGGTGGGATTTGAAAAAAAAAATATCAATCCCATCCCGATCCCGTCTCACAAAAAATACGCGGGACAGGACGCAGGATTACCGCAATCCCGTCCCGTCCCGTCCCATGTCCACCCCTATATAAACCTATTTCAAGAAACCTAAATCGGTTGGAAACATTGAAACCAAAAAATCTATGAAATATAAATTAAATAACCCTAAATTGAAATCTAAATTAAACCTAAGCTCAATAAATTGGTACGATTTACCTGGAAAATTTGAAACCCAAATTAAAATCTCATAAAACTAACATCTATTCATCATCATCGGCTATTCGGTCTTGATTCCCAATTTCTTCATCGTTGAACAAAGATTGCGCAGTAGCATTGAACAACGAGGACAAAGTATGTAATCCTCGAACCAAAAGCATAGAACACGGAAGCCGGAAGGAAGAGGCTTCGTCTCTCCTGGTGCTCTTCAAATAGACCGGTGGTGGGAAATTGATAGGTTTCTTGAAATAGGTTTATATAGGGTTAAGGGTAATATAGTCATTTACCAATCATTTTAGAGCTGCTAACAAAGAGAATTGAAGATGGGTGGTGACTTGATAGGTTTCCATGAATAACGGGTGGTTAAGTGTAATTTAGAAAATAAGGGGTGATTTTGTGAACAAAAGGTGAAATAAAGGGTGGTTTTATGAAGTTATGCCATATATATACTACTTTAAAAGCGTGGGCAAGTTGGAAATCCAGCCGTCCATGTTAAAAGTTATCTACGGTCCAAAACAGCGCATCTTCCACCTCCTGCTCTGCCTGTCCCGACCTTCTGACGTCGCCGCTTCATCCTCCTCCGTTCCCTCATTCCCACCTCCTGCTTCGTTCTTCCTCCCATCTGGCTTCCACCGCCTTGCTTCATTCCTCCCTCGTGTGTACTCCTGCTCGTCTCCCTATGTCTATCTTCGTCTCTTTCTCCTTCCTCTTCTTTATCTGTCGTCGTTCTTCTACCAAGGCTCCGAATTCGGTTGCATACCACAGATTTATCTTCTCTCTTGTAATTAAGATCCCCCAATTTGAATTCCTTGTTGTTTATCCTCCAAATTCTTCTCCCGTTTGCATATCCTGTTTTCCAGTTCTCTGTTCTTGCTGTTTCAGAGGCTCGATTCTGACACCACCGACCGCCATCGGCTAATTCACCCTTCGTATGTCGTCGTTTTCATCTCCCTTCATCGTTTCGACTACTCAGGTGAGCATATTTCCGATTTCGTTTCCGATTTAGTATCTAGGTTTTCCGAATTTTTGCGGTTTAGTTTGCAGGTAACCATCTAATTGATCCAATTTCTTTTGCATGAGTTGGAATTTGAACGGTTTGATTGTATTTAGTTGTTTTCCCAGTTCTGCTTCTTTTTGGGAATTGAATTTTGAGGGTTTAGAAATCGAGAAGATAAGGGATGTGAGGAGAGGATGAACACTTAATTCATCTGTTTCATTTTTTTGTTTTGTTGTTCAATTTTACTTTCTGTTCCGAGTTGCTATCAGTGCATCAAAAATTCAAAGTACTGTTCAGTACCCAAAACATGAATAAACCAATCCCAGTATATATTAAGCCCTTTCAGTCTATTTTTTGAAGGTGGGTTTTCATTAAAAAGAAAAGCTTATGCTCAGAGATCTGTGAAAGGTAGTTAGTGTTCCGTTCAGCAGCCACCACTTGCGTGGCCAGGAAGGGCTGTCAAGGAGCCAGGGCGTAAGACATGGATGGTCCTAAGCCTATATCTATTGTTGGATTAACTGGTTCTATTGGTACTCAGGTAAGTCTGTATGTGTGTGACTTGAATTGATACTGTTTATTTGAGGCCAGTTAGTTAGTAACTTGATTATTTCATGAAAAGCTTTTGCTTGAATAATTTTCATGTAAGTGTTTCTTTCATAATTTTTACTTTTGCTGGGAGATCGAGCTATGGATGCAAGTGCATTATAATTTAAGGCCAAATAGTAATTTCTTGACTTTTATGTTATTCGAGTTTATTTTGCTGCTATTATTTTTGTTTAAAATTTTGATCTTTACCGACTCTAGACATTGTTGAAGAGAATCCGGATAAGTTCAGAGTTGTAGCACTTGCTGCCAGTTCGAATGTTGCTCTTTTTGCCGATGAGGTGACCAATGAGTTAAAATAGGGATATGTTTCATTTTCATGGTCCATTTTTTATAACCTAAATTCTTTTCCTTGACATCAAACCTTGAATTCTTTAGTCCCTTTTGAGATTGGATAATTCATCAAACATATTGGCTTCCTCTCATATTGGTCCGATTGAACGATGTAGCTTATCTTAAGTGTTAATGTTGATTCTCCGGTGAAAAGATTCAAGTCGCAGTTGGTTGCTATTATAAATGAATCGCTGATTGGAGAACTAAAGAAAGCTCTTCCTGATTGCAGATGTTGAAAAACTTACATAAACGGTCAGAGAAGAGAACTAGAGGAGGCTGTCCTTGCAGGCGGTGCAGCTGTCAATGCCGTTAGGGATTACCAGAGGAAAGTGCAAGAAATGAATGTAATATCCTGTTTTGCAATCTTTGTGCCATTCCTTTCTCTTCTATCAATTACATTGTCATGATGCACTTTCAAATGATTATTTGTACCTTTCTAATCTTCTCTTCTTGTTTGTTATTGTTGTTTTGATTTGGATTAAGGGGGATTGGTGGTCTGCTCCAATTTCTAATTGTTTTCAGGCTACTCAGTTGTTTTGATTTCAATTTAGGGGCATTTTTTGTCCTTATTTTTCGATTAAGGTGATCAGTTGTCTTCGGCTTTGGTGTGATTTCCCATCCGTTTAGGCAAGAAAGGTTTGCTACAGATTAACATTGCTGATTTGTTAATTTCCATCCGTTTTTTGTTTGTTTTTGTCATTAGTTTAAGAAGGGTTTGCTGCAGATTGACATTGCTGAAGTGTTTAATGTTCTTGTTGGTATTTGCATATTAGAACCCAGTAGTAGGAACTAAATGAATCTGATTACCATTGTTTAGGCAAGATATGTTCTCTAAATTATTAATATCCAAATATATATATTATTGTGGTTAGTTTAAGGAGATTACCGTTGAAATATAATACAATTTATGCCGCTTCCACCTCCTTTCCAATGTTCTCTATCTTCTTTCGTAGATCCATCTTCCAATTGATTGCCCCCTCTCTTATCGGACTTGTTTGCTGCTCTTCTGTTCTTCCTTCTCTCCTCACTGTCTTTGTTTTCAATTGAGAGTGAACTCATCAACTAAAGGATTTTTCTTCTCGACTCACCCCTCTTTTAAACCTCCATTGATTGTGCATCTCATATTTTTCACTGCCTATTTCCTCAATTTCGTTTAATAGATACAAACCATATTCGCATTCATACTTTCTATTGCATATTTGAACACCTTTTACTGATTTCTCTTTGTTTCTTTTGGTCAACAGGATACTTCTTACCGCCTCTTATATGTTATTTTCTTCTCTTTAATAAGGTTTGTGTGCTTTCTTCTTTTCAATTAGGTGTCTATTTTCTTAAACCCTAATTTGGCTTGTGCTTGTCTCCCACTGAATAGTCTTGTACATTCATTTAGATTGCTTTGATAGATGGAATTTTCTCAGGATGAAGGATGCAATGTTTCACTAATCCAATTTAAGTTTTGCCACTTTTATTATTTTCTCTCCTTGATTTGTAGCAATTTCAATATAATCACAATCTCTAAACAACTAAGAATAAATATGTGTACCGATGTGGTAGCAGTATTCTTTATCCAGCCTTACTCTATAGCTTGATTTTCTCACTGCCAATCAAGATATATTATATACAGTTTAAAAGGTTCTTATATATTTTAATGCTTATGAAATCTTTTCAGGTTCTTGAGAATTTTATTAACATAAGCAAGGATGATGAGGAACTAACATGCAGTATATCTGATATGGATTTGCAACTTGATCAGCTTAAAGATTTGGTGGAGGACATGAGAAGTTGCGACACATAAAATCATTCTTCTCAAAGGTGAGAAGCTGTTCATAGAAACTCTTTGAGTACATATTACCCGCGACTTATGCACTGGCTAATGGTGAATGGTCTCTGAGCTTTTACAGGCAACCTGATCTTTATGATTCCCAAAGCAGATCTGACTACAGCATAGGGTCAACCATCCTGTCCACCAATACCATTATACCAATGAGGAGATTGAACAAACTTAATCTGAGATGTGCTCGCTACATGAAAGCCCGAGGTTCCAAACGGTTGATACAAGAGGTCAAAATGCATTGGTACTTCCGAGGATGAGATTCTTCCTACAGAAACCATAAATCAAGGTAATAAAGTTTTAAAATTATCGACTATGTAAACCCATTGGTTTCCCAAAATAATTGCAAATATTTAGGTTTGGATACAATGAATTTGAGAGGGCATTCATATATAGATAATGATCTTATTACAGAAGATATCCTGTTTCCATGTGATGAATAAAAGAATGATGGAGATGTTTCAGCCTTGTCACTTGCAGAAGAGTTTGGCTCCCCAAGATATTCTGTTACCATGTGATGAAGAAAAGAATGATGGAGATGTTTCAGCCTTGTCACTTGTAGAAGAGTTTGGCTCCCCTCTTCAAACAACTCCATTATTCCCGTTGCTGCAGAGATTTGGGCTTTTAGTTCAATTTTTTTTACGGGTTAGACTTGTAGTTGGAATTGTTTCTGATCAAATTGAGAGGCTTGTTCTTTAAATTAATGATTCGTGCCTTGAAATGGAGGTTTATGACGCTGAACTTGAGGATTGAGATCTTGAGATCGAGGGTTATGGCCTTGAAATTGAGGATCGGTGTTGTGAAATTGAGGGTTATGGCCTTCAAAGTGGAAATTGGGGACTTTAATTGAGGGTTACAGTCTTGAGATTGAGGATTAGGGCCTCGGAATTGAGGGTTGACTCCATGAGATTTTAAATTAGGGTTTTGAAATTGCAAATTAGGGTCTTGAAATTGGAAATTAGGTTTTGATGTAAAGCTTTTTGGATGATATTGCACATCCTTTAGCTTTATATTCACGTCTTTTAGTTCAGTGAGGTAGTAAAGTGAAGGTCAACATGTAAATTGGTTGCGAATTTGTTTGTGTGATTGTATGTACTTATCTAGCACTAGAAGGTCAGGGGATCGTAAAAAGGCTACATATTGATCTGCAAATTGGTTTATGTGTGATTGTGTGTTGCTATGATATCTAATTCTTCGGAAATGATCAATTGAAGCATTCATGGGTTGCTTTTGGTCCTCAAAAGGGCTACTTTGGTCAGCTGGTTACTTGGGAGTTGCTGGTTACTTGGGAGTTGTTTGGCCATGGGGTAAATGACTTTTATGTCATGTTTTCTTGTTGAGGAGAGGGTGTTCTGCTCTGCTAAGGGAGTTGCTTCTGATTTCGATATAGTTAATAGGTTTGTATTTACGTTAAGGGTTGTTTCTGTGGTTCAATCTATTTGTTCCTTGGATTAATTTCAAATCAATCCTTCATAGAGTAAAGTCAGTCTCGAGATTTATATAAGAAAAGGGAAGCAACAATAGATTCCACATGGTCTACACATAGAATCGGATTCGTCTACATATCCCAAAGTCAGTCTCGAGAAGATCTTAAATCTTGAGGTATTAATAAAATTGGTCAAACCCATTTTTATTCGTTTGTGAGACTTGATTTATTTTGAGGATTTCCATCTTTTGCATTTTCTATAAGCCATGCATTGTGTTATTTCAGACCTGTTAATATATTACTGAACCATGGAAGTAACTTCGAATAAGTGGTGAAGTTGAAGTAATTCATAATACTGCTATTGATACAATGAAGCTTAAGATGAGAATGAGTCTTGCTATATTTTTTATATTTTACACCAAGTCGAGTTGTGTATTTTTTTTATATTGAAACTGATACAACTATACTGTAAAAATTTATGTCTGAGATGTTTTTGTATTAAAAAAAACCCTGTGGATGTCATTTTTTCCTGTTAGGAGGAACATCAATATCATTATGCAGTTCTTAAATGTTTTTGTTTTCTTGATGATTGCACAGGGACCTTGATCAAAACATTTAAGGCAGGTTCCTTGCCATTCTTTGATGAACTCTCAACATACTTGACACCCATGTGGATAACTAATCAAATTTGTAAGTACACCCTTTGACATTTATGGAATTTTTAATGTTCATCATCCAAGAATTTAATTTCGACTTACTAAATAAAACAGATGAACCAGGCAGCAAGATGCATCATCATTACCTTTTTTTAGTTACCTATGTTGTATAAAATAGATAATTGCATCAAAAGGAATAGGATAGGTGAGAAGTTCATTTTTAAAATTTTAATTATATATAATTTTAGGGTTGGAATGGGATTGTCATTGAAATTTTATTTGGGGTTGTTTAAAAATAAGATTTGAATTCATCTTCAATAATTTAATTTTTTAAAAATGGTTCTTTAGCTTTTTTTGTACTCCACATAATATAAGAAAATGCGGACCATATTGATCAACCCCCCTTTGTTAGATTATGCCTCCAGTGCCCTCTCGTCTTCATTCAAGAGAACAACTCTGAACCACAATTTTAACTTAACATGTTGAATCTGAAAGCAATTAAGTTTTTTGCAATATGTAGGCATTTATGTGCTTGAACTTATATAACTTGTAAAGGGAATTAGCGAGAATCCACTAAGCAATATCTTAATGAAAATTATATAACTTGTAGGCAGACTTGACTTGTTATACACTTGCCTTGGCATCAATTTTTACTTTCATGATGCATGGTTTTCCTGCCATTAGAAATCGTTATATCAATAGAAAATTGTCTTCTCTGAAGGTGTTCATATGGAACTGCCAACGATATGAACCTATTGAGGGTTTGTCAAATGACTGCGAATTGCGTAAGTTGGAACCCTAAAATGCCTCACATGTTGGCTTTAGCAAATGATGACATGATTATTTTTGTGCGTGGTTTGATGGTGTGACCACTGACCAGTTCATAGAAAATAAGCTGCTCTTGTTTGGCTCCCCACCCAAATCTTATTAGCAATTTTAGGTTCATAGATCTCTCAATAGTGGTTTTGATTACCTGTTTGGGACACAGATGGCTAACCTAGAGTTTTGATTGTGATGCTCATATGTGGCAGTCACTCTTAAAGGCTTCTTGACGAGATAGCTGTTAGGTAGATTTTTATTTCATATCCAACTCTACTGTTAATTGAGTAAACCCCCAAAGATTATCCTTGCTCACTTGTCATTAGGTCTTAAATTCTTAATTGAATATGTATCTGAGCATGATCTTACTGTAGGATATTCTTCATTTTTCTGTCTTTATTGTGATCTGATTAGCTTTTCCAATTGATGTGTTTAGGATTATAACTGGATTCTGATCTTTGTTATGTTAATCTGACGATATCTCTTGAATGATATATTTTTCTTCAGAAGTCGAAAGCAAGCTCTTAAAAATGTTAAAAGTTCCTAAAGAAGCTCCATGCCAAACATAGCCAATATGACATTTTCTGGTTGCGCCTTCTTAGTCCTTTCTCGACTCCTTTTGTCCTCCCATCTTGCTTAATTATCTAATATAATAGGTTGTAGCTTAAAATTTAAAACAATCCCACAACAAACTTGCATCCCCCACTCTGTTTTTTTAGCATATGTATGCTACTCAGCTCTGCTGCTGTGCTGCCCTTTATGTACTTTTCCGCTCCATTTTTTTCCTGAGAAGTTTGTGTTTTCTTTGTCACCTTTGTAGTTCATTGGAACTTCACATTGGATGGCACGTCAATCAAGAAAGTCGATATGATGGGAAGGTAATTTTCTTAGTTATTAGATTCTGTTTTTCCTATATGATCAAAATTGGACTGTAATTCAGATCTGTGGTTCTATTTAAGTTATGTAGGGGTAGTGAATCTAGGATGTATCAAGCATAATCTTATTATGAGAGACTAATTCTTGATGATGGGAGCTCAGTAAAAAATTATTGAAGATGGGAGATTATTATATTTACCTCCTGGGAAAGTAAAGAGAAATGCTTAATTCTCGGATTTATATACTGCCTAATATTTTTGACTTGCAATGAAAAAAGAAAGGAAGAAAAAACATTCATGCACCTTCTGAAAATCCTTTATCACACATAAATTGATACTTAACCTAACAAATGTCCCTGATCTTTCCATTCAAGTAGATGTCTGCACACTTGGAGTGTCTGCAATAGAAATGGCAGAGGTACTAATGACTAATCTGGTCTTATTGTCATCCTCCTGCCAAAATTGTTTCCTAGAAAAACATTCTGATTTTACCTTTGTAATTTCCTTGTTTGCCAAATTACTCATCTCTTTTCCCAGTTCCACTGTTATCATTAAGTTCTAGGAACATGGGTATTAGTGTTGGTGTCAGTTGCAAGTTCCGTCGAAGAAATTAGGGTTACTTAAAGTTATTGATTTCGATTCCGCTGCCTTTGGACAGCAATGAGGATTGATTTCCAGTGGAAATCGGTAGGAGAAACGGTTGCTCTATGAGGTGGTGCAATGGCATCGGCAGTAGCGTTTACAGTGGCCACGAATTCTCAGATAACTCTGAAACTCAACGTTGATGATTGCTTGGGGAGACACAGAAATCTGGTGGAGGCTTGTTTCACGCGGAGCAGTTTTAGCTTTCTCCAGAATTCACATAAGGCGGCCTCCTTTGGCCTTCTCTGCTTGCAGGTACCCCTCCTTGTGTAAATTTTCGACTATTGGTTAATGTAGTCTTCTACCATGACGTAGACAACCAGCATTTTGAATAGAGAATATTATGTATGTATTATATTCTTACTGTTTATATAATTATGATATCTTTGTTGTTGTATCGGATGGGTTGTGACTTCTAAACATATAGCTTTATTCAAATGTATCATCTTTACGCAATTTAATCAACATACAAGATTTGCTAGAGCACATCAGTGCCGTGCAAAGCACGGCCTCTATCCCCTAGTGTGTGTATATATATATATATATTTCTAATTTAACCGGTTTAGATTATTTAAACAGGTTAGGTTCGGTTCGGTACGGTTCGGGTTATCCATTTATTATTTAACTATTTAACAGTAATTAAAATATATTATAATAGTAATTGAGGATTTAAAAGATAAATTATTATATTTTGGAAGAATTATAAGGGTTTATTTATTAAATAAAAATGGTCGGGATTTTAGGGGATTTGGAAATAATTTATAAAAGTGTTAAATAAATGGTATCTAAAATATCATGTAATACTATTTGAGATTTAAAATATATTATTGGACTTTAAGATTTATAAAGAATTTGGAAAAGAATTTCAAGGTTGGAAAGCAATCTTATAAATAAATTTAAAAGGGAATTTGGCGAGTATTTTTAAGGGTCGGAAAACTTAACTATTTAACTGGGACTTGAAACGGTTCTGAAACTAACTTGGGAATAAGACTTATTTGACGACTAACTAGCATGATAACATGATCGTTTGACTAACAGTATGATATGTATGACTAATAGCATGACTTGTGGGAATTATTATATGAGATTAAATGTTCGATTATTATGACGATCTAGTAGGATTTTATATCACACAAATTATGTTTTATGATTTTGATGAACCGTTGAGGTATATGCGGAAATGATGTATATGAACATGCGGATTTGGTTGAATAATTTATGGAGGACGATGTGGTCTTGAGGAGCGGATGATGCGATGAAATGACTTTCATAATATATTACTTGTTCTATTGATTGAGGTGTGGTTGAGTGCTTAATAGTTGGATGTAGACTTATGTATATTCCATTATGTACTAGGTGATACTTTGTGATTGTGATTACTGTGTGCTGGATTCTCCTGTTACCGATCTGCTAGCCAGGTAAGTCCTCCGGGGCTTACTCAGTAACCAGTACCTCTTGCCTGATGTGTCATATAGTATGTAGGTGCTCATATGCATAAAAGCATGTCCATGTAGTATCACGCTTAGGAATTGCACTTACGAATGAGCATTCTTATTCTGTATGCGTTTGAATACAGAACGGCCGTTATCTGTGGGTCCTAGAGTCCTTGCTAGGGTCATAGAGCAGCCCAGCTTCATCGGATGTTGTCCTCCTCGAGTCATTTATATATATCATGAGATACGAGATGGGCATGAGATATGATATGATGATGAGAATTGATATGCTATAGAATCGAACTGGCGAGTCTCCACCCTGCCAGGAAGGGGGGTGGTGGTAGAAGAGGGATATACCACTTGGTATTCTTTGTTAAGGCCTTAATAAATTCTGCACATATGAATTAGGAACATGATAGTGTGGTTAATATTCCAATACTGCATGAAGGCATCCTTTATTCTAGGTATAATCGTATTATATGTCCTCAGCGCGGTTAGAGGACCCGCGGGCGGACTCTTGGCCTGACTTGGTGGTATAGTTTCAGGTACCCGATACACTGCTTGATTTTGTGCTGTTATGACGGGGTCTATTCATATGGAGGAGAGTGAGTGTTTGAAACCTGACTTCACCAGATTCATGCTTTTGGGATTTCTCCCTACTTATAAACTGTTTTGACCCGGCTCTGCCGTGACACTGGTTGTATCATTTTCAGAACTTATACCCTTTGCATGATAAAGGATTTCCCGTGTTGTAGACTTAGGACAGGTACAGGGGTTTACCCCGGGGTCTCCAATGGACCTTCCGGATTTGGGTGCGAAATCCCACTTTAAACTACAAATCTTCGGTTTCAAACCTTCAACCTGTACTCAGGGCGCAAGATCCCAACGAGGGGTTTCATCCCTCGAAACGTAACTCGGGAATCATAATCCCGGTCCGTTACAGTCATGGGCTCGGGTCACGGCATTGTAGGCACATACTCTCCAGCATTGGTGCTGGACGTGTTAGCATAAACATATGCTAGGGTGGAGTATGCATCTTTGTTGGCCGAGGATGGGAGAGCGGCCTTGCGGGAGGTCGTACATCATTCCAAGCTCAGGAAAGTGCCACCCCATATGCCTGTTGATGCAGTCGTCTTCGAGTACGGCGAGATCGATGTTTGGACGCGGGACATGTGGTGGCACGGCTACACGACCAAGTGCAAGCGAGACGGTTTAATGTATCTCGTTCAATACGAACTCTACGAAAGAGGAACATGGTCGGAAACTTCTCACATCCGACTCCATGGAGAGTGGGTGAATTCCGAGTGGGTGTTTGAGTGATCCCCATGTTTGTTGGTTGTTGTATGTCTTTGTGTTTTCTTCTATCAGAGTACGTGTTAACATTAGTGACGTTTTCAATCGATATTTTAATTTTATTGGGACTACAACGTATTCATCTTGCATTGGAACTATTTGTTAGCCATAATCTATGCCCAATAACCGACAATCATGCATGACAATATGTAAACACCCACTCGGCAATATTAGGTATTGTGTTTCTATATAAATGCTTTAATTAATTTTCAAATATTGATAAAAATTATAACCCGAAGAATATTGGACGGGAAATAAATTAAAATGTCAACATAATTATAATTGTATTTTGAAGTTACATGTGTACATTCAAAATAAGTAAGTTCGATGTGATTAGTAATCATGTAGTGAAAAATATTAAGAGAGCAGCAGGCCGCCCGACCATGAGCCGGGGTTGGAGAGTGGTTAGCATGAATTCCGAGTGTGGACCGTTAGATCAATGTAAACGGATGATCAAGATCTCTTCCGTTAGATCAAGGATACTCTACATATAAAATGTAGTAGGGTATGTAACCACGGGATCCTTGAATAGGTAAATAAAGAGCGGCCATTCCGGGGATCGAACTGGGGACCTATGGGTACTACCCACAAGTCCTTTCCGGTGAGCCATTCCGGAATGGTCACGGGATCCACATACACTAATGGTCACAACTTCTCCTATGCACTCCATCAACCTGATTTCGAATCCTCGTAGCGCTATGAAGTATGAATTACCCCTTTTTTTTCGTTCTTTACTTCATTTTATTGTTTCCTACTAAGTCATTGTATAATTATAAATAGTTATAATCATGTCCTATTGATTATATAGATAAACATGTAAGTTATGTAAATACAAGATAAGTCATTTATGTCTCTTCATAAGATATAAAATGTGAAATTTATTAAATATATTTTATCGATTTGATGTCGAGATATTACATTGATCGATCGATATATAATATTATGTATATATTCACCAAAGCTTTTATATTTCTAAAAAAATCACTTTCCAATATACGGAGCAATCGATAATACTCCGTATATTAAGTTGTCTAAAAGAAACGTTAATAGAAATTGGATAAGGGAGGAGCAGGCCTACCCACCGTCTGCATAGGTTGTCCCCACTCCCCAAGAAAGAGGTCTCTCTTGAAAAACAAATTACAAAAAAAATGGAGTCCAATTTATGGTATTGGTGTAAAATATTTCACGTGGATCCGGATTGTGGGCCGTTAGATTGATGTAAACGGACGATCAAGATGTGATTCTTTCAGAATGTGATTTTTTTTAATTATTAATGTGAATTATTATCGATTATTTTAGAATGTGATTTTTTTTTTCCGCTAAAATGTGATTCTTGAAGATATAAATTTATAATCGTATCAACATAAAGGTATAAAATTCTGTAAATATTATGTAAAATAATTTCGCATGTAAACTTAACCCCCACATATATACTTATAATGCCCGCCACAATTTTATTCTTACCAAATCACCACCCTAGATTACTGAAGCTGACCCAACTTTTTAAGTTTTGCCAAATCGGCACCCTAAACCATTATAATATTCAACCCATTACTTATTTACATCCAACCTTATATCTTCATTAGGTAAAAAACTTATCATTTTATATAAAACAAAATATCCAATATAAAAAAATAACACCATTGTATCTCGATATTGTTTTCATATATATATACACACACACACACACACACACATATATATATATTATTTATCCAAGGATAAGATTTACATCTTAGATATATGGTACTATATTGATGTTAACCGAATGACTCCAGTATATACTTCGATTACAATTTCAATTATATATATATATATATATATATATATATATATATATATATATATATATATATATATATATACACACACATATATACATATATTAGAATTATTATTATTATTATTATTATTATTATTATTATTATTATTATCATCTTTTCTATTTTAATATATGTTTATTTCATGTTTTCTTATTATTATCATCATTTCATTAGCTGAATAAATTTCGAAATTTGAGTACATCAAATTTCAACTTTGAAATTTGAAATTTGAACAAAAAGGAGAGTTGTCTTGTAGTTTACCTGCCTATAAATACACATCGTATTGTATGATAGAACTCATCATTTCTTTTCCAACTTCTACGTCTACAAACAAATTTGTTCACTCTTTACTTCCAAATGCTATCCTCACTCAAATGGCTCGTACATAAAACGAGCCATGATTTGATGCAGAGGACAAGTATCAACTCAAGCGATTTCATAAAGGGGAGTTTGAAGAGATTTTATATGATGGAAGCCGCGAAGCCATGGACATTCTTCGTCGTAGGATCTCAACTTTGCGTGAAAAAAAAACCGATTGCAGAAAGAGAATCCACAACTCGAAGATCAAGTTGTTGCTAGGGACAACAATATTCAAGAGCTTACGGAAAAACTATCGGAGCTAGAGGCGGAGAACCACACGTTGCGATTGAAGATAGCGAAGATAGGGAAGATCATTGACGGGAGCAAGCATGGATTAATATGTTTGTTATTGGTCGGTTGTTATGTTCCGAGTATCTTTCATTTCACATCGTATTTAATGTGTTGTTGTTTAATTTTGGCATATGGTTTCTATAACGGCCCAGGATTATGATTCCCTGGTTACGTTTCGGGAGATGAAACACCTCGTCAGGATCTTGCGCCCCGAGTACAGGTTGAAGGTTTGAAATTCTATCCTAACATTTTGAAGTGGGATTTCATACCCAAAATTCGAATGGATCGTTGGAATCCCCAGAAAATTCCCCTATAGCTGTCATAAGTCTAAGCGTGAAAAACTAATAGTCATGCAAATAGCGAAATCGAGGTGTAATACAAGAGGGTGCCACGACAGAGCCGAGTCAAAACAATATCAATAAGCGTATTTATCAAAATCTAATAGGTTATGTTAGTGAGGTTAGGCCATTTCTTTTCAATCGCACACGAGAGTTCCAACGTCACGGAAGCAATGAACAATCATGCTGCAAAACAAACCTAAAAAAATATGTATGCGAGGCAGTGTCAGATCGAAGCCCTATGCAATATAATCTCAAACAAGCAGACACATACACACGCTAGTCCTAATAAAGATGCTTCTAGATGCAAGGCGGAATATTAACACACTAACATGCTCCTCAGGTCAAGTGCGTAAATATAATACGGCCTTAAAACCGAATACCAAGTGGTATATTGTAATGGCCCGGGATTATGATTCCGGAGTTACGTTTCCAGGGATGAAACCCCTCGTTGGGATCTTGCGCCCCGAGTACAGGTTGAAGGTTTGAATTCGAAGATACGTAGTTTAAAGTGGGATTTTGCACCCAAATCCGGAAGGTCCGTTGGAGACCCCGGGATAAACCCCTATACCTGCCCTAAGTCTACAACGCACGAAAACTTTTATCATGCAAATGACATAAGTTCTGAAAACGCTACAACCAGTGTCACGGAGAGCCGGGTCAAAATAGAGTATAATAGGAAGAAATTCCAAAAGTATGGATCTGGTTAAGTCAGGGTTCATACTCTCACTCTCCGCCATATGAATGGACCCCGTCATATCATCACAAAATCAAGTAGTGGATCGGATACCTCAAACTATACCACCAAGTCAGACCAAGAGTCCGCCCGCGGGTCCTCTGACCATGCTGAGGACATATAATACGCATATACCTAGAATAAAGGATGCCTTCATGCAGTACTGAGATATTAAGCACACTATCATACTCATAATTCATATACGCAAAATATTAAGTAAAGCCTTAAAAAATAATACCAAGTGGTATATCCCTCTTCTACCACCACCCCACTTACAGATAGGGTGGAGACTGGCCAATTCGATGCTATAACATATCAAATCTCATCATCATATCGTATCTCATGCTCCTCTCGTATCTCGTGATGTGTGTGTGTGTGTGTGTGTGTGTGTGTGTGTGTGTGTGTGTGTGTGTGTGTGTGTGTGTGTGTGTGTGTGTGTGTGTGTGTGACTCAAGGAGGACAACACCCGATGAAACTGGGCTGCCCTATGACCCTAGCAAGGACTCTAGGACTCACAGATAACGACCGTTCTGTATTCAAACACATACAGTATGAGAATGCTCATTCGTAAGTGCAATTCCTAAGCATGATACTACATGACATGCTCTTATGCATATGCAACACCTACATACTATATGACACATCAGGCAGGAGGTACTGGTTACTGAGTAAGCTTCGGATGTACTTACCTGGCTAGAAGATCAACAAAAGAAGAATCCAGCACACAGTAGTCACGATCAAAGAATATCACCTAATTACATAACGAGAATATACGAAGTATACTTCTGTAGCTTTTCTGAACACATATATTACTCACTCAAATTAGCAGATAGATAAGCGAGCTTGCATCAATCATACTTTCAATTCATCACGATCAACCATCTCCTATATCATACCATTCATCATAACTTGTCAACTCATTAGTTTAAAAAATATACTCCATATATATATATATATATATATATATATATATATATATATATATATATATATATATCATACTTAGCCAAATTCGCATATTATTATTTCATACTTATACTTTCTATATATATATATATATCATAAATATTGAACATTTAATCTCTTCTAAAAATCACAACAATATCATGCTATTAGTCACACATATCATACCGTTAATCAAATGATCATACTATCATGCTAGTTAGTCATCGTCTTATTCCCAAGTTAGCTTCAAAACAATTTCAAATCCGAATTAAAACGTTAAGAGTTCCAACCCTTGAAAATACTCGCTAAATTCTTTTTTCAATTTCTATATTAAATCATTTTTCAACCTTTTATAAAATCTATAAAATGATATTTTTATACCTTATTTCCCCAATAATATTAATTATTTAAACAAATAATTGTAATAACAAAGCCGACCCGCCGAAACCCTCCCAATTCACCCGGACAAACAGTGTTGCGCCCGCTGCACATGCCGCGCCCGCTGCACATTGTTGCGCCCGCGCCATTCGTCTTTTTCCCTTGCTCATCATACTGGTTCGGTACTCTTCGATGGAGCTCGGCTTCCTCCCATTTTCGGCCCCTCTCATCCTTTCTAACCCTCAATTCCCGACCCTTAAGAGTATAAAACAAAGGTTTGAAGCTAGGGAATCGAAATGAACGAATCTCACCGAGGTATTCGCGGACGTCGGTGCTTCGTCGGAGCTCGCGGAGACTCAATTCGCTACGTCGGAAAGGGAGGAACCTCAGATTCAACCTAGGAGAGTAAAGGAAGGTTAAAAGAGGGTTCTTCCATGGGTCTTTGAATCAAACGAGAGGTCGAAGCTTACCGAACGGAGTGTGCACTCGAACGAGGTGGTGGAGCTCCGGTGTCCCGGTGGAGGCGCTAAGGGGCTCCGGGGCAGCGTCGGGGTGGGGGTGAATGTCGGTAGAGGTGGCTCGGCCTGCTGTTGCTGCTGCTCGTCGAGGAACACGGAGGTGGAGGTTGATGGTGCAGGTTTTGGGCTCGGGAATAACAGGAGACGGGGAACTTGGGGGCTTCCACTAGTGGCTCCCAGGCGTAGTGGTGGTCGAGGCTGCTACTTCCAGAGACGGGGGACAAGGGAGGTGGTGGTGGTGATGGAGCTCGGTGGTGGCGCAGCGGGAGTGATGGTGATGGTGAAGAATTAAATGAAATGGAGGGATGGTGGTGACGGGAATGAAAGATGAGGAGAGAGAGGGGATGGGTTGACAACTGAATTGGGGAGTAGGAGGGCTATAGGGGTGAGGCCGGTGCAGAGGTGAGGGAGTGGGTGTACGAGGTTGAGTGTGGGATTGGTTAAACCAATACCCGAAAATCAATCCCGAATACGCGAATTTTAAATCCCGCAATTAGTTCCCAAATGTTAGTTTTCCCAAATTTCGCTTTCTCGATCAATTAGATTTTTAAAATTGAAAAGAATATCGTCATCTGATAATTATTTTGAATTTTCGAGGTCAAGGACGAAAATTGTTCGCCAAATTTTACATTCCGGTCGGAATCCACTAAACGAGTTTTAAAACCGATTTTAATTTCAATTTTAATTCTCTTTTTCCGAAAAATTAGGATTTAAAAATCCGAGCCTTTACATCATCCACCTCTAAAAACAAGTCTCGTCCCCGAGACTAAAACCAAAACAAGGTAGGGGATGAAGTTGGAAGTAGGTGAGTCCAAGGACCATTCCGTTGATCCCGTAAGTGCCTCATAAGTGCCCCTATGAGATTCTCACAGTATCGTCGTCATGATCATAATATCCCTGATAGGTCGTGGCAAGGATGCAATATGGGCCCCTACCACATCCTCGCTCCGTCTTCTCGATCATATCATAACTCAAAAGCATTGCGACATCTCCACTAGGTCTTAGCAAGCAGCCTATAAGGGCCCTTTATAAAATGTCTGTATCCACTTCATAGGGCATCATAATGCAAGCTCGGTTAGAAAGTTTGAAGAGGGATCTCAGTTCGAAAAGGTTTGGTCTCAAAATCATTGAAATCCTCGATCGCGTTCAATTTCTCAAAATCCAAGTTTGTCCTTTTTAAAAGTTGTTCAAAATCCCTTAAATCCGACGTTAGTGAAGCAAGTTTCAATCTCAGGAGGTGGAATCATCCACCTCTAAGGGCTAATCCCATATTTCCTCGCTATGTTCCAAGTCAAAATCAATTTCATCCATTCGGTTCTATCATCCTAGCAATTCCAATTCAAGGCATCATATATCATAGCAATTGTTCAATATAGCAATCGTATCACACATTCATAACCAGGTCATACTCATGTCACGGACAGTTACATACCATAACATATCTAGCATCGTATCGTACATGGTAGGATTTATCACATCACCTCACGGAAGTTACACACCGTATCAATCAGATAAGCACGTCATATCAATCGGATAAGCACATCATATCAATCAAATAAGCACATCATACTCATGTTAACTACCAAGCGTCATCGCATTAGAGGCAACCAAATACTTTTGTACACTAGCATTTTATCGACTTGAGGGGATAACTATGTTAGTGCTAACAATTCACTATTGTTTATGGAAATTCATCAAGGAATCAACATCGTCTATAGCATAGAATTCACACAACACTCGACCCCAAGTAAAGCATAACACTAGATCACTTCCCCAAGAGAACCTGTCTATAACTACCAACCATAACAGAACACAACCACTACTTATCATCCCTCGCATCAAGGTCAACCTCACCTAGGTCTACCAACTCAAATCCGATACTAGTCCTAGACACCGTTGCATTCCGCTCACATACAACCGCTCTAGCCTCATAACTATCCGCATTAAAGGCCTAAATCTCAACAAATTACTAGGTATCCCAACTCCCATTCCATAAATCCATCCAAGGGTCATTCTACTTTAATCCCCAACCTCGAGTCCTAATCTCTCACTCGACCATCTAAATCCCATATCTCGGAGTTCCCAATCACATAGTTCCCTATTCCGACATGCTTAGCAACTTGACCAACTACCAAGATTCCCTATATAGCACACCCTCGTCCTAGGGATCCTCTAACAGTCCCATTTTTACCATTTAAGAGAAATCTCAAGTCCTCAACTGAGCCGCTCTCATGATCGATCTAGACACTTCTCAACAATCTCGCTGACTCTTCCTAGGCTCTCAAGACTCCGCCTGACCATCACCTCCCAAAGAGACATCTCGAATCACTTTCTAACTTGATCATTCTTCCCGCACCACTAACCACTCTCTCTAACCATCCACCTATAAGAACCCAACTCATAATGATCATCTCATACCTGTCACTCCCGAAAAACTCTAATGCGGAAAACCGTCTAGTGCTAACTCATAACCACGAATCACCGAGTTCCTCATCGCCCGCGTCTATCCTCCATGACCAATCACAAATTCTACCTACTTATCCCATTCCGAATCTCATGAAACCTGAACATCCACAACTCCTCAGCCGACCTATTGTAGATGATTCTTGTATCAGCATATTCCCAAATTTCCTTATTTCAAATCTTACTAAACCTTAACCGTTCAAAATCCTCAAGTCGTCCTACTCCAGTTCCTCATCTCTTCATATTCCTAAAATGCCTCAAGCTCCTACTTCTTAACCATGACACCTTATCGTCCAAAGCCCTCTTTTACCGATCATCATTTCCGCAGAATCCCTCTGACATTCTCATCCGAAATCCCCAAGTGTCGCAACTTAGTCAACCTTCTAAAACATTCTTCCCCTAAAGTTAACAATACTTTACGCTTTTCCAAATTCCCAATTCGATTCTCAGAATCTCCCTATCTCGACCTGAAACACATAGTCTTACTAGAAACCTCAATGACATTCTTGCCTAGCTAACAACCTTTCCCCGAAGATTCACCTCACGTTCTCAAATATCTCAATAGCCACAATAACCTCTGCTCATAAATCCCGATTTAGTCCCTATGCTAAAATCATCCAACAACGCATCTAGAAATCCTTCACTCATGAATTCTCGAAGCACTACCAATTCTATCCAAACAATCCCCAAATACTCACCACACGTACAGTCCTGATATGGACAACCTAATATTCAAGATTGATATTTCCCAAACAACCTCATTCTACTCATACTTAGCACTTCCTCAACCTCATCCTTTACCAAAAACCGTTCCCAAATTATCGCACATACAACCTAGTCCCTAATTCTACGATTCCTTAAACATTTCTTAATCGATCATCCTCAACGCCGCCCACGATTCGCTCCTAGACTATCCAGATACTCTCTTGGCACACTAACCCGTCTATCAACACATCCCCTCAAGAATCCTTCCAATCCGCTCTTAACTCACCCATCCACCTCTAGAATTACACTACCCGCAAACGCTATTTCCCCCCACTACCTCTAACGAAGACCACTCCCTCGGAATCTTACCACACTAACTCCAGTACTCACGTAAGGCCTACCTGGAAACTCAAATATATTCACATACCACTATCTCCCACAAGTCCCAACTCACTCGACTCTACCCAAGCTAACACATCATTCATGCACTCCATCTCACACAGCCAACGACCAGATACAAAGACTTCAAACCTACTTATCACTCTCCAATCTAGCTTACTAAAGAACCTCACGACTTATACTCAAGAGAGAAACGCCATCAACCATATATACCCTACATCTTACTTACTAGTACATCAGTATACTATAGCATCAAAGCATATCATCATAGGCACAAGTCAGTCAGGAAATCATTAAATACCATTTCAGCAAATTAGTCATCACACCTCTGATTATGTCAGTTCTAGGCATAACGCTCAACATCAATTCCGACTAATAGGAGAATCTGCGGTTTGAATCGAGAATGCTCTTCCTCGGGTCAGTTGGGAGAATCCTGCTTACGACTGCCGTTCTTGAAGCATATCCATACTTTTTGCCATCGGTGATGTCGTCCTTGGAGTCTATAGGTCATGGACCCACCACGCTTCCATTGCGCCGTTCCGGTGCCACTTGGTCATCAACTCTTCCTTTTGTGTCAACATTCATCAGGGGATCGCAAGGGTTAGAAGTTACGGAGATAGGGGAGAGACAAAGGCAGACGTCACACAACCTCAAGGATTTACGACATGCACCAGGACTAAGGACACCGAGACAAAGATAGAATCCCCACCCGAGGATTACAACAATGTCCTTAGGGTATTCTATGAGGTTATAATTGTGACTCAGAAACACATAATACTCGTGAAAATCATCACATCATTTCACACTAACATGTACCTATCTCAAGGGATAGCGATCTATACATTCATAGCATATTCATATAATCAACTTTTCATGCACGCGGAACAAGCTAGCAACCTATCATCTCATTCACTAATTATGTTCGATATATATATATATATATATATATAGATTGGGTAAATTGTGCACACCCCATAGGGTGTACCTTGTGCACATTTGTGAGCCATTGATATGAATGGAACGGAGAGATGAGATTTTGCCACGTGTCCAGTGAATTAAAAAAAAAAATTGAAAAACTAATTTGAATCACAAAGAGAGGGGCGTGAGCGCGTGAAGTGAAGGTAAATAAAACCCTAAATTGCAAACTGCTTCTTCCATCGGCCGCACAGAGCTAGGGCGAGGCGAGGCGAGCGGAAGAGAATTGGAGCCGAGGATAGGTGAGCGCGTATCTCCGCCGTTGCAATGGATCCCCGTCTCTTCGCCTGCTTCAGCAAGTCAGGCCGGAAGGACCACCCCCGCCGCTCCATTGCCGTCGTCAAACCCGCCGCCACGGACGAAGCAGAGGATCGGAGAGCCGGAGGAGAGCGGGGCGATGGTGGGGCTGTTCTCCTCGTAGGGCTGCGCCGCCACGGACGAATCAGAGGATCGGAGAGCCGGAGGAGAGCGGGGCGATGGTGGGGCTGTTCTCCTCGGAGGGCTGCGCCGCCACGGACGAAGCAGAGGATCGGAGAGCCGGAGGAGAGCGGGGCGATGGTGGGGCTGTTCTCCTCGTAGGGCTGCGTGACATCGCCGGAGGTGAAGTTGCTCGTAACGGTAACGAGATCCGTCGAGGAGGAGCCGGCGATGGTCGAGGAGGAGACGGCGATGGTCGAGGAGGAGACGGCGGGGCGATGCTTGGCCTTCGGTTCGATTTTCCGATCTCACTCCTCCTTGGCTTTCATCTGGACTTTTTTTATCTTTTTTTTTGTGGGTGGGGGTGGCGTGGAGGAGGGGTGGGGGTGGGGGGAGGGGCGTGGTTGGGTGGGGGGAGGCCGGCCGATCGGGAAAAACTTTTGAGAATTCAACGCGGGGGGGGGGGGGGGGGGTTGAGAATTCAACGATGGGGGTGGGGAGGGGGAGGGGTGTGGTTGGGTGGGCAAGGGCCGGTGGGTGGCGGGGCTGGGTGGGTAGGGTTTTCGATATATTCGTCGAATTATTCAGACGTATGTGTCAAAATTTGGTTATTAGTGGTAATAAGTTGATAAATTATTCGGTGAAATATGTTTTATTATTCGTCAGAATATGGACTCTTTGGTCTATCAACATAAAACAAAACATTATTCAGTGAAATGTGAAACATTATTCGGTGAAATATGAAGTATTATTCGTATAAATTGCAAGTATTATTTGGAGATTTAAGGTTTCTTTAATTGACAAAAAAACTAATTATTATTCGGTAACATGTGATAAATTATTCAGTAGAATTGATAAATTTTGATCTGAATTGGATGGAAAAAGATAACATAACATTATTCGGTAGCATATGCAACATTATTCGGTGAAATTGACCAGTTTTTCAAAACAGCGAAATTAAATCATAACCGAAAAAAAAAGACGTCAGCCTTTTGAAGCAGGATCCCACCATTTTTTTTATTAAAAAAAAACAAAACTCTAAAAAAAAAATGAAATAATGGAGATGGGGTGAGTTACACGTACAAAAAAAAGGAAGTGGGATTTTTTTGGGCAAATGGGTCCCACTGCTTTAAAAAGAAAAATAAAAAAATCCCTTTTAATCCTGGTCTTTCATTTCTTCTCCATTAACGGCCAGGATTTGTGCACAAGGTATACTCTAAGGGGTGTGCACTCTGGAACCACTCCCTATATATATATATATATATATATATATATATATATATATATATATATATATATATATATATATATATATATATATATATATATATATATATATATATATATATATATATATATATATATATATATATATATATATATAAAGATCATATATGCACAAACCGACAATAGACATATACAGGATGGGTTATGTACGACATAGTGGGCATTGTAGAATGTCAGAGGTATGATTCATCACTCATTTTAGGAACACACATAAGCAGATCAGAAAAATGCGAAGTCAATTACGAGCATGTGGGGATGCACCCTAATAATTATGCTAGAGGATATGGTAAGGTCATATGGGCATACTAACTATCACATCAAATACAACCATGTTCATATAATAAGACAAGACGGCACACAATCATGCGAGGGCCTATGAGTAGAAGGCATACGTTCTACATGGTACTAGAAACACTCATTAAGCATGTACACAATCAACGAGGTTCAATTTGGTTAACTTAGCATGCTAGAATTTATTTCATATGTTAATCATTTGTTGTAGGAGGAAATCGAGTTCAAAATATAAAATATAGATCAAACTAGATTATGCCCACGCAAATGATTACAAGACTCCCTCCCTATGCAGTAGTGGGAAGTCAGGATCGATCCTCGAGGAAGCGTGTCAGCGGATCTCAGGTAGCTGTAAATCTCACAGACAGAATAGCAGAAAGACAGAAAGAAAGACAGAAATAACAAAGCAAAAGCAGAAAATAAAAGCAAAGACAGAAACTATAAATTTGCAAACATCGAACACAGAACCGCAGATTTCCAACGAAATAAATTCAATAAACTAAAAGACTTCCAAAGTCAGGGTATCAACACCACAACGATAACCATGCAAAATAACACATAAAGGCATAAAAGATCATGCTTTCCATCAAATAACTTTCATTATTAACAAATAGGAATATAGAGGCTTTCGCATAAACCCTAATTGTTACTAACCCTTTTCACATATTTAACCCAAGTTGCATTAAGATCACTTTCGCTTCAATAATACAAACAAGGATCACCTTCAACTCTCGCAAAAGTATCATGCTCATAGGGATAGAAGATGAATTGCATAAAAAGCTTGTACCTTCACCGCATCACCTTACATGGCCACCGTCGGGCTCACCCCGACCCTAGAAGTGGGTGGACTACTCGCTCTTCATCGCAATCGCAGACATCTTTGATGAAAAAGAACTAACTTGCATTAATAAACTCAAACCAAACTTACAACCTCTTCTCCTTCTCTCTCTATGTGACTTATTGTCTCTGAAATTGAATGAATCAAAACCAGCCCCTAAGGCTTTATTTATAGCCTTCATTCACTAGCTATTCTAGGTAAGAAAGTCTATCTATATCTCAATCTAATCATCTACTTACTTAAAAGATAAATAAATGGAATAAAGGAATTAAATCCAAAAGGGAAATTATATCTAAAATAGGTAAATCTCTTCTTGTTTTGATAGATCTTGATATGCCTTGATAGACGTGGATAGATCTCGGCAAACTCGGACTCCTTCGGCTCCAAGCAACCCCAAACCGCGTTGGACAGCTCACCGCGTAACGCGGCTCCAGAAAGATCTCCTCGATATCGACAAAAACTACTCGATATCGAGTAAAGTGTTTCATCGACTACGGATGGCTCGGCATGTCGGGTTACTGCTGCTCGATCAGGCTCGGTCATGTGATCTGGGGTCCTCGATATCGACAAGTTTAGTCGATATCGATTAAGCTTGTGTCGACTTCTGCGCTGCTGGTCTTGGTCGAGGAACTGCTCCCCGACATTGTCTCGGAGGCGCTCTGATCTTGTCGATATCGACAACTTTCGTCGATATCGAGTAACTTGTGCTCGGTGTCTCCAGTCCTCGGCTTCTCGACTTGGCGTGGCTTCCTCGACTCCGGGTATGGCATCAGGATGTTGTCGATATCGAGTTAATTACTCGATATCGAGTAGGCTTGTGGAGTCGGGTTGGTTCTAGCGCTCAGCTTCTCGATATGGCTTGCTCGACCAGCACTGTGCTCGGACATCATTTGTCGATATTGAGTTATTTTACTCGATATCGAGTAACTCTAAGTTTACAGCTTGATTCGTCCTAGTTCTGTAGTCCTTTGACCTTGGACTTCTGTAGTTGATTTCCGAGCTTTTCCAACCTTTCTCAGAACTGCTGTAAATTGCCTCGAATTCTGCGAATTTAAACAAAAACTGGTGTAGATTCCATAATTTGGCAAATAAATATAAACTACATAGATTCTGTATTATTCTAGCCCAAATGCATGAAATGTATGCAGAAAACGATATAAAAGTTACTATAAAACATGGCAGATTCAGCTCACAACATCATTCAATGAGGGTTGACCACACTATCATGGACCTAATTCAAGGGAGAGAAACAATCATGGAAATTCATACATGCGACACATATACTCATTCACAATTGCAACCATGCAAGATATCAGATAAGTCATGCTGAAATATATCAATCCATTATGTCATGCAATTAGAAGGAGGGTTACTATTATAACCGGACAGAACGCTCCAAGGACAATCACCGACTCATTACCCCGTTTCCCGTGGGACACTAGTATGACTCGCTCGGTAGGACACAAGGACATTTACGCTATTCCCGAGAGGTGAGGGTAGAACTCGTGTTTAGACTCTCGTGGTAAGAAGACACGGTTGACCAGTATAAGAATCGAGAAGGATAGCCCCATAAGATAAATCACTTCTAACTCAGAATTGTTTCATTGATCATCCTCCCTAAAATACTCATGAATTTCCCATATCCGACACATCCCCAGAAGTACCTAGTTGACCGACCCAAATTTTCCCGTGGAAAACACTAACCTCATGTACGAGACTCGATAGAAGCATAGATGGTGGGATATCAAGCGGGACTCAAAACGGGGAGAGCGAACTCTCCTCGACCCTTGCTAACATGCCTAAATGTTTTGGTGGGATGGATGACGGAGTCAAAATCATCAAAGGGTTTGAATTAGGGAAGAGCTATTCCAACAAGACGGGAATTCCGACTACCTAAGGACAATGTTTCCTCCCGCTATCCCGTTCACACATCTACATGATCAAGTTAAGGCATACCAACTAGTTTTCTACCTTAAGCCTAATAACACTCAGCATGGAAGCAATCAACGGAATTGATATGATCCTCTTCGAGGAGGATCGCCCTCGGGCTCAGTTGGATATAACGCATATAATCACATCGACGATCTATGTCGTTCTTCGAGGGACGACTGACTGGAGGGGAAATTACCTCACGGCCCCCTAACCCAACCTACTTCAACCCTCGGGCTCCTTGGAGTCTTTAAACCCCGTCTGTAAAAGAAAGCTAGTATTTTTCCTACCCGTTCCCAACTACATCCAATAGGGATGATCTAGCGCATTTACTACCCTATCGTTTCCCTTTGTTTTATTACCGGATTTATTGAGTCAAGTTCATATTTAATCCATTTAAGTTAGCCATATTAAATTCATTTTGCCTTTTCTAAAATATTTTGAAAGCCTTGGGCCATTTTCAAAACCACTTCAACCTATCATACTCGGTTTGCAAAAACTCGCTCTGATACCAACTTTGTAACTGTCCGAGATTATGATTACCGGTTTACGTTTCGAGGGATGAAACCCCTTGTTAGGATCTTGCAACCCGAGTACAGGTTGAAGGTTTAAAATTCTATCCTAACATTTTGAAATGGAATTTCATACCCAAAATTCGAAGGGATCGTTGGAATCCCCGGGGAAGTCCCTTGTACCTGCCGTAAGTCTAAGCGTGAAAAACCAATAGTCATGCAAATAGCTGAATCAAGGTGTAATAAAAGAGGGTGCCACGACAGAACCGAGTCAAAACCAAATCAATAAGCGTATTTATCAAAATCTAATAGGCGATGTTAGTGAGGTTAGATGATTTCTTTGAAATCGCCCACGATAGTTCCCACGTCATGGAAGCAATGAACAATCCTGCTGCAAAACAAACCTAAAAATATATGTATGCGAGGCGGTGTCAGATCGAAGCCCTACGCAATATAATCTATAACAAGTAGACACATACACATGCTAGTCCTAATAAAGATGCTTCTAGATGCAAGGCGGAATATTAACACACTAACATGCTCCTAAGGTCAAGTGCGTAAATATAATAAGGCCTTAACACCGAATACCAAGTGGTATATCCCTCTCCTACCTCCACCCCCTTCCGATAGGGTGGAGACTGACCAACTCGTGAATGCATACCATAATAATCAGGCGGCACGCATGCCCAACCCGTATCCACAATAAAGCCCGCATGCAGCTCATAATATAAGTAAAGGAAGTTCCATGACTCGATTGACTCAGGACGGGACCCGATGGGACTGGGCCGTCCTATAACCTTAGCAAAGACTCTAGTTACTTCACAGATAACGACCGTTCTGTTTACATACGCATAAAGAAGTAGAATGCTCAATGGTCAATGCAACCTATCATGGTACCACATGACATGCTAATTATGAATGCAAGCACCTAGTATGCACATGGCTACAAATAGGGACATCTCTTTTCGAATCTGAGTGAGCTCATATAGGAACTCACCTGGCTATGCAGAACAACATATTAGAAGATTCGGCATACATCATTCATAATCACAAAGTATCAACTAGATACACATCAGAACATATATGTATAAGTCTACATCTAATCATCCAAGCACTCAAGCATATCATTCAACGGGAATAGCAACCATATCGCAATCATCGTTCCGTCAAGTTCAACCATTTATCATATTGCCACATTCTATGAGACCATATCATTCTCATTATTCCGTTCAGCCACGTTCATGTATTCGCCACAATATATCCGCAATAATAATCCACATGTCACATATATCAAGAGATCATTACATTCATCATATTCATAATCATATATCAACATATCACATAACTCGAGTTCGTCATATTATCATAGTTCATAAGTTATAAGACAAGCGATATAAAACTTAGCATCTCATCATGCCGTTAGTCATTCATACATGCAATTAGTCCACACAATCATGCTATTAGTCAATCAATCATATCATAACATCATGCTAGTCAGTCATCGAACAATTCAGATTCCCAAGTTAATTCAAACCCGTTGAAATTCGAGTCAATTAGTTAGAAAATCCCGACCTTGGAAAATATTCGTCAAATCCCTTTTTAAATCCGATAACACCTTTTTAAATCTCCAATTCTCATAATATTATATTTGTTTTAAATCACCCCGATATATATCTTTAAATCTCAAATAATATTATGTAATATCTTACTACTATTTATTAACACTTTCATAAATTATTTCCAAAGTCTTTAAAAATCCCAACCATTTTTATTTCATAAAATCCGACCCTTATTTAAATTACCAAAACCGCCCTTCGTTTTTGTTAGACTCCAAAACCGAGCTTATTTTTTTATAAGATAGGTCCAATAGCCCATTTTCTTTTAAAACAAAAATCTAGCCCCAAAACACTTCTAAAAACAAAAGCCAAGTTACACTTGGAAACCAAAAAGGCCCAATCCAACCCATTCCAAATTCTGATCTTAAATTGCCCCTAACCGGACCGGTTTTTTATTAAAAATACCCGAACCGGACCCATGTTTTTAAAACAAAACCGGACCAAAACAGTTACTATTCATCGTCTCTTGAAACGCACTGCTCGACACAACTAGGAAAACAAAGGGGAAGGGGAGGGCCTCGCCGACGACAATTCTGGATTCTGACCACGACCATGTGCTTACGGGACCGGCACAAACAGACAAGGCAACAAGGAAGGGAAGAAGGAGAAAGAAGAGGACTCACCGAGGGTGTCGACTCGCCGGAAAATCTCATCGGTGCGCGGTTGGGCTCGCCGGAGGCTCAGGGCTGCGTTTCTCGGCCTAGGGCCAAAGAAAAGAGATTAAATGTGGAGCTTTGAGACATTTTTAGGGTGAGAGGAGGAGGAAGCTAGCTGATAGAGCATATTTAGTGTTGCATAATAGATTGCATTTAGCATAATTTAGGTGTGAATATTGCATATATTTAGCCGCATTTACATTATCACTTGTTGAGTTAGAAGAGGCGGAATCTACATGATTTTATGGTTTATTTTAGGTAAAGTAGATTGGAGGTGAAAGGAATTTGAAAAGAGCGAAAACAAGCTAAAGAAGATACTTAGGAGCTGCTGAAGTAACGGAAGAAGAGTTCAAAAGAATCGCTGGCCGCCCCGCAGCTTGCCTGGCCGCCCCGCGGCTCGAAGAGAATACCGAAGGAGTTCGCTAATCGCCAGCCGCCCCACGGCCTGGCCGCCCCGCGGCCCGTGCAGAAACTGTTACTTCGGTCCGGATTTTAATTAGGGTTTTTATTAAGTTTTTTGGCCGACTTTCTAAATACTATTTAAGGCTTTTCTAGTTTATTATTTCATTGACCTTATGCACTTTATTCCATTGTTGAGAGCGCCGTTGAGCATGAGCAACTAATCTCTCAAGGTTTCGCCTACAGTTTGGATCTTTGATTGTTGAATTGTGAGTTTCTTAATCTAGTTCTTATTTCTATTCCAATGTTTTGACTTCTTTGTGCTTAATTGCTTGAATGGGTTTTATTCTCTCTGGCCTGGCCGACTAGTTAGAGTAGATTCATTCAATTGCTAGGGTTTTGTAGATTCCTCGTAGCGAACCTTAA
The DNA here is from genome assembly GCA_963922045.1 of Persicaria maculosa. Taxonomy (NCBI): domain Eukaryota; kingdom Viridiplantae; phylum Streptophyta; class Magnoliopsida; order Caryophyllales; family Polygonaceae; genus Persicaria; species Persicaria maculosa. Next base: position 77,654,918 of record OY998252.1, on the reverse strand, counting down.
CCCAAGTGGCAATCATATCCGTTTAGGACTCGTAGGACTAATTGGATGTGTAGGAAGTTGAATACATGTTGAATATCGACTCGTAGCTTGATATTATGTGTACCTTGGTTAATTCATAATCTTAATGCTATCTCTAGGTTGAATCTTAACCGTGCTAGGGTTATTTAGAGATAAGGGTTGCTAGGACTAGTAATTTACATAAGATTTGGACAAGGACATAGATAGGAAAAGACAAGAACTAGAGGCTGAAACAAGGATCGAATTCATCAATCTAAGTGATAAATTGTAGGTGAACCTATTTCTCTCCACTGCATTCTTAAACCAATTCACTTTGTTTTCTTACTTTCTCTTTGATAAAAGGCGGATCTTTTACACACCAAAAACCCCCATATTCTCTATTAGCAATTAGAACAATACTTGAATTGAATAGATTTCCCTGTGGATCGATCTCTTGCTTACACACTATACTAGTTGTGAGTTTGAGTATTCTTTGGCAAGAACAACGACTGGTTTTCCTCTTGTCAAATTTGGCGCCGTTGCCGGGGACTTCTTATCAATCTCTTGTGTTTTTTTATCGTTAACTTTTGTATATATTTACATCTAACCCCGTCGTGGACCTATCTTACGGTTCACAACACCTTATTGCTAATATTTCTAGATGTTGAAGTTATGGCAGTTTTAGGGAGAGTATTTTCACAATTACCTCACAAGAGTGCAAAATTTATTTAACATCCGTTATTCACGGGGTTTCCGAGATAGTTTGCAAGATGTGGTGGCTTGCGTTTTTGAGGGCATGTCTCATGAGACCCGAGAACTTGCCAGATCCATAAACAATGGAAGCTTTACTGGTTTAGGAGTGTCGGGTTATGGGATCTTCTCTGCTACATGGGTGACCAATCGGCGGAGGAAGAATCCTACACTTCGACGTTTCAACCAATGGAGTACTCCGACCCATCCATGGAGGAGTCAAGCATTGTCTTGATGGAGCAAATAGGGCAATTACGTGAGATAGTGAATCAAACTGGGGATATGCATATCGACACGATGCAAGCAATTATCCGATTCTATCAAACATTGAAAGAGTTGATAGTTAAGCTGCATTCTATTCCTCAACTTGATGAAAGCCAAGATGCAAGCAGCGATGAATTCTCTGATAATGAAGAAGAGCATCTAGTGGTTATCGATGCGAAATCTCAGGAGACGTCCCTAGAGATTAAGGATGTTTCGATGCTCCCTCCATTCGTAGAAATCATCCCCAACTCGCATATCAAGGAGCCAAGAATGGAACCAATTTATGTGGTTCCCGAACAAGAAACTGGTACTTTTTGCAAATTGAGTGATTTTGGTGAATATGTCGATCCATGGAGCCACTACTTCAACAAACAACCAACAGAACTGTATTGGTGGTCCTACATACCCTTGAGGGAGAATCAAGCTCGAATGAAGGGTAAGTTGGTAATGGTTCTCATTGCTAAATTTTTAATTACCAATTGTTTCATTTTCAGTGTGCATTCGAATATCGGTTGGGCACCGGAGTTTGATTTGCTTTTGAGGGCGCTGTCGATGTCCGCTTGAGTCTTGAATGAGTGGATGAATATAACGTCGAGCCAACGACGGTAACCAAAGGCGCTGCTTGGGAGGCAACCCAAGGTAAGTATTTTAGATTCTATTTTATTTGTGCATTTTACTACTTTTTAGTTTAGTTTTGGTTTTTGTTTGGGATACTAACGCTGCAGGAAGGTAAAGAAGAAGGAAAAGGGCGAAAAAGTAAGGGCCGCCCCGCGGCTAAGGCGCCAAGCGAAATCCTTCGCGGAATCGCCGGCCGCCCCGTTGCCTACCCTGGCTGCCCCGCGGCCTCATCCGGAAGGGAAATTTTACTTGCTAAACCCCTTTTACCCTAACCACTCCTTTTTTTCTTTACTTCCTTTCACCAAGCCGCCCCCTCGCCCCTTTCCTCTCCTTTCTTCATCCTCTTCAACCTCCAAAACCTCCATTTAAGACCAACTTCTGAGCCTTCAAACTCCACAAAAATCACCCCTCTTTCCCATTATTCCCATCTTCCTTCTACATAAAAACCACACCATATCCCCTAACCCTCCTAGATCTACACACAAAACTCGCACATTCCAAGGTTTTTCAAGAAGGTTCTCTCGGATCCACCACGGAAAGTTAGAGTTGCGAACGTCGGAGAGCAGACCCGACACCGGAATTACCAGATCCGACGAACTTCGGCCGCCCCGTCGCTAGCTCGGCTGCCCCGCAGCCATTCCTGTCGTCGGCCGCCCCGTCACCATTACCAGCTGCCCCGCAGCCACTGCAGAACGTTACACTCCGTGAGTTTTCTTAGATTTTAACTCTTTTTGGTGATTTTCTTAGCTCAATTTCATAATGTCCAGACCCCATGGAATGAGTCGAAGTCAAAAGGAAAAGTGGAATGGTTTAAACACTCGCAATTTCTTCGTTACAAAATTCTTTCATGAGCCTATGCTTCGATTGTTAGAGATGGATGTATGCACTAGGCAATTGTTAGAGCATGGGGGCTTAAGACAATTTTTAGGGAAGAATGCTCCTACATATCTGAGCTTATGTAAGGAGTTTTTAGCAACTTTGAGTGTGGGGCGTACGTATATTGAGTTTCGATTGCTTGGGAGGGGTCATGAGATATCGAAGGAGAGATTGACACAGATTTTTGGTATTACTGCTGTGCCTACTGCTGGTTGGCTTGATGTGTGTAAAGGAGAGGACCATGTGGCTTTTTGGATGACGTCTTCTAGGGTGCCTTTTGAGGCCAAGAAGGGTCAGTATAATTTGAGCATTCGCCATCTTGCATTACGGCTGATTCACAAGGTTCTGGCGAACACATTCTTTGCACAGGCTAAGGTCAACAAGATCTCGCTTAAGGATATGTCATTTTTATGGTGTATGACGCCAGAGAGCTCAGTGATTCCAGGTTGGGTGGATATGTTTTTGATGAATTGCAAGGACATCCTAGACAAGCGCAACAAGGCGACAATTAGCTTTGGGGATCTTATCACCCTCATAGCTCGAGCGTGCATCGATGTGAGCGCTTTCCATGATGTTCAGCATGGATCATTTTTATATGATGAAGCCCAGTTGAGGAAAGCTGGCCACTTGGAGGGCACGCCACCGATGTGGATCTGGAGGGCAGGTCATCAGGGGAGGATTCAGTTGAGATTGCCCCGACATCTCCCTTTTGGCCCTACAACAGCTGATTTTTGCATGGGGGATGAGATGGATGAGGATGATGATGATGATGAGGATGGTGCTCCTGATGCTGAGCAGGAAGCTACTGATGATGTTGACGGTGTTCAGACGGATATTGGAGGTAGTGGTGCTGGACCTTCTGGCACAGCTGGTGCTGGTCCGAACTACTACGTGCTGGAGCAGAGGATGGCCGATATGTGTCTCCGTCAGGACACCATGTGGGAGCATTAACAGATGATGTCGCGTCGTCAGGACGCCATGTGGGAGCACCAGCAGCAGATGTCCCAGCGCTAGGACGTGATGTGGGACCAACAGCAGCAGTTATATGTGGATATTGGCGACATTCGTCGGGATGTCCGTGGCTTGACTTCTCACCTGGAGGATGTCTTTGAGAGCCAGGCAGCGAGCAGACGGATGCAGGAGCAGATGTGGAAGAGGCAGGAGGACTTCTATCGATTCACCTATCCACAGTTTCCACCTTACCCGCCGCCACCACCACCTCCTCAGTGAGCACTGAGCATGTCAGTTGTTTCTTTTCTTTTCCCTTTTCTTTTTATTTTGATGTTTTTGTTCTCTTTTCTGCATTGAGGACAATGTCAGGACAAAGTGTGGGGGAGAAGACTTGCATGTCACGTTTGTATTTTGGTTCTAAGTTGCACTGCATTTTGACTATTAAGTTTGCATGTTTATTTCTATGGGTTGTATGCATGTTTAATTTTCTACCATTGTTATTCCTATTCTAAAAAGAAAAAAAAAAGTTTTAGTTCTTGAATTATTAGGAATAGGTCTTATTTCCCCATATGGATGCCGTTTGTCCTCCATTTTATCTATTGAGATTTATTCTTCATGATTTGCTTGGATTGTTGAAGCCTTCTATATATGTTTTCTATACTATTCGGTGGGCATGATTGATTAATGATTGAGCACTTAAAATCATGAATTTTTGGGTGATCTTGAAGTTCTAGACATGTCCTGGTGAGCTTATTTTGGCCTATTCAGGACTACACTTTATTGAGTCCTCTTGCTTGTTGTGTGTACTCTCTTCAATTGCTTCCTCTTTGACTTGCATTTAGATATCTTGTTCAAGGCTGCATATTATGATTTCTGCACATGACTTAAACATGATTGAGGCATCTTTATTAGCCCTATTTGACTCTATTTCCACCTTACATATTATCCTCTGCTTGAAGCCAGTTTGAGCCTAAAAAATTGCCTATTCTTTTGTAGCTCCACAAGATTTTTCCATAGCCAATGATAGCCTGACCCCATCCGGGAATTTAGGAATAGTTGGTGAATATCTATATTGTGGATGATGGTTTTTAGTGGTGGATTGTATGATTGAGGTGTATTTATGAGATGTTTGATTCTTGCTAGTACATTCATTACTTGGGACCTAAGGAGGATAAAATTCACTTAGGGGCAAAAGCAAAGGAAAATCATTTGATATAGCATGAATGAAAAAAATGGAAAAAAAAGAGAAGAAAAAAAAAAGAGAAGAAAAAAAAAAAAGAAAAAAAAGAAAAGAATAAATGAATGAGTTGAGTATGGTTTGTAAAGTTTCAGGCTTGAGATTGACGTTGTGTGGTATTATGGAGATATGGTATGAGGAGTTTATGAGTGGTTTTATGATTTGGTTGCTTCCTTAGTTCCCAGATTATGAGCACCACAAGGCCTAAATTGTTCCATACCTTGTATGTTCTACCTTGGCCCCATTACAACCCAATTAAAAGACCTCATATTTTTGTTGTGTGTAGAGTCACCAGCGGTGGAGAATTAGAACACTGGTGCAAGACTCTTGTAGCTATGTTTTTGAAGATTGAGTTTTGAGTATAAACATTTAAACCTAAACACATGAGAGAGAGTGAAACACATATCCTTTGTGAGGTCTAGAATGGATATGGTTGCCTGATTTCAGTGATTACTCCAATTATGTGCGATTATGTTGTTAATCTATTGTGTTTGCTAGTTTTTCATGCACTTAAAGAATATTGAGGTGTGGATACATGAATTGCTATTCTGTGGGGCTGCAGAGTTGAGTTTTCTATTGCTTGAGGACAAGCAAAGGTTCAAGTGTGGGAGAATTTGATAGAGCATATTTAGTGTTGCATAATAGATTGCATTTAGCATAATTTAGGTGTGAATATTGCATATATTTAGCCACATTTACATTATCACTTGTTGAGTTAGAAGAGGCGGAATCTACATAATTTTATGGTTTATTTCAGGTAAAGTAGATTGGAGGTGAAAGGAATTTGAAAAGAGCGAAAACAAGCTAAAGAAGATACTTAGGAGCTGCTGAAGTAACGGAAGAAGAGTTCAGAAGAATCGCTGGCCGCCCCGCAGCTTGCCTGGCCGCCCCGCGGCTCGAAGAGAATACCGAAGGAGTTCGCTGATTGCCAGCCGCCCCGCGGCCCGTGCAGAAACTGTTACTTCGGTCCGGATTTTAATTAGGGTTTTTATTAAGTTGTTTGGCCGACTTTCTAAATACTATTTAAGGCTTTTCTAGTTTATTATTTCATTGACCTTATGCACTTTATTCCATTGTTGAGAGCGTCGTTGAGCATGAGCAACTAAACTCTCAAGGTTTCGCCTACAGTTTGGATCTTTGATTGTTGAATTGTGAGTTTCTTAATCTAGTTCTTATTTCTATTCCAATGTTTTGACTTCTTTGTGCTTAATTGCTTGAATGTGTTTTATTCTCTCTGGCTTGGCCGACTAGTTAGAGTAGATTCATTCAATTGCTAGGGTTTTGTAGATTCCTCGTAGCGAACCTTAACCCTATTGGCAATCATATCCGTTTAGGACTCGTAGGACTAATTGGATGTGTAGGAAGTTGAATACATGTTGAATATCGACTCGTAGCTTGATATTATGTGTACCTTGGTTAATTCATAATCTTAATGCTATCTCTAGGTTTAATCTTAACCGTGTTAGGGTTATTTAGAGATAAGGGTTGCTTGGACTCGTAGGACTAGTAATTTACATAAGATCTGGACAAGGACATTGATAGGAAAAGACAAGAACTAGAGGCTGAAACAAGGATCGAATTCATCAATTGAAGTGATAAATTGTAGGTGAACCTATTTCTCTCCACTGCATTCTTAAACCAATTCACTTTGTTTGCTTACTTCCGCTTTGATAAAAGGCGGATCTTTTACACACCAAAAACCCCCATATTCTCTATTAGCGATTAGAACAATACTTGAATTTAATAGATTTCCATGTGGATCGATCTCTTGCTTACACACTATACTAGTTGTGAGTTTGAGTATTCTTTGGCAAGAACAACGACAGGTTTTCCTCTTGTCACTAGCTCACCGATCGGAATCGAAGAAATCGAGGAAGCGGGAAGAAGAAGACCTCGGCGGTGGTCGGCTATCCGGGAGATCTTCTGACTGCTCCTACTCATCGTGGGTTTTAAGGAGGCGCTGCTGCTGCTTCTATCTCAGGGAGAAGGTGAAGGAGGAGTTGATGGGCTTGGTGAGGAGGTGTTTCTTGCCTCGGCGTCTTCGTCGGAAAAACAGGGAGGTGAGGGAGCGGCTGCGGTGGTGTTCTGGTGGTCGGGAAAGGGAAGGGGATGTGGATTAGTGGTGGTGACGAGATGTGGTGGTGGGATGGTGTAGCGGTGGCGGTGGCTGAGCAGGGAAGGTCTTGGAGCTTTGAAAGCTCATGGCACAGGGAAGACAATGGGGGAGGAGAGCTAAGGGGGTGTTTGTTTTCTTTTGGATTTGGGTGAGTGAAATTGTGGTCAAAGATTATGATTTTATTGGACAGAAAGGTGGATTTGGGTCTTGGCTTCTTTTGAAATCAAATGAAGATAGAGGAGGGGTCTGCTGCAATTGCATCTGAAATAGGGGAAGGCGTGGGAGGTTTCAGTGAAAAGAAAGGAGGCTTGACCCTTGCTGAAATTGGGGTAGCAGGAGGGCAAAGGGGTGAAGGGCAAAGGGTGTGTTTGGTTCAATTTGGGAAAGAAAACAACATGGTAAGATGGATGAAACTTTAGGATAAGAAGAAGGGAAGATGTCAAAAAGAGATGAACTACCACCTGGCTGGACTGATTTCGGGTGAAAAGAAGAGGGAGAAACAATTGGTCCCTTATGAAATAATACCCGAAAAAAAGATCTGAACCTCGCTCTATCGATCTTATCTCGTCTCATTCAAAATAAATTTTAATTTTTCTAATCCGAGTTTAATAATCAAATCCGAACATCATTTCCCAAATTATCGGCATATGAAAGCGGAATAAAATATATTTTCCATAAATTTCAAAATGTTGTCGGAATCCACTTTGAGGGTTTCAAAATCCGAGTTAGTGAGTTTTTTCGTTAAACTTTGTAACGGCCCAGAATTATGATTTCTGGGTTACGTTTCAAGGGATGAAATCCCTTGTTCGGATCTTGCAATCCAGGTACGGGTCGAGGTTTCTAACCTCAAAAGACTATCCTTTTAAAGCGGGGATTCCGAACCCCAAAGCAATCGGAGGGCCGTTGGGTACCCTCAGCCTGTCCTATAGACTAAGTCGCGGAAATTCATTTGAGAGTAACTTCGGAAACGAAAAGAAGGTACAACTTTCCACGTTGAAGTCGGGTCAAAACCAAAACATGGTAAATACGAGTATCCAAATTATCCAAGTTTATAAGTATGGAAGTCGGTCTTTTAGTCCAATAATCGCCAAAAGGGAACCCCGTCATATAGACATCGAGCACTCAATCTGCATAAAATACCTTTAAAAGAAGAACGGGAAAAGGAGTCAGATCGAGCCACGCATGCGGGACCGAAAGTCCTCGCTGATGCCACATAGTATGTGCTATACCTAATAAAGATGCTCTAATGCGGTACGAAAGTCAAACACACTAGCATGCTCCTAGTTATAATAATGTGCAGAAATACTGGAAAGGGCCCAAGACAATGCCAAATGACATATCCCTCTCCTACTCCACCCCATTTTTCATGAGTGGACCTGGCCAGTACGGTACCCATTTCATCATGGTGGTGCACGAACCACGGAGTCATAGCATGCTCAACATCACAACTCATCATAACATCTCTTGCCCGATGGTGCTGGGCTATCAAATCATACTCATATCGACTCGATTGACTCAGGGCACCCGATGAGGCTGGGCTACCCTATGACCCTAGCAAAGACTCTAGGACTATCACAGATAACGGCCGTTCTGTTTCAAACACACATAGTAACCACATGCTTAGTTCAATGCAATCCTAGCATGATACTACATGGCATGCTTTTATCCATATGAAACACTTAACATAAAATTCAACAACATGCATGAGAGTCCAACCTGAGTAAGCCCCCTAGGGAGCTTACCTGAAGATGCAGAACAGCAGGATAATACAAGCAAGGGCCCAAATGTAAGTCACAAGCAATCCAAAAGCGATACACACCTACCATCAAGCCATTTCCATAAGCTACCGGACCAACATTCATACACACGAAACCCAAGTTCTCAACATCCTCCAAAAGCGATGTAGATCTCTGTTCGAGATCTACATCTGAGATATTAGAGGCGATTCGAGACCAGGAGGTTTAAAATCACAAGGAGGCGATTCGAAATACGACTCAAATAAGGGGTTTGGAGGCGAAATCAGGAGATTAGAGGCAATTCGAGATCCACGTATGTCTTCCCTCTCTGTTTGTCTCATAGGTATGTTCCTCTCTCCCTCCATCCCTGACTGAACGCGATTGAAAGTTCTCCTTATCCATGCTTTATTTATGCTCAGTTTATTGTCACAGGTTATAGACATAATCGATTGCAACGAAGCAGAGATGAACTTGTTGGTTGATTACCTTTCAATGATAAATGGCCTTCCCTCTCTGTTTGTCTCATAGGTATGTTCATCTCTCCTTTCAATGCTTTATTTATGCTCCTTCTGATTGCTGATTTTATCCGTGAATGAATTGAATTTTTTTATTTGAGGTTTTACTCTCATGAACATTGAATTTCACTAACAGGATAATAGTTGGGAAGGAATGTTATTGCTTCTACACTTCTTGGATTGAGTATTTTTAGTTTCTTACCTGTTCCCAGCTTTGTTTTGTTTTCTAGTCATTGATTCTCTGAATCTTATCTGCATTTTGATGCTCCTCTATGTTGTATCCATATTGGGTTTAGAGGTAATAGTTGTAGTTGTAGGGAAGAGGTTACATAAACACACAGCAAAATTTATAGGAATTGGCCAAGAAGTCAAATTCCAAAATGAGTTATGGTGATCCTATATTGCTCATTAAAAGAATTCTCTCCTCATTTTGAGTCACCTTTATTTATCACCTTTATTTATTTGCTTTGAGCAGTTAACACCATAGGTTTTTTGTTCCATTTGTATATGGTCTTTTCTGATCTTTATAATATCTTGTTTGGAAAAGTATCACAGTCATAGTAATGTAAGCTACATAGAGATTTTTAGATTTGACATTGAACTGATGTAAGAAAGGGGAAAAGCTACATGAATTTGAATTGTATTTGCAGTTTTGCATTATGATTTCATGTTTTCAACCATGTATGATGTGCTAGAACCTTTCAGTTTTATAAGTTAGTGCATCTTCAGGAGGCTCTCATAAACACTATGAATGAAGAGTTGCCAAGAATTCAAGAACAAGTTTACTATGGGAATATAGATTCACACACTGATATACTGGACAAGTTCTTATGAGAAAATGGAATAAGTCGCTATAATCCACATGTAGCATTCTGTGACCATTTACGTTTGTGCATATTTTATTCAGTTATTTTTCTTCACATACTGATGTCATCATACTTCACCTCTCGACTGATGAGTACATCCAGATTGTGACTAATGGAAAGATGAAACCGAAGTTTGTCGCCCTTTCTGAATCTAGAAGTGATAAGGATTTTTTGCTTAATGATATTAGCTACCTCCATTCTCCTGAAAGTAAGAATATTTTAGTTTTGCAATTGCTTGGTTAATTTGATTGATGTAAGTTACATAATTTTACATTCCTCTTCACTGGATCCTATATTGCAGATGTTGATGATTTTCCTTTAATATTGAGTTATCGCTGTATGTGCCAGACATCAGTTCATTTCTTTGGAACTTTTTGCTCCGAGTCGTTTAGTTTTAGGTCTGTTGTTTACTCTGAGTCGTCGTTTAGTTTAGGTCCCTACTTTTAGTATCATATACACATCAGGGGGTGTGGGGTGGGGAATGAAGCTTAGAAGAAGCTATAGATATAGCTTGGTTAAATCGAAGTAAGTAAGTGCATGGGAGAAAGAGGTGTGGGGGTTGAGCTTGTATTTAAATAGGGGCTGGGGGAGAATGGAATGGGAGGAGGTGGGTCAAAGAGAGATCCAGATTGAGAAGATATATGCCATACTGTCCATCCCTACTGTGTTTTCTCCAACTTGGTTGCACACATTGTCATTGTTGGGATTTTCCTAGGTGCTACCCTATGTACTGTATTCATATTTATTATTAAACTTTTTTCTTCTTTAAAATAATATTTGTTTGAACAAGTATGCTACGAGTTAACCCTTTGATAAACGAGTCTAACCTCTTATATATAGTTTCTTCATAACTACTCTATATGTTACAAGACCAGCATATATGTAAGTCCAGTAACGTCTTATCCTAAAATAAATTGCTAATAGGATGAGTAATTCACCAACTTTATATATTGAGTTTGAACTCTCGGGAAATAGATATCAGATCTCAACACCCCTGGTTCAATCACACTTAGATTATTGATATCATAGTGTCCTTATATACAAATTGGTTTACTCAAGTAGAAAAACAGACTCGGCAACGTCCATCAGCTTAGCATAACATAAACTGTGAATTAGTATTCAGTCCTACATATATATGAATTTGGGGAGTGCATATGGACAAAGCTTTAGCCCAGTAGTAGAAGCTTCAGTGTGTCTTGTTCATTTCTGTTTTAAGTTATGAAATATTGTTTTAAGATGATGTTTATACTGAACATATATTGCATTATAGTTCACACAGTGCCTTCGACTTTGCTTGGTAATGTGACTTTGCTTTTAGGCAATATATGTTCAGTATAAACATCTATTATTATACTTTGTTTCGAATGTGAGCACTGACCACTCATCACTTGCAATGCAGGACAAGATTACCCATTCCTCTTGTTTTGAAATGAGCTATAGAAGCAAAAGAACAAAAGTCTAGGCCTCCTAAACCAATGAAGGGTAAATTACTCATGCGATCAGCTAGTGCACCTTCACCTAATATCCATGCTCACATGGAAGAGCCGGTTAGAGAAGCCAATAGTGAGCCAGTGGAGAATTAAAATGAAAGTGGCAAACAGACTAAAGCCAAGCGGGCCAGAGTTCGGCGTGTAAAGCAAACAAGTCTGATGCCTAATATGGCATCAAGTGAGTTTTGTTTTGTGTATTTTTTTCTCCGATTTTGGAAAACTAGATCTGTCGATTTGTTATTTCCAAGGGTTTCGTGGAAGATTTTGGTGTGCTTATGTTTTTAGGTGGCTGGTGAAGACTGGAAAGGTAACAAAGGATCCGAAATTTTGGTGTGCTTATGTTTTTTTGAGATATACCATGTGGTTGCCTCTAAAATAATCTAATGGTTTTTGCCTTAACTTGCAAATGCCTAGGTCCTGATATTTTGTTGATTCTCATGTACGTTCTTCTCTCTTGCAGCTAGAAGTACAGAACCTTTCCATGGAGGAAAGTAGAATAGATGAACAAATAAGGTAAAAAAAATTAGGAGAATGTTACTGCTATTCTTTTGGATAATCTAATTTGAGATATTATTGGTTTTGCTTGTGCAGAGTCATGCAAGAAAGAATAGAAGAGCTGAGTGAAGACGAAAACAATCAGAAGTAGGTTTTTGTTTTATAAATTTTCTGAAATATGGTTATTCATTGGCTGAATTTTGTGTTGTTTTCATACCATTGCTTAGGTGGCTCTATGTGAATGTGACAGAGGAATACATAAAGGGCTTACCATGCCTTTTGGTTTGGTCTTCTCTTTGATTTTTGTTTCTAATCTTAATGATTAACTCTTCTTGGCTTCTTTTTGGTGAACAAAACATAGCACTTGTAAGGGCATCTTTTTTTCTTTCCTTTTTTTTGTTTACTTTTTTTGTCTCATAGGTTACTAAGGTATCCCTTTTCCTACTAATCCCGTTGCATCATTCCACAACTATAGAATATGGTCTGTGCTAATAGTTGTTGTCATCATTAGGCCTGCATCTAGATTCCATTTTCTGCCTAGCTTGTTCACTTGGTTTGTTTATTTTGGAAGCTTTCATCATCTTTCTTTTATTTTTAATTGATTTGATTCACAATTATTATGTCTGATTTCATACTATATATACCGATCAAGCTAGCTAGATAGCTTAATTCCAAACTCTCATTAATTAGAATTTCTTGTCTATATATAATGGATGTACTATAGTATTAACTAAACAAAACAAAAACATATATATATATATATAGGTGGAGGGATTGAAGCTCTCGGGGCCGAGCAAAATGGTGCTATACTTCACAGGGGCCACCAACATAATGGTATAGTTCCTTTTTCTTCTTTTCTTTCAAGGGTGTGATAAATGTCTATTTACATAATGGTTTAATTCATTTTTCTCCTTTTATTCATATTGCAGCCAACTAGACAACAACCACTTTGAGGGGCATGAGATTCCTTTTAGTTATGGGAATATGACCAAGTTATTGAAGATGTAAGCACTCAACAATGATGTTTAAGTAATTTGAAAAGATTCCATGGTGACATTTTGTGCAAGATGCAAATTCATCCCTTCTAGTTTTCATTGCGTTCTACTGTTTTTTGTCGAGTTTGCTGAAGATCGTAGTTGTTAGGCGTTTGAATTTTCTGATGTGCTATTTTTTTGTAAACTGTACATAACTTTGAAGGAGTGAAAAACACAAGATTGGGATCATCGGCGGCTTCGGCGCAGTCAGAAAGTCCAGGTTATCACTTTCAAGGAAGTCCATTAGTTCGAGTTCCTGACAGGAACACCCTGGTTCTAAAGGTTTGGGCTATGAAGATGCCTTCAAGGTTCATTTTGCTGTAGTTCAACTTTCAACCTTTTGCAGGTGTGAAGGTCTGTTAATCCTCCATAGTAGATTAACACACCATATAAACTATAGCTAAATGAACCTTCTAAGAAAGTCCAGTAGTTTAACTTTGAAATGATGTATGTGTAAAGAAGAAGAAATTATACATTTTATTGATGTTGATAATCTCTTTTTAGATATTATTTTTAATTCATTCATGTAAGATCTTGATTTATTTGACTAATGCTTTATTGGATTTGTGCTAATATATTTTTTGTTAATTAAAGGATTTTAATTAATGTGTAATGAAAGAGGATAAATGAAGAAAAATATGTTTTTTTTTGAAAAATAACAGGCCAATTTCGACGCTTTAGGGGGTCGAAATTGGCATGTCATTTTCGAAGCTTTTTAAAAGCGTCGAGATTGAAATTTGCGACGCTTTAAAGCGTCGAAATTGGTCATAAAAACGTCGCAATTGACACTATTTTCCTGTAGTGATATATCATATATATAGCTAGTCATCGTTAGGATTCCGACCGTAATATAAAATTTGACGAATAATCTCCCCATTTAATACACTTCCCATTGTTGTGAGCCTAATTTGCCATGTTTTACACTTACTTTTATATCGATTTCTGCATACATTGCATGCATTTGGGTTAGAATAATACAGAATCTGTGTAGTTCACACTTATTTGCAATATATGGAGGTCTAGACAAGTTTTGGTTATATTTCGCAGAAATCGGACGCACTTTGGAGCTTAAAGGAAACTCATGGAGAAGCTAAGAATGGTGCAGCTGGAGAAGAGGCCATTTTTCACCATTCTTCGTTCTGAATCAAGCTTTGATGTCTTCATGAGAGTTGTAGCCCTCGAAAAGAGCTTTCCAACGCATGGTTATATGCGTTAATCCGACAAACGAGGACTCGGGAAAGTGCGTTTCAAGAACAGAGCAGAAAGCTGAGAGAACTCTACTCGATCTCGACGAGGGCTGTCCGAGAACACCTGGTCGAGCAGAGCTGATCGAGGACACTGAGTCAGAGACAACCCGACTCCCGGAACCCTTCTCGATCTCGAGGAGGCCTTGTCGAGATCGACCACACTTCGACGCCATGTCCGGAGTCGACGAGCTGTGCCAAGTCGAGAAGCCGAAAACGGAGAAGCCGAGCACCACCTCTACTCGATCTCGAGGAGGCTTGGTCGAGATCGACGAGCCGCGTCCTGAAAACCGCGTACGCGCCTTGAGCTGTCCGTGTCGAGTTGGGGGTCCTTGGGGCCGAAGGAGATCGAGATGGCCGAGATCTATCCTACATCTATCAAGTTCTATCCATGAAGACATCTTACCTATTTTAGATTTATCTTTCCCTTTTAGATTTAATTCCTAAAATTGCTTTTATTTATATTTTAAAGTTTTAGATATAATTTTAGATATAGATAGATATCTTCTATTCTTGAATAGCAAGGAATAGAAGGCTATAAATAAAGCCCTAGGGGCTGGTTTTTCATTCATTCAATTTCAGTCAGAGACAAGTAGTTCCACAGAGAAGTTTTAGGAGTTCAAAGGTTTTAGGGTTTTGGCATTCAGCGAAAGTTGGATTGCCAGGATTGTAAAGGCTTTGAATATAGTTTAATGCAAGTTTCTTTTCATCAATCAATGTCTGCGATTGCGATGAAGAGCGAGTAGTCCACCCACTTCTGGGGCTGGGGTGAGCCCGACGGTGGCCATGTAAGGTGACGCGGTAAAGGTCAAATCTTGTTATGCAATTCGTCTTCTATCCCTATGAGCATGATTCTTTTGCAAGAGTTGAAGGTGATCCTTGTTTGTGTTATTGAAGCGAAAGTGATCTTAATGCAACTTGGGTTAATTATGTGAAAAAGGGTTAGTAACAATTAGGGTTTATGCGAAAGCCTCTATATGCCTATTTGTTAGTAACGAAAGTTATTTTGATGGAAAGCATGATCTTTTATGCCTTTATGTGTTACTTTGCATGGTTATCGTTGTGGTGTTGATACCCTGGCTTTGGAAGTTTTTCATATATTGAGTTTATTTCTGTCGAAATCTGAAATCTGTGTTTGAATCTGCAAATTTATATTTTCTGTGTGTTTAGTCGATACAGAGTAGAGCCTAGTCGATACATAGTAGAGCCTAGTCGAGACAGAGGAGAGGCTTGTCGAGATCGAGTAGGACCTTAGTCGATATCGAGTTGTCTCTTGTCTACGTCGAGTTGAGTTTCTGTTTCTGTTTTCGATTCTGCAATTTCTGTTTTTACTATTTCTAGTCAATCTCGAGTTGTGCTTGTCGAGATCGAGTATTGTGTTGTCTGAGTCGAGTTTCTGTCGTCTTTTTTTTCAGTTTCTGTCTTTACTGTCCCTTGTCGATCTCGAGTTACTGCTTGTCGAGATCGAGTAGCTTCTGTCTTTGCTTTATTTCTTACTTTCGTTTGCTATTTCTGTCTTTCTTTCTTTGTTCCTTTGTTTGTCTTCTGTTTGCTTTTCTGTGAGATATACAGCTGCCTAGGATCCGCTGACACGCTTCCTCGTGGATTCGATCCTAACTTTCTCTTACTGCATTGGAGGAGTCTTGTAATTATTTGCGTGGGCCTAAATCTGGTTTGATCTATTTTTTTATATTTCATACTTGATTTCCTCCTCACAACAAATTGGCGCCGTTGCCGGGGAAGCTATCATTCGCGCCTTAGGTAGTCAGTTCTCACTTTTTCTTTGAGTTACTTTACAGGTGTATGCGCCGCTCTGGTCAACCACCTGAGTTTGATGGCTTAGACGAACCGGAACGCCTTCTACACATCAGAGCTAAACTACAAAGAGTCATGGCAGCTGCGGAGACACAGGAACAGCTGATCGAGAGGCTCACAAGGGATCTAGCCGCCAGAGATGCTGCTCTCGCCGCTGAGAGAGCAGGAAGGGAACAAGAAGCTGAACGTGCAAGGGAGTTGGCAAATGAGCTTGCCCTATACCCAACCACTGCAGAGGATTATATGCACCCGACTCTCGTCGTGCCTGAATCGGCCATTCTAATCCCTGAAAACAACTATGAAATTCGCACTCAATTCCTTATTGAAATTAAAAATCATGCTTTTCATGGTAGATTTAATGAATGCCCTCTGCGCCATATTACCAACTTTACTGACATGTGTCGTACTCTTTCTGAAGGTACCACCTTGGAGTACATCCTAATGAAAGCTTTCCGTTGGTCTCTGGCTGGGCCTGCACTGAAATGGTTGGAAGGACTGAAACCACGATCTCTCACGACATGGGCTCTGGTGAAGCAGGAATTTCTGAATAAGTTCTTTCCTCCTGCAAAGACAGCACTCCTGCGCCAAAAGATCACATCTTTCAAACAGCAGCCTGGGGAGACGCTAGCAAAGGCATGGGAACGCTATAAGGATCTACTGCGATCCTACCCTACACATGGACAGCAACCCTGCGTGGTTCAAGAGATCTTCTTCAACTCTCTGGACTTGGCTGCAAAGGACATAATCAACACATATACTCATTATGAGTATCTGACGATGCCGCCTCCTGACGCATGGGCTGCTCTAGACAAGCTGACGAACTATGACAACAAATATGGGACTCCAGTCAACTATGAGGAGAACCCCTACGCCAAGCCAGCACCATCCATGCCCCTATATGAGCCCCCTAAGGAGATTGATCCAGATGTTAGGGAGCAGTACTACAAAGATCAGAATAAGAAGCTCCTCAAACAAGTAAAGTATCTTCCTGTTAACCAGCCTTGTATTGAATGCGGATCACAGAGGCACACCACTATTGAGTGCCCACACAGAGAGCAAGTCAGGCTGGCAGAATATCATGAAGAGGCAGCTTACGCAGGGGGTCCCAATCGCTACATGGGGGACCAAAGGTTTCAGCAAACACAATGGAACCAAGGTGCCCCTAGGAACCCCCTGCCCTACAGAGCTCCAGGACATCCAGAGAGGGATCAGAAAAAGGATGATCTACAGACTGTCTTGGAGGAAATACGGAGGAATCACTCAGAAACTAAGCAATCCTTCAACTCCGTCTACACTCAGATGCAAGGTGTCAACTCTAAGCTTGGGGAAATTGATATATGGCGAAAATCAGTTGATACACAGATTGGTCAGCTAGCAGCAGGAATCCCCAGACAGTTAGGTGCGCTTCCTGGATCTTCAGAACCAAATCCTAAGGGAAAGACTGGACACATCGCTGCAGTAAAACTCAGAAGCGGCCATCAACTGCAAGAGCCAGAAGTTGGAAAGCAGCAGAACAAAGGAGACCAGCATGTCGACCACCAGCTAGTCGACGTCGACCAGAGCCTGGTCGATCTCGAGGAGGGTCTACTCGATCTCGAGGAGAAAATACAGAAGCCCTCGTCTGCACTACACAGCAACTCGACACCACCCAATCTGGTCGAGATCGACAAGGGTGTACTCGACATCGAGGACGGTCAGCTCTCGAGAGAGAAAACTGCAGCACCTCCGACATCTGTTCTGACTCCGAATCAGAAAAAGAAGCTATCTTTCCCCACAAAATCTCCAAAGGACCCGGCAGAAAAGAAATTTCAGCGCTTCATCAAGATGCTTCAGAAGCTCAACGTCACCATCCCCTTCACAGAAGCTCTCAATGAAATGCCATCCTATGTCAAATTCCTGAAGGAGATTCTGAGCAAAAAGCGATCAATGGCGGAGATAACAGAGGAGTGCAGCCATTTGGACATACTGGAGAAGAGGCCGGATCCAGGTAAGTTTGCTATAACCATTGGATGTGGTCCATACAAAATTAATGCTTTATGTGATCTTGGAGCTAGTGTAAGTATAATGCCTTTAACAATTTGGTCCAAGATTAAGATAGGTGCCCTAGAGCCTGTGGATGCTAGACTTTATATGGCCAACAACATGGTGGTCATTCCAACAGGCATGGTGGACAATGTGTCAGTACAAGTAGGTAAATTCTTTGTCACTACTGATTTCTTAGTTGTTGATATGCAAGAAGATCCTGCTTGTCCAATTATTCTAGGAAGACCCTTCTTGGCGACGGTGGATGCCAACATAAGCGTAAGGAAAGGAGTGCTCACCTTCAACATCAGCGATGAGGTAATTGACTATTCCTTTAATAAAACTGAAAGGCATACAGGTCCAATGGAAGAGGTAAAATCTATCTCAGCTGGCTACATCACCTGCGGGGAACCCAAGGTAAGAAATATGACCCCTGAGGAGCTGAAAAAGAGGGATATGGAAGCCCAGGTGGAGGAGATCATGGCAATCCTAAAGGAGGACACAGAAAATCCAATCGACACAGACCAAGGTACGTCGTTATGGACTAACTATTTTTCGGATGCCTTGACAGAAACCAAGTATGGGGTCAAAATCGACCAAGATTCCTCGACATCGAGGACCCTAGTCGATCTCGACCAAAATCAGCAACCTCCACCAGCACCAGCGTCGTCGAGCAGCCAGAATGAAGCCGAGTCCTACTCGAGATCGACCAAGAACCCGCTGCCTCGACTTCACCTTCCTCGACGCTGAAGCCACCAGAAGAGAAAGTCTACTCGAGATCGACTACGCTAGTCGAGATCGACCAAGCTCCCCTGGCACCTGCATCCTCGACCAGCACCCAACCAGACGGGCCACCCTACACGAGATCGACCAGGCTTGTCGATGTCGACCAACCTTCACCAGCTTCTGCATCCTTGAGCAGCTCACCACCAGATCCAGAAAGCTCGTCGAGATCGAGTACTCCTACTCGAGATCGACCAAACACTATTGTCCCCGATTCCGTCTCCGCGAAGGTAAGCCAAGGTATGGATCTTTCTTCTCCTATTTCCATTAAAGATCTATCTATACATGGGAGAGGTTTGCCTTGGTATGTGCGCTTATGTAGGATTTCCAATGATGAGCCCAAAGAGTATGAAGTTGGAGACAAGCTCTATGTCTCTAAATCAAAGGATCATTGGTTCCCTAACAAATTCAACAAGAAGAGGATGGGGCCTTTCGTGGTGAACAAGATCCATTCTGGAGGATTACAGCTGATGGACAAGAATGGAGTCCTATTCGAAGCCCAAGCTACATGGGCCCTGCAGATGCCACCTTGAGCATAAATGGAAAGTCGGCCTAGCGACTATAAAATCTAGAGCTTGTAAATAGACATTTATTTTTGGAGATTGTTTTGTTTGTTTTTGGTTTTGAACAGTTTTTCTATTGTGGGTATATGTCTTCTGCACTTTTCAGGTCCATGGATAGAAGCAAGCTATATTCAGACTCGGCCCAGGCAGTTCTTTGATTCGAAATTAAGAGGCCATGCACACATGTCTAGTGAGTTTCTTTATTTACCCTTGTTTTTATACAGTGAGGACACTGTAATATTTAAGTATGGGGTGGGGGAAGGGCTTAATTTATGCATATTTGCCATATTTGACATTATGTGTGCATATTTAATTTATTTCTTTGAATTGCTACATGGCTATTTTGGAATACATTATTGATTTATGTGCTTATATGCATGTTTTCCAAAGTTTGAAAAAATGACCCCCATTGAAAATTTTTGAATAATGTCATAGAAGCATATATTGAACTCGACGATGAAAAAATTGGATTCATTAGAGATATAGCATGAAATTGCCTAGTAAAGGGAAGTCACAATGAAATGCATCATTTCCCCGGATCATAAGCACCACATTGCCAGAAATTGCCCACATTTTAGCCTTTTACCAATTCTACTCCTTATTTGAGCTTAAATTAAAGTCCTCTTGATTATCAATGCTTTGTCACATGAATTGTTTTTGCATAACCCTCCTTTTGTGAGTAGATGTTGCTTTTGTATATTTGCACATGCATGGAGCTGTGACACTAGTACCTTTTTGAGGATGGTAATTGATTGCAGGGACATATGACAATGAATCTAAGATGTTGAGAGTTTGAATTCTTCCCCTGAATGACAATTAAAAGTATTGCTTGAGGACAAGCAAGCTTAAGTATGGGGTGTTTGTTGTGAGCCTAATTTGCCATGTTTTACACTTACTTTTATATCGATTTCTGCATATATTGCATGCATTTGGGTTAGAATAATACAGAATCTGTGTAGTTCACACTTATTTGCAATATATGGAGGTCTAGACAAGTTTTGGTTATATTTCGCAGAAATCGGACGCACTTTGTAGCTTAAAGGAAACTCATGGAGAAGCTAAGAATGGTGCAGCTGGAGAAAAGGCCATTTTTCACAATTCTTCGTCCTGAATCAAGCTTTGATGTCTTCATGAGAGTTGTAGCCCTCGAAAAGAGCTTTCCAACGCACGGTCATATGCGTTAATCCGACAAACGAGGACTCGGCAAAGTGCGTTTCAAGAACAGAGCAGAAAGCTGAGAGAACTCTACTCGATCTCGAGTACATCTACTCGATCTCGACGAGGGCTGTCCGAGCACACCTGGTCGAGCAGAGCTGATCGAGGACACTGAGTCAGAGACAACCCGACTCCCGGAACCCTACTCGATCTCGAGGAGGCCTTGTCGAGATCGACCACACTTCGACGCCATGTCCGGAGTCGACGAGCTGTGCCAAGTCGAGAAGCCGAAAACGGAGAAGCCGAGCACCACCTCTACTCGATCTCGAGGAGGCTTGGTCGAGATCGACGAGCCGCGTCCTGAAAACCGCGTACGCGCCTTGAGCTGTCCGTGTCGAGTTGGGGGTCCTTGGGGCCGAAGGAGATCGAGATGGCCGAGATCTATCCTACATCTATCAAGTTCTATCCATGAAGACATCTTACCTATTTTAGATTTATCTTTCCCTTTTAGATTTAATTCCTAAAATTGCTTTTATTTATCTTTTAAAGTTTTAGATATAATTTTAGATATAGATAGATATCTTCTATTCTTGAATAGCAAGGAATAGAAGGCTATAAATAAAGCCCTAGGGGCTGGTTTTTCATTCATTCAATTTCAGTCAGAGACAAGTAGTTCCAAAGAGAAGTTCTAGGAGTTCAAAGGTTATAGGGTTTTGGCATTCAGCGAAAGTTGGATTGCCGGGATTGTAAAGGCTTTGAATATAGTTTAATGCAAGTTTCTTTTCATCAATCAATGTCTGCGATTGCGATGAAGAGTGAGTAGTCCACCCACTTCTGGGGCTGGGGTGAGCCCGACGGTGGCCATGTAAGGTGACGCGGTAAAGGTCAAATCTTGTTATGCAATTCGTCTTCTATCCCTATGAGCATGATTCTTTTGCGAGAGTTGAAGGTGATCCTTGTTTGTGTTATTGAAGCGAAAGTGATCTTAATGCAACTTGGGTTAATTATGTGAAAAAGGGTTAGTAACAATTAGGGTTTATGCGAAAGCTTCTATATGCCTATTTGTTAGTTACGAAAGTTATTTTGATGGAAAGCATGATCTTTTATGCCTTTATGTGTTACTTTGCATGGTTATCGTTGTGGTGTTGATACCCTGGCTTTGGAAGTTTTTCATATATTGAGTTTATTTCTGTCAAAATCTGAAATCTGTGTTCGAATCTGCAAATTTATATTTTCTGTGTGTTTAGTCGATACAGAGTAGAGCCTAGTCGAGACAGAGGAGAGGCTTGTCTCTTGTCTACGTCGAGTTGAGTTTCTGTTTCTGTTTTCGATTCTGCAATTTCTGTTTTTACTATTTCTAGTCGATCTCGAGTTGTGCTTGTCGAGATCGAGTATTGTGTTGTATGAGTCGAGTTTCTGTCGTCGTTTTTCAGTTTCTGTCTTTACTGTCCCTTGTCGATCTCGAGTTACTGCTTGTCGAGATCGAGTAACTTCTGTCTTTGCTTTATTTCTTGCTTTCGTTTGCTATTTCTGTCTTTCTTTCTTTGTTCCTTTGTTTCTGTCTTCTGTTTCCTTTTCTGTGAGATATACAACTGCCTAGGATCCGCTGACACGCTTCCTCGTGGAATCGATCCTGACTTTCTCTTACTGCATTGGAGGAGTCTTGTAATTATTTGCGTGGGCCTAAATATTGTTTGATCTATTTCGTTATATTTCATACTTGATTTCCTCCATCAAGCCACCCTATGCCTAACCCCTGCCCCCTCTTTCCCCCTATTCCTAGCTGTAAGCTAATCCCTCCCTTTGCCTATAAACCCATCACCGCCCGGTCTTTTACATCTATCTCCCTCCACCCTCTCTCTTTCAGATCCCAACTACTTCCTCTTCCTCCCTCCTTTCAAGTTCCATCCTTTCACCGTTACTTCAAGACCATCACTTTCCACCCCTTGGCTGCACCCTGACCGTCTGTTCATCGTCGCCTCCACGGCTTCTTCCTCCCCTCGTCACCACCACCACACACCACGCCTCGGTGTTCCTTCATCACCGTTGTCATCCTCGCCTCCTCTTCTTTCATCGAAGAGAAATAACAGCCGCCCCCGGAGCACTCGACGTCATCAAATAGCCACCGAAGATCCACCGCTCGTTCAAGCGCGAACCAACCTTCCGGTAAGCCGCTCTCCTTCCTTTCCGATCCAAACCACTCTTAAGCCCTATTATCACACTCATCGACATCCGACGCAGGTCCAAGGATCCATCGAGAGCCTCCGATGACGCCCAAGACTCCGTTCAAAGCTCCGACGCCCGCGATAACCCGGTGAGCGATCGAACCTTCTTCACTTTCCTTGCATTTTTTGGGGTCCCTTTTCTTGTCTTCTAATGGTCGAGAGCGAGAGAGAGAGAGAGAGAGAGAGAGAGAGAGAGAGAGAGACGAGGCTGGGACAGAGAGCTCCGGCGAGCTCAAGCGTTCCGGCGAGCTCGAGCGCTTGCGAGGCCGTGAGGGAGAGATCGTGTGTGAGGTCGGGCGCGGCTTCGTAGCTAGGAGCGAGGGCTGTGGGCTGGATGCAGAGAGTGTGAGGGTTCGAGAAAGGTGCGAGAGTCCGAGCTGGGCGAGTCCGGGCGAGCAGGCGAGCCAAGGCGGGGACGGGAGCGCGAGAGGCGGCCGCGTCGAGCTGGGCGCAGGGCAGGAGTTCTCATATTTGGAGGAGGAAGAAGGAGTGAGTGGGCCCTCCCCCTGTCCAGTCAGCCTCCATGGTGTATTTATTGGTTGAACCGGTTCTGAGATTTAGCGGGTCGGTTTGGTTCGGTTCGGGTTTAACCGTTTACTTACTTAAGTATTTAATGAGATTTAAAATAAAATATAATATTATTGGGGGTTTAAAATATATTTTTGGACTTGAAGATTTAAAAGGAAGTTGGAAAAGAATTTCAAAGATCGGAAAGTAATTTAATAAATAAATTGAAAAAAGAATTTAGCGAGTAATTCCAAGGGTCGAAATCATTAATTGTTTGGTTCGGATTTTGTTGTTGCAGGAGGATGGTCAAGTATGAAATAAATATGAAATAAAGTTCAGACTGACTTCCCTGTCTCAGCAAATAAATACAAGACTTCCTCCCGTTGTAGTAAGAGAAAATCAGGATCGAATCCACGAGGAAGCACGTCAGCAGTTCTCAGGTAGCAACAGATCTCACAGGCAGAGCAGCAGAAAGACAGAAACAAATGCAGAAACAGAAATAAAAGCAGAAAAACAAAAGCAAAGAACAAAACAAAACAGAAAATAAATGCAAAGACAAAGGCTCGTCGATCTCGACAACAGCTACTCGAGATCGACCACAGCAGTCGACAGAAACAGAAAATCGACAACAGAAGCAGAAGTTCAACTCGACCTAGACCAGTCCCTACTCGAGATCGACAAGGGCAGTACTCGATCTCGACCAAACTCTCCTCTATGTCGACAAGAAACAGAAACTTTAAATTGCAAATTTGAATGCAGAATTCAGATTTTCGACAGAAATAAACTCAATATGCTAAAAGACTTCCAAACCCAGGGTTTCAACACCACAACGATAACCATGCAAGGTAACGCATAAAGGCACAAAAGATCATGCTTTCCATCAAATAACTTTCGTTATTAACAAATAGGCAAATAGAGGCTTTCGCATAAACCCTAATTGTTACTAACCCTTTTTCACATAATTAATCCAAGTTGCATTAAGATCACTTTCGCTTCAATAACACAAACAAGGATCACCTTCAACTCTCGCAAAAGAATCATGCTCATAGGGATAGAAGATGAATTGCACAAAAAGATCTGACCTTTATCGCATCGCCTCAGCCCCAGCCCCAGAAGTGGGTGGACTACTCGCTCTTCATCATCAAGAAAGACATTAAATAACAAAAGGAACTAACTTGCATTAAATTAAATAAAGAAAGCTTACAACCGACAAGACAAATCCGCTCTCGCCTCTCCACCTTACTTGCTACAAACTCTCTCTCTATCCTACTTACTTGAATTGATTGTGAATTGGCATAAATGAAAAACCAGCCCCTAGGGCTTTATTTATAGCCTTCTAATCCTTGCTAATCAAGGATAGAATCTCCTATCTATATCTAAAATTATATCTAAAACTTTAAAAGATAAATAAATTGTTTTGAGGAAATAAATCAACAAGGAAAAGATAATTCTAAAGTAGGTAAGTCTTCTTGATGTTGATAGATCTTGCCTCCTTGGATAGAATTGATCAACTTTGGATAGATCTTTGTGCTTCGGACCCAAGGAATCCAAATTCTACTCGGACAGCCCTCGACGACGCGTTTCTGGAAACTGGTCTACTCGACCTCGACAAAGGCTCCGTCGACCTCGAGTAGGATTTATCGTCGACTGGACTCTTCGGCTAGATCTACTCGATGTGGCTCGGACTTGGTTCACGATGCTCGTCGACCTCGACAAAGCCTTGTCGATCTCGACGATCGAGTAACCTTGACTCTCAGACTGATTCGATTGGTTCCGTTGCTGCTTTGACCTTGGACTTCTGTATCTGTTTTCCGAGCTTTTCTGACCTTCTGTAGAATTGCTGTAAAATGCCTCGATTTCTGCGATTTAAACAGAAACTGGTGTAGATTCCATAATTTGACAAATAAGCATAAACTACATAGGTTCTGTACTATCTTAGCCCAAATGCATGAAATGTATGCAGAAATCGATATAAAAGTTACTGTAAAACATGGCAGATTCAGCTCACAACAAACACCCCATACTTAAGCTTGCTTGTCCTCAAGCAATACTTTTATTTGCCATTCAGAGGAAGAAATCAAAACTCTCAACATCTTAGATTCATTCTTTATATGTCCCTACAATCAATTACCATCCTCGAAAAGGTACTAGTGTCACAGATCCATGCATGTGCAAATATATAAGAGCAACATCTACTCACAAAAGGAGGGTTATGCACAAATAATTTTTATGTGACAAAGCATTAATAATCAAGAGGACTTCAATTTAAGCTCATGAAGGAGTAGATTGGTAAAAGGCTAAAGGTGGGCAATTTCTGGCAATGTGGTGCTAATAATCCGGGGAAATGGAGTATTTCCAAACTGAATTTCCACATTCCTTCTCTTTGAGATTCATCACCTTTCATAATGCTTTTATCCATAATATTGCTTTTACCTCTCTAACCTCAGCACTGCCTTCTCGCGAGTCGCAAACATGGGTGTCATGAATGGCCCCGGATACTTAGTGCGTCGGACTCCTCACCTGGTGTCCCATCTCGCCAAACTATTATCTCAGCGAGCAGGGTCGATCTTTGATCGGATTTTCTTTCACTCATTAAATTTTCCACATATTTCAAATAATTCCGCCAAACTCCAATAATGATAAACACAACAACCATATAACAATCTCCATAATGTAACATCATTCTCAACATAATCCCCGGATAAGGTAAAGAATGGGCAAATATTTAGATCATGTGGAGCAAATATTTGAAATAAGGCATATTATGGCTTTTTTTTGTGATGCATAAGCATAGGTAAGGCTAGGAATATAAACAATGAGCATTATATGGAAATATAAAGTCCTCCATCCTCTTATCATGCAACATGTCAAAAGCAATTTCAAATTTTTACCTCCTTTCATGGTTTTCAAAAAATATGCATTTTATTGTGACTTCCCTTTACTAGGCAATTTCATGCTATATCTCTAATGAATCCAATTTTTGCATCGTTGAGTTCAATATAAGCTTCCATGACATTAATCAAAATTTTCAATGGGGGTCATTTTTCTAAATTTTGGAAATCATGCATATAAGCATATAAATCAATAATGCATTCCAAAATAGCCATTAGCAATTCAAAGAAATAAGTTCTAAATATGCACAAATAATGTCAAATATGATCAAATATGCACAAAGAAAGCCCTTCCCCCACCCCATACTTAAACATTACAGTGTCCTCACTGTATAAAAACAAGGTAAGGGTAAAGAAAGAAACTCACAAGACAGATGTGCAGATTTCTCTAAATATCGAATGGAGCACCTCCTGGGCCGAGTTCATTTTTAGCTTGCATCTTATCCATGGACCTGAAAAGTGTAGAAGACATATACCCACAAAAACAAAACCAGAAGTGTTCAAAACCAAAAACAAGCAAAACAAAGTCTCAAAAGTCCTAAAAAGTCTATGTACAAGCTCTAGATTTTATAGTCGCTAGGCCGACTTTCCATTTAGCTCAAGGTGGCATTTGCAGGGCCCATGTAGCTTGGGCTTCAAATAGGACTCCATTCTTGTCCATCAGCTGTAATCCTCTAGAATGGATCTTGTTCACCACGAAAGGTCCCATCCGCTTCTTGTTGAATTTATTAGGGAACCAATGATCCTTTGATTTAGAGACATAGAGCTTGTCTCCAACTTCATACTCCTTAGGCTCATCATTGGATATCCTACATAAGCGCACATACCAAGGCAGACCTCTCCCATGTATAGATAAATCTTTAATGGAAATAGGAGAAGAAAGATCCATACCTTGGCTTACCTTCGCAGAGACGGAATCGGGAACCACTGTGTTTGGTCGATCTCGACTAGGGCTAGTCGATCTTGATGAGACTGCTGGTTCTGGTGGTGGTCTGTTCGAGGATGCGGAAGTCGACGAAGAAGATGGCTTGTCGATCTCGAGTAGACTACTCGACATCGACAAGGATTCTGCTCCTGGTGGCTTGCTCATCGAGGAAGGTGGATCTGGTGGAGCCGGATGGTGGTCGATCTCGACAAGCTTAGTCGAGATCGACGAGGATGGTCCTTCTGGTGGTCTCAGCGCCGAGGAAGCAGGAACTGGGCTCCCCGAGTGGTGGTCGACATCGACAAGCCTAGTCGATATCGACGAGTCCCCGCAGTCTGGTGGAGTCCGTGCCGAGGAAGTCGGTGCCCGAGGATGCTGAAGTTGGTCGACATCGAGTAGCGTACTCGAGATCGACAAGGGCTCTGGTGCTGGAGTCGTCAGCGTCGAGGAGGGCGAAGTCGGGTTGGCCGAGTGGTGGTCGACCTCGATAAGTCTAGTCGAGATCGAGGAGCCTGGTTTGTCTGGTTCGCTGCTCGATGATGCTGGGGGTGGTGGAGTCTCCTTGGTCTGGTTGAGATCGGCTAGGGTCCGGTCGATCTTGACCCCATACTTAGCTCCTGTCAAGGCATCCGAAAAATAATTAATCCACAACGACTTACCTTGGTCCGGGTCGATTGGATTCTCTGTGTTCTCCTTGAGGATTGCCATGATCTCCTCCACCTGGGCCTCCATGTCCCTCTTTTCCATCTCCTCAGGGGTCATATTTCTGACCTTGGGTTCCCCGCAGGTGATGTAGCCAGCTGAGATAGATTTGACCTCTTCCATTGGACGTGTATGCCTTTCAGTTTTATTAAAGGAATACTCAATTACCTCATCGCTGATGTTGAAGGTGAGCACTCCTTTCCTTACGCTTATGTTGGCATCCACCGTCGCCAAGAAGGGTCTCCCTAGAATAATTGGACAAGCAGGATCTTCTTGCATATCAACAACTAGAAAATCAGCAGGGGCGAAGAATTTACCTACTTGTACTGGAACATTATCCACCATGCCTGTTGGGATGACCACCGTGTTATTGGCCATGTAAAGTCTAGCATCCACAGGCTCAAGGGCACCTATCTTAATCTTGGACCAAATTGTTAAAGGCATTATACTCACACTAGCTCCAAGATCACATAAAGCATTAATTTTATATGGACCAAATCCAATAGTTATAGCAAACTTACCTGGATCCGGCCTCTTCTCCAATATGTCCAGATGGCTGCACTCCTCTGTAATTTCAGCCATCGATCGCTTTTTGCTCAGAATCTCCTTTAGGAACTTGACATAAGATGGCATTGCATTGAGAGCTTCTGTGAAGGGGATGGTGACGTTGAGTTTCTGAAGCATCTTGATGAAGCGCTGAAATTTCTTTTCTGCCGGGTCCTTTAGAGATTTTGTGGGGAAAGGCAGCTTCTTTTTCTGAGTCGGAGCCAGAACAGACGTCGGAGGTGCTGCAGGCTGCTCTATGTCGACCAGGGGCTCCTCGACATCGACTACAGTCTTGTCGACATCGACCAGGTTGGGCGCAGTCGAGTTGCTGTGTGGCGCAGACGAAGATTTTTGCAGGTTCTCCTCGAGGTCGAGTAGGCCCTTGTCGAGATCGACCAGAGGTTTGTCGACATCGACTAGCTGTTCCTCGCTGTTCTTCTGCTTTCCGACCTCTGGCTCTTGCAGTTGATGGCCGCTTCTGAGTTTTACAGCAGCGATGTGTCCAGTCTTTCCCTTAGGATTTGGTTCTGAAGATTCAGGGAGCGCACCTGACTGTTTGGGAATTCCTGCTGCCAGCTGACCAATCTGTGTATCAACTGATTTCCGCCAGATATCAATTTCCCCAAGCCTAGAGTTGACACCTTGCATCTTAGTATAGACGGAGTTGAAGGATTGCCTAGTTTCTGAGTGGTTTCTCCGTATTTCCTCCAGGACTGTCTGTATATCATCCTTTTTCTGGTCCCTTTCCGGATGTCCTGGAGCTCTGTAGGGCGGGGGGTTCCTAGGGACACCTTGGTTCCATTGTGGTTGCTGAAACCTTTGGTCCCCCAAGTAGCGATTGGGACCCCCTGCGTAAGCTGCCTCCTCATGATGCTCTGCCATCCTGACTTGCTCTGTGTGTGGGCACTCAGGAGTGGTGTGCCGCTGCGATCCGCATTCAATGCAGGGCTGGTTGACAGAGAGATACTTTACTTGCTTGAGGAGCTTCTTATTCTGGTCTCTGTAGTACTGCTCCCTTACATCAGGATCAATCTCCTTAGGGGGATCATATAGGGGCATGGATGGTGCTGGCCTGGCGTATGGGTTCTCTTCATAAGTTGCAGTAGACCCATACTTGTTGTCATAGGTGGTAAGCTTCTCTAGCACACCCCACGCGTCACTTGGCGGCATTGTCAGATACTCATAGCGAGTATAATGGTTGATTCTGTCCTTAGTTACTTGATCAAGAGAGTTGAAGAAGATCTCCTGAATGACGTAGGGTGGCTGTCCATGAGTAGGGCAGGATCGCAGAAGTTCTTTGTAGCGCTCCCATGCCTTTGCCAGCGGTTCCCCTTGCTTCTGTCTAAAGGCGGTGATTTTCTGGCGGAGATGTGCTGTTTTGGCGGGTGGGAAGAATTTGTTCAGGAACTCTTGCTCTACTTGGGCCCAGGTTGTGAGTGATTTTGGTTTCAGCCCTTCCAGCCATTTCAGTGCAGGCCCAGCGAGAGACCAGCGAAAAGCTTTCATCTTGACATATTCCAAAGTTGTACCTTCAGCAAGAGTACGGCACATGTCAGCAAAGTTTGTAATATGTTCAAGAGGACACTCATTAAATCTACCATAAAAGGCATTATTTTTAAGCTCTATAAGAAATTGAGTGCGAATTTCAAAAGAGTTATCAGGGATAAGAATCGCCGATTCAGGCACGACGAGAGTTGGGTGCATATAGTCCTCTGCCGTGGTTGGGTACTGGGCAAGCTCAGCCTGTGCTTGTTCCCTTGCTGCTTTCTCAGCGGCGATAGCAGCATCTTTAGCGGCCAATTCCCTGGTAAGCCTAGCGATCAGCTGTTCCTGTGTCTCCACAGCTGCCATGGCTCTTTGCAGTTTAGCTCTGATGTGTAGTAGGCGCTCTGGTTCCTCTAAGCCGTCAAACTCAGGTGGTTGACCAGAACGGCGCATACACCTGTAAATTAACTCAAGGAAAAGGTGAGAACTGACTACCTAAGGCGCGATTGATAGCTTCCCCGGCAACGGCGCCAATTTGTTGTTGCAGGAGGATGGTCAAGTATGAAATAAATATGAAATAAAGTTCAGACTGACTTCCCTGTCTCAGCAAATAAATACAAGACTTCCTCCCGTTGTAGTAAGAGAAAATTAGGATCGAATCCACGAGGAAGCACGTCAGCAGTTCTCAGGTAGCAACAGATCTCACAGGCAGAGCAGCAGAAAGACAGAAATAAATGCAGAAACAGAAATAAAAGCAGAAAAACAAAAGCAAAGAACAAAACAAAACAGAAAATAAAAGCAAAGACAAAGGCTCGTCGATCTCGACAACAGCTACTCGAGATCGACCACAGCAGTCGACAGAAACAGAAAATCGACAACAGAAGCAGAAGTTCAACTCGACCTAGACCAGTCCCTACTCGAGATCGACAAGGGCAGTACTCGATCTCGACCAAACTCTCCTCTATGTCGACAAGAAACAGAAACTTTAAATTGCAAATTCGAATGCAGAATTCAGATTTTCGACAGAAATAAACTCAATATGCTAAAAGACTTCCAAAGCCAGGGTTTCAACACCACAACGATAACCATGCAAGGTAACGCATAAAGGCACAAAAGATCATGCTTTCCATCAAATAACTTTCGTTATTAACAAATAGGCAAATAGAGGCTTTCGCATAAACCCTAATTGTTACTAACCCTTTTTCACATAATTAATCCAAGTTGCATTAAAATCACTTTCGCTTCAATAACACAAACAAGGATCACCTTCAACTCTCGCAAAAGAATCATGCTCATAGGGATAGAAGATGAATTGCACAAAAAGATCTGACCTTTATCGCATCGCCTCACATGGCCACCGTCGGGCTCACCCCAGCCCCGAAGTGGGTGGACTACTCGCTCTTCATCATCAAGAAAGACATTAAATAACAAAAGGAACTAACTTGCATTAAATTAAATAAAGAAAGCTTACAACCGACAAGACAAATCCGCTCTCGCCTCTCCACCTTACTTGCTACAAACTCTCTCTCTCTATCCTACTTACTTGAATTGATTGTGAATTGGCATAAATGAAAAACCAGCCCCTAGGGCTTTATTTATAGCCTTCTAATCCTTGCTAATCAAGGATAGAATCTCCTATCTATATCTAAAATTATATCTAAAACTTTAAAAGATAAATAAATTATTTTGAGGAAATAAATCAACAAGGAAAAGATAATTCTAAAGTAGGTAAGTCTTCTTGATGTTGATAGATCTTGCCTCCTTGGATAGAATTGATCAACTTTGGATAGATCTTTGTGCTTCGGACCCAAGGAATCCAAATTCTACTCGGACAGCCCTCGACGACGCGTTTCTGGAAACTGGTCTACTCGACCTCGACAAAGGCTCCGTCGACCTCGAGTAGGATTTATCGTCGACTGGACTCTTCGGCTAGATCTGCTCGATGTGGCTCGGACTTGGTTCACGATGCTCGTCGACCTCGACAAAGCCTTGTCGATCTCGACCAGGGTGGTCTTGCCGACTGGGCCTCCTCGGGTAGGTGTGCTCGACAAGCCTGGATCTGGACTCTGGGCGTCGTCGATCTCGACTAAGACTCCTCGAGATCGACTAAGGGTTGGCCTCTGTGGTGGTGTCGAGGAATCCTGGCTCTGGATGGCTTGTCGATCTCGGCTAGGGTTTGTCGAGATCGAGTAGGGTTGCTCGGCTTCTCGTCCTCGGCTTCTCAGGAAGCTTCTCCTCGTCGACTCCGGGTGTGGCGCTGAGGCGTAGTCGATCTCGACTAGGGTTTGTCGAGATCGATTTGGCTCCGGAAGTCGGGTTGACTCAGCTCTCTCGATCAGGCTTGCTCGACCAAGGTTGCTCGGACATGCTCGTCGAGGTCGAGTAAGGTCTACTCGAGATCGAGTAACCTTGACTCTCAGACTGATTCGATTGGTTCCGTTGCTGCTTTGACCTTGGACTTCTGTAGCTGTTTTCCGAGCTTTTCTGACCTTCTGTAGAATTGCTGTAAAATGCCTCGATTTCTGCGATTTAAATAGAAACTGGTGTAGATTCCATAATTTGACAAATAAGCATAAACTACATAGGTTCTGTACTATCTTAGCCCAAATGCATGAAATGTATGCAGAAATCGATATAAAAGTTACTGTAAAACATGGCAGATTCAGCTCACAACAGATTTCAAAACGATTTTGGAACTAACTTGGGAATTATACTTGTTCGATGACTAACTAGCATGATAATATGATCGGTTGGCTAACGACATGATATTTGTGACTAATAGCAAGAATTGTGGTGATTTATTACAAGAGATTAAATATTGGTTACCGATAATGAGGATGATATATATTCGTATACTAAGTGAGAGTATGAAATGGTAATATGTGAATTAGACCAAGTATGATATGGAGATTGTCTAAGCTAATGAGTTGACAAGTTATGGTGAAAACGACATGAGATGATTGAATGAGATGAGAAATTGAATTGAGACATTAATGTTGTTGATGATGAGATGGTTAACTTATATATGTTTTATCTGAATCTTGTGTGTGTTATTTGATATGTTTTGTGTAAGTTAGACTTAGACTTATTATGTTACTTACCTTCTAGGTGAGCTCTAATCCGCCTGGATTTGCTTGATTGCTATATTAATTGGATTCTGTGCTTCTCCAGGTAAGTTCTTTGAACTTACTCATGATGGGCGCTCTATGCGCTGGGTGTTATATAGTAGGCTAGTGTCCATGCACCATACGACATAGAATCATGCTTAGGAGCTATAATGAAAATCATATGATTGCTATATGTCCTTGCAAAAGAACGGCCGTTATCTGGGAAGTAACTAGAGTCTTTGCTAGGGTTATAGGGCGACCTAGTCCCATCGGGTCCCGTCCTGAGTCAATCGAGTCATGGAACTTCCTTTACTTATATTATGAGCTACCTGCGGGCTTTAGGGTTGGGCATGCGTGCCGCCCGATTATTATGGCATGCGTGCCGTCTCTGCCCTATCGGAAGGGGGTGGAGGTAGGAGAGGAAAATGCCACTTGGCATTCGGTGTGGATCCATTTATCGCT
Organism: Persicaria maculosa; assembly: GCA_963922045.1. Classification (NCBI taxonomy): domain Eukaryota; kingdom Viridiplantae; phylum Streptophyta; class Magnoliopsida; order Caryophyllales; family Polygonaceae; genus Persicaria; species Persicaria maculosa. Next base: position 77,621,541 of record OY998252.1, on the reverse strand, counting down.
TCTTGCATTATATTAAACTGTCAGTATATATATATATATATATGATTTAATTTCCGCATTGCATTACACATTTCATCTTAGGGATAGGATGCTTATTATATGCCTCTCAGAGTGTGTTTACACACGCGCATGAGTGGCCTGATGATTGACCCAGATCCCCCTCTTTTTTTATTAGATTCAGGTACCGGTTCCATTGTTTGAATTCGTGCTGTTATGGCGGGGTCCATTCGTATGGCGGAGAGGGAGTGCTTGAAACTCTGACTTCAGCAGATTTACACTTTTTGGGATTTCTTTCTTCTTATACTTTGTTTGACCCGTCCTTGCCGCGACACTGGTTGTATCGTTTTCAGAACTTATCTCATTTGCATGATAAAAGGTTTTCCGCGTTGTAGACTTATGATAGGTACAGGGGTTCACCCCGGGGTCTCCAACGAACCTTCAGGATTTGGGTGCGAAATCTCGCTTTAAACTACAATATTTGATTTCAAACCCTCAACCTGTACTCGGAGCGCAAGATCCTAAAGAGAGGTTTTATCCCTCGAAACGTAACTCGGGAATCATAATCCCGGGCCGTTACAAAGGTGGTATCAGAGCCATGGTTTTGCAATATGGGTACGATAGGTTGGAGTGGTTTTGAAAATGGCCCAATTATTTCAATCGGGTTTTGAAAATATTTTTAAAAGGGAAAAGTGAATTTAATTGGAATTAAACATAAATGAATAAAGGGAAACAATATCGAAGGTAGATACCAGAGCGATAGACATCCCTTATGGATGTAGAACTCGGGGAACGGTTGGCAAAATACTAGCTTTTATTCACAGATGAGCCTAGAAGACTCCAAGGAACACCACGGAGGTTTGAGTGTTGAGTTAGGAGGCCGTGAGGTTTTTGCCCCTCTGGCCAGCCGTCCCTCGAAGGACGGCATAAATCGTCTCTATGCTTATGTTTATATGTACAAATAGGCAATTGGGCCCGAGGGCGATCCTCCCCGAAGAGGATCATATTAATCTTGTTGATTGCTTCCGTGATGAGTGCTATTGTGCTTAGGATAGTGAACTAATCCGTATGCCTTGACTTGAATCATGTGTTGAATAACCGTGCAAACGGGATAGCAGGAGAAAGCCTTATTCTTATATAATCATAATTCTTGCCTTGTCGGAATAACCCTTACATAATTCAAACCCCCTGATGGTTATGACTCTATCTTCCGCCCCACCAAAATATCTAGACATGTTAGCAAGGGTCGAGAAGCGTCTTCTCTCCCTGTCCGAGTCCTATTTCGTATCCCACCATCGATGCTTCTATCGAGTCTCGTATCTGATGTTGGGGTCTTCCACGGGAAATTTTAGTCGGCCAACTAATTACCTTCAGAAATCGTATCGGATGTGAGGGTTACCTAAGTATGTTAGTAGGGGTGAGGATTTAGATTGTTTTGAGATAGAAGAGAGTTTTCCTATGGAGTCATTCCTTTTGATCCTCGTCATGGCCAACCATGTCTTCTTGCCCCAAGAGTCTAAACACGAGTTCTACCCACCCCTCTCGGAAACGGCGTGAATGTCCTTGTGTCCTACCCAGCGAGTCATACTAGCGTCCCACGGGGAAATTGGGTGGTGAGTCGGTGATTTCCCTTAGAGAATTCTGTTAAGTTATAATGATAGCCTCCTTGTGATTTAATGACATTCTATATTGGTATAATTCAGCCTGACTTGCCTGGTACCCTGCATGGTTGCGCTTATGAGTGAATGTATGTGTCGTATGTATTGAATTCACATGATTACTGTCTCTCTATGAACTAGGTCCATGATAGTGTGGTCAACTCTCGTTGCATGTTTAAAACGTGAATCAGATGACTTAGCATGTCAGATTAACCTAATTGGACCTCATTGATTGTGTACATGTTTAATGAGTATTGCTAGTATAATGTAAGACATATACCTCCCAGTTATAGGCCCTCGTATGATTGTGTGACGTCCTAGTCTTACCATGCGAATATGGATGTATGTGATGAAATAGTTGCTATACCAACCCTGCATGAGCTGACCATACCCTTTGCATGATTTTTAGGGTACATCTTAGCATGCTTTCCGCAATATTATGACTTGCTTATGTGTGTATCTTAATTGAGCGATAAGTCATGCATATGATATCCTATAATGGTTGATAAGTCTTGCATAACTTATGCCATATATGTCCCATGTCAGTCTGTGCATACATTTTCTTAGTCTGTCAAGCATGATTGGTGAATGAAATGATAGGTTGCTAGCTTGTTCTACGCACATATAAAGATGATTATATGAACATGTCATGAATGCATAAATCGACATTCCTTGAGATAGGTGCATACTAGTGTGAAACAATGTGATGATATCTCTTGATTTTTATGTGTTTTTATACCACAATTATAAGGGCATCGTTGTAACTCTTGGGTTGTGATCTTATCCTTGGTCTCGTCGTCCCTAGTCCTGGTCCATGTCTGAACCCTTAAGGAAGTTGTGTTGTCCGCCCTTGTCCCTCCCCTATCTCCATAACTTCTGACCCTTGCGATTCTTCGATGAGCGTCGACATGCAAGAAGGGACCGATGACCAAGTGGCACCAGAGCGGCGCAACGGAAGCGTGGTGTGCCTCGATGCTTGATGTACCGACTTCCTGGTAAATAGATTATGAGTTATATATATGTTAGTGCTTTCTTCTTGAGCTTGAGTCGTGATATTCTTCGGTGAGACGGGTCGAAAAGTGGCAGGTGGATTGAGGCCTTCGGATTGGGTCTTTGGTTGTGTGAGATGGGGTGCAGGAATGATGCGTTAGTTGAGTAGAGCCGAGTGAGTTGGGATGTGTTGAAGATAGTGGTCCGTGAGTATAGATTAGCTTCCAGGTAGGTCTCAGGCGGGGAGTGAGGCTAGTATGTTGAGATTTTGAGGGAGATGTCCTAGCTAGAAGCGTCGGTAGGTAGTGGGTGCGCGGTGTGAGCATTTAGGATATGAGGGTAACGGTTGAAGTCTAGACTAGTTCCATGAGGGTGACCTTAAGAGTGGGTGTGAGTATAGGCAGTTGGCGTAGTTCTAGAGGTGGATGGGCAAGCTAGGAGTTGATCGGGAGATTCTTGAGATGAGGTGTTGTGAGATGGATTGATGTGCTAAGAAAGGTGTCTAGATAGTCTAGGAGCGGATCGTGGGCAGTGTCGAGGATGATCGATTAAGGAACGTCTGAGGAATCATAGAATTTGGGACTAGGTGTTGTGTGCTGTGAGTGGCAGCGATTTCGGTAAGGGGTGAGGTTGAGGAATTGCCAAGGAAGAGTAGTATGAGGTTGCTTGGGAAATTATCGATCGGGGATATTAGGTTGTTCATATCAGGGTTGTCTCTGTGATGGGTATTTGGGGGTTGTTTAGATAGGGTTGATAATGCTTGGGGAATTCGTGAGTGAAGGATCTCTAGATGCATTGTTGGAGGATTTTGGGAGAGAGAATGAATCGGGATTTATGATTGGAGGTCACTGTGGCTATTGAGGTAATTGAGGATGTGAGATGAATCTTCGAGGAAAGGCTGGTAGCTAGGCAAGGATGTAGTTGAGATTCCTAGTAAGACTGCGGGCTTAAGGTTGAGATATGGAGATTATGAGCATGGATTTGGGAACTAGGCAAAGCAGAAGGTATTGAGGACACTAGAGGATAAGATATTTTTAAAGGTTGGTGAAGATGCGGTGCATAGGAAATTCGGACGAGGATGTCATAGGAATTCGGTGAAAATGATGATCGGCACACAAGGGTTTAAGCGGTAGAGATTTTGAAGTTTGAGGAAGCGTGATCTGAGGCAATTTGGGGAAACATGCGGAGTTGAGGGAACTAGTCCAGGTAGAGTATGCTGGAAAGAGGATCTAGAGTGGGTCGGCTTGAGGGTCATGGTGATTCGTGGTTGGGAGTACCACTAGTTGGGTTCTGCGTTAAAAATTGATCGGGAGTGTCAGGTGTGAGGTGGTCAACATGAGTTGGGTCCTTAGAGGTGGATGGTTAGAGAGAATGGTTAGTGGCGTGGGAAATATGTTTAAGTTAGCAAGATGAATGGAGATGTCTCTTTAGGAGATGATGGTCAGGCGGGGTCTTGAGAGCCTAGGAAGAGTAAGAGAGATTGTTAAGAAGTGTTTAGATGAATCGTGAGAGCGGTTCATTTGAGGACTTAGAATTTTCTAATAGAGGGTAAAGATGGGACTCAAAGAGGACCCCTAGGGCAAGGACGTGTTATATATGGAGTCTTGAAAGTAGATCGATTTGTTCAGCTTGTCAAAATGAGGCAATTCTGTGTTTTGGGAACTCCGAGAGATAGTTTAAATAGTCGAGTGGAAGGTAGAACTTGATATCGGGATGCCGGAGTGGATTGGCCCTTAGATGGCTTGATGACATAGGAGTTGGGATGCCTAGTAGTTGGTTTGGGTAATTGGCCTTTATTGCGGGTAGTAATGAGGCTACAAAGGTTGTATGTGAGCAGAATACAAGTGTATTTAGAATTAGTATCGGATTTGAGTTGGTAGGCCTAGGTGAGGTTGATCTTGATGCGAGAATTGTTGAGTAGTAGTCGTGTCTTGATGTGATTAGTAGTTGTAGACATGTTTTCTCGAGGATGTGGCGTATGGTTATGTGGTACTTGGGACCGAGTGACATGCAAATTCTGTTCTATAAGCGATACTGATTCTCCGAGGTAATTCCATAGATAATAGTGAGCTTCTAATATTAACATAGTTACCCTTTGAGCTTGATGTAATGCTGGCGTGCGACAGTACTTGTTTGCCTCTAACGTGATAATGATTAATCGCTAGCGCAAGTATGATCTAATTTGTTTAGTTGTCATGACATGCAACTTTTGTGATGTGATGTGATGAATCCAACGATGTAGAATGCTGTGCTAGATATGCTATCGTATGCGACTATCCTTGATGTTCTTATGAGATGCTATGAATGTGAGATATGATTGCGATTCTATACATGATGCGTGATGATAGAAATGTTAGAAGTTGGATTATTGGAATCTAATTCTAACTTGGACCCTAGGAAGAGAATATGGGATTAGCCCTTAGAGATGAATGATTCCACCTCATAAGATTTGAAAATTTGCTTGACTGACGTCGGGTGAGGGAACTTTGAATGGTGTTCAAAAGAGACTAACTTGGATTTTAAATAAACTAATACGACACTAGTTTTCATTATAACGCCCCACGAAGTGGATACAAGTATTTGAGTTATGATATGGCCAAGGAGTCGGAGTAAGGATGTGGTAGGGACCCATATTACATTCTCACTACGGTCTATTGGAGATATTATGTTCACGACAAGGGTACTGTGAGGATCTCATAGGGGCACTTATGAGGTGTTCACGAGATCAATGACATGATCCTTGGACTCACTGATTTCAAACTTCATCCCCTGGTTTAAAATGATTTTAGTCTCGGGGACGAGACTTGTTTTTAGAGGTGGATGATGTAAAGGCTCAAATTTTAAAATCCTAAATTTTTGGAAAAAGAGATTTCAAAATGAAATTAAATCGGTTTTAAAACTCGTTTAGCGGATTACCGTAATATAAAATTTGACGAATAATTTCCGTCATTTTACCTCAAAAATTCAAAATAATCTAATTGATCGAGAAAGCGAGAGTCAGAAAAACTAACACTTAACTAATTGCGGGTTTCGAAATTCGCGTATTCAGAATTTATTCCGGGTATTAAGTTGTCATTTCTCCCCATTTAATACACTTCCCATCAAGCCACCCTATGCTTAACCCCTGCCCGCTCTTTCCCCCTATTCCTAGCTGTAAGCTAACCCCTCCCTTTGCCTATAAACCCATCACCGGCCGGTCTTTCACATCTATCTCCCTCCACCCTCTCTCTTTCAGATCCCAACTACTTCCTCTTCCTCCCTCCTTTCAAGTTCCATCCTTTCACCATTACTTCAAGACCATCACTTTCCACCCCTTGGCTGCACCCCGGCTGTCTGTTCATCGCCGCCTCCGCGACTTCTTCCTCCCCTCGTCACCACCACCACACACCACGCCTCGGTGTTCCTTCATCACCGTTGTCATCCTCGCCTCCTCCTCTTTCATCGAAGAGCAACAATAGCCGCCCCCGAAGCACTCGACGTCATCGACGAGCCACCAAAGATCCACCGCTCGTTCAAGCACGAACCAACCTTCCGGTAAGCTGTTCTCCTTCGTTTCCGATCCAAACCACTCATGAGCCCTATTATCACACTCATCGACATCCGACGCAGGTCCGAGGAGCCATCAAGAGCCTCCGATGACGCCCAGGACTCTGTTCAAAGCTCCGACACCCGCGAATACCCCGATGAGCGATCGAACCTTCTTCACTTTCCTTGGGTTTATTTGGGGTCCCTTTTCTTGTCTTCGAATAGTCGAGAGAGAGAGAGAGAGAGAGAGAGAGAGAGAGAGAGAGAGAGAGAGAGAGAGACGAGGCTAGGACAGAGAGCTCCGGCGAGCTCAAGCGTTCCGGCGAGCACGAGAGCTTGCGATGCCGTGAGGGAGAGATCGTGTGTGAGGTCGGACGCGGCTTCGTAGCTGGGAGCGAGGGCTGTGGGCTGGACGCAGAGAGTGTGAGGGTTCGAGGAAGGTGCGAGAGTCCGAGCTGGGCGAGTCCGCGCGAGCAGGCGAGCCAAGGCGGGGACGGGAGCACGAGAGGCGGCCGCGTCGAGCTGGGCACAGGGCGGGAGTTCTCATATTTGGAGGAGAAAGAAGGATTGCGTGGGCCCTGTTGTGAGCCTAATTTGCCATGTTTTACACTTAATTTTATGTCGATTTCTGCATGCATTTCATACATTTGGGTTAGAATAGTACAGAATATGTGTAGTTTACACTTATTTGCCAATTATGGAGGTCTACACAAGTTTTGGTTATATTTCGCAAAAATCGGACGCACTTTGGAGCTTAAAGGAAACTCATAGAGAGGCTATGAATGGTGCAGCTGGAGAAAAGGCCATTTTTTCACCGTTCTTCGTTCTGAATCAAGCTTTGATGTCTTCATGAGAGTTGTAGCCCTCGGAAAGAGCTTTCCAACGCATGGTCATATGCGTCAATACGACGAACGATGACTCGGGAAAGTGCGTTTCAAGAACAGAGCAGAAAGCTGAGAGAACTTTACTCGATCTCGAGTACACTTACTCGATCTCGACAAAGGCTGTCCGAGCACACCTGGTCGAGCAGAGCTGATCGAGGACACTGAGTTAGAGACAACCCGATCCCGGAACCCTACTCGATCTCGAGAAGGCCTTGTCGAGATCGACTACACCTCAGTGTCATGTCCGGAGTCGACGAGCTGTGCCAAGTCGAGAAGCCGAGGACGGAGAAGCCGAGCCAACTCTACTCGATCTCGAGTACAGCTAGTCGAGATCGAGGAGCCAAGGAGCACCAGTCTGAGCCTTGTCGAGCAGAGCTACCCGAGCCAGCCAGCCCAAGTCGACGCCAATCCTACTCGAGATCGACTAGCCCTGGTCGAGATCGACGAGCGCCGTGTCCGAAGCCGCGTTACGCGGTTTGCTGTCTGACGCGGTTTGGCTTTTCTTGGGACCGAAGGAGTCCAAGATATCCGAGATCTATCAACATCTATCCACACCTATCAAAACATGGAAGATTTTTGCTCTTTAGATAGAATTTCCCTTTTTTGATTTAATTCCTAAATTACTTTTATTTATCTTTTAAGCCTTTAGATATAGTTTTAGATATAGATTGATATTTCTATCCTTGAATAGCAAGGTTTAGAAGCCTATAAATAAAGCCCATGGGGCTGATTTCTATTCATTCAATTTCAGTCAGAGATAAGTAGTTCCAAAGAGAAGTTTTAGGAGTTCGAAGGTTTTAGGGTTTTAGCGTTCAACGAGAGTTGGATCGCCGGGATTGTAAAGTCTTTTGAATTTAGTTTAATGCAAGTTATTTCTTTTCAATCAATCAATGTCTGAGGTTGCAATGAAGCGCGAGTAGTCCACCCACTTCTAGGGTTGGGGCGAGCCCAACGATAGCCCTGCGTGTTTGAGGTAAAGATATGACTTTTATCATGTTTTGAGCATCTACTACTTGTTTATGTGTTTATTACCCATCTAATGGAGGTCCATGCTAACAACTTGGATTATAAACATAAAATCGGTAGGGACAATTAGGGTTTCTTGAAAGAGTTGTCTAATTGTTGGAAAAGGCGAAAGCTTAGTCCTTTGATGCGATTCACATGATTATCTGTTTTATTTCTGCCTTATGCATGCTTTGTTATCGTTGTTGCAAACCCCAATCTTGGAAGTCGTTTTCATACAGTTTAGTTCAAAATCCCAAAGCCTTTGCATTTATTTTCTTTCGTTTTAGTTTCTGTCTTCCTCGAGATCGAATAGCACTACTCGATCTCGACTATTGATCTTCGACCCAAAGTCGCTGTAGCTTCTGTGTGCAGGTGCTCGACAAGACAAACCGACGTCGACCAAGACCCTACTCGATCTCGATTAAGGGCTTGTCGAGATCGACCACCAACCTGTGCTTGCTGCTGCACTGTGTTCGACTGTCCGATCTTCTGTCGAGTTGCTGTACTCGAGATCTAGGACCACTGTTGTCGACTTCTGTGAGATTTCTCCGCTGCCTAGGATCCGTTGACATGCTTCCTCGTGGATCGATCCTGACTTCCCACTGCTGCATCGGGAGGAAGTCTTGTAATTATTTGCAAGGGACGGAATCTGGTTTGCCTTAGTTTATTTACATTCTATTTTGCATACTCGATTTCTTCCTTACAACAGGCCCTCCCCCTGTCCAGTCAGCCTCCATGGGGTATTTATTGGTTGAACCAGTTTGAGATTTAGCGGGTCGGTTTGGTTCGGTTCGGGTTTAACCGTTTACTTACTTAAGTATTTAATGAGATTTAAAATAAAATATAATATTATTGGGGGTTAGAAATATATTTTTGGACATGAAGATTTAAAAGGAAGTTGGAAAAGAATTTCAAAGATCAGAAAGTAATTTAATAAATAAATTGAAAAAAGAATTTAGCGAGTATTTCCAAGGGTCGAAATCCTTAATTGTTTGGTTCGGATTTCAAAACGGTTTTGGAACTAACTTGGGAATTATACTTGTTCGATGACTAACTAGCATGATAATATGATCGGTTGATTAACGACATGATATTTGTGACTAATAGCATGAATTGTGGTGATTTATTATAAGAGATTAAATATTGGTTACCGATAATGAGGATGATATATATTCGTATAATAAGTGAGAGTATGAAATGGTAATATGTGAATTAGACCAAGTATGATATGGAGATTGTCTAAGCTAATGAGTTGACAAGTTACGGTGAAAATGACATGAGATGATGGAATGAGATGAGAAATTGAATTGAGACATTAATGTTGTTGATGATGAGATGGTTAACTTATATATGTTTTATCTGAATCTTGTGTGTGTTATTTGATATGTTTTGTGTAAGTTAGACTTAGACTTATTATGTTACTTACCTTCTAGGTGAGCTCTAATCCGCCCGGATTTGCTTGATTGCTATATTAATTAGATTCTACACTTCTCCAGGTAAGTTGTTTGAACTTACTCATGATGGGCGCTCTATGAAATGGGTGTTATATAGTAGGCTAGTGTCCATGCACCATACGATTTAGAATCACGCTTAGGAGCTAAAATGAAAATCATATGATTGCTATATATCTTTGCAAGAGAACGGCCACTATCTGGGAAGTAACTAGAGTCTTTGCTAGGGTCATAGGACGACCTAGTCCTATCGGGTCCCGTCCTGAGTCAATCGAGTCATGGAACTTCCTTTACTTATATTATGAGCTACCTGCGGGCTTTCGGGTTGGGCATGCGTGCCGCCCGATTATTATGGCATGCGTGCCGTCTCTACCCTATCGGTGTGGATCCATTTATCGCTTCCTGTATTATATTACACTGTCAGTATATGTGTGTGTGTGTGTGTGTGTGTGTGTGTGTGTGTGTGTGTGTGTGTGTGTGTGTGTGTGTGTGTGTGTGTGTGTGTGTGTGTGTGTGTGTGTGATTTAATTTCCGCATTGCATTACACATTTCATCTTAGGGATAGGATGCTTATTATATGCCTCTCAGAGTGTGTTTACACACGCACATGAGTGGCCTGATGATTGACCCAGATTCCCCTCTTTTTTTTAGATTCAGGTACCGGTTCCATTGTTTGAATTCGTGCTGTTATGGCGGGGTCCATTCGTATGGCGGAGAGAGAGTGCTTGAAACTCTGACTTCATCAGATTTACACTTTTTGCGATTTCTTCCTACCTATACTTTGTTTGACCCGGCCTTGCCGTGACACTGGTTGTATCGTTTTCAGAACTTATCCCCTCTTTTTTTTTAGATTCAGGTACCGGTTCCATTGTTGGAATTCGTGCTATTATGGCGGGGTCCATTCGTATGGCGGAGAGGGAGTGCTTGAAACACTGACTTCAACAGATTTACACTTTTGGGATTTCATCCTACTTATACTTTGTTTGAGCCGGCCTTGCCGCGACACTGGTTGTATCGTTTTCAGAACTTATCTCATTAGCATGATAAAAGGTTTTCCGCGTTGTAGACTTAGGATAAGTACAGGGGTTTACCCCGGGGTCTCCAACAAACCTTCGGGATTTGGGTGCGAAATCCCGCTTTCAACTACAAATCTTTGGTTTCAAACCTTCAACTTGTACTCGGAGCGCAAGATCCTAAGGAGGTGTTTTATCCCTCTAAACCTAACTCATGAATCATAATCCCGGGCCGTTACAAGTTAACCAGGGTGGAAATTAACATAACAACAATTTTTTTTTAGGAAAAAACATGAGCCTTCTATTTTCATGGTGTAATGAAATGTCATTACACCATAAGCCTTCTATTTTCATTCCCTTGTATTTTATGAAATTTCATTTGTAATGTATAATCTAATTAACAAAAATACTATTCGACAATGCGAATATAAAATAAAACGAAATATTACTTATGTAATAAGTTAACTTACAAGAATAAAATGACCAATCACCTCATCTGCAATGAATATAAAAGATATAAAATGATAACTTTATTTGAACGTTTAACTTAGTAATTTGTTTATAACGAATTTTATATCTACTTAAATACTTGATAATCAAACACAAATAATCTAATTACCAAAAGATGAGTACATTGAAGATATTATAAGTTCATGCATATATGATTTTATTTGAAAACTACTTTTGAAATACACAAATAGCATGAATTACATATCCAATTTAACATAAGTGATTACCCAAACGTCCCGAACGAATATGATTCTAGAAATTCAACCGAAGCAGTTACAAGTTTGAAACAAATGTAGACCCGCTTCTACTTGAAACCTGAATGAGACCGACCTGTAAAGGCTCGGATTTTTAAATCTTAATTTTTTCGGAAAAAGAGAATTAAAAATAAAATTAAATCGGTTTTAGAACTCGTTAGTGGATACCGACCGGAATGTAAAATTTGGCGAAAAATTTCCGCCCTTGACCTCGAAAATTCAAAATAATTATCCGATCGCGATATCCTTGTCGATTTAAAAAAAAATCTAATTGATCGAGAGAGGGGGATTTAGAATAACTAACATTCGAGGACTAATTACGGGATTCGAAATTCGCGTATTTGAGATTTATGTTCGGGTATTTGTTTAACCACTTCCACACACTACCATACCTGCCCTCTTCCCCTACCATACTAACCCCTCTCCTATATTGATGCAACACACACACACACGTCTCATTCACCATCCCTCCCCATCACTGTCTTTCTCCATCACCCTCTTCTGCTCACCATCTCCCGCTCCCTTCTTCATCTTCCCGTGCTCACCGTCAACACCATCACCGTTGCTCCTCATCACAACCAACCGCCAGCAGCACCAGTGCCTCCATCGTCGTCCCCTCCGATTGCAACCATCACCAACTCACCATCGCAACAACTCCACGAGCAGCCACTGATCGAGCCCAAACCAAAGCACTCCCCTCCATCCTTCTTTTTGAGAGAACAGAAGCAGCAGACGTCGCCCAGGAACTCCCATCGATCAACCAAAGCTCTGACGTCCTTGTAGTGTTCGAGCGCGTTTAGCTTCCGGTAAGCCGTTCTCCTCCGTTTTCAATCGGAATCATCCTCAAGGTTCACCATCACACTCACCCATGTTCGACGCAGGTCCGACGAGCCATCGCGAGCCACCAACGACGCCATCGCGAGCCACCAACGACGCCATCGCGAGCCACCGACGACGCCCATAACTCCGATCGAGAGCTCCGATGTCGCGAAATCCCTCGGTAAGCTCCCGCCTTTCCATCCTCTGTATTGATTCGATTCTGTCTTTGGTCAGGCTGTGGGCGAGTATGAGTGTGTGTGAGCTGAGTGTGGGATGTGGTGTCGGCTCGTGAGCTCCGACGATAGCTTCGACATAGTCAAGGAGCGAGCAGAGACGAGGCTAAGCAATGACGCGGGCGTGGCTCCGTTCTTCAATTTTTAAATAGGCGCGACTCCATTCGAATTCGGGAGGAAGAAGGAAGCCGACGTTGGCTTGTGGGCCCCTCTTTTACTAACTTATATATATTTTTTATATTATATAACCGTTTTGGGATTAATAATTGCGAGTTCGGTTTTGTTCGGTTCAGGTTTAACCATTTACTTATCTAATTAGTTAGTGTTAATTAAAATAAAGATAAAATATTATTTTGGGAGAATTATAAGGGTTGGTTTGTTAAATGAAAATGGTCGGGATATTAGGGGATTTGAAAATAATTTATAAAGGTGTTTAAAAAATGGTATTTAAAATATCATTTAATACTATTGAGATTTAAAATATATTATTGGGTCTTAAATATTTATAAAGAATTTAGAAAAGAATTTCAAGGTTGGAAAATAATCGAATAAATAAATTTAAAAAGGAGTTTAGTGAGTATTTTCAAGGGTCGGAATACTTAACTATTTAACTGGGATTTGAAACGGTTTTGAAACTAACTTGGGAATAAGACTTATTCGATGACTAACTAGCATGATAATATGATCGTTTGACTAACAGTATGATTCGTGTGACTAATAGCATGATATTGTGGTGATTTTTAGAAGAGATTAATGTTTGATACTTATGATGATAATGATATATATCCTTATGGAAAGTAAGTATGAGTATGAAATAGTAATATGCGAATTTGGCTAAGTATGATAGGGAGATTATTTTAAGTTGATGAGTTGGCAAGTTATGATGAATAGTACGAAATAAGAGATAGTTGATTGTGATGAACTGAAAGTATGGTTGATGCGAGCTTGTTAATTATATGCTTGTATAAATGTGTGTTATATTTGTTCAGAGTGGCTAGCGACGTATACTCAGTGACTAATGTGTGCTGGATTCTTCTTTTACCGATCTCCTAGCCAGGTAAGTCCTCCGGGGCTTACTCAGTAACAGTACCTCCTACCTGATGTGTGATATAGTATATAGGTGTTGCATATGCATAAGAGCATGTCATGTAGTATCATGCTTAGGAATTGCACTTTTGAATGAGCATTCTTATTCTGTATGCGTTTGAATACGGAACGACCGTTATCTGTGAGTCTTAGAGTCCTTTCTAGGGTCATAGGACAGCCTAGTCCAGTCGGGTTTCGTCCCGAGTCATTCGATTCGTTGGAACATGTTGTGAGCTGAATCTGCCATATTTTACAGTTGCTTTTATATCATTTTCTGCATACATTTCATGCATTTGGGCTAAGATAATACAGAATCTATGTAGTTTATGTTTATTTGTCAAATTATGGAATCTACACCAGTTTCTGTTTAATTTCGAAGAATTCGAGGCAATTTACAGCAGTTCTAAGAAAGGTTGGAAATGATCGGAAATCAACTACAGAAGTCCAAGGTCAAGAAGCAGCGGAACCAGGACGAATCAAGCCGGAGCCCAACTTTCCTCGATCTCGAGTTAATCTACTCGATCTCGACAAAGGTGTCCGAGCAAGCGTTGGTCGAGCAGAACATGATCGAGGAAACTGAAGACGAAGCAACCCGACTCCGGAGCCTTACTCGATCTCGAGTACACTAGTCGAGATCAACCAACACTCTGATGCCATGTCCGGAGTCGAGGAGCTGTGCCAAGTCGAGAAGCCTAGGACGGAAGACGCCGAGCACCAGTACTCGATCTAGAGTATCCTACTCGATCTCGACAACCCAGAAGCACCTGTTCGAGCTTGATCGAGCACCAGCTACCCGAGACACCCAGCCAAGCTGAAGTCGACGTCACTCTTACTCGATCTCGAGTAGAGTTGGTCGAGATCGAGGAGCCGTGTCTCGGAGCCACGTTACGTGGCTTTATGTCCTACACGGTTTGGGAGTCCTTGGAGCCGAAGGAATCCGAGTTTGGCCGAGATCTATCAACTCCTATCAACACATAGAAGATTTACCTATTTTAGATATAATTTCCCTATTTGGATTTAATTCCTTTATTCAATTTATTTATCTTTAAGCCTTTAGATAATTAGATTTAGATATAGATAGACTTTCTTACCTAGAATAGCTAGGGAATGAAGGCTATAAATAAAGCCTTAGGGGCTGAGCATTAGGCATCTTATTCCAATTCAATTTCAGAGAGAACAAGTAAGTATGAGAGAGAGAGAGAGAGTTTGTGGCGAGCAAGGTAGAAAGGCGAAAGCGGATTTGGCTTGTTCGGTTGTAAGCTTTCTTTTATTTAATTTAATGCAAGTTAGTTTCTTGTGTTATTTAATGTCTTTCTTGATGATGAAGAGCGAGTAGTCCACCCACTTCTATGGTCGGGGTGAGCCCGACGGTGGCCATGTGAGGTGTTGATACCCTGGCTTTGGAAGTTCTTTAATATATTGATTTATTTATTCCGAAATTTGAGTTCTGTGTTCGAAGTTTGCAATTTGAAGTTTATGTCTTTTAGTCGATCTAGAGCAGTGGTAGTCGATCTCGAGTTGGCTGTAGTCGAGATCGAGTAGGGCTAGGCGAGATCGAGTTTCTGTTTGTCGATTCTGACGTTTCTGTCGTCGCTATTTTTAGTCGATCTCTAGTAGCTGTTGTCGAGATT
Organism: Persicaria maculosa; assembly: GCA_963922045.1. Classification (NCBI taxonomy): domain Eukaryota; kingdom Viridiplantae; phylum Streptophyta; class Magnoliopsida; order Caryophyllales; family Polygonaceae; genus Persicaria; species Persicaria maculosa. The sequence continues at coordinate 77,606,485 of OY998252.1, read as the reverse complement.
GACAAGTTTCTGTCTTTGCTTTTGTTTCTGTCTTCGCTTTGTTATTTCTGTCTTTGTTTATTTCTTTCTGTCTTTCTGTTTGCTTTTCTGTGAGATTTACAGCTACCTAGGATCCGCTGACACGCTTCCTCGTGGATCGATCCTGACTTCCCACTACTGCATAGGGAGGAGGTCTTGTAATCATTTGCGTGGGCGTAATCTGGTTTGATTTATATTTCATTATATTTCATACTCGATTTCCTCCTACAACAAATTGGCGCCGTTGCCGGGGAAGCTATCATTCGCGCCTTAGGTAGTTAAAATCTCACATTTTCTTTGAGTTACTTTGCAGGTGTATGCGCCGTTCTGGTCAACCACCTAAGTTTGATGGCTTAGACGAAGCGGAACACCTCCTACACATCCGAGCTAAACTACAAAGAGCCATGGCGGCCGCTGAGACACAAGAACAGCTAATTGCGAGGCTAACCAGGGAACTAGCCGCTAAAGATGTTGCTATCATCGATGAGAAAGCCGGAAGGGAACAAGCAGAAGTTGAGCTTTCCCAATACCCAACCACGGCAGAGGACTATATGCACCCGACACTCGTCGTGCCTGAATCGGCTATTCTTATCCCTCAAAATAACTATGAAATTCGCACTCCTTTCTTAATAGAAATTAAACATAATGCGTTTCATGGTAGATTTAATGAATGCCCTCTTTAGCACATTACCAATTTTACTGACATGTGTCGTACTCTTACTGAAGGTACTACCTTAGAGTACATCCTGATGAAGGCTTTCCGCTGGTCTCTCGCTGGTCCTGTATTGAAATGGCTGGAAGGGCTGAAACCACGATCTCTCACGACATGGGCTCATGTGAAGCAGGAATTTCTGAATAAGTTCTTTCCGCCTGCCAAGACTGCGCTCCTTCGCCAAAAGATCACATCTTTCAAACAGCAGCCTGGGGAGACACTAGCAAAGGCATGGGAACGCTATAAGGATCTACTACGATCCTGCCTTACACATGGACAGCAACCCTACGTAGTTCAAGAGATCTTCTTCAATTCTCTGGACTTGGCTGCAAAGGACAGAATCAACACATATACTCACTATGAGTATCTAACAATGCCGCCTGCTGACGCATGGGCTGCACTCGACAAGCTAACCAACTATAACAACAAGTATGGGACTCCAGTCAACTATGAGGAGAACCCCTACGCCAGGCCAGCACCATCCATGCCCCTCTATGAGCCCCCTAAAGAGATTGATCCTGATGTAAGGGAGCAGTACTACAAAGATCAGAATAAGAAGCTCCTCAAACAAGTAAGTTATCTGTCTGTCAACCGGCCCTACATTGAATGTGGATCGCATAGGCACACCACTACTGAGTGCCCACACACAGAGCAGGTCAGGCTGGCAAAATACCACGAAGAGGCAGCTTACGCAAGGGGTCCCAATCGCTATATGGGGGACCAAAGGTTTCAGCAACCACAATGGAACCAAGGTGCCCCTAGGAACCCTCCACCCTACAGAGCTCTAGGACATTCGGAAAGGGACCAGAAAAAGGATGATCTGTAGACAGTCCTTGACGAGATGCGGATGAACCATTCAGGCTTGGGGAAATGGATGTCTGGAGAAATTCAATGGAAACACAGATGAGCCAGCTAGCAGCAGAAATCCCCCGACAGTCAGGAACCCTCCCAGGATCTTCAGAACCAAATCCCAATGGGAAGACTGGTCACATCGCTGCTGTAAAACTCAGAAGCGGCCATCAACTGCAAGAGCCAGAGGTCGGAAAGCAACAGGGCGGAGAAGCTGAGAAACAACTCGATATCAACCAGCAGCAAGTCGACATCGACCAACACTTAGTCGATCTCGAGAAAGGACAAGTCGATATCGAGGAACAACTGGGAAATCCTTCGTCTGCACTACACAGCAACTTGAAATCGACTACAATGGTCGAGATCGAGAAGAACTTGGTTGAGATCGAGGAAGATCAAGTCGAGATCGAGAAGGCTGCTACACCTCCGACATATGTTCTGGCTCCGAATCAGAAAAATAAGCTGCCCTTCCCAACAAAATCTCCAAAGGACCCAGCAGAGAAGAAATTTCAGCGCTTCATCAAGATGCTTCAGAAACTAAATGTTACCATCCCCTTCACAGAAGCTCTCAATGAAATGCCATCCTATGTCAAGTTCCTGAGGGAGATTCTGAGAAAAAAGAGATCAATGACTGAGATTACAAAGGAGTGCAGCCATTTGGACATACTTGAAAAGAGGCCAGATCCAGGTAAGTTTGCTATAACCATTGGATTTGGTCCATATAAAATTAATGCTTTATGTGATCTTGGAGCTAGTGTGAGTATAATGCCTTTAACAATTTGGTCCATGATTAAGATAGGTGCCCTAGAGCCTGTGGATTCTAAGCTGTATATGGTCAACAACACTGTGGTCATTCCAACAGGCATGATGGACAATGTGCCAGTGCAAGTAGGTAAGTTTTTCGTCCCTGCTGATTTCTTAGTTATTGATATGGCGGAAGACCCTGCTTGTCCAATTATTCTAGGAAGGCCCTTCTTGGCGACAGTGGATGCCAACATAAGCGTAAGGAAGGGAGTGCTCACTTTCAACATCAGCGATGAGGTAATTGAGTATTCCTTTAATAAAACTGAAAGGCACACAGGTCCAATGGAAGAGGTCAAATCTATATCAGCTTGTTACATTACTTGTGGGGAACCTAAAGTAAGGAATATGACTTCTGAAGAGCTTGAAAAGAGGGATATGGAGGCCCAGGTGGAAAAGATCATGGCCATCCTAAATGAAGAAACAGAGAATCCACTCGACACAAACCAAGGTACGTCGATTTGGACTAACTATATTTCGGATGCCTTGACAGGATGCAAGTATGGGGTCGTAGTCGACCAGAATTCCTCGACAGTGGTCGATCTCGACCAAAATCAGAAGCCTCCACCAACACCAGCGTCGTCGAGGAGCCAACCTGAAGCTCAGCACTCCTCGAGATCGAGTAAACTACTCGAGATCGACCAACCCTTCGCTGCATCGACTTCACCTTCCTCGACGCTGATTCCACCAGACGGGCAAGACTCCTCGAGATTGACTAACCTTGTCGAGATCGACCAAGCCTCACCCTCCCCAGCTCCTGCATCCTCGAGCAGTCCACCACCAGAAGCTAAAAGTTACTCGAGATCGAGTACTATTACTCGAGATCGACGAAACACTGTGGTCCCCGAATCCATTTCTGCGAAGGTAAGCCAAGGTATGGATCTTTCTTCTCCTATTTCCATTAAAGATCTATCTATACATGGGAGAGGTTTGCCTTGGTATGTGCGCTTATGTAGGATATCCAATGATGAACCTTAGGAGTATGAAGTTGGAGACAAGCTCTATGTTTCCAAATCAAAGGATCATTGGTTCCCTAACAAATTCAACAAGAAGAGGATGGGACCTTTCGTGGTGAAGAAGATCCATTTTGGAGGACTACAGCTGATGGACAAGAATGGAGTCCTATTTGAAGCCCAAGCTACATGGGCCCTGCAAATGCCACCTTGAACTTAATGGAAAAGTCGGCCTAGCGACTATAAAATCTAGAGCTTGTAAATAGACATTTATATTTGGACTTTTGAGACTTTGTTGCTTTCATTTGTTTTTGGTTTTTGAACATTTAGTTTTTCTATTGTGGGTATTTCTCTTCTACATTTTTCAGGTCCATGGGGATAGAAGCAACCTAAAAAAGGACTCGGCCCAGCAGCATAGCACTCGATTAGCACACCTGTCTAGTGAGTTTCTTTCTCTACCCTTGTTTTTATACAGTGAGGACACTGTAATGTTTAAGTATGGGGTGGGGGAAGGGCTGACTTTGTGCATATTTGGCTTTATTTGAAATTATGTGTGCATATTTAAAGTTTATTTCTTGAATTGCTTATACATGATTATTTTGGAATTCATTATTGATTTATGTGCTTACATGCATGTTTTCTAAAAGTTTGAAAAAAAAATGACCCCCATTGAAATTTTTTTATTAATGTCATGGAAGCTTTAAATGAACTCGACGATGCAAAATTGGATTTATTAGAGATATAGCATAAAATTGCCTAGTAAAGGGAAGTCACAATAAAGTGCATATTTTTCTTGAAAACCATGAAAGGAGGTAAAATTTGAAGTTGCTTTTGACATATTGCATAATAAGAGGATGAAGGACTTTATATTTCCATTTAATGCTCATATGTTTATATCTCTAGCCTTACCTATGCTTATGCATCACAAAAGCCATATTATGCATTATTTCAATTATTGCTCCACATGTTCCAAAATATTGGCCATTCTTTACCTTATTTCCTATCCGGGGATTATGTTCAGAATGATGTTACATTATGGAGATTATTATATGGTTGTCGTGTTGTGTTTATCATTATTGGAGTTTGGCGGGAAAGTGTTTGAAATATATGGAAAATTTAATGAGTGAAAGAAAATCCAATCACCTCAGGAGATAAAGGTAGATTGACCCTGCTCGCTGAGATAATAGTTTGTCGAGATGGGACACACAGGTGAGGAGTCCAAAGCACTAAGTATCCGGGGCCATTCATGACACCCATGTTTGTGACTCGCGAGAAGGCAGTGCTGTATAGAGAGGTAAAAGTATTATTATGGATAAAAGCAATATGAAAGGTGATGAATCTCAAGGAGAAGGAATGTGGAAATTCAAGTTTGGAAATACTCCATTTCCCCGGATCATTAGCACCACATTGCCAAAAATTGCCCACCTTTAGCCTTTTACCAATCTACTCCTTATTGAGTTTAAATTAAATTCCTCTTGATTATTAATGCTTTGTCACTTATGAATCGTTTTGCATAACCCTCCTTTTGTGAGTAGATGTAGCTTTTTATTGCACATGGATGGATTTGTGACACTAGTACCTTTTCGAGGATGGTAATTGATTGCAGGGATATATGGCAATGAATCTAAGATGTTGAGAGTTTTGATTTCTTCCCCTGAATGACAAATAAAGGTATTGCTTGAGGACAAGCAAGCTTAAGTATGGGGTGTTTGTTGTGAGTTGAATCTGCCATGTTTTTGTAAAGGCTCGGATTTTTAAATCCTAATTTTTTGAGAAAAGAGAATTGAAAATGGAATGTAATCGGTTTTAAAACTCGTTTAACGGATTTCGATCGGAATATAAAATTTGACGAATAATTTTCATCCTTTCACCTCAAAAATTCAAAATAATTATCGGTTGGCAATATCCTTTTCAATTTTAAAAATCTAATTGATCGAGAAAGCGAGAGTCAGAAAAACTAACATTTGAGAACAAATTGCGGAATTCAAAATTCGTGTATTCAAGATTTATTTTCGGGTATTGATTACCCAATGCAACACTCAATCCCTCACCATACCCTTCAAATTCATCCCCCACTCCTCGTCATTCAACACCATCACCCATCGACATCACCATTACCTTTCACCATCACCATCCCCTGCTCCATCACCTTCTCTTATTTATCATCGTCACCATCATCCCTCCTCTTCACTCCTTCACGCCCATCAACACCAACAACTCCTGCTCTCTCTTATTGTTCAAACAACACAACACCAATGTCATATTCAACATCACCTAAAGCTAAAACCATCACCGTCACCTTCCCGGCTTCTCTTTTCCGATCACCACCACCTATCCCTTTTCATCTTCGACCCCTCCTCGGAGCCACCCAAGCCGCCAGAGCATCCCTCGGAGCCACCAGAATCAACGGATCCACCATCGGAGCCGCCACGAGAGCCACCGCAGCCCCACTCCCTTCCAAACCCTGTTCGATCGCGAGCCAAGTTCCGGTAAGCGATTCTATTCCGTCTTCGATCGAAACACCTCTCGGACTTCACCATCACGCTCACCCATGTCCCACGCAGGTGCGATGAGCCATCGTGAGCTTCCGACGACGCTCAGAACTCCGATCGTGAGCTCCGAAGTCGTGAACTTTCTTGGTGAGTCATCGCTTCTCCTCCATCTGTTTTGAACTAATTTCTGACTGGCTTTGGGCTGAGGGCTAGTGTCGAGTGTGCGTGAGCTGAGTGCGGGGTGTCGGGTGGCGCGTGTGAACTCAGGCAAAGCTCCGGCGAGCATCGACGGTCGAGAGAGAGGGCGAGCTAAACGAGAGACGCGAGGAGCCGGGGGCCAGCGCGAGGCTAAGCAGTGGCGCAGGTGAGCAGAGTCAGGGAGGCTGACCGGCAGGCACGGGCGCGGGTGCGAGCGAGTCGACGCGAGCAGATGCGGGCGCAGGCGTTGAGCGATCAGGCGGGCGCGTCTTCGATCGAATTCGGAAGGAGGAAGATGAAGTTGACGTGGCTTGTGGGCTCCCCCTTTTCCTAACTTATATATATATATAGGGGAGATATCTAATGAGAAGTGATATTTCGGTGAGAAGATGAGAAGTAAGCCTTATACCCCTTAGATTAAAATGATTTTTTTTATATGGATATGGGGGACATATCTAATGAGAAATATGTCAATGTTTTTTATAAAACATTATTTTTTACGCTATTTATCTAGATGGTGATGTAAGGTTCATTTTAGGGTTTTTATGCTAATTTAAATTAGTTTTTTCATTCATCATCTAAAAAAATAGCATAAAAAATATTTTTTTAAAAAAACATTGATATATTTATCATTAGATATGTCCCCTATATCCATACAAAAAAAATCATTTTAATCTAAGGGGTATAAGGCTTACTTCTCATCTTCTCACCGAAATGTCACTTCTCATTAGATATCTCCCCTATATATATATATATATATATATATATATATGTTATATTATTTAACCGGTTGGGATTAAGTATACGGGTTTGGTTCGGTTCGGGTTTATTCGATTATTTATTTAACTAATTAACGGTATTTAAAATTATATTACAATATTATTTGAGGAGTTAAACGATAAAATATTATTCCGGGAGATTTATAAAGGTTTGATTTTATCGAATATAAATGGGTTGAAATTATTTTATAAAGGATTTAGAAATACTCTATAAAAGTGTTGATAAAATGGTGTTTAAAATATCTATAAAATCATTTGGGATTTAAATAAAATATTCGGATTTGTCGATTTAAAAGGAGAAGTTGGGAAATGATGTATTAAATAATTAAAAAAGGGGTTTGCTAATATTTTTAAGAATTGGGATTTCTTACCGTTTGACTCGGACTTCGAAACGGCTTGGGACTAACTTGGGGATATGACTTATTCCATGACTGACTAGCATGATAATATGAGTGTTTGACTAACGACATGATATGTGTGACTAATAGCATGACTTGCGGTGATTTACTATATGAGATTAAATGTTAGATATTATGATGTTGATATATATATGTATGCCAAGTGTGAGTATGAAACGGTAATATGTGAAATTAGCTAAGTATGATATGGAGGTTTTCATAAGCTGATGAGGATGATGTTATGATCGAATTGATAAAGATGTTAATTTATGAGATATGATGAGACAATATGAGAATTGAAGATGAGATGATAATGTTAATAATGACAAGATGGTTGAGTTATCATATGTGTGTATCTTACATGTTTCATATGTGACTTGTGTGCTTTGTGTAAATTAGACTTAGACTTATTATGTTATTTATGGGATTACTAGGTGATCTCTGATATGTTGGATTGCTTGCCATTGCTGATCATTGTTTGGATTTTGCGCTTCTCCAGGTAAGTTCTTTGAACTTACTCATGATGGGCGCTCTATGCACTGGGTGTTATATAGTAGGCTAGTGTCCATGCACCATACGACTTAGAATCACGCTTAGGAGCTAAAATGAAAGTCATATGATTGCTATATGTCCTTACAAGAGAACGACCGTTATCTGTGAAATAACTAGAGTCTTTGCTAGGGTCATGGGAAGACCCAGTCCCATTGGGTCCCGTCCTGAGTCAACCGAGTCATGGAACTTCCTTTACTTATATTATGAGCTGCCTACGGGTTTTAGGGTTGGGCATGCATGCCGCCCGATTATTATGGCATGAGTGCCGTCACTTATGAGCTGCCTGCGGGCTTTAGGGTTGGGCATGCTTGCCGCCCGATTATTATGGAATGCATTCACGAGCTGGCTAGTTTCCGCCCTATCGGAAGGGGGTGAAGGTAGGAGAGGGACATGCCACTTGGCATTCGTTGTGGATCCATTTATCGCTTCCTGCATTATATTAAACTGTCAGTATATATATATGTGATTTAATTTCTGCACTGCATTACACATTTCATCTTAGGGATAGGATGCTTATTATATGCCTCTTAGAGTGTGTTTACACACGCGCATGAGTGACCTGATGATTGACCCAGATCCCCCTCTTTTTTTTTAGATTCAGGTACCCGTTTCACTCCTTGATTTCGTGTTGTTATGACGGGGTCCATTCATATGGCGAAGAATGAGTGTTGAACTATGACTTCACCAGATTTACACTTTTTGGGATTTCTTCCTACTTATATTCTGTTTGACCCGGCATTGCCGCGGAACTGGTTGTATCGTTTTCAGAACTTATGCCCTTTGCATGATAAAATGTTTTCTGCGTTGTAGACTTAGGACAGGTACAGGGGTTTACCTGGGGGTCTCCAACGGACTTTCAGGATTTGGGTGCGAAATCCCGCTTTAAACTACAAATCTTCGGTTTCAAACCTTCAACCTGTACTCGGAGCGCAAGATCCTAACGAGGGGTTTTATCCCTCGAAACGTAACTCGGGAATCATAATCCTGGGTTGTTACAAAGGTGGTATCAGAGCAGAGGTTTTGCAATCCGAATACAATAGGTTGAAGATGGTTTTGAAAATCGCCCAATGTTTTCAAATGGTTTTGGAACATGTTTTTAAAAGGGCAAAATGAATTTAATTAGAATTAAACCTAAATGAATAAGGGGAAACAATCTCGTGGGTAGAGACCAAAGCGATAGACATCCCTTATGGATGTAGAGCTCGGGAAACGGTAGACAAAATACTAGCTTTTAATTACAGATGGGCCTAGAAGACTCCAAGGAGCACCACGAAGGTTGGAGTGTCGAGTTAGGAGGCTGTGAGGTTCTTGTCCCTCTGGTCAGCTGTCCCTCGAAGGATGGCATAGATCGTCTCTATGCTTACGTTATATATACATATATGCAATTGGGCTCGAGGGCGATCCTCCTCGAAGAAGATCATATTAATCTTGTTGATTGCTTCCGTGTTGAGTGCTATTGTGCTTAGGATAGCGAACTAATCAAAATGACTTAACGTAAACATGTAAATGGATGTTTGTGAAAACGGGATAGCGGGAGAAAGACTTGTTCTTATGTAATCAGAATTCTTGTCTTGTCGGGATAGCCCTTACATAATTCAAACCCCCTGATGGTTCTGACGACTCTGTCATCCGCCCCACCAAAACACCTAGGCATGTTAGCAAGGGTCGAGAAGCATCCGCTCTCCCTGTTTTGAGTCATGTTTTGTATTTCACCATCGATGCTTCTATCGAGTCTCGTACCTCCGGTTGGGGTCTTCCACGGGAAATTTAGGTCGGTCAACTAAAAACGTTCAGAAATCGTGTCAGATGTGAGGGTTGCTTGAGTATGTTAGTGGGGGTGATGATTGAAGTAGTTTCGAGTTAGAAATGAGTTACCTCATGGAGTCATCCCTTTCGATCCTGGTCTTGGTCAACCATGTCTTCTTGCCCCACGAGTCTAAGCATAAGTTTTACCCTTGCCTTTCGGAGATAGTGCGAGTGCCCTTGTGTCCTACCCAACGAGTCATATAAGCGTCCCACGGGGAAATGGGGTGGTGAGTCGATGATTGCCCTTAGAGAATTCTGTCAAGTTATAATGATAGCCTCCTTGTGATTTAATGACATGCTATATTGATATAATTCAGAATGACTTACCTAGTACATTGCATGGTTGCTCTTATAAAGAGATGTTTGTGCCATATATATAGAACATCCATGATTATTGTCTTCCCATGAAATAGACCCATGATAGTGTGGTCAACCCTCGTTGTATGTTTAATATATTAGATGACTTAGCATGCCAAATTAACCTAATTAGACCTCATTTACTGTGTACATGTTTAATGAGTATTGCTAGTATCATGTAAGACATATACCTCCCGGTTATAGGCCTTCGTATGATTGTGTGATGTCCTAGTCTTACTATGCGAATATGGAGGTATGTGATGAGATAGTTGCTATACCAACCCTGCATAAACTGACCATACCCTTAGCATGATTTTTAGGGTACATATTAGCATGCTTGCCTCAACCCCGTATCATTATGACTTGCTTAATTGTGTATCTAAATGAGTGATAAGTCGTGCATATGATATCCTGTGATGTTCGCTAGATCTTGCATAACTTATGCCATATATCTCCCATGTCAGTCTGTGCATACATGTTCTTAGTCTGTCAAGCATGATTGGTGAATGAAATGATAGGTTGCTAGCTTGTTCTGCGCACATATAAAGATGATTATATGAACATGTTATGAATGCATAAACCGATATTTCTTGAGATAGGTGCATACTAGTGTGAAATAATGTGATGATATCTCTTGATTTTTATGTGTTTGCGTTCCACAATTAGAAGGGCATCGTTGTAACTCTCGGATTGGGATCTTCTCCTTGGTCTCGTCGTCCCTAGTCCTGGTCCATGTCTAAACTCTTAAGGAAGCTGTGTTGTCTACCTTTGTCTCTCCCCTATCTCCGTAACTTCTAACCCTTATGATCCTTCGATGAGCGCCGATATCCAAGAAAAGACTGACGACTAAGTGGCACCGGAGCGGCGCACCGGAAGTGTGATGGGTCCATGACCCCTAGGCCCCAAGAACAACGTCACCGATGGCAAAAATGAGGAATATGCTTCAAAGAGGACAATCGTGAAAAGGTTCCTCCCAGCTGACACGAGAAGAGCATTCTTAATTCAAATCGTGGATTCTTATATACTAATCGGAATTGATATTGTATGATAGGCCTAGAACTGACATAATTGAATGTGTGATGACGGATGTGCTGAACTGGTAGCAATGATTGCCTGACTAACTTGTTTCTATGATGGTGTGCCTTGCTGCTTGGTATACTGACTTGCTGGTGAGTAGGTTATGGGTTATATGTCTGGTGGTACTTCTTATTGGGAAGGAGTTGTGAGATTCTTCGGTAAGCTAGGTCGGAAAGTGGCAGAGGGATTGAAGTCTTTGTTCTTGGTCATGAGATGAGCGAGAGGGTGTGCAGGAGGGATGCATTAACTTTGGTAGAGCCGAGTGAGTTAGGACTGCTAAGAGGTAGTTAGGATAGTTCTAGAGGTGGATGGGCGAGCTAGGACTAGATCGGGGGATTCTTGAGGGGAGGTGTTGTGAGACGGATTGGTGTGCTAAGGAAGGTGTCTAGATAGTCTATGAGCGGATCGTGGGCGGTGTCGAGGATGATCGATTAAGGAACGTCTGAGGAATCGTAGAATTTGGGACTACGTGATGTATGCTGTGAGTGGGAGTGATGTCGGTAAGGGATGAGGTTGAGAAATTGCCAAGGAAGAGTAGTATGAGGTTGCTTGGAAATTATCGATCGGAGATATTAGGTTGTTCATATCAAGGTTGTTCGTGTGATGGGTATTTGGGGGTTGTTTAGATAGGATTGGTAATGCTTGGGGAAATTATGAGTGAAAGATTTCTAGATCGTTGTTTGAGGATTTTGGCATAGGGAATGAATCGGGATTTATGAGTGGAGGTTATTGTGACTATTGAGGTATTTGAGGATGTGAAATGAATCTTCGAGGAAAGGCTGGTCGTTAGGCAAGGATGGGGTTGAGATTCCTAGTAAGACTGTGGGCTTAAGGTTGAGATAGGGAGATTATGAGTATGGATTTGGGAATTAGGCAAAGCAAAAGGTATTGAGGATGCTAGAGGATAAGAGATTTTAGAAGGTTGGTGAAGGAGTGGTAACTTGAGTGGTTCAGGTTTCGTGTGTTCTGGAATGGGATGAGTAGGTAAAATCATTGGTTGGTCTTTGAGGATAGGCGTTGGTGATGAGGGTCTTGGTAATTCGTGGTTGGGAGTAGCACGAGATGGATTTCTGCATTAGAGTTGGTCGAGAGTGACAGGTGTAAGATGATTAGTATGAGTTGGATTCTTAGAGGTGGATGGTTGGTGAGAGTGGTCAGTGGTGCGTGGAATATATGTGATTTAATTTCCGCACTGCATTACACATTTCATCTTAGGGATATGATGCTTATTATATGCCTCTTAGAGTGTGTTTACACACGCGCATGAGTGACCTGATGATTGACCCAGATCCCCCTCTTTTTTTTAGATTCAGGTACCCGTTTCACTCCTTGATTTCGTGTTGTTATGACGGGGTCCATTCATATGGCGGAGAATGAGTGTTGAACTATGACTTCACCAGATTTACACTTTTTGGGGTTTCTTCCTACTTATACTCTGTTTGACCCGGCCTTGCCGCGGAACTAGTTGTATCGTTTTCAGAACTTATGTCCTTTGCATGATAAAATGTTTTCTGCGTTGTAGACTTAGGACAGGTACAGGGGTTTACCTCGGGGTCTCCAACGGACTTTCAGGATTTGGGTGCGAAATCCCGCTTTAAACTACAAATCTTCGGTTTCAAACCTTCAACCTGTACTCGGAGCGCAAGATCCTAACGAGGGGTTTTATCCCTCGAAACGTAACTCGGGAATCATAATCTTGGGCCGTTATAGTTTTACAGTTGCTTTTATATCGTTTTCTGTATACATTTCATGCATTTGGGCTAAGATACTACAAAATCTATGTAGTTTATGTTTATTTGTCAAATTATGGAATCTACACCAGTTTCTATTAAATTTCGTAGAATTCGAGGCAATTTACAGCAGTTCTAAGAAAGGTTGGAAATGCTCGGAAATCAACTACAGAAGTCCAAGGTCGAGAAGCAGCGGAACCAGGACGAATCAAGCCGGAGCCCAACTTTCCTCGATCTCGAGTTAATCTACTCGATCTTGACAAAGGTGTCCGAGCAAGCGTTGGTTGAGCAGAGCATGATCGAGGAAATTGAAGACGAAGCAACACGACTCCGGAGCCTTACTCGATCTCGAGTACACTAGTCAAGATCGACCAACACTCTGATGCCATGTCCGGAGTCGAGAAGCTGTGCCAAGTCGAGAAGCCGAGGACGGAAGACGCCGAGCACCAGTACTCGATCTCGAGTATCCTACTCGATGTCGACAACCCAGAAGCACCTGTCCGAGCTTGATCGAGCACCAGCTACCCGAGACACCCAGCCAAGCCGAAGTCGACGTCACTCTTACTTGATCTCGAGTAGAGTTGGTCGAGATCGAGGAGCCGTGTCCCGGAGCCGCGTTACGCGGTTTGCTGTCCTACGCTGTTTGGGAGTCCTTGGAGCCGAAGGAATCCGAGTTTGGCCGAGATCTATCAACTCCTATCAACACATAGAAGATTTACCTATTTTAGATATAATTTCCCTATTTGGATTTAATTTCTTTATCCAATTTATTTATCTTTAAGTCTTTAGATAATTAGATTTAGATATAGATAGACTTTCTTACCTAGAATAGCTAGGGAATGAAGGCTATAATTAAAGCCTTAGGGGCTGAGCATTAGGCATCTTATTCCAATTCAATTTCAGAGAGAACAAGTAAGTATGAGAGAGAGAGAGAGTTTGTGGCGAGCAAGGTAGAAAGGCGAAAGCGGATTTGGCTTGTTCGGTTGTAAGCTTTCTTTTATTTAATTTAATGCAAGTTAGTTTCTTTTGTTATTTAATGTCTTTCTTGATGATGAAGAGCGAGTAGTCCACCCACTTCTAAGGTCGGGGTGAGCCCGACGGTAGCCATGTGAGGTGATGCGGTAAAGGTACAATGTTTTGATGCAATTCGTCTTCTATCCCTATAAGCATGATTCTTTTGCGAGAGTGGAAGGTGATCCTTGTTTGTGTTATTGAAGCGAAAGTGATCTTAATGCAACTTGGATTAATTAAGTGAAAAGGGTTAGTAACAATTAGGGTTTATGCAAAAGCCTCTATCTTCTTATTTGTTAATAACGAAAGTTATTTGATGGAAAGCATGATCTTTTATGCCTTTATGTGTTACTTTGCATGGTTATCGTTGTGGTATTGATACCCTGGCTTTGGAAGTTCTTTAATATATTTATTTATTTCTTTCGAAATCTGAGTTCTGTGTTCGAAGTTTGCAATTTAAAGTTTCTGTCTTTTAGTCGATCTAGAGCAGTGGTAGTCGATCTCGAGTTGGCTGTAGTCGAGATCGAGTAGAGCTAGGCGAGATCGAGTTTTTGTTTCTCGATTCTGAAGTTTCTGTCGTCGCTGTTTTTAGTCGATCTCTAATAGTTGTTGTCAAGATCGACAAGTTTCTGTCTTTGCTTTTGTTTCTGTCTTCGCTTTGTTCTTTCTGTCTTTGTTTCTTTCTTTCTGTCTTTCTGTTTGCTTTTCTGTGAGATTTACAGCTACCTAGGATCCGCTGACACGCTTCCTCGTGGATCGATCCTGACTTCCCACTACTGCATAGAGAGGAGGTCTTGTAATCATTTGCGTGGGCATAATCTAGTTTGATTTATATTTCATTATATTTCATACTCGATTTCCTCCTACAACAGAACACCTTTACTATTCTCAGTATTATTATTTTCTTTTCACAAGATCAATGATATGATGATGAGATTTGAGATGCTATAGAATCGAACTGGCCAGTCTCCACCCTATCTCGAGGGGGGTGGTGGTAGAAGAGGGATATACCACTTGTTATTCTTTGTTAAGGCCTTATTTAATATTCTGCGTATATGAATTAGGAGCATGATAGTGTGTCAATATTTCAGTACTGCATGAAGGCATTCTTTATTCTAGGTATAGGCATATTACACGTCCTCAGCGCGGTCAGAGGACCCGCAGGCGGACTCTTGACCTTACTTGGTGGTGTAGTTTCAGGTACCCGATCCACTACTTGATTTTGTTCTGTTATGACGGGGTCCATTCATATGGCGGAGAGTGAGTGTATGAACCCTGGCTTCACCAGATTTATGCTTTTGGGATTTCATCATATTATACTCTGTTTTGACCCGGCTCTGCCGTGGCACTGGTTTTATCGTTTTCATAACTTATGTCCTTTGCATGATAAAAGGTTTCGCGCGTTGTAGAGTTAGGATAGGTACAGGGGTTTACCCCGGGGTCTCCAACGGACCTTCCAGATTTGGGTGCGAAATCTCACTTTAAACTACGCATCTTTGGTTTCAAACCTTCAACCTGTACTCGGGGCGCAAGATCTCAACGAGAGGTTTCATCCCTTGAAACGTAACTCGGGAATCATAATATCGGGTTGTTACACGACCCGAAACCCAAACGAGACCGACCTAATTCCGACTGCAAACCCAAATGGGTTCAACCCGATTCTGACCAAAACCCGCCCAATATGATATTCATTTTGACCGAATACGACCCGAACCAACCAAGCACAACTTGGAAATTTTGACCGAGTTGACCCGACCGAGTTGATACAACCGTTTAGTTGTAGTTCCATGGCTTCTTTAGGATATGTAAGTTTGTTGACTTTGTTCATCAGATCAATGACATTGAGAAGAATGGTGTAAACACTCATCTCTTCCAACAAGAATATGGAGCATTTTGGATAATCCATATAATAGATATGTATATTAATTCCGGATATTATATTAATCCCACTCTATCACCCTAGCTAGGCTCATCTTGTTTGCAAATGAACAAAACCCATTGGTATAACACACTGCCCAATGAAATGCTTTGAATAGAAGTAATGATTTTAATCATGCATGTACACCCCTCATGCTTACTATTCCCATTCCATTATAGTGGTGTATAAATTAGGGCATCCTATTCAATTTTCTTCACACTTCAATCTTCTTCACCCATTTTCATTCCCGAACTTGTTAGTAAGCTAAGATGGTGAAGAAACAAAAAGCCACTCCCAAGGCCAAACCCTCTCCCAAAACACCAGTTTCATCCTTCTCATCACCGAAGCCAGTAACACCCATATCCGCCCAAGGTATGGAGTACTACAATGAGAGTCTTGCTGTTAGACTCTCAACCATGGAGTTCATGACCAATGTGTTGTTCCAAAGGGCCATCAACTCAGGCCACGAGCCAATTCTGAAGACCTTACTGGCCGGGGACGTGCCCATGGTGGACTTATTGTGGATGTTCGATGCCGAACATTCGACCATCAATGGGCCCGCTCTCAACGCTGTCGAAGGTAGCGGTACCCCATCCTCGAAGGTGGCCTTGCAGAGGAGACTCGCGCTGGAAAGCTCTCCGACGGCTGCACCCACTCAAAGCAAGATGGCTACTACTGTTGGGAGTCCTCCGCCTGTGATTTCTTTACCCTCGGCGCCGCCGAGTCCAGCCAAGACGGTGGTCATCGACCTGGACGATGATTGATCGATTTTTTTGAATTCGCGTTGGAGTCCAGCCATGCAGTACGTCTACTAAGTATTTTTAGGGTATATGTTAATTTGAATTCGCGAGGGAGACATCCCCTCGCTATATTGTTATTTTCCTTTTCCGAGGGAAGAGACATCCTTCTAAATCATCAATGTACCTATCGTGTAAAGGCCAAGATTTTCAAATCCTAAATTTCTCGGAAAAAAAGGAAATTAAAAATGAATTTAAAATGGATTTAACATTCGTAGAGGCAGATTCTGACTTGAAATTTAAAATTTTGACAAACGATTTCGTCCTTTCACCTCAGGAACTTAAAATAATTTCGGATGACGATATCCTATTCGATTTTATAAATCTAATTGATCGAGTAAGCGGGATTCGGGAAAACTAATATTTTAAAACTAATTTCGGGATTCAAAATTCGCGTATTCGAGATTTATTTACGGGTATTGATTACCCAATTCAACACTAAATCCCCACCAACTCCCTCACCTTTCCCTATAACTCAAACCCATCCCCTGCCTATTTCAACCCGTCACCTTCACCTGCTCACCATCACATTCATCACCATCATCCACAATCACCTATAGCCTTCTTCCTTCTTCATTCTCTTCCTCCTCTCCTCTTGTGGAAACCGACAATCAGCCCCTGTTTGGCCGGGCAGCAGCCACAGCACCACCTCCGACGTCCACCGCCACACTGGAGCCAGCCAGGAGCCACCCAGCGCCGCCGCAGAGCCACCGTAGCTCCACCTCCTCCGTTGGAGCACGATTAGCTTTCGGTAAGCCGTTCTTCTCCTTTTTCGATCGGAATCATCCTCTAACTTCGCCATCACACCCACCCATGCCCAACGCAGGTCTGACGATCCATCATGAGCCACCTATGATGCCCAAACCTTCGATCGAAGCTCCGACATTCGCGAAATAATCCTCGGTGAACTCTTGTAGCTTCGTTCCCTTCCTCGTTTTGAATTCGTGCTTTATTCGATGCTTAGATTAGTCAGGAGTGAGTGAGAGATTAGTGCGGGATGATTGGGTTAGCTCAAGAGCTCCAGCGAGCTCGAGAGGCGTGAGCGAGCAACGTCGAGTCGAGAGCGTGAGGCGAGAGTGCGGGCGATCGAGGAGCAAGGTCGAGCGAGTGCGAGCGTAGGTGAGTGAGCAGGCTAGGACGAGCGAGAGCTGGGGAGCTGGCCGGGAGCAAGGTCGAGCTTCGTGGAGCCGAGGCGCGGTGAGGAAGCCGACATCGAGGAGCGCGAAGAAGCTTTGGCGCCATGGCGGGCATTTGAATCGGAAGGAGGAAGAAGGGACTTGTGGGCCCTCCTCTTCGTTATATTATCTATTTTAATATTTAACCGGTTGGGATTCAATTTTGCTGGTTCAGTTCGATTGGATTTAAATGGGTTTGGTTCGGTTCGGGTTTAACTGTTTACTAATTTAATTATTTAGTGATATTTGAAATCAAATATAATATTATTGGGGGTTAAAAATATATTATTTGGATTTAAAGATTTTAAAGGAATTTGGGGAAAGAATTTCAAGGTTGGAAAGTGATTTAGTAAATAAAGTGAAAAAGGAATTTTGCGAGTATTTTCAAGGGTCAGAATTTTTAACTGGTTGACGTGCATTCATAATGGTTTTGGAACTAACCTGGGAATTATACTTGTTCGATGACTAACTATCATGATCGTTTGACTAACGACGTGATATGTGTGATTAATAACATGAATTACGGTGATTTCCTATAAGAGATTAAATGTTAGATATTATGATGTTGATGATATATATCTGTATGCTAAGTGAGAGTATGAAATGGTAATAAGCGAATTCGACTAAGTATGATATGGAGATTGTCTAAGCTAATGAGTTGGCAAGTTATGATGAAAAGATATGAGTTGATGAAACGAGATGAGAAATTGATGATGGGATGGTTAACTTATATAAGTTTTATGTGAATCTTGTGGGTGTTATTTTATATGCTTAGTGTAAGTTAGACTTAGACTTATTATGTTACTTATCTTCTAGGTGAGCTATAATCTGCCTGGATTTGCTTGATTACTATATTGCTTGGATTCTACGCTTCTCTAGGTAAGTTCTTTGAACTTACTCATGATGGGCGCTCTATGCACTGGATGTTATATAGTAGGCTAGTGTTCATGCACCATACGATTTAGAATCACGCTTAGGATCTAAAATGGAAACCATATGACTTGCTAGATGTCTTTGCTAGAAAACGGCCGTTATAGGTGTTTATCGGATGTGACCTTTTTCTTTATTCTTTTTCATCTTAGTGGGTCTTATTATAGAGAGTTGCTTGCACTTGATGGGTGAGGTAGGCTTTTTGGTAATAAGTCGCCATAGTACTCTTAGAGCCTTAGGCCTTGTATGGGTGTCGTTGTTTGCCTTCTGTTCATAGTTAGTAGGCTCCTTACGAAGGGATGACCTACACCGTGGGTGAGGTAGTTCCCTTCGAAGGGAGTTGCTAGAGGATTCCTTAGGAGCCTAGAGAGACATGCTATTTGACATTTCTTGTAACCGCTAGCTGCTATCCTTGCTTATATGGATGCTTTGCGCGTTTGGACTTTTGGCATTAGATCGAGAGTTCGAGAGACCACTGGACTTCTCCTATTTTACACTCTTTTATGATGTTTTTTCCCGGCTCTGTCGTGGCACGCTATGTATCGTTTTTAGACTTTCGTTGGTTTTGCATAATAAATGGATTTTCCGCGGCATAGATATAGGGCAGGTACAGGGGTTTTACCCCGGGGATTCCAACGATCCTTACGGTTTTGGGTGCAAAATCCTACTTTAAATTACTAATCTTTTATTTCAACCTTTAGCCTGTACTCAAAGCGCAAGATCCCAACGAGGGTTTCATCCCTCGAAACGTAGCTCGGGAATCATAATCCCGGACCGTTACAAAGGTGGTATCAGAGCCAGGTTTTGCAATCCGAGTACGATAGGTTGGAGTGGTTTTGTAAATCGCCCAATGATTTCAATCGATTTTTGACAATGTTTTCAAAAGGGCAAAATGAATTTAATTGGACTTAAACATAAATGATTAAAGGGTGAACAAACTCGTGGGTAGAGACCAAAGCGATAGACATCCCTTATGGATGTAGAACTCGGGGAACGGTAGGCAAAATACTAGCTTTTATTTACAGATGGGCCTGGAAGACTCCAAGGACCACCACGGAGGTTGGAGTGTTTGGGTTAGTAGGCCGTGAGGTTTTGCCCCTTCGGTTAGCCGTCCCTCGAAGGATGGCATAGGTCGCCTCTGTGTATATATATTCTATTGGGCCCGAGGGCGATCCTCCACGAAGAGGATCGTATTAATCTCGTTGATTGCTTCCTTGCTGAGTGCTGATATGTTTAGGCTAGAAATCTAATCTATCTACCTTCATTGTGAAACATGACTTTGAAAATCTGTGCAAACGGGAAAGTGGGAGAAGCCTCATTCTTATATAGTCCAACTTTTGATTCTGGTGGGTAGTCTTTCCCGTTGTTCAGTCCCCACTAGAGGATCTCTATCGTTCTGCTGTCTATCCCACAAAAATTCCTAGGTATGTTGGTAAGGGTCGAAGAGCGTCCGTCCTTCTCGCTCTGAGTCATATTCCGTATTCGAGCCGTTGATATTACGGGAAATGGGGAATGGGGTCTGGCAGCTAACTATTCTATAGGGTTGTGTTCGGATGTGAGGGTTACTCAAGTCTGTGAGGGCAGGTGGTTGTTGACGTGATTCTGAGTATAGAAAAGAGTCGTCTTATGAAGTACCCTTCTCGATCTTCGTAGTGGTCACCCATGTCTTCTCGCCGCCAAAGCCTAAACACAAACTCTAGCATCTTCTCTCGGGAAACGGGGTATCGAGTCGGTTTGGACGAGTCGATGATTGCCCTTAGAGATATCTGTCCGGTTGTGATGGTGGCCCTTCTTGCGATTGCATGACATAATATGTTATTATATTTTCAGAATGACATACCTGTCTTCATGCATTGTTGTACGTGTGAATAAATGTGTGTGCCGCATGTATAAATCCGCATGATTATTATTTCCCATTGAACTAGGTTCCTGATAGTGTGGTCAGCCTCTCTATGTATCCTTGTAAATGGGTTTCCTCAACATGATAGTCTACTGATTACAGTAGATGCTCAGTATACTTTCTGTGACCTCCTCTCATGCTTCCTGAATACCCGATCTGACAACTCACATGATTACACACCACGCTATATCCCTATATCATGCCACATGAATGTTAGGTTGGACCTATTTGAATTACCTTGACTGTATATCATGTTCGTGCAATTGTCCATTTATGAAATGATCGATTGTGATCCATATTGAATTCTTCATGACCATTACTAGCCTTGCATGCCTTGCTTGTCCTCCTTTATGAAACATGGTTGTTATAAGATAAATGTGACGTTCACTAGGCCTTGCATAACTTATGTTGCATAAGTCTATCGTTGATTGATGCTTAATTGATCTACCAAGCATGACTATTACATGAAATGATAGGTTGATAGCTTGTCTCGCGTGCACGGAGAACTTGATTACATATACATATCATGAATGCATAGGTCGTTATTCCTTGAGATAGGTACATGCTAGTGTGGATTAAAATGACTGATATACTCCATGATGGCTATTTGTTTGTTGGCAGCAATTATACCCTCATAGAATATCGTAAGGGCGTTGTTGTAATTCTCGGTTTGGGATCTTGTTTCCGATCTCGTCATCTTTAATCTTGGTATGTGTCCAAATCCGTAAGGAAACCATGTTGTCCGCCCTTGTCCCTCCCCTATCTCCATAACTACTAACCTCTTGTGATCCCCTGATGAGCGTTGACATGGAAGAAGGAACGAACCGCCGAATAGGACCAGAGCGGCATAGCGGAAGTGTGGATGGGCCCACGACCCATAGACTTCAAGACCAACGTCGTTGGCTACAATGAGAGACAAGCACGAATCAGAATTCGCAATCACTGGATGGGACGTGTCTTAAGAAGAATGAACGTTATCTGTTCGAGTAGTTGAACCTTTCCGATGATGATGTTGTGCGTTAGGTCTAGGACTGACATAGTGATAAAATTGATATGTTGATGTGCTAAGCTGGTAGTGAATAATTGCTTGAGTACCTTTTGCCTAGTATGATTTGCAACTTCTGTGATATGACGTGATGATTCCTAATGATGTGTGATGCTATGATAGACATGTTATGGTATGCGACTATCCTTGATGTGATTATGACATGCTATTAAGTATTTGGTATGAGTGTTACTCTATATATACACGATGCTTGATGATAGAAATAATAGAAGCCGAATTATTGAAACTTGATTCTAACTTGGAACCTAGGGAGAGAATGTGAGATTAGCCCTTATAGGTGGATGATTCCACCTCTTGAGTTCTGAAATTTGCTTGACTGGCGTTGTATTTGAAAGGATTTTGAACATTGTTTTTAAAGGGCAAACTTGGATTTTGAGGAAACTAACACGTCCCTAGTTTTCATTATAACTCTCCACGAAGTGGATACAAGTATTTTATGGGGGCACCTATAGATTGCTTGCTAAGACCTATTGGTGGTGCTATTATGCTTTTTGAGTTATAATATGACCGAGAAGTCGGAGTAAGGATGTGGTAGGGGCCCATATTAAATTCTTGCTACGATTTATTGGAGATATTATGATCACGACAATGGTAATGTGAGGATCTCATAGCGGTACTTATGAGGTTTTTATGGGATCAATGACATGATCCATGGACTCACCAATTTCAAACTTCATCTCCGGTTTTGAAATGTTTTAGTCTCGGTGACGAGACTTGTTTTTAGAGGTGGATGATGTAAAGGCTCGGATTTTCAAATCCTAAATTTCTCGGAAAAAAGGAAATTAAAAATGAATTTAAAACGGATTTAACACTCGTAGAGCGGATTCCGACCTGAATTTAAAATTTTGACAAACGATTTCGTCCTTTCACCTCAAGAACTTAAAATAATTTCGGATGGCGATATCCTATTCGATTTTATAAATCTAATTGATCGAGTAAGCGAGATTCAGATAAACTAATATTTGAAAACTAATTTCACGATTCAAAATTCGCGTATTCGAAATTTATTTACGGGTATTGATTACCCAATTCAACACTCAATCCCCACCAACTCCCTCATCTTACCCTATAACTCAAACCCATCCCCTGCCTATTTCAACCCGTCACCTTCACCTGCTCACCATCACATTCATCACCGTCATCCACAATCACCTATCGCCTTCTTCCTTCGTCATTCTCTTCCTCCTCTCCTCTTGTGGAACCCCACGATCAGCCCCTGTTTGGCAAGGCAGTAGCCACAGCACCACCTCCGACGTCCACCGCCACACCGAAGCCAGCCAGGAGCCACCCAACGCCACCGCAGAGCCACCGTAGCTCCACCTCCTCCGTTGGAGCGCGATTAGCTTTCGGTAAGCCGTTCTTCTCCGTTTTCGATCGGAATCATCCTCGAACTTCGCCATCACACCCACCCATGCCCAACGCAGGTCTGGCGATCCATCGTGAGCCATCGACGATGCCCAAACCTCTGATCGAAGCTCCGATATCCGCAAAATCACCTCGGTGAGCTCCTGTAGCTTCGTTCCCTTCCTCGTTTTGAATTCGTGCTTTATCCGATGCTTAGATTAGTTGGAAGTGAGTGAGAGCTGAGTGTGGGACGATTGGGTTAGCTCGAGAGCTCCGGCGAGCTCGAGAGAGGCGTCAGCGAGCAATGTCGAGTCGAGAGCGCGAGGCGATAGTGCGGGCGATCGAGGAGCAAGGTCGAGCGAGTGCCAGCGTAGGTGAGCGAGTAGGCTAGGACGAGCGAGAGCCGGGGAGCTGGCCGGGAGCAAGGTCGAGCTTGGCAGAGCCGAGGCGCAGTGAGGAAGCCGACGTCGAGCAGCGCGAGGAAGATTTGGCGCCATGGCGGGCATTTGAATCGGAAGGAGGAAGAAGGGACTTGTGGGCCCTCCTCTTCGTTATATTATTTATTTTAATATTTAACCGGTTGGGATTGGATTTTGCAGGTTCAGTTCGATTTGGTTCAATTGGATTTAAATGGGTTTGGTTCGGTTCGGGTTTAACTGTTTACTAATTTGATTATTTAGTGATATTTGAAATAAAATATAATATTATTGGAGGTTAAAATATATTATTTGAATTAAAGATTTTAAAGGAATTTCGAAAAAGAATTTCAAGGTTGGAAAGTGATTTAGTAAATAAATTGAAAAAGGAACTTTGCGAGTATTTTTAAGGGTCAGAATTTTTAACTGGTTGACGTGGATTCATAATGGTTTTGGAACTAACCTGGGAATTATACTTGTTCGGTGACTAACTAGCATGATCGTTTGACTAACGACATGATTTGTGTGATTAATAGCATGAATTGCGGTGATTTCCTATAAGAGATTTAATCTTAGATATTATGATGTTGATGATATATATCTGTATGCTAAGTGAGAGTATGAAATGCTAATAAGCGAATTCGACTAAGTATGATATGGAGATTGTCTAAGCTAATGAGTTGGCAAGTTATGATGAAAAAGATATGAGTTGATGAAACGAGATGAGAAATTGAATTGAGACATTAATATTGTTGATGAGGGGATGGTTAACTTATATGTGTTTTATGTGAATCTTGTGTGTGTTTTTGATATGCTTAGTGTAAGTTAGACTTAGACTTATTATGTTACTTATCTTCTAGGTGAGCTATAATCTGCCTGGATTTGCTTGATTGGTATATTGCTTGGATTATGCACTTCTCCAGGTAAGTTCTTTGAACTTACTCATGATGGGCGCTCTATGCACTGGGTGTTATATAGTAGGCTAGTGTTCATGCACCATACGACTTAATATCACGCTTAGGATCTAAAATGGAAACCATATGACTTTCTATATGTCTTTGCTAGAAAACAGTCGTTATAGGTGTTTATCGGATGTGACCTTTTTCTTTATTCTTGTCATCTTAGTGGGGCTTATTATAGAGAGTTGATGGGTGAGGTAGGCTTTTTGGTAATAAGTCACCATAGGACTCTTAGAGCCTTAGGCCTTGTATGGGTGTCGTTGTTTGTCTTCTGTTCATAGTTAGTAGGCTCCTTACGAAGGGATGGCCTGCACCCTGGGTGAGGTAGTTCCCTTCGAAGGGAGTTGCTAGAGGATTCCTTAGGAGCCTAGAGGGACATGCTATTTGGCATTTCTTGTAAATGCGCCTCTTTTTTTTTGTCCGCACTTAATTATCTGCATGCATGTTTGTTTAAGTTCCGCTTTGCATTACGCATTTCATCTTAGGAATATGATGCTTATTATATGCCTTTCAGAGTGTGTTTACATACGCGCAAGAGTGGCCTGATGATTGACCCAGATCCCCATCTTTTTTTTAGATTCAGGTAACCACTAGCTACTATCCTTGCTTATATGGATGCTTGGGGGGTTTGGACTTTTGGCGTTAGATCGAGAGCTCGAGAGACCACTAGACTCTTTCTCTTTTACACTCTTTTACGTTGTTTTGTCCCGGCTCTGTTGTGGCACACTATGTATCGTTTTTAGACTTTCGGTCGTTTTGCGTAATAAATGGATGTTCCACGACATAGACTTAGGGCAGGTACAGGGGTTTTACCCTGGGGATTCCAATGATCCTTACAGTTTAGGGTACAAAATCCCACTTTAAATTACTAATATTTGATTTCAACCTTCAGCCTTTACTCGGAGCGCAAGATCCTAACGAGGGGTTTCATCACTCGAAACGTAACTCGGGAATCATAATCCCAAGCCGTTACATATCGGGCTATATATATATATATATATATATATATATATATATATATATATATATATATATATATATATATATATATATATATATGGATCTTGATAAGTTTGTTTAATTTCTACCCTCTTATACTATGTTGTTTGTCATACCAATTTTGATAGAATTTATGAGGGAAATATATATATATATATATATATATATATATATATATATATATATATATATATATATATATATATATATATATATATATATATATATATATATATATATATATATATAGGGGCGGTTCCGGTGAGAACATCCCTTAAGGTGGGAACGTAGGAACAGATCTGGACCACAAAATTTAAAGAAATCAAGGGTTGAGATTAATAATAATTTTCAGTTTTTATAAAAAGGAAAATTTAGGTGGATCCACACTCACACTCACCAACGCGCATCACATTCTTATATTAGAATTCCCACCACATCTGTAAAAATATGTCATTAAATTAAAAATACGTGATTGAAAAATTAGGTGGGTGTGATGATTATTGGGTTTTTTTTTTGCCGTTAGTACCAAGATCATTTGGTTAAATTAGAAATATTATTTATATTTAAGGAGACAATTAACTTCATATATTATTCGGTTAAATTTGAAT
The DNA here is from genome assembly GCA_963922045.1 of Persicaria maculosa. NCBI lineage: Eukaryota > Viridiplantae > Streptophyta > Magnoliopsida > Caryophyllales > Polygonaceae > Persicaria > Persicaria maculosa. Next base: position 77,580,640 of record OY998252.1, on the reverse strand, counting down.
GATTATTCGGTAAATTTGAGAGATTATTCATATGTAAGATGACAATTTTTTTATATAGATTTATTAGTTTTGAGAGATTAACATAATAATTAAAAAGAGTATTCGTATATAAGAGGGAGTTTGAAATAACTATATATATTATGCATTATTCGATGAGGGCTTTTTGAAGAAAATTATGCATTATTCGATGAATCGAGAATCATTATCTGTAGATTAAAATCCATTTTTTTATAGAGAAGTAATCAAGCATTTGTTATTATTCACTACAACAGAAATCCCTATTAGCGACCAAAATATTAGTGACGAATTGTTTTTCCTCGATAAATGTAGCCTTTAGCGACGAACATAATCGATCCTCGTATAATGGCATGTGAAATTTAGTGAGGTACCTATATTCCTCACCAAATGTGACATTTAGCGACAAATTTTTTGATTCATCACTAATTGTTATTATAACGTGGTCGCCTAAAGCATAAGAAAATTAGTGACAAATTTGGAACTTTTGTTGAGAAATATTTTCATCGCCAAAAAATACAATTATCGAGGAATTTCATATTTCGTCGTTATATGTTTGGTGTATATTATTAAAAACCCGCCAAATTTATTGGTGATAAATATTATAATTTCTCACTAAAAGTATATATTTCTCGAGGGATGAATTTCTCGCTAAACATATTAATGAACGAGGAAATTCTATTTTCGTCGCTATTGGGTTGGATGAAAATAGATAACAGTACTCAAATTCACTAACGACAAAAATTAAATTTCTCGCCAAATTTATTAGTGATGGAGATTTTAATTCATCGCTAAAAGTTTTTATTGAGGAAAAAGTTTATTACTAAATATATTAATCAACGAGGAAATATCATTTGGTCGTTATTAGCTTCGATGAAAATAGAGAAAATGATTCAGATTCATTAACGAGAAAATGTTCAATTCCTCGCTATATGATAATCTTTTATGAGGAATATTTTGGTTATTGAAGCAACCATTTAGCAAGGAAATGTTACTTGATTGTTACTTCTACTAGGAAAATTATGGCAAATTTCAATTTTTATTTGAGACAAACATTATAATTTCTTACTAAAAGTGTGTATTTCTCGATGAATGAAATCGTCACTAAACATATCAATTAGAGAGAGTAATTATCAGTCCATCACTTGAAATCCCAAGTGCACGAGCCTCAATATAACTAAGGTAAGGTCTCTACGGATTAAGTAAACAGAACAATTGTAACTGCAACAATAGCATTAAGATTTAGATTGATTAATACACTTTACAATCTTAGATAGAAATTGCAAAGGGGGACAAAAGGAACTCCACACAAGGGGAAAAACCCCCTAAAGGAAAAATATAATCAAATACTTGTAGGATTCATCATCAAGGTGCGGTGGAATGACAACATTGTTCACTTTAGGGATCCCCATGTTCCAAGAGGCCAAAACATTGAAAATTATAAGAAGAGTCACACCTGCTGAATCCAAGACAGGCACAGGTCAAATAAGTTCTGCTCCATCAGAAGCTGTGAAATTGAATTTAGCGCTTCAACAGCAATTTCATTTGAGAGTTGGTCAAGAACAGGGCCAGATCTGTCCATCAGTTCGACAAGCAAAAAATCATCTCCTATTGACAACACCTCAGCATAAGCAGAATCCATATTGCCCGGATGAACATCATCCATAGCATTACTCCATGCTGTCCATACTGGGTCATGCTGCTCATTGTTGTCATTGCCTATTGCTTCTGCAGTCATTTCAGCAATAGCATCTTTGGGAGCTCGTGTTGTTCCATTATCCTCCCCAGCAGCTCGAATTGCTGCTAGGGTAGATTCATCCTTTGACGCCTGCCAAACACTTCTAGCAGAGGGCCCTTCACCAAGCCTAACAGGTCCAACCTCTTTATCCCAAGCTCTGCGGCCACCAATGTGGTCAATCTCTGATTCAAATCTAGGAGATCTTCCATCCAGATGATTGATAGAACCCGCTGTTCCAGCTCTAGGGGCACCATATGAATTAAATTCCCAAGAGTCAGGATGCTCAGATCTCCTAGATGGGTTCCTTCCCCTCATTCTAGAAGAAATTCCATTGCTAAAATGGAACTATCCATCCCCACCCCTTCCAAACTTGCCATTATAGTCGTAAAAGCCGCCATACCTACCTGGGTTCCTACTAGAAGATCCCTCGTGTCCAGACATGAAACTATTTCCTCTCCTGCCTGATGATAACGACAAATATTGCACCATTTCTTCGACCACTCTTTCTAAACCGCGTACTCTGCTCTGTAAGGAAATCATGCTATCATGAGAACCCCCCATGAAATCCTGTAACAAAAAAACAACCTATTAGAAGACCATACCAGAATTCTAATCATTTAGCGGAAGTAAACAAACCAACCTGCAACATATTCATCAGATGAGTTTGCTGTCTCTCCAAGTGTAATAGCTGCCTTTGAATAGCTACCCAATTTCCTTTGTTACTAACAAAAGATCCATCGGACTGAGCATCTGATTTAGATTTAGTGGAACTGGCATTCTTGTCATCAATTTCCAATGCTCTAGTTCTTGAATCTTTCCCATTTATCATACCATCAGGGAATCTATTCTTTGTCAAAACATCAAAATCTTGACTGGAGTGATTACCGGAAGCCCCTTTATCTGCTTTGCCCTTATTATCTGCATCAGTCTGCCCTGACTCATCCTCATTCGTGTTTCATGAGTTAGGACACTTTCGCGAGACCACAACTTCAAAAGGACAATCATTTGAAGATTTTGAACCCCTTTGCTCAAGTTTCTCAAATAATTCAGGGTTTAATTCCTTGTCATTTAAGGCAGGAACCTTTTTCTTCAGTAGCCCAACAGTTCTGTCTGAAATGTTTCCACTCTTTTTGGCAGCGCAGAATCAGATATAGATCTATCACCATCAGATGAGTCCTTCAAAACTTTGTTCTCACTCAGATACATGGTTTTCTGTTTACTCTTGTCTGACAACACTGATAATCCAGATTTTTCTGAAACAGTAGCAATAATTTTGGTTCATCAGCAGATTCATGCCCAGCTTTTCCTGCAATCTTCCTCCAATATTGCAATGCTTCAACCATAGTATTTCTAACAGGCTTAATCTAGCATCATAATGTGTGGCTCAAATTGGTGAATACCAGTGCCTTAAACATCAAGCTAAATCTCTCAAGTCTCAATCAACTAAGTATGAACTCTAAGTAAGTGCCATTTATATAAGCGTGAATTCTAAGTAAGTGTCATTCATGCAGCTACAACAACCAGCTCCCCGCCACAACAACAAACAACAGAGATAGGAGCAGCAACGTGTGTAACAACTCCAATATTCTTGCTAGGTCATGTATCTACTCTATTAAACATGAAGATACTTAGGAGTTCTCATTTAAAAACCCTTTGTAAAGTGGCTAAATCCAGATAAATTAGCCAATTTTGTGTAACAACTCTCTCTATACTATTGGACATTTCTTCGAACATATAGGGTGCATGCCAAATTTACATGTATTCACCTTAAATTTGAAGAGCTTTTAGTCAAATAATCTTCACATATAATCAAAAAAGAGTGATTAGATCTCTCAATTCCATCAATCCCGGAATTACTACAACTACATAAACCCACTAGGAGAAGGGGGGAAACTATAGAATGATGAGCTTACCTATATCTAGACCATGGAGAGCTGAACATGCCGAGTGGTTGTTGAGTTGCTTTCCAGAAGATGCTAAAATAGCTAGAATGATGAGGATTGAGGAGCCAAGACTCCAAGAGGGTCGATGTCGAAACAAATGGAGAGGCAGAGATGGTGAGGAAAACGCAGCAAATAAAAGGCTCCATCTGCAAGCAGTAATGTTTTTTGATCAGTGAATGCCTCTTTTTGTGCAAGGTAAAGGAAATTAATGGTTGGAAATATATTTTATTTTATTTTTGAAAAGGTATTGTATTTAATGAGTGCATAAACATATATACATATGGGTGAATATATAAATATATTGTAGCCTTGTAAAAAAAATTATATTGTAGTATTTCATTTAACAACTTTAGCACATAGATATATATTAGTGTACTACTTCAATACATGCACCGTGTACGGTTATTTACAATTTAAATAAATTTGATATAAATACCCATTCAGAGAGCTAATTAATTTATTTCAACATTTTTGAAATGTTACACAATTAAAATAAAATTACCATTGATTCTCATTAATATATTGAAAGTATTATCAAACTTTTATATAATTATTTTTAAAATCTAACAAAACTGGGTAAAATCTTTCGAAAATATATCTATGTCTAAAAACTTATGAAAACTATTATCTGAAAATTGTTTAAGGTGGAGATAACTTTTTTGATTGGTTATTATTATTAAGATAAGGAGAAGATGTTATATGTCACATACGACTTATCATGTATTATATAGTATATAATAGATAGATAGATATGATTACCAAACATAAAAAAAATACTCCATATAATTACATAATTGGATAGAAATTTATAATTACATCAAAGCACCATTATAGAAGAACAAAATAATAGCTCTTCCATAAAAATCTATATACTATATTAAAAGAGAAGCCCTAATGCCACATGTCGTTTCCTCATGCAAAGTTATTTTTGTAAGGTATTATTTACACAATATCATTTAATTATGGTAATTAAATTATCTAATATTATTTACACAATATCCTTTCATACTACATTTTTAACCAATGATTAATTCAAAACATTTTTTAACTAATAAATCATAAGTATTTTTTTTAGCTGCTTCATTTTAGGATTTTCACCCAATCAACCTGTTCTACTTAAATGTCAAACTCATGTAGTTTTTACACATTTTTCATAAATATTTTTATTATTTTTACTTACTTTATCAATTCTATTTTATTTCTGTTTTATTTTAATGTTTGGTAATAGTTTATTTAATTTTATAATAGTAGTTTTTTATACTTATAAAATTTTATTTTTTTTAAAAAAAGAAAAATGCGCGCCATGACGCGGGGATTATACTATAGTCTATTTTTAAAATAGATGAACTATGTATATTTAGAGAAAATATTTTCCAAATAAAAATACTTATTCTTAAGACAATATAGATAGAAAATCCGAAGAATGAATATTAGCTCCACCCAAAAAAAAAAAGAATTAAAATTAAATTGGGTGATGGTTGCTTAGAAGTGAATCATCAAAACCTCGAAATGAAGAACCAGTAGGCGTATACGCAAGCCAAACTCACTCTAAGATTAAGCGTAACGGATAACCTTTATATCATATAGTTTCCAAATTATACAAACATTATGCATTAAACACACATCAAATATGAAATTTACTAAACATCACCAATTGTGTGGGTTTGGTCCATCTACACAACTTTGCTTTATCATTAGGTTTTATTTGATGTGAATATATCGTCACACATTATAGTTTATAATACATATTGATATAAAAAAAAGTATAATATATATTATACATTATAAATCATTATATGTGATGGATCGTATAAAATCTCTAATATAATAGGAAAAATGGCATAAAATAATATCAACTATTATATTTGAACTAAAAATAATACGAACAAAAAAAGTCTTGAAATAATACAAAATATCAGTTTATAGATAAAAAAAATACGAACTTAAAAAAAATACAAACTGTGAAATTTTGGCTTAAAATAATACAAAATTTTGGACTTAAATTATGGTAAGATTCCGAATAAAAATTTTATTTATCAAAATTACAAAAATTAAATAATTCATAATTAGTCATACTTTGCACAATACACCCTTTTAGATAGATCAAAACCACTACAGTATTTGTTTATCCAACTTTGTGTAATACAACTCCAATAGTTAAAATTACACAAAATTACATGAATTTTAGGCTATGATTATATTTTTATTTATATATAAATTATGGATAAAGTGGGTGTGATTTTATGTAATTTCAAAATAAAAAGTGATTTTTTTTTTGTAAAGTTGGACAAATAAATAATAGTTTTGGTGTGTTTAAAAATATATATAGCGGATGGATTTATGGAAAGTGTGAATATATATAGATGTTTTTGTAATTTCGATAAATAATGTTTTGTCTTGATTCTTCAATCTCTTCATCTAAATACAAAATACTTTAAGTTGAAAGTTAATAATTCGTGTTATTTTTTGTTGATTTTAAGGTTTGTATGGTTTTTGATTTATAGTCTGATAGTTTATATTATTTTAAGACTTTTTTATTTGTATTTTTTTTTCATATGGTATTTTAAGTCATTTTTCCAATATAATCTATATATTACTTAAAACCAAAGTATTTTGGCCACGTGTCGCATCCCCGCGATCCGGTATTTTTGGCAACATCTATTTTATATATTTAATATATTTTTCAACCAATCTATATCTATATAACTACTTAATTTCGTATACTTTCCGCTGACGTAGCGCGCTCTCCTTATTCCACTCCCTTTTAACCAATCACGTTTTTTCTTTTAATTTTCATTTTTTACCCATTTACTAACTATTGGGTTTAATTCAAAATATCTATCGATATAATATCTTAATATATGGTTTTGTGTCTTTGGTGAAATTCTACTATTATAAGACTATCTTAGGTTTTTACTTCTCCTGGTACTTTGGTTTGTGATTTGTGCCTTTTCTACTTTGGCTATATGCATCTGTCTTCTGTTTGTTTAGGTTTTTGCTGTATCATGGCAGATTGCGGGATTGATTATTACTTTGGTATCATTTCCTGATTCAACATGGGTTGTCCAAGCAATGTAAGTACAGCTACAGCTGCAACTTGCAAGTTCGGTCTTTTATGGCAATGATTTGTTTTTATCACATTTGAAAATCATGTTGTTAAGGTTTCTTCTATGGCAATGATTTGTTTTTATCACATTACCCATTTGTTATTTTTAAAATTTCTTCCTATTTTCTGAAAAAATCACTTCTGATTTGGTTTTATCCATTTTCCCTCTGTTATAAATACTAATCCCTTATTAACCCACTCTCCATCATCCCATCAATTCATATCGCATGAACAACCTTTTATAGTGTCTTCTATGGGGATCAATTAAACCTAAATCCAGTACGACGCTGGAGTGAATGATCCGTGCATGTTGAATCAAGTATGTGCTCCTTTAGCTTTCACAATTCAATCCTAAATCAGGCTTCTTTGATTTCTCAATGGCTTCATCTATGGTTCTTCCAGATTCCATCAACTCTGATTTTTGTCTAGATAATTCAGTTTCAATTGAGTTCCCCCTAAATTAGGTTATTTATTGCTTTTGTACACATTTCGTATCCTAAATCGATCAAGTTATTACTTTCTTTGAATTTTTTTGTATCTTCTTTGACAATATTGATATGATGGAAATTTTATCTTGAAAATTTGAAATTTCAGGTGCACAAAGGGATATATTGTATGGTTTGCACAATCGCCCGGAATAAATCAAGGAGCCTATCCTTATTTGATTTTAATATATGTAACTTGAAGAAAAGAAGTTTGGAAGAGGTAATGTGGTATTGTTGAACCAACTTATTTTTGCTTACACTTTTAATGTTGCTTTTTTTCAATGTTTGTGTTACAATGCCTCCCCTAGAAAATGTGTTCAAACGTGGAAATTTAATAGACATGCCCTGATTTTTCTTTTATTGGAGATGTCTAATGTCTAATTATATACTGGTATTATTTATCTCTTTAATCCACTTTGTTTGTTCTTATGAATATAAAACAAATTTGTTTTTTTTTTGTGTTTTGCAGCCTCACTTTGGAAGAACATAAGCAACAACTCCATTAATTTTGTTTCTACCTAGGTTGTATGAGTATCGGAACAAAATGCTATGATTTATATTTTTATGGATTGTTGTTGTATTTTACATATATGTTACCTTTTGTCAATAAAAAAGCATAATATAACTATTACTTATCACTTCTGATCTGTTCTGGATTAATTTTGTTTTACAATTCAACTTAACAAATTCAGTTTCATTGATTCTTTTCCATCGCAACCGCGCCATGGCGCGGGTATTACACTAGTTATGATTAAACTCTTCCAAAATTATATCTGTATCAAAAAATTTGGGGAAAATATATTAACAAAAATCGAATTCCATGAGTTGATAACCTTTACACGGTTAAATATTATTTACATTTCGTGAAATCCTTTTATGCTCCAAAAATATGTTCATATTGATAAAGTGATTTAATTAGTATGACCATGTAATATATTGATAACGTTATTATTTTCTAAAAATATGTTCATATATAGCGAAAATAGGTAAAATCTTATCTTATATAATGGTATTTAAAATTGGTTAATATCTTATAAAATATATCCATATCTAATTAAATTGGGTCAAATTTTATCTTATGAGTATACAGATATATTGATTAAATAGATTTGGAATAAAATTTTATCTTATGCATATATTGATTATTAAATCTTATCTTAAGTAATAGTATTTAAAATTTGGTCAATATCTTCGAAAATATATATCTATATCTAATCAAATTGGGTCAAAATTTATCGTATGCGTATATAGATATATTGATTAAATAAAGTTAGAATAAAATTTTGTCCAAAAATATATCCATATCTAATCAAATTGGGTCTAATTTTATCTTATATTAATTATTTCTTTCAAAAAATTTCAAAAAATGTGACTGATTCATACGACTACTTTTAAGGAGAAGCCATCATGTGTCTCCGACGACTTCTCATTTATTATATATAATAGAAGATGTCCCGTCCTATTATATTGTAAAATTACATCTATTCTTTATAAAAAATCCTATTATAAATATAAATAAATAAATATGAATCACAATGTGATAACTAAACTAATAACGATCAAATTGTCTGAAAAAAAATCCTATTTAATTTTTTATGAGAAAATATTTTGTTCAAAAAATTCTTAGCAAGTAAGGAAATTCATAAATGTATTATATCATATTATATTCATTTAATGTCATTCGTCTATTTATCTATTAAAATATATATTAACACAATATTGTAAAATTACATCTATTCTTTATAAAAAATCCTATTATAAATATAAATAAATAAATATGAATCACAATGTGATAACTAAACTAATAACGATCAAATTGTCTGAAAATATAAAATTAAAATTAATCTAGTTCTAAATAATCCAGTCTACCAAAAAATAATATGGATATAAATAAAATAACCATGAAATAATTAATTTTGATTTAAATGATTATTTCCACCCAAAAAAATCTATATATAAATAACATAACACTTATCAAATACTCCGTATTTGCTATCGATTATAGTTTTGGTAACTATGGTTATAAAATATTTTTGATTTATATAAATAACATAATTTATAAAAAGTCATCACATGCACAATCTATATATATTTGTTAGTTGATTACATATATAATCTATATATTATTTTGGTAATTCCTAAATGTTCTCAACAAAAATCAAAAATTCCTATCTAACTAAAAAATTATTTTTTGAGAAAAATATATAATATAGATATGGATTTTATTTAATTTTTTATGAGAAAATATTTTATTCAAAAAAATCTTAGCAAGTAAGGAAATTCATAAATGTATTATATCATATTATATTCATTTAATGTCATTCGTCTATTTATCTATTAAAATATATAATGTAATTATTGATAAATCTTCTAGTACAAATTACTAGTTGGTGTTTGATTAACACGATTTTTAAGGTATTTAAATTAAGTTGTGTTTGGATTCCACAATGTTTTAATTATATAATGCAATTGTTTTATCTCGATTTATATGATTATTTGTTTAAATTACTATTCTAACTCGATTTTTACGAGATTTTTATTTGTACAACCAAACACCTGCATAAGTTGAGATATAATAATTGCATCTATTATCATAAGGAGAAGTCGTTTGTGCTAAGTGGTGTTTTCTCTTCAATCGTAGTATTTTTAAACAATTGAAGTTTTTCCTAATAGGCAATATAATACAATAACATATGATAACGATAAGATTTTACCAACTTTTTATCCAACTCCAATTAATCAAAATAGCAATAATAATCTAAAAAGGGTTTTGACAACATAAAAATTAGAAAGCATCGTGCTTCTTAAAAAAATGACTCAAACATCTATCTATCTATTATTATCTATAATAAAGGAGAAGATAGTCAGCCGAGACACATGACGGCTTCTCCTTATATCTATATATGCACAAGATAAAGTTTGACCCAGTTTCACTTTTTTTTTTTTTTTGATACAAAGCAAGAATTTGGGTGGTGTCAGACCCTACTGATCCACCACCCAATAGCGTCCTTTCGGATGAGAGCAAGAAGCTCTGGATGAGAAGCAAACGGCCCTTGAATCTGTCGCAGGCAAAGATGTGCTGCTTTGTCCGCCACCCGATTGACTTCCCGAAAAACATGGGTGACAGAAGAGGATTCAAAGGAGTGGAGCAAAAGAAGAGCATTGGCGATCACCAAATCAATCTCCCAAGGACACGTCCAAATCCCTTTGATTGAGTTGATAACCGAAAGACTATCCCCTTCCACTTCAATCTTCGAGATCCCCAACTCTAAAGCAGCAGACAGTCCCAACCGAAGAGCCAAAGCTTCTGCCTGCAAAGCAGAAACAGAACCACACAATAAGGCGTTGCAAGCCCGGACACTACCATGGTGGTCTCGAATGACAAAACCCGCCGCAGCATCTCCTGTGGAAAGTTTTGACCCATCAAAATTTATCTTGAAATACCCCTCCGCGGGTTTCTTCCAACGAAGATTCTTTTTCTTCCTTTGTTGGGGCATACTTACAGGTTTCATTTTTTCTATTTCTTCCCAATGAAGTGTCTTAGATTGGTTCCAATTTTGTAGTTGGAGTCTTATGTACCCTTCATGTTGTTGACCGTTCATGTAATTTTGATCATCGAATACTACTTTATTCCTAATTGTCCATAAACTCCACCAGATCAATGATAACGAGGTTGTTTGAGATTTAGTGAGTCTGGTAAATATTTCCATTACCGCTTGTTTCATATTTTTATTGGTCGTGTCCACTCTTCGAATTGTTGTTTCAATGTTTCGATCAATCTTTCCAATCAGATCAAGAGAATGGGTGCATTTTGTAAACAAGTGTTCTGCATCTTCAACCAAATGGTTGCAAAAAATACAAGGGAGAGGCACTGCCACACCCTTTTCATCAAGTCGTTTCTTCGTTGGAATTCCATTCATCACTAGTTTCCACAGAAATTTTTTTACTTTCGGGAAGCAATCCATTCCCCAAATCCATGTCAATTCGCTTTTGTGGAGTCTATCGTGTCCTGTTACCATTTCTAGGGCAGTTGAGGTGGAGAACCAACCGTTGCGGCTGGCTTTCCAGTACAATCTATCTTCAATTTCATTCATCGGAATTTGTATATTTAGAATTTTGCTTATGATGTTGTGCGGAAGTATCTTTCTTAATTCTTCAACTTTCCATTTTTTTCCAGGCCCTATGTATTGTTCCACATTCTCTTGTTCATCAATTGGGTTGTTCGAAATATTTTTCCCAAGTAGTTTCTCTCCTACAATCCACTCATCTTTCCAAAATTTGATTGTTTTCCCATTCCCTACTTGCCAAATCAACCCTTCACAAAATTCATTTTTAATTTCCATTAGTTTCTTCCACTGCCAAGATGTCTGTTTTCTTTTTTCATATTCCCATAATGGTGCATCCTTCATGTATTTTTCTTTAATTATTCTAACCTAAATATTGTTCGGTTCAGCCAAGATTTTCCACAATAACTTCATTTGAAGTGCTTTATTCATGTCTTTCGATTTGTTTAGTCCTAACCCGCCATATTTCTTTGGTTTGCATATTTTATCCCATCCTATCAATGGCTTATAGTTCATGTCCTTATTCCAAAAGAAGGATCTGTTAATTTTATCTAGTTCTTTATGCGTGTCGGTTGGTAGTCCAAAATTTTGCATCACATAGTAAGGTTTAGTAGCAAGATTTGTTTTAATTAGAACAGCTCTACCCTGTTGGGAAAGTGAGTTTGCCTTCCATTTTGTCAATTGAGATTTTGTCCTTTCCACAGTGTCTTCAAAAGTGTTCCTGTTTACTTTTCCATTTATAATGGGGCACCCTAAGTACTTTTCAAGTGCAGTATGGTTGGTGATTTGAAGTATATTTTGAATATTCTGTTTCTGTTGGTTCGTGACCCCTGAAGTTACTTGAAAAGCTGATTTGTGAAAATTTACTTTTTGTCCCGATATGCTACAATATTCATCAACGATTTTTTTCACTTGGATGCAAGATTCTGAGCTTGCTTTGGCAAATATCATGATGTCGTCTGCAAAAGAAAGAAATGGTACTCTAGTTCCCGATTTAGTCATCTCAAATCCTATCGTTTTTCTTGATTCATTACTTGTCATTTGTAGTTTCCTTGCAAGTATTTCAGCTCCAATAACAAAAAGGAGCGGGGAAATTGGATCGCCTTGTCTAAGTCCCTTCTCTGGTCTGAAAACATCTGTTGGTCCATCGTTGACAAGAATGGAATAGGAGACGGTTTTCACACATTCTTCAACCCAAGAGATGAATCTTGAGCAAAAACCGAATTTTTTCAGAACTTGGAAGAGGAAATCCCAATCAACCCTATCATAAGCCTTTTCCATGTCTAACTTTAGTGCTATCCATCCCTCTTTGCCTTTTCTTGATTTGAAAGAGTGAAAAATTTCGTGTGCGATTAGAACATTGTCTTGTATTGCTCGCTTTGCTACAAAAGCCCCTTGTAATGGGTGTATAATCTTTTCTAGAACAGTTTTCAATCTATCCGCACTAATTTTGGCAATTGTCTTATAGATTGTAGAGCACAAACTAATTGGTCTATAATGGTTCGTGGAGCTTGGGTTTTCACATTTTGGGATAAGTGAGATAAAAGTCTGGTTAATCTGTTTCAAGAGCTTTCCAGAATGGAAAAAACTTTTGATCGCTCTAATTACATCGGGCTCAACAATATCCCAATATTTTTGATAAAACTCTGCTATCATCCCATCTGGACCCGGTGATTTATTTTTCCCAATTTCGAACATCGCTTTTTTAATTTCTATATTTGTTACCGATTTTACCAACAATTCATTATCATTTGTAGAGATTTCTGGATCGATTAACTGGAGGTATTCATTGAGTAACTGTGTGTTAATATTGGTTTTTTTATATCTCCTCTCAAAGTCTGTTTTAATTTCTTTTGCTATATTTTCCTCTCCTATTATCTTGGTTCCTTCTGCCGTTGTTATTTCTCTTATTGTTTTTCTGTTTCTTTTTCCAGTAGCTATCTTATGGAAGTACCCTGAGTTCGTGTCTACAAGTTTGAGGTGCTTAGTTTTCGCTCTTTGGTTCCAGTAAATCTTATGGTATTGAAGAATTTTATCTTTTTTATTTAGTAGTCTAGTTTGCTTTAAGCTGGTTTGTGTATCTTGTGTTCTGGCATTTTGTTTTTGAATTTGAATCAGGTTGTCATCAATTTCTTTGAGTTGTCTGAAAATGTTCCCAAAAGATTTCCTACTCCACTCTTTAGAGAGACGTTTGAGAAGGAGTGTTTTCTTAACAAGTTTAAACATGTATGATCCTGTGACATTTACTCGCCAAGCTTGTTTGACAATGTTTCTATAATCATTTCTGCTCATCCACATTTTCTCAAACCGAAATGGCTTTCCTTTGTAGTTGTTATCTAATCGGAGTTCTAGGGAAATTGGACAGTGATCTGAAGATGTGAATGCATGATTTGTTGTCAAAATTTCAGGAAACCATTGCATGATTTGGGAGTGGACTAGAACTCTATCAAGTTTTTCGTATATGTTATCAATATCCGTTTTGTTTTTGCGCCATGTAAACTCGTTTCCTAGCGTCGGGATTTCCATGAGTTCACAATTGTTCTTGAAATCTCGAAGACGTTTGAATCTATTTAGGCTAGGCGTGTTTCCACCCCATTTTTCACTAATGCTCTGTATTTCATTCAAATCCCCAAGAACAATGCATGGGAGATTAATGTTACTAATATGACTTGTGAGTTTGTTCCAAAATTTATTTTTCTCCCTTTCGTTTGGTGGAGCATAGACAAAGAAAATGGCTAGAACCACATTTTGACTTGGGATCGAGATTTTAAACGAAATAAATCTTTGGTCTTTTACCAAGAGTTCTATTGTTTCGTTGTGTAATTGGTAGCTTTTCCACAACACACAGATCCCACCCGATCGTCCAACCGCGGGAACCCATTCAATTGAATCGAAGCCAAGCTTTTTCCAGATTTTCTCGTCTGGTTGTCGCTCTGTCTTAGTTTCCATCAATGCCAATATCTGTATGCTTTGGATCTTACAAAAACTGTCAACCTCTGCCCATAGATTCCTACGACCAATTCCACAGGAGTTCCAAGAGCTAATCTTCATTTATACTTTTGATTATAAATTGGGGTCTCTCTCTGTGTTCTGTTTTTCTATGGGCTTTTTTAACCTTGGTATGCAAAGGTGCAGAGTTTTCAATTTTCTTTTGTAGGTCTATCTTGTCAAAGATTTGAGAATGTGGTTTCAAAATATTTTTTATCTGTCTTTGTTTGTTCTTTTTTCTGTAGTCCATTTTATCATTCTCATTTTTCTTCTTAGAAATATGCCTTCTTGTTTTAATTTTGGTATTAATTTGTTCCTTATTTTCTTGTTCAGTGAGCTTTGATTGTTTAATCAGTTGGTGAGGGAGAAGGAGTTGTTGGACGAAATTCTTATTACTTATTCCTAATCGCTTCTTTTGGTTCATTGTTTCTTTATGTTGTTGTCCCAGCATGCATAAAGCTATTTTGTTCGATTCCTTATCTTTTTCTGAAAGGAGCAGAGGACCATTGGATGCATTATCATGTGAGTTCTTTTGTCGGTTGGGTTTGTTCATGTGACACACAAGGTAGACACAAATGAGTTCACATATCCAAGCCGGATAAAACCAGCCCCAACAGCACCAGCGAAGGTGAGATAGAAAAGCACAGGGTCGTAAGAGTTGAAAAAGAACAAGAATGCACACCTGGTGTCAAGAGAGATGTTATGTTGAGAGCCTATTGTAACGGCCCGGAATTATGATTTTCGGGTTACGTTTCAAGGGATGAAAACCCTTGTTCGGATCTTGCAATCCAGGTACGGGTCGAGGTTTCAAACTCATTTCAAAGGTCAGTAGAAAGAGTGATTTCAAACCCTAAAGTATCGTAGGGCCGTTGGGTACCCTTAACATGTCCTAAGACTATGTCGTGAAATCCAATTCAAATGAAATAAAGCGGAAGCAAAGTTAAGATACAATGACACAACAGAATCGGGTCAAAACCAAATCATAAACAAGTGATTACCATTTGCCAAGTTAGATTATTAGTCAGGTTCTTTGATTCGCCCAAGGGTTTCCCGTCACATAAGCATGGAGCAAACAAGATCTGCGGAAATACCTTTAAAAGAAGAATGGGGAAAGGAGTCAGATCGAGCCACTCATGCGGGACCGGCAGTCCTCGCTGAGGCCACATAGTATGTGCTATACCTAATAAAGATGCTCTAATGCAATACGGAAGTCAAACACACTAGCATGCTCCTAATTCATAATAATGTGCAGAAATACTGTAAAGGGCCCAAGACAATGCCAACGGCATATCCCTCTCCTACCTCCACCCCTTCCGATAGGCGGAGACTGGCCAGCTCGTGAATGCATTCATTCATAATAGGGCGGCACGCATGCCTAACCCGCTCCACAATAAAGCCCGCAGGCATATCATAATATAAGGAAGTTCATGACTCGATTGACTCAGGGTACCCGATGAGGCTGGGCTACCCTATGACCCTAGCAAAGACTCTAGGACTATCACAGATAACATCCGTTCTGTTTCAAACGCATAAAGTAAACAGATGCTCAATAAATTAGTGCAACCTAAACATGATACTACATGGCATGCTTTTATGCATATGCAACACCTAACATAAAATGCAACAACAGGCATGAATGTCCAACCTGAGTAAGCCCCCTAGGGAACTTACCTGAGAATGCAGAACAGCAATTAACGCAATCAAGAGCCCAAATGCATGTCCTAAAAGCAATCCAACCGCAATACACACCTATCATCAAGCCATTTCCATAAGCTACTAGTCCATCATTCATACACACGAACTCCACGTTCTCAGCATGCTCAAAACCAACCGATAGTAAAACCATTCATTTCCAATCAACCCATCGATAAATCTTACCAACAATATTTCCAAACTCATCTCCCAAAGTTTTCCAAAGTCTTAAATCTCAAGTTAAGTCAACTAATATCCAAAACAATTTCTCAATCATATTTGGCCAAATTCCAACATTTATCATTTAAACCCTTAACAAATTCCCAAAATCACATTATTAACACAATCCCGGCATTAAACATTTAAACCTTAAAACCAATATCTTAAAAATCGTATTATAGGACTAATTCCGGCATTTTGGTTTCTCAAACAACAAATCCTTAAAATGTATTTCCGAACTTAAGATCTCTTTTTAAATAATTTATCAAACAATGCTTAACTAAATAAAATATCAAATTTAAATCCTCTTAAATAATATTCTATCAACAATATTTAATTAACATGACGCCGTAAATTAAATCTATTTTCAAAATACCTATTTATAATTTCAAATCAACAATTCATATCGAAATCCCTAAAATCGCATATTAACATATCACAACACACATATTCCAAAGAATAACATTTTTATAAAATATTTCTAAAATCTCAACCATATTCATTTAATTAGACCATCCTTTTTTTAAACTACTAAAACTCACCCTTATAATTATAAAATTCCAAAACCGACCCTCCATATTCATTTAAATTCCAAAACCGACCTTTATTTTATTTTCCTCAAAACCGAACCCAATGATGGAGAATGATCCATTTGTTTTGACAAACCAGGCCCAATTTACTTGCTTTTAAGACAACCCAAAAAAAATAGGCCCATTCCCCCTCTAAAATCTGATCCAAGTAAAACCCCAACCCAATCTCTTATTTTTCTTAAAAAGAACCGATTCACTTATTAAAAGGCTGAACCGAACCCATTTATTTAAAACAGAAAACCGGACCAAATTGAATCACTATTCATCGCCTTCTCCCTATACTCCCTGTGTTCGAAATTCAGCAAGAGGAAAAGGGGCAGGGGAAGCTCGCCGGCGACACCGCACTCCGACCACCAAAACAACACTCATGGACACGGAATCGACAAGAAGAAGGAAGGGAAAGGAAGTGCTCACCGAGGTTTCGAAGGTTCACCGGAAAACTCGCCGAGGGCTCAATTGGAGCTCGTCCGGCCTCGCCGGAGTTGGGAGCTGCGTCAGAGGTGTCCTAGGGGGAGTGAAAAGGATTAAAGCTTCACCTTTACGCTGATTGGAGGTGAAAGGAAGGGAGAGGAGCGAGGAGGCTCTTACCGCTCGAGATCGGAAAACAGAGAAGAGGCAAAAGAGAGGCGGCGGCTGAGCTCGTCGGGGACTTCTGGGGCTGCCGCTTCTACGTGGATGTCGAGGGAAAAGTGATGGAAGAGGTGGCTGCTGGGTGTCGGAAGAAGAAGGAGGAGCTACCGTGGGTGCTCGGTGGGCTTCTTCGAAGAACAGAGGGAGCTTGGTGGCGCCTGGTGGCCGGAGCTGAGGACGGTGGTGATGCTGGCGGTCCGGAGGCAAAGCGGTGAGAGGGTCTAGTGCTCAGTGGTGGCGGCAAGGGTCAAAAAGGAAAGGTTGCCGGAGCTCACGGTAGCGGGGAGGAAAGAAGCAAGGAGGAGGAAGAGAGCTTAGGGGGTGGTTGGGGTTTCCTTGAAAATGAAAGGTAAGGGGGTTTGGATCATCTTTTGTTTTGAACAGGGGAGGGTAGCAGTAGGCAATAGCCTTCGGTCAAACAAGAGGACAGAACTTGCAGTTTGTTTGTTTGTCCAAATAAATCAAGTAGAGAGTGAGGGAAGGTGAGGATAGAATTTGTCTAAAGGGGTGAAGATGAGGATTTTAAAATATCTGATTTTTTTTTTTTGACCTAAATCCCTTTTATTTTATTATTTATTAAAATTTATTATTTAAAAATCCGAGCCTTTACACCTATCATCATTTCCATTTTGTTCATTTGATCTCTTTGCAATTTTTCCTCCGAGCATTTAGTTGGCTCATATACCTTGTCAATTTTGTCTACAAGTATTGATCGATGCTCAACAGGGCACTTGCAAATCTCCGGAGCAATGAGAAGATTTGTGCAAGGTTCAATTTTATTTGGTCGAGGCTTCCTCCTTGTCATGGACAACTTCCAAATAGCCAGGAAATCAAAGCAAAATCCATTAATCTTTATCATAAAATCCACTTTCAAGGCTACATACATACCAATGTACCACAGATAACTAGACAAAAAGAAATGCCATAGTTGATATTCAAACTGACAGTCCGGATTACATTTTCTAAGGATGCCACATATCATGCCTTGGGTTTTCTTTTGATCTAATCTTTGGTTGTTCTTAGATGTTATCAAAGGGTCTAAACACAGATCATACTTGTGGGTTGACTTAAGGTCAAGCACAATAAGAAACAAGGCTGAACATTGAGGATTTGATAACCATTTTTCACAAATGCAATTATCCCAAAACTTAGATTGGGTGCAAGCAATCTGAGATTCAAATGGAATTTCAGCATCATGGGCATCTCTTTCAAATCTTTGGCAATTGTTCGAAATATCAAAGTAATGCAACGGTAGACGTTTTTCCACATAGTCATAATCTAGGAGGTGGCAGGAGAATTTGAAGGCTCGGAAGAAACTGAAACAGGACTCCCCAGCAGCCAAGTTCTGAAAAATCTTCAGGTTTTTGTCACACCAGACGACAGTTGTACCAATGTATGGTTCAGTGGGCAGGTTCATATTGTCAGGCAGCTTGTTAAGATCTTTCATCTGGGTCAAGTTTTTCAGGGAGATTCTTACCCGTTCTTTATTCAAAGTTTTGATAAGTTTAGAGCTTTTGATATTCAAGCAATTTGATAAATCATACAGGCACAGCAAATCAACAAGGGTACTAAAATATGCAAGGAGTAGCAACACATCAATTAAGGGGTTCATGATATTTTTCTTTTCATCTCTAACACACACAGATTCAGGTAAGCAGAAGCCAGAGCAGTCGGGTAAAGGGTTCAAGTTCTTAGAATTGAAGGGGAAATTTCCAGAAAATTGAGACGAAATTTACAATTTCAATAGATCAAGTTTGGTGTTGAAAGCAGTCCATCTATAAAATGATAAGTCAACAGAGTGGGGGAACCTGTAATAGGGAAACGCAGCTACGAGTCTCGGGATAGCCATTTCATGAGACAACCACACCACATGCGGGAGAGAGAAAGCGGGTAGGGCCGTGACCCGGAGGACCCGGACCACAACAGAGAAACCAGAGAACCCCGAGCGCCAAAATCGCCACCGCTTCCACTTCGGCCGCCGGCACCAGAAGAAATGACCATAGGTCGATTTGTGATTCGCCATGACAATAGTTTCTTTCGGGCTTTTGGTTTCTGAGATGCATCTGCCTTCACCGTCTTCTTTCTTCTCAGCCATCTTATATTCCTTGGAATTTATCCTCAATCTGGAAGCAAGACAGAGGGAGCCTTTCCGAAGCTCCCAAGTCGACGTCGCATAAACTTGTTTCAGCTTTTTGATTTTGGGTTTGTGTTGGCGTTCATCTTCTTTCAAGCGCTTCTTGATTTTTTTTTCCAGCTCCTCCTTCAATTTGGCGGTGAGAGTCGGGGATCTGAATGAGTATTTTCCAATCCCGAATATAGGAGTCCAGATTTTTAGCCTTGATGCATCTCCGGCGAATGGGTCGTCGATCTTCCGGTGGTGACCATGGTGGCGGCGGTCTTTATTTTGGGCTCTAGGGTTTCTCTTGGGAGTCTCTCTCTCTAGTTTCTCTCTCATGCTTAACTATAGTATATGATTTGACCCAGTTTCACTAGATATGCATATTAGTCATGTGAACCAATCAAAGATTTTTTTTAAAATAATCAATATATGCATATGATAAAATTTGACCCAATTTGATTAGATATAAATATATTTTTAGAATATATTAACCAAATTTTATTAGATATGGATATTATTCTTATGAACATATCACAAATTTTTTAAATAATCTATATATGCATAACATCAAATTTTTAGAGGATATTAACCAATTTTAAGTGTTATTTTATTTATATCTAGATTACTTTTTGGTGAAAAATTATTTATGCAAAAATTAATTATTTAATAATTTTTATTTTATTTATATCTATATTATTTTTTTGAGCCAAAAATACTAATATATAAATATGTAGTATTTGATAAGTGTTATTTTATTTATACTACTTATTTAATTTTTTTTAATAATTTTCAAAAATATTTTAAAAATATTTTTTTTGGTAAAAAAAATTATGATATTTTACTTTATTAAACCTACCTTTCTTATTTTATGTTAAATACAGTATTAATTTATTTTATCATTAAATTTTTATTTTAAAAAAATTGCACCATTACGCAAAATTAATTAATTGTATCTATAAATTGAAAAGAATAAAGAGGGAATATAAATACTAAACAGGCCCGCTAAGGCGTTAAGCATTAGGTTTTCCAAAGCATTTCAGAATACCGAATGAAAAGAAAACCCATTTCCTCATCCGCCATCGCTGTACTCCGTCGGCTTCCTCGATCTCTCTCTCCAGTCCCCACTCACGGTGACGAATACGAACAATCCCCCTTCCGCCTCTGCCGCCACGGCCACCACCATCAAATACCACACCGAGAGTCCCAAGGTCGAAAACCTTACAGAAACCCTAACCCTAACTCCTTCTGACGCTTCAACTCCCGTATCGGACTCCCCTCTCACATCTCCACTACCATCCACCGCCGCTGAAGAAGACGCGACGAAGGATCCGAATGCAAAAAAGGCGCCGGCTGCGACGGAAGCAGTGACTAGCTCGCAGGCGAACGATGTTGAGAGGAAGGCCCGCCGCGCTGAGAGGTTTGGGGTTGCCTCTCCAGTTATCTGAGAAGGAAAAGCACTATTCTAGAGCTGAGAGGTATATTTGGCATTCATTTGTTTTTTCTCGTATGCATAATCTCTGATTTTTAGAGCATTGATCTCTGTTAGAATTAGCTCGGATACGAACTCGAACTGAGGGAAACAAGCCTAGAAATCAACTACTGTGAGAGAACGTTGATTCGAAGGACATTGGATCTGGAATTAATTTGTTTGACATGGTTAGAGATTTGGGAACTGATTTTCTGAAATTGGATAATTCGCATAGTGATCTAAGGGGGTTACAGATTCATGGTTAGGTTTTGTACTCTTCCTTCACTTGAATGACATTGTTGCTTATGAAAGCAATTGTTGTTTGTTTGAAGATAATTGGTAGCTACTTTTTGATATTGTGAGCAGATGCGTAGTTATTTGGTATATTTAAACAATATTCTGTGCTTTTATTTGGTATTTGGAGTTAGTCTCTTAGAACCTCTTAACGGATGGTTTCAAGTCAAGCACTTAATGATTTTTGTTTGGGTGTGCAACAATTTACATGGATTGATCATCTTGATGGTTATTGAGTACAAAAAAAACAGTATAGTATTATCCTTATAATTGGTATATATTCAGGGTTAGGGAAACATTCAATGCAGGTGATCTTGATTTGCATTTGGGCATTGTCCTTATTCTTTAGTTATTGCAAATAAGAAATTCGTTTCATTTGGTTTAACATTCGAAAAGGAATTGGGGTTATAGGTGGATATGAAGGGTTGTATGTGCTTTAACAAATTTTAATTGAGTAATTTTGCTTTGTTATTTGATGTGAGCTTGTCTGTTTTCTAGCATCTTTTCTTGTACAGAACTATCTAAATGTTTTAGTTCTTCAATATCTGCAGCATCTTTGACTAGAAATATGAAGTTTTATGTGGTGCTTGGTTGTTTTATTCAACATAGTTCCTACTTTTGGGGACTGAGGTGTAATGCTTTTCTTCCAATCTACTTGTGATTGGGGTGTAACAGGTTTGGCACTTAGCCAGGATCAGGATCAGAATCAGATGGCTCTTTGGACCTGAAGAGGAAAGCTAGAGCTGAAAGGTTCCTCTCGAAGAGCGATACCTATTTATTGCATTTTGGTACAATTTAGATTTGTTATCTAATTTCTTGCTTGACGAGGAGGCAACGAAGAAAAGCTAGAGTTGCAAGATTTGGATCAAAAGTTAAGGTAGATTCTCAAGAAGAGGAGGAAAGGAAAGAAAGGGTGCTTAGGTGTGTTTATATGTGCAGGATGTAGATCTTCTACTTCTTGATATATTTTTTATTCCCACTAAATGGTTTTTCTTTCGCATATGAAATCTCTTTGTTTGATGTTTTACAGGTTTGCACCGGCTCCTCTATCAACAAATGGAAAGTAAATTGTTGCACTTGTAATGAAAAATGTGCTGATATCGATATATTTTTTGGGCAGGTTAGAAATCTGCTTTTGAGCCCCCTCTTTCCTAGATCTTATATATGAAATAGATTAAATTGATGACCCTTTGTTTGCTTATTTGTGTCAAGGGCTGAAGTTTGTATTTTTCATCCAAAACTCCCAACCCTGCCATTATCTTGGGTGCTTGATTATGTGAGCGGGGCTACGGGAGGACAAAGATGTTTCTTCTCTATTGAAGCTATCGCAAAAAAAGAATGGAAATGTTGTCAGCTCCAGATGGGCCTTAATGTATTGCTTCTGAAGGCTACACAAGTCACACAAGTTGTCTTGGACCTATATCATGTCAGAATATGTATGACAAAAGCATTGAGATCGCGGAGTTTGTGTACAAAGTACAAAGGGTGCTGATGACGTGAACTTTGGATAAGGTCCCAAATGATGCTTTTGTGGTTTACGAGGGCTACATGGTGTGTATAACTGTTTAATAGGTTAGAGAGACTTGCAATAAGATGTACTGTATAATATTAAAGTTATATTTCACTTATTATCAATTTTATAATTTCTTTTGTAAGATTTTAATTTATTTTGAAATTATAATATGCAATTTGTCAAGAATTTGTATGCTCTATAAATTTCCTCGCTATAAATAAATGTTAATAGTGACTAAATTAAATTCTCGTTGAATAATATATTTCACTTATTGTGACAAGAATTTCCTCGCCAAAATTATCTAACATCGAGAAATAAAATTTGTCACAAAATGTCTATTTTTACAAAATTCTAATTTTCAAAAGTTATAATTACTAATTATCATTAATGAGGAAATAAATAATTTAGCGAGGAAATTACTTTTATCGATAAATATATATTTAGCGACTATTCTCGAATCCTTCACCTATTTTCGCGACAAAATGTATGTCTTTTTGCGATGAAATTTTTAGTCGCCAATAAAATGGACAAAATTTGATATCATCATTAACGACGAAAAAAATAATTTAGCGATGAAATTGCATTCGACGCCAAATACATTTTATGACTATTTTTGAATCCTTCCACTTGATTGGCGACAAAAAGTTTGACATTTAACGAGGAAAATATTAGTCACTAAATAGTTACTGCGAGAAAAAATTGTTTCATCGCTAATACTTTTAGCGACGAATTTTTTTTCCCTCGACTAACCTTTCCTTGACGAGCTTTTTGCGATGAACTGACGACGAAATGTATTTCCTCGCCAAATATCTTCGGCGACAAAAACTCAATTTTGAACGACGAAAAATTTCCCCGCTAATAGGCATTTCTGTTGTAGTGATTTGACAAATTATTCGTATGATTTGTCTTGTTTATTATCCTGTCAATTATTTAAAAAAAAAACGATATGTATTCTTGGTGAAATCATTACATTCTTAAAACATAAATAAATTATTATATATCATATTATTATTTGGTAAATTTAGAATCATTATTCATATATAAATAGAATTATCATTCGTATAGTATAATAATTAATTATTATATCATATTATTATTCATGAATCAATCGAAGAGTGAAGTGTAATTCAAGTGACTATTATTCGTATATACCTTTTGATATAAATATTCGTAGGTATAGGTAGGACAATTTGAATGTATGTGATAGTTTATTCGGGAGTAGAAAAAAAGGTGGAACATCTAAATGGAGATAAGATTATTCGTATGTATTTGAAAGGTTATTCATAAGTACGGTACATATTATTTATATGTATAGTGATAGTTAACAATATTCATCTGTATGTGTTAGTTAAGATTATTCGTACGTATACGCTAGGTTATTCATATGTACAATACATATTATTCACTGGTACAGGTAACTAATTAGTGGGAGGTTATAAAATGACGTTAAAAATTACAAAGCATTATAAAAAAAAAAAGTGATATGTTCACCTGTTTAGAAACAAATACAAAAAATTTGATATGTTTATAAACAAATACAAAACATATGTAAGAGAACAATTATTAGTATGTGAGAAGACAATTATTCACGAGTTAAATGAGGTTAAAAGAATAAAAAAAAACTTATAAATTATTTGATGAGATCAAAAAGAGTATTCATATGTAAGAGAAAGTTTGAAAAAAATATCTATAAAAATTATGCATTATTTAATTAGTGGTTTTTGAAGAAATTTATATGTTATTCGGTGAGGCGGGAATCATTATTCGTTAAATCGGAAATGATTATTCATAGATATAGAATCATTATTTGTATAAAATCATTATTATTTAAACAGTTATTTTGAAATATTAAAAAAAATGTAAGAGAATGATTATTTGTATATAAAAAGAAATATTATTAGTGTGTATATATTTTATTATATTAGTTTTTTTTATTAGGAAAGAATTTATTTTATTATATTAGGGTGCTAGTGGTAGTGTGTGTATATTTTATCATTTAAAAATTAAAACATTTATGCCCCCACACTAGTACTGTACAACGTACTCCGAAATCCAAATGGTGGAACCGTGGAAGAAGCTTTCATTCGTATTTGTATCACATGCGTACAAATGGAGAGTACGTAAATTCCGTTGTGGGTCCCACTCTTTTATTTATTAAAAAGCCTGATATTTATGTTGAATCTACGCCGTCCGTTATATATATATATATATATATATATATATATATATATATATATATATATATATATATATATATATATATATATATATATATATATATATATATATATATATATATATATATATATATATTTATGGATCTTGATAAGTTTGTTTAATTTCTACCCTCTTATACTATGTTGTTTGTCATATCAATTTTGATAGAATTTATGAGGGAAAACAATGTTTGTACCTTAATCTAAAATATTCAACATGGTTTAGTTGAGTGACTACTAAATTCACATGGAACTTAGGGTTTCATGCATATACTGTGCGCCACAACAATAGAATTAAATGAGCTCTATGGTATACAAAACATAGAATATGAATGTTTGGCTAATGAATTCTATGATATTTGAAGGTTTATAAATATTATGTAAAGAGTGATTTTCTTTAAGTTTGAAAAATTATATACATAATGACCATTTTAGGGTTTTAGCAGGCATATCAGATGAACTTGGAACTACCAAAAAAACTTAGGGTTTCATATGCCCGCAGTCATATAAGCAGGCCGCCGAGAGCTTTACAAGAAAGTGGCTTCTTTTCTTTTAAAACGTAAATTGTTATAATTAATATACAATCTTTGTGATTTTTATCCTAAATCATCATAATAATAATAATAATAATAATAATAATAATAATAATAATAATAATAATAATAATAATGTATACTATTAATTAATGTATGATCTTTGTGATTTTTATCAAAACGTGTGAAATAGCCTGGTATAAGATCTTGGTATGTGTTGATGATATGTATACATACATTTTGGAAAAATGGCTTAAACTAATAATAACTATCATGTATGACCAAAAATTAATACGAACAAAAGATTATTGGAGAGTAGTTATAATTATATTTCTAACTTGTTTAGTGAATTTGTTTTAAAAAATATAACCCGAAGATTATTGGATGTAATTATAATTATATATTGAATTGCAAAGTTAATGTGTATATTCCCCCAAGAAAGAAGTCTCATTTTAAAACAATTTTAAAAATAAAACAATTTCTATTATATAAAATTCAACTGGTTTGAACTTATATAAAAGTTACCTCAGGTTGAAATTTAAATTTAAATAATTATTTAAATGTCACTTTATTTTAAGATTAAAGTATAAATTAAAGCAAATATCTAGCAAAACGTGCGAAATAGTCGGGTAAAAGATCTTGGTATGTGTTGATATGTAACACACATTTTGGAAAAATGGCTTAAAGTAATAATAACTATCATGTATGACCAAAAATTAATACGAACAAAAGATTATTGGAGATTTGGAGAGTAGTTATAATTATATTTCTAACTTGTTTAATGAATTTTTTTTATAAAATATAACCAGGAGATTATTGGATGTAATTATAATTATATATTGAATTGCAAAGTTACTGTGTATATTCAAACTTATCACGTTTGATGGGTATAGAGAAAAGAAAAAAAAGTCATGTTATTGAAAGTTGGAGTTGGAGAAGGGAGTAGCAGGCCTACGCGCAGACAACGATATAGGATTTCCCCCAAGAAAGAAGTCTTCTTTTTAAAAAAATAAAAAAATAAAACAATTTATAGTATATAAAATCCAACTGGTTTAAACTTATATAAAAGTTACCTCAGGTTGAAATTTAAATTTAAATAATTATTTAAATTTCAATTTATTTTAAGATTAAAGTATAAATTAAAGAAAATATCTAGCAAAACGTGTGAAATAGCCGGTATAAGATCTTGGTATCTGTTAATATGTATACACACATTTTGGAAAAATGGCTTAAACTAATAATAACTATCATGTATGACCAAAAATTAATAAGAACAAAAGATTATTGGAGAGTAGTTATAATTATATTTCTAACTTGTTTAATGAATTTTTTTTATAAAATATAACCCGGAGATTATTGGATGTAATTATAATTATATATTGAATTGCAAAGATAATATGTATATTCAAACTTATCACGTTTGATGTGTATAGACAAAAAAAAAGTAGTCATGTTATTGGAAGTTGGAGAAGGGAGTAGCAGACATACGCGCAGACAGTGGCATAGGCTTTTCCCCAAGAAAGAAGTCTCGTATTTAAAACATTTAAAAAATAAAACAATTTATAGTATTGGTGGAAAATACTTCAGATGGATCCGGATTGTGGGCCGTTAGATTGATGTAAACGGACGATCAAGATGTGATATTGGTGTTAAGCCCAACATATATACTTATAATGACCACCACAATTTTATTCTTACCAAATCACCACCCTAGATTACTAAAGCTGACCCAACTTTTTAAGTTTTGCCAAATGCCCTAAACCATTAATATAATTAATTACTACTTATGTACATCGTATATATGATATTGGTGTTAACCGAATGACTCCGGTACTTCGATTAAAACATCAACTATATATATATATGCTGTTAAAAGATCAATCTTCAACGTAATACTAAATCAGATAATTGGATTCCAACTTAAAGAAAGAGGAATTTTGTCCAGAACTGTAGATAGTATATCTCTGTCTTGACTAAAAAAAATAGATAATGTATCTGTCTCTTTCTCAATTTTAATTATCCGTACAATGGTTAGATATATATAAAATCTCTCCCCATCCAAGGATCCTCTACACATCAATATAGTCTAAATAGATTATCGAATTATTGTAGAGTGTGAATAATTAAGTCTGTCTAAAATATGATTCTTTAAGATATAAATTTATAATCCTATCAACATATCGGTATAAAACCTGAAAATATTATGTAAAATTAAGTTCGCATGTAAATTTAAGCCCAACATATATACTTATAATGCCTACACAATTTTATTCGTACCAAATCACCACCCTAGTTTACTAAAGCCGACCCAATTTTTAAGTTTTTCCATATCGGCACCCTAAACAATGATAACAATCAATGAATACTTATTTACATCTTAGATGGTATATTGGTGTTAACCGGATGACTCCGGAACATCGATTAAAATTTCAATTATATAAATGTCGTTAATTAGAAGATCAATCTCCAACGTAAGACTAAATCATATAATTGGATTTCAACTTAAAGAACAAGGAATTTTGTGCAAACGTTAGATAGTACATCTTTTTCCTTACTAAAAAAAATATAATGTATCTAACTCTTTCTTAATTTTAACTATCCACACCGTGGTTCGATATATATAAAATCTCTCCCCATTCAAGGATCCTATACACATCAATATAGTGTAAATACATTATCGAATTATTGCAGAATGTGAATAATTAAGTCTGTCTAAAAGTGATTCTTTAAGATATAATAACTTTATAATCCTATCAACATAACGGTATAAAACCTGAAAAATATTATGTACAGTAATTTCGCATGTAAAGTGAAGCCCAACATCACGTAAAGTGATTTCCTTTTTGTAAAATCGCATCATATTTAAAACTCTATTCAACTGACTTCGATATTTAAATTTTAGTAATTAGTTAAATTTAAAATTATGTCAACATTAAAGTATTATTATTTTATAGTAAATATATAGCAAAACGTGTGAAATACGGATACTATGGTCGGGTAAAATATCTTGGTATGTGTTACGTTGATATATATGTACACACATTATGTATGACCCAAAAAAATACGAAAAAAAAGACACAAAAAATTACACATTATCAACCTATAAACCAAAAAATTACAAACTATTATATTCCCAATTTAAATAATATAAACTTTAAAAGTTGGATTATGAAAAATCTTGTTATTTGTGGATATATTGAACCCCGCCTACCCTAGTACTCTACATAGAGAAAAGAATTGATTGTAAATTACCAACACTCATTGAGCCAACGTAACTGGCCACTTAAATCCTTTGAATTGATCTAATTATTAATTATTACTCCATTTACACACCCCAACCGGAATTAACTCCACCCGACCCCTATTCCATGGAAATGGTTTATAAATTAGGTCAAATTGCATATATATCCCTAAAAACTTGATGAATTGGATATTTACACATCAAACTCCAAAATTTTTATTATACCCAATCAAATCATGAATAAATACAATGATACGGGGATTATATAACACACTTATTTAATTTTCAAATAATTACAAAAAGTATTAATTTATAGTGACATGTTGTGAGCTGAATCTGCCATGTTTTACAGTAACTTTTATATCGTTTTCTGAATACATTTCATGCATTTGGGCTAAGATAGTACAAAATCTATGTAGTTTATGTTTATTTGCCAAATTATGGAATCTACACCAGTTTCTGTTTAATTTCGCAGAATTCGAGACAAATTACAACAGTTCTAAGAAAGGTTGGAAATGCTCGAAAATCGACTACAGAAGTCCAAGGTCAAGAAGCAACGGAACCAGACGAATCCAGCTGGAAACCCTGAAGTACTCGATCTCGAGTTCCTTTACTCAATCTCGGCAAAGAATGTCCGAGCACACCTGGTCGAGCAAAGCTGATCGAGAAACTAAGAGCCAGAGACAACCCGACTCCGGAGCCCTACTCAATCTCGAGTAAACTAGTCAAGATCGACCAACACCCTGATGCCATGTCCGGAGTCGAGGAGCTGTGCCAAGTCGAGAAGCGGAGGACTGAAGACGCCGAGCACCAATCTACTCGATCTCGAGGAAGTTACTCAATCTTGAGGACCCCAGCAGCACCTGTCCTAGCTTGATCGAGCACCAGCTACCCGAGACGCCCAGCCAAGCCAAAGTCGACGTCACTCTTACTCGATCTCGAGTAGGTTTGGTCGAGATCGAGGAGCCATGTCCGAAGCCGCGTTACGCGGTTTGCTGTCCTACTCGGATTGGGATTGCTTGGAGCCGAAGAATGCCGAGATCTATCCACACCTATCAAGTTCTATCTATGGAGAGAAGACCTATCAACACAAGAAGATATTTTGCTCTTTTGGATATAATTTCCTTTATAGATTTAATTTCTTTATTGCATTTATTTATCTTTAAGTCTTTAGAAAATTAGATTTAGATTTAGATAAACTTTCTTACCTAGAATAGCTAGGGAATGAAGACTATAAATAAAGCCTTAGGGGCTGAGCATTAGGCATCTTATTCAATCACAATTCAATTCAGAGACAAGTAAGTAGGAGAGAGAGAGAGAGTTTGTAGCAAGCAATGTGGAAAGGCGAAAGCGGATTTGGCTTGTTCGGTTGTAAGCTTTCTTTTATTTAATTCAATGCAAGTTAGTTTCTTTTGTTTATTGATGAATTTATTGATAATGAAGAGCGAGTAGTCCACCCACTTCTAGGGTCGGGGTGAGCCCGATGGTGGCCATATAAGGTGATGCGGTAAAGGTACAATCTTTTTATGCAATTCGTCTTCTATCCCTATGAGCATGATTCTTTTGCAAGAGTTGAAGGTGATCCATGTTTGTGTTATTGAAGCGAAAGTAATCTTAATGCAACTTGGATTAATTATGTGAAAAGGGTTAGTAACAATAAGGGTTTATGCGAAAGCCTCTATTTGCCTATTTGTTAATAACGAAAGTTATTCGATGGAAAGC
This sequence comes from Persicaria maculosa, assembly GCA_963922045.1. NCBI lineage: Eukaryota > Viridiplantae > Streptophyta > Magnoliopsida > Caryophyllales > Polygonaceae > Persicaria > Persicaria maculosa. The sequence continues at coordinate 77,550,064 of OY998252.1, read as the reverse complement.
ATGATCTTTTATGCCTTTATGTGTTACTTTGCATGGTTATCGTTGCGGTGTTGATACCCTGGCTTTGGAAGTCCTTTAATATATCGATTTATTTCTTCCAAAATTTGAGGTTCTGTGTTCGAAGTTGCAATTTACAGTTTCTGTTTTTAGACGATCTCGAAGAGCCTTAGTTGATCTCGAGTACTGTTGGTCGAGATCGAGTACGTGTTTGTCTAGATCGAGTTTCTGTTGTGGTTCTGAGTTTCTGTTGTCCAGATCTTTAGTCGATCTCGAGTAGGTCTTAGTCGAGATCGACAAGCTTCTGTCTTTGCTTTATTTTCTGTCTTTTTTCTGTTATTTCTGTCTTTGTTTCTTCCTTTCTTTCTTTCTGTTTACTTTTCTGTGAGATTTACAGCTACCTAGGATCTGCTGACACGCTTCCTCGTGGATCGATCCTGACTTCTCACTACTGCATAGGGAGGGAGTCTTGTAATTATTTGCTGGGGCACGAATCTAGTTTGATCTATTTCATTATATTTTGAACTCGATTCCCTCCTTACAACATGACAATATATAATTAATTTAATATTCAAATAATCTTTTATGACCCATACTAAATGAGGAAAATAACCAATATTGATGTTTTGGTGGGTATATACTCAATTTCCGACTATAAAATAGGGCATCCACTTCAACCTTCATCGCCTACCCTATTCTCCATCTTTTTCTTATCATCCCAAACACCTTCCCCAACTTGTTAGCTTAGATGGTGAAGATAATCAAAATGTCCCCTCCTCCAACACCCGAATCCGACTCACCGCCGATTCCAGTTGCTCCCATATCCGCCCTAGAAGTCTCTCTCGACATTTTATTACCTAGACTCTCAAAGCTTGAGACCATGACCAAGGTTATGTTTCAGAGGGCCATAAAAGATGGCCACGGGAACTTATGAAGATCTTGATTGTCGGCGAGGATCCACTCGTCGATTTGCTGTGGATGTTCGAGGTTGAACAGTTCATCTATAGTGGGACACGATCACCACAAGGTCCATGACCAACGTCCCTCAACAACAATAGACTTCCAACCACCAAGGAGGAGCCCGCTGAGGAGAGTTCATCGACCACCACCAAAGAGGAGCCTGATGCTGAGAGTTCCTCGAACACGACCACGACCAACGTCCCGGAGCAGCGTCCAGCAACCAAGGAGATCAGTGAGCTCGATGGATTGTTTAGTACTTTAATGTTCCATGTTTATTGATGATTTTGCGGGGGTTGAGATCTGTGAGATCGATGGCTTTACTTTGCTTTGTTTCGTTTTGAATTCGTGAGAGAGACATCCTCTCGCTATGTTTTTATTTTCCTATTCCGAGGGAGAGACATCCTTCTTCTATGCTTAAGTAACTAGTTGGTGTTTTCCAAATCATCACCCTACCGAAATATATTAATGAAATCGATCAGTTTATTTCAACCCTACTCTCATCTCCTCACATATTGGTATTCATATTCATACTTGTTAACTACAACATGCTTGAGAACCATGTTTACGGATATTTGAACACAAGAAATACCATGTTTGACTAGGAAACACATTGAATGGAAAATGTTTGGATAGTGAACAATGTTTGACTAGGTAGTTTTTGAATGGTTACATTTTAAGTAATATATGTTTATGGATATTTAAACATAAGAAATACCATTATATGCATTTGCGAAAAAATGAGATTTCTTTAGTTATTAAATTATTATCAAAATGTAAATAATTTTTATATATAGAACATCTTTTAAAAGAAGATATTGTTAAAGAATTCACTATAACCTTTATATTATATATAAACGATACACACACACAAACAAATGCCCGCAGGCCTATCGGCAAGTCGCTGCCTTTTTTTTTTTTTGAGAAACCGCTGCCTGGTATTTTATTACATGTTGTACTTGGAGTATCATTTTCTTTCAAGTCTGCCTCTTCATTGCTTCTCTCCCTTCTGCCATCGAGCAATTTCTCTTCTTTTTCAGAAACTTTGGCAAAATCTCTTTATGCATATCAAAATCCTTTGGTGAGATTTCTTTTGAGGAGTTTCTTTGGTGAACGTAGTTTTATGGGTTGAAGGTCTCGATTTGGGGTAAATCTTAAGCTTGATTTAGCGTCTGGTTTGAGGTAGTTTTATATTTTTTTCCTCTTAATTCTACTTGTTACATTCTGTTCATCTGTTGTTGTTGTTGTTGTTGTTGTTGTTGGTATGTTGTTGTTGTTATTGTTACATTCTGTTCATTTTTACTCTTCATTCAAAACCCTCCAATACGTTCTGTTACAATTTGTTGTTGTTTTTGTTTGGATGTTTGAGATGTGTGGTTACTTGCTACGATTAATAATCAAGAGGGTTTTGAATGTAGACCCTCAAATGTGTAGTCATTTCCTCCCATGACTCACACACTTGCATTGGATTGATTTGAGTTTTAGGTATGGCTGATATTGCATTGGAGGAGTGCTCTGTTATTAAAGACAAGGGAGAGGTTGAGTTCATTGATTTTGCAGATGAAGTTTCCACAAAACTGTCTTATGAGAAACCGTTTCGAATGGCGCGGAAGAAGAATGTTGCAATTGTTGTGGATTCATATGGTAGGGGAGTTCGCCCTGGCAAACCAGTAAAGCGTTATTTCAAAAACAAGCTCCCGAACTATATCATACCAAAGGATGTTAGGGAAGTGATAGAGAGAAAGGAAATCCCTGAAGCTATCTTGAAAGGATTAACACAAGTGACTTATTCAGCTTATTTCAGGACGTTGTATAATATGGAAGAGCTACGAATTGAGGTAAGTCGTAACTTCTCTTTGTTTGGGATAGCGTGAGCAGAGAGCAAAAGTGCTTCATATAACCCTTTCATCCAAGCATAACTTGCTGATTGTTTCTCTTGGTTTGTTTTATGTATAGGAAAACATGAAAGCTTATGATATGGAATGTGTAACTTTGAAACAAACAGGGTGTTATTCCTTAGCCCTTGACGTGCCTGGACTTGCTGAAAGAAGACCCTCATTTGTCTAGGGAGACGCAGTGATTGTTTGACTTGCCAGTGATGATTATCACTCCGGCCGGCCGGAGTTATACAAGGTATGAGTGGTCATTGCTAAAAGGTTATTTTTGGCTTAAGCATCAAGTATATTACCTCCAAATATCTGTCACCTACGAACTCATGCATGGAAAAAGAAAAAACCTCATTCATAGTTTTGTTTTGGTCAACAAACATCATTCATAGTTTGTGAATATGGTATTATGATTTTCTTTGAGCAAAAATCTGGTATTAGGAGTTATCACATTGCATAGTAAGATCTTGCTGCATGTGCCGTGTTTTTTACTCACCGGTGAGATTTTAAGTGTCCATTTTAACTAAAACAACATTGTAGTTTATTAATCCCTGATAAGTTTCTCTTTGCTCGGATAGACTACGTTCTACTTGGACGAAATCTTGGTTTTGTATTTTATTCTCTAAATTAGATGAAATGTTGTTTTGGATAGGGCTGCATGAACCGTGTCATGACTGATGTAGCCTCTTTGCAGTTTACTGGGATATTCCCTAAAAGGCATAAAGATGGAAATCTGTATAATGTTCGTTTTGGGTATAACAGAGTGAATTTCAGGAGGATCTATCAAGCTATTGACTATTCAGATAAATTACACAAGGAGATCTTCTTTCCGACTCAGTCTGGTGGGAAAAGGGTAATTGCATTCGAATTTCCGAAGCCTATTTCCCATGATATTAACCTGGAGCAAGCAATGGCCGTTCGATTAATATTAGGATGCAAAGGACGAGCTCCTTATGTGATTCATGGGCTTCCTAGTACAAGGAAGACAAAAACACTAGTTGAAGCTATCCTCCAACTTTATATGAATAAACAGAATTCTCGGATTCTGGTATGTGCATATTCAAATTGCGCAGCAGACCACATATTGGAGAAAATCATTGGTGCGAGGGTGGATATCAACAAAAAAGAGATTTTTAGATTGAATGCCAGCAGTCGTCCTTTTGAAGACGTCGACCCTCAGTACTTGAAGTTATGTGTTCATGAAGAGGATGTCTTCCGTTGCCCTTGTCTTCGGAAGCTCAGTAGCTACAGGATCATAATAATGACATACATGAGTGCATCCTCCCTATATGCTGAAGGGGTTAACCGAGGCCACTTCTCTCACATCATATTAGACGAGGCAGGCCAAGCTTCAGAGCCGGAGACAATGATTCCCATATCAAACCTTTGGGGAAAGGACACAGTGATTGTTCTTGCCGGTGATCCTATGCAACTTGGGCCTATTATCTACTCTAAAGTCGATGACTCTTATGGTCTGGGAAAGTCATATCTAGAGAGATTGATCGAATGTGATGTCCACAGATCTGGGAATCCAAATTACGTGGCGATCTTAGTGAAGAATTACCGAAGCCATCCCGAAATTATCTCTGTTCCGTCAAGGCTGTTTTACAAAGGAACTTTGATTCCATCTCGAGAAGAAAGTGAGGCATCTTCATTACCTTGGACTGATCTGCTTCCGAACCCTAAGTTCCCTGTTATTTTCTTTGGCATTAAGGATTGGATGAGAGGGAGAGGAGCAACCCTTCATGTTTTAATAGGTTTGAAGCTACAAAGGTGGTCGAGATCGTAATGAAACTCGTAGCAAGGAAGGTTCCTGAACACGACATTGGGGTCATTACCCCTCACCGGCAACAAGTAATGAAGATAACGAAGGCCCTTGAGGATCGCGATATACTTGATATTAAGATTGGACATGTAGATTAATTTCAAGGCTAGGAGAGAGAAGTTATCATCGTTTCCACAGTCAGATCAACCGTGAAACACAACGATTTTGACAAGACCTTCTGTTTGGGGTTTCTGAGCAACCCGAAAAGGTCTAATGTTGCCATGACTAGAGCCAAATCATTGCTTGTCATAATTGGAAACCCCTATATCATTGAGAAGGTATTTCGCATTGAAATAACTCATTTCTTGACTTTTGTAGCTTTTGTGTTTGTGATGGATACATGGTTAATCTATTGTGTCGGTGTGTGCTTTGGCAATTCACAGGACTGGCACTGGAACCAAATGCTAATGCATTGTGCTGATAACAACTCATATCAAGGTTGTGCTCTTCTGAAGCATCGGGATCCATATAATGGCTATGCAGTGGCAGATTCAGGCCATCCAACAGACGATTGAAGTTGTTTCCACTGCTACTATTTTCAATATTTCGATTACTGTATTTGGACCCGTTTGTTTTGTGTAAACCTACTTTAGAACATTATTATCATCTTGTTTAATTTTCTTCCGCGGATTGAATAGTCACATCTTATTTAACCACGGGATGCATATACCCCAATGTTCAAAGCATCTCATATATCACAAAGATATGCCCTTCTTTCTCTATTTTTCTTTCTTACATTAAGTATATTTTTTTTATACATTCTTCAATATTCATTGCAAAAGAAAAAAAGAAGCGAACGTGCTTAAGTCATTATATAATTAAAAATATATATACTCAAGTCATATTGATTATATATATAACACATGTAATTTATGTAAATATCATTTATTTCTATTTGTACTTAATATATATAGTACATTGATCGAGGTAGGTAGAAGAAGGCCGCGGGCCACCCCGCAGGCTGCGACATATGTGTTCCACAAGTATCGAACTTTCTACATTTAGGCTAAACTGCAATATAAATGGTGGCCCAAATTTATGTCATAAATGTCCATATATCACGAAGCCCAAACTACCTTTGCCTCCGGCCCAACTAGAAAGATAAAAGAAGTTTTGACTATTGATGCTAAAGTATGGAGTATTTGTGTATGTACTTCTACCATGTATGTGTTTAGGAATTTGGTATTGTTGGTAGTGGCAGACTCCTCACTTGAGTTTGGTCTAGAAGTAGGGGATGGTCTCTTCGTGATTTAAATATTATTTTTGAACAAGATCACCTATATACTAATAAATGAACGGAGTGTATATCTTAATTTGTAACTAGAATAATTATTAGATTCCATACACATTTGTTTGGGAGCTAAATGAGTTCATTTTTTAAATACTGACAATGTCATTAAAGATGTCATGCATACAAAGAAATAAACCCAGCACAAATTTGGAGATACATTGTTGTAGGGTGGTCTTTCATGCCTTGATTCGACAAAAGTGGGCGATCTTACAACAGCCCCTACATCACCAATTTGGTTCATCTACCTCATCATCGCCGTCCTCCTCTTATAGTCCTCAAGAATTGGCCCATAGAAGCGCCATATCAAACGTCCGTCTGTGATAGGCCTCATTCCATAGGGATTTTCCTGAACAAACTTTCGGACATGGTCTGCTTTGGCTACGGATTGAAGATATTGATGAAGGAAGCCACCATGCACTGTCAAAAAATTACAAGTCCAAAGATAACAACTTAGAAACCCTCCTTCATCCAAAATTGGCATACTTATTGAAGTTGCGAGTCGCACCTAAATATTTTTCGTCTACATTCAGGTACGTATATGGACCAGGGAAAATGGCCGTGTTTTTCTATGTCAAGAATACAAAAAATTAGAATCGTATATTAAAAGGAAAGCAAAGGTTTGAAGTACAGTGACCAAGATATAGGCCCTTATGTGAATCAACATTGACATCAGTTCCTACTTACTGGATTGAGTAGCGCCTTTATGGTGTATCATCTATCAGGAGGGTGTTAGATTCGTCATATTCACCCTTCTCCCATGGAAGAGTTGGGTCCTCTTTTTCCCACAACTTCTTTAGTTCCTTAAACACTAGTGGTTTGTCATTCTCCCAAGGAATCACGTGCCCAGAATTGGTGCAATGATCCTGATCCTGCACGGTAATTCTATGTTAGACTCTTGAGCTTGCGAAGATTGATGTTCAAGAAGAACAACCAATGCAAAGAATGTAGGGTCAACACTCGCTCAAAATTGAATATTAAGAAAAACACGAAATTCATATTCTTACCCAGCAGAACACCAACTTGTTCTTTTTCTCTCCCAAGATGTAGTCCACAATACTATACAAGTTCCTCCTGTCAAACGCAACAATGAAATGCAAGAGAATATAACATAGGATATCAAAGGCTTAAAAATGTGAGATGCAAGTTGGTAGAGAGCGGAAGCTACCCTATTTCAGGAGTACCTGGTTCTTGATGACCAAATCCCTACATTGAAATTGTCAAAGAAAAACTCAAGGAATTCATCAGAAAATTTCCTTTTAAACACTGGAAGATGGATTAAAAAAATGTTAGACATAGCAAGAATGGAAATAACATGTTGAACTAAGAGTTGTGCGTATAACAACAACAGAAGGGGTCTACAAACAATGTAATTACCTGCTTTCTTTGCAACCATTTTCCCAAAGGCGTATCCCGGTTTAGGGTCCAAAACAATGTCAGCTAGTAACCCATTCACATCAAGAATTAGAAGCTTTATTTTCTCATTCCTGTCCTGGCTTCCTAAAGATATTTCATCCTGGTAAGGCCTCTTCCTAGTACTCCTCCTAATACAAAAGCCAATTTTTTATTCATCTAGTGTACAATATTCAGGACCCCATAATTTATCACAAAAAGAACTTACCAGAATTTGTACAATACGAAAGCATCAATGGTATTTTCCCACTTACAACAAACACAAGCGGTCAGTTATCAAAGGGGGCGTCAAACCGTCCAGGAGGGGTTCTCCTTGCTTGCAAGCAGTATGGGAAGTACCGACCACGTGGGAGGAAGCTCCGAGAATACCATAACATACCAGACAAATGAGAAAAAAACTCAAATAAGCCGTGTCAAGACAAATGAGGTAAATAAATAAGATGTAAATCAAATGGCAATAATTGGCATTTGATTTACTTCGTATGTATTTACATCCTTTGTCTTGTCAATGCTTGTTTGAGTTTTTTTCTCATTTGTTTGGTATGTGTTGGTATTCTCGGAGCTTTCTCCCGTGTGGTCGGTACTCCCCATACTTCTCGTGGCCGGAGAACCCCGCCTGGACGGTTTGACGCCCTTTTCCATGACCGCTTGATTTCTACAAACAATGTTATGATATTTTCCCACTTAAAGCAAACACAAATAGATTTCATGACAGTATTTGTACAATATGGAAGCATTGGTGGAGGAGAGCAATACCTGCCTCATCGCGCCATCCACACTAAAATCGAATTTGATATCTGATATCTACTATTTTGAATGAAATTTTAGGATATCAGATACAAACGAAGGGTTCACCCATGACATACAAACGAAGGTTCACAAGAAAATCAAAAGAACACAATAACACACAAATTTCAGCACAACTACCAAATTCATCATAATTGAACAAAATAAATCTCAAACAAATCAATATAAATAGAAACAAATTCGCATTACAAAAAAAATGAAACTCTACAGATTTTGATTATACAAGGTACTCCAATTTCAGATTGTACAAACCCTTTACCATTGAACCCTAATTTCAGAGTGTACAAGCCCTAATTTCAATTGTAGAGGAAAAGAACAACATCCCATATATCAACAATAAAAAAATCACCCAAATAAATACACACACCCTAATATACATATCGCACATCCCCTAGCCCTAGATTTCAAATTTGGGATTGCCCATAGATTACAACAAGCCAAAATCAAGAACGTGAAGAGAAGAACGATAGACCTCGAGAAGAGAGAGTGTACCTGAGCGTAGAAAGAGCGAGCGAATAGAGCAAGAGAATGGAGAACAGAAAAAGAGAAGGGAGAGCGTTATATCAGTTACCCCTCATTATAACTGCCCGCATGCTTCTCGGTAATCCGCTGCCTTTCCGCAGGCTGACCGACAATCCGCTGACTTTCATTATAAGTGCCTGCAGGCTTCTCGGCAATCCGCTGCCTTTACGCAGGCTGATCGACAATCCGTTGACTTTCATTATAAGTGTCCGCATGCTTATCGGCAAGCTGCTTTCAATTGTTTTCGTATAAAAAATAAATATATAATAGACATTTGTGGAAAAACGAGATTAGTGTAGTTATTAATTTATTAAAAATAACGTAAATAATTTTTAAAGAACATCTTTTTAAAAATGATATTTTTAAAGAATTGATTATAAACTTTATATATACACACAAACAAATGCCCGCTTCCTGTTATTTTCGTATTAAAAATAAATAGTGTATATAATATACATTTGTTCAAAAAATAATTTGTTTTTCCCGAAACTGAGAGTCGAATACATGACCATTATTTTAGTCAAGCTTGGTTCTATTTCCATTAGTACTAATTTGTAGAATTTATAAAATGGCTAATTATATGAAAAAATGATTCTAGAATTTGTAAAACGAGAGTTTCAATTAATATTTTATATAGTTTTTAGAAAACATGTCGAAAGTCAAACGACACTTATTAATTAACGGGGGGATTATTATTTTCAGGCGAACTCGGGATTTTATGATAATTTGATCCGGTTTAAATAAAGGTCAAATAAATAACTTTACACCGTGGTTAATAAAATGTGAATTATAAGACTGATTTTATTAAATAAACAGAATTATTAAAAAACGTGAATTATATATGAACACTAAGTTACAAATTACTAAAGAATTGTAAAAAAAAATAAAGTTGAATTATAACTTGGTATAACCCAAAAAGAAAAGAGTAGATAAATTAGAAGGGTGAACCTAGCCCTAGAGTATAGTCTTTTAGAAAAAGCTGACATACTTTTACTTATTTTCCTTTTTTCTTTTAACATATTTTCAAAATGACCATGAAATACCCCTTAGGTCACCCAAAAATGGGTCATCGAATCAGTGTCCAAGACGCTTCCTCCGCGCAAAGGGAAAGGGGCGATTGTACGGATTCGTGTACGGACTCGTGTTTAGGACTCGGCGGTCGTCACCTTCTCCACCCTCACGGTGGGTTTGCCGGCGATCGGCGGTCCATGGGTCGGAAGTATGTTCCTATGTCTCGTAAGCCCCCAATTTCGCCCTCTACCAGACGTGTTGCTGCGAGGAGTACGGGGCCGCGAGATAATGCCAAATCTGAGAATGGAAAGCTCGATTCAGGTAAGGATGGAGGTTTGAAGGGTAGCAATCGATCATCTGCTGGCCAAGGTAAAGAAGTGGTTAAGTCGGCGGAGGAGAACGCCGCTCGTAATAAGGATGCTTCAGGCCCGAGGATTTCAGATCCGCTAGAGAGAGATGTCGAGTTATGGGCAAATTAACGAGGTGAAGTTGTTTGCTCATGCCGTTCGTCGGAATTTAGAGAAGCAACGGGCGGCTACAGAATAGAAAGTCATCAGTTTAGTAAGCTCGAACAGGGAAATCAGGAAAGCGGAGATGTTGAAAACTAAACTTAATTTAGTGTTTTAATTGTCTAAGTTACAAGTTCAAGTTACATACATGCACATGCATTGAACTCCATTGAAGACATGAAGTTGATGCATGGTAGAAACGTAGGAATTCACACCATAAGTTTAAAGTAATAAGTTTGTAGTTTAATGCATAGGGAGTTCATGTTAACATCCATGCATCACTAGTCCTATAAATAGGCTATGTATTTTGAGTTTCAAATAAGAGTGAAGAACATCAATAAGAGTGTAAACACATTTGAGAGTATTTGAGCTTATTTTCCTCTTCAAATTGTCTCTTCCAATATTATTTCCTCTTCAAATTCTATCCAATTGGTATCAGAGCTCGGTTATGACGAATTCAAGTTTTCCATTTCAATTTCCCCATCTCACAAAAGAAAATTATGAGAATTGGTGTCTCCGCATGAAGGCAGTTCTTGGTTCCCAAGATGTGTGGGAGATTGTCGAGAGAGGCTATGAGATGCCTTAAGACGAAGCTTTGTTGACTCCCACCGAGAAGGAGGTCCTTCAAAAGACTCGGAAGAAGGATCAACAAGCTCTCACTCTCATCCACCAATGTCTGGATGAGTCCATGTTCGAAAGGGTGGCCAATGAGACGACCTCCAAGAAAGCATGGGACATCTTGAAAACCTCTAACCAAGGGGTTAACAAGGTGAAGAAGGTGCGCTTGCAATCTCTGCGAGGAGAATTTGAAGGTGTTCGAATGCAAGAGTCCGAATCGTTTTCGGATTTCTTTGCAAGATTGTTAGCCGTTGTCAACCAAATGAAGCGATACGGAGAAAGCATCAAGGATGCCCGAGTTGTTGAGAAGATACTTCGTTCGTTGCCAACGAAGTTCGATCATGTTGTAGTCGCCATCGAAGAGTCGAAAGACTTGGAGACTATGACGGTTGAAGAAGTCAGGGGTTCTTTACAAGCCCGTGAGGAGAGGATCAAAAGCAGAAAGGACGAGCCAACAGAGCAAGTCTTAGCCACCAAGCACTCCACTCAAGAGAAGAGTGATGGCCAAGAGAAGTCTCAAAGAGGAAGAGGACGAGGACTTGGACATGGTTCCTTTCGAGGAAGAGGAAGAGGAAGAGGCGGATCATCAAACCATGACTCCAATGATGGAGAAAGTGGTCAATCCTCGAGAGGACGAGGAAGAGGAAACTTTGGCAGACAAGATAGATCGAAAGTTCGATGCTATAATTGCCAAAACTATGGGCACTATGCTCGAGATTGTTGGAGTGCTCCTAGCAATGTTGAGGAGAAGGCCAACTACACGGATGATTCGAAAGTGAACGATGCCACTTTGTTGCTAGCCTACCAAGGCGAGGACAAAGACAAGGACGTATGGTACCTTGACAATGCGGCGAGCAACCACATGTGTGGTGACAAGAAGAAATTTGTAGAGCTTGATGAGTCGATCACCGGAGGTGTTACATTTGGAGACAACTCCAAAGTTCCCATCAAGGGAAAAGGTACGATTCTGATTCGTATGAAGAACGGTGGTCATCAATTCATAAGCAATGTTTGTTTTGTTCCTAACAAGAAGAGCAACATCTTGAGTTTGGGACAACTTTTGGAGAAGAACTACGAGGTGCACATGAAGAATCGTAGTCTCTTGCTCCAAGATGATCATCAGAACGTGATCGCCAAGGTGCCAATGACGAAGAATAGAATGTTCTTGTTGAATATTCAAACAGATGTTGCCAAATGTCTCAAAGCTTGTGTAAATGAGACACCGTGGCTATGGCATCTAAGGCTTGGGCATGTGAATTTCGGGAGCTTGAAGTTGATGTCTCAAAGAAAGATGTTGAATGGCTTGCCTCAAATTGACCAACCAGATCAAATTTGTGAAGGGTGACTTTTCGGCAAGCAAGCCCGGAAAAGCTTTCCAAAAGAGAGCACTACAAGAGCAAATCAGCCACTTGAACTTGTCCATGCCGATGTTTGTGGACCAATAAAGCCATCCTCGTTCGGTAAAACTCGGTACTTTCTGCTCTTCATTGATGATTTCAGTAGAAAGACCTGGGTTTATTTTCTGAAAGAAAAATCCCAAGTTTTTTCTATGTTCAAAAACTTTAAAGGTCTTGTGGAGAAACAAACTGGTCTTTATATCAAGTCTCTTAGAACTGATAGAGGTGGTGAGTATACTTCTAACGAGTTCAATGAGTTATGTGATTTGAATGGCATCAAAAGATTCATGACAGTGCCAAGATCTCCTCAACAAAATGGTGTGGTTGAAAGAAAGAATCGGACCATTCTCAACATGGCCCGAAGCATGCTGATGACAAAGAAGATGCCGAAAGAGTTCTGGGCTGAGGCAGTTGACTGCTCAGTCTATCTAGCCAACAGATGTCCCACGAAGAGCTTATCAAATCAAACTCCTCAAGAAGCATGGAGTGGAAAAAAGCCAAGTGCATCTCATTTGAGAGTGTTTGGGAGCATTGGCTATATACATGTGCCAGATCAGGTCAGAACGAAGCTTGAAGATAAAAGCAAGAAGCATGTCTTCATCGGCTATGACCAAAGATCGAAAGGCTACAAGCTCTATGATCCAATGGCGAACAAGATTATAATCAGCAGAGATGTCCAGTTCGATGAAAATGATGCATGGGATTGGAGCCTTGAAGACCGGGAGAGATATGATTTCTTTTCAACTCCTGCCGAAGAAGAGCAAGGGGAAGGTGTTTATCCAGAACCTGCAACGCCTTCTCCATCACCAGGCATTCAAAGTTCACCATATTCTTCAAGGACATCAGCATCAGCATCATCCTATGAGAGCTCGAGTGGGAGACCTCCAAAAATGAGAAGCCTTGCAGAAATTTAAGCTCAAGAGGATGATTCACATGATGATCTAACTCTCTATTGTTATTTCGTTGATTCTGAGCCCGTGGATTTTCAGGAAGCAGTGAATGACGAAAAATGGAGAGTTGCTATGAATAAACAGATCAAGTCAATCGAGAAGAATGATACGTGGGTGCTGACAGCTTTACCAAAAGGTGAAAAGCCCATTGGTCTGAAGTGGGTTTTCAAGGAGAAGAAGAATGCCCAAGGAAAGATCGAGAGGTACAAGGCAAGGTTGGTTGCCAAAGGCTATAGCCAACGTCCAGGGATCGACTATGGTGAGGTGTTTGCTCCAGTTGCCCAATTAGAGACTGTTCGTTTGATGATTTCACTTGCTGCTCAGAGAAAGTGGAAGATTTATCAGGTGGATGTGAAATCGACATTTTTAAATGGCGTGCTTGAAGAGGATGTTTATGTTGAACAACCTCCTGGGTATCTCATTAAAGGCCAACAAGATAAGGTGCTGATGTTGAAGAAAGCCTTGTATGGCTTAAAACAAGCACCACGAGCATGGAATAGCAGGATTGACAAGTATCTGCAAGAGAACAGGTTTGTCAAATGCCCGAATGAGTATGCGCTTTATGCCAAGGTCTGTGAAAATGGTGATACTCTATTTGTTTGCTTATATGTTGATGATATGATTTTCATGGGTAACAATCCGAGACTGTTTGGAGATTTTAAGCAAGCCATGACGAGAGAGTTTGAGATGACTGATCTTGGTCTCATGTCTTATTATCTCGGCATTGAGATTAAGCAATCAGATGACGGGATCTTCATTTGCCAAGAAAGATTTGCTAATGAGATTTTGAAGAAGTTCAGAATGGATGGTTGTCAGCCTGTAAGTACACCAACGAATTGCGGAGTCATGTTATCAATGTTTGACGAAGGTGAGAAGATTGATTCTACAACTTTCAAGAGCCTTTTTGGAAGCTTGAGATACTTGACATGCACTCGCCCAGACATTCTCTATGGAGTTGGGCTCGTGAGTCGGTACATGGAGACACCGACTTCAACACATTTCAAAGCAGCAAAACGTATTCTTCGGTACATCAAAGGTACTATCAACTATGGTTTGCTTTATTCTTCTTCAAATGAATATAAGCTTGTGGGTTATAGTGATAGTGACTGGGGCGGATATGTTGATGATCTAAAGAGTACTTCTGGTTTCGTTTTCTTCATGGGAGATACTGCCTTCACTTGGAGTTCTAAGAAGCAGTCTATTGTTACTTTTTCTACGTGTGAAGCTGAGTATGTTGCTGCTACATCATGTGTTTGTCATGCTATCTGGTTGAGAAGATTGTTGGGAGATTTGCAGATGCCATAACCAGAAGCCGCAGAGATCCTTGTTGATAACAAGTCAGCCATTGCTTTGGCTAAGAATCCAGTGTTCCATGATCGCAGCAAATACATTGACACGAGGTATCACTTTATCCGTGAGTGTGTTTCTAGGAACGATATTGAAGTCAAGTACGTGAAGACTCAAGACCAAGTTGCAGATATTTTCACGAAGCCTCTGAAAGCTGAGACTTTCATCAAGTTGCGGTCTATGCTCGGAGTTACAAGGAATTAAGTTTAAGGGGGTGTGTTGAAAACTAAACTTAATTTAGTGTTTTAATTGTCTAAGTTACAAGTTCAAGTTACATACATGCACATGCATTGAACTCCATTGAAGACATGAAGTTGATGCATGGTAGAAACGTAGGAATTCACACCATAAGTTTAAAGTAATAAGATTGTAGTTAAATGCATAGGAAGTTCATGTTAACATACATGCATCACTAGTCCTATAAATAGGCTATGTATTTTGAGTTTCAAATAAGAGTGAAGAACATCAATAAGAGTGTAAACACATTTGAGAGTATTTGAGCTTATTTTCCTCTTCAAATTGTCTCTTCCAATATTATTTCCTCTTCAAATTCTATCAGGAGAAACTCTCCTTTTTTGCTGATGTTCAGAAGGGGAGAGTGATTATTCAACCGGAGGATGTCGTTGAGTCTGAGAAGGAGTGGTCTGCTGTGTTGATTGGGATCATTGCAGGTCCGAGTGTGCCTTTTTCCAAGGTTCAAGAGCTTGTGTCCGACCAGTGGAAGGTAAGTCCTCCAAAACTTTTTCAAAAGAACAATGGTGTCTATGTTATCTGTTTTGCTTCTGAGTCAGATCTGGACTGGGTGTTGAGTAATGGCCCTTGGGATGTTATGGGATCTAAACCGTTGATCTTAAAAAAGTGGGAATTCGGAATGCCGATAGCTTGGTCTGCTTTCGATCAAATTCCCAGCTGGGTGTGTCTGCCGGACATGGAGCTGCCTTTGTTCACCAATACCAACTTGAGTCAAATTGGTAGTTCCATTAGAACCCCAATTTGCTTAAATGAAAGAACAAGGAAAGGAGAGTGGATTTTCTATGCTAGGATGCTGGTTGAAGTCTTTGTCAAAGAGGCGAGTATTGATTGAATTGAGATTATCAATACTAGTGGTAAATCCTATCAGCAGAGAGTCGTGTTCGGTTGGCTCCCGGCCAAATGTTTGTCGTACAAAAAATTTGGGCATGTGTAGATCGTTGTCTGCTCAATCGGAAGGTGGCCAGGCACGGGGGCAATCAAGTTCCAAGTCTATCATCTGATGTTCAGCAGCACAGTAAATGGGTGCCGAGACCGAATTCTGGTCGCATTGGTAAGGAGGTTATTGGTGAAGAAAGGGTTGTCCCGCCTGAGTTTGCTCACAGCCTCCTCGCCTGGGTTACAGGTTTTGGAGAAATCTGATGTTTCAGCTGACTGTTCAGCGCCTGTTGGAAATATTGCGTTCCATAAGCAGCTTAGCAATGCAAAAAATGGTCAAGGAGAGATTGCTATAGATGGGGGTCCGAATGAAGGCAGTTGGAGTTCTGTGGTCAAGAGGAGAGCTACTCATCCTAGCCAATAAAAGTTAGCTAATGATCTGAATGGGTTGTGTTTTGTGACAACGTCTAGTTTTGCTGTTTTGCAAACAGAAGAGAATTCTGAGACAGTGGGCAAGTGCTCAACAAATTCGATACTGGAAAAGAAAGCAGTGGTTGTGCCTATCAGTAATTCGAACAGTGAGAGTAGTACTCACTCGACTACTTGTCATGGATAAGCTGAAAATATTATCTTGGAACATAGCAGGTCTAAAAGATCTGATAAAAAATTGTTTAATTACTTCCTTTTGTCTGGAGAATGACATTGCTATGATTGGGTTACTTGAAACGAAAATGTTGCATAAAAATATAGATGATGTAATGTCGAGATTGATGAATGGATGGAAGTGCTGTATGAATGGGGATGTACAGGTCAAAGGGCGCATTTGGGTAACTTGGAACCCGGAAGTGTTTGATGTGGAAGTGCTGGAAATAGATTAGCAGCGCATACACTGTGTTGCTGAGTGCAGAGACAAGTCATTCCGCTTTGTAGTCACAGTTATTTATGCTTGTAGCTTTCGAACTTAAAGCAGACCTCTTTGGGAGGCATTGAGGCGTCTTTCTAGTACAGTGGAAATCCCATGGATTATAATGGGAGACTTTAATTGAATTTTGAGCGTGGATGAAAAGTGGCTAGTGAGACATGATTATAATGGGGAATATAAGGAGCTGAAGTCTGGTATGGAAGACTGTGGGCTTCAGGATCTCCCCTATACTGGTGCACTATTTACATGGAGTAATAGGAGGGTTGGGGAGGAACTAGTAGAGAGGAAACTCGATCGAATTCTTGTGAACGATGTTTGGTTAGATGAACATCAAGATACTACAGGATTCTTCGGCACACCTGGGTTTTCAGATCATTCTCCAGCTGTGGCGATTTTACGCAATAGAAATTCTACGAAGAGGTACCCTTTTAAATATAAGAACTTTTGGGGCAAAGAGGCTAAATTTCTGGACTTAGTCAAAGCAATGTGGTTGGTTGATAATGGGGGTTCGAAACAGCTCAAGCTTGTCCAGAAATTAAAGAATGTCAAAGAGGCCTTGATGCAATGTTAAAGAATGTCAAGGAGGCTGAGGAGAAGCTGAGATAGAATGTGGGTAGACTGATCAGCATAACCACCCAGAAAGCGAAAATTCACTGGTTATCAATGGGAGAAGAGACCTCGTCTTTGTTTTATATGAGCATCAAAGAAAGACGTGCGAGGAATGCTATAATTGTTATTAAAGATGAAAGAGGTCAATTGCTGGATGATGAAGGGGACATCAGATCTCTTGTGTTAAATTACTTCTGAGGCATCATCGATGACTCTGTAGCTACCTGCAAGTTCCCTTCCTTACTCGTGGGAACTCAACTTTGTGCTTCTGATGTCTTGGAGTTGACCAGAATCCCTCGTTATGATTAAATCAGAAAGAGTATTTGGAATATTGGGAGCAACAAATCCCCCGGGCCCGACGGCTTTGGTAGTCAATTCTTCCAGGATGCTTGGCAGATAGTGGGTAAAGACACTTGTGAAGCTATTCGTGAAATCTTTCGTAATGGAACAGTGTTGAAACAATTGAATGTTACTTTCATAAGTCTCCTGCCAAAGGTTACTAATCCTATTCTGGTCAAGGATTGGAGGCTTATATCATGCTGAAACACAATAATGAAAGCAGTGTCAAAACTGATTGTTAGCAGATTGAAAGGCAAGTTGAGTAGTCTAGTGTCTGAATGCCAAGGAGCTTTCATTCCGGGCTGCTCCATGTCTCATAATTGCGCCGTAGCTTTGGAAGTGGTGAATGGATATGGTACGAAGAGAGTGTCACCCGGATGCACCATCAAAGTGGATCTTGCGAAAGCGTATGATTCTTAAACTGGGATTTCATTCGAGCCACCCTAGTGTATTTTAACTTCCCGAGCAGCCTCGTTAACCTGATTATGGAGTGTGTTACTACTCCGTCATTCTCCGTTCTAATCAATGGGTCTCTAGAAGGGTTCTTTCCAGGGAAGCGAGGGCTGAGACAAGGTGACCCTCTGTCGTCTTACCTATTCGTACTCTGCATGGAGGTTTTGACTTGAATGATTCAGGAGGCTACTGCTAAACCAGGATTCAAATTCCATCCGAGATGTAAGCAGATGAAGCTCGCACATCTGGCATTTGCTAACGATTTACTTCTAATTTGTCATGCTGATGTGGGATCGGTTAGGGTGCTGAAAACGTGTTGGATGATTTATTTGATGTGTCAGGTATGAGAGCAAATAATGAAAAGAGCACAGTTTCTATTTCTGGGGTTCCTAGCAGTATGACTGATTCTATAGTCCAGCAGCTTGGTTTTGTAGAAGGATGTCTATTGATCAAGTACCTAGGTATTCCTCTCCACTCAAAGACTATTATGACGCATGAGTACAATGATCTGTTCAACAGAATTGAGCTGCAGATTGCATCTTGGGCTGCCAGAAAGTTGTCATACATAGATAGGCTCCAACATGTCAAATCGGTTTGTGCGAGGGTGTACACTTTCTGGAGTCAGGTCCTGATTCTCCCTAAAGGAGTTGTAAACAAGATTGACAGTCTTTGTAGACGCTTTCTCTGGAATGGAAGCGCTATAGGTCACAAGCACCTTGTTGCATGGAATTGTTTTACGAAGCCTTATTCTGAAAGAGGCTGGGATATCAAAGAGATTCTATCATGGAACAGGAGGGTCCAAGCAAAGTTGGTGGGTGATTTGGTGATGTAGAAAACGAGTATATGGCTGAACTGGTGTACCTCTAACCATCTCAAAAGTGCATCTGTTTGGGACGTAGAACCGAAGGTTAATGATACCTGGGTTTAGAAGAGCATTTTGCACACCATAAATGAGTTGTGTGAAGCCTTACAATTAAGTGATCCCTCTCCTTCCTCTCTTGAGCCTGTTCTGAAGCATAATGGAGGTGTATCTTATTCAAAAGTCTCTGAGTTGTTGAGAGATAAAGGAGATCATACGGCATGGGGGGACTTCATTTGGAGGAAGCTTTAATGTCGTAAATGGGCTTTTATTGTTTGGTTAGCAGCAAGGAGACAGTTACAAACTGGTGACCGTGTGAACCACTGGAAAGGTGCTGATGCAGCCATGTGTGTGTTCTGTAAGCGGGAGGAGGAACTGTTGACCACCTTTGGTTTGGGTGTGTGCTTATACAGTAGGTTCTTCATCGGGTAATGCGCTGGTCAGGTGTTGGTTGTCGATTTGAGACCATCACAGATTGGCTCCATTGGTTTGCCGCGGAGCCAGTGTCCTTACAAAATTGTGTTTTGTAATGAAGTGTTTGATCCTAATATTTATGCTAACATCATCATAGATAGCTGTAAATTACGTATTTCCGTGAAGTGTAAGTGCAAATCACTCATGGAAAAGGCGTGGAAGAAACACTTGCTACGTAGATAGAAAGTTAGTGTAGGGTGCTTTGGATGAGTTGGATGTAGTGGAGTTTTTTGTGGAGGATAGTTTCAGTAGAGTGTTCTTTGGTGGGTATAGGGGCCATTTTGGTTATACGGTTCCTCTTTTTACATAGACTCTGAGTTTGGTTTTATCTTTTGTAAATCGGTGTTATCACAATATCTATCTATTTACCTCTTCAGGCTGCGGATTCAACGGTGATGTAGTTAAACATGGGATTCGATGAACTCATATGAGAATTAGGTGTTTACTCAGGCCCGTTTCATTATATTATGAGGCCTTGTACAATTTATATATTGAGACGTTTTTTTAACTAGTTCAAAGGGAATAAAATAATCCATCAAATCCACTAAAAAGATGTTCTCATGGACGCAAAGTCACTACAAATAATCTTTAACTAAAAGTAAACTTTTACCGAAGGATATAATAATCTATCTAATGTAATGCTACTACTTTAAAAAAATTTGATGTTCTAGCACTATTAGATGCATAGTCATCTATTAAACTCTCGGAATCAAGATTTTCTGCAAACTCATGTTCAATTGAAATCAAACCAAAGTATATAACCTTTATTGCGTCATGGTCGATCGCAAGTAAGATTTCAATAATAATTACGATAATCTATGAAACTAAAAAATACAAACTAACAAAAGAATATAGTTATAATTTTATATTACCTATCGAAATCTTTGAGGTTGAATAGACGACTGCAATGGTTGAATAATGGAATTGATTTTCCTACCTTAGGGTTTTTTTTTCTAGAGGTAAAGGATTGTTGCTGAATATTTGTGAAGAAAAAAAAAATTTAGGCTGCTGTTTTTTTTTTGGAAGAAAATCGAAATGGTATTTTTGGGGGAAAAAGATGGAAATCGGGATGCTGTATTTTTTTTCGAAAAATAAAGGACTGATGTTAGGTGTTTGTTGGGGGGGGGGGGGGGCAGAGGTAGTGTTGAGTTCTTTTGGGAGAAAAAACACTACTACATATAATGCCCTAATGTAACATTTTTTATGTAACATTTTAAAAACTGCTACCATAGGCATCTATTGTAACATATTTTAACTTTTATTAACAAAGTGTTACATTAGCACAATATGTAACACATTTAATTAAAGTTAACAAACCTTATAAAGGTAACATTCATACTAAAATGTAATATTTAAATCAAATGTAATAATTTTGTTATCAAATGTAACACTTAGTTTCACTAATGAAACAATGTTACCTTAGCAAATAAAAATGTTACATTAGAGCAAATGCAACGGCCGCAAATGTTATCCATAAAAAGTGTTACCTTTTCTCCTAATGTAACATATTTTAGTGATAATGTAACATTTTGGGTGATACATTAGAGGCTTATATGTAGTAGTGAAAAGAGTGTCGCAGTATCGAAAGGGAGTACTATAAAGTTCTTTTGGGAGAAAAAAAGGAGCGCTGAAAGTGCCGGTTCTGAGAATCGAACCCAGCCTAATTTGGAACAAACACAAACCTTTACCAACATATCTACTGCAACATACTGTTATACTATGAAATTTATGTATGTATATATATACACATACATACACATACTATAAAACTATATGAGGCCCTTGACGTTTTGAGACCCTGTGCGATCGCACATTTCGCATAAGCCTTGGGACCGCCCGGTATGTTTGGTTCGGTTTGAGTCAGTCGGGTATGTTTTGAGGTTTAGTAAGTTCGGGTCAAATGGATTTATGGATGGATCGGGTTTGGGTTGGTCAAGTCGGGTCATAATTAGTTTTATTATAAAAGTGATGATTATTTTTTTTATCTTAATTATTGACTATTAAAATTCATTTCTTTAGATATATTAGGTCTCATTATATGTAATTCACGTTATTTGAGTGTTTAAAAATATGAAATTTAAAGTAATTATAAGGAGGCGTTAGGTCTTGTTCGAGTCGGGAATGAGTTGGGTCGGATTTGTTTATATTCGTCTTCATTCGGGTGTTGGGTCCAAATGGGTCGGGTTAGGGGTGTGTATGATACTAGATTTTCAGATCACGATCGAGTCTGGGTTCGAGTTGATTGGGTCGGGTCAGATTTTGCCAACTCTACCCATAATTCAAGATTATTTATTTTTAAAAAATCAAAGTTGTTTTTATGTATTTTAGTACTATTCAATTTTCCATTTCACATTGAAGAAAGCAAAGAAATAAATAATTGCTTCTTGATATTCCCACCCATGGGGGAAACTACATGCAGAGATAAAAAACTGGCGTGCCAAATAACAGTTAGGCTAAGCTCAACCGCTTGATTGCCCAAAACGAAGTCATTTCGGTGTTTGATGGCCTATGGGTTAAAATTAATCCCTTCACTACTTCAGACCATGCCCCAATTTCGAATGATCTTCGTTCTCCCACGCATATAAATAAACGACCCTTCCGTTTCGAATTGGCTTGGACTACCAAACCAAAATTTACAAATTTAGTTAGACTAATTTGGAGACTAAATCCCTCAGGATCTTACATGTTCAAACTTGTCAGAAAAACTTCTCTTATTAAAAATCTAGTTAAAAAATGGTGCAAGCGTACTTTCAACAACATCCATAAACAAATCTTCCAAACAGATGAACAATTGTTGTGCTTACAATAAAATGTGATTGGAAATCGAAACTCTACCAATTATGAACTGCATCAGAGATTACTTAACAAAAGGGAACAAATGCTTGAGTCAAAGGGCAAAAGTAAAACACAATAATTTAAACGACATAAATTCCAGGTATTTCCACTGTATCACATTAGCCAAACGTGGCAAAAAGTTTATAAAGTTTCTTACAACATATTCGGGATTACAATTGTCTAAGAACAACATGATCCGAAGTGAGATCGTGACAAACTTCAAAGCACGCTTTAAGTCCTCTTACAATCACGCCCTGTCCTTTGATAACAACCTTAGCGTGATTGGGCCGGAATGAGATCTAGCTCTCATGATGATAATATTTTGATCACGACCTCGACTACAAACAATGAGATCAAGAATGCCCTTTTTTCCATCAAACTAGATAAGGCTTCCTGAGCTTGACGGCATGCCAGCATGGTTTTGTCAAACATATTGGGATATTGTCGGCCCATCAATCATCAAAGCGATAAAGACCTTTTTTCATTGGAAGAATGTTGCGCCAAGTTAATAATACCTTTATCACGTTGATCCAAAAACGCCACAACCCGGAAACCGTCAGCCACTTCAGACCGATCAGTCTGTGCTCTACAGTATCTAAAATTATATCCGAAATTCTCATTGCAAGACTGTCGCGAGTTTTTGACAAACTCATACATCCTCTACAAAGCACATTCACGAAAGGCAGGTCAATACAAGACAATATACTTATTCCTCATGAAATTTTCCACTCTTTTAGGCATAATAAGGCAAAGCACGACCATATGGCTGTCAAATTAGATATGGAGAAGGCCTACAATAGAGTCGAATGAACCTTCCTTTTCCCTATTCTTTCCAAATTCGGTTTCGACAACAAGTTTATTCTCTGAATAAAGGAATGTGTACATAAAGTTTCGTACTCTGTTCTTATCAATGATAAGCCATCAACACCTTTTACTCTCTCAAGAGGAATGCGGCAGGGTGACCCAGTGTCACCCTTCCTATTTATCCTCACTGCAGAGGTGTTGGCTAGAACCTTGCGACATCAAGCAGCTGAATACAAAGATCTAGGCTTCACCATCGGCCGAGGTGGGTTAAAGGTCTCTTACCTCTCTTTCGCTGATGATATCATGCTTTTGGGGAAGGCAAACCAGATAGCCTACAATAACCTATCCAGAACGATCCATCGTTTCTGCCAAATTTCAGGACAAAAAGTTAGTCTGCACAAATCAAGCTTCCAAGTGCCCCCAAACACTTCAGATGTAGCTATACAAACAGTTACGACAACATTTGGGATCCCGCATGCAAACAACTTAGAAAATTGTATGGGTTTTACAATGATCAATGGTCGGGTAAATAACCCCTTTCACGCAAATGGGTGAAAGGGCCATTGGGTATTTATGCAATTACATCTCAATGGTAACTAGTAGGACTTGAAGTGAATGACATTTAGCATGGCTAAGGCATGCAGATTACTATCAAGCTAGTGGGACTTGAAGTTAGAGTTCTGGCAAATGCTTAGAAAGGTCAAACTCCCATTCCCTGATTTTGATATCCCTTGTCACTCATTTAAATAATCTATTTCACCCAAATGCAATAACTTTCTCACATCAATTACAGATTCATATAATCGGCATTCTCATATTTCCCGTGTCACCGAACTAAATAAACCATGTCAACCAACTGCAGTAACCTTGTCACAACAATTAATAGCAAACAGATTCATAATCGACATTCTCAGAATTTTTTTATCCCGTGTCACTTAACCATAAATACCATATCAGCACTAACTACGCCGGTAATGAAAAGTCCACTTCAAATTCACTAACTATGCCATGAATGAAAAATCTCAAACTAATTTTTTACCTCAGAAGTGACCCAAAATCTGGGCATCTGGAGGGAGGTAAAGAAGTCCTTCGTTAGCTCCATGCCATAGGATGTCTTCCACTTCTCCTCATCCCCACTATATATAGATATATGTAGGAGGAAGGATGTAAATGTTAGCGTGAGATGGTTAATGTTGAGTTCCACTTCTCTACCTTTATGGAATAGTGATGTCACCCTCATGCGGAAGAAGAAGGCTCCACCTTGGGAGTCGTTAAAAAAACGACGTTAATTATTTTATTATTTATATTTCTTACTTTTAATACATTCTATTTTTAGTAACTCTTATGTTAGTTGGAGCTATTTATGGAATGTCTTATTTTAGTATTACTTAGTTAGGTCAAATAAGATGGTTAGGAGAGTCTGTTCATTAGGCTTTCTTAATTATCATATTTTATTATTTTCTATATTAGGATTTAAGATTAAGTTCAATTAGTTAGGATATAGTTTGGTAAAGCAATCCTTAGCCTCTAAGGAAGCCAACCAAACCCTAGTTGTTTACCTATTTAAACACTTTTATACAATTCAATAAAGTAGATTGGAAATTATAATAAATGAGACCTTTTTGGCTAAAAATGTTCTTCAATCTCCCAATCCAAAACCTCTCAAGATCCAAATCCTAATTCCCAAACACAATCCCAAAAACATAAAGCTGTGAAAACCGTCGCAAAAAATAGTGCCCAGAGCCGTTGTAGAGCATAGGCCGCGCCTAGGCCGCGCCCGCGGCCCTTCACAACACCGTCGCTGCTGCTTCTATTTCTCTGTCGCTGTTTCTGTTTTGTTTGCTGAATTTGCCCAAGTGTTTTCCGTCGTTGTTCATTGTTCTCTTGTGTTATTTTATTATTCTTACTTGCTTCCGCCAAAAGACAAAACCTTTGTTGTAATTGATTGTAAACATAAAAAATAGCAAGGATAATTGCAAGATCGAGACAAACATAAGTCGTTGTTCTCGAATTGCGAGGCCATAGGCGAAGGATCGGGAATAGCAACATCTCAAATAGTTACAAGGTCCATTTCAAATAGTTACACGGTCCACTGGGCTAAGTTATCGTTGTCTGAAACGACCACAATTCTAAGCTAAATAGCGTCCACACTGACTACTACTTCCTTCCCTTTCTGTCCCCACGGTTTCTTCGCAAGGAGAGGCATGTCTTCTCCATCACCACCTAGAGCCTTCCTCGTCTTCTTACCTCGCATACCCTCCACTGATGGGACCTTCTCCTTCCCTTCCATTCTAGTCTCAATGACCACAACATCCTTAGTAGCGTCAGAAACCTAGAACACGGATTAACAGATAGCGTTTCCATCCCAGATATTCGCCCCTGTCACTCAATTACATAAACCATGTCACCCAAACTTAAAAACCATCTCACCCAAAATGTAGCAGACCTTTTTTTTTCCTTTTTACACTCACTTTCCTTTTTTTCCTCACATTTCATTCCATTTGACATCCAATAAATGCAGCAGACCTTTTTTTTCCTTTTCAGTGTTTTCTCCAACATTTAAGGGTGATTTAGAAAACTAGTAATTTATGAAAATGTAATTAGGTAATTAACCATCTCCAAAATACAATTAGGTGAGATAGACCCCATCCAAATAGAGTAGTAATGTTCAATGGTGAACTGTTTGACCGTCGATCGGTCAATGGTTGACCATTGACCAATCGACATTGACCAACTTATTCGGATTTTTTTTATTTTAGTGGTGACATTTTTTTGTGATGCCATTTTACCGTTTTGATGCCATTTTTTTATTACATTTTATTTTCGCTTTGATGCCACTTTTCTAATGAAATGGTTTGATGACACTTTTTAATGCCACTTTTTTCAAACTTTGATGACATTTTTTGTTTACTGTGATGTCACGTTGACCATTGATGCCATTTTGATGCCACTTTTCTAATGAAACGATTGACTACTAATGACACTTTTTTATGTCAATTTTTTTATGATATTTTTTTACAGTGATGCCATATTTTTTCAAAGTAGTGTTTTGATAATATTTTTTCTTCAATATTATGCAACTTTTTCATAGTATTTTGATGCCATTTTTCTAATGTAGTTATTTGATGCCACTTTTTTTTATCAAATTGTTTGATGCCACTTTTATAATTCAGTAAATTGTATATCGATATATTTTCATTGATTCTACTTTAATTCACTGATGAGTGATGACACAGTTGTGATTAGAATTCATTGATCTCAATCATTTGTGATGACATTGATAACACAATTGTGATTACAATTGATGACATACGAGCTTAATACGTAATTACACTTCATTGATGACATCTTTTTATTGATGATTTTTATTAATTGATGACACATTTTTAAGTACAACTAATTGACTTTTCTCCATAGATCATAACCTATATCTCATTGTATATATAGCAACAACTCACCCATACATCCTCACGGATCACAACCTTCAACGAATTCAATCAATTTACAAAGCATCAAAGTGATCGATCAAACACCCTGTCATCCCATGAGTTCCTTAAAGCCATGTTCTTAACCTCCTTAGTGATGATGATCAGCTCACCACACAGCCTCAGCCAAGAATTCAAACCGCTTCGGAGAGTACATAGGAGCAGAGTTCAAAGGCGTCAAGTTCTCAAATGTGCCCATCAACCCGAAATCTCGATTCGACTTCATCATCTCGTTCGCCATAGACTACACAACCTCGACCTCAAACCCTACTCCAACCAACGACCAATTCAACATCTTCTAGGACTCATCCAACCTCAACCCATCACAGGTCTCCTCCATCAAAGCCCGCTGACGAAGAAGAAATGTCTTTAGATTTCACCTCGCCAAAGAAATAACCCAAACTAATAAACTAACTAGGAACCTAGTATAGCAGATAAGTAAGGGGTTCGAACCCACAGAGAAACAAGTACTTCAATGCAATATGTATTTATCAGTTATGCAAATAAAGATAATATATGAATGTAAATCAGCAATGAGGAATGTAAATAAACTATGATAAAGATGTGAATAAGAACAAAGAGAAGATAAAATATAAGAGTGTGGTTTGCCTACAATAAAGAATAGCATTAAGCACTCAAGTTCTTAGACCAATTGGCATATCGATTCAATGCAATTAAGACACAATTGGAACAATCCTAATCGGCATAATCAACATCTAACAATATAGATGAATTGTTATCATCCACTACAAAGGCATAGAAATATTACTAAATCAATGACTTTGTTTGCTATCTAGAAACCAACTACGGATTCATAACATAGATACTAATTCTAACTAGATGCACGATTATAGAAAGAATCACAAATATAAACAATGAAGAGCAAGATGATAAATAATCTCATGAATAATATAGAAATCAAGTCTCACCATCAACCAACCAAGTCTTGAATCATAGCAAAAGCACAAGAATTCTAGGCAAGCATAACGTACCTTGAATCCCTAAACTCAAATCCTCATATTGAAAGTTTATTGGGAATGGAATGAATGAATAGAACTATTAAAACCTACTGAATATGACCTAATATAGTCTCCTTTTGTCAGTCAAACCCTAGAATAAGTGAAGATAAAAGTTCCCATAAAGATAGACTGGGCAGAGTATCGCAAATCCGGATCTGACGAGACGGCGGGCGCCATGGAAAGGGCGGCATGCGCCATCCGTACAGCTTGACAGCATTGACAAACTGAACTTGTAACGCACTTTCTGGAGTCATCGTTTGTCCGATTGACACGTATGAATATGCGTTGGAAAGATCTTTCCAAGCACTACAATTCTAATGCAGATCGCATATGCTAATTCTAAATCCTCAATGCCTTAATGATGAGATTTCTCCATGTTCTCCATTTCCGCTCTTGTTCCTTAGCTCTTCTTTTTCCATTTGCTCCATTCTTTCTCCACCTTTCGAGGCTGGATCTTATAATCTACAAATAAACACTAGAAACCGTAGATTCCAGAATTCGAATACCAAATGACCAAGAATATGAATAAGCCTATTAAGCATGTTATATGAATACTTAATGCACCTAAGACCACCTATAAATGACCATATGAAATATGCATTATTACCCGCCACCCGAATGTCGAGGTCGCCCTCAGCCTCGGAGGAGACTCGGTGGTTAGTGACACTATGTACTTCCCACCCACGTTGATCGAATCATGGGTATCCAATGCAGTCACCTCCTGGTGTGTGCGAAATGTTGTTAAGTTTCCGCAACGCCAAAAACAATAGCCAAGAGTAACAACCAACTAGTAAACTAGTAATTAGTATAGCGGAATAGTAAGGGGTCGGTCAAACAGAGAGAATACCTTCCTGTCTACTCAAATTGCTATCAAAGGGAATAAGATCAAAGTGTAATTGAATGAAAGGACAATTGAATAAGGTAAAAGTAGTATGATGATAATTGATATTAATGAGATATTTTCCCCTACAATTCATTAACAATTGTTAGGTATTTGATCCTTGACTCTATCCTACCTATTCTTATTTGATTAATCTAATATTGGATTACTCCAACCCTAAACAATTAAATAATATCAATAACATAAACAATCAAAGGTAGAGGTGCAACTCTTTAACCCTAATCGATGCAATTAATAAAGTATAATTGTCAATATACCTTACACACCCAATCGATGCTTTCACGGGAACGATTGGCTATGTTTGCTACCTAGATTCAATT
The DNA here is from genome assembly GCA_963922045.1 of Persicaria maculosa. Lineage (NCBI taxonomy): Eukaryota > Viridiplantae > Streptophyta > Magnoliopsida > Caryophyllales > Polygonaceae > Persicaria > Persicaria maculosa. The sequence continues at coordinate 77,521,389 of OY998252.1, read as the reverse complement.
AAATTGCAAGAGATAATCAAATCATTGCAAGAGAGCAAATTCCGTCGAGGAGGCCAATCAAGAGGGAATACATGCAATCAATCAATGAGAGAGCAAATATATTAAATAAATCAAACATAGAATAGATAGAAATCAAGTCTCATAAATCAAGTCTAACAAATCATCATGCAATCAATCAATGAGAGGCCAATCAAGAGGGAATACACACCCAATCGATGCTTTCACGAGATCGATTGGCTATGTTTGGCTGACTTTTAAGTTGGCCAAAACAAATAAAACCTAAAACATAATTAATTGTCCAATGATAGAATTCAGGATTTCCGTGTCCGAAATGACCGGCGGACGCCGGTATTAGAGCGGCGGGCGCCACACCCAACAGTAGCGTCTCCGCCATCTAATTCCTTCTGTATCCATGCTAATCTCCTTCCTACGTCTCTTCTTACCTTTATAAATGGTTTCCTCAAGTTCGTAGCTGCTCATGATCCTCCTTAGCAAAGACATAAATGCATCCTCCCAAGCGTCGGAACATAAATCTGCGAATAAACACAAAAAAGAGCATCGATTCCACACTTGCAAGATAAAATACTAATGATGTGCATTACCCAATAAACATGCCATATACTCCTCCAAATGCAACAAAAACTACCAATAATGCCTATCTAAAATATGCATTATCAAACTCCCCCACACTTAAGCTTCGCTAGTCCTCGAGCGAATAATATAAGCAACCTATACCTATGAACTCACCATTCATGCAATAGCCTTACAAAAACAAATCAAATTTCAGATTTCAAGGAGCACATGATCAAGTGAATAAACATCGTAGCATGTATTTGACGATGAAAGAATAAAAGTAGAAATCATCCAATCTCACAAGGGGTAATGTGTATCACTCATGCTCTCATGTGTTTAGGCTTTAAGCATACACTCACCTCAATTCCATATACAAGCATCAACTCAAATATTGACATTTATATCACAAAATGTCCACCGGATACGTCAATACAAAAATAAGGACATCAAAAGGACTTTCGCTCAATGGAAACCTTTATAGAAGATTCCATTCGGCGGGGTTTTATTGGGGCTTGGTAAAGAAACATAAGGGAAAGGAATTGTATTTGGTCATATAGTGCTATAAATTCCGGGAAAATAAGATTCCAATAACTCCCAATATAACACAAACCAACTCAATAATACTCTGGCTCACAAATGCACAACATCTCTCAATATCATCATAAAAACTCCAAAAATCATTCATAATCTCAACTCTCCAAAATATCTCAATAACTCATCATCACATCTCATGTCATATCACATATCATGAAATCTCCAACACCCAACCAATGTAACTTCTAACCAACATAAATCCAATTCTTTCTCATTATGCAAAAATAAAAATAACATGGCTCTTTATTCTCTTATTTTCTTTTTTCTTTCGGATTTTTTTTCTTTCTTTTTTTTTCTTTTTTTTAATAACTTACTTTTAACCCTAGGTGAATTTTATCCTCCCTAGATCCAAGTTTTTAAATTTTTTTCTTTTTGAGCCGAAATACATGTAAGCCAAATGCATAAAATTGAGGGAATAAATAAGCTTTAGCTTCATTCTCCTCATGCTCAAAAAATAGATTAGATAACCCACTCAAAATCTCATTTCCCCCGGAATAAGGGTAAGGCTTATCATAGGCTAGGAATAATAATTTTGTGGAGCTATCAATAAAATCGGCTAAAGCCTCAAATTGGCTTAAAAGCAAGATATAACATAAGGCAGACATGGATAAATATATGGCTAAAAGGTTTCCTTTATCATTTGAACTTATCAAGCAATAAACATGTATATAATTGGTCTTGAAAATAGATAATCATGACAATACTCAATAATAAATGCATAGGAAGAGTAAATCACACAAGAAAAGCAAAAGGAATATAGATGTATCCATTATAAGGCCAAAAATATCTCACTTAGGACAAATTTTTGTCGAATATCAAGCATGCTCCCAAACTTAGATCATACATGCTCAATTACATATGCCTAATCATATTTCACATAAAAAGCAATTTTAAAGACAAGGTCAAATCATTCCAGAATTCAATGGGATTTATAAGATCATGCCCGTATAAAGTCAAATAGGACAAACTCAAATTAGATGAAAATCTTTGATAACACAATATGCAAAACAACAAAACAAGACTCAAATTTTTATCTTTAGTTTTTTCGACATTTTCTATTTTTTTTTTCATTTTTGACAATTTCTATATCATAAAAGAAATAACAAAAAAATCAAAATAAAACAAAAATTCAAACATGAACTAACCTAACTTATTCACTTCACTTCCCCCCCCCCCCCCCCCCCCCCCCCCCCCCCACACACACACACACTTACATGTTGCATTGTCCTCAATGCATAGAAACACAAAAAGGAACAATGAAAAATTAAAGAAAGGGGTTGAAGGAAGCAAATAACTAACCAATTACTACGAAGGCGGGGTCTGGGGTCCAAACCGCTGATTGATGTCTAGGAATATCTACACTCAGGGCTTCAGAAGACACGTATGTATCTTTTCTATCTTCTTTTCTAAAATCAATTGATGCTCATGTAGTGTACGAAAACTTCTCAGATGCTGATCTTTCATTCTCGTCAAGCGACTGTCAGGGATCGCAATAAGCTCAAACAAAGAACTACTTTGAGTGGGGATATCAAGATCATCATCGGCCTCATCTCCCAGAAGAAAACTGCTTGAAGAGGAAGGGTCCACAACCATCCAAGCAGGTGCTGGAACATGACGAATACAAAAAACAGGCAAAGTAGGGACAACATGTAGGTGCACAGGAAGATACTGGTGGTGCTCACCCTTCACGCCAAATAACCAACGGAAACACTCGGTGCTATCTGGGCGGACTACCCTTTCAATCATACGAGCGCTCAGCAGGGTTGACATGTCATAATAGAGAGGTGACGTCGAGGGTTTCAGGGCGCTCAAATCCATACCCATATAGCATGCTATGCGAGTAATCGATCCACCAAAAGTAACAATATGGGCACTCATATCATCTATCCTTCGAAGTGTGACAGAGGGAAAGTCGTTGATTTCCCTTATCAAAGTAATTCCCAAACAAATAAACTAGTATAGAGGTCAAGTAAGGGGTCGATCCCACAGAGAAACAAGTAATTCCAAGAATTGTGCAATTATTGATTGAAAGGCAAAGTATGAGAATAAAGTAAATAAAAGAACTAATCTAAACAAATGCAAAGGATCGATAAAATAGATGTTTCCATCCCCAAATTCTCGACATTGGTTGGCTTTGTTGGTCGTCGAATCCAATTGAAGTGTTCTCTACGAATTCATCTCATCTTAGTTTGAATAGATTAAAGCACAAAGAGCACAATTAATCACTTACACCTTTATGCATCCTAAGAAAGGACAAAGATTTAACATAAAGATAACACAAGTTCCTAATAATCTAGGCATATGAATAACACCAAATATGCAAGGTAATCAATGTTTAAGACATATATCAAAATGCCTACTTAGTCATGATCAAACGAAGGTTCTCAGAATCCTAAGGATGCTACTACGGAATCCATTCAATGATGAAAGAACAAATACCTATAAAGATACTATCATGGTAGCTAATCACAACAATATCAACAATAATCGCAAGGGAAATCGAAAGATGTTAAAGAGAGAAATAACTACTTCATTAGAAACTCACAAACAACAAACAAAGTCTTGAAAGTGTAGATGAAAACAACGGAGAATTAGCCAAGCATGGCTTACCTAAATTCCTTCTCTTGAATGGAAAACAAAACCTAAACTAATGAATCAAATAGAGAAGACGGCTGAATAATAGAGTGTTAGATGCCGAATGAATAATGAAAACAGGTCTAATATAAAGCCTCAAACCATCGGCCAAACCCTAGAATCGAGAAAAAGAGTTTCCACAAAGATAAAAATTGGGCCGCTTGCGCAGATCCGGATGTGAAGGGATGGCAGGCATCGCCTAAACCACGGCGGGCGCCGCCTTGAGAGCTTCGCAGACTGAACTTGTAACACACTTTCTAGAGTCGTCGTTTGTCTGATTGACGTGTATGAATATACATTGGAAAACTCTTTTAAAGGAATACAACTCTCATGAGGAACTCAAAAGCAGAATCCAACTTCTCAGAACCTTAAAGAGACGATTTCTCCATGTGCTTCATTTCCGCTGACGTTCTTGTTCTCCTTTGCTTCCCAAATTGCCTTCTAATCCTTCCTTAGCTTGTTCCATGCTCTTTTGACACCCTCTTTGGTCTCTTCCCAAGCTCTTCACCATGTCGGGACTACGAATCTGCATAAATCCAATAAAATAGCGTAGTTTTCGAACTCTACCATTAAAAGAGCATAATACCCAATTAACTCTAAAACATAACCAAACTTATGCGGATCAAGATGGCCTTCTGTGGGTTAAACAATGATCTTGATCCAGGCGAGCTCTCAAGATCGATTCGAGGGCTATTGATGGCAAAGAGTGTCCTCCTCAAGAGGAAGAAGAAGGCACCACCATGGATTGAAGACTCGACACCCACTCGACACACACACATGGGAGCTCGTTACCGAGTCCCTTGAGGTCGGTTTCGAGTGAGAAGGGAGGCTGGCCGGTTTTAGTTATTTTAATTAGATATATTTATTTGATGAAATTAGGAAAATATCTCTTCTAGATAGATTCCTTAACCACCAAGCATTATTTATCTATCTCTAGTTAGGTTTGATTTATCTTACGTACGATTTATCTATCTTTAGGATTTTTTATCTATCTTTTATCTAGCCAAACCTATATCCCTTGCAAGGTAGAATTGGCAAAGCTTTACATTTAAATACTTGTTATGCATTGAATAAATGAGATTGGAAATTATAATTGAGGAACCTTTTTATGATTAAAAGGTTTCCCCAATTCCCCAATCCAAAAGCTCTAGCAACTCTTTATGTTCTTGTTACTCGACCAAACAAAGATCCAAACACTCCCTTCAATCACACGCCAAAATCCCAAACAATACAAAGCTGCAGAACCATCGCCATATGCCGAGAAATGTCGCAACAGGGAGGAAACCCTAGGCGCTGTCCTCCTCGGCTTCGCTAGCAGCGAGGGCTGCTTGGCTCGGGCACCCGGCGCCTACATCTTGGGTGCTCCAGCACACCCGCGCATCTCTCTCGCTACTCTTCTCTCTTTCTGTCACTAATTCTGTGTTGTTCAACTGCTGAAACTGTCACAAAAACAGTCCTTGACTCACTTGTTTAATTTGTTCCAAATCAAGGAGCTACGCAAGATCGCGCTTTTATTTTAGCAATTGGCCGGCCTAGCCAATTGCTATACATCAATTGGTATTCAGAGAGAGGTTGTGCTACGCCCTTTGTTTTTTTGAGTTGATGTTACTAATGTTTTGATTTTGATGGCGTGGGAAATTTGGGGTGATTCGGATGATGATCCCAATCCATTGGAGGAATTCTTCGCTCTCGAAAGGGCGGCCCATCAGCGTCAACGACAACAAGAAGCTCAAAGGCGCCGCCTATGGCTTCAACGACAAGCGAAAATTGAAGAGGAGAGGCGTCGACAACAACATTGTCGTTAGATTTGGCTTCTCCAACAAAAAGAGGCTAAGGATGCACGACGGTGAGAGAAGAAGGCACAACTTCAAGATGAGGTCCTAGTGTTTCAAGCCGCCTGGGACGCACAACGCCCTCCTTGGATGAGCGATGCCGAAAGCTTAAGGTATGATCTGGACGCAATGCAGAAGGACGTCAGTGATGCCTTTCTTATTGATTGTTCAAATGCTTGGGCCATCACATATCCTCCTGCTACAGCGGTTATAGTTTCCTCAACCGACGACGAGGTGATTGAGCCTAAGGAGCTTTTTGTTAAAATCGTTGCCCCGGATTCAGCATAACGCGCCGAACTTGTTTCGCATATTACCGTTGACTCCGACCTCGGAATTGAGTCAACTCGGTCTTGTTGCGAAGCTGCCTTGACCAGCTTTCTAACGGTGGGTCACATGCTACCAGACTCTCCGGGGAAGGCATCCGAATCTAATTTGCAAGCTGGCTGTAATATTCTGCAGGATGTTTTGGTCGCTACTGACGCCGACGATAAGAACGTTGGGGACACTTCTCTTGAGGTAGCTATTTTACCTCTTAAGAATGTTCCTAATGTTGAGAATTCTGAAGTTCATAAGGTATTGAGCCTATTAATATTGTTCCTTTTGATTGCTCAATGATCCCTATGACATGTGTTGTTTTTGAGGTTTCTATGCCTCGAATTCTGCTGGCGCCATCTCAAGTTGATGCTTAAGGAAGTTACTTTCTTATTGCTTCTCCTTCCCCACTGCTCTTCGATGACTCGATTCGAGGACGAATCGAAAATAAGAGGGGGGAGAATGATGCGGATCAAGATGGAATTCTCTGGGTCAAACAATGATCTTGATCCGGGCGAGCTCTCAAGATCAATTCGAGGGCTATTGATGGCAAAGAGTGTCGTCCTCATGAAGAAGAAGAAGGCACCACCATGGATGAAGACTCGACACCCACTCGACACACACACATGGAAGCTCGGTACCGAGTCCCTTTAGGTCGTTTCGAGTGAGAAGGGAGGCTGCCGGTTTTAGTTATTTTAATTAGATATATTTATTTTATGAAATTAGGAAAATAAAGTGTGGTAGGAAAATATCTCTTCTAGAGAGATTCCTGAACCACCAAGCATTATTTATCTATCTCTAGATAGGTTTGATTTATCTTACCGAGGATTTATCTACATTTAGGATTTTTTTATCTATCTTTTATCTAGCCAAACATCTATCTCTTGCAAGGTAGAATTGGCAAAGCTTTACTATTTAAACATTTGTTACTCGGCGAAAGAAAGATCCAAACACTCCCTTCAATCACACGTCAAAATCACAAACAATACAAAGCTGCAGAACCGTCGCCATAAGCCCAGAAATGTCGCAATAGGGAGGAAACCCTAGCCGATGTCCTCCTCGACTTCGCTAGTAGCGAGGGCTGCTTGGCTCGGGCGCCCAACGTCTGCATCTTCGGCGCTCCAACGCACCCGCGCATCTCTCTCGCTACTCTTCTCTCTATCTGTCGCTAATTCTGTGTTGTTCAACTGCTGGAATTTTTGCAAGTCTGAAACTGTCGCAAAAACAGTCCTTGACTCATTTGTTTAATTTGCTCCAAATCAAGGAGCTACGCAAGATCGTGTTTTTATTTTAGCAATTGGCCGGCCCAACCAATTGTTATACATCACAAACACCTATGAAATACTACTAAAACACATCTATAATGTCTATCAAAAGATGCCTTATTAAACTCCCCTACACTTAAGCTTCACTAGTCCTCGAGCGAATCAATAAAAAGCAACTTATACCTACGAGTTCATCTTTCATGCAATAGCCTTAATCAAAAGCAACATCAATATGAAATGGATCACATGATCAAGTGAATAAACATCATAGCATGTATTTAGCGATCAAAGCATAGAAGTAGACATCATCCAACCTCACAAGGAATATGTGTTTCACTCATGCTCTCATGTGTTTAGGCAATTAGGTTCAACTCTCAACTCAATCCAAAATGTAGTAAGCTCATAGAAATTGACAAAAATATAATCAAATTTCCACCGAAATTTCATCACTTGCGGAAGAAAATAAAAATAAATAATTTGGCTCTAATTATTTATCTCTTCTTCTTTTTTCTTTTCTTTTTCGGTTTTTTTTTTCATTTTTTGTTATGCTTTCTTTTGACTTTTGTGTATTCCTTACGCGAGTCGCACACATGGATGTCATGAATGGTCCCGGTCTACCAACACCTCAACTTACTTGAACAAAGTCCACTTGAACATCTTTTGACGCGAATTGCAAACATGGGTGTCATGAATGAATCTGGTTATTCAATGATCAAGCTTCCTTTCTTAGTGGATAGTTTTGAACACCGTTTTACGCGAATCATACCCATGAGTGTCCTGCGTAGACCCGGTTACTAAGTGTATCAACCATTGCCACATTATTTCACTCAAAACTCACAAGCAACTAAAGCCAAATATAACATAAAAGCACAAACTTCCGCAAGCAATAAACATGTGAGTTGGCTTTGACAATAGGTAATGAAGTCAATATGAACAGGTAGAAGCATAAGAGAGTAAATCACACAGTTGAGCACAAAGATTATAGATGAATCCAATAAGGCTAAGACAATCTTACAAGGGTCATGTTTTGTAGGATTTCAATCATACTTTAGCTTAATCATACATGCTCAATTACATCACCAATTAGGCTCCATATGAAAACATTTAAGAACAATAAGGCTAAGCAATTCAAACTAATCGTAGGATTTACAAGTTCATGCCATAAAAAGATATAGAGTTTCGCTAACCAAGGTGGGTTTTTAGATAACAACATATATATGCAATGCATGATATTTTTGGGATTTTTGACATTTTCTATTTTTTTTCTTCATAAAATAAAGTAAAGAGATAACTGAAATTGAAACATGACCTAGCTAGACGCACTAAATCCCTCCCCCACACTTAAATTTTTCATTGTCCTCAATGAAAAATAAAAGATAACAAAAATAAACAAATAAAATCGAGGTGAGGGAAGAGGAAACTTACTAAAGCTCTTGTGATGGTGGTTATAATGCTCGGAACTGATGAACTCGCGGCCACGGAATGTAGGCTCACGGCGGCGAGACGAGTGCTATCGCTGGGGCTCGGCTGTGGGAGCTGTCGAGGCCGCGAGTGGTGAAGTTGCGATGGCGAAGAGAGGGGATCCGCTGTGGCGTGGGCATGGGAAATCGCAGTGGCGAGTGTGAGATGTCGCGGCCGCGAAATGAGATCTTGGGGCGGTGATTTCATGCAAAACCTCCCGACTTGGCACCTCCATGTACCGAGTTGACACTTAGCCACTGTAAAGAATATGGGCATTTCACGGCAGCGAAACCGGGTTCCACAGCGGCGAAAACACCCAGGTCGAGCAACTGATTGCCCCTTTTCAATCCATTCCACTTACCTTACCATTATATCGTCCCAAAAACTCCAAAAAGACTTACCGAAGCCCTCTATCTATCGAATAGGAACTCTAAGCTTTATTGAAATTGAAATATTGAACAACTAACTAGGAATTCAAAAGCGTGAAAATAGAGACTTATCTTGGGTTGCTTCCCAAGAAGGGTCCTTGTTTATCGTCTAAGACTCAACGGTTTATTTTTTTCTTACCTTCAATACTCACTCAAACATTGTCAACGCCCTCAAAAGAAAATCAAACTCTTGTGCCCACCCAAAATTTGAATGAACACTATACATGAAAAAATTGAAAGCTAAAGATATGAAATTGAAGAATGCATTCAACTTATCATGTACTTGAGCTTGACTTTCCGCTGAGGGTATGTAGTATCACCAACACAGTTCTGCTGGTGGTTTGTAGAAGTAATGCTCCCAAGGATCAACATACTCACCAAAATCAACAAAAGTGTAAGAAGCATCGCTACCGTGCTCAAGAGCCACAGAGATCGGCTCTATACTTGCTTCCTCGATGGATGGGGTGGAGATTAGCTCATCGGATGAATTAGGAGCCAAAACAAATGGATCCTCATGCGTGCACTAATGAGATTCCACTTCAAGAAATGCTAGCTCTTCTTCTTCATCCCATTCCTCGTCAGAAGAGTCCTTCTTATTGATATATTCCTCCTCCGTTGGCATAATGCAATTTGTGAAGTAGGAATTAGGGAATGAGTTAAACCAAATATGTTTGATAGGCTCTTCTAAACTTGTATCCATATGACTTCCTTCTTTATTTTCAATTGGGCATGCATCCATGGGTGGGTTGGGAATGGGTTTTTCGGGTGGGGTAGGACCCAAAACACACGGTTCCTCATGTCGTGACTCATGACACTCCACATCAATGGGCATCGGGCTTCCTTCTCCATCTGTAATATCGTCTAAGCTATCGATAGATGTAATGGAGGGCACCGCTAGAGAAACGGCGGGTGTCGCCTGTATAGTAGGCTCATCGGTAGAGAAATCATGCCTCTCCATATTTTCCTCATATCTCCTGAATATGTCAGAGTTCTTTAAACAGTTTGACTCACTTGCTCCAATAAGCTCTCGCGTTCAACCTCCTCTGCTTGGTCACCCATATAGCAGAACAGATTCCATAATTCGAACCAATCCAACCATTCAAGGCTTCCATTATTGATGGATTCGGCGAATATTTTGGACCTAAGAGTCATGCCCTCAAGCACACAACTAACTTTTTCTTCCCAACTATATTGAGTACCCCATGAATAACGGACGACCACTTCATCTTCCACTCTTGTGTGATATCGGTGGAAGTATTCTCCTTCAAACTGAAATAACTCCAACATCTTGAAAGATTAGTAGTAAGGTGTCGTGAACCGTAGGATAGGATCACGACGGGGTTAGATGTATATACAAATCAATAAAAAAACAAAACAAAGAAATAAACTTGATTCCCCAGCAACGGCGCCAATTTGACGGAGGGAAAGTCGTTGATTTCCCTTATCAAAATAATTCACAAACAAACAAACTAGTACATGATGCAATTAAGGGGTCGATCCCACAGAGAAACAAGTATGTCCAAGAGTTGTGCAATTATTGATTGAAAGGCAAAATATGGGAATAAAGTGAATAAAATAAACTAATCTAAACTAATGCAAATGATAGATAAAAGAGATGTTTCCATCCACAAATTCTCGACAGTAGTTGGCTTTGTTGGTCGTCGAATCCAATTAAAGTGTTCTCTACGAATTCCTCCCATCTTAGTTTGAACAAATTAAAGCACAAAGAGCACAATTAATCCCTTACACCTTTATGCAACCTGAGCACGGAAAAATATTTAACCTAAAGATAGAAAAAGTTCCTAAGAATCTAGGCATATGAATAACACCAAGTATGCAAGGTAACCGATGTTTAAGACATATGTCGAAATCCTTACTTAGTCATGATCAAACGAAGGTTCTCATAATCATAAGCATGCTACTACGAAATTCATTCAATGACGAGAGAACAAATACCTAGAAAGATACTATCATGGTGATCAATCACAATAATATCATCAATAATCGCTAGAGAAATCAAAAGATATTAAAGAGAGAATTAATACTTCATTAGAAACTCACCAACAAGCCAACCAATAACGAGAACTTGTGGATGGAAACATCTCTTTTATCTATCCATTGCATTAGTTTACATTAGTTTCTTTTATTTATCTTATTCCAATATTTTGCCTTTCAATCAATAATTGCACAGTTCTTTGAAATACTTGTTTCTCTGTGGGATCGACCCCTTACTTGCATCTTATACTAGTTTGATTGTTTGGGAATTATTTTGATATGGGAAATCAACGACTTTCCCTTTGTCTGCACAAGCAGCTAGAAACAACTCTATCTAATCTGGTATACATTCGGCCTCTGGCGTCAAACAATACAACCACGTCCACATCCTCTTGGGAATAGCCGTCGAATCAGCAGAACTATAGAGCGCAGGGGTCAACACCCTATGGCATAGGCGAAGGGTAGGGTGTGTAATCAAATAATCATGAAAGTCCTACGGCCCTCAAGAGTGGCCTGAAACTATAGCCCAAGTCTCAGTAGGTGTGGTAGAAGACAAGCTCCGACGCCAAGGATTAGACCAAGGTACATGCATTCCCAATGCAAGAGATAGATATTCTTTCTGAATCGAGCATTCAGTACCCAATAATATGAAACAGATGTCCCTATCAGATCAGACATCTAGAGTTGACAGGAACTCACGCACCAAAATTGGATAAGTCGGCGCGCCCATCAACATGAAGTTGGCTAGACCTCCCTTCGCAAGCAACAAGGATACTGGACCACGAAGACCAAGCCTCTGTAATGTCTCTAGATGAAAGAATTGAGTTGAATGATAACTCACAGGATTGAAGAAGAAAACCACGAAAACAACCAAAAGACGAGCTCTCTGTAGGGACGGTGGGTGCCGTGGATAGGGCGGCGGGCGCCGTGCAAACCGAGCCTTGAATCAGAGTGAAAACGTTGGATAGCCAACATCCACACCCTCCAAACTTGAAACTCTGACGAACAACTTGGTTTCAATAGCTTCTCAAGCGATAGGTAGGGAAATGGTATGGAAAAGGATTGATTTTTGTGGATGTAGGGTGAAGGTTCGATAAAGTAAAACAAAGTAATATGAAGATACTCTAGAAGGGGGGTTGAATAGAGTATCCCAATTTTTCGCAGATAGTCTCAAGACTTTTGAAGCTCGTGCAAAACCCTTTGAGATTAGACTTAGTCTTTTCTCTGAAAACCTGAATCACAAAGTTAAATAATTCGAACCAAGTGCGGAAATAAGGTAAAGCAGTAAATAAAGGACTCGATGAATTGTTTACGAGGTTCGGCACGAACTTGGCCTACTTTCCCGCCTAGGGTTCTTCCACAACCCTAGGATTCAACCGCCTTTTATTGATTCACAAGACTTAGGATCCTAGTAGATCACCGAGAATCCTCTCTCCTATACAATTGCAATCTAGTCAACTCACGTTCCCTTGGAGTCCTAGACCAATCTAGAAAAGCCCCACCTCTCTCAGCTATCTAGTACAATCCTCTTACACTTAGTGAATCAATCGCCTAGTTTTCACTTCCTGAGTTACAAACTCTCGAGTATAACACTATCACGAAATATATCCTATAAGCTCATTGTGTAACTCTCAAATGCTTTGAAATGAAATAACAGACTCTTGAGCACTAGCAGAGAGCACACAAAGAAGACAAATCTCGCTTGAGGGCTTGAGTGTATGAAGGCTTGTATTCAACGAATGTACTTGTCTTGTTTTCTTCCTTGTCTTTATAGAGAACAGATCGGCACCACGGATCTTCACCAACGGCTAAGAGAGGATCATGGCTTGAGCGCAATCTTCTATCTTTGGAAACTTTGGAAGCCATGATCACGATTTGATCTTTCTCAGCTTTGAACGCTTAAGGAAGGATATAAAATTTAAAAAGCTTCCTGAAAGGTTAGTGAATATATAATAATATATTGGAAGCATATAATAACATATAATAATATTCGAGCATAATAATATAGAGAACAGGTTTTGTGTTTCATCAACACTGCTAAAGCTTTAAGACCTTTGACACAAACAGACTGTCAAGGCCTTGATGAAAGACAAAACCTGTGCATCTCTACAACTTAGTCAAACAAATATAATAAAAGAAAAATCGGACTAAGTACCTGCATGGGTTAGACAAATGTTGGATCATAAGTTAAAAACATGAAAATATCCAACCGAAAGCAAAACCAAGGTCTTCCAAGACCTTTGAAACGCAACAGTTTAAAAAGTCTAACACACCACAGATCATCTCCCCCTTTTTGTCTTTTAACAAAGGGAGGAGGTAAAACAGTCACCAAAAGTTTTGAAACAGTTTCCAAAAACCAGCAATGTTTCAGATTAGGTTAGGGTAGGGTAGGGTAAGGCTAAGCTTCATCGTCCGAAGCATCATCAGTGAGCAGCGACCTCAGACCTTGCAGTAGCTTGGATATCCCGCTCATCTCCGTCATGAACTCCTTGTGCAGCTCCTTGATGTCCAGGCGAACTTCCTCCAAGCCCAACTCCAGGTTATCCATGCGCTCATCAATGGCTGAGGCAGTGGGAAGAGCCTTTGAAGGAGAGGCAAGACTCAAAGTCCCTTGGGGGGGCCGAGTGATGCCTATCTTCTCAAGACTCTTGGAGTCGAACTTACCCATATGACGCTGCTGTTCTTCATTTTTAAAATCGATTCCAGAAGCTTTGAAGATTTGGGTCAAAGGGGTAGCAAAAGGGAGGGGAGTTCCTTTCCTGGCTTTTCTGGTGTGAGCCATTGATCCTAAAATGGTGTTGGCCAGATCAAGATCAAGGCCATTGAGGATTCGGTAAAGTAGGACCATGGCATTATCGGTCAGGAGAGAGCCGGAGTTTAGACGGGGTAAGAGGCAACGCACAATGATGTTAAAGATAATTTTTGCCTCTAGGGTAAGGGATGAGTGGGTTAGTTGCTTTGAGGTGCTGGTGGATGCATCGGGTAAGAGGTATTTGGATCGGGCAAGGGTAATGCAGTCTTCTTTAAAGGGGTTTACTTAAGAGGGTGGACAAGGGCTAGGTAGGCCAAGGAAATCAGCGAAGTCAAAGGAGTTGAAAGAGATTCTAACTCCCTTGACGACAGATTCCAAGAACCAACCACCGTCAATGTTTTTGGCTTTGAAGTTTATGTAGAACAGGCGGGTGAGTTGGGGATAATAGACGGTTTAAGGATTGAGAAGGGTCCAGGCTGGGGATTTTTTAAGAAGAGCAATGCATTGTAAATTCAAAGCTTTAAAGAACGCAATATCTAAAAAATCAGAACAGCAGATCCTACGAGTTCGAAACTCATCTACCCACTTACCAGCCATTTCAGCATTTTCAAACCATGAAGAGGGGATGGATTGGTTTACCTGAATCAGGGCAGGAGGATCAGCGTTCTTCCTTCGAGCCTGTGTTGGAGCAGTCCTCTTGGCAGGCGCCTCAAGGCTTCTAAGGGTACCCTTCCTGGTACGCTTGGGAGAGGGAGGCTTGGCTGCTACTGGGGCTTTCCGCTTCTTTGGAGACGGGGGAGGAGGAGGAGGAGAAGGAGAGGGAACAGGTTCGGGCTCCTCATCCTCTTCGTCCTCAGACCCCGAGTCCTCAGCAGACCCATCATCGTTGTCTCCTTCAGCATCCTCGCCATCACCGGTCTCATCATCATCCTCTTCTTCTTCCTTTGGTTCCTCCTCATTAGGAACCTCCTTCTCAGCCTCTTTCCGAATTCTCTCGGCCTCCTCCTCGACCAATTTCCTTGCAAGCTCGGCCTCCTCCTCGGCCTTTTTCCTCCTTAAGGCTTCTTCTTTAGCTTCCTTGGCGGCATCCCTTTCCAGAATAGCGTCGAGATCCTCCTCTTCTTCCTCCTCATCCACCTCCTCAGCGATGACCTTCTTTTTCCCTTTCTGCTTTGCACTGAGAGGTTTCTTCGCTGAGCATTTTTGAGAGCTCTTGGTTACTGTACTCGTGCTCTCAGCGATGGTGCTCTGGACAACAGCAGGGACGATAGCTTGAGGAGTGGGTTCAGGTGTAGGGGAAGTAGCAGTAGCCTGGCGTCCCTTGGGGGTGGCGCCAAGTCTTTTGGGAGTGGAGGTTTTTCTTCGCTTTGGGAGCCATGAAGGTAAATGGCTTAAGGTTGCAGGTCGGTTTGAGAGGTTGAAGAAGGAGAGTTGAAAGGGTTTTTAGGTTTTCTGAAGTTATGGGATAAGCTAGTGGGATTAGGGTTTAAAAAGAGAAGAGATTTGAGTGATAGGACGGGTTTGGGGTTCCAATGTAGGTAATGATAACATTGCCAATTTTAAAAGATCTCAATTAAAAATTCAAATCAACCCATTAAAATATGAGGGAAATAATCCGAAAATATTTTGTTCCAAAAAAAAATCTCAACGGATAAAATATGTGACATAAATATATTATTTTGAAATCCGATAAAAATAATACTTGATCAAATATCTAAAGAGATATTAACCAAATATATGATCCGATATCTGTATTCCACCAGTTAGTTCACAAACCTTGATATAGATCACAAAGGTCTTGACACTTGGTATAATTTATCTTTCGTAAAGGGAAAGCTCCCCCTACGAAAGTGCATCCTTGTTAAGCATCCCAATCTCTCGTCTAATGAAGGTAAACCTGTCCTCTGCCAATGGCTTAGTAAAAATGTCAGCCCATTGATAATCAGTTGAAATAAAAGAAATGGACACATCATCTTTTTCAACATGGTCTCTAATGAAATGATGTCTTACATCAATATCTTTGGTCCTTGAATGCTGAACAGGATTCTTTGTAATGGAGATGGCACTTGTATTGTCACACTTAATGGGAATGCCTTTGAGGTTGATGCCAAGATCTCGCATTTGTTGAGCTATCCAAAGGATTTGGGAGCAGTATGCTCCAGCTGCTATGTATTCGGCTTCTACAGTGGATAAGGAAAATGAGTTTTGTTTCTTAGAATGCCAACTGATCAAACATGCTCCTAAGAATTGGCAACATCCTGATGTGCTCTTCCTATCCACCTTATAGCCTGCAAAATCTGCATCAGAATACCCGATTAATGTGAAATCCTTTTGCTTTGGGTACCATAGTCCAAGCTCCTTAGTGCCATTGAGATATCGAAAGATCCTCTTCACAGCCACGAGATGAGATTCTTTAGGATCAGCTTGAAACCTAGCACACATGCAAACACTAAACATGATGTCAGGTCTACTAGCTGTAAGATATTGTAGGGATCCAATCATTCCTCGATACTCGTTTTGATTGACACTCTTCCCAGTCTTGTCTTGATCTAGAGATAATGTTGAGCTCATGGGTGTCTTGGCTGCTTTGGATTGATCCATCTTGAATTTCTTCAAGAGATCCTTAGTGTACTTGCTTTTGTTGACAAAGATCCCTTTCTTGGATTGATGAACTTGTAATCCCAAAAAGAAGTTGAGTTCACCCATCAAGCTCATCTCAAATTCGCTGCACATAATGTCAGAAAATTCCTTGCACAAAGATGTGTTAGTAGCACCAAATAATATATCATCAACATAAATTTGAATAACCAAAATGTCCTTTCCTTTGGTCTTGATAAAAAAGAGTCTTGTCGATCAACCCCCTCTTAAAATCATTTTCTAAAAGATATTTTGACAAGCGCTCATACCAAGCTCATGGGGCTTGTTTCAAACCATAAAGCACTTTGTCTAGTTTATAGACATGATTGGGAAATTCCGAACTCTCAAAGCCTGGGGGTTGAGCCACATATACTTCTTCCTCTAAGAAACCATTAAGAAAAGCACACTTGACATCCATTTGATATAACTTTATGCCCATGAAAGATGCAAATGCTAATAATATACGAATGGCTTCAAGCCTGGCTACGGGAGCAAAGGTCTCCTCGTAGTCAATACCTTCCTCTTGATTGTAGCCTTGAGAAACAAGTCTTGCTTTGTTCCTCACGATCTTACCATTCTCATCTAGCTTGTTTCGAAATACCCATCGTGTGCCAATGACTGATTGATGCTTTGGCCTAGGCTTCAAGGTCCAGACTTTGTTTCTTTCAAATTCGTTAAGCTCACTTTGCATAGCAATGATCCAGTCTGGCTCTTGAAGGGCCTCATCTACCTTCTTTGGTTCAATAAGAGAAACAAATGCGTGAAAAGCACAAAGATCTTTAAGTTTAGAACGAGTTTGAACACTAGAAGTAGGGTCAGAAATGATAAACTTTAATGAGTGTGATGAGGAGTATTTGAATTTTCTTTTGCTAGTCTCAGCTCCTTGATTCGTCACACCAGCAGGATTGATTTGAGGTACATCTGACTCCATAGTCCTGTTAGGTTCAGTTACAGCAGTTTCTGACGTTTCAACACTGTTGGATTGGACACCAAGGGCTTTGGACGAATCTTCAACACCTTGGGCCAATTCTTCAGTGTTGAGAATCTGTTCCTGCATGTTCCTCTTCTCTGTGTTCTTGGTAGCAGCATCATCACCTTCCTCGTTCTCTGCATGGATTTTAAGATCTATATCTGCAACACATTCACTCAAAGAACCATCATTGCATTCATCAAATATAACATGTATACTTTCTTCAACTAACTGGGTCCTTTTATTGAAGATTCTATAAGCTTTGCTACTTGTGGAGTAGCCAAGAAATATACCTTCATCACTACGTGCATCAAATTTCCAAGGTTATCTTTTCCATTGTTATGAACAAAACAAGTACAGCCAAAGGGTTTAAAATAAGATATAAGTGGTTTGCGGCCTTTGAAAAGTTCATAAGGAGTTTTCTTTAAGATGGAACGAATAAGACAACGATTCAAAATATAGTTAGATGTGTTAACAACTTCAGCCCAATAGGTTTTAGGTAATGCATTTTCTAAAAGCATAGTCCTGGCCATATCCTTTAAGGTGCGGTTCTTTCGTTCCACAACCCCGTTTTGTTGAGGTGTCCTAGGAGCAGAAAAGTTATGGGAGATGCCATATTTAGCACAAAACAAATCAAACTGAAGTTGATCAAACTCCCTACCATGATCACTCCGAATTGACACTATGGGCTCGTTTCTTAAAGTTTGCAACTCCTTACAAAGTTTTAAAAACTCAAATAAGGCCTCTGATTTTTCTTTTAAAAATGCAATCCAAATATATCTAGAAAAATCATCAACAACAACAAGCATGTACTTTTTACCATTGGGAGATTTGACTCTCATAGGACCGCATAAATCCATATGTAAAAGTTCAAGAGGTCTAGAAGAACTTACAACCTTTTTGGGTTTGAAAGAGCTACGTGTTTGTTTACCTCGTGTGCATGTCTTGCACATCTCAATACCTTTGAAGTCCATCTCAAGTAGCCCTCTTACAAGCTCTTTGGACACAAGCTTTTGTAGCGTATGTGGACTCACATGACCGAGTCTCCTATGCCAGAGCTTTGGATCGTCCGTCAAAGCCTTTAGACAGGTTAAGCTTCCTTGTGCCACTGGTTCAACATCTATAACATATATATATTGTTGTAGCGATATGCAGTTAGTATAACTTCACATGTATCTTCTCTGCATACTAGACATCTTTTCTTGTTAAATCTGACATCATTGCCACTATCACATAATTGAGAAACGTTAAGCAAATTGTACTTCAAACCGTTAACAAGATAAACATTTTTAATACTATGGTTGGAATCACTTCCAACACTACCAATACCAATGATGTCACATTTTCCTTTGTCACCAAGAGTGATTGTTCCTGTGGATTGCTCCTTTAGATCATCAAAGAGAGAACTCTTCCCACTTATATGCCTTGAGCATCCACTATCGATAATCCATTTTTGCTCCTTCACCTTGGTGATCTCCTGCAAAACAAACATCAACCTTTGTGGCTAGACCAATAATCAAATTTGGATCCATTATTGGGATAAACCATATTTGGTAAAATAGTGCCTTTGGGGACCCAAACTTGTGTTATCCGTTCTTTTCTCAAATGAACAGGAAATGTATTGCGAATGATATATGGATCCTTTCTTCTATAGGGGCAAGTCTCTTTTACATGTCCCTTTCTAGCACAGTGGTGACATATAGAAGAGGTTCTGCTTCCTTTTGCCTTTACAAAAGTGGTAATGTGCTGCTTCTTTAAAAACCTTGGATTGTAACCAATACCACTTTTGTTTAAAGAACTTTGTTGCTCACCCAACATCTTATCAAGAGTGCCTTTGGATTTGGTAAAACTTATGAGGGCTGTCTGTTGGTCTTGAATCTTATTATTCAGGGAGATCTTCTCGTTCTCTAAGTCATGATGTTCACTTCTCAGATACGAGAGATCTTGCTTGAGTTCAGATTGCTCTGAGTCAAGAGTCTTGACTTTAATGTCAAGACCTGAATAAGAAGCTTCAAGACTTTTGATCCTCATAGACAGATCCTCAATAGTTCTTTCCTGGTCCACAGCTCTCTTAATAAGAGTGTTGGTCTGGGCAATAAGTTTCTCTTCATTGGCAATCATATTAGAAAGGAATTCCGATAATACCTCTTTTGGACTTGCCATAAGTTCTCTTACAGTTAACTCTAGTTTCTCATCGTGGGATTCATCTCCTGAGGCCATAAGACAAACATTGGTCTTCTCATCATCGGAGTCAGAGTCAGAATCGCTCCAGGTTGCCACCATGGCTTTCTTTTTCCATTTATCACCCTTCTTGGACTGGCTCTTTGTTTTTTTAGGGCAATCCTTCACAAGATAATCTGTTTCACCACATTCAAAACAAGACAAAGGTTTAGTATTCTTATCATATTTATTGTATTGAGACTTACCTCGAAATTTAGAAGACTCTGATCTATCCTTGTTGTTGAATTATATCTTCATTTTGAGGATTCGAGCAAGGCCTCTTGTGATAAGAGCAAAAGGATCATCATCATCGTCATACTCATCTTCGGAATCAGATCCATTATTGGGCTCATCCTTCCTAAACTTGAGTTCCAAGTTCTTGGTGCTTGTTGGACATTCTCCATCGTCTTCATTAAGGATCATCTCATGCGTGATCAGTTTCCCAAGCAGGTCATCAAGGGGTAGAGTAGTGAGGTCTTGGGCTTCCTCTATGGCTGTTACTTTAGGGCCCCACTTTTCTTTTGGGAGACACCTCAATATTCTCCTTACTTTCTCAACGTTTGTAAAGCTCCTGCCGAGAGAGTCAAGGTTGTTGGTGATTTCTGTGAATCGTGTGAACATTGCCTTGATTGACTCATCAGACTTCATTTTGAAAAACTCATACTTTCAAAGGAAGATACTGATCTTGGTGTCCTTCACTTGGCTGGTTCCTTCATAGGTGACGACCAGCTTGTCCCAAATCTCTTTAGCTGACCTACAAGATGAAATACGGTTAAACTCATCAGTGCTAAGACCACAATAAAGTAAGTTAATAGCCCTGTAGTTTTTGGAGACGAGTTCAAGATCCGCTTGGATGTATTCAGACTCCTTCTTTGCGACTTTGGTTCCATTTGGTCCGTCTTTCTCTGGAATCTTCGAACCATTCTCTATAATGTTCCAAAGTTCCAGATCTTGATCTATAATGAACATCTTCATCAATGATCTCCAGTGGACAAAGTTGTTTCCTACAAATAGTGGTGGTCTGCTGGTAGACCTTCCCTGTGCAAATCATCCGCTTGCTTCACCAGACATGATTGAAAACTCACAAGATTGTTAGATCAAAAGTAGTGAGTACATCTCTGATACCTATTGAAGGTTCGATCAAGTAAAACAAAGTAATATAAAGATACTCTAGAAGGGGGGTTGAATAGAGTATGCCAATTTTTCGCAGATAGTCTCAAGACTTTTGAAGCTCGTGCAAAACCCTTTGAGATTAGACTTAGTCTTTTCTCTGAAAACCTGAATCACAAAGTTAAACAATTCGAACCAAGTGCGGAAATAAGGTAAAGCAGTAAATAAAGGACTCGATGAATTGTTTACGAGGTTCGGCACGAACTTGGCCTACTTCCCCGCCTAGGGTTCTTCCACAACCCTAGGATTCAACCGCCTTTTATTGATTCACAAGACTTAGGATCCTAGTAGCTCACCGAGAAGCATCTCTCCTATACAATTGCAATCTAGTCAACTCACGTTCCCTTGGAGTCCTAGACCAATCTAGAAGAGCCCCACCTCTCTCAGCTATCTAGTACAATCCTCTTACACTTAGTGAATCAATCGCCTAGTGTTCACTTCCTGAGTTACAAACTCTCGAGTATAACACTATCACGAAATATATCCTATAAGCTCATTGTGTAACTCTCAAATGCTTTGAAATGAAATAACAGACTCTTGAGCACTAGCAGAGAGCACACAAAGAAGTCAGATCTCGCTTGAGGGCTTGAGTGTATGAAGGCTTGTATTCAACGAATGTACTTGTCTTCTTTTCTTCCTTTTCTTTATAGAGAACAGATCGGCGCCACGGATCTTCACCAACGGCTAAGAGAGGATCATGGCTTGAGCACAATTTTCTATCATTGGAAACTTTGGAAGCCATGATCACGATTTGATCTTTCTCAGCTTTGAACGCTTAAGGAAGGATATAAAATTTAAAAAGCTTCCTGAAAGGTTAGTGAATATATAATAATATATTAGAAGCATATAATAACATATAATAATATTCAAGCATAATACTATAGAGAAAAGGTTTTGTGTTTCATCAACACTGCTAAAGCTTCAAGACCTTTGACACAAACAGACTGTCAAGGCCTTTGAAACTTATTCCGATTTTCATCAAGGGGGTGGAGTTATCATAGGGTAATGGTGAAAAGTGTTTTGATGGACAGAATAAATTGGAACACAATGCCTTAGGTTTTTGGAATGGATTCAACTTGGCTTTTGGGTATTGTAGATTCCTTTGGAGAAAGCTTGGTTGATTCAAAATAAGGAATGAAAATATATGGAGAGTTGGAGAGGGTTATTTATCAAAGAAAATATTAGAAAATATTAGAACTAGATAGATAGAAAATAGAAAAATAGAAAAGATAAATTCTAGAACTAAGATAAAAAGTAACTAATCCTAGAAAGAAAAGTCTAATCCTAAGATGGATGAAAATAGATAGAAGATAAATAAACTAACCTAAGAAAGAAAATAAATCTAACCTAAAGATAGATAGAAATAATCTAAACCTAAAATGAAATAAAAAGAAATAAACCTAATCCTAATAAGATATAAACTAAAGAAACTAACCTAATACGAAACTAACCAAAAATAAAAGATAGAAGTACATCCCTTTCAACTTTACCAAAAATCCGGACTCATCAAGAAAACAAGGGCGGTGGGCGTCGTGTGAAGGGCGGCGAGCGTCATGTTCACATAACGTGACTCCATACTCAAATCAAGCAAAACTCAACTCCAACAAAGGTTTCAACTTACCATCACTTCCAAAATTCAGCGACACGATTGATCCTACTTTATTGAATTGGAAAACTAAATGCAAAATTTAAATAATATTACCTAAACTACCTTGGGTTGCCTCCCAAGAAGTGCCTTTATTGCACGTCTTTGGCTCGACGTGATGCATTTCTTGATTAAGTTATCCCAGGAATTCTTAAAGTTCTCCCATCAAGAGGCAGAACTTTAGGAATTCCTCCAACATACCCATCAATTGCATCCAACGATTCCTTCTGAAATAAGTTACTCCTGGAGGGTGCCCTGAAATTGCAAAAACCTCAACATTGTTAGGAATCAATTTCTTATAGGGAATAACAATATAATCATTTGAATTAGACACATTGTCATGTGACTTAAACAAATTCTCAATTTTTCTTTCAATGTCATCTTTCCCTAATCCAATTTCATCTTTGTTAGAAAACTCAATATTCAGAGATTCAGTTTCAACATAAGCATGTAATAAACCATTTGATTCATTCATGTGATCACTTTCATTAGAATCAAGAGCATCTGCAGAATCATTAGTAGAAGAAACAATAGGCTCAAATATAGAAAACTCAATCTTTCTACCATCAAATTCCATAGTTAGTGAACCTTCACAAAAACAAATCTTAGTCTTAGTCGTTCCCAAGAATGGCCTTCCCAAGATAATTGGGGTTTCAGGCATACCTTGTTCCATATCTAGAATGAAGAAATCAGCTGTAAATATCAAATCGTTTACCTTAAACAAAACATCCTCAACAACTCCTCTAGGCTTAATACTAGAACGATCAGCGAGTTGTATAGTAACACCAGTTTCAGATAATGCATTGAGACCCAAAACATGTACAAGTTATAAGACATAACATTATTTTAAGCACCTGGGTCTAACATAGCTTTGTTGAAGCTAGCATTACCTATTGCACATGGGATAGTAAACATACCTGGATCTCCGCACTTACCTTTTCTTTCCTTCGCATCCTTTGCTTGCGTTTCATAGTGCATATTTCTTTCAAAAATTTCGCATAGCCAGGCACAATTTTAATCAAATTGAAAAGTGGAATATTTACCTCAATATGAGCAAAGGTGTCATAAAGAATTTGTTCATCTTCCCACTTACGATCAAATCTTAAGGCATGATTGCTCAATACTGGATAGCTTCTTCTTAAGTTTGTTGAGGCGAGTCGCAAGAAAGTACTTTTGCATGAAAGCTTTCTTCAATTGCACGCAATAAGTAATGCTTTCTGGGAGTAGGTAATAAAGCCAATCACTTGCAGAATCTTTCAAGGTAAAAGGGAACACTCTTAACATCAATTGGTCATCGTTAAGGCCTTGGGGTCTAAGTCTATCACACACAATCACAAAGGTAGCAAGGTTCTTGTTTGGTTCCTCCCCAAGTAATCCATGAAAGTAGGGTAAAATAGAAGACCAATTCGACTTATTCTCAAATCTTGAACCCTCAGGGAGACCAGGAAGACTAATTACAAGTGGTTGACCACTCAAATTAGGTTCCTTTAGGTTTCTCAGGGTCCTTCTTAGCGGACTAACAATTTTGGTTGCCATCTCCTTGTGTGTATCAAACTCGGGCCTCCTTTTCAGCCTAAGAGATCTTTCAATCTCAGAATCAAAAGACAAAGACACAGAATTAGAAGATCTAGTTTGAACCATACAAGGACACAAAAGACTCAAAGTGGAGAGTAATTGAAAGAGATAAAGAAAAACAAAATCCTTTCTTCTCCCCGACAACGACGCCAATAATTTGATGCGGGACGAACGTCATTGGCACTTTCTCCCTTTACCAGATAGTAATATAATCCAAACTCAAACACAAAACTAATAGATTAGTCAATCAATCACTTGATAAACCAAACAACTACTAGTATAGCGATGAAGTCCGGAGTCGAACCAACAGGGAGAAGCGATTTCGTATTCACTAACTCTTAGCAAGAAATCTTATGACAAAGCAATTATTTGTAGCAAATAACCAAGATGTAAAAGTAACAAGATTTAGGATTGCAAAGTAGATTGATATCAAAGTAGAAAGAACATTTCACCTGTAATTCTCTAACAATGGTTCGAATTCATGGTCTTATGATTGATCTATCAATTATTCATAAACATATCTACTTCACTTAAATTGAGAGATACGCAAGGATACAATCACCTTATTCAATATCACTAAAGAATAGCATTAAGGACTCAAGAAATCAGACCATTTAGCATATTGATTTAATGCTATTAAGACAAATTGGAATAACCCTAATCAGCCATAATCAACATATCCACAACATAGATCAATTGAAATCATCCACTACAAAGACAAAGAAATATCACAATTTCAATACTTTGTTTGCTATCAAGAAAACAACAACGAATTCATAACTAAGATGCAATTCCTAACATTGTGATCAATCATAGAAAGGAACACAAAGATAATCAATTAGCATAAGATGATAACTATGATTATGAATAACTAAATCAAATCAAATCCTCACAATCCAAACAATCATGTCTTCGAATCACAGGCAAAACTATGAGTTTAGCAACTCTTAGGCCAATTCTCTCTCTCTCTCTCTCTCTCTCTCTCTCTCTCTCTCTCTCTAATGGTGTTCATAGTCTCACACAATAGCCACACCAATAACCTCCTGGTGAATAAATTGAATAAAACCTAATATAGACTCTTAAAGAGACACCCAAACCCTAATGGGAATAGTAATAAAATAATAGGAAATAATTTCTTCGGATCCAAAATCGCAAACGCTGGAAATCGGCCCACGACGGGCGTCGTGCAAATGGCGACGGGCGCCACCTATGTAGTGACGAATTTCCCTCGATTGACTTCAATAATCTCCAATGTTGTGCTTCCTTGCTCCTCTCTAGCTTCTTCCTTAGCCTCCATATTCTCCAAAACATGTCTTTTAAGCTCTTCCAAAGTCTTTTCATGGTTGGAATGTAATTATGCAGAATAAACACTAAAAAGGCGTAGATTCCGAACTCGAATACTTCACAAGCAATATACGAAACGAGACTCAAACATAAGCAAAACCACTACCTAATTGCAATAAGAAATACCTATAATGCCTATATGAAGTATGCATTATTAGTCGCCTTTGCCTCAACCCGTTTAGACACATAATCAACTGCAAGCAAGATGTAGACATTTCCAAATGAACTAGGAAAGGGTCCCATAAAATCGATACCCCAGACATCAAATATCTCACATACCATAATCGAAGATAATGGCATCTCATTTATGCCTGAAATATTTCCTATGTACTGACATCTATCACAATTTCTGGAGAAAGCATGGGCATCACACAAGATGTGAGGCCACCATAATCCAGCTTCTAGGACTTTCTTAGTTGTCCGTTGTGGTCCAAAAGGTTCTTCGATTGGATGTTAATGATAGAATCTCAACGCAGTGCTTCCACAGAAAAGGATCATCCCAAACATAGTAGCGAGCATTGTGTCGAATTTTGTCCTTCTTAGCATTTGAACAATTTGAAGGGAAGATTCCAACCACCAAGTAATTAACAATACTAGCAAACCAAGGCTGCTTGGTTTGAATAGCCATAAGCAAAGCAGGCGGCTCATTGTTGTCCTCATCAAAGAAATCGTAACTCA
This sequence comes from Persicaria maculosa, assembly GCA_963922045.1. Lineage (NCBI taxonomy): Eukaryota > Viridiplantae > Streptophyta > Magnoliopsida > Caryophyllales > Polygonaceae > Persicaria > Persicaria maculosa. Next base: position 77,495,304 of record OY998252.1, on the reverse strand, counting down.
ACAGGTCGTCAGAGCGTCGGGCGCCGATGTACTCAGTTTTATCATATGACGAAATAATCATCAATCGTTCGTTAGGGAATTCTCCTAGCCTCTCTGGTTGTTCTCCCCCACCATCAATTCTGTAAATCCTAATTAGGTGGTCAGCTACCGAGCTTTCTGCTCCCTTCTTATCTTTGATTTCCAAATTGAATTATGTTAGGAGTAGAATCCATCGAATTAGCCTAGGCTTTGTGTCCTTCTTTGTCATCAAATAACGGAGTGCTGCATGATCGCAATTGATGACATCTAATTTAGTCATATTTTAGGGTTGCATTTGCATACTAGTTTAGATAATTTTCATGCATATTTATCATATTTTAAGCTTTATTTATTTTATTTTGCATTCTCGGAGTCTACACCTGTTTTATTGATTTCAAGCATTTTGAGGCTATTATTGTGAAAATTCAAGAGTTGATACGAAGGAGCGAACGCGATTGGATTGGATCCAAGAAGCTGAATGGCCAAGTGTGGAAATTGCTCAAAGTGGAAGTTATCTTATGGGCTGAAATTAGAATTGCGTGTTGGACTAGTTTTTAATTCTTTAAATTGATGGGCCTAAGTTGTAATTTTAATAAATTTAGTTTATATACTCTCGTACAATTTACAATCGAGGGGAGTTTTTCGTAGCCTCCTAGGTCAGACTTACCTCTGCCCCAATAAGGCTTCGGCCATAGGTTGTTTTTCAATTTAGTTTAGGTTTCAATTAGGGTTTAGTTTTGAGTCTAATTTTCCATCGTTTTACAAGACAACGGAGTTTAGTTTGGTGTGATCGGAGATTTGAGCTTTAATCAAGTTTCAACTTTTGGATTATTTGCAAGATTGGGATAAGTCTTCTTAATCTTTCTCTTCTAATTTAGTTCATGATTGTTGTGATTGAATTAATTGCGTTTATCATGTATTTGATTGTGCTTGGCTAATTCTCTTTTCTAAGGTGATGGGTTATTAGGTTTAATATGTAGTCAAGTATTGATTGTTTAATAACGGGATTTGGTGCGAATAGCGTAGCTTAATAGCTTCGAATCAAGGTGAAAAACATAGTATGTTTAATAGCTCCGAATCAAAGTGAATCTAATAGGTTTGTCTTTGAGGTGAACTCATTATCTTTTGATCTAAAGTGAATAGCTTTGATACGCTTAATATCTTTTCATCGAAAGGGAACCCAATAGCCTTGAATTGAGAGTGAATTTACTAGCTTTGGTTTGAGAGTGAATAACACCGGTTTACTAGTTAATAATCTAAAGTGAATAACGAAATTTTAATAGCTTTAAGATGAATATGAACAACTGGATGAATTCGATACTTGGCATGATGTTAACCTAATACCCGGATCCTTAGATGTCTTTTAATTATCTCTATTTTATATTTGCTTGTGTCGTTAGTTAATTGTTATATATTTTGCTCATCACTATCTTTTTGGTTCTTATTTGCTAGTTTAGCTTAATTAGATTAATTGATATTGAGACTTAGGTCCTTTGGGAGAACGATAATTTTATTACTTGATACTACAATCGATCCCGTATACTTGCGCGTAGGTTTTTAGCCTATCAAGTTTTTGGCGCCGTTGCCGGGGACCTTGGTTTAATCAATATTAATTATTTCTTTTAGTTAAACTAGTAATTGTTACTTTATTTTGCATATATTTATAAAAAAACCAAAAACAAAATATGGCTGATGATGATTTATATATCGACTAGTTCGAGATGGAGCAAATTTTCTCCGTCAAGAAACTAACGGCTTGTTTGGTGGTTTTCATGACACATGTACTGTGGGAACACCATATTACCCATATGATTCTTCTCCCCCACAAAATCATCAAGAAGTGAAACCTTCTCAATTTGCGGAATTAGAGAGCTTAATAAAGGCCTTTGTGAAAGGTCAAAACAAGCAGATTGAAGAGTTGAAAAAGACCATCAAGACTTTGGGTACACGGATTGATACTTTGGACATACACGTGAGGAAATTGAAGGATAGTAACTCTACATTGGATAAGCGTGTGTCGCTTGTCTTATATGGTGGAATCCGTACAAAAGCATTTTACGAAGAAACCCAAAGTCAAATCAGTTGAGCAGTGCAACACTAATGAAGAATGCGAGCTATTAATGAGGTGTGATCCTATCTCACACATATGTGAGGACCCTATGCAGGAGGATTCCCAGATGTTCCACAATCCCGTCTCAACTCCAATTTCAATGAAGGAGTTCAAGGCTATACTGGCTCAATAGGTGGCTATTGCGTTGGATGTCAAGGATGCAACGTTACAAGGGGTTGAGAATGTTAATGCAAACAAGAAAGCTCATCGGGAAATCAAGAACTTGAAGCAAGGGGATCAAGTGATGGTCTTCAATCATAGTTCTCCTATGTATCCAGGCCCGAAAGGAACAAGATGGTCAGGCCTTTACACCATGGTTCGTGATCTCGATTCAACATTGGTCGAGCTTTGCGACCAAAAATTAGGACCAATACAACCAATTCGGAGTCGGATGAAAATTTTCAAGGAGCCAGATCCAATCCAAGAAAGAGACGCCAATCCCGTTTATTGGATATCTTGAAGGAGAGGAAGGTCAACCCAAGGTAAGTAGTAGGTAAATTTTCTTTATTTTGTTTCTTTCATTCTAAATAATACATCCAAGGGTCCAATCAGGCTTCCACGAGTCATGGGAGAGTCTTCACGAGTCATGGTGGTCGTCCCAAGGCTTACTAGCTTTCTCTGTAAAGCGTCATGACTCGCGGGATGGATCCACGACTCGTGACATCCTTGGCAAAAAAAAATTTGAAAAAAAAACTGGAGAACGCGTTCTTCTCCTCTCTCCGCCTCCGCCTTCCCTATCGCCTCCGACAATCTTCCCACTCCTCACCACGCTCTCTATCTTCCGTTCACTCCCTCGCCAGACCACCAGACCTCCTAATCCTCATGCCCTCTCTCGCGCTGAACCACCGCCAGCCCCACTGGCGCCCTCCTCTCTGCCTCTATTAACCTCTATCGGCAGTTGCACCATGCCTCCGCCCGAATACTCAGCCCTCACCGCCCGATGCTTCTCAACCCTCTGCTTCTATCCTCGGCTTAGTGTTGAATTTGGCCCAATCGGTCCAGCTGCTACTCTCGAATGAGTCCTCAACAGTAAGTGCAGGTAAATCTCGTCCACCCTAGCTAATAAGTTCTTGGAGGTTTCATATTAAAAGAAAGCATGATATACATATCCAGTTTTGGTGAATTTCAATTTTTTGAATTACTGGTATGAATGATTGAATTCGCTATGGAAGGATTGTTGTATGATTGCTCAATTTAACTAGGAATGTTGCATTCTTGTTATGCTGAGCTTGTGCTTGAAAACTAATGTATTGTTGTTTAGTTGCATCCAAATCCATCTTCCTTCTATAGTTGTTGTAATCCTTCATGTAATTGAGGGCTGACATTATGCTGGGATTATTGTGACTAATCAAAATAAGGTTGATCCAGCTGAACCCATTTGGTTACCTGCTGCTGATGCTGCATTTCTTGCAGGAAACTTTGAGCTTGCTTGTTGAATTTGGGTTTGGCTATTGGTTTTGCTTCTACTTGGTGTCTTTGTGATCTAGAATGGGCCCAAGTGAAGGGAATCTGCTGTTGAGTTTTCTGTTGTTAGTTGTTGTTGCTTCTTGTTTGAACTGCTAGGCTGCCTCTCTACATGGTAGGCATAGTTGGAATTCCGATGGGTTGCTTGTTTGCTTAATGTGGCATTACATGTTAATAACCTTTTTGTGAAGTGTTTTTGATTGAAATTTGTTCTTTTGCCTGTTCATGCTCCTTGTTTCCATGATTTTACTTTGCAATTAATGGATGAGCATGAGCATCAAGTCTGATTTCTGCTTGGATGATATTTTTCTCTTGGATGTTGGACTGTGCTGTCTGGTGGTGTGTCTTCTCGTTTTTTGCCTTGGCTAGGTTCAACCGCAAGGGAGATGACGCCTAACTCCAAGAAAGTGTACACATGCAAATTGCATCCAAGCTTGCTGTTGGAATTTCGGTTGTTGTTGAATGGCTGATGTAAACTGATGGGAGTAATTTCTGAACTCTTTATTGTGTTAGTGCTTAGGAATAGTCACTCTTTTGGTTGAATTCTACATTCTCGATATTCCTTTTCTTGCTTGCTTTGGGTCTTGTTGTTGTGTTGCCTTCTGGTTTGGTGTGCTTGTTCTAGGCAGGTATATTTTCCTTCCAAGCTTTAGAAAGTTGCTATTGCATGTTTTGCCCACAACTGTCTTGGAATTTATGTGCTAATTTGAAGAATTGCTCCCTCCTAAGCTAATTTGCATAATCGCTCAAATTGCCTCATTTGTTTGGTAAGTTTCCTCTACCTCTTACTCCTCCTTTCTCTACTTTGGGGACAAAGTAGATTTTAAGCTTGGGATGGGAACAACTTGTGTGACTCTGTTTTTGCATATTATTATTATTATTTTTCCTTTTCATTTTTCTTTTTCATGTGCATTTCATGCATTGCATTTTCATTTGCATATAGAGGTCTTGAGATGAACCCTTGCTATAAAAATTCCTTACTCTTCTTGAAGAACTTGTCAATTCCTTGATTGGATTTGGTTGATGATATCCTCTAAGGCATGTTAAAAAGGTTGTGATGATCTAGATTGTTGGGTTTATGCGATAATTCTTTCAAAACTAATCATCATGAGACTTGTTGAGATTGAGATTCTAAGACAAAAGTTGTGAGCTTCTGAGCCTAGGACTGACATTCACGAGTCCTCTTTCTTTTGTATGTGAATTGTTCATCTTGATTGCTCTATCTTCAGAACTTGCGTTAGAACCTCTTGAGATCACATATATGACTTATGTTCATTGCATAAACATGATTGAGGCAATTTTTGTTAGCCTATCATTCCCTTCCTACCTATAATTATATCTTTGCTTGAAGCTCGTTGAACCTACTTCCCTATTTATTTGTAGCTCCACAAAATCACCATCGTAAGCAAATTTTAGCCTTGTTACCCATTCGGGAATTAGGATGAAATTGATTCATGTGTTGTTTTGTGGGCAAGCAAGAGTACTTGGCTTTGAGTGATATTTATTGATTGGGGGATTTTATGCTTCAATTGTAAGTTTCTTGTGATGAAGAAAAGAAAGAAAGAAAAAAAAAGTGAAAAAAAAAGAAAAAAAATGAATAAAAATTCTTCATCATCGGATAATAATTTATGAAAAGGGAATGGGTTATCAAAAGTTGAGAGCTTATGAGTTTATTTGATTATGTGATGTGGTTTTTGTGAGAAATTTGGTATATGTGTGAAAAGAAGTTGAAATTGTGGTTGAAGTTTAGGAAGTAATTCTATTTCCCGGATTTTATACCACATGGCCAAAGAATCCATACCTTTTGTTTCTTACCTTGTCCTCATTACAACCCATAAAAAGACCTCATGATTTATGTATATGTGCATAGTCCAAGTGGTGGAGAGTTAATTAGGACGCTAATGCAAGCTTATGGTAGATGAGTCTTCAAGATTTGAGCCCGAGCGGAACTTTTAAACCTTAGACACATGAGTGAGAGTGTTCCTCTAAATATGTCCTATGTGAGGTCTTAGATTTGATTTTTTGACTTGTCTCTTGTATGATTTGCTCTTTCTTGTTTTGAACCCAATGTCTAGATCTAAATGAGCAAAATCATTGCTTAGATAGAAATCGAAATCTTTCTTGTGAAATCTTTACACTTGTTCTTGCTTGAGGACAAGCAAGGTTTAAGCATGGGGTGATTTGATGACATCTAATTTAGTCATATTTTAGGGTTGCATTTGCATGATAGTTTAGATCATTTTCATGCATATTTATCATATTTTAAGCTTTAATATTTATTTTATTTTGCATTCTTGGAGTCTACACCCGTTTTATCGATTTCAGACATTTTGAGGCTATTATTGTGAAAATTCAAGAGTTGATACGAAGGAGCGAACACGATTGGATTGGATCCAAGAAGCTGAATGGCCAAGTGTGGAAATTGCTCAAAGTGGAAGTTATCTTATGGGCCGAAATTAGAATTGCGTGTTGGGCTAGTTTTTAATTCTTTAAATTGCTGGGCCGAAGTTGTAATTTTAATAAATTTAGTTTATATACTCTCGCACAATTTACAATCGGGGGGAGTTTTTCGTAGCCTCCTAGGTCAGACTTACCTCTGCCGCAATAAGGCTTCGGCCATAGGTTGTTTTTCAGTTTAGTTTAGGTTTCAATTAGGGTTTAGTTTTGAGTCTAATTTTCCATCGTTTTACAAGACAACGAAGTTTAGTTTGGTGTGATCAAAGATTTGAGCTTTAATCAAGTTTCAACTTTTGGATTATTTGCAAGATTCGGATAAGTCTTCTTACTCTTTCTCTTCTAATTTAGTTCATGATTGTTGTGATTGATTTAATTGCTTTTATCATGTATTCGATTGTGCTTGGCTAATTCTCTTGCCTAAGGTGATGGGTTATTAGGTTTAATATGTAGTCAAGTATTGATTTGTTTAATAGCTTGATTTGGTGTGAATAGCATAGCTTAATAGCTTCGAATCAAGGTGAACAACATAGTATGTTTAATAGCTCCGAATCAAAGTGAATCTAATAGCTTTGTCTTTGAGGTGAACTCATTAGCTTTTGGTCTAAAGTGAATAGCTTTGACACGCTTATTAGCTTTTCATTGAAAGTGAAACTAATAGCCTTGAATTGAGAGTGAATTTACTAGCTTTGGTTTGAGAAGGAATAACACCGCTTTACTAGTTAATAGTCTAAAGTGAATAACGAGAGTTTAATAGCTTGAAGATGAATGTGAACAACCGGATGAATTCGATACTTGGCTTGATGTTAACCTAATACCCGGATCCTTAGATGTCTTTTATCTCTATTTTATATTTGCTTGTGTCGTTAGTTAATTGTTATATATTTTGCTCATCACTATCTTTTTGGTTCTTATTTGCTAGTTTAGCTTAATTAGATTAATTGATATTGAGCCTTAGGTCCTTTGGGAGAACGATAATTTTATTTCTTGATACTACAATCGATCCCGTATACTTGCGGGTAGGTTTTTAGCCTATCAGCAATAAACAACTACCTTAGGACCTAATAAATAAGGATGAAACTTCTCCAGAGCGAAAATCACGGCTAGCAATTCCTTCTCTGCAGTAGTGTAATTTTGTTGGGCCGTATTCAACATCATTGAAGCATAATATATCACACGAGATGCTTTCTCAACTTTTTGTCCCAAAATAGCCCCAACAGCATAATCACTAGCATCACACATCAACTCAAAGGGTAAAGTCCTTAGGTACAATAGGAATTTGAAAGTATCCAGAATACCCATCTAAAAAGCAATAATAGGACCGGTTTGATCAATAAAAGGCAAGGGAAAGTGGTCGTTACGTGTCGCAACATTGAGTTTGCGATAGTCAATGCAAACTCTCCAACCAGTTTGTACCCTCATAGGTATCAACTCACCTTTCTAGTTCTCAGAGACTGTAATACCTCTTTTTTTAGGGACTACATGTGTAGGACTGACCCATTGACTATCAGAAATAGGGTAGATCATACCTACTTGAAGGATCTTTAAGACTTCCTTTTTGACGACCTCCATCATCGATGGATTCAACCATCTCTGAGGTTGTCTTTTTGGCTTCACATCATCCTCTATGAGTATGCGATGCATACACAACGTCGGACTGATTTCTTTGATATCAGCAATGGTCCATCCCAAGGGAGTGCAATGTTCCCTAAGTACATCCACTAACCTTTGTTCCTGGTCAAGAGTAAGCTTGTTAAATATAATCATAGGAAATGTATTACCCTCTCCCAAAAATGCATACTTCAAATTAGGGCTGTTCAAATTCGGTTTGAACAGAATTTTTGGGCCGAACCGAACCGAAATAACCGGAACCTAACAGAACCGAGATGTTTCGGTTTAGGTTTTCGGTTCAAGGAATTTTCATTTTCGGTTTTAGGTTCGGTTTGGACTCGGTTCGATTAAAACCGAAAAAACCAAAATTTTTAATATTCATAAGTGTTTAGAAAATCTCCACTAATTATATAAAGTCACAAACTCTCTTTAATTGGTACCGTTTCTATATAAATGTAAATATGTGACTATGTGAACCCACCGCATGTAGTATTAAAATTAAGGACTTTTGTGGGAATTTTATTTTGAAATAAGGATGATCATAATAATAATAATAATAATAATAATAATAATAATAATAATAATAATAATAATAATAATAATAATAATAATAATAATAATAATAATAAATAATACTAATAATAATAATAATAATAAAATAATAATAATAAACGTTACATTTTATTCAGCGATAATAAACTTGCTATATTTCCTTTAATTATAAGACATAGAATTGGGTTTGGTTCACTTAGGTTATAACCGAACCGAACCTAATCCAAACCAGTAAAAAACCGAATCAAACCTATTAGTTTACGTTCGGTTTTCGGTTTTTCAATTTTGGAATTTCGGTTCGGTTCAGTTTGGTTCGGTTTGGCCCGGTTCGGATCGGTTTTGAGTCGATGAACAGCCCTACTTCAAATGATCAGGGAGGGGATTCAAGTCAACTTCCGGCGCCTAAATGACAGACGGAAGAAGTTTCTCACAAGAAGGATTCGATGGTTCAGTTTTATATAAAGATGGTCAATTCCCTGAATCGGCATCCACAGCCACATACGATTCCTGCAGGTTGTTAGGCAAAGCATAATCAACAGATAACTACCTCAAAGGGGATTCCAAAACAACCTATAACTGGTCAGAACGATCAATACTCATGATATCCTTAGTGAAAATTTCAACCACATCAACTACATTCAAAGAATGCGCAGCAGATTTCCCATTAGGGATCAAATATTAAGCCTTTTCCCCATCTACTTCCACAGTTGAGGACCCAGAATAACAACAATTTTCACTTTTGCAGTTCGCAAGAAAAGTCTACCTAGTATGATAGGTGTTCCAGATATACCAAGTCCCATATCAATGACATAAAAAATAGCATGGAAAATCAAATCATCAACCATAATCAACACATCTTAACCTACTCCCTTAGGATGAAGATGAGAGTGATCAACAAGCTGTATAACAACCCTAGTTTCATTCAGAGGCCCTAATCAGAGCTCATCATATAATTTGTACCATATCACATTGATAGATGCACCAAGATCAAGCACTACGGTTTTAAACTTAACTTCACCAATCGTACAAGGAATAGTAAACATACCTGGGTCTCCGCATTTTTAAGGCAATCACTATTGAAAAACCAATGATAAATTTTCTTGTTGTTCTTTACCTTCTTTTTCTTTCTCCCATTGTGTTCGTTTGAATGTGCATACTTCCTTAAGGAATTTTGCATAACAAGGAACGGATTCAACTAGATTAAGGAGAGGAATGTTTACCTAGCACTTAATGAAAGTATCGAATAGTTCTTTCTCATTTTCCCACTTATGATCGAGGTTTAAGGCATGAGGAAAGGGTGGTAAAGATCTTGGAACCTCAGAAGACCACTCCTCCGATGATTTCTCCGCGGATTGATCAATGTCAGAAATCGGATCGCTCACCGTAGGGTGCGATGTGCACCAGTTTTGAGGGCGGCGGGTGCCGTTCGATGGTGATTCGTTTTCTGAGTCTTCATCAACTTCATCACCCACATTCATCACCTCCTTAGGCCCTTTTTCTAAATTCCTGGTGGGTAACTTCACTTCTTGTCTTTTTCTAAGAAACATAACCATAGAATCTTCCTCAAGTGAGTCTCCTAATGAACTTCTTCTCTAATTCCTCAATTTGAGTTCTTATAGCTCTTGAGCCATATGTCGCATGAGCTCTCCTTGATTCTTTACCATTATCATCAAATCTCTCAAGGCACCTCCCTTGAGAGTTTCAGAGCTTGTATGGTGTGATTTATGAGTTTCATATCTTCCTTGAGCATTCGATGTCGCCATTTGAGTAGCCATTTTCATCACAACCTCCATCAATTTCGCAACTTTCTCCTCGCAACCCTTCATAGGATCATTTGATCTATAAGGATCTCCTAACCCTTGAAACTTCTTATAATTCTGAGTCGAATTTGCTAACCCATCGAAGATTTGCGTAGCTTCTTCCGGCATCTTATCCAGAATATCTCCTCCACTAGTCGCGTTGATGACAATACACTCATGATTAAGTAGCCCCTCATAAAGATAGAGAATTAAATCCTCTTCAAGAATTCCATGTTGTGAGCAACTTGCCTTGAGTCTCCTCAATCTCTCAATGTAGTCATAGAGGCTCTCCCCAGGGAGTTGTTCTATGTTAGTTAATTTCTTCTTCACTTTACTCAAACGCATGGCAGGAAAGTATTTTAGTAGAAAAGCTTTCTTCAATTCTAACCAAGTGGTAATGCTTCCTGTAGGGCACACAGTGTAGCCAATCGCTCGCTGCGTCCTTCAGGGTGAACGAAAACAACCTCAACATGAGTTGATCATCAGCAAATCCTTGAGGTCTAAGTCTGTCACAAACAATAAGAATTCAATAAGATGTTTATTAGGCGCATCTCTAATCACCTAATGGAAAACTGGAAGAATCAATAACCAATCAACTTTGTATCCTAGTTTGGAGCCTTTAGAGAGTTCGGTTAATGTAATCGCAAGGTTTTGTGAATTCAGATCAGGTTCCCTTAAGTCTCTCAATGTCCTCTTGAGAGGGGGATCAGCATTTTCAGACATCTTTGCCTAACCTTTCAAAGACTCAACAAAGATTATTAAGTAACCAAAGAGCATTCCACCAAAGCGCATCACACTAAAGATAGCAATAAAAATAAACAAAAGAAATAAAGTAATTCTCCCTGGCAACGATGCCAAAATTTGATGTGTACGGAATGTCATTAAGTTTCCACAATGCCAAAAAGAATAGCCTAGACTAACAACCAACTAGTAAACTAATAACTAGTATAGCGGCATAGTAAGGGGTCGATCCCACAGAGAGAATACCTTCCTGTCTACTTAAATTTCTATCAAAGGGAATAAGATCAAAGTGTATTTGAATGAAAAGACAATTGAATAAGGTAAAAGTAGTAATGGTGAATTGGTGATAATTGATATTAATGATATAGTTTCTCCTACAATTCATCAATAATGATTAAGTCTTTGATCCTTGACGCTATCCTACCTATTCTTATTTGATTCATCTAATATTGGATTACTCCAACCCTAAGCAATTAAAAAATGTCAATAACATAAAAAAAAATCAAAGATAGAGGTGCAACTCTCTAACCCTAATCAATTCAATTGATAAAGTATAATTGTCCATATCCCTTACACAACCAATCAATGCTTTCACGAGATCGATTGGGCATGTTTGCTACCTAGATTCAATTAAATTGCAAGAGATAATCAAATCTTAGTAAGAGAGCAAATTCTGTCGAGGAGGCCGGTCAAGAGGGAATACATGCAATCAATCAATGAGAGAGCAAAGATATTAAATAAATCAAACATAGAATAGATATAAATCAAGTCTCACAAATCATCTAACCATATCTCTAAATCGCAGGCGAAATGAAAGAGGGTTAGTTCCTCATAGGAGTTTTTCCTCTCAATCTCTCCATTAGGTTTTTCTTAAACTAGGTCTCCAAGAATGTACAACCCTCGTGCCTTAAGTAAGCCAAAACAAATAAAACCTAAAACATAATTAATTTTCCAAAGATAGAATTTGGGATTTCTGTGTCAGAGATGACCAGCCGCCGCACCCAACAATAGCGTCTCCATCATTTAATTGCTTCTGTATCCATGCTAAGCTCCTTCCTAAGTCTCTTCTTGCCTATATAAATGGTGTTATCAATTTCCTAGCTCCTCATGCTCATCCTTAGCAAAGCCATAAATGCATCATCCCAAGCGTCGGAACATAAATCTGCGAATAAACAAAAAAAGAGTGTAGCTTCCACACTTGTAAGATAAAATACTAATGATGTGAATTACCCAATAAACATGGCATATACTCCTCTAAAGGAAATAACAAATACTTATAATGCCTATCTAAAATATGCATTATCACCTCCCTCACCAAGATCATCAAGGAGTACCATCTAGATGGGATCGACATCGACTACGAGCACTTCAAGTCGGATAACACCACCTTTGCCTAGTGCATTGGGAGCCTAATCATGACTCTTAAACAAGATGGGGTGATCAAGTTTGCTAATTGGTGAAAGAAAAATGACCTCAAGACGAGGGAGTCTCTAAACAGCTCAGATGCTTTACTACTAGAATTTTGCTATTTAACATCGGTTCATTAACATCGGTCAGAAAAACCTGCCATGTATAATAGTTTTTTGACATCGGTTATTAAATTTTTGATGTTAAAAATAAAACAGACATCACACTATTTTCCAACCGATGTTAAAAAAAGGTTTTGAAAAAAAAAATAAGGGCGGGATTTGTCCCGCCCATATGAAATACACACCCCCCACCCATATGAAATACACACTCCCAATACTTAGAATTTAGAAAACCCTTTTCATTCCCTTTCCAAACCCGACTCTGCAACCTCCCGCAGTCCCGCTACAGCGAAATCCCCTTCCTCCTCCAACTCCTCCCTATTCACCACCGGCTCCTTCCTCCACCAATGTCGCCGACGCGCTTTTGAAATTCTCCGGTGGGGATATAGGCTCTCCGGCAAAATCCACACTTCTCTCTCTCTCTCTCACCCAGACCCTCCGCTTCCGCCTCCAAAAAAACACAGATCTATCTATCTTCCTATGGCTCTCTCAAATTCCCAACCTCCCTCTCCCAGATCTCGTTCTCCTTTCTTTATCCCCGTGCCTCTCTGCTTTCGCCGGTTTTGTCGCTTACTGCCTTCTTATACCGACACCAAGAGCCTGAAACCCGCTCCTTGTTGTCATCGGTGCCAGAACGGAGTCAACCCAAGCGTCGTCGCCGATGTGGCCTCGAAAGGTAATTGTTCTTCTCCAGTTGTAGCTGTATATCTGAGTTAGGGTTTAAAATTTGTGGATTTCTAATTTCAATTTAGGGTTTATTTATGGTTGTTGGTGTGGAATTAGGGTTGTTCTCCTATTTCGCTTTGCCGCACACTTTTAGTCTTTGCCTTAGATCTGGAAGCATTTGTTGAGGATTCACCCTCAGAGAAGATCGATAGCCTGAGATTTTGCCAAACTCTCCTCCAAATCCTCTGTGCTAAATTCCTCTGTCTGACTGAGTTCATCAAATCCCACCTAAAATCATGAAATTGCAGTTTCATGAGCATCTATTTTAGAAGGAATATAAAGCTTTTGCTTGATATAATCTGAATAAGTCACAGCTAGCATTGTGCGTAGGTGATAACTGTACAACTGATTGTCTGACATATTATTTGGAGATATGTTTTGTTTGCACATAATCTGATGAACTGGTATAAGTGTTAAGAGAAAAGATCTTGGTCAAGGAGTTGATGCTTTTGCTTTTTATCTTATATTTGTAGGAATAGGAAAGAAGAAAAAAAAATTCACATGATATAGAAGAGCTATCAGAAATAGTAGCGTTTCTAAGGTATACATCTCTTGCATGTTGTAAAGTTTACAGTTTCTTTTCGTTCAACTTGACCTTAACAGGGGCAGATAGTTGCTATATCGAACAACTGGGTGGTTTGTTTGCAATAGAGGTTACCAAGACATTCTTTTGTTGCCACATCTTTGCTATATCATGCCTTCTAGCTCATTATAAAGATTTTAGGAGCTGGTGAAGCGTGTAAAGAAGGATGGCATTGTTCTGTAATTTCAGTGGCTCCGATACTGTCTCTTCCCTTTTCTGATTTCAATTAGTGTATGCTTCTATCTCTTTTCCTCCCCGATTTCTTATCCGTTTTATTTCGCATGTTTGTTCTTATTGTTGGTGAACCTTAATTCTGAAATTGCTGTTAAATTTCTGCCATTTTTGAATTATCTAACTAGCTATTTGATTTGTTTGCCTTTTGCTTTTGTATCTCTAAGGAATAAATATGGTACTTGTGAGTTTTCTAGTGAGGTTCTGTTATATGATTATATCATTCCCGATCTTTTATGTAAAAAATCCATATTTAAATTTAAATGTATGAAGCTTATTTAGACTATGAAACCAGTTCAGGTTGCTGCAAATAAGTGAGCTATTGAGGCCTTTGACCTATACCCTATTCTGCTCATTATTCTTGTATTTTAATTGGGGGTTTCTTTCATTGTGTGTTGTTGCAGATGGATTGTTATTTGCTTTGTTTTCTCTCCCATGGATCTAGGTAACACCTTTGTTCCTTAAATTCAATTTTGAACTAGGTTTTAATTACATTTAATAAAATTTTGGTTTATAGAGCTTAGAAATGATGAGCTCTTATTAAGTTTTGGATATAGCTGCTACGCAAGAAGCTTGAGCAGAAAGGCATAAATGACACTTCTACCATCTTAAGTTACTAGCATCTTGTTTCCTTATCTCTATTTTTAAAGAGATTGCCGCACTCAACTAGAGTGTTTGGGGAAGTCTGTGTGAATGGTGAAACATCTCAGTTTTCATATGGGACATATATTTATGTTCAACTGTTTTAATTTAATTGATGATTTATATTTTGTTTTCTGTCTTGAGGATAGATGGACGTGTCTTTCATATTTCATTGGACATACTGATCTCATTCGAGCTTTGATAAAAATACATTTTTTCTTGAAATTGATTTTTTATTAGGTGTTCTTGATGCATGTGCAGAAACAATCACCTCCTTCACAAGTAAACGAAGAGGTCACTGTAAACGAAGATGGATTTGCTATTGTGTATCTCCTTCTCTCTTTATTATTCTTTCAATTTCAGGGTTTTCAGTTACTTATTCTGATTTTCCAGTTACTTATCGTATATTATTAACTGATTTGTTCTTAACTGCTCGTGGTCGCTAGCTTTACCATAAATCTACAAACACCCACCCTTGTGATCACCGGCTTTCTCTCATGGGTCGTTATCCATGTTCCTCTTTTTTCTTTGCCCTTATTTCATCTTTCATTTTCCATTCAATTATTGACTTGTCCTCTCCATCTTGAATTGCTCTCTCATTTGTTGTAGCTTCACCTTGTACTTTCTTAGATTTCATATGGCAGAGGGCGTCGTTCCCTCATAGTTTTGTTTCTGGAATTCCTTGGGTTAGATTTTACCCCTAATTTCTAGTATGTTTTTTTTCCAGGGTTGTATATGACAAAGCAAGCTGATGTTTTTTGGATAACTCAAAGAAGAAGTGAACAAACAATCTTTAGATTCTTCAGAGGTGCACCTTTTTTTTAATTGATGTGTTGTCCATGACTGGTCTCTTGGATCTTACTCTATATTATGATTATTAAATTCCACTTTGTTCCTAATGTCATGTTATACTTGGAGGTTTGCACTTTCTTTATGAGTTTCTAAAACTTTTCATTTTGATACTTAAATTTCTTGCTTGATATTCTTTAATTTCCCATTTTTGGTATTTTCCAATCTTATTTGGTTCATCTTTATGTAACAATCATTTTCCATAGATTATTGTGTATGATAATTCTTATCTAAATTTTGTGTAACTGGATGACACAGTTGGGCTTGGTTTACATTTTGCTAAAATATAGATGATTTTTCTTTTAGGCAAGCGGTGTCTTGTAATTTCTATCATAGTATTCAGTAGCTAAGTAAGAAGAGAGAATTCTTTTTTTTTTCTTTCTAAATACAAATTAGGAGGAGATAATGAATTCTTTCTTTCTTGAGAAAAATAAGTTGCAGAAAAGAAAGCTATAACAAGTCAAAAATGGGAAACTTATATAAGTGGAAGAAAAAAAAATCTTATGTAATGTTTTGATATGTTGCTTGATATTCATATAGTTTCAATTGAATGTAGCATTTCCTCTTTGACTAGGTTGCTAAGTGTCTTTTAATTCATTGGATTTGCCTTGACATATGCTTTGAACAATTACATCGCTCAAATCTCTAATTCAGATTTGCCTTGAGATATGCTTTGAACCAAGTACCAACACCTGTGGGCACATGTAAATTCGGCTAGCAATATTATAGGGCTGGTTCTCTAAGAAATTTGATGCCCCATGAACTTGTAAGAATGGTTAATGAATTAGTCTTGTTCAAGTGCAGTTTTTGCAAGAGTGTTTGAGGTTAGCAGCTGATAAGTGCGGAAAACCCATCCCTAAATGCAGACAACTAATGCAAAGCTATGTATGTGAAGAGGATCGGACCATTGTCAAATGTAAGCTGTTGGTTACTTGCTGATTTTTAATAGAGGACACTTTGTGGGGTTTTTTTGTTGCTTTATGGTGGTGTTTTTTTTATATTGTACACTTGGAAATTGGTAATTTTTTATACTTGTTTCTATTTTTGATTTGTTTCTTATCTTTTGCTGTCACCACTCCCCTTGATCATGATATCAAAATTTTTGTTGCACTTGAAAAGCTTAATCTGATTGAATAACTTATATGCGTTGAATCTTAATAAATGTCTTTCTTAAGTTTCACATACTCTTTTTGCTATTATGTAAGAAAATTGTATCTAATTTAAAGCCTATTAGCTCAAATGGTAGAGCATTGCGTTCCAACACAAAGATGCGGGTTCAAATCCCGCATAGGCTACGATAATAAAAAATCGCAAATATGTCATTTCACATCGGTTAATAGCCGCACATCGGTTAATAGCCGATGTTTAAAAAAAAACAAATCGATGTCTATGTAGGGGATGCAAAAAGTCAAAACTTTTTAACATCATGTAATAGCCGATGTCTTTGTACGTTATAACATCGGTTATATTTTATAATCGATGTGATAGGATAACAAAGACATCGGATTTAAAAATATAAACGATGTTATAACATACAAAGACATCGGGTTCTGGCCGATGTGAAAAACTTTTGACTTTTTACATCCCCACATAGACATCGAATTTTTTTTTGAAAGACATCGGCTATTACCCGATGTTAAATGACAAATTTCTAGTAGTGTTTCCCTAGAGGTTGCACCTTCGCGCTAGTTCAACCTTCTCCTTCTTACGTACTTCTCAGCACTATGACTGAAAGAACCAAACAGTAGAAAGGTGTGAGAATGGTGGCTGATTAACTATCATAATCCAAATAGTTTTTTTTCATTACAGATCAAAAGGGTTGATTATCATAAGAGTGAAGCATTGTCCACCTTAACAGCGATTACAACACTTTGAAGAAGATTCACAGTTGATGTATTGTCCACCTTGACACAAAGAAATAGCTCCCAAACCCGTCAATAAACTGCAACCATATCAAGAGAGCATCGTTGATGCATCCAGGTGCACTTGTACACCAAGTGCAAGTCGACATCAGTACTAAAGTTAATATCATCTCTTATAATTGTAAAGGTATTTCATAATCCATAATCCGAGCACCTTGAAAAAGGCAACTGATGCAAATCGACATCAGTACTGGTGGCCTTATTTTCCTTGTGCTGACACCACTCATATGCTTCCTTGTCCTAGACCATCGAGATCTTTGGCGCTGCTAATGAGCTTTGCAGAGAGCTCGTTGGCATTTCATCAAGCAGTTCAAAGTGATCACTGTGTTGACAAGATCTTTTGCAAGGAGAGGACCGACGCCTCTAGACTTGGACATCTTCCTCAGCAAAACATTGTTTCAATTCAACGTTTTTCCCAGAAAAACCACTGTTGTAAATCATCGAGGATAACCCTCCCAGATCAAAAGCCAACAACTCATAATCATCCCTGATCGAAACATGATCTTTTCCTAAATCATGAGTACGATGTATAATTATTTCGATAGGGTATTCACCTGCTAAAGATTCTATCAATTGTATGTCCTCATCGGTTTCTTTAGGGATCTCCATCCCCTTCTTGATCTCCTCTCTTCCAGGTTTCCTTTCAACGCAACTCGTCATCAGCTTATCGACTTATTTGGGCAAATCAGTCCACATCTGTTGGTGAGTCTCTTTCGTCATGGTCGCAAGGATCTGAATACCTTGATTCGGCTCGATCTGTGTTGCTTTGTACAGATCGACAGGCTCTGGGGGGAGCTAGGGTCGGGCTTTCGATACGAACGGAGAACATCGGAGGCGAGAGAGAAGAATCTCCATGGACGAGAGCTCCCATCAGATTTGAGAAATAAAAGGGGTTAGGAGAAGTAGAACGGGGTACACAGACCTAATTAAATTTCAATGGAATCTAGAACGGCTAATAAAACATTAAAAGGGGCTAATTACCTAATTAAAATGTCAAAAAGGTATAAAACACCATATTTTCTCAACATTTAATGCTTCACATTTTTTCTTTTGTATTCCCTTTTATTTTCCCCCTGCTTTTACCTTCTTTAATTAATGGGTAAGTTTACTTGCACTTTTGTGCAATTCTTTCGGTTTCCGGGTTAGTTTTATAATTTTTCAAAGTTCAGATCTATTTCTACTAAGTGGCATATTTTTTGGGTTGATTAGCTCTATATCCTCTTTTCTAATAGACCCACCTCTAAACACCACCACCCTTTACAAATTAGTAAATTACGTTTCGCCATTACAAAGTAAATCTTACTAATGTGTAATACCTATAAACGCCACTGTTGCTATTCTACCCTAAGCAATTACCCTAACCCTACTGACAATCTTAATAAAACTTTCTTACAAACACCAAATTTGCACGAAGCAATCATCACAATCACGAACTCAAAAATCGTGGCATCATTGCAATTTGCAAGGAATATAACGAAGGCCACCTTAATTCACATATAAAAACACATCTCTAAAAATATAGCATAAATATTAGTTATCCTATTATAATGTGTCATCAATTCGGAAAAGGTGACGTTAATAGTAAGAAATCAATGCAAGCAATCCAAAATGGCATCAATGTTTAAAAAAAAAAGGTGACATCAATAGTTTTTTTTTTTTAAATTATGAAAATTTGGCTAACATTTTTTTTGGAATAGTTATCCTATTATAATGTGTCATCAATTCGGAAAAGGTGACGTTAATAGTAAGAAATCAATGCAAGCAATCCAAATGGCATCAATGTTCCAAAAAAAAAAAGGTGACATCAATAGTTTTTATAAAAAAAATATGAAAATTTGGCTAATATTTTTTTTGGAAGCAGGTAAAAATTAAGAAAGTCGTCGCCGACCGGGTCTCTTTCCTAGGGCGTCCAATTACGTGGACGAGAACAGGAAGTTCTGGATCAGTCACCAAGCTTTCATCAGCAGGGATCCTGTAGGCCATACGTGCAATTTTTTCAGCCACCGCATTCGAACCCCTGAAAATATGACGAATATCAACATGAGACATAGGACTTAAATGAAAAGTCGTGTCGGCCATCAGCAGCTCAATGTTCCAAGGGCACGACCAATCCCCCAGGAGAGCCTTTATAATGACCAAACAATCCCCTTCAATCAGAAGGTATTGAATTCCCAAGGCTTTCGCCTTTGCAACACTCATGTGGAGGCCCAAATCCTCGGCAAACACTGCCGAACTGTTATTACAACGCCCCGACCCTAAAGAGAAAATATTGTCGTTATGATCACGAATGACAAACCCATATGAGCCTGCTTCAGACTCGCAATAGGAACCGTCAAAGTTTAGCTTGTAATACCCAGAAGGCGATTTTTCCCAAACTTGTGTTTTCGGAGAGCTACTTCTGCTCGAAATGGGGTTGGTATTTTGCACCGGGAAAGTGTTTATATGGGTCCCAATCTTTTGGTTATCGGATGTTTTAGTATATGCAGACCAAGTTTGGTAAGACGAATTGTGGAATAAGGCAATCTCATTAGCCGTGATAGTTGTAACGTTATTGAAGACAAGCTAGTTCCTGAAAAACCAGAGTCCCCACCAAGCAAAGGCCAGATTACCGGTTGTATGCTTACCCATAGATGTATATATGTTGTTTAGGATGGTATCAGGTTTAGAGTCAACAGTGATGCCTATTGTATTAGGTCTATGAATCCTAATTAAGCACCGAAAACAAGTCGTTTGTCATGGGGTATTCCAACAGTAAATGGAATGTAGATTCCGTAAAGCATCCGCAGAAGGTGCAGCTGGATTGTACCGATACATGTGACCGTTGTAGTCTATCGGAAGTGGGAAACACATCGCGAGAGATTTTCCATAGAAAATGTCTAATTTTATGCGGAACATTAAATTTCCATAGCCACTTATAGTTGAAATTCGGGTCTCCGTCATGAAGAGGGATGATAGTCGTGGCCGAGCTATTTGAGAACTAGACGTCCTTACTAGGCCCCCCAGAAGAGTCTGACATGGAAAATGTTATCTGATAATTTAATGGCAATAATGTTTTCAATGGTGGTTGTGTTTAGTAAACCTCGTAAGTCTGTACGAAGAGCTGAAACATTCAACTTATTATTGTTATCCATAAACCGGTTTACGGACCAATTTAGAGATTCGTCATCAATCGGTTGAAGTGCCAGATCATGTAGGGGGGTCTGGCGAGCCCAATTGTCCCTCCAAATGTTAACCGAGTGTTCATTTTTGATAGACCACCGGAGGCTTGGTTTAAATAAATGCTTGATAGAGGTAAACTTGGACCACTTCCACGAAGTGTTTCCTTTTTTTTGTGTAATTCATAAGCATTGTATTTTTCAGATATTTTGCAAATGTTATCTGATTGAGCGATGATTTTGCAAAGCAACTTCATCTATAGAGCAAGATTCGTATTTTCTGCTTTGTATATGAAAAATTGGCTGACATTGATCGGCCAACGTTTGATGGTCAATAATATCAATATTAGAACGGATGGAAGAGGATCATTGGCAAAATAAATTTTGTTTGGGGGGTTAATAACCTCATTTTATTTTAAAAATCATTATTAGACCAAATTGCCTCTATTTTGGAGTAGAATACATTTCTAGGGTTAGTTTTTCCATTCGCTAATTCCAAATGCACACAAACTCTCACATTCCTTTTAATTGGAGGGGGAAATCAGGCGGGTCGGGTCGGGTTCGGGTTCGATTAATCGGATTTCGAATAATATCTAATAATTTGGTCATCCAGTTGGGTCACGTTCAGGTTTCGATTGTATCGGGTTCGGTTATTCGGGTTTCAGTTGGGTCATGTTCAGGTTATTTCATATTTCAGTTGTCTCATGTTTCGGTTAATTCATGTTTCGGTTGTCTTGAGTTTCGGTTATTTCGGGTTTAGATTGTCTTATTATTTCAATATCCATTTTTAAAACTTTACTAAATTGTATTCTAAAGTTCGGGTTATTTCG
Source organism: Persicaria maculosa (assembly GCA_963922045.1). Classification (NCBI taxonomy): domain Eukaryota; kingdom Viridiplantae; phylum Streptophyta; class Magnoliopsida; order Caryophyllales; family Polygonaceae; genus Persicaria; species Persicaria maculosa. Next base: position 77,474,088 of record OY998252.1, on the reverse strand, counting down.
GTTTTCGGTTATAACGAGTTCGGATCTCAATGAGTTTAAGTTGATTCGATTTCGGTTCATTTGGATTTGGGTGAGTTTTGATTATCGATTATTCGGATTTTGGGTCCAAAATGGATCAGGTCGTGCCGGTTTTCGGGTGACATACTTCACTATGTTTTTGGGTATTTGAGACAATCGATTCCCGGTAGACCGGGTCAGATTTTCGGTTTCGGATCGGGTTTTCCGGCTCTACTTTTAATTCAACTTGTTCAATCATACATACCAATTAATATCCTAAGGTTGTTAACCGGGGAGATATTTTCACTGCTAATTTTTACTATTTCCACCGCTAATCACCGCATAGGTATGCGGTGGTATCCAATTTTTCCCTGAGCCACCGCATATACATGTGGTGGGTCCGTTGACCGTATACGAACCCACCGCACTGGGTAAAACGGGGTCCGTTATGCCAAAACTCACCGCATAGGTATGCGGTGGAACACCACCCCATACCCATGCAGTGGGTTTTGGATATGTTGAAACGGTTTTTGGAAGATATCCGAAACCCATCGCATACCCATGCGGTGGTGTTTTAAAATTTTAAAACACACACCACATACACATATGGGGTAGGTTTTTGACTGTTATAGCGACGGTTCAAACCCATCGTATACATATGCGGTGGGTTTCTAGGGCCCATAAATAGGCATGCGGGCCCCATTCTCCCGCACGATTTCCGACTCTTTTCCGATTCCAATCCTTCCCTTGCATTTCGAGCATGTCCTTTCTTCCGTCATTTCTCTCCTCGACTCCCCCCCCCCCCCTCTTTCAATCCCCTGCATTTCAAACCTCCTCACACATTTGAGAGCGAGCAGCTGAACTCGTATGACGACATGGCACCGCTGGACGGAGATGTGGGTGTCGGGACAAGCAATGGTGTTGGGACGAGTCATGCTAGGGAGAGAGTTCACGATCCATGGGTGGTGGGCTAGATAGATTTTACGGCGTTCACACTGTTATTTGATCATGGTTGGGCGACAACGCCTGGGAGTCAGCCTATGGTGCCAACGCCGACGTTTGGGATTTCCCAGGCGGCGCCGACGCCTGGGAGTCAGCAGGGGGATGTACGAGGACAGACGAGTGAGTCGTCGCCGTAGAGTGAGGTTTAGGGACCTCCTAATGATTCGACACCTGGAGGTGGTATGCTAAGGGGTGACTTTTACGATCCGTAGTGGGGGCCACTTGACGATCGTGGTCATGACATGGGAGGAGAGCAGACGGCAGATGCCCCGGTTCATGGTGTGCAGCGGAGGCAGCGAGAGTAGGGCGAGGGTAGTAGTTCACGGGGTGCTAGGCGGGATGGCGAGACGAGCGGCTCTGGGTAGATGAGCCCGAATGGCCAGGGGGCCTCATACCGTGTCACTCCTGAGAGATTACCAAGCACACATTGCACAGGCCGTCTAGAGACGGGAGGAGGAAGCCTTGCGGAGGGTTGTGCGTGTGCAGAGACGGGGACAGTGGTTCCGCAGTTATCTCTAGCGGCAGGGGTCTTGGCCTGCTTGTACCGCTAATTGGGCGAGGCGACCAGAGAGTTGGCCAAAGATAGGGACGGTTGTACGGGGTTGTTACGGGTAATTGATTCATTCTCTGATAATTTAATTTTCCCTGTTTTAAAATTAAGTTACAATGAATATTTGGCTTATAGACTTTTTCAATTGTAGGTGTGGATATGGTTATACTTCCCCATGTTCAAGGGGAATATGACGCTCATTCGAAGGCTTTCTCAGGATCCACGGCACTGGGTGCGGTACGTCCAGGTGGCGACGCCTTGGACCTCTACAGTTTCCTTGGATGATACACCTCACATTGAGCGACTGGATGTTTTGCGGCGAACGCTGGACGAGATAATTGTCGACGAGGTACGCATGAATCGGATTAAGCTGTGTAAATATGTTTTACAATAAAATCGACACAGATATGAATCGTCATAACACTTTCTATTATGTTGCAGATCGAGTTCATACCCTTCGGTAGGGACTTGGATTTTTATGGATATTTGCGGCTGTCACGTTACAAGGGCACCATCCGTTGGTTATTCGAGTAGGAGTCGTATATGCCCGACCGTGTGCTACGATACTTCGGACGGGTTCAGCACCTTCCCACTAATCCTATCAGACCCGAGAGAGTGCACAGGCTGATGTCCGTGAAGAGCAAGAAGGAGGTTGTATTCCACGCGATCGAAAACCACTGGGCGCATAGGTTCGATCATTTGTTCCCTATGTCGGAGTTGCCACGGACAAGTTCGGAGTACCCATATGGTGTGGTGGATGACTATGTGGAGTGGTTCCACCACTTTAGTCAACCATACGTACTCCCTGACACTCCCCGACAACGCCGCATCATCCCGCCGCCGCTCGGTCCGACGATTCAGGAGATGCGACACTGCGCTACTGAGGAGGAGATTCAGCTACTTTTGTCCCTTGGAGTACATGTGACGGAAGAGCATTTACAGCGCATTTATGAGCGTTTTTGGTCTGACCTCCCGCCGTGACGGATCGTGTTGGATTTTTGGATTTGCTTGTCGTTAGTTTTTTGGATTGATTTGCTTGGATTTATGATTTTGTTGGGATTTATTTGGTTTATTGTCTATTTTAGATTTGTCTGTTTTTTATATTTGTGGTTTGTTACACCGTACTTCTTTTGGATACATTTGTATATAGATTCTGTTTAGCACCGAAAGGAAAAGGGCAGCATACCTATGCGGTGGGATCGTTGAGACCCAAAGGAAAGGGGCAGCATACTGGCTGCCCCTTTCCTTTGGAATTTTTTTCCGTAGGCACAACCCTACACGTTGGACAATGTGAAAGACGTTATGGTAGATCATTTTCATTGGATAGATCATTGGTGTATTAGAAATTTAGAACTACCATTACGCCTTTCACATTTCCATCGTATAGCCGTACGGGCACGTTACATCAAATTGACACAGTGTAAATCGGCAACAGTCATCCGCAGGACAACGTCAAAGGCGTTATGGTAGTTCATGTGTGTACAACCATAACGCCTTAGACGTGTCCAATGGATATTATTGCATCGAACAAGTTGATGAAAATGAGACGAGGGTAGGCAGTTTATATATAGATATCCACCGAGCCACCGCATATATATGCGGTGGTATCCACCGCATATATATGCGGTGGTATCCACCGCATATGTATGCGGTGGCTTTGTCTTGTCAAACATTGTTTAGAGAGTCTTGCTGGGATGACTTGTTGGGAATCGCACCGCATTTCGCGATTCCCAACAAGTCATCCCATCCTAGCAAGACTCTCTGCAAGTATGTTTGGCAAGACAAAGCTGTTTCGAATTGTGTAGTATGCTCGGACAAAATGGTTGGTGATGTTCTTTATTAATAGTTCACATTACATAGCATTGCATTTTACAATAAAACATGTTACATAGCGAACTATAGACGAAGATAAATTAGAACCCATTTGCTTCTGGCCCGTCATATCCAGCGGCGTCCATCTCCTCTTCGATGTTATAACCTTGTTTGTCTAGAAAGTGGACTTGAAACCTTGCTTTGCCTAGATGGGTGAATACTATTGAGGTTTCGAGTTTGAGGTCGTGAGTTTTGACAAAGTCTCTCAATCATCGGGCCACCCAATGAGAACCATAGGAGCCTCCTGTTATATGAATAGGGAAGTCTATTACGATACGAGTAGATAAAAAGATTTGCTCCGGTACCTAGGGTGCAAAATGCTCGCCGAAACAATAAGGTAGCATCATCCGTATGTATTCCTCAGCACCCACTAGGTAGATGTCGAAGATGAGGGGTGGTTAGAATTTTGATTTGGTGCGTCGGTTTCCATTTTTTCTATTTTGGAGGTGATGGTTTGTGTAAAGTCTGGATATCATTTTATAGTGGTGGAATAGGGGTTACACCCACCTCATGTGTATGCGGTGGGTAGGGTATACAGTGGGTACCACCGCATGTGTATGCGGTGGGGAGCATATAAATGTTCCCCCCCCCCCCCCCCCCACCGCTTACCTGGCACTACAAAACAAGTTAGCTTATACAAAATATATATATATATATATATATATATATATATATATATATATATATATATATATATATATATATATATATATGGTGAGAATACAAGAGGTTGAAGGTGACACAAGTAGGGGTAAATCGTTCAAAATTATCGTTGACAAATATTCTCATCCGTATGAGGATTATTTGTGAAATTGTCAGAACAAGATGTGGTCTCCATCATTTCCATGCTGCCTTTTTGACATCATATGCTATAAAGGAGTTCAAGGCAATACGTACGCATTCTCGGAGACGGTGGAATTGGCGTGTGTCAACGGTGAGCCATCGTACATGGAGGACCCTGAGTCATACTACCGTGAAGCGGTTGAGGCAATCAAATGCTCGATCAGCGAACTCTTCACCGATGTAAGACTGAGCTGCGAATTATGAATTGCAAGGGTAGTTGTAGACAGTGTAGTGCGTCCGGCAAACGAGAAAGTGAAGAAGTACGCATTTAACCTTCTGGAGATCCACATTCACGAGCGGCTTATGGAGGAGTCTGTTGGTAGTTGTTACGTACCATATTTGCCTCAAGCATAGGTAGCGAGGAGGTGGGTTGTTGGAAAAAAATGTGGTATTGTTGTTGTATTAAACCATGTAATGTAAAAACGTGTGACGAATGGATTTCTTTTTACAAACTCCTACGCCCCCAACAAGACCGATAAAATTTTGTACTAACGTTTCACATAAGTAATGCTAAAATTAACGTCACTGCCACTACGTACATTACTCGCACTACATCTAACAGCTACCAACAGATGAAGTCGTCTCCTTAAGCAAAAATTCAATCCGCGTGATGTTGAAGGCCACACGTCTCTCGTTGTCGTTGAACGATCTTAGCTTCTCGGTGACATGCTTACTAATCTCGAGTGAGTTTACGGTTATGAAATCTTCATGGAAATACGTAAGCAGGCGGCAGACGATCTCCACCTCAGCCTTTATGTAGTAAGACTCGGGTTCTCCTCTGTCGTCATAACAATGAGAACAAGCAAACTCAGTAGGAGAAGATATCACAGTGTCCGATTCACACTCAAACCGCATTAAAAAGCACGAATGTCCCTCCGTGTATGATGGATGGCGACAAGTGCATTCCTCTGCCTACCTTGGCTCGTTATGATGAGTCAAGGTAACCTTGTAATCAAGATCCCCTGAAGACAAATTGTAGGTTTGTAATGTGGACATTTTTTTTGGGACACACTCCCAAAACTTACTACAGGGGTGTATAAATAGTGTCATTGGGTCCATAAATCCACCGACCGCATAGACATGAGGTCGACCCACCACATGTCGATGCGGTAAGGCCACCGCATATGTATGCGGTGATTTCACGGTGGGCCCAAAGAACGGGGCAACACTAGGGCTGCCCCGCTCTTTGGATAGTTTTTATTTTTTATTTTTTATTTGTTGTGTCAATCCGGGACACAAATCGTTGACCTTCGCAAGCTGCCTGCTTTATCCAGTAAATGTGCTTATACGAACGACGACATAGGCCACATGTAAAAGGTCTCACACCTCCAATCAACCGACGACATCGCAACGTAAGACCTCTAGTCTCTACACGTCGCCCGTGTAATAATTCGTAAAACTGCATTGGTAAAATGAGGGCCGATGGGGGCCGTTTTATAGGCGCTCACCTCACCGCTTGTACATTCTCGAGCGTGATAACTCTGGCAACATGCCAGTGGCTAGGGATTCCCATCCTACGACGAAAATCCCTGAACGTGGCATATTGCATGTGTTATCGACACTTTGTTGTCGCCGCGCTCTATCAATGTGCATAGCGGTATAACTCTAGCAATATGCCAACGCCCCACGATTTCAATCTGAAGACACAAAACATTTGGCGTGACACGTTGCCGGGGTTATCACCGCTTTTCCAACTAAGACTACGAACGACTTCCCAACCAGCCTGCCACAATCCCACGCTTGAATAAGATCAACCACTCGTGGGATCATGACACGCTGCTTGTGTAATAGATCGCACATCCATAATATCAACTCACAATTGGGTGCGAGTATATATAGGCAACTCAACCGCATACGTATGCGGTAATTCCACCGTACACATATGCAGTAAGGCCACCGTATACGTGTGCGGTGGAATGTACCGCATGCGTATGCGGTGCACTCCACCGTATCCATATGGGCCCCCCAAATTCAAATTTCGCCGATTCAACGGTCAATTGTTCCACCGTATACCTATGCGGTGTACTTGTATAAGAAGTCATCCACTCTCCATGGGTAGACCATCGACAACTTCCTTCTCCTATGGCAAACGACGACGCTAATCGAGCGACTTCAAGTGGGCGGACGAAGTGTAGACACCCACTCCAATGGCCGACGACTCTCCACCCGCTCGTCTTCCGGTACGTACTGTATCTTTCCCGTATACGTGTGGTTATATTCTCGTATTAGCAAGGACGTCATAACGTAGGTTTAGAATTAGGGTGAATGGAAACCATAATATAGGTATCGTAATATAGGTAGTGTAATGTAGTCCGACTTGAAAGTATACCGTAATATATATGTAGTGTAAGGTTGTTACTATATCGTAATTTAAATACATGTATGACATCGCCAAATCAACCAATGGAGGAGCAGGCTGATCCGATGTCGGACGAGTGTGACCACGTGGATCCCCGTAATCGGGAGTTCCACGATTACATAGTCGATTTCGCTACAGCGCAGACGTAGACTAATCGCGACGACCTGTTACAATCGCGACGACGTGTTACAGCATTGTCGTGGCACCGCCTTAAAGCTAAATATGGTTCTGACAATCAAGCGGTCATGGGGTGGCACTCATGCAAGGCGTGGCAATGTGTTCCTCGCATGTGAGAAGTACGGCGAGTACAATCCCCGCAAGAGGCCGCTAGTTGCCGGAGATGTGGCCAGCGGGAACACTCACAGAGCTATTTCGAAGATAGAGGGGTGTCCGTTTGTGTTGTAGGGCGTGGAGTTCAAACGGGGCGAATGGGGGTTGGACGTTCTTCACGGAAAGCACAACCATGACCTTCCAAGTTCGTTGGACGGTCACTCGTACGTCAGTCGGATGGATACAAAGGAGAATGACGCTACGTTGGCCTTGACCGTGGCTGGTACACCACCGAAACCGATTTTAGCCACCTTGAAGATGACAGCTGAGTCACGCCAGAAGTTGAACTTCAGATCGCGGCGACAAGTGTACAATGCTAGGGAAAAGTTTAAAACTGAAGCGAGAGGAGATCGAACAGTCACGCAGGAAGCACTTCACGTATTGCGAGAGAGGGGTTACTTCTACTCTACGAGGAGATCCCCTGACGATCCCAATAGGCTTTAAGATCTATTCATCGCGCATTCAGACGCTCGCCATCTTCTGGTCATGTTTCCATACGTCGTCCTCGTCGACAGTACATACCGGACGAATGCGTATGTTTCTATCTGAAACTAATCGTTTACCCCTACGGACCAGGGTTTGCAAACTAAACTATTTCATGGTGCAAGTACGGGATCCTTTTGTGTGAGTTCATTGGATTCACTTGCACAAAGAAGAACTTCGTCATCGGGTTCTGCTTCATATCGCACGAGAACACAGATACGTACCGTTGGGCGTTGGAGCAACTCATTTACCTCATGCGAGGTAACCTTCCGACTGTTGTTGTCACAGATCGAGAGTTGGGGTTGATTGCGGCACTGCGAGAAGTTCTTCCCAGTGTCAGACATATGTTGTGCACAGTGCATGTCCTCCGAAGATGCGAAGAAGCTGCTTTCCAAAAGTCGAAGAATCTTGATGTTGTTGGGCGTTTAAAGAACGTGTGTTATGGCCTGTTTCAATCCAGATTAGTTGAAACTTTGGCCGCTAGAAGGAGGGGTATGCATGCAGAGTGGGGCCATATCGAAGGGTTGATGCCGTATTTTGAGGCGACGTGGTTACGAGATTACTCGGAAAATATAGTTCGTGCATTGACAGATGCAATCCAACATTTTGGTACGACCATGACGAACATGTGCACCTCTTTTTTGCTTAGAAATTTCATGGTACGCGTATTTTGTTTACAATATATATCGATATTCACATGTGAGTCTCACTTCTCTTGTAGGGCGGAGTCTGCTCTTTCGGTGTTAAAAAAGAGCTTAAACTCTGTAGTCGGTGATTTTACTCACGTGACCACCACAATCGATCTGATGATGGCAGACCAAATAAGTGAGGTGAAGAATACAATGGGACGAGCGAACAACACCTGGCCGACAGACTCGCACGGCCTATGGATATTCGATCGAATTCGGCATATTGTGTCGAAGGAATGTTTCAACTTGTTGTTCGACATATACATGAAGATGGAAGTCGATCCGCCGACGCAACCATGCAGAGATAGATACTGGAGGGACGTCTACGGTCTCCCATGCAGATGTGAGATGCAAGCTTGTCGAGACACGCAGACACCCATCAAACCGTCCCAGATTAACATTTTTTAGAAGCAATTGGATAGGAATCGTCCTCATGTTGACAACGTACAGGATAACACTCCGCTCACAAGAGCTGATGTCGACATCTCGCACATGATCACGTTGTTCCAGAGTGGAGCTATGGACGAGGATACTCGTTGGAGGATCGCGTCGATATTCAATGATGGGGATCGTCCCTCTCATACATCGTTGACTCCTCCTGACCCCGAGGACCGTAGACAGACCGGGAGACCGAGGACTCGCCACCCCTGTTAGACGAACCCTCTACCTTGGGAACGTGAGCGTGCTCGGGCCCAACGTCGAGCCGATAGAAAGGGGAGCAGGGGATCGGCACGAGGTCGAGGTCGAAGTCAATCTTCATCAAACAAACAGATGATGCGGAAAGCAATGAAGAGGGCACTGGATCCAATGCAATTGCCTTCGACGACCCTCCTAGTGGCAAAGGAAGAGGAAGAGGACGAGGTCGGGGACGGGGTCATGGGAGGGGACGTGGCCGAGGTCGATCAGCGTCGGAGCCTGTAGGTGACATTCCACCGACAGCACCTACGGCGCTTCCGCCGCAAAATCTCCCTCACGTAGATTTCAATTGGGGCACTGGCAATATCGACGAATTCATGATTACTTTCATACGAGCCGTCACAAATGTTGCAGGTGATGGTCATTGTGGGTATAGATATTTTGTTTATCTTCTGAACTTGGGGCAAGATGCATGGCCTCGAGTTCGACGGGAGTTGGCCGTTGAGTTGCAGCTGCATGCAGATCGGTACAATTACTATCCTGCCTTAGATGAGCTCATCATGAGGGTCAACTATTTCGGCACGTGTCATGATGCTACTTATTGGATGGAGATTCCGATCATGGGCGAGGTGTTTGCCACGCTTCACCAGCTTCCTTTGGTGATTTTGTCACAGATGATGCTGATGTTGTGCCTAGCTCTATACGCCACCGGGGGCCCGTCAGTTCCGGCCTATGAAGAGTTAGATGGGATAGCTTTAGTCGGCAACAACAACCACTTCGTTCCGGTACGTTTCAAATTTCATATTCATTCGTTTCTTAAAGTATCGTTTCTCTCTTCTAATGTCAGCAGTCACCTGTTATCTACAGATTTGGTTGTTGCCTGGTTCGCCTCTGCCGCCAGTCTACACTACATGGACAGGACATCGCGATCCCACGGTCAACGGTTGGGATGAGCAGTTTGCGGCGAGGATTGCACGATACAGTGCCTACCGCCGTCGTGATGGTGGTCGTCCACTGCGCTATTAGCACTTTTCATTTTCCCGTGTCATTTTCCGAACTCCATATGTTGACTTCTTCGGGTACTATATATTTGTCTGTGCCATTTCCCGAACTGCGTTCTATAACATTTTTCGACCCACATTTTTTTATGATGCTTGACATTTCCCACACTTTTGTTTGCTTTTTTTCCTATGCAATATTTGTTTATTTTGATATGAAGCAGCGACTTCTTTGGGTACTATATATTTGTCTGTGCCATTTCCCGAACTGCGTTATATAACATTTTTCGACCCACATTTTTTTATCATGCTTGACATTTCTGACACTTTTGTTTGCTTTTTTTCCTATGCAATATTTGTTTATTTTGATATGAAGCAGCCATATTCGGAATCGATTCGGGGATCGTCGGATACTACCCCGATACGTACTCTTTCTTCTAACCGAAACATATCATTTATAATTTCTTAAATTTACATGTGATTTTTATGATAATGACAAATACATTTTTTTAATTCCAATTTATAATAATGTATGTTTCCACACTTAATTGGGGTGGAAACTAACCACCAACCGGATATGTTTGCGGTGAGTGACGTGTCCGGTCCGGACCGGGCAACATCCACCAGAAGTTGGGTCAACCAACACCCACCACACACTTATGCGGTGGGGTTCAAACGGAACGGACAGAGCCACCGCAAAGTATGACGGTGGTTCTGTATACACCTCGACCCACCGGAAAGTCTTGCGGTTGCGGTGGCCCACCGTACACCTATGCGATGGGATCGTTGACTGTCATTAAATCCACCGCATACCTAAGCGGTAATTAGCGGTGGAAATAATAAATATTAGCGGTGAAATTATTATCATCCTATCGAATTATGTATTAAATGAAGCTACTCGATATAAGGCAAAAAGCAAGATGAATGTATACTTAATGCGCACAGTACAGGTCAAAACACTAAAAACGGAAGGGTCTTGATAGAGAGATGTACATGTTGATGTTACTGTCTCCATGTAGGCACCGAAGAAGGAAAGTTCACCTAAACAACCAAATCCGCTAAAATACAGCCATTCTTCTTCCACGCCCACCAGTTTCATTTCAATTTGATGGTTGGAAGCGAGCACAGAACGACCTACCGACACTTGTGCAGCACAATGTAAACTCTTCTTTTATTTTTCCAGTGTCATAATCTCAACACAAAGCTAAATGCAATCAAGGAGAGGAGTAGTAGTTTGTTTGTGTGTACAGACAGAGAGCATGACATACCAATAGTTTGTGACAGGTCAGGAAGGAACTATCAAAGTTTGGCAAAGACCGGCTTTCTCTTATGTGCAAATGCGGAGATGGCTTCTTTCAAGTCATCAGACAGAAGCACAGCGGAGTTCCAAGTAGCAACATAATCTAGGCCTTGCTCCACACTTAAGTCCCTGCTCCTCAGCAACACTTGTTTTGTACCACTTACTGCAAGTGGAGATTTGGCCGCAATCCCTGTCATGCCATCCGAAAAAAACAGATTTATTTCAGTCAGCTCATTACCATACCCAACTTTATTTCTTTCTTTATCCCAAATCTGTTCCAGATGACGCTTATGGTGGCTATGTGAGTTCTATTACTATAAGGAAGTTGTATAACCATAACTTTTAAGTTCCAATTATTATATACTCCAACTAAAGTTTGAGGAGTACAAAACTTGTTTATCCTATTCCTATTCCTATTCCCAGGAATGGCATTAAGTACATGAAAGCTTATAGCTTATCATATACAGAATAGTATTACTCTTTAAAATTGGCAAACATGGAGTATAACCAGTCTTTATTCAGTGCCCATGAATCCAAATTCCAGGACCAATCGTTGCTTCTACTTTAGGTACTGGCATCCCTCTACACAGGATATCACATCAAGACAAGTAGCACATCCATCTCCAGAGTCAATATCAGATTCCGAATTAACAATTGCATAAGAATAAATTCGAAGCATACAAGAAAACTGATGAAATCATAAATCACAGCATGAAGCTTGCCAAATAGGTTGTAGGAGGACTAATGAACCAAAATGCACTGCAAAACCTTAAAATTGCAATGCTAAAGCAATTCAAAATTTCCAGTTGCAGACAGCAAGATTGAAATGAAAAAGAGGACTTGGTTATCTACCTTGAGCAATCTGAGAAACAGCTGAGTCCAAAGACACTTTCAAGGGGAAAACCATAGACACCAATCCCAATGATTTGGCCTCCGACGCAGAAAACCTCCGGGCAGTAAGGGCCAACTCCATAGCGTTGGCATACCCCACGATCGCCGGCAGCCTCTGGAGAGTCCCCAAATCGGCAGTTATGGCAAGGTCAACCTCCTTCACCGAGAAGAAGGCATCCTCGGAGCAGTACCTAATATCACAGGCGGTGATAAGGTCGATAGCGCCACCAATACAAGCACCGTGGACGGCGGCAATGACAGGCTTCCGGCACTGCTCAAGGGCCGTGATGGCGGCCTGCATGTGGAGGATGTTCCTCCTCAACTGCTCGCCGGCGCGTCCCCGGTCGGTCGATTGGAGATTCTCTGAGATGGAGGAGAGGGCGTCGAGGTCGATCCCAGAGCAGAAATCGGTGCCGAGGCCGGAGAGGACGATGACGGAGGCGGCAAGGTGGGAGTCGAGGAAGGAGAGGGCTTTGGGGAATTCGGAGAAGAAATCAAGGGAAAGAGCGTTTCGGCGGGAGGGGCGATTCAGATAAAGATGGAAGACTGAGTAATCGGCCTCAATTTTTAGGGTTTTGAATTCCTCCATGATTGATTGTGTGTCGTTTTAGATGTTGCTGGCTGAAGGCCGATCGATCAAGAATAGGAGAGGATGGTGGTGATAATTTTTTTTTCCAAAAAATTCACGAGCTAACTCAAATAAGCCTTAATTTCCGGTATTGTTTGAGATTTTTTTTTTTTTTTTTTATTAGGAAAAAATTCGGGTGGGATATCCCTACCCAGCGGCATCCTTACGGATGAGATCATTAAGACCTGGGTTGTTGTAAATATCACTACCTCGGGCGGAGTGGCAAAGGTGTACAACCTTATCAGCCACTCTATTGCCCATACGAGGTACATGAGCGTATCCTACCTCTTTAATAGATGATAACAGAACTTGAGTGTCAGCGAGAATAAGTTCAATCTCCCAAGGACATTTGGATTTCTTTTTAAGATAGTCTATGATTATTTTACAGTCTCCTTCAATTTGGATTTTGTCAATGCGAAGTTGTAATACTTTCTGGATCCCCAATTTAAGGGCGAGGGCTTCCGCTTTGATAGGCAGTTGTTTTCCTAGAAATTTGTTTTCTATAGCAACAGGCCGACCATTCCAGTCCCTAACAATTATACCTGCCGTGCTGTCCCCGTTGGCTAAGGTGGATCCATCGAAATTGAGTTTGAACCAGCTGAACTGAGGTTTGCGCCATTTAATCGGCCTTTGTTTGTCGGATTTTCTGCGATAGGTCCTTGTTGCAGGACGATTAGTGTCCTTACTAACTTCTTCCCCTGCGGACGTTCTTTTCCAGTTTTCTTTGTGCGTTCTGACTAGCTGGAGGACTTTCTGGTGTTCGGGTATAGGCTCTTGTTGAAACAAGTGTTGATTTCGTATGTACCAAGTTGTCCACCAAGCGAATGCGAGGTCAGCCAATCCGGCCTGGTTTAGGCTACTCCCAAGGCAAGAAAGGATGGGTCTAAAATCCCGGGATTGGCTGATCAAACGGTCTATTGTTGTTTGTTCTCGGCTAGGAAGTGGGTATAATTTCCTTATGAAGGGGCATTCCAGGAACAGGTGTGTCTCGTCCTCGGGAGCCATGTTGCATAGTGAGCATGTATTTGGTACCGCCGCCCCCCTACAGGATAGGCGAACCGCCGTTGGCAAGCCATTCTGTGCAATCTTCCATAAGAAATTCTTCACCTTTGGGGGAACATCAGTCTTCCAGATCCAGGCATTCATGTCGGCCGTAGGTTCGGATGGAGTTGTTATAAGTTTGTAAGCGCTTGCTGTAGTAAACCATCCTTCCCTATCCGGCCACCAGTAGAGACGGTCTTGGACGTTTGATGTTGGTAGAGGAATATCTAAAATTTCATTGACGATGTTGTTTGGAAGGGCAGAATGCAGCTTCTCAGTCCACCATTTCCCCCCCAAAATGTAATTACTAACGGTCTCATTCTTATCGTACCCTAGGATGGTAATGTTCCGGGATAGAATGGAGGAGGTTGAAATCCAATTATCCGTCCAAAACTTGATTGTGCGTCCATCTCCTACCGACCAAATAAGCCCTGATTTAAACTTTTCAATCAAGTTAGCTAGCTTAGTCCACTGCCAGGAGCTAGATCCCGATCTTTTGTAATCTAAAATATTTGAGGAACGCAGATATTTATGTCTGATTAAGGTTACCCAGATATTATTGGGTTCTGCCAAAATTTTCCACAGGAGTTTCATTTGAAGTGCAATATTCATATCTCCTGATTTGCGGATTCCCAACCCGCCAAACTGCTTAGGTTTACATATCCTATCCCAACTGATTAACGGTCGATATTGTAAATCCTTGTTCCAGAAGAAAGAGCGATTTATTTGGTCCAGTTCTTTATGTATAGTAGCGGGGAGCATAAAGTTCTGCATTACATGCAACGGTTTGGCCGAAAGGTTAGAGTTAATCAGTGTTGCCCGGCCCTGTTGGGAAAGCGCATTGGCTCTCCACTTCGCCAGCTGTTGTTTGGATTTGCAGATGATATCTTCGAATGTGCTGCTGGTGACCCTACCATTAATAATAGGACAACCCAGATACTTCGCTAATGACTTCTCATTTGTAATGTTGAGGCAGTTATGTAATTCAAGAATCCTATGATCTGGAATCCCTGGAGATGGTTGGAAGCTTGATTTATGATAATTAACCTTCTAGCCTGACACTTTGCAGTACGAGTCGATTATTTCTTTTACTTTACAACCCGCCTCCACGCTTCCTTTAGAAAAGATGATCATGTCGTCTGCGAATGAAAGAAAAGGAATACGCGGACCGTTTTGTCCGATCGGAAAACCAATGAGAGATCGTTCTATACTTGCTTCCGCATTAAGCTTTCGTGCCAGAACCTCTGCACCAAGGAGAAATAAAAATGGAGAAAGAGGGTCCCCCTGCCGAATCCCACGGGACGGAATGAACACATCAGTAGGGCCATTGTTTACTAGTACAGAGAAAGAGACGGATGTGATGCATTCCATAATCCATGAAGTGAAAGTCTCATGAAAACCAAATCTGATAAGCACAGTTTTAAGGAAGTGCCAGTCAACCCTATCGTATGCTTTTTCCATGTCTAGCTTTATTGCAAGTCAGCCTTCGCGACCTTTACGACTTCTGTAAGAGTGGAAAATTTCATGGGCAATGAGGACATTGTCCTGAATTGCCCGATCTGACACAAAGGCCCCTTGCAGGGGGTGTATGAGTTTCCCGATTACCTTTTTGAGTCTCTCAGTCAATATCTTGGAAATTATTTTGTAAATATTAGAGCATAGACTAATGGGCCTGTAGTGACTTGTAGATGTTGGATTGTCCGTTTTCGGGAGCATTGAGATAAAGGTATGATTTATTTGGCGGAGAATTCTTCCAGAGTGGAAAAATCCCTTAACCGCACAAATTACTGATTTCTCGACAATGTCCCAATATTTGGTATAGAATTCCGCTGTAAAGCCATCCGGACCAGGTGACTTGTTCCTTCCTAGGCTAAACACCGCCGTTTTAATTTCTAGGTTTGACGGAAGGGTAATAAGGAAATTGTTTTCCTCTGTCGATATTGCAGGTTGAATTACGTCCAAGATACCCGACATCATTCCTTCATCAATCGGCGCTTTTTTAAACCTATTTTCAAAATCTCTTTTGATCTCATTTCGGACATTCTCCTCGCCCACAATCAATGTTCTGCTTGTGGAAGTAATGTTTCGAATTTGTTTCCTGTGTCGTCGTCCTGATGCTACTCGGTGGAAGTAACCCGTGTTAGAGTCCGAAAGTCTTAGATGTTTCGTCTTTGCCCTTTGACTCCAGTATGATTTTTGGAACAGAAGAAGCTTCTCTCGCTTCAAAATCAGGCGTTTTTCCTTTGTTTGGTATACTTGAGGGTTTGTCTGCAAAGCCGTGGACTGGATGAACAGGAGCTCTGATTCCACCTCCTTTAGTTGACGGAAAATATTCCCAAAGTTCATTTTATTCCATTCTTTTGCCCTTCTTTTCAGTATTTTATGTTTAAACATTAACTGAAACATAGCCGAGCCCGGACAGGCCGCCCTCCATGATTGTTTAACTATATTGCGGAAGTCTTTCCTCATTAGCCAAATATTCTCAAATTTGAACGGTGGGGCTTTAAATGCGGACTCATCGGAGAACGAAATAGAAATTGGGCAATGGTCCGAGGAAGAGAACGCACCGTTATGGGTTATCATATTGGGGAAGGTCGTAAGGATGTGTTGATGAACTAGTACCCGATCAATTTTTTCACGAATGTTGAAGCTTTCCTCCATATTCTTTCTCCATGTGAATTGGTTCCCAAAGGTGGGCAGGTCAAACAAATTACACTCGTCTTTGAAGGCTATTAGCCGAGAGAACCTAGAAGTTCGTGTAGTTTCTCCGCCTAATTTGTCCGTACTGCAAATAATCTCGTTAAGATCACCTATAACCATACTGGGAATAGGTGAGCTGTTTACGATTGTTATTAATGTTTCCCAGAAGGCATTTTTGTCGTTCGGGGATGGAGGTGCATAGACAAAGAGAACTAAAATCGGAAATCCAATCTGCAAGCTTTCTAATCGTAGTCCAATAATACGGGGAGTATGCACGGCCACGGAAATTGACATATTTAGCATCTGATAAGACTTTCAAATAACCCCAATGCCACCCGACCTCTCCACATACGGCGACCAAACCCCTTCATCAAATCCAATATTTTTCCACAATTTGTCGTCCGGAATAGTTTCCGCCTTTGTTTCTGCTAGCGACAAGATTTGAATGTGTTCGTTTTTACACATTGAATCAATTTCCGTCCAAAATGTTCGTTTTCCAATTCCACGACAATTCCAAAAACATATCTTCATAAAACCTTGTTAAGGATGGAAGGACTAAGGGGCGGAGTCCTTACATCGAGGCAATTTGGATGATCAAGTTTGTAAATAATCTTGGACAAATTTATTTTGTTGCAGGGGTAATATCCCTTGTACCGGTTCTGGATAGTCCAAGAAACCCAACAAATGAGAAAGGTTGTATACCACCGTTTAATCCATTCAGCCCAACCCCACCAAATCAACCCAATTTTACATAAATTTGATGATGGCAAGGACCAAGGCTGGCAACCTAACCACCATTTCTCATCACCCTTTTGGCCGGCCTGCTTCAGCCCAACCCCCCGGAACGCAGCAACATCTATGATCCAAGATCCGGGAAGAGACTGAGCCCAGTTACTGCGGATTTGAAGAGTCCAAGCCCCAATCGACAAGGACCAAACAGGAACCCCATATTCACCATTCATGCGGTATTGAAGAATCAAATAGGTGTTGCTAACCTCAGAACTCATCCAGGACTTCATACCAAATAATACAACTAGAAGAATATATAAATCATATACAAAAGGATTGGCATTAAAACATAATGAGTGAGAATTACAGACATGTTTAGGATTGCTGCATATATGCCAATCTATATCCCAATGGATCATAATACATACTAGTACAATCAAGGTCACGGGTAACCAGAGCATAGCTAGAGTACTGATTATAATAAAACTTAAGTAGCAACCTATTACCAGCAGATTACAGAGATTATACGAAATCTTGAACAGGCCACCGGAGAGCAACCATACTAGCAAGCCGAAAGAGAAAACGAGGACAGGATTGCATCGTCCCGGTGGTGAATTCAACATCCCAAAAGAGATTGCCCGGCTAAACCAAAATGGGCAATTAAGCCGATAGTAGATTAGGTCGTCAACCATGGAACCGCTTGTTGCTGCTTGCCGGCATGTCGGAGCAAGCAGTATCGGATTCTTCTAATTGGAGCTTCCTCTTGCACGAGGAGGATCTTGACACCGAGCCGGGATCCGGCGTCCCGGACTGCATGTCCATACCAGAAACACCAGCCATGGCGGCAACAGAAGGAGCAACAAGCATAGCACTCCCCTGTGGGGCGACATCAGCAAGGCGGACCTCGGCGGATGGGGCGAAATCCTCTAGCATCCTATCAAGAGCATCATTGGTGAAGTCCGCAGGCAATGCCCTACACTCATTCATCAGCTCAGGTTCTTCATCATAATCGACCATATCAAGATCGAAGACCTCATAAAAAGTTGAGTCAGATAAGACCGGATCGAAACCAGGAGAAACATAATCCTCGGAGGTCGATTGGAGCACCGGAGGGGCAACAAGAGTTGGCTCAGTAGTGGAGATAGTAGCGGCCATTGCAAGATCCGCAACACAGCCCTGAATCGGAACTTGAATTGCCTCCAAGATGCCGACAGAAGTGATCTGATTCTCAGGCAAAGGAGCTGGTGCACTCACCAACGAGGCAGCAGGGAGGCCTGGCGAAACCACTGGTGCCGTCGGTGGTTCGGGCACAGCAGCAGAGGAGTCCTCGACACTGTTCGAGGACATGGAGTTGGATGAGTCCGAGACGTCGTCGCTGTTGGTGCCGAATAGTGCCAGCAGGGCTGCCTTGGAGTGGCCGAACCTAGGAGGCGGAACTTTCTTCTTCGAAGCTATCTTAACCCAGTCACCAGCAGACCCTGAATCACCCATCGCCGGGGGGGCGTCCTCCGCAAACCCATCAGCTGCCATCGGAACAGTATGATCCACAGGCAAGTTTGCCAATCTCATGGGACACCCATCGAACTCGTGATCAGATGCCCCACACGCGCCACAACCTTCTGATATGTCCTCGATCCATATAGGATAGGCAACCAATTCCTCCGCTTCATTGAGTACGTGAATCCGGAATTCACGGATTCGAGTGATATCAACGGAAGCACAAATCCGCGGATATCTAAACCTCGCCCCATTCTTCCCGAATGCCACCACTCTGATGACGTCTCCAATCTTGTTTCCTTCAATGAGATCCTTGAGCACTTTGTCGCTGATATACTTCACCGGCAGCCCCGGAATTCTGATCCAAACATCCAGTTTTGTGAGTGATTCCGAGAGCGGATCAAAGTCGATCCTCCACTGGCGGATGACCAGCATTTGTTTCTTGACATGAAACGGTCTGCCTTGCCAGACTTTTTTGCAATCCTCCGCTAGATCGAAGCGGATTTCCATCCAGTTATTCCTCATAGGAATAATTTGAAAACCCCCATTCAGAAACTTCCAATCGAAGGATATCTTTTTCCTGATTGTGATAATCGATACTGGCTCCCCAACAATGGTAGCGAAAACCGACGTCTGACTGAGATTCACAATATTATCTTGCACACCATCCAAAACCCCTTTCAATTTTTCCAGATTGAGGGAGTTCCGTCTGTGTTTGTTCCTTTTTCCTACAGGGGACTGATCGCTACACCCTCCCGTAAGAGGAGTAACATCAGTCTTGTTGTTAGCCTCGCTAGGAGGGTTTGGGCCCTTTCGGGATTTGTGGGGCGAGGAGAGCGAGTCCCCTACACCCAATTGTTCCTTACCTGGACGATGAAGTTGTGGTGGATCGGCCATGGCAGACAGCAGACGACAGCAGCAAGCACCAGAGATAAAGAAGAGGAGATGAGATCGGTACCAAGGGAGCAGATGATCAGAGCGGGAGTGGATGGTGGAAGAGATAAATCCCAGGTCCCAATTTATAGGAGACCCAATCGAGAGCCATAGGAGAGAACCACTGTAATTAGCGATATTTTTTCCAGAGACAGACATCAGACTCCAACAACCCCAAAAAGATTGCGCGGATCCAGCACAGTAGGGAAGCCTACGAAGATTAACCCAAGGAGGGGGTTTCACAGGACTTCTAGGGGGTGGATTAAGGATAAACAATTGCTGAAATGGAACAATTGCCCAAAACCTCAGAGGATTTACAAAACTAGGGCAGAAAGACCTAAGCTTAGGCTTCACAGGAAGGGGCGAACAGATCTTGCCCCAAACCGCAACAGAGGATCGAATCCACTCATGCCAAGGGTAGCCAGTAGGGAAGGAAGAGATTTCTGATCGCCTACAGTGGAGGCGATTTTGGTGGCCGCCATATCCCACAGGAGATGAGGCTGTTCTCCGAGCGGAGTTTCCGGGCTCAATTGAGTAGGTTTCTTCTTGTGCGCGTGCCGCGCGTTCTCTTGCCTTCATTGGTATTGTTTGAGATATTTCATCTGTTACAGCTGAGTTTATATATATATATATATATGGGTTGGGTTCAGGTAAGAAGGATACCAATAGTGAGAAGGAAAGAAGTAATTTGATTGGTCCATAAGGGTTAAAATAATTTAAATCCCGTTCCAAAAATCAGGCGCGTACCCCAGGCCCCACATGCACCGCATGTCCCCATTCGCACATCAAATATGCAGGCATCAGTGGGCTTTGAACCCGGACCTTTTGCTTCCTACCAAACACAATTACCATTGAGCTGTAACAACTTGTTTGAACAAAAAGGACTCTAATTTAATTTATTCCTTGTTTCTTTTCTTATAAATCGTTTTTTTTTCAACTTCGTTAATATATTAAAGTAAAATGTATTTATCGATATATTAATATATATTTCTCATTTAAAATTTTTTTACATTTTTGTAATTGAATTTTTTATTTAAACATAATAAAGTAAAATATTTATATGTGCTGAACCACTTGGTTTAAAACCCAGAACCACTTGGTATTAAAACCCTGAACCACTTGGTATAAAAAATGTGAACCACTTGGTATAAAAACCCTGAACCACTTAAACATGAACCACTTGATATTAAAACCCCGAACCACTTGGTACAAAAATCCTGAACCATTTGATATTAAAAACTCCGAACCACTTGGTATTATTTATTTGATGAACCACCTTACTATTTATTTCATGAACCACTAGAATTTATTTCATGAATCAATACTATTTATTTGATGAACCACTACTCTTTATTTCATGAACCACTACTCTTTATGTCATGAACCATTACTCTTTTATTTTCTTTTAATGTTTATTTTTATTCATTTGTTTATTTTCTTTTAATGTTTATTTTTTAATTATTTATTTGTTTATTTTCTTTTAATTTTTAATTATTTCATGAATCAATATTATTTTAATGTTTATTTATTTTCTTTTAATATTTCAATTAATGTTTATTTATTTATTTATTTTTCAGTGAATTTCTCCGTCTACAAAAGGCAATTGGCTTCTTCGTATAAAAAACCCTGAACCATCTGGTTAAAAAACCTTGAACCACTCGGTATAAAAACTCTGAACCATTTGGTATTAAAAGCCTGAAAAACTCGGTATAAAACCTCCGAACCACTTGGTATTAAAACCCTGAACCACTTGGTATAAAACCTCTAAATCACTTGGTATTAAAACCCTGAGACACTTAATTATTTCGTGAACCAACTTCTATTTAATCATTGAACCAACCTCTATTTAGTCACTGAACCAACCTCTATTTATTCACTGAACCAACCTCTATTTACACACTGAACCAACCTCTACTTACACACTGAACCAACCTCTATTTAATCACTGAACCAACATATTTAGTCACTGAACCAACATCTATTTAGTCACTGAACCAACCTCTATTTAGTCACTGAACCACCCTATTTATTCACTGAACCAATCTCTATTTAGTCACTGAACCAACATATTTATTCACTGAACCAATATCTATTTAGTCATTGAACCACTTGGTATAAAATCCCTGAACCACTTGGTTTAAACCTCTGAACCACTTGATATAAAAACCCTGAACCACTTGGTTTAAACCTCTGAACCACTTGATATAAAAATCCTGAACCACTTGGTTTAAAATCCCGAACTACTTTGTATAAAAATACTGAATCACTTAGTATTAAACCCTGAACCATTTAGTATAAAAACTCTGAATCACTTACTATTAAAACTTGGACATAGTTGTTACTCTTAATGGTTCAACTGGTTGAATTAAACAAATAATTAAAAAACAAAGACAAAGTACAAATCAAACAATCTAAATATACAAGTATTGACGCACTGCTGGAAAATTCAATTGACCAAATTAATTTTTACTCTTCGCTCTTGTCCATGTTTATCCAACTGAGGTTTTCATCTTTCCATATACTGCTGGAAAGTTCAATTGGCCAAAATTTTATGGCTCAAATCTTTAAACTCGGTCCTCATTCTTTGAATTTTGCCTTGAATTGAGTTTCTGGGGCTGAATCGCCATGGACGGGGGACAGGGCAGAATCGCCATGGGGGAGGGACAGGGCAGCCGCAGCCGTCGCCGAGCCGAAAGCCGTTGCCGGCGTAGGAAGGACCGAAGAGGTTCCTTATAATAGCGTTTTAATCAGCAACGTTGCTCCCTCGCTTCACTCCGCGAATCCTTCCCAATCAAGATCCGCATCGTCGGCCGCTAACAACTTTCTCGCACCATCTGTTCTTCGATCTCCAGTTATTAGACCAGAGGGGCGTCAGATCTTGAGATCAACACAGAGTGAGCGAAACTTAGAGAGAAACGAATAGATCAAGATGAAAGTGAAATAGATCGAGCAGGAGAGAGGGAGAAACGAATGGATTCGGTAGACAGACGAAGGAGAAGAGAAAGAAATATAGAAGGCGCGTGACTCTCACGGTTTCTCACCTTCTCACCGGTATATACTATTCTCACTTGAACCCTACCCTATATATATATATATATATATATATATATATATATATATATATATATATATATATATATATATATATATATATATATATATATATGTATATATATATATATATGGTGAGGTTAAAGTGAAAAAGGGGCTTAAAGATGAAAATTTCTCTTAAAGTGAAAATGGGTTAAAAAAACATACTCGCGTCCCAACAGTAGAAGCAGGCAAGCAGGTTGCTCTCGGACTCCCGCACCCACACCTGCGTCGAGCCACCTCCGGCCACCAGCGCCTGGCCGCGCTCGAGCCCACCCCTGGGCGCACCCCCCGAGCCTTGAATAGGCTTGGTTCGAGCCAACTGCTGCCCAGGCGAGCCCAGTCGAAGCCCCACGTCGCTTCTTCTCTCATCGGCCTCCCACGCCACCCACGAGCCACCTCCGACCACCAGCCCCCACCTGCTCGAACACCCTCCCTCAGGCGCACCCCCGAGACCGGAACCCCCATGGTTCGAGCCCAGCCGAGCCTACACCGAGCCCATCTTCCCCAACAGCGCTAATCGGTGCTTTTGGCTCGGAATACCTTCGAAATCCCGATTTTGCTCCTTGTTTCCACTCGAATTTGGTATGATTTCTAACCCTAAACTTGTTTATTACAACTATTTAGATTGTTTGAATGATTTAGGTTGAGATTGAAAACCTAGGGTTTGATTTAGGAGCGGAATTTGGGCTTTTTTCCAAAAGCCAAATTGATTGAAATTGATGATATGGTTGTGTTGGTGGGTTGATTTTGAGCTAATTTCATGTTCATATCATTGTCAAATTGTTTATAGATCATTAGCTAATTGGATTTTAGAATTTTATATTGCGATATGTTTTATAATTTGGGGCTTTTTGCCAAAAGCCAAATTGATTGAAATTGATGATATGGTTGTGTTGTTGGGTTGATTTTGAGCTAATTTCATGTTCATATCATTGTCAAATTGTTTATGGATCATGAGCTAATTGAATTTTAGAATTTTATATTGCGATATGTTTTAGAATTTGGGGCTTTTTGCCAAAAGAAAAATTGACTGAAATTGATGATATGGTTGTGTTGTTGGGTTGATTTGGAGCTAATTTCATGTTCATAGCATTGTCAAATTGTTTATGGATCATGATCTAATTGGATTTTAGAATTTTATTGCGATATATTTTAGAATTTTGCGTGTTTTTGCCAACATCCAAATTGATTGAAATTGATGATATGGTTGTGATGTTGGGTTGATTTGGAGCTAATTTCATGTTCATAGCATTGCCAAATTGGTTGTGAATCATGAGCTAATTGGATTTTAGAATTTTGTTGCGATTTGTTTTATGTTGATTAGGTTGTTCTATTTTAGCATGAAAATCATAATTTAGCCTATTAGCTCAATTGGTAGAGCAATGTGCGTTTGCACAAAGATGTGGGTTCAAATCCCACATAAGTTACATAATAGACAAGAGCGCAACAATCGCAAATTGTTAATCATGCACATTATAATCTTAGTTATGCACAATTGTATCCTACTTTTGCACAATCCTATCTTACTTTTGCACAATTGTATTATTAGATATGCACAACATAATGTTACATTTGCAAAACATAGTGTTATATTTGCACAACTTAAAGTTATATTTTGCACAATATAATGTTATATTCGCACAACATTATATTATATGTGCACAACGTAACATTATATTATTAGATATGCACAACATAATGTTACATTTGCAAAACATAGTGTTATATTTGCACACCTTAAAGTTATATTTGCACAATATAATGTTATATTCGCACAACATAATATTATTATATGTGCACAACGTAACATTATATTATTAGATATGCACAATATAATGTTACATTTGCAAAACATAGTGTTATATTTGGACAACTTAAAGTTATATTTGCACAATATAATGTTATATATGCATTATATCATCTTATTTGTGCACATTATCATTTTATTATATCATCTTATTTGTGCACATTATCGTTTACTTCAATGTCGTCATCCAGCAGCTCAGGTATAAATTTGGGGGATTTTTGCGAAATTTGTCGTGCTAGGGTTTTGGATTAAGTTTGTTTATGTTGATTTTATTGTTTGTTCATTATTATATTGACAATCTATGGTTAAATCGATGCTTTATATGGATACTTATGTGCGTTTTTTAGTAGTTTCCGTAGTTTATGGAAGTTGCATATGTAAATTCGTTGATTTGAACTGTTTCTTTTCGTCAATTTTGCGGTGTGGCACTTTGTAAGTGCCTTTTTAGTGTTCTTCGTGTATGTGAATCTGTTTTCCATGCTTTCGATTGTTTGTGTTGATGATACTGTACTTACCTGCTGCTATGTTCATGTATATGGGGCTAACACTGTCTGTTTTTGTGTTAGTTTATTGTAGTTCCAACAATGTCTGTGTTTGGATTTGGTATTTTGTGTTGTGTTTTGTGATGTTTATGTTATTTCACTATGTCTTTGTAACATTTTATTGTTATTGTTTATGGTTGTTTGTGTCATCACAGATTCTGTTACTGTATATTTACATTGTTTTGTATGTTGTTTCTTGCAGGAACTCAATCTTCTGATTCATCCACCTCTTATCCTGGTTCTGATGTAAGTTATTTTTTAGTTTGATGAGAAAGTTGTAGTTTTTTCTTAATCTGATGGTTGTTTTTGTGCTTAATTGTCTGTTATTGATCAGGGTTTGGAATATTGCATTCCTGTTTCGGAGCGATTTCGTTGTAGATCCAACATATATTCATATCCTTCTGTCTGTGATCTGATCAAGGAGCATTTGTGTCCTTCTCACTACAATACTCTGCAAAAAAGTTGCGTTGGATGGGTGCTGACGCAAGGCACCAAAATGGTTACGAATTTTCAGCTTATGCATCAATTGGTGCTCCGTCAAGAACAAACACAAAAAGAGAATGAGTTGTGGTTTAGAGTTGGTGGACATCTTGCACGTTTTTCAATTGCTGAGTTTCATGTTATTACAGGCCTTCCTTGTGAAGAGCGTGTTTGTAATATCCCAAAGAAAGTGTCAATATTTGAATTTTTTGGGCAGAAGAAAATGACTCATGATGAGTTACTTGATCGTTTCATATCTGAGAAAAAGATGTATAAGAAGAAGTTGATTATGGCAAAGTTGTTGCTGATTGAGAGGTTAATTGTTTATAGGAGGTCAGAAGTTGTAAGTGCACAATTCTTATCTCTTGCGTGCAATGAGAAGGAGTTTGAACTATATCCTTGGGGTAGAGAGTGATACACCCGTTTGTTGAAGTCATTGAAGAGTTCTTCTGTTGCAGATCGGAATGGGGTTAGGGGTTCTTATCAAATGTATGGGTATTGCCTTGCATTCCAGGTATTGTGCTTTAGTTATTGCATGTCTTATGTCATCATTTTTTTTGTCTGTGTCAGCACAACTTTAATGCTTATGTGAGCATTATTTAAATATTATTTTGTAGTGTCATAACGAGTTTTATTTTGTAACAGGCTTGGATATTAGAAGCTTTCCCAACTATCTCCGTTAATTTTGACTGTAATTTTAAGATGCCTGATAGAGATCCATACTTGTTGCACTGGCAATGTGATTATAGCCAAGTATACGCTGAAGCTGAGAAGTTCTTTCATGGCGATTTGGTAATATTTTTATATTTTCTCTCTGAAATAACATTTTTATTTGATGCATCTTTGGGTTTTTATTCTGATACATGTGTTTTATCCAGACTCCGTTGTTCCCTATTTATGGGGTGTTTGCACGCACCGAAAGAATGGCGTTTGCTGGTGAAAAAGCTGATGCTGTAGTTGATGTAGTAGTTGATGCATCAGTTGAAGAAATAGTTTCTAGACCTGTTGATGCGACTTTGTATGAGAGTCGTCGTGTTCGTAGAAGGGCATATGAAGCTAAGTTTTCAAACAGGGCTCTCCAGGTTGAGGATGAAGAAGCTAATGTCTTGCAGAAACATGATGAAGGCTAGACCTTAAAGAAGAAGACACCTGTGAAGAGAGGCAAGGCTGCTAGAAAAAACCAGGATGATGGTATGTCCTTTGAAACTGCTTTTGAAGTTTTCCCTGAGGGGGATAAAGAAGATGTAGGGACCTCAAAGAAGAGGAAATCTTCCACTGGAGGGATGGGTGGTAAAAAAAAACAGAAGGTGGAGTCCAGCGATACCTCTGAGGAACGGGTTTTCCTGAGGAGGGGTCGTTCTGCAAGTCGTGTTCTATTCAATCCATACATTGCTTTAAACCGTAAAAAATCTGTCAAGAGTGATGTAAAGACGCCTCGACAGAAGGCTTCAGCAGTGAGGACAGGTGGTAGAGTTATTCCTTCTAAGGACGTGAAGAGAGTTACTGCTGACACAGATTTGCATAAGGAGGTTGATGTGGTTGCTTCACCTTCCAAGAGATGTCGGTTGGGTAGTGATTCATGTGATCTATTAGAAGATGATGTCCCGCTGAATATTGTCTATCAGCGAAGGTATAAGGTGAAGAAGAATGGTGGTGTGGGTAGTGATAGGCCAATATATGATAGTACTGTTGATAGGTCTTTTGTTATTCCTTCAGTTCCCGTTGTTGATACTGAGGGTTCCCATGGAGTGGAGCCCGTAGATATTCATGGTGCAGTCTCTACATCTGATTGTGAAGTCAGTGTTGGTGATGACAAGGGTGAAGATTTTACTGTCGATACCCATTCTTCCAAATCTTGTGGTGAAGTTCCTGTTTGCGACGACAAGGTTGATGTTTTGACCGCTGACACCCATTCCCCTAAATCCGATAAATTGGATGATTGTCAAACTGCGAGGCTATATGTTTTGGCCGAGCTTGCAGATGTCATTGATTGTGGTGACACCGTTGAAGGAGTCGAGACACCTTCTGGTGACAGTGATGGAGAGGGTGATGTACCGACCCCTTCTGTGCTGAGGTCACCCCGGGGGAGTGTTGAAGCACATGATTTTATTGATGGGCGGTCGGTGCTTGGGCAAACATCTGCTGCTTGTGAAAATGAAGATGTTCGCATTTCAAGTGATGAAGCTAACAAAAAAGCAGTGTCATCAGAGAAAGTGGAAGATATTGAAGATGTTTCTCCTCAAATGGATGCTAACGATGATTCAACTTGTGAGTTGCCTCCCAAAACGCATGGTGATGCTTTTGCTTCTTCTCTCCCATCTCATCCTGACTGGGTGAAGGAGATTTATAGGAGGATTGAGAAGTTTGAAGAGGTCCCTAAAATTATGCATCTGTTGTCTGCGAGTGTTGATGCAATTGAAACAAAGATTTTTGAGTTGAATGGGAGCCTTCAAGTGTTTGGTGAGATGGCGAAGAGGTATGATGAGCTTGAGGTTAGAATTGCTAATTATGAGGCTTTGTTTGAGAGGTTGCAGTCAAACCCTGTCAAGCCTGATGGTAAGGACACTTTTGCAAAAGTTGATGATGAAAGTGTTAGTGGTGCTAAGTGTCAGGACACACCTGTGAAAGCTGATGATAAGCACATTGCTGGTAAGTCTGCGAGCTCATCTGTAGTAGTTGTTGATGAAAGCGCCAGTGGTGGTAAGTTCCAGGGCACACCTGTGAAAGCTGATGATAAGCACATTGCTGGTAAGTCTGCGAGCTCTCATGCGATAGTTGATGGTGAACATGTCAGGGGTGGTAAGCCCCAGGACACACCTGTGAAGGCTGATGATAAGCACGTTCCTGGCAAGCCTGACGGCACTCCTGTGAGAGGTGATGATGAACGTGTCAGTGGTGGTGAACCCCATGCCACACCTGTGAAGGCTGTTGTTGAAGATGTGAACAAAATTTTGAATGATGTTGTGTCTGATCTTCAGCAGTCTTTCCCTGACGAAGAGTTAATGTTGAAATCATCTCCCGCTTCTGGTGAAGTTGTACCCGTGTCTTTGCCATGAGTAAGTACTGAGGTTCCAGGAGTGGGTAAGGAGTCTCCACG
This sequence comes from Persicaria maculosa, assembly GCA_963922045.1. NCBI lineage: Eukaryota > Viridiplantae > Streptophyta > Magnoliopsida > Caryophyllales > Polygonaceae > Persicaria > Persicaria maculosa. The sequence continues at coordinate 77,445,591 of OY998252.1, read as the reverse complement.
TGTTGTTGCTGACACCAAATTTAAGGTTCTTGGAGATGAGGTTGGGATTCCAGCAACTTCAGCTGAAGTGCCTCAATCTACAAAGTGTGAAGGCGAAGGCGCTGGTGGTAAAGTTGCTGGAGTTACGGTTGACCCATCCCTAGAAAAGTACATTTGTCTGTCCGACAATGATGATGACAAGGGTGCAGGCGTTGATTGGGATTTGGTCGCCAAGGATCCTGCAATCCAAATCGAAGTTGACCAACTAAAGGCTTCCAATCTTATCCCATCAAACAGTACATTCTTGTATGGTCCAGTTGAGGAAGTGAAGAAAGTGAGGATGCCAAAGCATGCCCCTAAGAAATCACTGATCAACTCGGAAGATCATGAATTTATTTATGGACTCGTAAAGAAGCAAAGGTATGGTTTATTTTTATGTTTAGTATTTTGTTTGAAATGATGTTGTTATTTTATTAGTTACAGCATCTCATGCTATATATTTTTTTTTTTGCTTTGTGTAATCTTTGGCAGGAATTTTTCCGTTGTTGGTCCAATCTCAAGGTTTGATAGAAAGTTTTTTCAACACATTTTATTGAAGAATATGTGGTTTGATTGTCAGGTAATAACTGGTTGTATTTCTGTAGTATATATATATATTTGTAGATTAGATTTTATTGTATTAGTTGATTGTTGAATTCACTTTTTTATTACTTTGTTTAGCATCTAGAAGCAGGTTTGATTCACATTAGGAAACGCATTCATGAGGACCCTGTCAAGTATCGAGATGTTCTTGTTCTTGATTGGCTATTTTATCTAAAGTACCTTCCTGACTATGCTTCAAGTTATCGGGAAGACATAGCTCTTGAATCCAGCACCGAGGAGTATTTTGTCGGTACGTGCCCTGCTGATTATGGGAAGCCATGGACATTTGTAAAGAAAATCTACGCAATTTTCAACGTGATAAACAACCACTGGGTGGCGTTGGAGATTAAAATTGAGGATAGGGTAATCAGCGTGTTTGATTGCAATGTCCCTGCTGTTAGGGAAGGTGTTCTTGAAGAACAATTGCAACCGTTTGCTAGTTGGCTCCCAATTCATTTGGCAAAGGCTGGGCTATTTGAAAACTTCGATTCCTCTCATTTCCAGCTATACATGGTTCCTGGTTTAATGCATGATTCTACTGGGTATCTATTTGTTATCTTGTTTTGTTCTTTGGTTATGTTTAGATACTTGTTATTTATGTTCTTACATTACATTGTTTCTTTTTTTGTCTACATGGCTTCATGCGGTGTGTTTACATTAAAAGCGATTGAAGCTTCTGTATTTGGGGGAGATGTTAAAAATTTCAACAACGAAAAGATCTTTCGTTTCAGAGAACTCATGTGTGCAGATCTGGTCAAAGAAACTTGGAGTTTTAAATTTTAAAACCAGTAGTTAGATAGGTTGTTGTTGTGTAAATGGGGAAGTTTGGATGTAATCTGATAAATTAAGTGCTCAAAATAGACAAGTGAACATTATGGGCTGACACCAAGTGGCTAAGTAAGAAAATAGCGGTGACACTGATGTTAGTTTCAAGCAGTGTTGAGACTGTTGTTGTATTTTGCTGAACAATAGGTTAAATTTTGCACAAAAATTGATCTTTGTGAATTTTTGCCCATTATGATCCTATTTTTCCTTAATATAATTTTTGAATTTTTAAATATATATTTTCTTACGCTGCTGTCTTATTTTTGGTCATTGTACGAATTAAATTTCATACCATGGTTGATTTTTGCCCAGATCTCATTATCGATGTACGTTACATTGAAGACTCTGAAAATGACATGAGCTCTGATTCAAGCTCTCAATCTGAGATGAGCATCAACTCTGAAGAGGATGTGGATCCCCCAGCTTCTCCAGAAAATGCAGACCAAAATGGCAATTTACAAGAGCCACCTCAACCAGAACAGGATTGGGACCAGTGCTCAATATGTCTTGATCAGATGCTGCCATCAATGCCTGTCATTCGGACACTGTTTGATCATACCTTCCACACAGGGTGTCTTCTAGAGTGGGCGTCCTATCAACCCATTTGTCCACTATGTCGATCACCCGTTTAGGCATATTTGTAATGTATATGTGCTTGGAAAAGACATTGTAGTTGCACCTATTTTTTGGTAGTTAATATAATGGAATGTCTAGTATGAATGGAAGTTGGTGTCTGGCACCTTTTTGTATCTGATTTTCATTCCAATCATACCAATGTATTTTGTAACTATTTGTCATAACTGGTGTTTGTAAATGTATAATATTAATGAAATTCGTGCACTGTTATATTTGTTTGTGTATGATACTGTGTTTTATTTGAGGAAGAAAGACCACCTGAACTTTGATGAATATGCTTATATATTATGTGTGGTGCCAGTGGCCTAGTTTTTTTTGTTGTTGAAGTGTATATTTTGTGAAGAGGTTTTTAATGCCCAAAGTATTGTTGACATTTCTTGTCCGATTAGTTTAAAGTAATGGTGACACCATACTTGTATTCTTTGATTTTGCATTGTGTGTGGTGACACTAGGTGTTTGGTGTCCCAAGTAGTGCTGACAGTGATATCGGTTACAATTAGTGGTGACACTGGTCCCCCCCCTGATATTGAAGTCTTGTATTATATGATTTTTGAAGTGTATGTATTTGTATTTTTTCCTTTTTATAGTGTATGTGGTGGGCACTATGTGGTTGAGATGCAAAGTATTGGTGTCACTCATATTATATTACAAGTAGTGATGACACGAGTGTTGTATTTTTTTTAAGTGTATGGGGTGAAAGAAGAGTTTAATGCCCATATTATTGTTGACATTGTGGGTTATATTAGTTTGAATTTGTGGTGTCACCAGTTTGATCGTTTTTGATATTGAATTTCATGTGGTGACACTAGGTGTTTTAGACCCAAAGTAGTGCTGACACTGATACTAGTTACAAATAGTGGTAACCCTACACTTGTATTTTTCGATTTTGAAGTGTATGTGGTTGCCAGAGGTGTTTAATGCACATAGTATTACACCAAACTTGTATTAGTTACAACTAGTGGTGATACCAGTATTGTATTCTATGATTTTGGGAGTGTATGTTGTGTAATTTATATTTGCTCAACAATAGATTATTTTTGCATCACACTTGAGACTTGTGAAATTTTGTCCATTATGATTCAATTTTATTTGTCAATATAATTTTATAGTTTCTTAATAGAGTGTTACACAACGTGGTCTTAATTTTCTCAATGATAGAGTAAAGTTGCACAATGTGTGGGGTGATTGGTGTAATTTTGCTCAACATCACCTTATTTTTGCTCAATAGTAGTTTATAGTTGCACAACAATCGATCCTGTTGAAATATTCTCATAATGATTATATTTTTTGTCAATATAATTTTATAATTTTCCAATAATTTTGTTTTTGCATCATGTTATTATTTTTGCTCATCATGAGATTAAAATTTCACAACACCGGCTATTGGTGAAAATTTGCTAAACATGATTTTATTTTTGCTTATCAACAGATTAATTTTGCACAAATCTTTAAATTTTTGATATTGCCTTCAACATAGCTGTTGGGCTTAGTTTAGAGATGCCCGGCCCATTTCCCGCTTATTTATACGGTGCTTAAACGTTGTTCAGATTGTCTGCAAGTCGTTTCATCTCCTTCTTCTTGTTCATCTTCATCCTCTCTCGTTCTCATTAAGATTTCTTCTTCTCAAGGTGCGATTCCGGTTGTGGTATGTACTACTTTCTGTTTTCTTCCTTTAAAAAAAAACGTTATCGGTTATTTTGATGTACTGTTTCAGCAAATTTCTTATTGTTGTATTCTCCGATTTTCGTTGAACTTCTCCTTGGTTTTTAGTCTATTAATATTCATATATTGGTGTTTGTCTTGCTTATTTCGTATTGCATTATATTCTGTGGGTGTTGTGTGATTCTTACTGTCATTAAAAGTCATCAGTTAGGGTTTTTCTAGTTTTTCAAACATTTTTTCTCTTTTGTCTTTATGAAATGTTTATTTCTTATTAATATCGATGTAATGTTTTATTTTTAAGTAAATGTCTAATATATAAGTATATTTTGATTTTGTCTGTGTAGGTTTTCTCTCTTTCAATGGCATTCCCAACCTATACTGAACTAGATTACGACTACATTGTTGGTACTTATGAAGTTGAAATATCAGCATCTGAGTCATACTGGTATGGACTGAGTCTACTCGTTGTGTCCATCCACTCTGACAGCATTCCCTTAACATTCTATCATACGTCTACTTGGAATGGTATGCCTATGAGTCTAGCCCGCTGCAACGAAGTGCTACAGGATGCAGGAGTAACCGTTGAGGTTAGAAACCAGGTAGCCAATCGGCTTCTAATGGATTACACTAGAAGTTGGTTTGACGCCGATGCTGATCTTGTTGAGTATGGTCTTTGCCCCAACATCACCATCAATGTACATTTTTATGACGACTCTTTGTCTGATTCAAGCTATGAGTCCGACATAAACGATGACATTCATATGGAGGTTGACCAAGCAGATCATCCAGCACCTCCAGAGCCTATGGATGTTGACGGATTAAGGGAGATATATCACCTTGATCTTGATGATGAAGAATGTACAATATGCCTGCTTCCAATATTGGAGTCAGATCCTGTTCTTCAAACGCCATGCCAACATCACTTTCATCCAAATTGTTTACGATCTTGGCTTTTAGTTCAAAACAAATGTCCTCTTTGCCAAGCAGAACTCTAGTTGTATATGATATAAGTGTAGTATGTAATTTTGTATGGTACTGATGTAACCTAAAATACATTTTATGAATGAAATTTGTCCTTGATCACATTTCTTTCTGATTTCTATTAAAATTATAGTAATCTTTGATATTTAAGTAGGACATTTGGTGTGACACTAGTTGATCATATTGGTAGTTTCTGCTATTGAAGTTTATGGCTTGACATTTTCTGATATTGAAACTTATGTGTGTGACACTAGTTGGGTAAGTCCCAAAGTAGCGCTGACACTGATATTAGGTACATTTACTTGAGACCCTGGGCTTGTATTCTTTTTGTGATTTTCAAGTGTATACTGTTGCACGAATTGGCAAGTGTTCAAAGTCTTTTGTTACATTGTTTACATTGTTGGTTAGAGTAGTTGGATCTATTGGTGACACTATTCTTATAATTTTGGCTGTTTTCTGTTTTTGAAGTTTTTGTGATGACACTAGGTGGATAAGGCCAAAAGTAGTGCTGACACGAGTTAGTTAATGTCCACCAACGATAACTGTAACTCAAATAATTGTAATCCGTTTTCAGTTTATAGTTTTACAGTTTTGACAGTTTTTTTTATAGTTACTCTGTAATGAACTGTCACAAATAACTGTTACAAGATGAAAACTGTCTAATTGTTGCCTATATATATCCATTTATCATTCTTTGTTATCCATTGGTGTCTGAAAACTGGTTTTAACAGAAATCAGTATACCAGACCCTTTAACCACACTGCTAACACATCCCTCTCTAAAAAGATTAACTATGGTAACACAGTCGGGTTTTGCACGAGTCTCCATCAATTGATGGACGTGCTGGATGGTGTTGTTTACCGTGGTTATCACATGAATCTAGTTGATGAAGCATGCGAGACTAACAAAGAGGCTCGCAGGGCTGAGTTGTTGGAAGCCGTCGTGGTTCATTACACATTATATGAGGAATCCCAAAGATCAATAATAGCAACTCAACATCACATTCGGATTGCGTCCAAAGATGAAGACGGTGAAGCATTATCAAAGGTGATATTTGAAGTTTTATCCATAAATTTTTTTTCCATACTGTGATTGATTCTTGTATTTTATCTTTTATACAGATGGAAAGAGAACTGGGCAATCAAAGACAATTGTTTGAAGACGCAAAGGACAATCTAATGGGGTGTGTTAAAGAGGTTTTAGATGCAGAAATGGAAATGAGGAAGAAGATTGATGACTTCTTAGGACTGTAGTTCTACTATATTAATAAGTGATAACATTGGTACTTATTTATATGTTGAATGTATTTTTTTTTTGTTATTTTAGTTTATATGTGTTCCATCCTAATGATATGATGCAACAGATTAATATCATAATAATCATATAATTATTTTGTAATTTCCTTCCTCATATTTCAAATTATAAATTGTTACTAAAGTTTTACGTCTATCTCTTGTGATACTGCGGACACATTTGATTAGTTTGTGGATTGTTTTGGTAAAAGTAGTGCTGACACTGTTTAACTAAGTTTTTATGTTACTGGTAATTTGCTCAACATCATCTTAGTTTTGCTAAACAATAGTTTATAATTGCACAACAAACGAATGGATATCACTAAATCAACTGTTTGAATAACATAGACCACTTGATTACCGGAGCAAAGAATTATGCTGACACATTGAAGAACAAACACAACTGTTTAGAAGCAGTTATAATTGTATGCATCTTGACAAATACTATCCATCAAAAAAGCACAGGGACAACAAATGTCTTAACGGGTACGAGAAAACTGACCACAGGGACAACAACTGTCTTAATTGGTATGAGAAAACTGTTCAGAAGCAGAGTACATAACTGTCTACACCAAAATACATTCCAAAGTTTGCAAATAAAACACGAAATTGCGTTGTGGTTGTTCAACCAAGATTTAGTTTCTGTCCCTGAATTCCTTTTGAAGTCATTTTTGCATGGGATTTTGCTGCCTTCACAACATCTGCGTTCACTTCATTCAACTCTGAACATACTATATCTGTCAGATACTTCACCCCTAGCTTTGAAATATTCTTGAAATTGCCCTTTTCCAATCCACACTTGTACCCTCTCTCTGTCCCAAAGAAGGTCTCCATGTGGCGCATGAGGCATACCCCAGAATGTTGAACTTTCTCCTCTCCAGCCCATGTGATGGGGACTTTTGATGATGGTGCAGCTGATACTATTTCTGCCTTTGCTCGGAGTCCCTTATCTGTTATATAAGCAATCAGCATATCTCCCTGCATGGATTGAATTATAATTCATGTAATTTTAATTATAAAATGAGTTGATATTTAAATGAAATTAAGACAAGGAAAGAAATATTAGATATCAGTAGTAAAACTTACCAAACATTCAAAGGGTGATGGGAAGTGGCTAATTGGATCAGCGCAAGATGGTGTGACATCAACAATTTGGACCACTTTGTTTTTAAAGTTGAAGACAACCATGACATATTTTGCTGTTCGTTCAACCCCAAATACAATCTAATCAACATAATAAAAAACAAATAAACATTAGTGATTGGTCTTGTGAACTTTATTTATTTAATTGCAAGGGAGTACCATGTCTATATCCTTCAAAGAAAGGTGTGGTGACAATGACAATACAATGTCAATGTGGAGGTTAAACCTCTGGAACTGTTCATCACAAGCTCGTAATGATACACTCTCTACATTAAACTGGATTAAGAATAGAAATTAGTAAAAAAACAGACGAATTGTAATAACGGCTAACAATGGAGTGTAATTGAAAGATAAAATTGTAAAAATATTACAGTTTTGTTGATATTGACAAATAGTCTTGCTGGTGATTGAGCACTTTTATACTGTTCCTTGTGGTTGAGGATAGTTGTCCATGCATCAATAATGACACTAGACAAGTGGGTTTCATCCTCAAGCGTAGCCATGTCTGTTCTAACAATTTCAACAGACTTGTGCTTAAACAAAATTTCCCTGCAATGTCAATCATTTTGAAGATGGATTATATGAAAATAATCTTTTACTTGTAACTGAACATACATTAAGAAAATTAAGTTTAAAATGAACTTACATGCTGTGAGGTGTTTTCATTGCTAAATAGGCTGAAACAGTGCGCTCAATTTCAGAGATAGGATCTGTAATGTCAACAACACGCGAGTAATATGGGCTTCTCAAAGATGCAGAAGGTTTATGTGCTCTCCTTGTAGCTTTTTCTCTCTTCATGTTATTAAGTTGTTCTGCAGCATTTCCATCAACTATGTTGATCCGTGGCGACCTTCTTGGTGGCAAGGCAGCAGGGGGAATACATTTTATTGTATCTCCCAAAGGGTTCGCTGGTGGAGTATCAGCTTTAAATTGAGTGGGTAGGGGATTAGGAGTAGCTTCAACACCCTGTTGTATTGGAGACTGGCCATGGCTGTCTGGGGGAGCCTGGGTTGCTTCATTAGCATACTTCATTTCAACCGATGTGTTCAATGATGTCCCTTCATCTTTCTTAAAAACAGGATCATCTAGAAATATATCAAAGGAAAATTCCCCGTCCACTTTGATATTTGATTTCATTTTTTGCTTGTTCAGATATGCCATTTCGATATGAGTAATGCAATCTAATAAAACAGGGTCTGCCCATAATTTCTCTTGGGATTCGGTAAAATATGGGCTTACAGGGTAATTCATATTTGACATGTCAGCAGCATCCGTAGCCGTAGGAGCCTCAGAATTGACATTTTCCATCCCTAAAAGCTGGTTTGCTCCATGTAGAAGTCTTTTCACCTTGTCATCATGTTGTAGTTCAATCGGGACTTTCGTAGACCACTCAGCAAAATCCGAAATAGCAGATGCAAGTGTAGAAGTCTTTTGAGCAAACAACTTTATCCAACTCTAGAAGATAACATCACATAAAAAATAAGAATAAAAAGTCATCGGTAAATATCAGAACATTGCTATACTGTACTAATATTACATTGCATTGGTTTAAATAATTCATATAGACCTCAACTTGGGGCGGCTGTTTTTCTGCAGCCACAGGGTGGCTGGTGCCTTCATCGTTTTCTGCAATAGTGTGTGGACAAGCTGTAGATGGTACGTATTGATGTTGAGGAACAACTTTGCGAGCCTGGACTAAGCCACATCCAAAGCCTCCAGTACTTATATCATCAGTTTCTCGTTTGCGCAAGATTTTGTAATTTATGCCAACGAAAACTGGGAAAGAACGAGTCATTCTTCTTAGCGCTGTGCTTGTGAATAATTTCACCCTATCCATGTAAAACAACTGACACACCAAGGGGATAAACATATATCAGTATAACGATGGAGCAGGGAATGCTAACATAAAGAATACTGTAGACATGTAGATAAAAGTAGGGGGGGTGACATTTGTACTACCTAGACATGGTAAAGAAATTAAGTTAACATCAGAGCAAAGGTTTGAAAAAAATACTTACAACCAAGAATAATAGAGGCCCTCTGAAATGGCCATTCTTGTTCTTTTCCCAGCTTCTTTTTGCATCGACCAAACTTTCCAACACAAGAGCACACCAATTTAGGTCTTTCAGGTCACCCAATTCAGGAACTACTCTTATTAAACTATGGTTTGCATGCCCGTTTCCTAGTGTATCAATCAAGATAGAGTCCAGTATAACAATAATGTTCAGAAGGAATTGATCACCACAGTCAGTGTCAGCTATCAATTTTTCCATAACCATAGCTGTTGTTATATTGTCCTGGACATCAAATGTGGTTTTCCACTCTTGCACAAGACTGAAATTCTCTTTAGCTGATTTTCTTCCCACTAAAACTTTTCCCATTGGGAATCCCATTGTGATATGCACGTCTATTTCTGCAATTTTAATTTCGCCTCCATTAGCTAACACCAAGCAACACTTGTTAGGGTCAAACTGATCCACTAACCAATATGAAAGAAGCAGTGGTAGGGTAACAATATCCAAGTTGAACAAAAATCCAAAGCCAATATCCTCAATCAATTTCTTTTGCTTGGCATTCATTTTTTTCAAGGACGACACCAGCAAGCGTGGGCTTGACCGTGATTTCAATGATGGGAGATTTTTTTGTCTAGTGTTTCTCTCATTCCTCACAATCAGTTGCCTGTTTTCTGCGATAGGTTGTATGTCTATGGTATCTGTTTGCTCATCAGATGTTATGATATGCACAGTTGGGTTTACATGTTGAACAACCGTCTCATTAGGTGAATGGTTTTCCAACCTTGCAATTTCAATGGTCTCCACAACAACAGTGCTAACAGGAAGATCAATCGCAGGGTGCACTTCTCTCTTACTGTTTTTTCTTACAAGTGGTTGCGAATCTTTGGATTCAAGTGATCTACAATCCTCCCCTACTTCGAAGGAATTACCAGGCTCAGTATCAACAGACAGTTCATCCTTGAAGGGAGGTGAATCTCTAGATAAATCAACTACTGGAGGTTTAACTCCAGATCGTTTTGATCTCTTCAAATTTCTATTTGGACTGTGTAGAACAGGTGAATCACTTACACTCTGCGGACGTTTACCTATAGAATGAACACTTACAATCAATTTATACAAATATAATTGAAGAGATGACATTGTAAGAGACCGTAGTTTATGCCGAACAAATTCCTAAATTCTTTAATTCCCAAATTCAGCCTCCAGATTAATCACATTAACTTCAATTTATTATGCGAAAGTAATTGAAATACCAATGGTAGCTCTTGTAAGGCTGAATAACTGCTTGATTATAAACATTAAATTCGATTGAATAAGTGCAATTTTCCTAATTTTCGTGAAACACTAAGCCCTAAACAGGACTCGTTCTAATTTAAACTTTAATACACAAAAAACACGAAATCAAACCTTTTGGATCTGAAGACATGTTGATGTATATGATAGATCTCCTCCTTACAAGTCTAAAATCAAGCCCCAAGAAATATCGCAGAGAAATGGAGAGAGTAAATTTAGCTGGAGAATGAAACTAAACGAAAGTGATGGAGAATTTCTCGAACGTGAACAGCGTTTTACGCATTTACATTGTTTGCTTTTTATATTTTTTTAGGAAAACCGTTTTCCTTTTCTTTTTTTTTGTTTCCCAAAAATCGGGAATTTTGTGAGACTTTATTTATTTCTTATTATTTTACATATAATTCCATACCTTAAATTTGCTCAACATCGTATTATTCTTGCTCAAAAATAGTTTATATTTCCACAACGCTTGACCCTTGTGAATTTGTTAGAACCATGTTCTTACCTTCTTTATATATGGTTTGATAGTTGCTTAATAAGTTTTTGCTCATCAATAGAATAAAATTGCACGACATATTACGAATGGGGAAAACTTGCTTAACATCACCTTATTTTTGCTCAACGATAGTACATATATTGCACACAACGACACTTTGTTTGCAACAAGATCTTAGTTTTATCTAATTATGTTTTCATAGTTGCTTAATAGGTTATTGCTCAACATGGTCTTATTTTTGCTAATCAATAGAATAAAATTGCACAACATATTATGGTTGGGGAGAACTTGCTCAACATCCCTTATTTTTGGTCACCGATAGTTTATATATTGCACACAACGACACTTTGTTTGCAACAAGATCTTATTTTTATCTATTTATGCTCTCATAGTTGCTTAATAGATTATTGCTCAACATGGTCTTATTTTTGCTCATCAATAAAATAAAATTTCACAACATATTACGAATAGGGAAAACTTGCTCAACATCACTTTATTTTTCCTCAACGATAGTACATATATTGCATAACAACACTTTGTTTGCAACCAGATCTTAGTTTTATCTAATTATGTTTTCATAGTTGCTTAATAGGTTATTGCTCAACATGGTCTTATTTTTTCTCATCAATAGAATAAAATTGCACAACATATTATGGTTGGGGAGAACTTGCTCAACATCACCTTATTTTTGCTCACCGATAGTTTATATATTGCACACAACGACACTTTGTTTGCAACAAGATCTTATTTTTATCTATTTATGCTCTCATAGTTGCTTAATAGATTATTGCTCAACATGGTCTTATTTTTGCTCATCAATAGAATAAAATTGCACAACATATTACGAATGGGGAAAACTTGCTCAACATCACTTTATTTTTGCTCAACGATAGTACATATATTGCACAACAACACTTTGTTTGCAACCAGATCTTAGTTTTATCTAATTATGTTTTCATAGTTTCTTAATAGATTATTGCTCAACATGGTCTTATTTTTGCTCATCAATAGAATAAAATTGCACAACATATTACGAATGGGGAAAACTTGCTCAACATCACTTTATTTTTGCTCAACGATAGTACATATATTGCACACAACGACACTTTGTTTGCAACAAGATCTTAGTTTTATCTAATTATGTTTTCATAGTTGCTTAATAGGTTATTGCTCAACATGGTCTTATTTTTGCTCATCAATAGAATAAAATTGCACAACATATTATGATTGGGGAGAACTTGCTCAACACCACCTTATTTTTGCTCAACGATTAATTATATATTGCACAAAATAACACTTTGTTTGCAACAAGATCTTATTTTTATCTATTTATGACATAGATGGAAAAGAGTATACAAATTTGTATTATTACATGGTAAATTTTCAAATTTTATTCTATAGTATTGAATTAATGTTTATTTTCAAAAATAAATGTCATTTACAAATTTATAAACTGTATTATCTACTAACATTATTCTTATATAATACTGATGACAGAAATTGTGCTGACAACCTTATTTTGAATGCTTCATCCTCCTCTTGTACTCTCCCAATGAAAGCTTTCTATTTGTAGGTGGTCTTCCTGTCTCTTTCTTACTACTGGGGGGTAACAGTTGATAGATTTGATCACATCAGGGATGTTTCCTTCATCTTCATCCAACACTAGATATATTGTTTCTGCATATGCCATACCCCAAGCGTCATTGCTGTAAAATTTTGCAACAAAATCAGACACATTTGCTTTTATGTGTGTAATGGCCGCTAGAGCATGTACACAAGGCATTTTCTCGACATCAAATACTCTGCACATACATGTCCTCGCTGATAGATCAACTATAGCTACAGCTCCTTGACCATTGATCTCAAATTGTGATTCATTCATCCTTTCTACTCTGCATACTCCAACTTGCTCTTGTGATTGTCTTATCACCTTAAGGATCTCAGGAGTTATTCGGTCTTGGTTTGCCAGTGCTTTCTCTCTTCTATCCAGGAACCATGATGTGAGCTTTTCTCTAGCAAACTCCACAAGTGCCACAATGGGATAATCCTTTTTCCCTTTGAAAACGGAGTTCAAGCTCTCAGCATTGTTGGATGTCATCATGTTGTATCTATCACACTTTGAATGTGCTCTGGCTCATTTATCAAAACCTGCTGACACCAGATATTATGATAGTTTTGGACAGGTTGCTTCAATTTGTGCAAGGTAGTTGTTGAACTCTTGAATAGTGTAACTCTCTGCTGCTTTTGTGAACATTTTCCCCAGCTCCTTTTTCCTGAAAGTCGCTTTGATGTTTTGTTTCAAGTGCCACATACATATGCAGTGTGTAGCTGTTGGGTAAACTAAAGATACAGCCCTTGAAATGCTAGCATGTCTATCAGAGACAAACACTAAGTCATTTGATGGAGGCACAACCTGCAGCAGCTGATACATAAACCATTCCCAAGAGCTGTTGTTTTCGGAGTCAACAATACCAAAGGAAAGTGGAAAGATTTGTCTATTGGCATCTTGTGCAACTGCTCCAAGCAACGTTCCTCTGTATTTACCAGTTAGGAATGTTCCATCAACAACAACAACCTGGTATATAAAGAAATAAAATTACTTATGTTATCGAAGTTAAGGAAATCGATGACAACAGAATTTGTGTTGACACTGTTTAAGACATACCTTCTTTAAGAGGGTGAATGCTCTGATGCACTGTCCAAATGACAGAAAGAAGTACTGAAACCTATCTTCTTTGTCTTTTGAAATTAAAGTTATAGTCCCATTGTTTCTCTCCACGAGCATATGGCAAAATGATGGTAAATGTGCATAATTTGATTCTGGTGTCCTCTTAACCATTTCGTGAGCTATTTTTGAAGACTTCCATGCTCTTCAGTAGGTAATTTGCATCTTTTTTTCTGTTCTCATTTTATCCCGTATCTGTGCTGGTCTGTATCCAGCGTCAACACTGTGTAATTATAGTCAAATTAGAATAAATCATATATTAGAAAGCAAGTTAAAATATAAATACTATTTCTTAAAAAAAGTTCTCACCTTGATTCGATGATACTTGCAACCACAGAAGATGAAGGCCGTTTGCAGTGTTTTGTCCTGAAATCCCATGTGCAGGTGTGCATGTCCACATACACTATGACCTCATGCCAAGTTGGACCAAAAGTTTTGACATGCACTTTCCATTTGCAGTCAGGATCTACACAATACACCCTATAATACTTTGTATCTGATTTTGCCACGCGAAAATATCTCGGTTCTTGACAAAATTCCCAAAGCATGCTTAACTGCTTTCCTTGATGCAAAGCTTTTGCCTACGCAAATCAAGTTTTGTGAATTTAGATTCACACTAGGCACAGTAGAGCTATCAACATCCCAATCTTCTACTGTAGTTTCTCTCTTGTGTGTTGTAGAATAGAATGCCCTCCATATTTCATCTGCAGAATCTTCTTCACTTGCAGTGTCACTGTTTAGAGAATTCATGTCATCTCCAGTATCTTCCAACAATACACCTTTCATCCTGGTGTCACCGATCAATGTCAGGTTATTTTCCCCTGTAACAATATTGGTAATAGTTGGATTGCATGTCACCAACTGTAAATTGTTAGCTGGGAATGGTTGTTGATCTTGAACTTGTTCACTGTCTGATTTAATGCTGACACACAACTCAACAGCAAATTTAACATCCTTTAGGCCGGACAACCTTAAAAACTCTTTCAAATCAGCATCACATTCAACAAGAAGCGGAGCTCTCAACATTTTGAAAGGGTGTAAATGATTGAATTTCAATTCTAATGCACTATCTATATTGAATCTGTTGTGCAATTTTTCGGTTAAACCTTGTAATGTTATTGACTCGTCAATCATAAACACCTTTGAAGTAGTGTCTCCAACAAAGGTTGGGCATGAATCATCAAACAACCATTTCCCACCACATACAACTGTAATAATGTGGGTTGTCACTGTAATCTGCAGAGTATGAATTTAAGAGGATAAATACATTTAAGTAATAACAACCACAATCTGATTAAAAACGATGAAATGATCAACCAAAGTGAGTAAAATACACTTGTTATGGAAAAAATTCTTACAAAATTTGCACCTACGGTGCAAATTTTTTATGACTCAAATACATTGCTGACATTAAAACTTTCAAGGTGTAATAAGGAATCTATAGATCATTGTATTGTCAAATGCAACAATAGATTTGCACCCCTTGTGCAATTTTTCTATGACTTAATTGTAGTGCTGACATGGCTCAATCATTGTTAAAAAATGATGACACGAGCAACCAAATTGAGTAGAATACACCTGTTATGAAAAAAATTCTCACAAAATTTGCACCTACGGTGCAAATTTTTTATGAGTAAAATACAGTGGTGATATTAAAACTTTCAAAGTGTAATAAGGAATCCATAGATCATTGTATTGTCAAATGCAACAATAGATTTGCACCCCTTGTGTAATTTTTCTATGACTCACTTATAGTGTTGACATGGCTCAATCAATGTTCAAAAACGATGACACGAGCAACCAAAGTGAGTACAATAGACCTGTTATGAAAAATTCTTACAATTCTTACAAGAGCAACCAAAAGTGAATAGACTACACTTGTTATGAAAAATATTCTAAACAGGCATCCCCTGTGCAATTTTATTATTACTCCATTGTAGTGATGACATGGCTCAATCAATGTTGAATAAGGAAGTGTAGTAATGACATTAGCAATCAAAGTCTAATAAGGAATCAATACTTCAATATAGAGCGCAGATTCAGGTGTAGTGATGACATGAGCAATTAGAGTCTAATAAGGAAGGGATAATTCAATATAATGTCTAGATTCAATTGTATTGATGGCAAGAACAAAATATTGGATGACATGAAACCAATATTTGATGTGACAGTTTGGAATCTATATCTTTAAATCAACAAAATGAATACAATACACCTGTTGTGAGAAGAATTGTATAATACTTGCACTTTTGGTGGAAAACTTCTATGATTAAGGTCTACTGATTAGTTGAAACAATCATAGTGAAATCACATCCTAACCAATCATACTGATGACTTAAGCAATGTAAAATATTAACAAGCATAAATAACCATAAACATACACAGATTCGATTTGAAACTTGAAGATTACACATATACAGAAAAAAATGCTCATAAACATTAATTCATGCTTAAAAAATCAATCAAAATTTGCGCCAAAGGCGCAAATTTTGATGCATTCTATAACATTCTTCATTTGATTCTACTGTATGTGTGACTCCATAACCTTAATCACTTAATGCATAAAAAATGAATCAAAGTTTTTGCAAAAGGCACAAATTTTGATGCATTCAATAGCAGTAATCATTCTGTTCAACTATATTTCCATACTGTTATAGCATATATAAGCATAGATAAACATAAATTTGACGTTATCTACACTTGTAATCACACGATTCCAATCAGTAATCGCAAAACTGAAGCAGTAATTTGCGCCTTCGGCGTAAATTGTAGCAGTATTCGCAAAACTGAAGCAGTAATCGCAAAACTGAAGCATAGATAAACACAAACTAAAGCAGTAATCGCAAAACTGAAGTAGTAAACCAAAAAATTCTAGGAAATTTGCGCATTCGGCGCAAATCTAAGCAGTCATCGCAAAACTGAAGCAGTAATTGCAAAACTGAACCATAGATAAACACAGACTGAAGCAGTAATCGCAAAACTGAAGTAGTAAACCAAAAAATTCTAGGAAATTTGCGCATTCGGCGCAAATTTAAGCAGTAATCGCAAAACTGAAGTAGTAATTGCAAAACTGAAGCATAGATGAACACAGACTGAAGCAGTAATCGCAAAACCGAAGGAGTAATCCAAAAATTCTAGGAAATTTGCACCGAACTAATCAACTTAAAATTCTAGTAAATCGACTTACCTGATTCTCTAGAATAGACTTCAAAACGATCGCTTGGATGATGTCGGAATGGTAATCTCTCGGAAATCCTAGCAATCTCCGGCGAGCAGGTCGGGAGGGAGAAAGAGAGAGCGGCCGGAGATGGAGAGCTGGAGGAAAGAGAAAAGAGGTTGTCGAGAGACGGTGAAGCCTTTTATTTAGAACATTTTGCAAAAATATCCCAAAATGCGGATATTTCGCAAAATAAGCCCATTTTCGTGGCTATTTTGCAAAACCGCCCTATATATATATATATATATATATATATATATATATATATATATATATATATATATATGTCTTTTGTCATCTAGACATCTATATGTGTATAAGTAAATGTTCAAATGAAAATAGCTCTTAAAATGAAAATGGGTATATTTCTTTGGTTTAGGTCGCGGATCTTAATAACCCGATCTGAACCTGTCTCTCTTTCCGTCTTTCATCTTCATCCTCAGATCCCCTTTCGATCAATCCGTTCAATTCCTCTCCTCCCAAGTCCCCTTCTGTCTTCATCCTCTAGCCTCTCATCTCAACCTCTCCCCTCACAGACCCGCTTCCTCCTTTATTCATTCTGGATCTGCGCCCGAGCTCTCCCGTTGGCCTCTTCTCCCCCTTCTCCTAGTACCATCTCCTTGCCTCCGCTCGTGACCTCCAAGCCGGGATGAAGAGGAAGCGGAGGAGGATGCACGAAGACACTGCCTCACCCCTGTCGATCGGATCTAGGGATATCGATGCCGGAGTCCGACCCTGGCCCTGCGATTGGCGCTCGTGATTTCAGGTATTCTCCTAGCTCCCTCCTTTCTGATTCAATCCACCTTCACATTATTTGATTTCAAGTTCGAAATTGAGTTATTGAATTCAATTTGTGCTTCCTTGTATTCCTAATCTCTACAAGTGTTTATGTTTTCCCATTGCTTGTGTCCTTTTTCGAAGTTTAGAGCATCTCTATTATCTTGTTCTTTAGGCATCATTGCAAATTTTCTGTCTGACGATGTATACAAGATGAATCCAGTATGTTTTCATTCAGCGACTGTTATACAACATGAATCTTGTATGTTCCCATTGCTTGTGTTATTGAATCATGTATGTTTCACTTCTATGCCCAGATCCTTCTAAATATGCTGATGCTTTTAGATAAAAATTTTGGTTGTGGCAAGAAATTTATATGGTATAAATCGATCGATAGCATCATTTGAATCAATCCTTCTTAGGGCGTCCATGCCTTCTCTTCACCGCCGGCGGAAGCAACTGCAGCTGAGCTATTTCACCTGGAACAGTCCACGTGTCAGGGGGGGTACGGGGTACAATACCTCCTCGTAGCAGGCCTTCCAAGCATCCACCTTGTAGTACTCATGCAGAAGGGTGTACACATCGAGCCCTCTGGCCTTTGCCGCTGCCATGGCGTGCGTGCATGGGTTGTGATCTATGTTAAATTGGTGACATGTACATGTGCGTGCATGCAGATTGACAAGCCACCTGTCTGTTCCCTTGTGCACCTCAAACTTGTGCATGCTTAACGGACGGGCAACTAAGCATATTGAAGCGTTGTGGTTCGCCGCAATGGCAGATTCCACCCAAGCACTTACCGCCTTGGATGTGCTAGCGCTTGACTCCCTCCTATCGACGAACCACTTTGACACAGTTTCCATTATGCAATCGATAAGTTCTACAACATGCAAATCCCTAGGCTCCCTGAACACATCGTTGAGGCATTTGGCGTTGTTTGTTGTCGTGATATTGAACCAGTTCCCCAAGTAGTGTGATCTTTCCCAATTTTGAAAACCTGCTTCCCGAATGTACTGGCCAGCCGCTGGACACTTGGCGCAGTAGTCAGCAAAATGTGCGTTGAACTCGGCGTGGGTGTAGGCATTCGCCACCTTTTGGAAGAGGTTCTGCAGTCCTCCACACTTGTAGCGGTATTTCACATTCTGGAAGAGATGAAACGTGCAAAAGCCCTGCTTCGCGAATGAATAACTATCACGGATACCCTTGACGGTGCTCACATGGCGGTCGGAGACCCACATGTCGGAAGAAGAACGACCAAGAGGCATCGTTTTCCCCGTCTACAAATGCGCATGCGATGGGGTAGATCTTATGGTCCGCATCTTGGGTTGTTGTCGTTAGCATCGTCCCCTTGTACTTTCCCTTCAGAAAGCTCCCGTCCACCCAGAACACCTACGACATGGGCAAAGGATATAGTTGGCACACATTTAAGGGGACATGGCATGGATGTCAATGTGTCTGAGTTACAAAACATTAGAATTGGGACGTACCTTGCGAAGGTGGGGGACTACCCTCCTCCAGACTCCGAGGCTAATGAAAGCATACTTGAACTGCTTGTTTGAATCCCACTGGACCCAGGTATGTGTTCCTGGGTTCGTCTGCTCGAGAATGGACAGGTATGACGGCATAATCTTGTATGAGTCCTCGTCCGTGCCGTACGGAGCGTCCCTCGCATTTGACTTAGCCCGCCGTGCCTTCCAGTAACTGCAGCCAACTCCCAGCTGAGATTTTGTTAACGTCTAGATCTAGGCAGGAGTTAGTGCCTTCCGACACCCAATGAAGCTGAAATGAACCAGATTGAAAGTTTGGCATTCAGACAATAGGTATTGGCAGTGTTTGAAAAGCCATTTGGCATATAAAGTACTTGGACTGACACATATTTATACAATATCAGAACAGAAATCATACGTTGACACGACGGACGTGCCTAGTAGAGCGGCCGAGGCTTGGCGTTGGTGGTTGTGTTTAACGTACACGCTGCACGTGTGCGCAGGCACGTACATTCGAACTTTCCACAAACTCGTCTTAATATATTTCGATGCACAACACATCCACGTGCACATGGGATCAACGCACACAACGGTGTAACCCGATTGTGATTACCTCTTCACATGAGTGTCAAAGCACCCCTTGAGTGCAACCCACTTAATCCGGTTTTGCACATCCTCCTTAGACTTGAAGAACAATCCCTCCCACAGTTCCGTGTTGGTGCGTCGAGGGTCTTCTGGTTGCGGAATAGATTTCTCTACCATTTCCTCGACAACCTCCATGGACATCTGGGCACCCCTCCGCCTCGAACTGTGGTGGTCCACTTCCTGTCAGTCATCTTCGGATGATAATTGTACACAACACTCGGGAGACTCTACCTCCAACGGTTCCGCCTTCACTGCATGCGTAATGTCATCACCCTTTTCGAAATAGCCCCCAACTTTCCCATCGTCTTTGTCATGCACTTTGCTTGACCCCTTTGGTTGATGCATTATCGTGGTTGTGCAGGTTTCAGGAGATGAATTGTCCATGACATAGGTAATAAATTATGTGCCAGAGTCTCGGTTTTCTGTGCCAGCCATGAAATATTGTATACCAAACTCTGTACTCTCCATGTGCATCGGGTCGTTGATGCCTAGGTCCGCAGAAGGGACTGCACCTCCTTCTGGGTTGGTTTTTGGAGACAAGTCTATGACCACAGACTGGATGCCTACCTGAGTGCCAATTTCTTTGAATGAAACGTACAACGGAGAGGGCCACGCTCTTTCTCCTGTGGTCGAGTTGAGAAACTTGAACACATCCCAGTCGGATTGGTCGTACACTGGAAAAGGCTTGCATCCCGTCTTTATTGTGTGGGGAAGGTACGTCAACTCCAACTCGAAATGAGTGGCATCCACCCCAAACTTGTCGATGATCATCCTCCTCACATCCCGAAGTTGCAAGGTCTGGTCCATCAACATTGCTCTATTCGAAGTTGGTCCTTTGAACACCCAACCTCCTCCTCCACTTTGCCACTGCCCATCGGCCACAATCGTAATAAATATGAGCTCTTTCTCACCTGCACTCGTAAAAGCATAAAATGGTTTTAGCAATTTCAATGGGGATATGAACAAAAGGGAAGTAGTTATGTCCATAAAGAACCCCACAAGATGGTTTACCCATTTTTGTTAATGTCCATTGTATGGTATTGGCACGTATTACTTTTCCTCTGGCACGTTGAACTCAATTGTTGTCCCATTTTCTTGGATGTCCATCATGTAACTGGTAATTGGCCCCACCTTTGCCTCCCGATCACCTTCAATGGAGACCCTCTTAATTTCCCACCTTGAGCTTCTTAAGCTTCCCTTTATTTTGGCAGAAGAGAGAAAGAAATTTAAAAGCTTCCTTAATCATTGCTCCCTTCTTTTTTTTGGCGCCAAAAATGAAAAGGTATGTGCATTTAATGCACACATTACATCACTCCCCTTGACATGTCATCATCCCCATCTGTTGGTGGATTAAATTTTTTTTTACCGGGAAACCGGTGGTGACTTGGATGTTTTATTTGCAAAAGTAGCAAGTGTTATCCCCCCATGCAATATTTACCCCCCCTGCCCCGGCTATTTATGCCAAAGTGGCCAAAAATTGGTATATTTATGCAAATAATCCTAGAGATAAATATAGGTTAAATTAGTTTCATTAAATAAATAATTAAATAATTCAAAACCAATGTTCATTATTTTTTAGGTCATTTTGCAAATGTTGATACTCCTTATTAGGAATAAAAGATAATTAGGAAACTTTCAAGATAGATTTTTACTTCGGAAAATATCATTTGAGCCCATAACTCATATTGCAATGATTTGATTTTTATAAATTATAAAGTAAGCATGAGTAGTTGATTAATTGAATTAATTAATCATATATGATCAATAACCAAGATAATTTATGATAAAAATATATATTAATCAATTGAAAATAATAAGATTAAATTTGAATAATATTTTATCCATTTTTATGTCAACTTTTATAGTAATAACCTAACTTTAATATCTAATATCTAATATCTAATCTAATATAATACTAAAACAAATGTTGAAGATGCCACATGGCGGATTTTCCATAAAAAAAGGCTTACGTGTCAGATTAATATCAATCATGGTCCCACTTTAATTTAATTATTTATTTTGATTGATTAAAGATAAATAGTGACCCACCTTATATAATTAATTAAAATTAATCATTTAAACTTGTTTTTTGAACAAAATTTGCGCCGAATGCGCAAATTTTTGGCCAAATTAGAAAACTATACACGTTTTGGTAAAAATTAGCAAACTATACATCAAACCCTAATACTCACCCCGCTTGTCCTTGGTTCCTTCCATCCTCTCCGTCTCTCTCAAAGCCCCGCCTGAGATCAAAGGCGATTTCCAGATTGAAGGCTCACCTCCTTCCCGCTCTCCATCGCCCTCCATCGACGCACCTTCCTTCATCGTCGCACCTTCCTCCATCGCCGCCTATGGCGCTGAGCTGATCTGCGGTCGCACGCTGTTGTTGCAAGAGGATGGTCAAGTATGAAATAAATATAAAATAAAGTTCAGACTGACTTCCCTGTCTCAGCAAATAAATACAAGACTTCCTCCCGTTGTAGTAGAAGGTTGTCAGGATCGAATCCACGAGGAAGCACGTCAGCAGTTCTTAGGTAGCAACAGATCTCACAGACAAGCAGCAGAAAGACAGAAAAAGCAGAAAAGACAAAGAAAAACAAAAACAAAAGCAAAGACAGAAAATAGCGAAAGAAAGTAAAGAACAAAGCAAGACAGAAGCTACTCGATCTCGACAAAAGGGCACTCGAGATCGACACAGGACAGCAAAGACAGAAACTCAAAAATCGACAACAGAACAGAAACTCAACTCGACCTAGACAAGACCTACTCGATCTCGACAAAGGTCCTACTCGAGATCGACAAGAGCTCCTCTGTATCAACTAGAAAACTCAAAAAACTGTAAATCGCAGATTTCGACAGAACTCAGAAATTTCCGACGAAATAAATTCAATATATAAAAGACTTCCAAGGCTAGGGTATCAACACCACAACGATAACCATGCAAAGTAATGCATAAAGGCATAACAGATCATGCTTTCCATCAAACAACTTTCGTTATTAACAAATAGGCATATAGAGGCTTTCGCATAAACCCTAATTGTTACTAACCCTTTTCACATAATTAATCCAAGTTGCATTAAGATCACTTTCGCTTCAATAACACAAACAAGGATCACCTTCAACTCTCGCAAAAGAATCATGCTTATAGGGATAGAAGACGAATTGCATAAAAAGATCTAACCTTTTACCGCATCACCTCACATAGC
Organism: Persicaria maculosa; assembly: GCA_963922045.1. Taxonomy (NCBI): domain Eukaryota; kingdom Viridiplantae; phylum Streptophyta; class Magnoliopsida; order Caryophyllales; family Polygonaceae; genus Persicaria; species Persicaria maculosa. The sequence goes on along the minus strand of OY998252.1, from coordinate 77,422,573 downwards.
CACCGTCGGGCTCACCCCAGCCCCAGAAGTGGGTGGACTACTCACGCCTCATCATCAAGAAAGACATCAAATAACAAAAGAAACTAACTTGCATTAAATTTAAATAAAGAAAGCTTACAACCCACAAGACAAATCCGCTTTCGCCTTTCCACCTTGCTTGCTACAAACTCTCTCTCTCTACTCCTACTTACTTGAATTGAATTGATTGTGTTTCTGAATCGGAATGCCTGAAAAACTAGCCCCTAGGGCTTTATTTATAGCCTTCTATTCCTTGCTAATCAAGGATAGAATCTCCTATCTATATCTAAAATTATATCTAAGAGCTTTAATGATAAATAAAAGAAATAAAGGAATTAAATCCTTAAAGGAAAATTATATCTAAACTAGGTAATATGTTTTCATGTTGATAGATCTTCCTTCCATAGATAGACTTGATCAAATTTGGATAGAATCTCGGCCAACTCGACTTCCTTCATGCCCAAGTAACTCCAAGTCTACTCGGACTGCTCACGTCGACGCGTTTCTGGAATCTGGTCTACTCGATCTCGACAAGGGCTTGTCGATCTCGACTAGGATTCATCGTCGACTGGACTTCTCGGGTGACTCTTCTCGACAGGCTCGGATCTGGGTTCCTGGCGCTCGTCGATCTCGACTAGGTCTCTTCGAGATCGACTAGGGTGGTGGTCGAAGACGGCTCTCTGGTGATGTCGAGGACTCCTCTTCGGCATGGACTCGGACAAGGGCATGGTGGCTCGCCGATCTCGACAAGGTCTCATCGAGATCGAGTAGAGATGTGCTCGGCGTCTTCGTCCTCGGCTTCTCGATCAGCTCTTCTTCTCTTCGACTCCGGGTGTGGTGCTGAGGTGTCGTCGATCTCGACTAGGTCTTGTCGAGATCGAGTTGGCTTCCGGAGTCAGGTTGCCTCGGACTTGGTTCCCTCGACCAGGCTTTGTCGACCAAGTCTGCTCGGAGATCTCTACTCGAGATCGAGTAAGGTGTACTCGACATAGAGTAGCTCTGGCTTCAGCTTGGTTTGTCCTGGTTCTGTACTCTCGGATTCTGGACTTCTGTAGTTGTTTTCCAAGCTTTTCTGACCTTCCTTAGAGTTGCTGTAAAATGCCTTAAATTCTGCGAAATTAAACAGAAACTAGTGTAGATTCCATAATTTGGCAAATAAACATAAACTACATAGATTCTGTACTATCTTAGCCCAAATGAATGAAATGTATGCAGAAATTGATATAAACTTATATGTAAAACATGGAAAATTCAGCTCACAACAAACACCCCATACTTAAGCTTGCTTGTCCTCAAGCAATACTTTTAATTGTCATTCAGGGGAAGAATTAAAACTCTCAACATCTTAGATTCATTCTCATATAACCCTGCACTCAATTACCATCCTCGAAAAGGTACTAGTGTTACAAATTCATGCATGTGCAAATATACAAAAGCAACATCTACTCACAAAAGGAGGGTTATACCAAAAACAATTTATCTGTGACAAAGCAACAATAATCAAGAGGACTTTAATTTAAGCTCAAATAAGGAGTAGAATTGGTAAAAGGCTAAAGGTGGGCAATTTTTGGCAATGTGGTGCTAATGATCCGGGGAAATGGAGTATTTCCAGACTGAATTTCCACATTCCTTCTCCATAAGATTCATCACCTTTCATATTGGTTTTATCAATAATATTAATGCTTTTACCTCTCTAACCTCAGCACTGCCTTCTCGCGAGTCGCAAACATGGGTGTCATGAATGGCCCCGGATACTTAGTGCGTCGGACTCCTCACCTGTGTGTCCCATCTCGCCAAACTATTATCTCAGCGAGCAGGGTCGATCTTTGATCGGATTTTCTTTCACTCATTAAATTTTCCATATATTTCAAACACTTTCCCGCCAAACTCCAATAATGATAATCAACACAAACACCATATGATAATCTCCATAATGTAACATCATTCTCAACATAATCCCCGGATAAGGTAAAGAATGGCAATATTTTGATCATGTGGAGCAATAATTGAAATAAGGCATAGTATGGCTTTTGTGAAATGCATAAGCATAGGTATGGCTTGGATTATAAACATGTGAGCATTATATGGAAATATAAAGTCCTCCATCATCTTATCATGCAACATGTCAAAAGCAACTTCAAATTTTACCTTCTTTCATGGTTTTCATCAAAATATGCACTTCATTGTGACTTCCCTTTACTAGGCAATTTCATGCTATATCTCTAATGAATCCAATTTTTGCATCGTCGAGTTCAATATAAGCTTCCATGACATTATTTAAAATTTTCAATGGGGGTCATTTTTCTCAAATTTTGGAAAACATGCATATAAGCACATAAATCAATAATGCATTCCAAAATAGCCATGTAGCAATTCAAAGAAATAATGCACATATATGTCAAATATAGCAAATATGCACAAAGTAAGCCCTTCCCCCACCCCATACTTAAACATTACAGTGTCCTCACTATATAAAAATAAACAAGGGTAAAGAAAGAAACTCACTAGACAGATGTGCAGGGCCTCTCACTACAAAAAAAAATGAAATTCGCATCGGCAAAAAGCCGTGGCAAAAGGCCTTCAAAGGGTGGCAAAAGGCATCTAGCTTCGGCTAAGCTACGGCAAATAGAGGGGTGGCGAATTCTGGGGTGGCAAAATTTTGTAGCTTCGGCAATTAGCCGTAGCAAAAAAAATTAGCGACGGCTATGCTACGGCAAGCAACCCCTACTGAAAATTACGTCACATTTGCCACGGCAAGTTGCCGTAGCTAAAGTGTGGGAGGAAATTAAAAAAAAACCCAGCTTTTTAGCCCGGATTTTTCAGACCCGGGCTAAAAAGTCCAATATTTTTTTAAAAAAATAAAATAATACGCACAATTTACATAAATAATAAGATTTCATTAAATTATACAAAATTTACATAAATAATAAAATTTCATTAATTATACAAAATTTACATATATAATAAAATCTCAAAAACTACATAATTTATATACAATAAATATGCAAAATTATAAAATTTACATATAGAATTAAAAAAATGCCTAATAAAGAAATAGGTCTCTCAGGTCTACACTCATCCTCATTACAAACTCTCATCCAATCTTTCATTTCCAAACAAGAGATAAAACAACAAACAAGAACAAAATCAGTTCTGTAATAAAGCATCAATAAAGCAACTTGCTAGATCTATTAAAATGTGAACTTTATAAAGGATAACTCAATTTGATTACCTTGGAACAGCAGAAACCCAGAGGAAAAAAAAGCTGCAATCATTTAAAATTGGGATCATTCAAAGATCTACATTTAACAAAGCAAAAGCAAGTTACAAGGAATGTTCTTTAAGATAACATATTGATGAAATAAACAGAAATGCATTTATTAAGCAACTAGGCAACGAGTGATTATTGGAGACATTTAAAATCGATCCACTAAAGTTTAAGATTCATCTTAAACTTTATTCTTTGAACAGCTGATAGGATTCATCTTCTAAAAGAATGATCTCACTGAAGCTAGAAAGAGCATCCAACTACTTGACAAGACCTAAACAGATCCAGTTGTAAAGAACCATATTATATACTCATTGACAGAAAATGGTCATTATATAGGTAAGCTACAACTCTACAAGCCTGCACATTTAATAGAAAAGATGTGGATCGATATGAAAAAGCGTAATTTACCCAGCGCTTGGTGGCAAGAGCTGTCTGTTTCACAAAATAAATGAACTGCTCAAGTGAAGGGGAGAGCATGCACATTCTGTCGGCAACCATCTGCATCCACAGTGCATTCTGCTCAGGACGGAAAAGCACAAGACGACCGTCCTGCCTTTTGTATGCCTTCATTCCCTCAAAGAGGCCCTATTTGATGAGAGCAAGTTAGTACATATTCTGTATGTGTTTCACTTTGGTAGAGAAGCTGAAATAAACAATGAAACAACATGAAGAAGAAGCTAACATGTTCATAGTTTAAGACACAGGCAGCAGGACTAAGCTCAATGTTCCCATAGCGACAGAGTTGGCCCTTGATGAAGTTCACTTCTGTTGAGCATTTCATGGTGTAAATGAAGTCTGTAGGTACAAGGCTGAATCCAAGGCTATTCCAGTCCATATCCGCACATTCTTCATCGCTGCTAGACCTGCAACAACACAAGCAAAGAGACGCTCTTATGAAGGGATAGAGTAAGAGGATATTAGCATCTGAATCCCTGGCTCCAGAGGCGAAGCTGAATTCACAGCTTTAACAATCCTAAAATTTGACGATGATTTAATTGGGAGAAACCGGCATCGACGGCTCGAACAGTAGGGAAAATAAAATGAGCATACAGTAGGGAAAATAAGCATGTATGCTTACACAGCAAAAATAAGCATGATCACTTGAGACTAAATAGGGAAAAGAGTCACATAAATCACTTCTAATCTATGAATATCCATGTATATATGATGGAAAAAAAACTACCAAAGAAAACCAACTTTGAATGACTGGAATATGAGTATAAATCAGTATCATCTAAACACTACATAATTGAATAATAGCTAGGTGAAAATCGACTCTTATTATTTAATAGGCAACACAAATTAGAAGGAATCAAGGACTAATAGTGACTCCCTGCTATACACAGTTAAAGCAAGCTTATAGGGTGTAAGATTTAAAAAATATATTATTCCATTAACAAGAACAAGAGGTGAGAAATTTCATTAATTCGAACTGAGAGGGAAGGAGTAGAAAAGAACCAATGTAGAAAAGTTCATTGAAGATGACAGAAAATGTAATTAAATAGGCAGGTAAATCTAGTACTGAAATCAAATTCCACCCTCTAATTCTTAAAGTAACTCTTCGTTTTCAAGTTTTCACTTTTGATTTGAGCAATATTGGCTAATTTCCTTCTTTTCTTCTTCAGGCAGATTGGGTAATCTGTAAAAGCAAATTGATTAACAACGGATATATAAACCTGACAAACTCATCGATGAAATGTGAAAATGAAAAGCAACATTTGCATTCCAGAAAAGAGCATATTCTATTTTTTCATAAGAAATTGCAGCAACACAGAAATTGCAGCTTATCATGCTTTCAGAAAGAGCTTAAAGAAATGGAGGAAAGGAAGAAAAAGAAAGTAACCTCTGAGCATGAAAATAAATGGCAAGTGTTAGCAGATTCAGAACCTCAAGTGGATAAAGTACCTACAGGCTACAGGTGTATCAGCTCAGGAGGATCCTAAACAGAAGCAAAGGGAAGAAGAGTTACAGAAAAGAAAATAAGCTCCCAATGGCAAAGGAAGGGCAAATGAAATGAATATTCAGATTAACAATAACCTAACACAAACATAGATCAAATGAAATAAATATTCAGACAGTGATGGTCAATTACAGAAAGTCTCACAAATGTAGCTGTACAAATTTCAAAATTAACAAAATCTAGAAAACATGCACAATATTTGCACATTGCTGAAAATATATATTTTACACGCTAATTTCTAATCAGCCCCCAATAACCCATCTGTGTTCAAAAGCATAATGACCCCTTTCAGAGTCTACAGAAATAAATTCATTTCATTTCAAGAATCAAAAACCCATTCAAAATCAATAAAAAAAAACATGGTTTGGTTTTAAAACAAAATGAATATTGAGAAAGAACTCTAGATGAAACACATATAAAGACATCAGGGGTAGAAAGAACTTCATCCACATCTCCATGCCTATCATCTGGTTTTATGACAGGTTAAAATATGGGGCATAAATGATCAACTCCTTGCCAATAAAAAAAAGATAATCGAGCCAACGTCATTCTTACATAATATTAAAGATAAGTTCACAAGTTTTTTTTTTAAGTTGACATAAGCACCAATGCACCATACCTTAAGGAAACTCACATCATGCACCATATGATTACTAAACTCGTCTTTATATCAACATAAAATTAACTTCGACACTTTCAGTCTCAGTTTCACAAGGATCGTCTTTCAAGAGCAGCCAATAAACCAAGAAAATGAACACAAATTTACTAAAGAAATACATAGACATCATTAAAAAAATGGTCTAAGGACTGATATCGTATTTGCATCTTGTTTTTGAAAATCTATATCAAAAAAATGATTTGTTGATGACAAGAAATGTATTTTAACCAAAGCACTCAATAAAAATGCAAGTTTCATGCCAACCAAAATTTAAGAGAAGACGTCAGGGTCCAGAAACAAATGGCATAAGGACTGATATTGTATTTGCACTCAATAAAATGCAAGTTTCATGCCAACCAATAAAATACAAGCACTCAATAAAATGCAAGTTTCATGCCAACCAAAATTTGTTGATGACAAGAAATGTATTTTAGCAAAGAAAGATGCAAGGAAAGAAAAGAAACACTGCATATCAGCAAACTAACACTTCTGAAAAATGCTCAACAAGCATAAACTTTCTTCTAACATGCATATGTAAAATATCATTGAAGTGTTTTCACCACTAACAAGAAGCCCATAACTCATAAGCAAGTAAATCTATTCCACTCTCCATGACTTAACTTGCATAGCAAGACTTAATTTGCATATGTAAAATGTGGAGCAATTGAGTGGAATGAATAGAAAGCAGAAAGCTGGAAAGGTACCTTGCATAGAAATAATATCAAAGCCACTGGGTGTTGTGACCCATGGATACCCAATCCCTAGAAGTTCATCAGTTGCTTGCTCCCCTTCTAAAGGTGCAAACTGTCCAAAGTGCTTGTACCTATTCATCATCGTCTTCCCATTCAGAAGAAGTTAAATTTGCCTAAATAAACAATGAAAATTGAACGAGCTTCATCGCTAAACAATCCATTAGATTCTTGCTTTGCTAAGATGTTTCTTCAGCTTGTATGGGGTTGTTGATTTCAGTTAATGCATTCCTCTCTACTTCTAGTTTTTAAAAAAATGCCTTTCACAAGAGCTATATATTGTGTATTTTATTGATTTGTAAAAATGGATACATATATATTGTGTTTTTTTTAACTTGTTTCTTGAAATTTCATGAAGTACGATTCAATCTAAAGGTATATTCCAATGTAAATGCAACATATAACAAGTATTCAAGAGAAGCAAGAACCAAACACCCTGAATCTCAGCCATATTTTGCAATTCACAAATTAGATTATCATATTCACATTTGTTAATCCTACATAACTAAAATCTGATCAAGTAAATGGACAACAACATCAGACTAAATCGAGCAGAGTCCCAAGATGCAATTTCTAACACCTTAGTCCCATTGACATAGAAACTTCAGCGGAACATCCCATTTTAAATCTCACCAACAAGTTATCAGCAATTCAATAAATTCGCAACATGGAAGGGAATAGGGAGACCACATACTTGCACTTATCTGAGGGGAATTTGGAATCTGAATAGCAGGCAGAGATGCACAGTAGAACGATGGTGGCCTGGGCAAAGAGAGGGCGGGTGGAGCCTGCGAGAAATGCCGAGAGGCGCCAGAGAATCACGAGGGAGGAGGAGCGAGGCCGAAAGAACTATCCCTCGAGTTCTTCTTCGCTTGTAGATTGGATCTCGGGCTCAATAATCCCTCCCAGGATGGCTCGCACTTGTCTGCCATGGAAGCTACCTCGAGCTTTCTCTAATACTCGATTTGAGATCAGTCGCCGTCTCTCAAACCCTAATTTCTCTCGCTCTTGACGGTAACTGAGGGAGGTGGATGATGAAGGGCGTGGGGAAGGATAGATCTAGGGTTATACTTACCTTTCTTTTGTTCTTTTTTTTTTTAAATTAAAATTAGCGACGACAACTACTACTAGCCGTGGCAAAGGTCATAAAATGAGCAATGCCGCTGCCTGATTGTCATAAAATTTTGCAAAGGGGTCGATGCCGTAGCTATCAAGGGTAGCAAAATCGACCCAGTAGCTACGGCAACGCTTGTCGAAGCTACCATCGGTGGCAAAAGGTATCATTTGCCACGGCAAGGCCTTGCCGAAGCTAGGTAGCGTGGCAAATTTCTTTATTTTTTGTAGTGTCTAAATATCGAATGGAAGCACCTCCTGGGCCGAGTATGAATATTGCTTGGTTCTATCCTTGGACCTGAAAAATGTAGAAGACATATACCCACAAAAGGAAAAACAAAAACCAAAAGTGTTCAAAACCAAAAACAAGCAAAAAAACAATGTCCCAAAAATGTCCTAAAAAAGTCTATGTACAAGCTCTAGATTTTATAGTCGCTAGGCCGACTTTCCATTTAGCTCAAGGTGGCATCTGCAGGGCCCATGTAGCTTGGGCTTCAAATAGGACTCCATTCTTGTCCACCAGCTGTAATCCTCCAGAATGGATCTTGTTCACCACAAAAGGTCCCATCCTCTTTTTGTTGAATTTATTAGGGAACCAATGATCCTTTGATTTAGAGACATAGAGCTTGTCTCCAACTTCATATTCTTTAGGCTCATCATTGGATATCCTACATAAGCGCACATACCAAGGCAAACCTCTCCCATGTATAGATAGATCTTTAATGGAAATAGGAGAAGAAAGATCCATACCTTGGCTTACCTTTGCAGAGACGGAATCGGGGACCACAGTGTTTGGTCGATCTCGACTAGGGCTAGTCGATCTCGATAAGGTTTCAGGTCTTGGTGGTGTCCTGCTCGAGGATGCAGAAGTCGATGAAGGGCAGTGCTTGTCGACCTCGAGTAGCCTACTCGATCTCGAGTAGGTTTCTGCTCCTGGTGGCTTCATCGTCGACGAAGAAGGATCTGGTGGAGCCGAGTGGTGGTCGATCTCGACAAGCCTGGTCGAGATCGAGGAGCCTGGTTCGTCTGGTGGAGTCAGCGTCGAAGAAGGCGAAGTCGAGGTAGGGCTCTGGTAGTCGATCTCGAGTAGCCTACTCGATCTCGATGAGCCTGGCTCTTCAGGGTTGCTGCTTGACGATGCTGGTGCTGGTGGAGGTTTCTGTTTTTGGTCGACTAGGGTCCTCGCTGTCGAGGAGCCTTGGTCGATCTTGACCCCATACTTGGTTCCTGTAAAGGCATCCGAAAAATAATTAATCCATAATGACGTACCTTGGTTTGTGTCGATTGGATTTTCTGCGTCCTCCTTTAGGATTGCCATGATCTCCTCCACCTGGGCCTCCATGTCCCTCTTTTCCAGCTCCTCAGGGGTCATATTTCTGACCTTGGGTTCCCCGCAGGTAATATAGCCAGCTGAGATAGATTTGACCTCTTCCATTGGACCTGTATGCCTTTCAGTTTTATTAAAGGAATACTCAATTACCTCATCGCTGATGTTGAAGGTGAGCACTCCTTTCCTTACGCTTATGTTGGCATCCACCGTCGCCAAGAAGGGTCTCCCTAGAATAATTGGACAAGCAGGATCTTCTTGCATATCAACAACTAAGAAATCAGCAGGGACAAAGAATTTACCTACTTGTACTGGCACATTATCCACCATGCCTGTTGGAATGACCACTGTGTTGTTGGCCATGTAAAGTCTAGCATCCACGGGCTCTAGGGCACCTATCTTAATCTTGGACCAAATTGTTAAAGGCATTATACTCACACTAGCTCCAAGATCACATAAGGCATTAATTTTATGTGGACCAAATCCAATGGTTATAGCAAACTTACATGGATCTGGACTCTTCTCCAGTATGTCCAAGTGGCTGCATTCCTCTGTGATTTCTGCCATCGATCGCTTTTTGCTCAGAATCTCCTTCAGGAACTTGACATAAGATGGCATTTCATTGAGAGCTTCAGTGAAGGGGATGGTGACATTGAGCTTCTGAAGAATCTTGATGAAGCGCTGAAATTTCTTTTCTACTGGGTCCTTGAGAGATTTTGTGGGGAAAGGCAGCTTCTTTTTCTGATTTGGAGCCAGAACAGATGTCGGAGGTGCTGCAGCTTTGTCGACTAGGGGCTCCTCGACATCGACTAGGTCCTTGTCGATCTCGACCAGGTTGGGTGCAGTCGAGTTCCTGTTCAGTGTAGACGAAGGTTTCTGAAGTTTCTCCTCGAGATCGACGAGGCCTTCCTCAAGATCGACTACAGTGTTGTCGATGTCGACTTGCTGTTCATCGTTGTTCTGCTGCTTTCCGACCTCTGGCTCTTGCAGTTGATGGCCGCTTCTGAGTTTTATAGCAGCGATGTGTCCAGTCTTTCCCTTAGGATTTGGTTCTGAAGATCCAGGGAGCGCACCTGACTATCTGGGGATTCCCGCTGCTAGCTAACCAATCTGTGTATCAACTGATTTTCTCCATATATCAATCTCCCCAAGCCTAGAGTTGACACCTTGCATCTGAGTATAGACGGAGTTGAAGGACTGCCTAGTTTCTGAGTGGTTCCTCCGTATTTCTTCCAGGACTGTCTGTATATCATCCTTTTTCTGGTCCCTTTCCGGATGTCCTGGAGCTCTGTAGGGCGGGGGGTTCCTAGGGACACATTGGTTCCATTGTGGTTGCTGAAACCTTTGGTCCCCCATGTAGCGATTGGGACCCCCTGCGTAAGCTACCTCCTCATGATGCTCTGCCATCATGACTTGCTCTGTGTGTGGGCACTCAGGAGTGGTGTGCCGTTGCGATCCGCATTCTATGCAAGGCTGGTTGACAGAGAGATACTTTACTTGCTTAAGGAGCTTCTTATTCTGGTCTCTGTAGTACTGCTCCCTAACATCTGGATCGATCTCCTTGGGGGCCTCATATAGGGGCATGGATGGTGCTGGCCTGGCGTATGGGTTCTCTTCATAAGTTGCAGTAGACCCATACTTGTTGTCATAGTTGGTGAGCTTCTCTAGCACACCCCATGCGTCACTTGGCGGCATTGTCAGATACTCATAGCGAGTATAATGGTTGATTCTGTCTTTAGTGACTTGATCAAGAAAGTTGAAGAAGATCTCTTGAATGACGTAGGGTGGCTGTCCATGACTAGGGCAAGATCGCAGAAGTTCCTTGTAGCGCTCCCATGCCTTTGCCAGCGGTTCCCCTTGCTTCTGTTTGAAGACGGTGATTTTCTGGCGAAGATGTGCTGTTTTGGCAGGTGGGAAGTATTTGTTCAGAAAATCTTGCTCTACTTAGGCCCATGTTGTTAGGGATCTTGGTTTCAGCCCTTCAAGCCACTTCAGTGCAGGTCCAGCGAGAGACCAGCGAAAAGCCTTCATCTTGACATATTCCAAAGTTGTACCTTCAGCAAGAGTACGGCACATGTCAGAAAAGTTTGTAATATGTTCAAGAGGACACTCATTAAATCTACCAAAAAAGGCATTATTTTTAAGCTCTATAAGAAATTGAGTGCGAATTTCAAAAGATTTTTCAGGGATAAGAATCGCCGATTCAGGCACGACGAGAGTTGGGTGCATATAGTCCTCTGCCATGGTTGGGTATTGGGCAAGCTCAGCCTGTGCTTGTTCCCTTCCTGCTTTCTCAGTGGCGATAGCAGCATCTTTAGCGGCCAATTCCCTTTTAAGCCTTGCGATCAGCTGTTCCTGTGTCTCCGCAGCTGCCATGGCTCTTTGCAGTTTAGCTCTGATGTGTAGAAGGTGCTCTGGTTCGTCTAAGCCGTCAAACTCAGGTGGTTGACCAGAACGGCGCATGCACCTGTAAATTAACTCAAAGAAAAAGTGAGAACTGACTACCTAAGGCGCGATTGATAGCTTCCCCGGCAACGGCGCCAATTTTGTTGTTGCAGGAGGATGGTCAAGTATGAAATAAATATAAAATAAAGTTCAGACTGACTTCCCTGTCTCAGCAAATAAATACAAGACTTCCTCCCGTTGTAGTAGAAGGTTGTCAGGATCGAATCCACGAGGAAGCACGTCAGCAGTTCTTAGGTAGCAACAGATCTCACACACAAGCTGCAGAAAGACAGAAAAAGTAGAAAAGTCAAAGCAAAACAGAAACAAAAGCAAAGACAGAAAATAGCGAAAGAAAGTAAAGAACAAAGCAAGACAGAAGCTACTCGATCTCGACAAAAGGGCACTCGAGATCGACAAAGGACAGCAAAGACAGAAACTCAAAAATCGACAACAGAACAGAAAATCAACTCAACCTAGACAAGACCTACTCGATCTCGACAAAGGTCCTACTCGAGATCGACAAGAGCTCCTCTGTATCGACTAGAAAACTCAAAAAACTGTAAATCGCAGATTTCGACAGAACTCAGAAATTTCCGACGAAATAAATTCAATATATAAAAGATTTCCAAGGCTAGGGTATCAACACCACAACGATAACCATGCAAAGTAATGCATAAAGGCATAACAGATCATGCTTTCCATCAAACAACTTTCGTTATTAACAAATAGGCATATAGAGGCTTTCGCATAAACCCTAATTGTTACTAACCCTTTTCACATAATTAATCCAAGTTGCATTAAGATCACTTTCGCTTCAATAACACAAACAAGGATCACCTTCAACTCTCGCAAAAGAATCATGCTTATAGGGATAGAAGACGAATTGCATAAAAAGATCTGACCTTTTACCACATCACCTCACATAGCCACCGTCGGGCTCACCCCAGACCCAGAAGTGGGTGGACTACTCACGCCTCATCATCAAGAAAGACATCAAATAACAAAAGAAACTAACTTGCATTAAATTTAAATAAAGAAAGCTTACAACCCAGAAGACAAATCCGCTTTCACCTTTCCACCTTGCTTGCTACAAACTCTCTCTCTCTACTCCTACTTACTTGAATTGAATTGATTGTGTTTCTGAATCGAAATGCCTGAAAAACTAGCCCCTAGGGCTTTATTTATAGCCTTCTATTCCTTGCTAATCAAGGATAGAATCTCCTATCTATATCTAAAATTATATCTAAGAGCTTTAATGATAAATAAAAGAAATAAAGGAATTAAATCCTTAAAGGAAAATTATATCTAAACTAGGTAATATGTCTTCATGTTGATAGATCTTCCTTCCATAGATAGACTTGATCAAATTTGGATAGAATCTCGGCCAACTCGACTTCCTTCGTGCCCAAGTAACTCCAAGTCTACTCGGACTGCTCACGTCGACGCGTTTCTGGAATCTGGTCTACTCGATCTCGACAAGGGCTTGTCGATCTCGACTAGGATTCATCGTCGACTGGACTTCTCGGGTGACTCTTCTCGACAGGCTCGGATCTGGGTTCCTGGCGCTCGTGGATCTCGACTAGGTCTCCTCGAGATCGACTAGGATGGTGGTCGAAGACGGCTCTCTGGTGATGTCGAGGACTCCTCCTCGGCATGGACTCGGACAAGGGCATGGTGGCTCGCCGATCTCGACAAGGTCTCATCGAGATCGAGTAGAGATGTGCTCGGCGTCTTCGTCCTCGGCTTCTCGATTAGCTCTTCTTCTCTTCGACTCCGGGTGTGGTGCTGAGGTGTCGTCGATCTCGACTAGGTCTTGTCGAGATCGAGTTGGCTTCCGGAGTCAGGTTGCCTCGGACTTGGTTCCCTCGACCAGGCTTTGTCGACCAAGTCTGCTCGGAGATCTCTACTCGAGATCGAGTAAGGTGTACTCGACATAGAGTAGCTCTGGCTTTAGCTTGGTTTGTCCTGGTTCTGTGCTCTCGGATTCTGGACTTCTGTAGTTGTTTTCCGAGCTTTTCTGACCTTCCTTAGAGTTGCTGTAAAATGCCTTAACTTCTGCGAAATTAAACAGAAACTGGTGTAGATTCCATAATTTGGCAAATAAACATAAACTACATAGATTCTGTACTATCTTAGCCCAAATGAATGAAATGTATGCAGAAATCGATATAAACTTATATGTAAAACATGGCAAATTCAGCTCACAACACGCGCCTTCGCCTTCCATCATCACATCTTCTTTCGGTCGGTACGTAGGCTCCGATCTCTCCTCGTTCTCACTCTTCCTATACACGAGACCTTGGGCGACGACGGATCTGTGACGAATGCGTCTGATTTCCTCCCCGAATTAGACTTGGATGATGCGACGACCGCTTTGGGGAGAGGCTGATGCTCTGTGCGATTCTTGCTACTTGTCGTTGCTTTCCAGATCCGGTGATGTCCTCTTCCTCCTCCTCTTGTTTTTGTTCGGTACATGCAGATGCGATGATGTCCTCTTCCCAATCTCTCCTTGCTCGAGCTGGCTTCATGTCAGCAACGAAGATTGAAGACAACGGAGGTGCGAAGCTTCATCCCGATCTGTGTGCGATTTGGATTGTGTTTTTGCTGTTATTATGTTGATCTTCTGCTATAACTTTTTCTATCGCTTATATTGATTGTTGATCACTTAATCTTCTTTATATCATCCACCGATATTCAAATCTCTAATCAACATCATCCATGACATGATGGCATTGTTTCCACTTAATTGATGCAAGCATTTACAATGATTTACTCTTTGATAAAGGTTTGATTGTAGATCAATTTGGTGATGAAAAAATGGCTGAACATCAAACCTCAGGTGCATGATTTCAGCGAGGATGACTTTGATACTGAGATGGAGAGTGAAGATGATGGTATCTCATTCATGACCTTTAATTACTGAATTGATGTTAGTATCTATTTTTCTTCTGCTGAATCTTTTTTAATCAGCTTGGATCTAACTGTTATCATCATACTGTATGGCACTTTGTCTAGTTTTTCTTGGTTTGGATTAGTTTTGTCTCCAATTTATTTTAGTGAGTAATGCAAATTATGCAATTTGTCTCCAATTTATTTTAGTGTTGACATTGTTTTTATGTATGTATATATGTATGCTTGAGTCCTTAAAAATTGTTTTTTTTTTGTGTTGACATCGTTTTTATGTGTATTTGTATGTGCTGACATCGTTTTTATACGTATTTTTTAGTGTTGACATCATTTTTAGTTGGATATTAAATATGTAGGTATATATGTATGATCGTGTTCTTAAAAAATGGTTTGTTTTTTAGTGTCGACATTGTTTTTATGCGTATTTTTAGTGATGACATCGTTTTTAGTTGGATATTATATATGTAGGTATATTTATATGCTTGAGTCCTTAAAAATTGGTTTGTTTTATAATGCTGACATCGTTTCTATGCGTATTTTTAGTACTGACATCGTTTTATGCATATTTTTTAGTGCTGACATCGTTTTTAGGTGGATATTATATATGTAGGTATATATGTATGCTTGAGTCCTTAAAATTGGTTTTTTTTTAGTGCTGACACCGTTTTTATGCGTATTTTTTAGTGCTGACATCATTCTTATGCATATTTTTTAGTGCTGACATCGTTTTTAGTTGGATATTATATATGTAGGTATATATGTATGCTTGAGTCCCTAAAAATTGGTTTATTTTTTAGTGTTGACATCGTTTTTATGCTTATTTTTAGTGCCGACATGGTTTTTATGCCAATTTTTTTAGTGCTGACATCGTTTTTATGCATATTTTTATGTAGGTATATATTTGCCGACATCGTTTTTGCAATATAAGAGATGGAGGAGGAAGGACGTCAACATCTTCGACAAATTCGGCGTATCCGGTGTCTGAGTCAGCAAATTACTTTCGAGAAGATTGAGAAGTGAATTGGGACTTCAATAGCTTCAATGCTTTCTATACTGAATTTGTTTTAATTGCTCACCGATATTCTTTATTTCTCACTACCAAAAATAAAATAAAATATTCCTTTTTTTCTTTGCTTTCCCCCTTTTATATTTTATATAAAATTTCTAATGTTATTTGATTTGTGAAATCCAAATAATTGGTAATGACTTAATACGTCAAATATATTGATCTCCAATGTCATCACCGTCGGCGTCAGCATCCTCGTAGACAGCGTCAACAATGCTGATGTCAGCATTTCTGACGTTGGCGTCAACATCCTCGTAAACAGCGTCAGCAATGCTGATTTCAGCATTTTCGACGTTGGCGTCAGCATCCCTCAAACGGTGTCAGCAATACTGACGTCAGCATTTCCGACGTCGGCGTCGGCACTGACGCGCGAAAAAAAAAAAATCACTGGCGTGAAGGGGGGGCACAGGGGGGAGCGCAGGAGAGGAGGAGGGGCACGCATGAGGGGCACAAGGGATGTATAGTTTGCTAATTTTTACCAAACTTTGTACAGTTTACTAATTTGGCCAACTTATATGTATAGTTTGCAAACTGTCCCTATTTTTTATCGGATAATGATTTACAACCTAATTTATTTATCGAATCAATAAATTTCCATTTGACTTTTTAATTAACTAATTATTTGTGTGAAACATTCAACCAAACGAGATTGAGATATTTGATAGAAAATAAGCCTAAAATTATATATTAATTATTATTACTCAAACATTGTTACCCAAGTCACTTTATAAAGAGCTATGTTCAATGCTTATAACTTCTCTTAGCCTTTGTAACGGCAAGTGAAGATTCATCAACTTCTCTTAGCTGTTGCATATAGCACCTTCTCATATTTGATTCAACAATTTCTCCAGGTGGATTCAAAGATGAAGATTCAATGTCACTTTTTACTCTTGAATATGACAACCTCAATATAACAACCTACAAGGAGGAAGACCTCAAGCTTCAAAGATGACGACGAAGATGCAATATCATTTGATTTTTTTATCAAAGTGATATTACATCTTCAAGATGCCATCCTGCAGGCTAGAACACTATTGCATATAGAAAGTTGTTTATGTAAAGTCCGAAAATATTTTATATATTATTTAAATATTATTTAAATAGATATAATATTATTTCATTTAATTTGTAAAAATGGGAGAAAACTCGTCCTCGAGGACAAGTTTGATTTTAAAGTCATTTCGACATCGTTTGAAATATTGGATTTTGACGGATTTTAATTTCGCTTTTGAGCTTCGAAATCGAGAGTTTAATTTGATTTCGATCATTTTAAATAAGTTGTAAAATTTGATTGAAACTTTACTTTATTCCGTTAAAGTCGGGATTAACGGGTTTCGAATTTAAATGTCGGGTATATTCTCTTTGCGTATTATGGATTGGGGCCACATAAATTCTTTCTTTTCTTTTCTTTCTCTCTCTCTCTCTCTCTCTCTCTCTCTCTCTCTCTCTCTCTCTCTCTCTCTCTCCCGGTCTGAATTGCAGAACCCCCCCAAAATTAACTAAACAACCTCCCCTCATCTCCCTTCCCCATCGCTCCATGCCTCCCTCTCTCTGTAGCTAGTTAAAGAGATTATCAGAATAGGGTGGACTCTTCACCCCTCCTTTCAATTTGAATCCCCAAACACACACAACAGAACCTCTCATCTCCCTTGGCTTATCTTCCTCCAAACCCAAACGGAAAAGCTTTCCCTTCATTGGTTTTCCCTTGACTGAGTTTGACTCGCTTGAGCTGAAGGTTTTCCTCGCCGCCAGAAGCCGCCGCCTCACCTTGCTCCTCCTGCATCTCCCCTTCGTTTCGCTCCGATTTCGAGCAGCAACATCTCCCTCTGTTTCGTTCCCGGTTTCGAATAGCAAAGCCGCTTCCCCCGCCTGTTCCGATATCCACAGGAGAATTCGAAGCCCAGGAGCCGGAATCATAGCCCTCGGAGCCGTGTCGCACCTCACCGCCCCTATTTCCGTTGCGCAAGGTCGATTTTCTGTTATTGTTTCGATTCCGACTAATTACCTCATAAAACCGTACCTTTGCTTACTCCTCTCTCTTCCGAGGTCCAAACTGAGGAGCTCCCCTCATCGACGACATCGGATAACGCGAATCGGACTTCTCCGGCGAGAACAAATTCCTCTCAGTGAGACTTCCCTTCCCTCCTCCTGTGTCGTTTTGATGGGTGGTGTCTCTGGGTACTGGGGAGAGGTTGTGTGGGTTGAATCGGGTGAGAAACGCCGGCGAGGAGCCCCTCCTCTTCACCCTTCTTCTGCCGTAGCGCAGCGCTGAACAGGGATCTGTTCTATTTGGGAAGACGGGCTCCGAGGAACCGGGTTTCTTTTTTTTTTTTGAACCGGAGGTTTAGGGCTATTTACCGGCTCATTAAACTCAGACCTTGGCTTTCAGGTTTGGGCCTGTTTTTCGGGTTGGGCTCGGATCTTCCCTTCAGGTTGGGAGTTGGGCTTTGGGTGTTTTAAATTGAGATTTTGTCGATTATGTATTATTTATGTAGTATGTTAGTATATAGTTTCACATAAATTTTATTTGCTAGATTGTTATTATTAAGATATTATTCTATTTTTGTGATAACATATTCTCTAGAACTTATTATTATATTATAAAATTATTAAAAAGTGTTATTAATTGGAATTTGTATTTCGTGATGTTTTAATACGTGATTTAGGAAATATGAAATGAAATGTGAGTTTTGATTTATAAATATAGTTTTGAAAATAAAATTATTGTGGTAACTAAATATCGAACTTTGTTATATAAGGATTTTGAAATAAGATGCTGGAATTATTTCTAAAGTGTGATTTCGAGAGATTGGTTTTAAGGTTTAAATGTTTAATGTCGGGACTCTTTTTCTTGGTTTGATGATCCTGGTTTTGAGAATGAAGTTTGGAAACATGGTTGGTACGATTTTAGCAATGGGTTTGATTGGAAGTAAATGATATTTGGTTGGTGTTGATCGTATCGGAATGGTTTGGGAAAATGGCTTTACTATATATCGATTGATTTTGAGGATGTTGAGAACTTGGGTGTCGTGTGTATGAATGTTAGCCCGGTGGCTTATGGAAATGACTTGATGATAGGTGTGTATTGCTTTTGGATTGCTTTGGACTTGCGTTGGGCCCTTGCTTGTATTATTCTGCTGTTCTTCATCTTCAGGTAAGTTCCCTAGGGGGCTTACTCAGGTTGGACATTCATGCATGTTGTTGCATTTTATGTTAAGTGTTGCATATGCATAAAAGCATGAACATGTAGTATCATGTGTAGGTTGCACTAATTGGATGAGCATCTGCTTAATTTATGCGTTTGAAAAGAGAGCGGTCGTTTTCTGAGTCTTTAGAGTCGTTGCTAGGGTCATTGGGGCATTCGTGTTTCATATCGTTTCGGTCCCAGTCGAGTCTTATATATGATCTGGCTGCGGCGGTGACCGAGCATCCTACCTGGGTTACTTCGAAGCGAGGTACGGACAGATAGGTTGCGGCATCGACCGAGCATCCTACCTGGGCTGCTTCGGAGCGAGGTACGGACATATATGCCCCAGAGTGGGCACAGACCAGGGGATATGCCTTTTGGCATTGTCTTGGGCCCTTTACAGTATTCTGCTTATTATTACAACTAGGAGCATGCTAGTGTGTTTAACTTTCGTACTGCATTAGAGCATCTTTATTAGGTATAGCACATACTATGTGGCCTCAGCGAGGACTGCCGGTCCCGCATGAGTGGCTCGATCTGACTCCTTTCCCCGTTCTTCTTTTAAAGGTATTTTCTGCAGATTTTGAGTGCTCGATGTCTATATGACGGGGTTTCCTTTCTGCAAATCGAAGAACCTGGCTAATTCTCTAACTCGTTATAATTGGTAATCACCCACTTATGATTTTGTTTTGACCCGGCTCTTTCATGGCACCTTGTATCTTAATTTTGTTTCCACCTTACTTCCGTTTGATTTGATTTTCGCGACATAGTCCCTAGGACAAGTTAAGGGTACCAGACGGCCCTACGACACTTTTAGGGTTCGAAATCCCTCTTTATTACTGACCTTAAAAATGAGTTTCAACCTCGACCTGTACCTAGATTGCAAGATTCGAACAAGGGGTTTCATCCCTTGAAACGTAACCCGGAAATCATAATTCCGGGCCTTTACAAAGTTGGTATAAGAGCTCAGTGGGTAGAAAAGGCGCTAGACCACCCCTATTCGGTGTAGTTGGGAACGGTATGCAAAATACTAGCTTTCTCTTTACAGAGGGTCCGGAAGACTCCAATGAGGTTGCACCAAGGTGGTTGGAGTAGCGAGTTAGGTAGGATCACGAAGTTTTGCTCCTCTGGTCAGTCGCTCCTCGAAGAGCGACATTAGATAGCTTGATGTGCTTTACATATTGAGCCTGAGTACATTATAATTATCACTGACTGATTCTATGCTAAGTGTTTGTTGTGGATATGATTGATATGCCCTGACTATTAAATGTATATTGATTGATCTGTGCAAACGGGATAGTGGGAGTACCCTTGTTTCTGTGTGGTCAAACCCAGTTTGTGTGGAACAACCCCTTCCATTATGTTAACCCCTTGACGGCTCTATTTTGCCTTTCCCTGGATGTCAGTGTCTTCCACGGGGAATCAGGTTGGTAACCACATTGTGTCGGGAATCATGGTTGGATATTAAGGTTGTCTGAGTGGGTGTTGGAAGTTCTTGATGTCACTTTGAGTCAGAAGTAAGGTGTCTTGGGGCTGTGTTTCTTGATTCTTATGATGATCAGCCAGTGTTTTCTTACCACAAAGTGTCGTACCAAAGTCCCACGAAAAAGAGGGGTGATGAGTCAGTTTGGGAAGGTCAATGGTTGCCCTTAGGGATCTCTGTCCGGTTGTAATGGTGACTCTCTCTGCATTGTACGACATGATTTTGTAATTTCCCACATGTACCTTGCAAATGATCATTAGTAAGAAGCTGCTCATGTTATGCCTTGCTTTCTGTCGTGATTTTATTGTTTAAGCTCATGTTGTGGTTAGTTACATTGCTCAAGTCTTGTGTTGTGTTTTGCCTTCTGTCATGATTGTATGTTGTTATAACATGTTTACTTGGCCTACTGATCATATGATTGTTTGGAAGCATGAACCACATGATATGAACCTATATGATTGTTATTTTCTCCTGGATTAGGTTCATGATAGTGTGATCAACTCCTCCTAATATGAATGCTTTTAAATGATCTCATTAACATGTTGGGTGATGACGTGTCGATGTTATTATTCCTTTTGTGACAAGAATCTATAGCATGCCCATCTATGTCTTATTCGTCGGATTAACTATTGTTGATTATTTTGTAAGTTAATATTGTGTGTGTTAATTGCGTTGAACGGAGAACATGTGGCATAATGGAGTCTTGGTGAATGCATGCTTATCCTAATATGTATTGATTTGCACTCATGCCACCGTATTCTAATCATGTTGCCCATTACATAGACTCATTTTATACATCGTTAAACTTCCCTCATGCTTCCATATCGTTGGAATGTGATTGAATTGATTTCTTACGTGTCGCCATGATTAGTTGCATGCATATATCGTATGTTATGTAGAGCCTTTAGCATCATGTAGGATCCTTGATTGTGACTCGTGTGAATTATATCTTGCCTGCATTATTGCTGATTCTCTCTCGAGCTAGGTTCCCGATAGTGTGGTTCTTCCCTCTCTCTATTACCATAACATGTCTTACTCATCATGGCTAGATGATGTTAAATTCGATGACCGACTTGCTTTCTGCAATGGTAGGTCCTAGCATGCTTACATGTTCTCACTCGGTGGTATTCCTCTATTACTATATGACATCTTCTCGTACTTGCATGAACGTATGGCTGGACACCTCGCATGATCACACACCACGTTATATTATGATTTCGCACATGCATGACGCCTGAATGTTAGAATGAATCTAATCGCATTATCTTGATCGTATTCATGTTCGATATGTGCCAGTAGTGTCATGTAGGGCTTATGATTCCCAATATGACTCGCTAAATGATCACGTGTTGTACTTGTTCAATGATGTGATGACTATTGTGCCATATATGTGCTTTATGGTGGTACGTTCTTGGCATGATTATAACCTATCGCCCATGATGTCCTTCTTGTTACTTTTGATGATGCCTCATGTTTCGTGAATATTATGTTGAACTCCTCTTAATGACTCTTGATCATGCTTGTGCATTCGTTCATATACATAATGCTTGTATTTTTATTAAATTTCGCATGATCTCGGACCCTGCATGATCATTACTATCTTCGCATAACTTGTTTAAAGTTGTAATCCTATCTGTTTCGTTGAATAATATGCTATTAGCTTATCTCACATGTATCCGTGTAGAATTCGATTATGTCTTTTGGAATGAATATGTATGTCGATCTCCTTGAGATAGGTACATGTTAGTGTGGATTAATGTGACTGATATGCTCCATGATGAATTCATTTTGCTCGTCACGACTGTAACCTAATAGACTTTCATAAGGGCGTCATTGTTGTTCTCGGGTCGAAGTCTTGTCTTTAGTCTTGTCGTTCTTAGCCTCGGTCCGTGTTTGGTTCCGAAGGGAATATTGGGTTGTCCGCTTTTGTCACTCCCCTATCTTCACTGACTTAGTCTTATGCGCGATACATTGGACGAGCGACCGCATGGAAAAAAGAAATGAAGTTGGGTAGCGATAGAGCAGCGCAACGGAAGCGTAGACCCATAACCCACGGGCCTCAGGATCTATGATGTCGATGGAACGGGCATGCATCGAGAATTACGGTTACTGTGTACGATATGACTTGCAAGTGGGAGTGTTCTCCGTTCGAATTGCTAACCCTTTCGAATTTGTTGACGATGATATTGCACTGGCCTAGCGATGAGATTTACGTGTTGATGTGCTGACTTGATGATGATTGTTGCCTGATTGTCTGTTGTCTATGATGATATAGTTTGATGACTTATAGCTCTCATGTACCATGATGTCTTGACTTGTTGATACGCTAAGTTGCTAAGCATGATTTGAATTCCTTTGCCTGTAAAGTGTGAACTACATATGCTAAGAAGCCTGAATTGTATCTGATAAGGTTATAATGCAACATCTTAGCTTGACTTGATTATGTTCATATATGATGTTTGCGATGGTTGTTGAGCATGATGGTAAGCTAAGACTTGTTGAACCCATTATGTTATGTTTATGAATGCTAGTTGATATGATGTAGACCTTATGTTTGATGATTTTCATGATTGCTTCTTCCTTGAACATGTGGGTGAGGTCATTTGGTACCGTGGTTGGAGAGTGGTGAAAGAATTTTGGGAGGCTAGGATGATCGATGGTGTTAGGAGATGAGTCACAATAGAAGGATGTTGGCTTAGGCAAGACTAAGTGAGCTTTGGGATTTATGAGAGGCAATGTTGGTGGTTCTGGTGAGCTTCTAGGTGATGCTGGTGATGCTTCGGGTAGTACGAGAAGTGTAAGGAAGGGCTCGTGAATATTGAGGACATGGTATTAGAGGGTACTTGGGTGTGAAGTTAGAGATATGAGTTGGATTCTTAGAGGTGGATGGTGTGGTAGTGTTTAACGGAAGGAGGGGCGAGATTTGAGCATTGAGATGAATTGGGATTCCTTGGGGAATTTTTGTCTGAGTTGACATTGGCGAGTCTAGAAGGGGATTAGTCTTGGTTTGAGAGTAGAGATGGGCGAGCGGGAAATTGCGTTTATTTTGGCTTGTGATGATGTGGAAAATTTTCTTGCTTATTTGGATTGATGATATATATTGGCATGGTGTTAGCTAACGACCATGATAAAACCTGATATGAAATGATACTACAGGATTGATATGCAATACTGAAATCAAGTTGGTAGTGACAGGCGTTATCATGATATGTTGATGCATTGCTATCCTATTATGTTGTTTTAGAAGCATGTTAGGATGTGTTATGATATGGTATATGAACTATGAGATAATGATGTTTTATTATGGGGAAGCACGATGTTTTATTATGTGGTAGCAAGCATGAATATTGGTTATGTAAATGATGAATATGACTTGAAGTATGATCATGATTTGTATGTATGAGACAATGGTGCATGATTTCTAAATGGTCGTTATATGGTTTTGTGACGAGTTAAGGTGATGTCCTTTAGGGCATTGACATTTTGATGATTTATATACTGCTTGATCTACCATTTCTGAATCTTAATAGCATGACCTTGTTGTGTTGATATGTTAACGTGATGAATCTGTTCTACTTGTGTTGTGATATCGATATGCGATTGTGAGATTTGATGTGTACTGACGTACTAACCCCAAAACACCCAACCCGTTGATTTCTGGACATTTGTGCTTACGTGATTAGTGATGAACATTCGATTATGCACTTGCGATGCCTTCAGTATCATATAGACATACCTTATGATTCCTAGTATGTTGAGGCTTGTTGTTCCTTTGGTACTTGAGACTTGTTAGCATGTTTATGTCTATGTTAGACGGTTGTGTGATGGTTGTGACTATGATATGATGTGGGACTTTCCATGTGGGAGATGACTTATGGTATTATGCTTTTATAAGAGTTGTTGAGACTTTTGGTTATGGTACTTGTTGAGTTGTGAATGATGTTGCCTGATCTGGAAACTAGGAAGAAAATATGGGATTAGCCCTTAGAGGTGGATGATTCCACCTCCGAGCTTCTGGATTTGATTGATTGTTATGCGGGAAACTGATTTGGTTTTGGAGGATTTTGACGAAATTCTGTTCGAATGGATTTTACTTGTTTTGGTGTAAAGTTGCTTGGTTAAACGTCTTATTTGAAGATTTTGAGCGGTTTGAAATGGAATTACTTGGAATTTTAAAGAATAAATGTTACCGAGGATTTCAACGATATTGAGGTTAATCTTTTTTAATTGCGGAATTCCTTTTGAAACTTTTCAACCCGGGCTTATATTATATCGTCTCACGAAGTGGATACAAGCATTTTATAGGGGCGCATATAAAATGCTTGCTAAGACCTAGTAGAGGCGCTATAGTTGCTTTCGAGTATGAGATAACCGAAAGGTCAAGGTAAGGGTGTGGTAGGGGCCCATATCGGATACTGTCTACGACCAATTGGGAATATTACGATCACGTCATGGGTACTGTGAGGACCTCATACGGGCCCTTATGAGACGCTTATAGAAACAACGACATGATCCTCGGACTCACCCATTTCAAAATTCATCCCCTTGCTTTAGAATGATTTTAGTCTCGGGGACGAGACTTCTTTTTAGAGGTGGATGAATGTAAAGGCCGAAAATATTTTATATATTATTTAAATATTATTCAAATAGATATAATATTATTTCATTTCATTTGTAAAAATGTGAGAAAACTCGTCCTCGACCACAAGTTTGATTTTAAAGTCATTCCGACATCGTTTGAAATATTGGATTTTGACGGATTTTAATTTCGCTTTTGAGCTTCGAAATCGAGAGTTTAATTTGATTTCGATCATTTTAAATAAGTTGTAAAATTTGATTGAAAATTTTACTTTATTGCGTTAAAGTCGGGATTAACGGGTTTCGAATTTAAATGTCGGGTATATTCTCTTTGCGTATTATGGATTGGGGCCACATAAATTCTTTCTTTTCTTTTCTTTTTCTTTCCTTCTCTCTCTCTCTCTCTCTCTCTCTCTCTCTCCTGCTCCCGGTCTGAATTGCAGAACCCCCCCCCCAAAATCAACTAAACAACCTCACCTCATCTCCCTTCCCCATCGCTGCATTCCTCCCTCTATTTGGCAAAGTGCCAAACGTAGCCACGCCGATGTCGCCAGGCCTCCCACACCAATTCAGACCCTCTCTCTCTGTAGCTAGTTAAAGAGAGCAGCATAATAGTGTGGACTCTTCACCCCTCCTTTCAATTTGAATCCCCAAACACACACAACAGAACCTCTCCTCTCCCTTGCCTTATCTTCCTCCAAACCCAAACGGAAAAGCTTGCCCTTTAGTGGTTTTCCCTTGCCTGAGTTAGACTCGCTTGAGTTGAAGGTTTTCCTCGCCGCCAGAAGCCGCCGCCTCACCTTTCTCCTCCTGCATCTCCCCTCTGTTTCGCTCCGATTTCGAGCAGCAACATCTCCCTCTGTTTCGTTCCCGATTTCGAATAGCAAAGCCGCTTCCCCCGCCTGTTCCGACATCCACAGGAGCATTCGAAGCCCAGGAGCCGGAATCACAGCCCTCAAAGCCGCGTCGCACCTCACCGCCCCTATTTCTGTTGCACAAGGTCGATTTTCTGTTATTGTTTCGATTTCGACTAATCACCTCGTAAAACCGTACCTTTGCTTACTCCTCTCTCTTCCGAGGTCCAAACTGAGGAGCTCCCTTCGTCGACGACACCGGATAACGCGAATCGGACATCTCCGGCGAGAACAAATTCCTCTCGGTGAGACTTTCCTTCCCTCCTCCTATGTTGTTTTGATGGGTGGTGTCTCTGGGTACAGGGGAGAGGTTGTGTGGGTTGAATCGGGTGAGAAACGCCGGTGTGGAGCCCCTCCTCTTCGCCCTTCTTCTGCCGCCAAACAGGGATCTGTTCTATTGGAGAAGACGGGCTCTGGGGAACCGGTTTTTTTTTTTTGAACCGGCGGTTCAGGACTATTTACCGGCTCATTAAACTCAGACCTTGGCTTTCGGGTTTGGGCCTGTTTTTCGCGTTGGGTTCGGATCTTCCCTTCAGGTTGGGAGTTGGGCTTTGGGTGTTTTAAATTCAGATTTTGTCGATTATGTATTATTTATGTAGTATGTTAGTATATAGTTTCACATAAATTTTATTTGCTAGATTGTTATTATTAAGATATTATTCTGTTTTTGTGATAAAATATTCTTTGGAAATTATTATTATATTATAAAATTATTTAAAAGTGTTATTAATTGGAATTTGTATTTTGTGATGTTTTAATACGTGATTTAGGAAATATGAAATGAAATGTGAGTTTTGATTTATAAATATAGCTTGGGGTTCCCTTTTTGCGAATCGAAGAACCTGGCTAATTCTCTAACTCGTTATAAATAGTAATCACCCACTTATGATTTGGTTTTGACCCGGCTCTATCGTGGCACCTTGTATCTTAATTTTGTTTCCACCTTACTTCCGTTTGATTTGATTTTCACGACATAGTCCATAGGACAGGTTAAGGGTACCCAACGACCCTACGACACTTTTAGGGTTCGAAATACCTCTTTATTACTGAACTTAAAAAGGAGTTTGAAACCTCGACCCGTACCTGGATTGTAAGATACGAACAAGGGGTTTTATCCCTCGAAAAGTAACCCGAAAATCATAATTCTGGGCTGTTACAGTTTATCAGCTAGAGTTTATGGAAAACAACGTGGAAGAAATATCAAAAATGAAATTTTGAAATATTTGAATTTATCTACTTACTGAACAAACTACCATTTTTCTATTTAAAAAAACAATTATTCAAGATTTTATAATTCATTATTTCCGAAAAATATTTTTGAAACATGATATATATTTGTAACCCCTCAACCGACAGTAGAGATCTTCTACTCCACATTTCCTACTCCCATCCCTACATCGGAAAATTATTTTAACATTTAATTAATCTTAAAAAAATTAAAATATTATATTTATATTACTAACATCTATTTTTATATATTTATAAAAATTTATTTTAAAAAATCATGTTTTACACTTTTTAAAAATTAAAAAGGCAATAATTAAATACATATAATTATTTCAAAATTTAAAACATGATTTTTAAAAATAAAATTTTATAAACATATACAAATATATGTTAGGGATATAAATATAAATTTTTAAATTTTTTTAGATTAAATAAATGTTAAAATAAAATAGTGGAGTAGGGAGGGGTGTAGGGTGTGATGCAGAAAATCCGGTTTGCTCAACCGAAGGTTAAGGGACCTCAAACGAAATCTATTTCAATCAATCTCAGCTCAACTAAATTAAAATCCGACTCATAAAGATAAAAAATAATAATTAAAACCCGATTTAGCTAAATTCTATTTAACCTAATCTACTTCAACCGAAACTTGGGTAAACAAATCTCAACTAAACAAAACCCGTTTGAAATGAATCCCAATACCCACAATTTATGCTTAATTTTTTTTACATAAATTTAAGCCTATGTCATGCATTATTTATTGTATTAATTATTGAGTCATAATTTAATATAATATGTATAGTGAAAATTTGAGTTGTTTTAACCTAAACTGTAAAAAGATATAGTTTAGATATATAAAATAAAAATAAAAATATTTTGAAGGAAAAAAAACTTTTTGGTAGTCCAAATTATGAAAAGAATAGTATTATCAATGGCATATATGTGAAAGACTTGAAAATTGTTTACAAAAAAACATACTATTATACTTTCACCAAACCTACTTTTTTTTAATTTTTTCTTTAAATAAGTAATTATTTAGTATATAATTTAATTAATACTTACTTGATATGTTTTCTCAGTCTTATCCGGTTTTGATTTTTAGGGCAAGGCCAAATCTGTAATTTTCATTTTCAATTTAGATAAGTATGAACATCAACGCAGTATCAACTAATTGCGTTTTGAGTGTTTAATTTTATTTTCATTTTTCTTAGATTTAGCTTAATATCACGTTTCTATGGGAAGTTTATTATAATTAACAACAAATAAGATTTTGTAAATCAATTTCCATAAACGTTAATTATAGTTAAAAACTATTTTTTTTATTAACCATAAAGGGTTATTAATCATATTTTAAAATTTGAAATTAAATCATTCTTATTTTCTATATAATCATCCCTTTTTTGAGATAATGAGCTTTATAAACCTTTTTCATTGTTTTTTTAAGTTTATAGACCCCATAATACCTTTTTTTTTGTAAGATTCATCGAATCCCATATTTTTTTTATTGAAAAAACATAAAAAAAATCTGAAATTTAAATTTAAATCTCAATCTATATCTTCATCAGTAACTCATCTAAGGTTTCATTCTAATCTTTTTGTTGAAAAAAAAAATAAATGAAAGATTTGCCTATATTTCTCAACGAATAGGCCAAACTATCAATCTTGCATTGGAAGATACTATCTATTAATATATAAATATATGAAACATAATAGGTTTTCTTTCACATGATAAACATGTTGTTTGGTTTTTCCATTGATTATATTAACAGAAGTATTTTTGTCATTCCAACCTCCGAGCAACCCAGAAACGAGAAGATAGATCTCAAACTGAGAACCGAAGATGAGAAAGACAAAAGTACCATGATTGAAAGCTATTCGAGTTGCATAAAGCAAATCCCAATCAGTAAACCGAGAAACCCAGTGCAGGGGATTCAACCCAAATGCAAAGTTAAGACATGTCCGGGCAAGGCGGTCACATTGCACTATATAACCTGTCGCAGGTTTCCTTCCTGGCATAATTTGGAATGGTTGTATGCTTGGGTTCTTAACCTCCAGCGTAGATGAGGAAAGATCTTGGGTTATGTAATCTGTCTCACGACAGTAAGGGCTAGCCTTACGCCGAGAACAGATGGGTAGTAGAGCTAGAAGCTCATTGTGTAATTGGTTAGCTTTTTGTGTCCAAAGGAAAAGAAGTCTCCTGTCAGAGCACAAGCATTGTAGGCCATAGCCTAGAATTGTAGATGTACAAGCAAGGAATTTATTCAATCTGAAAACGATTTTGAAGTAGTTCAAAATATTTCTTAGATTATAATTACTTAGGTTATACAAAGGAGGGGCGGGAACAACAGCTTCCCTAACCCGACCAGACATACGAGATTGACAACAACTAAGACACTTACAGCCTGCCCTCAGATACAACACATCCTCACCCAGCAACATACAAGGAGAGGAGAGATTATTTAGTTTGCTACCATCGATAGATCGGCTAACATAGAGGCTAAACCACCCACATGATTCAGATAGAAGACAATAACATAGATGCTGAACTAACCATAGATAAAGCTTACCATTACCTCTCAGAGCCACCACAGCCATGAGCCTCCCTAGAAAACATGAAATCTTGCTATTCATTGCGTGGTTTCTTGGAGCCACTTCCCATCAGAGAGGAGGAAGCAGTGTCGGCTTCCCCGCGGCCTGACTTCCTCTTCCTTGACTCAGAGTTGGAGCTTGTCTTCACCTCGAGTTTTTCCATCTGGCCTGTCACAGTAGCAGAGACACTGAATAGGCCCGAAGTGGCGCGGATAGACTCGGCAAGAGCTGCCGGCTTGCTGAGATTCGGGAGTGTGAACTCCTCGCCAAGAAGGATGTTCTGCAAGAACACCTCAAGCTCCTCCTGCGAGTAGCGCTCCAGGGGATCTAAGCCATCCACGGACAGATCTGCCTCAGTCATCTCTGTCTCAATATACATCTCATCATCGTCTTCAAACTCGAAGACCGAGTCGCGGGGAGCCATCAGCTCAAGAAACGTCTCCTCATTTGGGACCTCAGGCATCAGTGGGGAGAATACCATGAAGGGTGGTGGCTCAACAGCAATGGTAGGTTCAGGAGCCCGAGGAGGAGTTGCAACCTTAAAAGGAGAAGTAGGTTTACCAACCTTTGATGATGCATGATCATCCGAGGAGTCAGAGTGGATAGAGGCTGGTGGAGGAGGATGAGGCAGAACATTAAACCCAACCCACCTGAACACAGCCTCCCTGGTATTCCCAATCTTCGTGGTAGGAGCAGCGCTCCTCCTTTTAGCTGCCACAGAGACTCATTCACCAGCAACATCATTGCCAGCACCACTAGCGTTCCCAGGACCAACAGGTGGATCCCGAGCCACACTAGCAGCAAGAGCAGGCATCCTTCGACGCAAGGGAAAATCAGCAAAAAAATGGTCCAGCTTTCCACAACTACGACAACCCTCAAGATACTCCTTAAGAAACAAAGGATACTCGATCAGCTGATCTTCCTCATTGGGCACATACACACATTTGTTAGGAATGGTAGTGATGTCAACAGTAACACAAATACGGGGATACCTCACCCTCTTGCCTTTTGCGATAAAGGCATCCAATTTCAGAATCTTGCCATAGCCATTTTCTTCCACAATTGAAGTAAGCACATACTCGCCTATGAACTCAGCCGGCAACCCAGGGATCCGGATCCACATATCCAGGGTGGTAAGGGGCTCAGTATCTAGATCAAATCCCTGGCTCCAGGGCATCAGGAGCAGCAGTTGGCTTTGGATATGGTAAGGCCTACCATTCCACACCTTCTCCTTATCAGAGGGTAAGTTGAACTTCAATTCGAACCAGTTGTTGGCCATGGGGATCACCTGGAAGCCACCTTCCAAGAAACGCCAATCGAAGCGAATCTTCTTTATGATTTCCTTCAACTCCAGAGGGTCACAAATGATGGTTACAAAGAAGGTGGTGTTCTTCAGCTTGCTAATGTTCTCTCGGACCCCCACCAGGCGAGCCTTGTACTGCTCGATATCGAAAGGGATGTTTACCTTTCCCTTGTTCCCACCAGTACTCGAGATTGCACCCGCATCCTTGGGGACAGACCCCCCCCCCCCCCCCCCCCCCTCGGATGAGTTGTTTGGAGCCATGTTCCTCAGATTGTGTTTTCCCGTAGGAAGCTTATTCGTTGGAAGGGTTGGCTCCTCCCTAAACACTTGCTTCCCTTTTTCCTTGGCCGTCGGCGCCATAGCACCAGCCATAGACCACGAATCCAGAAAACAGACAGATGTTATTAGAACTTGGAAGGTAAAGAGAGAAGGTTGGCGGTGAACAAAACACCCCCAAGCCTTCCATATATATAAGAATTGATCAAAGAGCAAGAGAGGAAACAACCAATCACCATACCTCTGCAAAAACTCCATAAATGCATAATCGAACTCACGATTATCCTTGTACGGAACTCCCAGTCGGTTGAAAGATGAAAACCCCTTCATCCAATCTTTCGATTTGATTTTTCCTTGCGGCGGAAGGATCCACACATGCATCCACCACTTTCCTTTACCCCGCTGTACTTGAGGATCTTCATCTATCCTCACAGACGGCCTCCAACTCAGCCTGAAGAGCCGATTGCACTTAATGCAATAGATACTCGAACACTCAACAACACATTCCAAAGGCCATGCCGCTAGCCATGTGCACCAAATTAGGATCAATCTAGCCACCACAGATAGGCCATGAACAGAAGCCCTATCAAATCTCACTGGATTTGGGTTGGAATCGAATGATGTTGGGCAGTAATTGTAGTTAGGGTTCTCCGATGCAGGGAAGAGAAGGGGAAAGGGGTTTTCGCTCATCGGGTCTTTCTCGTTTGTGTAGCTACTAGCTCAGGGATTTCACAAGAAGTCATCATCAATGTTGCTCATTTTACTCCAAGTAAAGGGCGCTTGTACCGTGGGTACATGGAATTCTAGCACATTGGGCTATTCTTTTATTTTGTTATGGTGGAGATGATGCTCTATTATATTATGAATTGGGCCATTAATTCAGCTTACGAGTTGATGTCGTGTACTCTGATGTTGGAAAGCCAGTCAAAGAAGCAATGTGTGCTATTTTTATATTATCATGTATACATATATATGGTGTGTGATGTGTATACTTTGTAAGAAGCTTTGAGGACAAAGCTTCCATAAGGGGTAGGTATTGTCATATGTATACATATATGTGGTGTGTGATGTGTATATATGTGATAAGTCCACACCTTCTCCTTATCAGAGGGTAAGTTGAACTTCAATTCGAACCATTTGTTGGCCATGGGAATCACCTGGAAGCCACCTTCCAAGAAACGACAATCGAAGCGAATCTTTTTTTTGATTTCCTTCAACTCCAGAGGGTCACCACTGATTGTTGCAAAGAGGGTGGTGTTCTTCAGCTTGCTAATGTTCTCTCGGACCCCCGCAGGTGAGCCTTGTACTGCTCGATATCGAAAGGGATGTTTCTCTTTCCCTTGCTCCCACCAGTACTCGGGATTGCACCCGCATCCTTGGGGACAGACCCCCCCTCGGATGAGTTGTTTGGAGCCATGTTCCTCAGATTGTGTTTTCCCGTAGGAAATTTGTTCGTTGGAAGGGTTGGTTCATCCCTAAAGACTTGCTTCCCCTTTTCCTTAGTCGTCGGCACCATAGCACTAGCCACAGACCACGAATCCAGAAAACAGACAGATGTTATTAGAATTTGGAAGGTAAAGAGAGAAGGTTGGCGGTGAACAAAACACCCCCAAGCCTTCCATATATATAAGCATTGATCAAAGAGCAAGAGAGGAAAGAACCAATCACCATACCTCTGCAAAAACTCCATAAATGCATAATCGAACACACGATTATCCTTGTATGGAACTCCCAGTCGCTTGAAAGACGAAAACCCCTTCATCCATTCTTTCAATTTGATTTTTCCTTGCGGCGGAAGGATCCACACATCCATCCACCACTTCCATTTTCTCCGTTGTACTTGAGGATCTTCATTTATCCTCACAGATGGCCTCCAACTCAGCCTGAAGAGCCAATTGCACTTAATGCAATAGATATTCGAACACTCAACAGCACCTTCCAAAGGCCATGCCGCTAGCCCTATGCACCAAATTAGGATCAATCTAGCTACCACAGATAGGCCATGAACAGAAGCCCCATCAAATCTCACTGGATTTGGATTGGAATCGAATGATTTTGGGCAGTAATTGTAGTTAGGGTTCTCCGCCGCAGGGAAGAGAAGGGGAAAGGGGTTTTCGCTCATCGGGTCTTTCTCGTTTGTGTAGCTACTAGCTCATGGATTTCACAAGAAGTGATCATCAATGTTGCTCATTTTGCAAGGCTTGGTTTATTTAATGCAATTTATTTTCCTAAAATCTTTGATGAGTTTCTTGACGATGAAGAGCGAGTAGTCCGCCCACTTCTAGGGACAGGGTGAGCCCGGCGGTGGCCATGTGAGGTGATGCGGTAAAGGTTTGATCTTTTTATGCAATTTGTCTTCTATCCCTGCAAGCATGATTCTTTTGCGAAAGTTGAAGGTGATCCTTGTTTGTGTTATTGAAGTGAAAGTGATCTTAATACAACTTGGATTAATTATGTGAAAAGGGTTAGTAACAATTAGGGTTCATGCGAAAGCCTCTATCTTCCTATTTGTTAATAACGAAAGTTATTTGATGAAAAGCATGATCTTTTATGCCTTTATGTGTTATTTTACATTGTTATCGTTGTGGTGTTGATACCCTGGCTTTGGAAGTCTTTAGTTTATTGATTTATTTCATCGAAATCCGTGTTCTGCGTACGAAAGTTTGCAATTTAAGTTTCTGTTTTTAGTCGATTTCGAGGAATTTTAGTCGACATCGATCTATCTCCTCGACATCGAGTAGTTTTTGTCAAAGTCGAGTACTTTCTGTTGGATTTCGTTTTCTGTTTCGTTTTGCTTTTTGTTTTTACTCAACAGGTTGGTCGATATCGAGTACTTTACTCGATATCGAGGAATCTTATGGTCGACTTCACTGAGATCTTTCTGCTACCTGAGATCCGCTGACGTGCTTCCTCGAGGATCGATCCTGACTTCCCGCTGCTACATCAGGAGGAGGTCTTGTAATCATTTGTGTGGGCATGAATCTGGTTTCTCGGCCAAATAAATTTGTAGTCAAGACCCCCGCTATAGTATAAGAGAGTCAAGTTCGTCCTCGGGAGAGAAGTCAGCAGTTCTAGGTTTAGTGTGTTTCAGGGTTTAGGGATAGCGGGAAAAGGTGGGAGGTTGTTGTCGATGTCGACTAAGACTTGGTCGATGTCGAGGGATGGAGAGAGAATGGTGGTTTGATATCGAGTAGAATATGTGTCGAATAAAAATAATAAAATATAGCAAATTAAGATGCGAACTTCCAAGGTTAGGGATCACCACAACAATAAACATATATGTAACTCATAAATCACATAAAGATGCATGCTTTATATCAAATAACTTTCGTCATTAACAAATAGGAATATAGAGGCTTTCACATAAACCCTAAGTGTTACTACCTTTTCTTAATTAGGATTAGTCGGCTTTTGCAAATAAACTCTAATTATTATCCAAATTCATAATTAATTCACTTTCGCTTCATATTTGCAAATAAGGAATTGTCCTCGACTGTCGCAAAGGATTAAGCACATAGGTAGATGATAATAAAGACATACAAAATCATGAATTCATAAATCAAACAAACATATCTATGTTGGGATCACCCCAACCCTAGAAGAAGGAAATTAGAAACAAACCATAATAAAAGAAATTAACTTTAACATAAAATAAACTAAAACTTACAAACGTTCGTCTCCTTCCTTCTCCTTCTCTCTCGCCTCCTCTCTCTCTCTCTCTCTCTCTCTCTCTCTCTCCTCTCTCGCCTTCTCTCTCTCTCCTCCTCCTCTCTCTCTCTCCTCTCTCCTTGCGCCCTAAGACGACTTGACTTGAATGAATGAAAATCAGCCCCCTAGGGCTTTATTTATAGGCTTCATTCCAAGCTAATCTAGGAAAGAAACTCTATCTATATCTATATCTATCTATCTACTTACTTAAGATAAAAACTTGGAAATAAAAAAAATAAATCTAAAAGGAATTATATCTAATGTAGGTAAATATCTTCTTCTCTTGATAGCACTTGATAGATCTTGATGGAATTTGATCTCGAAAATATCTCCATTGGATTCGGGATAGAAACTTAACAA
Source organism: Persicaria maculosa (assembly GCA_963922045.1). Taxonomy (NCBI): domain Eukaryota; kingdom Viridiplantae; phylum Streptophyta; class Magnoliopsida; order Caryophyllales; family Polygonaceae; genus Persicaria; species Persicaria maculosa. The sequence continues at coordinate 77,387,437 of OY998252.1, read as the reverse complement.
GAAGTCGGTTAAGCTCGGAATCCGCCGCCTGGGTCAACTCGATATCGAGTAGGATTGCTCGATATCGACTAGCAATTTCTCGTCTTCTTCTCAGCAACTCGATTCCGGCCTCCAGGAGCAAAGTCGACTTGACTTTTCCTCGACATCAAGTAACATGTTCAGCTCCCAGCTTCACTTGTCGACTCCGGGGTCTTTGACTCGATATGGCTTACTCGATATCGAGTAAAACAACTCGATATCGACTAATTCTCTCAGCTCTGCTCGATTCTTGTCCTCTGGAGCAAAAGTCGAGTAGAATTTGGCTGATTTCGAGGAAATCTGTCGGCTTTCAGCATTCTGCTCCGTTCTTGAAACGCACTTTCCCGAGTCCTCGTTCGTCGGGTAGACGCATATGACCATGCGTTGGAAAGCTATTTTCGAGGGCTACAACTCTCATGAAGAATCAAAGCTTGATTCGGAATGATGAATGGCGAAAAGTGGGCTTTTCTTCGGCTGCACCATCCTTAGCTTCTTCATATGACTTTCCTTTAAGCTCCAAAGTGCGTCTAATTTCTGCGAAATTAAACAGAAACTAGTGTAGACTCCATAATTTGGCAAATAAGTATAAACTACATAGATTCTGTACTATTCTAGCCCAAATGTATGAAAAGCATGCAGAAAACGATATAAAAGTAACTATAAAACATGGCGAATTAGGCTCACAACAAACACCCCATACTTAAGTTTGCTTGTCCTCAAGCAATACTTTTAATTGTCATTCAGGGGAAGAAATCAAAACTCTCAACATCTTAGATTCATTCCCATATAACCCTGCAATCAATTGTCATCCTCGAAAAGGTAATTGTGTCACAAATCCATGCATGTGCAAATAAAAGCAACATCTACTCACAAAAGGAGGGCTATGCAAAACATTCATAAGTGACAAAGCATTAATAATCAAGAGGACTTTAATTTAAGCTCAATAAGGAGTAGATTGGTAAAAGGCTAAAGGTGGGCAATTTTTGGCCATGTGGTGTTAATAATCCGGGGAAATAGAGTATTTCAAAACTTTCATACCACATCCCTTCTTCATAAGATTCATCACCTTCCATAATGCTTTTATCAATAATAATGCTTTTACCTCTCTAACCTCAGCACTGCCTTCTCGCGAGTCACAAACATGGGTGTCATGAACGGCCCCGGATACTTAGTGCTTTGGACTCCTCACCTCTGTGTCCCATCTCACTGAACTATTATCTCAGCGAGCAGGGTCGATCTACCTTTATCTCCGGAGGTGATCGGATTTTCTTTCACTCATTAAATTTTCCATATATTTCAAATAATTTCCTACCAATCTCCAATAACAAAACAACAACCATATAACATCTCCATAATGTAACATCATTCTCAACATAATCCCCGGATAGGAAATAAGGTAAAGAATGGGCAATATTTAGATCATGTGGAGCAATATATGAAATAAGGCATAATATGGCTTTTGCGATGCATAAGCATAGGTAAGGGCTAGGAATATAACAATGAGCATTATATGGAAATATAAAGTCCTCCATCATTTTATCATGCAACATGTCAAAAGCAACTTCAAATTTTACCTCATTTCATGGTTTTCAAGAAAATATGCACTTCATTGTGACTTCCCTTTACTAGGAAATTTCATGCTATATCTCTAATGAATCTAATTTTGCATCGTCGAGTTCAATAAAGCTTCCATGAGATTTATCAAAATTTTCAATGGAGGATCATTTTTTCAAACTTTGGAAAACATGCATGTAAGCACATAAATCAATAATGAATTCCAAAATAGCCATGTGTAAGCAATTCAGGGGTCATTTTTATAAACTTTAGAATACATGCATGTAAGCACATAAATCAATAATGAATTCCAAAATAGCCATGTATAAGCAATTCAAGAAATAAACTTTAAATATGCGTACATAATGTCAAATAAAACCAAATATGCATAAAGTAAGCCCTTCCCCCACCCCATACTTAAACATTACAGTGTCCTCACTGTATAAAAACAAGGGTAAAGAAAGAAACTCACTAGACAGGCGTGCATGATCGTCAGAATCGAGTGCTATGTTGCTGGGCCTAGTCGGATTTTATCTTGCTTCTATCCCCATGGACCTGAAAAATGTAGAAGAAAAATACCCACAATAGAAAAACTAAAAGTTCAAAACCAAAAACAAACAAAAGCAACAATTGTCCAAAAATCCCAAAAATAAATGTCTATTTACAAGCTCTAGATTTTATAGTCGCTAGGCCGACTTTCTCTATTAAGCATTAGCCTGGCTCATCTTTGTCCGGAGGTATAGGTGGATCTGGTGGTTCCTCCGGCGGTGGGAAGCGTGGGATGTCATCCGGGGGCATCGTATGAAGAAGCTTAAACCTCCCCGAGTAGACGCTTCATGGCTCCACCCATTCATCTTCCCTGGCTCGAGCTAGCATGTATAAGGGAAGATATAAAGAAAATATACATACCTCATCATCATACCTCTTCCGCTTCATATGTTGATTTGTTTGCACGTCTCCGCCACAGCAAAACGGTGGAGTGGGAAGATATATTTCCACCTCATCATGCAGAGCTTCATGCCACTTTGCTAGGACCCCATACTTGAATATGAACATTGGTTGCTCAAAATCTTCGGGGATAGCCTTCACCTTGTAAGGTAAAAGCGATCTTGGAATGCCCTGGTCAACAATGTCCAACTTCTTCTCTTCTAGTGCTATTTCGCCTTGCGATCCTTCATATGATTAATCAACAATAGGTAGCAAAGTAGGAATGAAATTCGAGGAAGGACATACCTGGTTGTCGACATCGAGTGGGTCAATTGGCTCGTCGAGAGGAGGGCATGGTCCTTTAGACTGAATGGAAGCCTCAAGCCTTCGGATTTCGTCTTCCAGCCGAGCTATTTCTCTTAATCGTGACTTCTCCACTACGGTCCTATTTCTCCGTCTCAAATCTTGAGACCATTCTTCCCATGCAGGATTCCCTTCGACAAAGTCCTCCATCTTTGTACCTAAGATTTGAAATCACAATCAAGAACACAAATTAGTGGCAAAAGCTTGGCACCCAGTTGGTACCGGTGAGGTAGGTGGTGGTAGGGTAGGGTATGAAAAAAGGATGGGCTTTTCTGAACCTTAAACACAATTAAACTAGGCGCGATTGATATGATGTCTAGTCTCCAGCTCGATATGTGGTTACTCGATATCGAGTAAAACACCTCTATATCGACGAACTTTCTTCAGCTTTCTCGATTCTGAGCAGCTTTGGTGGAAATCGACTTGACTGTACTCGATATCGACTTACAGTACTCGATATCGACTAATTTGTTGTCGAGTAGATTTCCTTGCTTTCAGCTTGATTTGTCCTGGTTCCGCTACTTCTTGACCTCGGACTTCTGTAGTTGGCTTCGAGCTTTTCCTCTTTTCTCAGAATTGCTGTAAATTGCTTCGATTTCTGCGAAATTAAACAGAAATTGGTGTAGATTCCATAATTTGGCAAATAAGAATAAACTACATAGATTCTGTATTATTCTGACCCAAATGCATGAAATGTATGCAGAAAACGATATAAAAGTAACTATAAAACATGGCAAATTCGGCTCACATCAACCCCCCCCCCCCCCCCGGATGAGTTGTTTGGAGCCATGTTCCTCAGATTGTGTTTTCCCGTAGGAAGTTTGTTCGTTGGAAGGGTTGGCTCCTCCCTAAGGAATTGCTTCCCCTTTTCCTTAGCCGTCAGCGCCATAGCACCAGCCACAGACCACGAATCCAGAAAACAGACAGATGTTATTAGAATTTGGAAGGTAAAGAGAGAAGGTTGGCGGTGAACAAAACACCCCCAAGCCTTCCATATATATAAGCATTGATCAAAGAGCAAGAGAGGAAACAACCAATCACCATACCTCTGCAAAAACTCCATAAATGCATAATCGAACACACGATTATCCTTGTACGGAACTCCCAGTCACTTGAAAGACGAAAACCCCTTCATCCAATCTTTCGATTTGATTTTTCCTTGCGGCGGAATGATCCAAACATGCATCCATCACTTCCATTTACTCCGTTGTACTTGAGGATCTTCATCTATCCTCACAAACGGCCTCCAACTCAGCCTGAAGAGCCGATTGCACTTAATGCAATAGATATTTGAACACTCAACAGCACCTTCAAAAGGCCATGCCGCTAGCCCTGTGCACCAAATTAGGATCAATCTAGCCACCACAGATAGGCCATGAACTGAAGCCCCATCAAATCTCACTGGATTTGGGTTGGAATCGAATGATTTTGGGCAGTAATTGTAGTTAGGGTTCTCCGCCGCAGGGAAGAGAAGGGGAAAGGGGTTTTCGCTCATCGGGTCATTCTCGTTTGTGTAGCTACTAGCTCATGGATTCCACAAGAAGTCATCATCAATGTCGCTCATTTTGCTCCAAGTAAAGGGTGCTTGTACCGTGGGTACATGGAATTCTAGCACATTGGGCTATTCTTTTATTTTGTTATGGTGGAGATGATGCTCTATTATATCATGAATTGGGCCATTAATTCAGCTTACGAGTTGATGTCTTGTAATCTGATGTTGGAAAGCCAGTCAAAGAAGCAATGTGTGCTATTTTTATATTGTCATGTATACATATATAGGGTGTGTGTGATGTGTATACTTTGTAAGAAGCTTTGAGGACAACGCTTCCATAAGGGGTAGGTATTGTCATATGTATACATATATAGGGTGTGTGATGTGTATATATGTGATAAGAGTATTAGTAGTATATATACACATAAGTGTAATTGTAAGGGCATCAATGAAATATGCAAATGAAATCAATATCTCTCTCCCTAAACCCTCTTATCTCTATCTCTCTAAACTCTTCTCGAACCTTCCTTCTTCCCTTAATTCCTTCATTTCCCTGTCAATCTCATGGATCTCTACTAGGGACATAACAAAAGCTCGATTCGGATAGTCAAGATTACCCCCTCTACTCGTCTAATAATTCAAGGCATTCTCCATGAGATTGATAGGAAAAGTAGCGAAGACGAAGAGGAAATTGCATTAGAGTTTTCCATGCCATTGGAGAGTTGGGCCTTCTTTTTTTAAATTTATTATCGATATTCGTGAATTTAATCAGCCGGGCACGGAAGTTTTATTGATGGTCCAACGTTAACTAGGTACGAAATCATAGGGGTTTAAAATGGCAAATTGGCAAAGACACTATGTCCGAGCACCACTGCACAGACCTCCGCCTGGGGATGGATGCAATATTTGAACCTTTTTGCCTTGGGTGAGAACTGAGAACATACAATATCAAATGCACTCTTCATGACTTGATGGAGTGGAGTGCTTTTCCGAGTCTAACAGGAGGAAGCAGCACCATCTAATCTGAACCATCTCCCAATGAAATCCTCCAAACACATGCACAATATAATACGAGTACAATCTAACGGCACACAAGATTATACACGTCAACTACCAATACCAAGATAAGGGTATAGCAGTTAGCTGAGAATTTCACTTTCCTTCTGCTGTAACAACCCTCCAGTCTTGATTGAGTATTATCGCCTCGTTAAATTGCTCTCCCAGCACACACTACACACACTGGCCCAATGAGGTAAATAAAAGCAACAGAGCTTATAGATGAAATAAAGAAACATTCATATAACTTGGGAAATAACGAAGAGTTCCAATTCTAACAATTTTAACAGGCTAGCTATGTCCAACCACACAAAACTCATGGCACATTCCATCTGGCTACATGTGAAAGGGGTGGTCCAAAATAACTTAACCGAAGACCTACAGTGGAACGTGCTGATGCTCATATGCCTGAAACCCCCCCTCACTCTATCAACTGCCAATGCCTCTGCAGCTCCAAAGAAAACAATATTACACTTTAGCCCGTTTTAGCACTTTTCTTTTCCACAACACTGATCCTGGACACCCGCCCAAGATTAACCAAAATTTGGGATGCACAGAGACAGGTTTATGGAATTTGGTATGACCAATACTCAGCAACGGCATCACGATATCTTGTGAAGCCCAATATTCATGTCAGAGGATATAGAGATTAAAAGTGGAATAGAGTAGTGCCACAAGGCTTTGAATACTCGTTTTTGATGACCTTTCACAGACTGAGAAGGCTTATCAGAATTATATCTGATATCAAAGATATGAATCATGGGGTCTGCTGAGCCTGATGTGATATACAAACCATCAGGAGACCATGCCTGGTTTATCAAAGCAGATTGAGATTCACTACTTTCCTGCTTCCAGCCAAATGCATGCAACTCCTTTCGACTCACCCTAGCATCAAACAGGCGCAGTTGCTTTTCAGGCGTCCTGAAAAATGCATTTTATAGTCAGAACTTGACAGGAGGACTACGAGACCAAAACTTGATAAATGTAAACAACTTAGGTGATGAATATAGCAGAGGTGACTAGTATTACGGAAATACTAGATTAAGAACAAGAAAAACCTGAAAGGAATCAACTCCATAACATTTTTTGCATATAAAATTAAAAAGGAAAAAAAAGGAACTAATTCCATACCCTGTTTGAACCATAAAAAGATTAAAGTCACTTGGATTGGGGAGGACGCTCATGCACTTGCTTTCTATTTGATGTTTGTAGTCTGCTCTTCCATCATGCAAATCATAACCAATTATTCGCCTGTCAGCTCCAACAGAAATAACTACCTGCTTGTGATATAACCCAGCAACTCCCATAACAGCAGAAGTATGAAGGTTCCCGTGAAGAGACTTCGGTTTCCAGAGGTCGTTATCTTTTTCATCCCAGAGTACAACAGCATGATCACTCCCACAAGTCACAAAGAAGATATCGTTCCATGGCATGAACATTATGCTATTAACTATGCCCTTCACATGAGGCCTGTCCTCCAAGAAAATCACGCGATCCCTCTGCCAACCCATCAATATTAAGCAATTTAAAACATAAATCTTGAAATATCGATATAATTAAAAGGGCATAAAACCATTATGAATACACAAATAAAATCTCTCAAGCTACTACAACTTTCATTCCTTAAGAACAATCGGAATGCTAAAAGACATGCAGCCTTTTCTCCAACACAGATGATATTGTCACAAGATTCATAGTATCATATTGCAAGACAATAATTAACTGATTCCAATAAGCTTCATGAATCAAAAAGGACAACAAAGGTTAGTATATATACCCTTAAAAAAAATCCATTGTTCGTCAAAGATAAGTGGTTTAATGGATGTTTCATCAAAAAGAAAAAAGGAAAAAAGATCATGAAAAAATGCCACGGTCAAAGACTTAAACTACATGATCATATCTCAGATTCCTGATATATTGCATTCATGAGAAATAAATCTTCTTCATCTACCTCATTCAGATAGATCCTAGGGTTTCATTTTCTTTTCAATGATAGTCGGATTACTCTTAATCCTCACCAAAGGGAAATAAGGAAAATCATGAGGGAAAATAAGTTCATCATGCATAGTACTCTTACAAGGTGCTATGGACATTAAAATATCCCTCTTACCCCATAAGTTGTGTTCGGATTAATTATTGATATCTGGTTGTCCCCACCATCAGCACTGTATGCTGCAAATATACTGGTCCCTTCAGGATGCCATGATAAATCTTCTGGCCACCTCCTCTGCTTTGGGGACAGGCATTCAGTGGCACTCATGATAGACGCATCTGATCTGCACAGAGCATCACAAACATAATGTACAAAACCAAAGATCCATATGACTATTGCCTGGGAAAGTATTCACAGGAGAGATGGTCGGTTGACAGTGCACAGGGATGGAATCTCTAGAAAGTGGTTTTTTTATATATAAATGGAACTAAGCCGTTTTCCGGAAACACGATTATGTTACTCCATGCAGAGAACTAGAAGAAAAACAGGCCCTCCAATAGAATAAAAACATTCTTGGTTCTGAATTTTTTACACAGATTGAGCATTAGGCTAGGGAAACTTCTTAATGATATATATATATATATACAGGGAGGATACCAAAAAGCATTCAGCAGAACAAATAACCAAACAAGAAATCCAGCCAACAAAACCTACAACAATAGATCAAGACTACAACCGACAATGATTTATACATTCAAGACACTGCTCTTCATCAACAAGATAGTGTTGATTTGGTCCCTAATCTTTACACCCAAAATGGTAGAATTAGTGTTATCCTATATGATTTACTTTCTAATCTCACCTATATGGCACTTGGCATAACAATAACACGTTATAAATATTTTGACTTTTTGTCGAGCTCAATATCACTTTTCATTCTCCGCTTATGCGTTCTCCTACCTATTAGTAATATCATCATCACTCACAAAAATAAACAAATTGAGAAGAAGAAAAATCCTGTAAAAAATTTACCCTTTTCCGTGTAGTTGCCACAAGTTGACGACTCCATCCAGCGCACTGAGACAATATAACATGATGGAAGTAAGAACTAACATGAAAAAGAGAGAAATACTAGGGAAATCAATCTCAAAAGACACTTCAGAGACTTACTTCACTACAACTGAAAAAACACAAAAAGGCTTAGGCATGGATTACAGTTCATTGGTCATATGAGGGACTCAACCACAAGATTGTATGTAGAAACTACAAAAGAACAACCAAAACTGATTTCCAAGTTTTGGCACCATCATGCATCCAGAAAAGAAACAATAGCATGGTTTAAATATACAGATCACAAAAATTAACAAAAAATGGCATGACCTAGGGGTCTTTAGAGTTCAACTCAACACAATCAATGCAACTGATAAGATATTAACAAGCTTTTCATAGCCAAAATTGCAACTCCCTCAAGAGGAGCATAAGCAACAAGAGAAAGACACACCCTCCTCAACCAACAGTATCAACGAATGAAAAAAGAGAATTTTCACACACATATAAAAGCAAATAAGTCAGACAGCAAGCATACAAGGATAGAGGACCTGGTCATGAAGAGATTGTTGTTTACAGGGCATAAAATCAAGCTACGCAGCTTTCTTTTGTGTCGACCAGGGATATGCATGCTGGCTTTACAGTCGATCAAGCAAGGAGAAGACTGCCTCTTTATAAAACGTATCACTTCATTATGTTCCTTGGACTCTGGGAGTCAAGACAGTATATGAAAAAATAAGAAAAATGGGATAATTAGTGAATTATGGAAAAAGCATACGGGCATATAACTGGACATGATAATCCAACAGTCTTATGCAACCTGTGGCATTAACACGAATTTTCCTCTTCGCCCCAGAGGTTTGGGATTTAGTTGGGAGCAGCTGAGAATGCAAGTTCTCCTCCTTTGGCTTCCGGTCAGCATGACTCCATTGGGCCACATCAACTTGTGACTCGAGCCCTGATGAAATTACAAGTTGTGTTTTTCTTTTGGGCTGATTTTGAGAGGATACCTTTCCAGTCTGGATTGGACTAACTGATCGGCGTTCCTCTTTAATGTTCCTGAGAGAAAATCCAATAGATTCTCGGGGCAAGCTGCCTTTTTTCCGGCGCCGAAGACGTGCCAGTTTGGATTGTGAATCCTTTAATCTCGCCTCAGATTCTTGAAACTGTATACGATAGTTAAGCAACAAATTATTTTGTGTAGAAAAATGGATGAAAACACTAACCACAATATAATGTGTTCAGCGTTTCTCAAAGGCATAACTAGTAATCGAAATGATAGCTCATTTGAAAGGACTCGGATTAGTGTTTTGACATTAGCGAGTAAAGGAGGCGGAAGTTTCAATGATATGAGGCGGCAAACGAAAAAACAAGCCCGAGAAATGATGTACTCATCTTATCCCTAATTGAAGTATGAACAAGGCACGGAAGAGGACTAGGTCTAAACGAAGACAAACTCATGTGATAAATTGGTACGGAAAGCGAAAAGCAAGTACGAATTGAGTTGCAGGGAGGAGCAAGAAAAATGAGAGATAATGACCTACCTGAGTGTTGTAATAGGAGATGCGTTTACGATTATGTTCAACTTCTTTGGCCCGATGCTCGATCAGAGCAATCAAGGCTTCTTCTTCGACTTCGCTGTAATCTTCGCCTGGATTGAGGGTGGCTTCTTCGTCCGCCATGGACTCCTCTCAAATCCCAACTCGCACCCTCTATTTCGTCTTTTCGCCTTTCCGAGGCGCAACTCTCTCTCTCTCTCGCTGTCTTCTCTTTTTGGCCGCACTTCTGATCAAATGCAGTCGCACACTCGCACTATTTATTATTACTCGTAGTAAGTATTAAAAAAATGACCCTAAAAATTCGTGGGTAGAAAGAAAAGGAAAGAAATATAAAAATTGAAAAATTATGGAAAGGGTGAGAAAAGTCGAGAGGAATTGTGAGGATTTAAAGAAATAATTAATTATATATATATATATATATATATATATATATATATATATATATTCTTTCCTTCTCTAATAGAGTTGTATTTCCGTAATAAAAGTTTATAGTTTGATTTTTTAGATTTCATTTTCTCTCATTTGCTCACCAATTGCCTGTTTATTTTCTTATGATTTCCTAATTAAACCTCTCTCATTAATTTATCCGAAAAAACGCAATAAAGATACTCTACTTCACTTAACACACCACTTTTATTTTAGTTTAAAATATATCTTTAAAAAAATTTTAAAATTATATTCACATTTTAAACAACTATATTTATATATTTATAAACTTTTACTTTGAAAAAATATGCTTTACGATTTTTTTTAAATTAAATAGATAATTTTTTGCAAAATCTATTTTAAAATTTTTCAAAATAAAAATTTTCAAGATAAAAGTTTAAAAACATATAAATATAGTTTTTTAAAATGTGAATATAATTTTTAATTTATTTTAAAGATATATTTTAAATTACAATAGCTTTGTTGTGTATAAAATGGTGTACATAGTGAAGTAGAAGATCTTAATTGGAAAAAATGTTTCTTTCTAGTAAAAAATTGAGGAAACGTAGCTTTGTTAGGTTTTTTTAGTAATTATATATACCCTTTAATTTTTGTTTTAAGTAATTATACCTTTTAGTGTGGATATTACATAAATACCCTTGAAGTAATTTAAAAAAAAAATTAAATCGATAAGTTTAATGTGTCTCATATGTCTACAGACCAAGGGATTGTAAAGGGATAAAATCATTCCTGCCTCCGCTCTTCGTAAAAATCAAGGTTCACCTTGCTTCAAGATATAATTAAGATAAGAACATTTATTTAAAAAAACTCTAGCCGAGCAAAAAAAACAAAAACCAACTTTGAGTAAAAACCTAGCCGCCACCGGTTCACCCACAAAATGGCACCCGTACACTCACAAAATCCATTGCCCGACCTACGCGGATGACTCCTAACCGCCCTGGCTTGCCTCACCAGCGAAGTGCCCCTGAAAGCCCGTTCCTCTCTGATCCTGGTTGTGGTGGGCCTCTACGGCTCTGACGAATCGACCCTCCTCGACCTCTTGGCCATCCACACCTCCCTTACTTCGAAGCCCTCCTCCTCAACTCCTCCCTCATCGCCACCCTCTCCAACTGCTGCAAGCTCGCCGTTAGGGCTATGCATCGGTCTAAAACCTAATCGAATCGGGCCTAACCGAACCGAAAATCTCAAATCTTCAAATTGAAAGCATTAGGTTCGGTTCGGGTATTTGTCGGTTTGATTTGTGTTCGGTTCGGTTTTAACCTAATTAAACCGAATTTTAGAAAACATTATGTTGCAAATTTTGAGAGGGTGAAGACTATGAAGTTGAGTGAATTCAATGAATGGGGGAGTGAGAATTGAGAGAGAGGAGACACGCCCATTGTATTATTTAATATTTTACTCTTTTTCTGATTTTTTAAATATTATTTTACCATATAAATTACTGTATTATTTTTAATAAGGAAAAAATATTTTAAATAATTCAAAGTATTACTTAAATTTGGTTTAACACAAACCTGACGATGTCATAGAAAATAGACCTATTAATCAACAAGGATATGACATTATAAATAGACCACCCAACGCAAAAGACATCTGGCCCTCTACTAGATTCATCGCGAGTAGAATGTTTGGTCGGACCCCGACCCAACTCGACACCCTAAGTTTCCTTAGTCTAATAGCATCGCGATTAAATGTAAGCATAAGTGGAATCCACAACAGGGCCCACAAGTACCTCGTGGCCCTTCGGGACCCAAACGAGCAACTCGCTGGTTAAGCACCTCTCCTCTAACAGTGCCACGTGTAATGCCTAGTTCCCTAGCGTGAGAGCATGCGTTACACGTGTCTCCTGTTAAAACCACGAGGTCGCTAGCAAGCTGCGCGCTCGCTTGACCTCCGTATAAATACCTCCATCCAACCCCCAAAAAACGGATCCGATTCAAGAGAAAAGAAGAAGAGCTCTGAATATCTCCCTGACCTAAAACCCCCGGAGTTGAGTTCTTGAGGTCTTTGATCGGAGAATAACGTTCTTGGAATAAGAACATCATCTAACTACCTTAAGAGGATGACGATTGAACAGTAAATTATCTCCTCGCGAGCCAAACGCATCACCCAAATCGCTTGAATCCATAATGATAACTCCACTCCCTTTGATGAAAATCGGAATCAGTTTCAAAGGCTTTGACAGACAGTTTGTGTCAAAGGTCTTGAAGCTACAGGCTTTGACAGACAGTTTATGCTCGAATATTATTATATGTTATTATATGCTTCCAATGTATTATTATATATGCACTAACATTTCAGGAAGCTTTTTGAATAATATCTCCTTCCTTGAGCTGAATAACGTGGAGAATAAAATCGGAGATCATGGCGTCAGAGTTTCCATGAATAGAAGATTGTGTAGCCAAGCGTTGGAGAATATTCCTTCCTTAAGTGGCGCTGATGATCTTCACTATATAAAGGAGATGAAGAAGAGAGAGAGGACTGACGTACATTCACGAATATCATTGCACAATCAGCCCTCAAGTTTACGATCTCTCTTCAGCGTGTTCTCTCTGCTTGTTCTTAAGAGTCTTATATTTTGTTTCAAAGCATTTGAGAGCTACACAGTGAGCTTATAGGATATATTCTGAGAGAGTGTTATACTCGAGAGTTTATAACTCAGGAAGTGGGCACTAGGCTATTGATTCTCGAGAGTAAGAGGATTGTACTAGATATCTGAGAGAGGTGGGGCTCTTCTAGATTGGTCTAAGACTCCAAGGGAACGTGAGTTGACTAGATTGCAATTGTAAAGGAGAGAGGCTTCTCGGTGAGCTATTAGGATCCTAAGCTTTGTGAATCAATAAAGCCTGTTGAATCCTAGGGTTGTGGAAGAACTCTAGGCGGGGACGTAGACCAAGTTTGTACCGAACCTCGTAAACAACTCATCGAGTCCTTTACTTATTGCTTTACCTTATTTCCGCATTTGGTTCGTACTGTTTAACTTTGTGATTCAGGTTTTCGAAGAAAGACTAAGTCTAATCTCAAAGGATTTTGCACGAGCATCAAAAGTCTTGAGAATCTGCGAAAAACCGGCATACTCTATTCAACCCCCCCCTCTAGAGTATCTTTACATTACTTTGTCTTACATTATCGAACCTTCAATTGGTATCAGAGCTTTACTCGCTGCTTTCGATTTAACAATCTTGTGAGTTTTTGATCATGTCTGGTGAAGCAAGCGGAGGATTTGCACAGGGAAGGTCTACCATTAGACCACCACTCTTGATAGGATGTTGGGTGATCAACAAAGTTCTCTAAACAGAAGTGGTATTGGTTACAACCCGAGGTTTTTAAAAAAGCAACACATTACCACTTTTGTGAAGGTAAAAGGAAGCAGAACCTCTCCTATATGTCACCACTGTGCGAGAAAGGGACATGTAAGGGAGACCTGCCCCTATAGAAGAAAGGATCCTCATATTATTCGAAATATATTTCCTATTCACTTGAGAAAAGAACAGATAACGCAAGTTTGGGTCCCCAAAGGCACTATTTTACCAAATATGGTTTATCCCAATAAAGGATCTAAATTTGCTCACTGGTCTAGCCACAGAGGTTGGTGTTTGTTTTGTAGGAGATCACCAAGGTGAAGAAGCAAAAATGGATTATTGATAGTGGATGCTCGAGGCATATGAGTGGGAAGAGTTCTCTCTTTCATGATCTAAAGGAGAAATCCACAGGAACAATCACTCTTGGTGACAAAGGAAAATGTGACATCGTTGGTATTGGTAGCGTTGGGAGTGATTCCAACCATAGTATTAAGAATGTCGATCTTGTGATTGGGTTAAAGTATAATTTGCTTAGTGTTTCTCAATTATGTGATAGTGGCAATAATGTCAGATTTAACAAGAAAAGATGTCTAGTATGCAGAGAAGATACAAGTGAAGTTATACTGATTGCATATCGTTAGAACAATATATATACTGTGAATGCTGATCAAGTGGCACAAGGAAGCTTAACCTGTCTAAAGGCTTTGACGGACAATCCATAGCTCTGGCACAGGAGACTCGGTCATGTGAGTCCACATACACTACAGAAGCTTGTGTCCAAAGGGCTTGTAAGAGGGCTACCTGAGATGGACTTCAAAGGTATTGATATGTGCAATGCATGCACACGAGGTAAACAAACACGTAGCTCTTTCAAACCCAAAAAAGGTTGTAAGTTCTTCTAGACCCCTTGAACTTTTACATATGGATTTATGTGGTCCTATGCGAGTCAAATCTCCCAATGGTAAAAAGTACATGCTTGTTGTTGTTGATGATTTTTCTAGATATACTTGGGTTGCCTTTTTAAAAGAAAAATCAGAGGCCTTATTTGAGTTTTCAAAACATTGTAAGGAGTTGCAAACTTTAAGAAACGAGCCCATAGTGTCAATTCGGAGTGATCATGGTAGGGAGTTTGATCAATTTCAGTTTGATTTGTTTTGTGCTAAGTATGGCATCTCCCATAACTTTTCTGCTCCTAGGACATCTCAACAAAATGGGGTTGTGGAACGAAAGAACCGCACCCTAGAGGATATGGCCAGGACTATGCTTTAAGAAAATGCATTACCTAAAACCTATTGGGCTGAAGCTGTTAACACAGCTAACTATATTTTGAATCGTTGTCTTATTCGTTCCATCTTAAAGAAAACTCCTTATGAACTTTTCAAATGCTGCAAACCACTTATATCTTATTTTAAACCCTTTGGCTGTACTTGTTTTGTTCATAACAATGGAAAAGATAACCTTGGGAAATTTGATGCGCGTAGTGATGAAGGTATATTTCTTGGCTACTCCACAAGTAGAAAAGCTTATAGAATCTTCAATAAAAGGACCCAGTTAGTTGAAGAAAGTATACATATTATATTTGATGAATGCAATGACGGTTCTTTGAGTGAAAGTGTTGCAGATATAGATCTTAACATCCATGCAGAGAACGAGGAAGGTGATGATGCTGCTACCAAGAACACAGAGAAGAGGAACATGCAGGAACAGATTCTCAACACTGAAGAATTGGCCCAAGGTGTTGAAGATTCGTCCAAAGCCCTTGGTGTCCAATCCAACAGTGTTGAAACGTCAGAAACTGCTGAAACTGAACCTAATAGGACCACGGAGTCAGATGTACCATAAATCAATCTTGCTGGTGTGACGAATCAAGGAGCTGAGACCAACAAAAGAAAATTCAAATACTCCTCATCACACTCATTAAAGGATATCATTTCTGACCCTACATCTAGTGTTCAAACTCGTTCTAAACTTAAAGATCTTTGTGCTTTTCACACGTTTGTTTCTCTTATTGAACCAAAGAAGGTAGATGAGGCCCTTCAAGAGCCAGATCATTGCTATGCAAAGTGAGCTTAACGAATTTGAATGGAACAAAATCTAGACCTTGAAGCTTAGACCAAAGCATTAATCAATCATTGGCACACGATGGGTATTTCGAAACAAGCTAGATGAGAATGGTAAGATCGTGAGGAACAAAGCAAGGCTTGTTGCTCAAGGCTACAATCAAGAGGAAGGTATTGACTACGAGGAGACCTTTGCTCCCGTAGCCTGGCTTGAAGCCATTCGCATTTTATTAGCATTTGCATCTTTTATGAGCATAAAGTTATATCAAATGGATATCAAGTGTGCTTTTCTTAATGGTTTCTTAGAAGAAGAAGTTTATGTGGCTCAACCCCCAGGCTTTAAAAGTTCGGAATTTCCTAATCATGTTTATAAACTTGACAAAGCGCTTTATGGTTTGAAACAAGCCCCAAGAGCTTGGTATGAGCGCTTGTCAAAATATCTTTTAGAAAATTATTTTAAAAGGGGGTTGATCGACAAGACTCTTTTTATCAAGACCAAAGGAAAGGACATTTTGGTTATTCAAATTTATGTTGATGGTATATTATTTGGTGCTACTAACACATCTTTGTGCAAGGAATTTTCTGACATTATGTGCAGTGAATTTGAGATGAGCTTGATGGGTGAAATCAACTTCTTTTTGGGATTACAAGTTCATCAATCCAAGAAAGGGATCTTTGTCAACCAAAGCAAGTACACTAAGGATCTCTTGAAGAAATTCAAGATGGATCAATCCAAAGCAGCCAAGACACCCATGAGCTCAACATTATCTCTAGATCAAGACAAGACTGGGAAGAGTGTCAATCAAAAGGAGTACCGAGGAATGATTGGATCTTTACTATATCTCACAGCTAGTAGACCTGACATCATGTTTAGTGTTTGCATGTGTGCTAGGTTTCAAGCTGATCCTAAAGAATCTCACCTCGTGGCTGTGAAGAGGATCTTTCGATATCTCAATGGCACTAAGGAGCTTGGACTATGGTACCCAAAGCAAACGGATTTCACATTAATCGGGTATTCTGATGCAGATTTTGCAGGCTATAAGGTGGATAGAAAGAGCACATCAGGATGTAGCCAATTCTTAGGAGCATCCTTGATCAGTTGACATTCAAAGAAACAAAACTCAGTTGCTCTATCCACTGCCGAAGCCGAATACATAGCAGTTGGAGCATTTTGCTCCCAAATCCTTTGAATAGCTCAACAAATGAGAGATCTTGGCATCAACCTCAAAGGCATTCCCATTAAGTGTGACAACACAAGTGCCATATCAATCACACAGAATCCTGTTCAGCATTCAAGGACAAAGCATATTGATGTAAGGCATCATTTCATTAGAGACCATGTCGAAAAAAGGTGATGTGTCCATATCTTTTATTTCAACTGATTACCAATGGGCTGACATTTTTACTAAGCCTTTGGCAGAGGACAGGTTCACCTTCATTAGACGTGAGATTGGAATGCTTAACAGGGATGCACTTTCGTAGGGGGAGCTTTCCCTTTACGAAAGATAAATTCTACTCGGTGTCAAGATCCTTGAACCTCATTTCAAAGGTTGTGAACTGAACAGTAGAGTACATATAACGGTTCAGATATTTGGTTGATATCTTATTAGATATTTGATCAAATATGGTTTTAATGGATTTTAACCTTCTTTATATGTTACCTATTTTATTTTCGGAAAAATCCTTTTAATTTATCCGAGTATAGTTTATTTGTGGATATTATTTTAAAATCGGATAAATCTTTTCTTGCCTTTAAGAATTGAAAGGATCTTTTTAAAATTTGAATTTTTGGTGACTGTTTTTACCCTCCTCCCTTTGTTGAAAGACAAAAAGGGGGAGATGATCTGCTGATGGTTTTGACGTTAAGACTGCTGTGAACCAAAGGTCTTGGAGGACCTTGTTTTGTTTTTGGTTGGATGTTTTTCATGATAAAATTATGATCCAACATTTGTCTAACCCATGCAGGTACTTAGTTCGATTTTGCTTATGATATATCTGCTTGACTAAGTTGCAGGGATGCACAAGTTTTGTCTTTCATCAAGGGGGAGATTGATAACTCCACTCCCTTTGATGAAAATCGGAATCAGTTTCAAAGGCTTTGACAGACAGTTTGTGTCAAAGGTCTTGAAGCTACAACTATGTTGATGAAACACAAAACCTGTTCTCTATGTTATTATGCTCGAATATTATTATATGTTATTATATGCTTCAAATATATTATTATATATGCACTAACATTTCAGGAAGCTTTTTGAATAATATCTCCTTCCTTGAGCTGAATAACGTGGAGAATAAAATCGGAGATCATGGCTTCAGAGTTTCCATGAATAGAAGATTGTGCAGATAGCCATGATCAGCCAAGCGTTGGAGAAGATTCCTTCCTTAAGTGGCACCGATGATCTTCACTATATAAAGGAGATGAAGAAGAGAGAGAGGACTGGCGTACATTCACGAATATCATTGCACAATCAGCCCTCAAGTTTACGATCTCTCTTCAGCGTGTTCTCTCTGCTTGTTCTTAAGAGTCTTATATTTTGTTTCAAAGAATTTGAGAGTTACACAGTGAGCTTATAAGATATATTCTGAGAGAGTGTTATACTCGAGAGTTTATAACTCAGGAAGTGGGCACTAGGCTATTGATTCTCGAGAGTAAGAGGATTGTACTAGATATCTGAGAGAGGTGGGGCTCTTCTAGATTGGTCTAGGACTCCAAGGAAACGTGAGTTGACTAGATTGCAATTGTAAAGGAGAGAGACTTCTCGGTGAGCTATTAGGATCCTAAGCTTTGTGAATCAATAAAGCCTGTTGAATCCTAGGGTTGTGGAAGAACCCTAGGCGGGGACGTAGACCAAGTTCGTGCCGAACCTCGTAAACAACTCATCGAGTCCTTTAATTATTGCTTTACCTTATTTCCGCATTTGGTTCGTACTGTTTAACTTTGTGATTCAGGTTTTCGAAGAAAGACTATGTCTAATCTCAAAGGATTTTGCACAAGCATCAAAAGTCTTGAGAATCTGCGAAAAACCGGCATACTCTATTCAACCCCCCCCCCCCCTTCTAGAGTATCTTTACATTACTTTGTCTTACATTATCGAACCTTCACATAAGTATATAATCTGATCGTCACCCTTCTCAACTAAGGCTTGCTGGTATTTTAAGACATTTTGTCGTCATGATGAGGTAATAAGTATAGGTGAAATTCATTGATCGCGTCATTGGCGCCGTCTGTGGGAACCTTTCACGATGAGAGGTTCCGCGTATCTATACGCCCTTTTACATTACGCTTTACTTATTGTCATTTCTTATTATTCATTATATTCTTCATTTTTTCTTTTTTTTTTCCCATTAAATCCAGTTTAAATTAATGAACATGCCCTATTGTTTACTTTTAATACTAACAAATTTTGCAGAAATCATGAATTTTACACTGTTCGGCGAAGAGTTTGGAAACCAGCACCATGATGTCGAAGAGACTGACGGCCTCAGCCTCAACCATCCCCCCAACGAAGAAGCTCGACACCACAACGACGAAAACATCCCTCAACCACCTCCTTGGGACGCGGCTCAGCCTCCTCTATTTGCCCCTATGGAATGTGGGGTGGTTACCCCACGTATCAATTCTTCGCGGGGAATTACCCACAGAATCCATATTTTGGCCAACAAGCGAACGGGATGCCCTTCTAGCACGATCCCCATGTCCACTATCAACAGCAGGGTCCCGTGTCTACAACGGTCAACCACTTCCCTATTCCTACTGACGGCCCTGTTGAACAAAAATGCGCGAATGATTGTAAAACATATTTTATTTAATTTTCTATAATTTGAATTCGACCCCTTTTGGTTATCCTCTTGATTCGAAGTCATATTGACACCAAGACTTGAATGGTTTTGGTGATTTGGGCTGCACCCGAATTTTAACGGGTTGCCTACGTATCTCTTGGAAGAGAATCAAGCCTTACGTAGTTCAGAGTGTTTGAATTGATTTTATTTTTTTGGTTTTGGTGATTGAACCCGACGAGCTTGAGCTTTTGGTCGGGTGTCCTACGTACCCGTTTGGAACGGGATCAAACCATCCGTAGTTCTTTTATGAACCAATTATTTAATTTGGTTGGACTTTGACCTCGTATTCATTGAAAAGTGAATTTAGAGGTTGACGACTGTACCCGATATATTTTTAGTATTTAATATCGGGTTACCTACGTAGCCGATAAGCGGCGTCAAGTCTTTACGTAGTTCTTTTAAGGACAGGTTTAATTTGATTTGAGATGGACGACTGAATCCAATATATATTGAATTTTAATATTGGACTTCCTACGTAACTCATAAAAGAGCATCAAGTCTTCACGTAGTTCTTTTTAGAACTCATTTGAATTTGGGGTATTTGATTTAGGGCTTTGACTCCGCTTTCTTTTTCCTCGTTTAGAAGTCAGTTTTGAGATCGACCCACTAGAATAAATTGGCGATGAAATTTTACGAGTTTAACTTTATAATTTTGTTAAACCCAATTTCTAATTTGTGCCAATTATATTGTTTATACTTTAGTGGGCAGGTTTTGTAATTAACTGAATTTTATTACAAATTCAAAGGGCTCGTTCCTCTTTCCTTTTTCCTTGTTTTAATTTTTTTTTTGACGGGCTCGCATATACAAAATATATATGTATTGTAGCTATAGCCCCTTGTTTCATTTCAACCCTGACCCAAGTGTAGAATGAAGCCCAAGCTCAAATAGATCCAACAGCAAATCGGGTCAATCTTATATTTTGTTCGTCAACCCGAGTCCGAATTCCCTATACGTTTTTTTTTTAGATGAGGCACTGTTTTTTTTTTTTTTTGTTTTTCTTTTGTCTCCTTCCTTGCCTAGCGCTAAACGAGGAGCAAATCGGGAGGAACGCAGCCTCAAGCCTTCAGAGGAAGGAGACGAGCGGAGCGAAGGCGGCGCGAGGGCAGAGCTAAGGCGGCGCGGGGGCGGAGCGAAGGCGGCGTACGAGCTGTGCGCATCCCGCTTTGCCGCTGCGAATCGAAGCTCTCAGGTATGCTTTAGAGTTTTTTTTTTAATGCGAATTTCAACCGAAATTTCATGTTGAATCCGGTTGTGGGATGATTTCTGGCTTGGATTTTGGATCCTCATGAGAATCCCCTTTCAATTCAGTACTTGATTTTAACACTCGAATAATTTTTCCCCAAAATGCAATTTTAGGGTTTTTTTTTATTTTGAAAATCTCCCTCAAATTTCATGTTCGATCTGCTCTCTAGATGATTCTTGGTCTAAACTTTAGATTTTCTCATGACTCTTCTTTCAATTCACCTGATTTTTCCCTAATTGTGATTTTAGGGTTCCTACTTTGTGCGATTTTGGGGCTTGTCGAATTCAAGTCGGCCAGTAAAGAACGTGGAGATCCCGACGTTGATCGACTGCACGAAAGAGGAACGCAGCAGGCGAAATTAGGTATACTCAATCTCTCCCAAAGCCCTTAAACTCAATAGTTGAGTTAGTTCTTGTTTCCAGAAACTTTGCCCTTCAGATTCTCACTCAAACTTGTCTTCTGATTGAGATACTGAATAATTATCTGTGCTTTTTATCTTGCTTGAAATTTGCAATTTTGGGGATTTTGGTTTAGAACCGCCGGGGGAGAAGACAGGCTGTATATATTTCCTGGCTTGTGATTTGATGATTTTTTTTGAAACCTATCAGTTTGCCATGGTGACTCCTGGCTTGATCAGGAATTTAATTTGATGTTGTCTTGCTTGTTTGGCTGGCTTGAGTTGATTTTTTTTTAGCCCTCTCTTTTCTTTCTTAATTCTAATTTCATCATATGGCTGCAGTAAATTTGCTTCCTTTTCGTTGGCTTGAAACTGTTTGCGATCTGTTTGCAATTTGTTTGCTTAATTTAGGACCAACTGAGCATCGTTTCGCCTCTGCAAGGTTTAGACTCCTTTAGGTGTCAATTTAGACTTGTCGAAAGGCCTGGTTTGCTTAGTGTAATTTGACATTGAATTTATTTGGTCTTTGCTGATGCCACTTATATTTTGCTTGCTTGGCCTTATTTTGCCAGTACCCTCTTTTATTTGATTGAGAGTTTTCCTGGCTTAGTTTACCCAGAAAATTTGCTTTCTTGGATTTCAACTGCATCATTGTCATGGTTATTTGCAATTGAATTGCTTTCTTTAGCTTGTTCGAGAGGGTGATTTGTGTGAAATTGAACAGACAATATGTTCAGTTTCTTCTTAGTGAGTTTTTTTTCTTTCTTTTATCACCAATTGCTGCGTGTGTATTGTTGTCTTTCTTTGAGTTTTCTTTGAGTTACTTTGAACTGGTAATTTATCCAGAAAATCTGTTCTTTGTTTCCAGAAAATCTGCTCTCCATCTCTTTACTTCCAATTTCATTATGGCTGTACCAAGATCGTTTCTTTTGTCTGTTTGGAACTTGTTTGCGACTTGTGTGATGCTGATTTCGCCAATTTGAAATAGTTTAGAGAAATTTCAGCAGCATCCCGCCCTCTTTTAGGGCGGTTCGATGATTCCGAAACCCAGGCCACGAGAAAAGCTCGTAAGGTTTTCAAGGGCGGGGTTTCGAGAATCGATTTTGGCAGCATATCAGCTTGATTTAGGGCAGTGTGATGACTCTGAAACCCAGGCCACGAGAAAAGCTCATAAGGTTTTCAAGGGCGGGGTTTCAAGAGTCGATTTTGACGATCCTTTGCCTTGCTTGAGAGTGATTTGACGACCCCGAGACCCAGGCCGCGAGAAAAGCTCGTAAGGTTTTCAAGGGCGGGGCCTCGGGGTCGATAGGAACCCCCACTTAGAGCGAGAGAACTACCTTCTTCTTCTTTTCTTCTTGTTGTTGGTGTTTGCGTGCTTTGTTGTGCACCTTTCTTTCTCTGCTGCTTTTTTTTGCCGTATGTGTTTTTTTTTCTTTTTTTCTAGCATCTGTGCTCCTCTTTTCTTTAACCCTAGTCCTAGCCTCTTTTATAGGGAGAAGGAGGAAGCCCAGGATAAGCTTGTTTCCTTATAGGATATATTTTTTTCCTTTAAGATAATATCTTATGGATGATCTGTTTGTTCCTTTTTAAGACAAAATCTCATTTCAAGAGATCACACACATATTCACCCGCACAAGCCTTGATCTCTGACCTTTTTGCTACTGCTGATTTCCCTTTCTTTTTTATTTATAGATATGGATAGATTATTTTATTTATCTACTCATTTATCTATTTAACAGATTTCTTTTGGGTAGCCACGTGCTTGTGAGAATGATGAAATTGAAGAGGTTGGGCTTGCTTTGGGCTGCCCTCTAGTTTGAAAGGCCCAGGTGAAGACAAATCTCATATCTCTGCTGATTCCTTTTAGCTATCTCTTTATTTATTTTACCAATTTTCTTTTCTCAAGAATATTTTACATCTTCTTGATGTTGTTTATCTTCACCCATCAATTGCTTACTTAGTTTTCAGCAATGGGCCGAGCCGCTGTTCTACTCCTGCAGATTTGAACAAAGAGTCGAGCCAGCGTTGAATTCTCGAGAAACTCGCCACCAAGTGACGGATTTGCGCTCAACAGTTCAACTTTTATTATTATTTTATTGTATGCTCAACTACTGTATTAAATTTGTATACTACAGTTATGAGCTTCTAGCACGCTAAAATGGTGTATTTGATATGTAACACATTTTGCGCACTCTTTACTTGTTTGTAATTATTGTTAACCAACTCGTATTCGTGTTTAATATATAAAGCATCACATGAAATCTTTCTCGACAACAATTTCATGAGCTCACATAATAATGTTTAAATAAACACGAAATTTACCCCCAAACAGATGCCCCCGAACTTTGAATTTGCGAGAAGCATGTCGAACAGATTCAAAGTTCGCCCTCAACCTCTTGACCTTATTCGATTAGGCACTTGAGGAGGAACAATGTGAAGCTCATATGGGGCGCTTTATCCTGAACAAGCGTAATTTTCGCGCGACGATCAACGTGTGTTTGATCATCGTTGACCAACCTCGAGACAGTACACTTGTATTCCCATTGAAAGGGGGAGATTGGTGTTGTTTTTGTTTTTGGGGCTGCATCCAGCATTCTTAACTAGCTAGACTGCCTACGTACCCTCTTCATGAGGGATCAAGCTGTTCGTAGTTCATTTGAGCACCCTTTTCTTCACATATTCGACAGGGTGCTTCGGTTTCGGACTAACTTCAAGTCCATCATTTCTCTCTTTTTATTTAACTGGGATTTTTTTTTACCGCATCACTCAAATTGTTTGGGCCCACCTTCTAGGAAGGGTTTCCCGAACACTTTGACTATCATCTGCGAACCCATATTTTTTTTTTACGCGACTGAATTTGACATATTTTGGTTGTCAAACGTCCTACGTACTCCTTATTGGAGATCAAGTCGTGACGTAGTTCTGGGCACTTTCACTCTCGAGGCTTTACGTGAAATATTTCTTCACGAATTTTCCATTCACGCAGGAGTATACCACTTCACCTTCGACATTTGAGAGTTCATATGCCCCTTTAGGGAAAACTTTGGTCACCACATAAGGACCTTCCCATTTTGCTTCAAATTTGCCTTGAGATTTTCGGTTGATCACAATTGGTCGCCTGATGGTAAGGACCAAGTCACCAATACCGAATGAGCGAAATTTGACCCGTTTATTGAATGCCCCAGCCACTTGGGCTTGGTAGATTTCCAATTTTTGTTGTGTTGCTAGCCGATGCTCATCCAATGCTTCGAGTTCGGCCAGACGGATCTTGACATTCTCTTCCGGGTCGGTGAGCTGAACTGCAACTCTGAGAGATGGCAACTGAATTTCTAAGGGTAAAACAGCTTCAGACCCAAAGACCAGGTTGTAAGGCGTACAACCAGTCGATGTGCGTGTTGTTGTCCGATAAGCCCATAGTGCCTCCGGTAGCCGTTCATGCCAATCTCTTTTGGATTTTGACACCATCTTCTTTAGGATCTTGCATAGCACTTTATTAAATGCTTCGGCTTGACCATTTGATGACGGGTTATAGCTCGATGAGAAGCTATGCTTAAACCCAAACTTCTCGCTCAACTTCACCAACATCTGATTTTTGAAGTAGAGAGCGTTGTCGGAGATGATTTTTGAAGGAACTCCATATCGATAAATCAAGTGAGTCCTTATGAAGTTAGCGACCTCCTTAGCTCCCACTTCCTTCAATGGTATGGCTTCGGCCCATTTCGAGAAGTAATCTGTAGCAGCCAAGATATATTGGTGCCCTCGAGAGGACGATGGATTTATACACCCTACAACATCGAGACCCCATGCATTAAATGGCCATGACAAAGTAGTCGGGTGCAACAATTGAGGAGGCTGATGTATGAAGTCGCTGTGAATTTGGCAAGCATGGCAAGCTTTAGAGAAATCCATGGCATCCTTCACCATTGTTGTCCAATAATAGCCCAATCGTTTGATTTGATTAGCTAATTTTGGACCGACTTGATGGGCTCCGCATACCCCGGCGTGGGTTTCTGCGAGGATATATTTTGCCTCTTCATTTGACATGCATCTTAATAACATTCCATCGAATGTCCTTCGATACAAAGTGTCATTCTTAAGTAGGAACCTTGACACTCGCCTTTTAACATCCACTCTCTTTTTAGCATCATCAGGAAGGACTCCATGATGAAGATACTCAATGAGCGGTTGTCGCCAATCTGTTTCTTCCTCAACTTCATATACGGAAACGATATCCACCTCTTCGTTGGGCTCGACTCGCTCCAAAGCTGGCATTAGCAGATGTCGCTCTCCGATTGTAATCTTGATTTCTCTTTCACTTGGCAATGTCAGTGACGCGGCCAATTTAGCCAATGCATCTGCTTGGTCATTTTCGGACCTTGATATATGCACGACTTCTATCTGACGAAACTGGTGCATGAGATGCCTGGCTCTTTGATGCAAAAGAAGTAAATTTGTGTTTTTGACTTCATACTGGCCATTCAGCTGCTTGATTACTAACTGAGAGTCACCAAACACCTTTAATGGGTCAGCGTTCATCTCAAGAGCTACCTCTAGGCCAATGATGAGTGCCTCATACTCTGCCACGTTGTTTGTGCAGTTTTCTACAAGAGAAAATGAATAAGGCACTATTCCCTAGGTTGGGGTGATGAATACTATGCCCACTCCGGCCCCTCTTCTCTCTGCAGCACCATCAAAGTATAACTGCCAAGATTTTTCTTCTGTCATGAAGACTTCTTCATCTGGCAAATCATCCACTAACTCCTCATTATCGGGAGTAGGATGGGCGGCTAAGAAATCAGCTATGACTTGCCCCTTGACCGCCTTTTGAGGCACAAACTTGATGTCAAAGGGAGCCAGAAGCATAGCCCATTTAGCTAGTCTTCCTGGCAACACCGTCTTGGACAAAATGTATCGCAAAGGATCAGCTCTAGAGATTAATGTGATTTGATGAGACAAGAGATAATGTCGTAGCTTTTGGATAGCAAAGATCAATGCCAGACATATCTTCTCCATAGCAGGATAATTTAATTCTGCCCCAACCATCGTTTGACTGATGTAGTACAAGGCATTTTCCTTTCCTTCATCATTATTTTGGGCTAGCATTGCCCCTAACGACCGCTCAAGACTTGCGGTGTACAGGACTAAGGGTTTTCCCTGAACCGGTGCCATGAGAACTGGCGGGTCAGTCAAGTACTTCTTGATGCTGTCGAGAGCATTTTGACAGGCTTGGTCCCATATGAATGGAACATCTTTCTTCATCAACCTCAGAAAGGGATGAGACCTCCCCGTCAAATTTGAAATAAAACGCCGGATGTAGGCAAGTTTGCCCTGTAGACCTCGCAACTCACGAAAATTCCTCGGGGCTGGCATTTGCATGATTGCCTTGATTTTATCGGGGTCGATTTCTATGCCCCGTCCTCGAACAATAAAGCCAAGAAACTTGCCTGAAGTCACACCAAAGGCACATTTGAGGGGATTCATCTTCAATTGGTGTTTTCGCAACCTCTCGAAGATTCTCTTGAGATCATTCAAATGATCCTCTCTTTTCTTTGTTTTCACCACAAGGTCATCCACATAGCACTCAATGGTGTTGTGAAGCAGATCATGAAAGATCACCGTCATGGCTCTTTGATAGGTCGCTCCCGCATTTTTCAGACCAAAAGGCATCACTGTATAGCAATACGTGCCTAGAGGTGTTCGGAAAGCTGTTAGCTCTTCATCCTCGGGATGCATTTTAATTTGATTATACCCCGAAAAGCCATCCATAAAGGATAGAGCTTGAAAACCTGTGGTGGAATCAACCAATAACTCGGTTATCGGAAGAGGGAATTCATCTTTGGGACATGCTTCATTTAAGTCCCGAAAATCCACACAGATACGTAGCTGGCCGTTCTTCTTCTTGACAGGAACAATGTTTGCCAACCAGATTGGGTATTGGACCTCACGAATGAATCCAGCCTCAATGAGCTTGTTGACTTCAGCTTTAATTTGTACTGTTAGCTCGGGCCGAAAACGACGTTGAGCTTGCTTTACTGGCTTTTCCTCTTCGGAGACAGATAACTTGTGCATAGCCACCTTAGGATCCAAACCAGGCATGTCTTGATATCCCCAAGCAAACACATCCCTATATTCGTTGAGAAGATGCTCATATGATCCTCTTTCCTCTTCTGTTAGCAAAGCACTAACGAATACGGGCTTAGGATCTTCTGTAGTCCCTAAGTTGATTTCTTGCAATTTGTCAACTGTGGCTTGACCACCATCTTCCATTTCTGGCGGAGCAGGTTGGACCACATTAAGAAAATCCTGAGGATCTTCACTTGGTTCACTCCTTGTATAGGTCAACACCATATTTACTTCTTCTGTTTGAGCATCCATGGGATCCTCATCTTCGTAAGTGGAGGTTTCTGGCTCCTTATTCTTCAGCTTCCACTTTCTGGTCTTCTTGGTGTTGGCCCTCTTGTTTTTAAGCACGTTAACTTTTCCAAGCCTCTCGAACACAGAAGCTTTTGGAGCACATGTCCCAAGTCTTTCAAAAACTGTGACTCGAGGTGCATTTGTTGCGTCTTGTGAGAACATATTTTGCTCTGGCTTGTTAGAGTCATAGGCTCCAAGACTTTAGCAGACAATAACTCCCCCTCTTGAGAGATTTGTAAATCATCCATCGAGATCTCATTGAGGGATTTCCGCAAAGCTTTGCTTTTCAATAGCCGTCTTGTCGCCTTAACTTTGATGGCCTTATGATGCTTTGAAGAGGCTTGCTCTACTGGTGCCTTAGAAGACTCACTCTTGAACACCACCCTTACGTTTTCGTTTCCTTTACCTCCGAAATGTGTTTGAATGACCAACTTCTTCTTTGGAATGGATTGGTCGATTTTGCGGAGAGGACAAGTGTAGCTTGTCATTAGGGAGTGCATAGCCTTCTCTGCTGCACTCAATGGCTTCTGGCCGGGTTGTCTCTTATCCTTGGGTGTGTACTTGAATAACACCTTCGGACGTGTCTCTGGCTCTTCTCTTCTTCGGACAAGAGAGACCTTAGGCGGCGGGGACTCTTCTTGGGCCATTGCTCCCTTTTGAGGACTGACACTTTTACCCTCCTCTTTTGCTTCCACACGTGGATTGGAGTTAGAGTGAACAGTCTTGTAGAATTTGGCGTCTGCGTAATTAACGCTTTCACCTTGAAAAGGATCACTATCGCCACGGATAGTCCTTTCATTTCCGTTTTCATCGGTGTACTTCAAGCACTGATGAAGTGTAGAAGCAATCGACTTGCTGGCATGGAGCCATGGCCTCCCTAGTAAAGCGTTATAGGAGGTTCCAGCGTCAATGACATGGAAAAGAGCATCCTTGTAGAGATCATCCAGGACCACTTTCAAAGCAATGGCACCCAAAGCCTTTTGTCCCACCTGGTTGAAACCCTGAATGGTGAGCAATGTAGGCAAAAGATGATCGACGGTCAATCCCATTGCTTCCAAGACCCGTAAAGGTAATAGATTTACCGCAGACCCACAATCCAGCAGGATTCTGTTGATTTTTGCCTTTCCAATCATACCCGTGACATATAAGGGTCTATTGTGATCGGTGCTTCCTAATTAGAGGTCTCTGTCGGAGAACGTTATGGATGCCATGCATGAAGCACATTGAGATGGAGTGGGTAAAGTCACCTCATCAACCTCCGCTTGATCCACTTGATCTTTATAGTCTTCCGGATCCATGAGAGCTTGAATTAAGGCTTTCCTTAACTCGGGGGACATTTGCAACGCATCATATACACTTAAGCGTGCTGGAATGCGCTTTAAATGGCCGATTACATCGTACTTCACTTGCTCCTTGGGAGAAGCCTTACGAAGCAACATAGGTCTTCGCGGCACCACAACCCTTTGGGTAGATGCCCCAACTTCTTGGTCTTTTTGAGCCAACATGGGAGTTTCCTCTTCTACCGCCTCTTCAAAATTTATAGCATCTGAAGTCTCGTTGACAAGTGATCCCCTCCTTTTCCCTTTTTCCTTGGGCTTAGGAGGTAGCAAATTTTTTCCCGAACGAAGAGTAACTTCATCAGCCTCTAACTCTTCTTCCTCAACTTTTTCGGCCCATGTGGCCATGCAACATTGAACAATTTTTTCTTCCCAAAATAACTCCTCTTCGGAAAAATCATTTTCCAGGAGCTCTTTCGGAATAAAGTCCTTCAGAGTGATGATCTGGCGTATCGGCTAGATATACTCTTTATCAGAATCATCTTCTGATTTCTTGTCCTTCTTGTTCTTTTTCTTATTTTTCTTTTTGTTTTTCCTCTCGGGCTTTCTACCAATCATTCTAAAGTCCGTAGGTCTGCTGCGTCGGGCACTCCCTGGATGAGACTTCTTTCAACTTAGACAGATCTGCCATTCAGAACCATCCTCATCATCACTATCATGCGAGAGCGATTCTTCGATGTTTGACTGCATTAGGACCTCGTATAAGGTCGGGCGGCCTGGTTCATCCCTTGGCATGTCAGGATATGCCCATACAGTGCGCACTTTGTCACGCAGCTGAAATTGCACCGGGACTGCCTTCGGGGGTAGTGACACCATAGGGATGTCATCTAGTGCGAGAACAACCTCGACCTCTTCTACTATAGAGACGGGGTTTGACGAGGCTGCCTGGCCTTTTGAGGTTGATCCCTCCATTTCAATTTCTCCCTTGTTAATCATCCTCTCGACGATATCCTTGAATACGTAGCAGTCTTCAATTGGATGACTAACAATGCGGTGGTAAGGGCAGTATTTCGGATCACCTGTCTTATTAGCCTCGTTCGGCCTTTTCGGTTCTGGGAGTGACAACATTTTTGCAGCCATCAATTCGTTGAATATCCCTCTTACATCCTCATCGTCAAAGGGATATTTCTTCTACTTCCTCTCCTCAAGAGATAGTCTTTTAGCCGGCTCTCTAGTTTGGGTCTTCTCTTGTGACTTGGAGTTGCTCCCTAAGGATTTTCCTTGAGGCTTAATGAAGGTAGCCATGGAATCTCCTTTCTTTGTGGGCTTTTTGTTTTCATCCCTCCTTCCTTCATTAATTTGAGGTCGGTTCGTTGTGAGCTTGCGTCGAGCCAGTTGTCGCTCAACATTGCAAGCCTTTGAAAACAAGGTATCGAAAGAACGAGGCTCTGCACTTCCAACATGAATTGCAAGCTCGGGAAGTAGATTGTTGACGCACATCTGCACACACGCTTCTTCGCTCAATTTCTCTGAGCATTGCAGTCTCAAACTTCTCCATCTTGCGATGAAGTCATTCGCTGACTCATTTGATCTCTGTTGGGTGTTTGCGAAGTCCATGATGGAGACTCTGGCTTTCGAGCTCACAAATTGAGCCAAGAATTCTTTTTGTAAGTCATCCCATGTGTGGATAGACTCTGGCTGAAGCTGTGTGTACCAAGTGAAGGCTGACCCTCGTAATGACTGGACAAACTGCCTGATCAATAGAGGATCACTCAAGGCGGTTTCTCCGCACGCTGAGTAAAAGTGGGCCAAGTGCTCACGAGGTGACCCGTTAATCCCATCGAATTTGTCAAAGTTTGGCCTCTGATAATTCGGGGGAAATGGGATGGCGTCAAACTCTGCAGGATAAGGCTTCCTGTAGCCAATCACAGGCGGACTATGAGAAATCTTGAATTCCCGAATTCCTTGTGCGATCCATTCTTTTATTTCCTGAGGAGAGATAGAGGTACTGCTTTCTCCCGTGTTGGGAATCTCTTGCCTATTCTCCGAATTTTGCTCTTTCCTGTTCTCCGAATTTCGCTGTTGGAGTTGGTCCATGAGCAATTTAATTTGAGCGTCTCTCTCCTCTAGCTTCTTTTGTAGTTCCTGGAGCTGCTCTTCGGTACTTGTTGCCCCAGTCACTAAAACTGGCATGCTTTCAACTTCTTCTTCAGAGTCATTAGATGATCCACCCTCGCTTACAACAAGAGGAAAATCCTCCTCTTGAAACAGAGAAGTAGAGTCCCCATATAATGGGGAATTTTGTTTTTCTTCTTGAACAGTTTCTGGATTCGAAGATTGGGTGGTCACTCTAGCATATGACTCTGCCTTAGACATAGACCTTGTCACTCGCCGCTCACATTTTTCTAACTGGGTAGAAAGCGACGTTGATTTCTCATCTATAGCTAGACCCTTTCCTTTCTTCTGGGCTTGAGAAGCCTTAGATGTCTCCTTTTGAGGCTTGACCGGATTTGGTACCTTAACCTCTGGAACCTTGGCCCTTTGAGCCTTCATAGTTGAGGATACTGCCTCCGACTCCTCGTCAGAATAGGAGGTAACCAAAACCTGGACTACATTGTCCATATTGACAGGGATAGACCCAAAGAAAATTTTCCTTGGGCTATCGATAAGATCCTTGGCAGCTCTCCACAGTGTTGCATTGGCCTGTTCCAGAGCAGGGGAACGAGCCAATTTGCGAAGCGCTCCTGTCTTTCCGCGTTGGGAACCACATTTGCGTCCCCTCTTCCTGCGAGGCTTGTTTTCCTTCTTCGCCTCATTCACAGCTGGCTTTGAGACCTTGGCCGAGTTACCGTTTCTCTTGATAACTCGAATGATTGGCCCACGAGTGGGCCTTGGAGTGAGCTCTTCTCCGCCGGTTCCTTCCTCCCTGATAGCTTCGAAGCTGTTGTTAGTTGGGATCTCAGCGATGATCGACTCCCTAGTCACGTCGAACTAGACCTTAAAAGATCTCTTCTTCAGCCAGCGACCACCCTCCACGAGAAAGGTAGCAGGTAGTTCGTTGAAGTTGACAATAGCTCTTGGTGCCATTTTCTCCTACAAATAAGAAATTGGCAAATATTAGTTTCAACACAACTAAGAGATGAAAAGGCAAAAAGGGTCCCACCGAGCATGCCAAAAATATGTTGAACAAAAATGCGCGAATGATTGTAAAACATATTTTATTTAATTTTCTATAATTTGAATTCGACCTCTTGATTCGAAGTCATATTGACACCAAGACTTGAATGGTTTTGGTGATTTGGGCTGCACCCGAATTTTAACGGGTTGCCTACGTATCTCTGGGAAGAGAATCAAGCCTTACGTAGTTCAGAGTGTTTGAATTGATTTTATTTTTTTGGTTTTGGTGATTGAGCCCGACGAGCTTGAGCTTTTTGTCGGGTGTCCTACGTACCCGTTTGGAACGGGATCAAACCACCCGTAGTTCTTTTAGGAACCAATTATTTAATTTGGTTGGACTTTGACCTCGTATTCATTGAAAAGTGAATTTAGAGGTTGACGACTGTACCCGATATATTTTTAGTATTTAATATCGGGTTACCCACGTAGCCGATAAGCGGCGTCAAGTTTTTACGTAGTTCTTTTAAGGACAGGTTTAATTTGATTTGAGATGGACGACTAAATCCAATATATATTGAATTTTAATATTGGACTTCCTACGTAACTCATAAAAGAGCATCAAGTCTTCACGTAGTTCTTTTTAGAACTCATTTGAATTTGGGGTATTTGATTTAGGGCTTTGACTCCGCTTTCTTTTTCCTCGTTTAGAAGTCAGTTTTGAGATCGACCCACTAGAATAAATTGGCGATGAAATTTTACGAGTTTAATTTTATAATTTTGTTAAACCCAATTTCTAATTTGTGCCAATTATATTGTTTATACTTTAGTGGGTAGGTTTTGTAATTAACTGAATTTTATTACAAATTCAAAGGGCTCGTTCCTCTTTCCTTTTTCCTTGTTTTAATTTTTTTTTTGACGGGCTCGCATATACAAAATATATATGTATTGTAGCTATAGCCCCTTGTTTCATTTCAACCCTGACCCAAGTGTAGAATGAAGCCCAAGCTCAAATAGATCCAACAGCAAACCGGGTCAATCTTATATTTTGTTCGTCAACTCGAGTCCGAATTCCCTATACGTTTTTTTTTAGATGAGGCACTGTTTTTTTTTTTTTGTTTTTCTTTTGTCTCCTTCCTTGCCTAGCGCTAAACGAGGAGCAAATCGGGAGGAACGCAGCCTCAAGCCTTCAGAGGAAGGAGACGAGCGGAGCGAAGGCGGCGCGAGGGCACAGCTAAGGCGGCGTACGAGTTGTGCGCATCCCGCTTTGCCGCTGCGAATCGAAGCTCTCAGGTATGCTTTAGAGTTTTTTTTTTTAATGAGAATTTCAACCGAAATTTCATGTTGAATCCGGTTGTGGGATGATTTCTGGCTTGGATTTTGGATCCTCATGAGAATCCCCTTTCAATTCAGTACTTGATTTTAACACTCGAATAATTTTTCCCCAAATTGCAATTTTAGGGTTTTTTTTTATTTTGAAAATCTCCCTCAAATTTCATGTTCGATCTGCTCTCTAGATGATTCT
The DNA here is from genome assembly GCA_963922045.1 of Persicaria maculosa. Lineage (NCBI taxonomy): Eukaryota > Viridiplantae > Streptophyta > Magnoliopsida > Caryophyllales > Polygonaceae > Persicaria > Persicaria maculosa. The sequence continues at coordinate 77,353,868 of OY998252.1, read as the reverse complement.
TGGTCTAAACTTTAGATTTTCTCATGAATCTTCTTTCAATTCACCTGATTTTTCCCTAATTGTGATTTTAGGGTTCCTAATTTGTGCGATTTTGGGGCTTGTCGAATTCAAGTCGGCCAGTAAAGAACGTGGAGATCCCGACGTTGATCGACTGCACGAAAGAGGAACGCAGCAGGAGAAATTAGGTATACTCAATCTCTCCCAAAGCCCTTAAACTCAATAGTTGAGTTAGTTCTTGTTTCCAGAAACTTTACCCTTCAGATTCTCACTCAAACTTGTCTTCTGATTGAGATACTGAATAATTATCTGTGCTTTTTATCTTGCTTGAAATTTGCAATTTTGGGGATTTTGGTTTAGAACCGCCGGGGGAGAAGACAAGCTGTATATATTTCCTGGCTTCTGATTTGATGATTTTTTTTGAAACCTATCAGTTTGCCATGGTGACTCCTGGCTTGATCAGGAATTTAATTTGATTTTGTCTTGCTTGTTTGGCTGGCTTGAGTTGATTTTTTTTTAGCCCTATTTTTTTTTTCTTAATTCTAATTTCATCATATGGCTGCAGTAAATTTGCTTCCTTTTCGTTGGCTTGAAACTGTTTGCGATCTGTTTGCAATTTGTTTGCTTAATTTAGGACCAATTGAGCATCGTTTCGCCTCCGCAAGGTTTAGACTCCTTTAGGTGTCAATTTAGACTTGTCAAAAGGCCTGGTTTGCTTAGTGTAATTTGACATTGAATTTATTTGGTCTTTGCTGATGCCACTTATATTTTACTTGCTTGGCCTTATTTTGCCAGTACCCTCTTTTATTTGATTGAGAGTTTTCCTGGCTTAGTTTACCCAGAAAATTTGCTTTCTTGGATTTCAACTGCATCATTGTCATGGTTATTTGCAATTGAATTGCTTTCTTTAGCTTGTTCGAGAGGGTGATTTGTGTGAAATTGAACAGACAATATGTTCAGTTTCTTCTTAGTGAGTTTTTTTTCTTTCTTTTATCACCAATTGCTGCGTGTGTATTGTTGTCTTTCTTTGAGTTTTCTTTGAGTTACTTTGAACTGGTAATTTGTCCAGAAAATCTGTTCTTTGTTTCCAGAAAATCTGCTCTCCATCTCTTTGCTTCCAATTTCATTATGGCTGTACCAAGATCGTTTCTTTTGTCTGTTTGAAACTTGTTTGCGACTTGTGTGATGCTGATTTCGCCAATTTGAAATAGTTTAGAGAAATTTCAGCAGCATCCCGCCCTCTTTTAGGGCGGTTCGATGATTCCGAAACCCAGGCCACGAGAAAAGCTCGTAAGGTTTTCAAGGGAGGGGTTTCGAGAATCGATTTTGGCAGCATATCGGCTTGATTTAGGGCAGTGTGATGACTCTGAAACCCAGGCCACGAGAAAAGCTCGTAAGGTTTTCAAGGGCGGGGTTTCAAGAGTCGATTTTGACGATCCTTTGCCTTGCTTGAGAGTGATTTGACGACCCCGAGACCCAGGCCCCGAGAAAAGATCGTAAGGTTTTCAAGGGCGGGGCCTCGGGGTCGATAGGAACCCCCACTTAGAGCGAGAGAACTACCTTCTTCTTCTTTTCTTCTTGTTGTTGGTGTTTGCGTGCTTTGTTGTGCACCTTTCTTTCTCTGCAGCTTTTTTTTGCCGTATGTGTTTTTTTTTTCTTTTTTTCTGGCGTCTGTGCTCCTCTTTTCTTTAACCCTAGTCCTAGCCTCTTTTATAGGGAGAAGGAGGAAGCCCAGGATAAGCTTGTTTCCTTATAGGATATATTTTTTTCCTTTAAGATAATATCTTATGGATGATCTGTTTGTTCCTTTTTAAGACAAAATCTCCTTTCAAGAGATCACACACATATTAACCCGCACAAGCCTTGATCTCTGACCTTTTTGCTACTGCTGATTTCCCTTTCTTTTTTAATTATAGATATGGATAGATTATTTTATTTATCTACTCATTTATCTATTTAACAGATTTCTTTTGGGTAGCCACGTGCTTGTGAGAATGATGAAATTGAAGAGGTTGGGCTTGCTTTGGGCTGCCCTCTAGTTTGAAAGGCCCAGGTGAAGACAAATCTCATATCTCTGCTGATTCCTTTTAGCTATCTATTTATTTATTTTACCAATTTTCTTTTCTCAAGAATATTTTACATCTTCTTGATGTTGTTTATCTTCTCCCATCAATTGCTTACTTATTTTTTAGCAATGGGCCGAGCCGCTGTTCTACTCCTGTAGATTTGAACAAAGAGTCGAGCCAGCGTTGAATTCTCGAGAAACTCGCCACCAAGTGACGGATTTGCGCTCAGCAGTTCAACTTTTATTATTATTTTATTGTATGCTCAACTACTGTATTAAATTTGTATACTACAGTTATGAGCTTCTAGCACACTAAAATGGTGTATTTGATATGTAACACATTTTGCGCACTCTTTACTTGTTTGTAATTATTGTTAACCAACTCGTATTCGTGTTTAATATATAAAGCATCACATGAAATCTTTCTCGACAACAATTTCATGAGCTCAAATAATAATGTTTAAATAAACACGAAATTTACCCCCAAACATGCCCTCTTAACCTCGGTCTACAACACAAGGAGAACATCGACAAGATAGTCCGCGACTACAACATCAGGGACGTACCATCACGCTCTAATTCCCCCGGGGCTCCTGGTCCCACCCACAAAGGAGAACCGACTTTCCCATCTTCCTTCTGCAGACAGATACGCGAGACACTTGTTCCTAAGAGATGGAGGGATGTGTCCATCGCCAAATACAAAGGGGACACTGATCCTAATTAATGATCACCTCAACTAGTTTACGAAGTTGATGGGAATGAATGAGGACAACGATGCTATGTTTTGCCGCTCGTTTCCATCCACATTAAGCGGGGTAGCTCTCACGTGGTTCACTAATCTGTCTCGGTCGTCCATCGGCAACTTCGCGCAATTATCAAGCACGTTTGTCGCCCATTTTGGTAGTGCCCGTACAAGAAAGTGGACCATGTTGGACCTCAATTCCATTAAGCAGGGATCGTCCGAATCTTTGGGAATATTTGGCAAGCACGATATTGATGGGCAACTTGGCTGAAGAAGATTTCAAGATTTGCCTATTCTGAAAGGAACTAGAGAGTTATGACGATCTACGAAAGCTCATCACAAAGCAAATCCACGCTATGGAGGCTGCAAGTTCGAGCTCTCGACCCATCGAGGCTAAGCCTTATTTTTACCACAAGGTCCCCAATAAATACCGAAGGAGGGGAGGGTTCGAGAATCAGCAACACTATAACCCCCCTTGGCAATACCCCGTCGCCCCGCTAAGGCCTCCCCAACAAGAAGGGCAATACAACCAGCGAACATGACCAAGCTTGCACGATGCCCCAACATTTGTGATGATGACAAATTTGGAGAATCAACTGAGTCAGCTCATTTATGTCTTAAGTGTGAAGGAGGCAAACGATTCAGGGAAGCTTCCATCGCAAACGGTTGAGAATCCTAAGGAGAATGTCAGTGCAATAATGCTTAGGAGTGGCAAGAAACTGGTTGTCACACCTCAAAAGGACAATGAAGAAATAATGGACGAGGAGATAGAAGTGCTAAAAGAGGAAGACGGAACTCACAGCGTGCGGCGCCCGCAGCACCCTTGCGGCGCCCGCGGCATAACAATGGAGCTGCGCCCGCCGCCAGTGCCCCCATCGACCTATCGGTGCCAGGTACGTTTTCTTCGTCTTGTTCCCCTTCTTCTCCTTTTTCCCCTCTTCCTCCTCCTTCTTATTCTCCTTATTCTTCTTCCTTACCTATGGAAACTCCAAAGCCGGTTCCACCATTTCTGGAAGCTCTGAAGGATACAAGAAGGTATAAGACCGATAAGGAGATTTTTGAGATGTTCAACAAGTGCGAGGTAAATATTCCTTTACTCAAATTGATTAAGAGCATTCCTAGATATGCTAAATTTTTGAAGGAATTGTGCACCATCAAGAAGAAGCAACGATTAAAAATGAAGAAAAAGGTAAGTTTGAATGAAAATGTCTCTGCTATGTTGCAAAGGAAATTGCCTGAAAAATGTGGAGGCCCAGGTATGTTTACAATTCCATGTGCAATTGGGAATACTAGATTCAAACAAGCCATGTTAGATCTAGGAGCCTCAGTTAATGTTATTTCCTATAACATGTACATGTCTTTGGGTTTGGGTGGTTTGACTGAGACTAGGGTTACAGTGCAACTTGCTGATCGATCACAAATCAGGCCAAGAGGCGTTATTGAAGATGTTTTGGTTATGGTAGATGATTTGTTTTTCCTTGTTGCTTTCTTTGTTTTAGATATGGAGCAGGGAGCCCCAGAAAAACCCATTATACTAGGAAGACCATTCCTGAAAACTGCGAAAACGAAAATTGATTGTTGTGAGGGTTTATTGACTATGGAGTTTGATGGAAGAAAGATAGAATTCTCTCTCTTTAATCATGCTAAGCTTTCTCCTGCAAATTCTTTAGATATGCTTATTGCTGACAATATTGATCGCAACAATAATTTTCGTGATTTGTTAGAGACACCTAAGGAACATAGTTTATGGAAATTTGAACCTCCTAACAAATTGAAACCTTTTGTAAACCCAGGACAACCCCCAGGCATAGCTCAAGGAGAGAAGCTAAGGGTAATGGATGAATGTTTGGACAGAGAGCTACACCTTCCAAGGGTGCCCGCATTTGTCAATGAAATGACAGGTGTAGGTGACTCTGGTGGAGGAACCTAGGCCAATCAAGGGCCATTACGTCGAGCCAACGACTTGAAACAAAGGCGCTTCTCGAGAGGCAACCCGAGGTAAGTTTTGTTTTTTTTTGTTGTTTTTTGTTTTTTTCCTTTTTCTTTTCCTTCACCCTGATTATATTTGATTTACTTTTGTTGTCTTTATTATTTCATTGAGGACAATGAAAACTTCAAGTTTGGGGGAGAAGAATTCTGTATATAGATGCATATAGGAGATCATATTTAAATTTCTGCACCATGTTTAATTTATTTCATTTTTTTAATTAATTTCTTGTTTATTTTCGTAATAAAAAAATCGAAAAATCCAAAAATAAGCATGCGTTGCATACATATGTGTTATTCAAATACCCATCTGGCTTAGTTTGTCCTCTATTTTAGATTTCAAGCATGATTCATAAAAATCCCATGGAGTTCTGGATGTTTTGATTATTGTCTTTATTTGATTTTTGTGGAACATGAGCTAGAAAATATAATTGAGCATGTATGATTGAGCTAATGTATGATTGAAGTCCTAAAAACATGACCCTGTGAGAATGTTTGGCCTTATTTGAACTCTTTTGCTCAGTTGTGTGAATTACTCTCCTAGTGTTGCTACCTCTTGGCATTGACTGCAGTATCTATTTTTAAAGACCGATGCACATGTTTGATTGCTTGCGGAGTTTATGTTTATATTTTGAGTTTTTTGTTTGAATTTTTGAATATTTAGTGAATAAGGTGGAAATGGTTGATGCACTTAGTAACCGGATCTATGCATGACACCCATGGGTATGATTCGCGCAAAAAAGTGTTGAAAACTATCCACTAGGAAAGAAAGCTTGATCATTGAGTAACCAGGTTCATTCATGACACCCATGTTTGTAACTTGCGTCAAAAGATGTTCAAGTGGAGTTCATATTAGTAGGTTGAGGTGTTGATAGACCGGGGCCATTCATGACACCCAAGTTTGCGCCTCGCGTAAGGAAAGCACCAAGACAAAAAAAAAGAAGAAAAAAAAAAGAAAACAAAAGAAAAAAAAAAGTTTCACATTTTATTTAGAGACAATTTGGTAAAATTGACTCTTGTGCAAATTTGACTAGGTAACTCAACCCCTTAAAAAATATATTAGCCGCCCTCGCCCCCGTTGAAAATGTATTAGTCACTTCTACCCTAATCTAGCAATCTCATCCGCTCTGCTCTCTCTCTGTACTCTTCAGTGACGCTCCTCTCCCCAGAGCCACCAAATCCGTCCACACATCCTCCACCTCCACGGACCACAAGCTCCTCCACTGCCTCCACTACGGCATCAATCGGACACCGCCTCCGCCCCCAACCTCCAACCTCCAAGACCGACTCCGTCGTAGGCAAGGGCGGCGCCATTTGCTCCCGCCTCCGACCCAAATTCGCCGATTACAAAGGCGCTGATGGAGAAGAGGCACCGTCTTCGGCCAAGCAGATGTTGTTGAGGGTGCTGCTGATGCGCCGACTCCATTTTCTTCAACGATTACATCTCTAGGTTTTGATAATTTTCAGAACAATTTATGTTTCTTACTTTCGAGTAAATGACTGCTTCTTCTTTTCTTATTTTGTAAAAATTTGGGGATTTTGTAGTGGTGTTGGATAGATTCATTAATTGATTCCTTTTATTTAGACTTGTTCAATTTAGGTTATCAATTGTCTGTGCAGAGGCTCGGTGAAGAGTTCAGGGTTTTCAATTGATAGTGCTCCGAATTGTGTAGGTAAATTAACTTCTAGGTCTAGCTGATTATGTTGGTTGATTAACTTAGCAATTGGGGTTTCTGCTGAAATTTCATCCTCTTGCTAGGCCTGTCTTTGCTTTTGTGGGGTTGTAGATATGGGTGAGTGTCTTTGCACGCCAAGTGTTCGATAAAATGCCTCTTACAACTTTTCTACTTAAAGAAGATTGAGGTTAATTTTGGTTCATCTTGATATCTTGGAGATACTTGTTTAAATCTTTGTTAATGCAAGTTTCATGTGTTATGTTATGATTTAGTGTCTTATGTGAGAGAATAGGAATGGAGTCAAACCAAAAAATGGAAGAAAAGCGGGGAAGTGGAGGATACAAGAGCGACACCTTACTAAGCTATGAGCTTGGCAGTGCCATGTGCGTCTTCGTCCTCAAACTTGAAGGCACTGCTTTCGGTATTTCCCTTTTCATATACCTGTTTTGACGTCCCTAAGTCTGTCCTCAAATGTCTAGATCAAACTTAGCTTTTTGTCCTTCCATTGCCTAAGAATGATATGTAACTTCACTAGTTAGAGGCATTTTTTCATCATTTGATTGGATTATGATGCCAACCGGGTTTCAAGAGAATATGCCATATTTACAAATAAGGTGTTTGCTGGCTTTAGCTACTTTGTTGATGTGTTTTTATAGGGGGAGGTTGTATAAGGAGAGGAAAGATTAAGAAAAATTGAATTTGATTGAGTAATCATTCTGGATTATTCATTGTAGGTGCGATGACAAGGCATATTAGTGATAGTTTATTGCCTCTCGCTTTGCCTTTTGCATTGTGGTGCAATGAGGCTAAACCATCTCTTTTCTGTTGTGGTGGTTCTCATTCAGTAGAGAAGCAATGAATGACAAATAGAAATAATATTGCCTTTTTTTTAGGGTTGGATATGCATAAAAACAAGCAGCTGGATTTTTGTTCTTTTGAGATTTTTGTTTTGCATCATGAATTCCCTAGTGTTAAAACCCTCTTTGCATCATGTTGTTGGGCTATCTTGATGAACAGAGTGTTGGCAGCCCTTGTGAAAAATAAACTTGTACCTGAACCGTTTTACGGTTTGGAGAAATGAGGCCATAATTGATATTGCTTATTCTAGGAGAGAGTATTATAACTTTTGATTCTTCACAAGATTTGACTGTAACCTGGTGAGCAATGCCATACATGACTATTCTCTCTATGTTGTAGTATTCACCTAGTACTGAACTCTAGGGTGAAAACTATTGCCCGATGTTCGAAACGATATGCAATTTCTATGTTCAATAAGTTGATAGCATTAAATTCTTAGTAATTTAGCATCCCACTTTGAATGCTTATAATTTAGCATCCCCTGAGTGGGACTTTTACTGTTAATTGGACTTGCTTGCTGTTGATTTTGCGGATAATGTCTCTGATTCCAGCACATTGAAGGCTCTGTTTGATCAACAAAACGTCATCGTTGCTAGTATTGTCTCCAATATAAGGGTAAGTTGAAATCTCTTTTTTTTTCTTGCCTAAGTCATTCATATGAAGTTCAGAGTGCATAATAGATAAATTGAATTTTCTTGGCAGCTTCTGGAGAGCAAAATATACGAGGCAAAAATCAAAGGAAGATACCCTCAAAGCACGTGTTCAGTATGTCTTGGATCAAATGCCAAAGGATTGAACCAAGTTTTAAAGATGCATGTATATGTGGTTTCGATTTATATATGAATTTTACTAGCTTTGACATGAAATATGGGAGGTATTTATGAGCTTCCAAGTTTGTATTGGATCATAAAAACCTTAAAAAATTTGCTATATATGTATTTTTTTTTTGAGTTGATGACATGTTATAATAGGTGTTTTTATGTATACACCAAATACTAATGTCATAGTTTCAAAGACCTTGTATTTGTATATGTATAATAAGATGTCTCTATTTTGATTCCACGTTTTAAGCTCCTATAGTCCTATGTCATCAATTATATAAAGATGTCATCAGAAACGATTGAGATCAATGAAGTTTGATAACTAATTTCATTAATGAATAATAACCATCAATAAAAAGATATCATCAATGAAGTGTAATCACATTTTATGATCCTATTTTACCAATTTTATTAAACTAATAAACCATTTCATTAATGAATAAAAGTCATCAATAAAAGATGTCATCAATCAGTTTAATCACATTTTACGCTCTTGTGCCATCAATGAATAAAAATTTAATGAATATGTCACCACAAGTGATTGCATCAATGAAGTGTAATCACAAACGTGTCATCAGTGAATGAAAGTATAATCGATGAAAATAAATCGATATACAATTGATTAAATTAAAAACATGTGGCATCAATCGATATGATTAAAAAAAATGGCATCAAATAATTACATTATAAAAATGACATCAAAACACCATTTTGAAAAATTTGTATCACATTAAAGAAAAAAATATCATCAAAAATACTACTTTGAAAAAATATCATCAAAAAATATGGCATCACGGTAAAAAAAATATCATCAAAAAATTGACATAAAAAAAAGTGGCATATGTCGTTAACAGTAAAAAAAAACATGACCCTGTGAGAATGTTTGGCCTTATTTGAACTCTTTTGCTCAGTTGTGTGAATTACTCTCCTAGTGTTGCTACCTCTTGGCATTGACTGCAGTATCTATTTTTAAAGACCGATGCACATGTTTGATTGCTTGCGGAGTTTATGTTTATATTTTGAGTTTTTTGTTTGAATTTGTGAATATTTAGTGAATAAGGTGGCAATGGTTGATGCACTTAGTAACCGGATCTATGCATGACACCCATGGGTATGATTCGCGCAAAAAAGTGTTGAAAACTATCCACTAGGAAAGAAAGCTGGATCATTGAGTAACCAGGTTTATTCATGACACCCATGTTTGCAACTTGCGTCAAAAGATGTTCAAGTGGAGTTCATATTAGTAGGTTGAGGTGTTGATAGACCGGGGCCATTCATGACACCCATGTTTGCGCCTCGCGTAAGGAAAGCACCAAGACAAAAAAAAAAAAGAAAAAAAAAAGAAAAGAAAAGAAAAGAAAAAAAAAGTGTCACATTTTATTTAGTTGTCTTTATTGTGTCCCGCAAGTAATGACATTTTGGTAGAGAATTGGTGATATGGTGGTCAATGTCTATGAGCTTAGTGCATTTTGGATTGAGTTGAGAGTTGTACCTTAAAGCCTAAACACATGAGTGAAACACATACTTCTGGTGAGGTTGGATGATGTCTACTTCTAAGCTTTGATCACTGGAATACATGCTATGACGTTTGTTTGCTTGGTTTATGTTTTCACCTGATATGATGTTGCTTTTTGATGAGGTTGAAACTTGAAGGGATTTCCTGTGGGATACATTGATTTATGTTCATTCTATCATTCCTTGAGGACAAGCAAAAGTTAAGTGTGGGGGAGTTTGATAGCATGCATTTAGGTAGGCATAATAGGTTGCATTTAGCTTAGTTAAGATGCATTTCATGGATGATTAAGTACAATTTGCATATTTGCTCTCTATGTTAGTGGAGTCGGAATCTACACACTTTTATTGATTATTTCAGGTAATCGTGGATCCGATGATGAGACATGGGTTGATAACGCATTGGATGAGAATGTCTAGTTGATCGGAGAAGCTTACATGAAGATCTCAAGAGGTCCTGAGAAGAAGAAGCAAACCTAAACGAAGAACAAGTCTGCAGAAGTTGTCGCCAGACATGCTGAACTTGTTTTGCACTTTCTGGAGGTTTCGGTTGTCCGATTGACTATTATGACCATGCGTTGGAAAACTCTTTCAGATAACTACAACTTTCCTGTTGACAAGAAGAGCTAATTCATGATAGATTTTCCGTGAAAAGCCCCTGGCTGCTGCCGCAGCAACCTTGCGGCGCCCGCGGCCAATCAATTTGCAAAGGGTTAGGAAACAGTGTGCGGCGGGCGCAGCACCTATGCTGCGCCCGCAGCATTGGTCGTCAGTGTTAATTCACAGCGTTTTGATTAATGAAAACCCTAGAACTTATTTATTTCTTTCATGGCCGACTTTGATGTTTTAAAAGGCCAAGTTTTATGTTATTTTCATCACTTCTATTCTATTCTATTCATTAGACGCTTTAGAGATTTTGAGCGATGTCTTCCATGAGGAACTAAACTCATCTATTCTACCTGCAATTTGAAGCTTTATTCGGATTGATTGTGAGTTTTTAATTCTCGTTCCTTGTTTCCTATATTTGAATGCTTCAACTTCTTTGTGCTTGATTGATTATTGATTTGTTCTATCTTGTCTGGCCAACTTGTTAGATCAATTCAATCGCTAAGGTTTTGTAGATTCCTGGTTGTGAACCTTAACCTAAGTGGCAGACTTGTTCCTTTAGGGCTGGTTGAACTAATTGAATGAGTAGGAAGTTGAATGTGTTGTTAAATCTCTCTTTAGGGACTGTAAATACCTTGGCTAATCTCTGAACTTAAAGCTATCAATTGGGTTAAATCCTTCTTTAGGGACTGTTCGATTGATAAGGGTTGCTAGGACTGGTTGGACTAGTAACTATATTAGGTCGGGACAAGGGCATTCATAGGAAACTTAATAGGACGAGAAGAAGTTACAAGGATCGTTTCAAACCAAATAAAGTGGAAAATTGTAGGTAGAATTGCTTCTTCTAATTGTCTGAATTAAAACCTTTACTTTTGTTTGCTTCAAACCGCTTTGATAAAAGGCGGAACTTTCACACACAAAATCCCCCTAAATTGGTTACTTTGATTGACACTAAATCACACTTGAATAATAATTTCCCTGTGGGATCGACCTCTTGCTTATTGCTATACTAGTTATAGGTTTGAGATTTACTTTGACGGATCAACGACAGGTTTTACCTCCGTCATGGGGCAAGAGTCTCGGTCACAAGTCCTAATGGGGAGATGATCATACACATTTATGTAGTGTTAATATAAGCATTTAGAAGGATTTAGGTATGGTAAAATGCATGAGTTAGAGTAGTTTTCATGTTTTGATTATGTTTCAATTAGAGTCGGAATCTACGAGTTTTGTGCATGATTTCAGGTGATTGTAAAGATGTGAAGCTAAGCTCGAGCCAATTCTCGAAGATTGGACGAAAATAGAAGAGCACGAGAGTCGAGGAGATGAGCTAAACATGTAAAGGATTGGAGATGTCTAAGCTGGGGACGGTGCACTAAAACGAGTCGTACGAAGGCTGTATTTATCGGAGAGGGGCGTAATTATACTTTTTGGAAAGAGGATTCGAAAACCTACAACTTTCGTGTTTACAACTTTTCCAAATTCAGCATTGAAAGCAGCAAAATCTGGACGTCAATGTGGTTGCAGGAAAAGAACTCGCCCCAGGACAGCAAGAACTCACCCGAGTTCTATCAGCCGAGACCAAGTTCTGATTTGGACATGGGCCTATTTGCCGGGTTCCCTTTTGGGCTTTTATTTGTGAGCTTTCACTTATTTTTATATTGATATTATTTTTAGGATGGGAATATATACATGAGATTAGGGTTTTGATTTGGGGGGACGGAATTCATCAGACGTTGAATTGAGTTTTGTGGTTTTCTCATCAAGCATGAAGAACTAAACTCCTTTGCTTAGGGGGATTAATTGAAGCTTCAGGTTTTCTATTTCATTGTGAGATCTCTATTTCTTAATACTCCTCTTTGAATATTATCAATTCTCTGCGCCGAATGTTTAGGGTTTTTGTGAATTTTAATAAGCCTGATCAACTGATGCTTGTTCATGATAATCCATAGATAGATATAGGTAATTACTGGTTGAGTTATCTATATTCTTGAGTAGCAAAGTATAAATCTCTAAAGCTGGTTGATTTAGGGATTTGTATAGAGAATTGATTTGCAATTGATGCAATAACTTGTTGTGTACGTCGATTGTCTTTGTTGATTTCCTTTAGTCTACATCAATTATTGAATTGAATCTTGATAGTTTCAGAATTGTTTGATAATTAGGATTTTCAGGGTCTGGTTGTCCTGTTAACTAGATTAGATAAGGAATTGGATTCAAAAGACGTAGTCTTTCCACAAAAGTCAAAAGTTTTTCACATCGGCCAAAACCCGATGTCTTTGTTTGTTATAACATCGTTTATATTTTTAAATCTGATGTCTTTGTTATCCTATAACATCGATTATAAAATATAACCGATGTTATAACATACAAAGGCATCGGCTATTACCCGATGTCAAAATGTTTTGACTTTTTACATCCCCCACATAGACATCGATTTTTTTTTGTTTGAAAGACATCGGCTATTATGCGATGTGAAATGAGATAGTTGCGGTTTTTTTTATTATTGTAGCCTATGCGGGATTTAAACCCGCATCATTGTGTTTGAACACAATGCTCTACCATTTGAGCTAATAGGCTTTAAATTAAATAGAATGTTCTTACATAATAGCAAAAATAGCATGTGAAACTTAAGAAGCAAAGAAACAAGGAAAATAAACTAATAGCAATATCTTGTTCATGCCAAACACTTCTCCTAGCTACTAGTGGTGTACCATGACAAAACTTTACAAGTAATAATCTCAGCTTCAATCATTTAATCTCAGATGCAATCAACACACGCCAACATGCACATGCCAAAAGTGGGAAACAAACTAAACTTGGCTGGTTGGTTACCATGTTCTGGAACAAAAAGAGCAAGAGCAAGTTAAAGAGAATCGGCATCTAAGAGTATACTTGAGAATGTGATTCTGCAAAGCAAATGCCTACAAATTAAATCTGTGCTGAAACAAAGTTATATGAAGTGTTCGGAAGAGAGAATCCATACATGTCTTTTGTAAACAAGATCAGGCAGCATAAGCCTAGCATCATTCCATAGAACCCCAGTGTCAGTTCCTGCACGAAAAACAGGGATCATGCACTACACAGGGAAACTGAAGAGGGAGCACTAGTAGAAAAAATCCACATATAAAATCCTAAATGGAATGAATTAGAGTTTAACTAAATGCACACCTACTCTACCATCAGAAAATATTGCTTCTATTGCAAGTGCATACAACTAGAGGTCATCTGTCCAAATTCTGTGCAACATACCCAATAAGCTATTCAACTTGTATAAATAAAACAGAAAAACTACCCATCAATTTCAGCTTATATTTCACTCAGTAGTGTTTTGGACGGGGATTAATTTACCTTACATTTGAACTACAATCACACAAATCAAAATCAAACATACAAACTTACCTTACATTTGAACTACAAAATGAACACCCATCTACCTAGCATACAGAAGTAGTTAAGGTGCTACAAAGCTAAACAATCAACAACTACTGATATCTATGTGTTCTATAACCAAATCTCAGCAATAGACCAAAATTTCATCTAGTAGTAATGTCAGAAGCACATATAAAAACCCATTAAAGAATCAAGAAAAGAAAAACAGATAACTGGCCAATGCCTCACAAATACATCCAACAAAGCTGTGAAACATAGCCTAAACTAAGCTTTGGTTAAATACAACTTGCAGCCACCTTACCTAATATATATACCATTTTCCAATTAATTTATAATTTAGGACCTTACATGGTCTAAACACTTTCTAACTAAACACATTTTTCCACCACATCCATTTTACTCATAGAAAAACTTAATTCGAGATCTCAGACAGCTAAGCCATCCAAAACCAATAATTTACAAGGAAGCAACTTACCATCAAAAGCAAATAGAGAGAAAAAGATTCAATCATGGCCAAGTATCTTGATCCCTCATCTCTCAACAGAAAAAAGAAGGGAAAAAATAGAAGCAAAAAACAACTAGAATACAACTATGGGAACAAGCAAGTTAAAGGCAAATCAAAAGCAGTCTTAAAGTTTTAGAGGTATTCCAAAGACATTATGCCCAAGAACCATACTAAATAAATAAAATAATAAACAACCTTGTCTTCCACCAGTAAGCTTGACATGCACACCCTTGTCAACGAACTTAGTGAGATCCAAAACAGTTTCCTTCCGATCTGACTGAAACAATAACATGAGAGAGTGTTAAAAGCAACAGCAAGCCCACCAATCACAGAATACTCTAGCAGCAAGGAGGCCATCCTTTCATGTTATTTGTTTTGGTCCAATTGTACTCGCTCAAGAACAGGGACAATATACACAGCTGACTTGTTTACCATATCATGCAAAATCAAAATTCTAAAAAGAAACAAATGGCCTAGAACTCTGAAATTCAAACATACAATTAAAGTGAATCATAAGAAAGAATTAGTACCTCAGCATGAGAAATGGCCTAGAACTCTGTAACAGAAAATTACAATCTACAAAATTGAGATGAGAGTGAGCGATGAGAAATCAAAGGAGGTTATATGAGTCATCTTCCACCTCAGCATCACTATGAGCTTCTCGTTTCACAAGAAAGAATTAGTACCTCTAAAGATCATTTGCTCAACGGTGATATCTCCTTGAAGAGGCACTTCCCCCCTGAAGTATTACACGAAGATACAAGTTAAAGACTATATTGGCAAGCACCAAATTGTTGAATACAAGGGTTAAACTTTCCATTTAGACTAACACTAGGGTGAAATTGTGCATTTAGTCTAACATTATAAGCCAAAGGATAACATTAATCACAACACTAGGGTCTAACTTTTCCATTTCATTTGTACTAGCCCACTTCATTCAACTACAATTTTTAATTGTTTGTTTGACTAGTCACAAAGCCACAAATTGGCAATTTCTATTAACCTTTAACTGAACTAAAATCCAAACAGATTTGATATTATTATTATCAGATGTCTTCCTAATTACAGTAAGCTCAATTGAAAACCACTAAGAAACCACAGGAACAGAAAAGGCAAACAAAATGTAGAAAAATCGCAGCAAACAAACCCTAGATCTACACGTTAAAATCTGCAATCACAAGTTCACAAAATCGCAGCAAACAACAACAAATATAAAAAAAAAATGCACAGCCCAAGAATCCTAGATTTCCAAATCATAATTAGCCATAGATTCGAGCAAGCGAAGCAAAGAAAGAGAAGAGAAACAAGCAAAGCAAAGAGAAGAGAAGAGAAGAGAAGAATGAGATCGTACCTGTTGTAGAGAGAGCGAAGAGTGCTGTTTTTCAGAGAATGAAGCTGGAGATGAGATCTGACCAGCAGAGAGGTTAGATTCCTGGCTTCCTGGAAACCAGAGGCCACACACCGGAGACACGACGACGAGAATGAAAGGGGTTTCGCCGCTATGGAGGAAAGATCTGTTTAGTTTGCTACTTTTGTTCACTCTTGTTTACTTTTATTTCTTAATTAGTTAGTTTAAACCATCAAAACCCCCCCTTTTATTTCTTGTTCTTGTTAACACGCTCTAACTTGCATACAAATTGTTGACTCTCTGTGGGATCGACCCGTACTTGCCAAACTACATTAGTTAGGTTAGATGGATTTATTTGATAGGGTTTAAGGCGACTGAAAATACTCTATCAGGAGGTAACTGGTATGTCCTTCCAACTACTGTTCGAGGCTACCAACAACGAAGCCAAGTATGAAGCCCTGATCGCGGGTGTTGAAAAAGTACTGATCAGCGGGGCTCGACAAGTTCAAATTTTTACAGACTCAGAAGTAGTCGCTCTGCAAGTCAAAGGAGAGTATGAAGAAAAGCCAGGAATCCTACCTGAATATCTAGCTCGCGTACAAACGCTCACTATGGCCTTCGGGAAATGTTCTATTTCAGCTATCCCTTGCGAGAAAAATGAGCGCGCTGCTATTTTGGCTAGAATTGGAGCTACACTACCCCGTGGATTGGGAGATCACGTGGTGATTGAGCAAAAGCATACAAGAGGGATCCACAAGGGGGTTTTCAGAATATCCAACCTCGGAGACTGGCGAATACCTCTTTTGGAATAAATAACTGAAGGTGCATTAATGAGCGAATTGCAGGATAGCCAGAGCATTAGAAGACAAGCAGCCCGCTTTCGAGTCAGGAATGACCGCCTATACAAAAGAGGTTTTAACCTCCCAGATCTCCTCTATGTATCAAATCAAGAGGGCCTTGATCTTGTCCGCAAACTTCACGTAGGTCTATGTGGCAATCACCAAGGATGGCGAGCTGTGGCATCTAAGATCACACGTCTAGGCTACTACTGGCCCTCTCTCAAAGCCGATGCTGAAATGATTATTCATATATGTGACCCCTGCCAGCGACACATGTCGCTCAATCACCGCCCTCCTCATCCTTTGAAATGCATATCGGCACCCTGTCCTTTCGCGACATGGGGAATGTATATTTGGGGTACTTTCCCAACAACACCAGGTCAACTACGCTTCTTCATGTTAATAGTGAATTACTTTATAAAATTGGTAGAAGCCGAAGCCATGACAACCATCACGGCCAAAGCCAGGGACATAACCGGTCTCAAAGCAAACGAATACCAGCGTCGACTGACCAAGGGGTACAACAAACGTGTTTTCCTACGGCCAATTCAAAAAGGAGATATGGTCCTTCGACAAGTAGCAACAGGGGGAAAACTTGAACCCAAATGAGAAGGTACTTACGTCATCCACAAGGAAGTAGGCAGAGGTTCCTTCAAACTCCATAATTCGGAGGGAGCTATCATTGCGAAGTCATGGAACGCCAGAAATCTCAAAGCTTATTTTGCGTAAAGATTAGGAATATTAGAAACTTGGTGACTTAGATTTTCAGTTTATAGGGGTTGCAAGGATTCCCGAGTGGATACACCTCTTTATATATATAAATGAAAGTTCCAAACCCAAAAGTAAGTATTGCTATGC
Source organism: Persicaria maculosa (assembly GCA_963922045.1). Taxonomy (NCBI): domain Eukaryota; kingdom Viridiplantae; phylum Streptophyta; class Magnoliopsida; order Caryophyllales; family Polygonaceae; genus Persicaria; species Persicaria maculosa. The sequence goes on along the minus strand of OY998252.1, from coordinate 77,336,662 downwards.
ATAAATTTACCAATCGTGTGTCTTTCGAACACGGATTTGCAAATAAGCCTCTACGGAGAATCAATTTAGCAATCGCAGGTCTTTCCAACACGGATGTGCAAATAAGCCTCTAAGGAGAATAAATTTAGCAATCGCGTGTTTTTCGAACACGGAAGTGCAAACAAGCCTCCAAGGAGAATAAATTTAGCAATCGCGTGTCTTTCGAACAAGTATGTGCAAAAAAGCCTCCAATGAGAATAAATTTAGCAATTGTGTGTCTTTCGAAAACGGATGTGCAAACAAGCCTCCAAATTGAATAAATTTAGCAATCGCGTGTCCTTCGAACACGGATGTGCAAATAAGCCTCTATGGGGAATAAATTTAGCAATCGCGTGTCTTTCGAACACGGATGTGCAATCAAGCCTCCAAGAAGAATAAATTTAGCAATCACGTGTCTTTCGAACATGGATGTGCAAATAAGCCTCTACGAAGAACAAATTTAACAATCGTGTGTCTTTCGAACACAGATAGCCTCCAACGAGAATAAATTTAGCAATTGTGTGTCTTTCTAACAAAGATGTGCAAACAATCCTCCAAGGAGAATAAATTTAGCAATCTTGTGTTTTTCGAACACGGATATGCAAACAAGCCTCTAAGGAGAGTAAATTTAGCAATCACGTGTCTTTCGAACACGGATGTGCAAATAAGCATCTACGGAGAATAAATTTAGCAATCGCGTGTCTTTTGAACACGAATGTGCAAATAAGCCTCCAAGGAGAATATATTTAGTAATTGCGTGTCTTTCGAACACGGATGTGCAAATAAGCCTCCAAGGAGAATAAATTTAGCGATTGCGTGTCTTTCAAATACGGATGTGCAAACCAGCCACAAAAGAGAATAAATTTAGCAATCGCGTGTCTTTCGAACACGGATGTGCAAAAAAGCCTCCAAGGAGAATAAATTTATCAATCGCATGTCTTTCGAACACGGATGTGCAAACAAGCCTCCAAGGAGAATAGATTTAGAAATCGCGTGTGTTTCGAACACAGATTTGCAAACAAGCCTCCAAGGAGAATAAATTTAGCGATTGCGTGTCTTTCGAACACGGATGTGCGAACAAGCCTCCAAGGAGAATAAATTTAGCAATCGCTTGTCTTCGAAGACAGATGTGCAAATAAGCCTCTACGAAGAATAAATTTAGCAATCGCGTGTCTTTAGAACACAGATGTGCAAACAAGCCTCCAAGGAGAATAAATTTAGCAATTGCCTGTCTTCCGAACACGGATGTGCGAACAAGCCTCCAAGGAGAATAAATTTAGCAATCACGTGTCTTTCGAACACGGATGTGCAAACAAGCCTCCAATGAGAATAAATTTAGCAATTGCGTTTCTTTCGAACACGGTGCAAAAAGCCTCCAAGGAGAATAAATTTAGCAATTGCTTGTCTTTCGAACATAGATGTGCAAACAAGCCTCCAAGGAGAATAAATTCAGCAATCACGTGTCTTTCGAACACGGATGTGCAAATAACACTCGACGTAGAATAAATTTAGCAATCGCGTGTCTTTCGACCATGGATGTGCAAACAAGACTCCAAGGAGAATAAATTTAGCAATCACGTGTCTTCCGAATATGGATGTGCAAATAAGCCTCTACGGAGAATTAATTTAACAATCGTGTGTCTTTCGAACACGGATAGCCTCCAAGGAGAATAAATTTAACAATTGCGTGTCTTTCAAACACGGATGTGCAAACAAGCCTCCAATGAGAATAAATTTAGCAATTATGTTTCTTTCGAACACAGATGTGCAAACAAGCCTCCAAGAAGAATAAATTTAGCAATTGCGTGTCTTTCGAACACGGATGAGCAAACATGCCTCCAAATGGAATAAATTTAACAATCATGTGTATTTCGAACACGGTTGTGCAAATAAGCCTCTACGGAGAATAAATTTAGCAATCGCGTGTCTTTCGAACACGGATGTGCAATCAAGCCTCCAAGGAGAATAAGTTTAGTAATCACGTGTCTTTCGAACATGGATATGCAAATAAGCCTCTACGGAGAATAAATTTAGCAATCGTGTGTCTTTCGAATACGGATAGCCTCCAAGGAGAATAAATTTAGCAACTGTGTGTCTTTCTAACACGGGTGTGCAAACAAGCCTCCAAGGAGAATAAATTTAGCAATTGTGTGTTTTTCGAACACGGATGTGCAAACAAGCCTTCAAGGAGAATAAATTTAGCAATCATGTGTCTTTCGAACACGGATGTGCAAATAGGCAGCTACGGAGAATAAATTTAGCAATCGCGTGTCTTTCGAAAACGAATGTGCAAATAAGCCTTCAAGGAGAATAAATTTAGTAATTGTGTGTCTTTCGAACACGGATGTGCAAATAAGCCTCCAAGGAGAATAAATTTAGCAATTGCGTGTCTTTCGAATACGAATGTGCAAACAAGCCTCAAAAGAGAATAAATTTAGCAATCGAGTGTCTTTTGAACACGGATGTGCAAACAAGCCTCCAAGGAGAATAAATTTAGCAATCGTGTGTCTTTCGAACACGGATGTGCAAACAAGCCTCCAAGGAGAATAAATTTAGCAATCGCGTGTCTTTCGAACACGGATGTGCAAACAAGCCTCCAAGGAGAATAAATTTAGCAATTGCCTGTCTTCCGAACACGGATGTGCGAACAAGCCTCCAAGGAGAATAAATTTAGCAATCACGTGTCTTTCGAATACGGATGTGCAAATAAGCCTCTATAGAGAATAAATTTAGCAATCACGTGTCTTTCGAACACGGATGTGCAAACAAGCCTCAAGGAGAATAAATTTAGCAATTGCGTGTCTTTTGAACACGGATGTGCAAACAAGCCTCCAAGGAGAATAAATTTAGCAATTGCGTATCTTTCGAACACAGATGTACAAACAAGCCTCCAAGAAGAATAAATTTAGCAATCGCGTGTCTTTTGAACACGGATGTTCAAATAAGCCTCTACGGCGAATAAATTTAGCAATTGCGTGTCTTTCGACCATGGATGTGCAAACAAGACTCCAAGAAGAATAAATTTAGCAATCACGTGTCTTTTGAACATGGATGGGAAAATAAGCCTCTATGGTGAATAAATTAAGCAATCGTGTGTCTTTCGAACACGGATAGCCTCTGAGGAGAATAAATTTAGCAACTGCGTGTCTTTCGAAGACGGATGTGCAAACAAGCTTCAAAGGAGAATAAATTTAGCAGTCGCATGTCTTTCGAACACGGATGTGCAAACAAGCATCCAAGGAGAATAAATTTAGCAATCGCATGTCTTTCGAACAAGGATATGCAAACAAGCCTCCAAGGAGAATAAATTTAGCAATCGCGTTTTTTTCGAACACGGATGTGCAAATAAGCCTCTACGGAGAATAAATTTAGCAATCGTGTGTCTTTCGAACAAGGATGTTCAAACAAGCCTCCAAGGAGAATTAATTTAGCAATCGCGTATCTTTCGAACACGGATGTGCAAACAAGCCTATACGGAGAAAAAATTTAGCAAGTGCGTGTGTTTCGAACACGGAAATAGAATAAAAGCGATGCATTCTACGTCTGTTCTTTCTTATTCGCAATCTGGATTTGTTTTATCAGCTTCTTGAATTATTTAAAAAATCGTTATTGTATGAAAACTAGCATACTGGGATAAGCTACGCGACCTATCTCAATCTGCGCTCTAGTAGGCTCGGCAAAAATGAATCCAGTAAATCACATGTTTTCCTCAAACACTTATGCGCAAACAAGCCTAAAAAATAAACACAACATGATCATTATATTACATCCAAAACAAGATACAACAACGATTAATATCTTCAAAAGGAAAACAAAACATCAGATTTCGATCCAACCTCATGAACTCATTCATCCGTTTCCAGAACGATTATCGTATAACAATTGCTCCCTTCATATTTGATAGATTACATAGGTCTCCTATTGTTTAGTGGGCTAAAAGCCCGTTAAGGCCCAATACCTTTGTAACCTATATATATGTTATATATCAATGAATGGAAACCCTCAAGGAGGACATTGCAATCAATCTCCTGATCTCACATGGTATCACAACCTAAGATCCAAAGACCCTAAATTTTTTTCTCTAACCCTAGCCGCCCCTCCTCTCTATCTCTCTCTCTCTCCTCGCCTCCACCTGCCTCGGCCACCTCACGCCGCTAGCCTCCCCGTCTCTCTCTCCTCACCGTCACCTTCCCCACCCGCCTCGGCACCCCCTGCCGTCGGCCTCCCCATCCCTACTTGCCGCCGGCCCCTCTCTCTCTCTCTCTCTCTCTCTCTCTCTCTCTCTCTCTCTCTCTTTCTCCTTCTCGTCTCAATGACTACCGAACCCACCACCACCAAATCACCCTTCCATTCTGCCCTAACCATCTCCAATATCAAAAATTGCATCCCTATCATTCTAGATCATGAATCCAGTACCTACACCATGTGGTCGCACCTCTTCACGACCCATGTTAAGGCTCATAAAGTCCTCCACCACATTGACTCCTCCGCCAAACGCCCTGAAAGCGAAGACGACGATCTCTTCGCTCAACTTGACACCATTGTCCTTCAATGGATCTTCAACACCATCTCAAAAGATCTATTGACCACCATACTCGACCCCAAAGACTCCGCCTTGAATGCTTGGAAGAAACTTCAAGACATCTTTCAAGACAACAAGTCCACCCGTGTTGTCTACCTCGAGCACGAATTCTCAAGCTGCAAGCTTTCTTCTTTTCCGCCGATATCTGCCTATTGTCAGCACATCAAGAGCCTGGCTGATCAGCTCGACGCCGTCGACTCCAAACCAAGCGCCACCCGCCTCGTCCTCCAGGTACTCTCGGGCCTCTTTTCCGATTACAATACTGCTGCTACTCATATACAGCAGACGGAACCTCTCCCTACGTTCGAGAAGACCCGGTCTCAACTGATCCTGGAGGAGACTCGCCTTCAACGTCAGACCTGATATCAGTTACGCCGTTCAGCAGATCTGCTTGTTCATGCATGCACCTAGGGAACCTCATTTTCAGGGTTTGAAGCGGATCATTCGGTACATCAGCGGCACCCTCGAGCTCGGCACCACCATCACTCCTTCCTCTAAGCTTGATCTTGTGGCTTATACTGATGCGGATTGGGGTGGTTGTCCAGACACACGTCGCTCCACGTCTGGTTACTATGTCTTCCTCAATGACACTCTTGTGTCCTGGTCAGCAAAGCGTCAGTCCGTCGTGTCTCGCTCCAGCGTTGAAGCCGAATACAGGGGTGTTGCCAACGTTGTCTCTGAGTACTCTTGGCTCCGCAATCTCCTGCTTGAGATACGTTGCCCCTTGCAGAAGGCCACTATGGTCTACACTGACAACGTCTCCGCCGTCTACCTGGCTAGCATCCCAGTCCAGCATCAACGCACGAAGCACATTGAGCTTGATCTCCACTTTGTCTGGGACAAGGTTGCCAGTGGACATGTCCACGTTCTACATGTCCCGTCCTCTTATCAGTACGCTGATATATTCACCAAGGGCTTAACTAGACATTTGTTCATTGATTTTTGTTCCAGTCTCATTGTACAGACCCCTCCCGTTTCGACTGCGGGGGTTTGATAGATTACATAGGTCTCCTATTGTATAGTGGGCTAAAAGCCCGTTAAGGCCCAATACGTTTGTAACCTATATATATGTTATATTAATGAATGGAAACCCTCAAGGAGGACATTGCAATCAATCTCATGATCTCACAATATTTAAAAATAATCAGAGAAACCCCAACGTGGAACTCGCTATCTTCGGCGAACGCACGCCAACCTTCAGTCAAGAAATAACAATCATGACTGTCACGAAACACCCTCACACGAAACTCTCGCCCACTAGGGGAAACTAAACAAACATGGTCCGCGACCACGCGACCATTTCTAGCACCAAAAGACTCAGGTAATGGCTGCGAGAATTCAAAAGAAAGTTTTATTAAGAGAAACCCGGGATAACAAGACACATATTAAAAATCGGGAGATTTACCAAGATTTCAAGCCTCTCATCGGAATCGATGGAACGGAAAAAATCGCGACGACTAGGGGTTGTAAGCCTAATTTGCCATGTTTTATACCTACATTTATATCGATTTCTGCACGCATTTCATACATTTGGGTTACAATAGTACAAAATCTATGTAGTTTATGCTTATTTGCCAAATTATGGAGTCTACACTAGTTTCTGTTTAATTTCTGTTTCATACATTTGATGGGAAAGAAGTTGTCTTTCCCATCAAAATCTCCAAAGGATCCAGCAGAGAAGAAGTTCCAGCATTTCATAAAGATGCTTCAAAGGCACAACGTCACAATACCCTTCACAGAAGCTCTTAATGAGATGCCACCATACGTCAAGTTCCTCAAGGAGATTCTGAGCAAAAAGCAGTCAATGGCTGAGATCGCAGAGGAGTGCAGCCGGATGGACGTACTTGAGAAAAGGCCAGATCCAGGTAAGTTTGCTATAACCATTGGATTTGGTCAATACAAATTTAATGCTTTATGTGACTTGGGAGCCAGTGTGAGTATAATGCCTTTATCAATCTGGTCCAAGATAAAGATAGGTGATCTAGAGCCTGTGGATGCTAAACTCTATATGGCGAACAACATGGTGGTCATCCCAACATGCATGATGGACCCTGCTTGTCCAATCATTCTAGGAAGGCCCTTCTTGGCGACGGTGGATGCCAACATAAGCGTAAGGAAGGAGGTGCTCACTTTCAACATCAACGATGAGGTAATTGAGTATTCCTTTAATAAAACAGAAAGGCATGCAGGTCCAATGGAAAAGGTCAAGTCTATATCAGCCAGGTACATCACCTGCGGGGAGTCTAAGGTAAGAAATATGACTCCCGAGGAGCTGAAAAAGAGGGATATGGAAGCCCAAGTGGAGGAGATCATGGCCATCCTGAACGACGACACAGGGGATCTACTCGACATCGACCAAGGTAAGTCGACGTCGACTAACTTCTTTTCGGATGCCTTGATAGGATTCAAGTGTGGGGTCGAAGTCGACCAGATGTACTCGATGTCGAGTACTTTGGTCGACGTCGACTAGACTCAAAACCCTTCACCGACTGGACATTTGTCGAGCACTCTACCCGAAGCTGAGCTCAACTAGACGTCGAGTAACTTGGTCGACTTCGACCAGTCCCAACCTTCCTCGACTCTGCCTTCCTCGACTAGCAGTCCACCCTACTCGATGTCGACCAGACTCTGATGTCCCGAAATCCGATTCTGCGAAGGTAAGCCAAGGTATTGACATTTCTTCTCCTATTTCCATTAAAGATTTATCTATACATGGCAGAGGTTTGCCTTGTTATGTGCGATTGTGCAGGGTTTCCAATGATGAACCTAAGGAATATGAAGTTGGAGACAAGGTCTATGTCGCCAAATCAAAGGATCATTGGTTTCCCAACAAATTCAACAAGAAGAAGATGAGGCCCTTCACGGTGAACAAGATCCATTCACGAGGACTACAACTGATGGACAAGAATGAAGTCATGTTTGAAGCCCAAGCTACATGGGCCCTGCAGATGCCACCTTGATCTTAACGGAGAAAGTCGGCCTAGCGACTATAAAGTCTAGAACTTGTAAATAGACAATTAGTTTTTGGGATTTTTTGGACATTATTGCTTTTGGTTTTCTATTTTGGACATTGTTTTTAAGTTTTTCTATTGTGGATATTTTCCGTCTACCGAATCTTTCAGGAAGAAGAAGCTGCTGACTTACTCGACGTCGAGTAGGGTACTCGACATCGACCAAAAATATCGAGCAGAAAGGAGCCTGTGGTCGAGGAAAACCACCTTGGAGGCAACACTTTACTCGATCTCGAGTAGTCTTGGTCGACATCGACCAACCTCCTCGAAATCGACCAACCTTCCCCGAAGTCGACCACTTCTGCAGCAACATTACACTCGATTTCCGAAAATTAGCACACCGGTCTAGTGAGTTTCTTTCTTTACCCTTGTTTTTATACAGTGAGGACACTGTAATGTTTAAGTATGGGGTGGGGGAAGGGCTTACTTTGTGCATATTTGATATTATTTGACATTATTTGTGCATTATTTCTTGAATTGATTATACATGGCTACGTTGGATTTCATATTTGATCTATGTGCTTATATCTATGTGCTTATATCTATGTGCTTAATTAAACTCGACGATGCAAAATTGGATTCATTAGAGATATAGCATGAAATTGCCTAGTAAAGGGAAGTCACAATAAAGTGCATTATTTTCTTGAAAACCATGAAAGGAGTAAAATTTGATGTTGCTTTTGACATTTGCATGATAAGAGGATGGATGACTTTATATTTCCATATATGGTCATATTGTGATATCCTTAGCCTTACCTATGATTATGCATCACAAAAGCCATATTGAGCCTTATTTTATATTATGCTCCACATGATCTAAAATATTGCCCATTCCTCACCTTATTTCCTATTCGGGGATTATATTGAGAATGAAAGTTACGTCATGGAGATTGTTATATGGTTGTTGTGTTGTTGTTATCATATATGGAGTTTGGCAGGAAAATTTCAAATATATGGAAAATTTAATCAGTGAAAGAAAATCCGGTCACCTCGGGAGATAAAGGTAGATCGACCCAAATCATTAAGCACCACATGGCCAAAAATCGCTCACCTTTAGCCTTTTACCAATCTACTCCTTATTGGGCTTAAATTAAAGTTCTCTTAATTATTAATGATTTGTCACTTATGAATGTTTTTGCATAACCGTCATTCTGTGAGTAGATGTTTCTTTTTAATTGCACATGTATGGATTTGTGGCATTAGTACCCTTTTCAAGGATAGTAATTGATTGTAGGGACATATAGGAATGAATCTAAGATGTTGAGAGTTTGAATTCTTCCCCTGAATGACCATTTAAAGTATTGCTTGAGGACAAGAAAGCTTAAGTATGGGGTGTTTGTTGTGAGCCTAATTTGCCATGTTTTATACCTACATTTATATCGATTTCTGCATGCATTTCATACATTTGGGTTAGAATAGTACATAAACTATGTAGTTTATGCTTATTTGCGAAATTATGGAGTCTACACTAGTTTCTGTTTAATTTCACAAAAATCGAGGCATTTTACATCAATTCAGAACGAGAAAGATTAACTCGAAGTCAACTATAGAAAGTCCAAGGTCAAGGAGCAGCGGAACCAGGACAAATCGAGTAAAGAACGAGAAAGATTAACTCGACAAGTTTGGTCGATATCAACCACTTTGTTGGACATCGAGTAACCCAAGCCCAGTCGAAATCCAGCAAAGTCGAGCAGAGCACTCGAGGAGCCAAGATTGGTCGACGTCGAGTAAACTTACTCGATGTTGAGTAAAGTCGATGAGTCCGAATGCTGCTCGAGCTCGAGTGCAACCCCAGGAGAAGAATTTTGGTCGATGTCGAGGATGTCTGATCGACATCGAGGACATTCCAGACGAGTCCGAGTCGAGTACGAGGAGAAATCCGAGCATGAGAGATCTTGCAAAGAAAGGAATAAGATATTTTATCTAATCAAGAGAAGATATATCAAGATGGAATGGATCTATCCACATTAGCTTTATTTCTTTTTAGATATAATTATTTTATTGCCAAGTTTTATCTTTATGTTATTAGATAGGAAGTTTAGATATAGATAGTTATTTCTTTCCTACATTAGTTAGGGAAGGAATACTATAAATATAACCTTAGGGGCTGAGTTTTATTCATTCCAATTAAGTTCCAATTCAAGTCATAGAGAGAGAGTGAGAGAAAAAGTTGTGGCCGAGAGAGTTTGGAGATGTTGAGAGACAGTTTGGCTTCGATCGGTTGTAAGCTTTCTTTGATTTTAATAATGCAATTTATTTTCCTGAAATCTTTGATGAGTTTATTCATGATGAAGAGCGAGTAGTCACCCAACTTCTAGGGTCGGGGTGAGCCCGATGGTAGCAATGTAAGGTGATGCGGTAAAGGTACAATCTTTTGATGCGAATTCGTCTTCTATCCCTATGAGCATTATTATTTAGCGAGAGTTGCAGGTGATCCTTGTTTGTGTTATTGAAGCGAAAGTGATCTTAATACAACTTGGATTAATTATGTGAAAAAGGGTTAGTAACAATTAGAGTTTATGCGAAAGCCTCTATATTCCTATTACTTAATAACGAGATTTATTTCATGAAAAGTATAATCTTTTATGCCTTTATGTGTTATTTTAAATGGTTATCGTTGTGGTGTTGAAACCCAGATCTTGGAAATCTTTAGTTTATTGATTTTATTTTATCAATTTTGTGTTCTGTCTTTCGAAAAGGTGAGATTTTTAGTTTCTGTGTTTACTCGAAATCGACAAAGATTGGTTGACGTCGAGGAAGGTTTGGTCGACGTCGAGTTGATTTGGTTGAGATCAACTACTTCGCTTTCGTTTTCGTTTTCTGTTGCTTTATGCTTTCTGTTTTAGTCGACAGGGTGGTCGAAGTCGAGTACTTTACTCGACGGCGAGGACTCTTCTAGTCGAATTTGCATTGTTTCTGGAACTGAAAAGGCGGGCGCTGACACGCTTCCTCGTGGATCGATCCTGACTACCTTCTGCTACAACGGGAGGAAGTCTTGTATTTATTTGCTGAGACAGGGAGTCAGTTTGCTTTTATATTTATTTATATTTCATACTTGACCATCCTCCTGCAACAACACTAGGGTTGGGAGAGGTCATCGTTCCCCTTCAGGTCAAAATAACATAAAAGAATGATCGAGACGGATAGCCCTCGACGCTATCGTATAATCAATGAATAAAACCAATCCAAATTCGAAACAGACATCAACACAACAAACAAAAAACCACGTCAATCCAAAAATTGCCAGGACAAGCTGCAAGACAAGGAAATGACAAAGATATCAGAAGCACACCTCTGCTACCCTGACAAGCCGTGTCGCGCCAGAGAACGGTCACATCCATGCCAGAAACGGACAAAAAACACGAATATCGAAAGTATTATTCAGTATTATTAAACACATCGATCATTACACGGGGCCCAGCGAAGGTATTACACAATACTGATTATGTGATTAAGGTCAAATAAAAAGTGCAAGGCAAGAACATCTACCCAATTACATACTTATCGCGATATGATGCCTCTATTCATCTTCAAGAACAAGAATCTCAAAGCGATTCCCTCCCACGTGTTTAAAAAATACCATTGATGCTCCAACACGAACATCATTATTAATCGCGAACCTACCCCAACCCTTAGTCAGCCACCAGCGATTGAAGCTATCCTTGGAAATCCCAACATGGAAGTCTTGCCCAGTTGAGGAAACCAAACGAACGTAGTCAGATACAACATGGCCATACATCCTTTCAAAAGAACAGGGGAGAGGCTGTGAGAAATAAAACATCATTCCATAAAGATTCGAAACTGAACAACTGTAAAATACACTAGGCATTGAAGTCTTACCAAACGATGGAGCCTTTCCTCTACATCAACACAGCGGTAAAAACCTCTCATCTCAGAATTAGGCGATGCCATCTTTTTTTCTACCAAACAAAGGTAATAAGCAATCAGAGAGAAGTAGGTGAATGGTTTGCTGTAGATCCCACTCCTTTATATATCCAAAATAAAGTTGAACAGACCACAAGAACTGCAAACAACATTTATTACACGCGCCGAACGAGGATGGGGGACTGAATCGGGATTTCCCAAGATATCCTATATGAGACACACATGGCAAGAATCCATTCAAGATCTGACCAATTCATCTGTACATGTCAAATATGGAAACAATCATTTATCACGAGAAGCTTCAAATCAACCCCTACTACACCACTATAAAAAGCTATCTTGTCACTACACAAACCATCACCTACAAGCAACAAAATGACGACCAACACAACAACCCCAAATTCAAACAACCCTCTCATCTTTGATATTTACTTGGTAGGCGAGGAGCAATACATACGCATGATGCTACCGTATTGCTTCGGCGAACATTTCAAACCCCATGTTTCAAAACGAATCTTTTTATCCACTCGCATCTTAAAGGATTTCCCTGTTCATATCACAGGAGGTGCTTACGGTTCCCATTGGGTGGCACGAGGATGGAGAGAATTCGTCGAGACTCACGGCCTCGAGCTAGAGACATCAATATTTTTCACCTATCTAGGCGAAGCAAGGTTTGAAGTTCACTTTTTAGACAAGCAGGGCTATAACATCGAAGAGGAAATGGATGCCGCTGGATACGTTGGTCCAGAAGCAAATGGGTTCTAGTTTATCTTCATCGATAAATCACTAGGTATTAATTTTCTGTCGAATGCAATGAAATGTAATGCGAGCTATCAATGAAAAGCCCCAATTCTCCATTACGATTAACTTTCGGCAGATATCTTCTTAGTGTCAATTACGCTGGAGATTGTTCATAATTTTATAGGTTTCTCTATCACATAGAATACGCTGGAGATTACCTATTTTTCTGATGAATCTCCTTAGTGTCAAGGACGCTGTAGATTGTTTTTAGTTTTACAGTTTTCTACATCGCGTAGAATACGCTGGAGATTACCCACTTTTCTGATCAATCTCCTTAGTGTCAAGAAAGCTGGAGATTGTTCATAATTTTACAGGTTTCTCCATCGCGTAGAATACGCTGGAGATTACCTATTTTTCTGATCAATCTCCTTAGTGTCAAGGACGCTGGAGATTGCCTATAATTTTACAGGTTTCTCCCTCGCGCAAAATACACCAAATTACCTATTTTTCTAATCAATCTCCTTAGTGTCAAGAACGCTGGAGATTGTTTATAATTTTACAGGTTTCTCCATCTCGTAGAATACGCTAGAGATTACCCATTTTTCTAATCAATCTCCTCAGTGTCAAGAACGCTGGAGATTGTTCATAATTTTACAGGTTTCTCCATCGCGTATAAAACGCTAGAGATTACCTATTTTTCTGATCAAACTTCTTAGTGTCAAGAACGCTGGAGATTGTTTATAATTTTAAAGGTTTCTCCCTCGCGTCGAATACGCTGGAGATTACCTATTTTACTGAAAAATACCTCAATCTCCTCCATGTCAAGGACACTGGAGATTGCTTCCAGTCTTACAGGTTCCTCTATTTTGTACGCTACGTGAGAGATTACCTATTAATAAACCAATCCCCTCTACGTCAAGAACGCGGAAGATTGTTTTCAGCTTTATAGATTCCACTATCTCACCAAACACACTAGAAATTACCCATACAAAACACAACCGAGCTGGATTACTTATTACACACCACAACAAAAACACACAACACATATCGCGATTCTGAAAAGTTAACATCCCCTACTTTTCCGTTCAACATCACCGTTCTGATCAGGACCGTGATTTACATCAACAACATCAAAACAAGAGTGACCTTCATACTCGAAGATCAGGTGTGTCCCCACCTGAAGTTCATTAAAAACAAGAAACTCAGGCCACCCTAATGTGAACCGGTAATTTTTAAGACCCAAGGGCTCCACCCTCACCACAAATTCCTCGTCTGCTCACGTCCACAGTTGCACGAGGCCAAGGGCCTCGTCACCTTAATCAAGATACACATGTGGCAAAGGCTGCAACAACAGGAAATATCTCAAAAAGGATCAATTCCTAAGTGGAAACGCGACTATTCAATAAAAACTCACCAGCTTGTACAAGTGTCCCTCCACTGCTATATCTCGGGTAAAGCCTCTCATACGAGGAATTGTTCTACCCGGGATATCAACCAGCAATGTATACGTCATTATTAACAACAAACCATACCATAAAGCACGAGAGTGCTTTCCCCTTTATGGTGAAGGACATGACACAGACAACAAAGGCCACCACAAAGACAACTTATCTACTCCACGAGGTTGGTAAAGGTCAACAATTACAACAAAAACCGCTGGATTAGTATGTCCCACATTCAAAACACCAACAAATGGACAAGCAAACCTAACACCCCCAGCGACCCGGAGAACTAGCTTGCGACACGCACCATCTAGCTTAAGGGCACCTCAAGCTAACTCGAAAGAACAATACTTATCACCACAGGCAACAACCTAGTATAAATAAATCTCAACTTCATAACATTTTCCTACATAAAAACAGAATGCCAAGTTTTGACATGGCTTCCGGTGAAGTTTCTCAACCTACCTTTATCAGAAATACTATGCTTTTCCCAAATCCCAAGTTCATAAGAATAATCTTTAGAGAAATCCACCTGTATAGGCTCCCCTTACCTTACATCTTTGTAGAATTCGGGGACGACATACTAAACCAAATCATCCTATGTTCTCCTTTAAACCAAGAATTTCTGGTTTTAGTTGAAAGGGACGAGGGGGATTGCTTCTCTCTATCAGAGGGATGGCGATCTTTCGCGACGGCTAACAACCTAAGGATAGGAAGTTGCCTCACTTTCGAATACCAAGGAGAGTCACACTTTGATGTCACAATAAAACAACTAGACCTAGAAGAAAACGGAGATGTACTCCCCGACTACCTATGCTATGAAGAAATATAAATATACATGGTATAAATCAATTTCTATCTTTACGCCACAACAAATACAAGACAGCTTTTAAAGCTGCTAATTAGGACTTCTCTATGCAATGAACTCCGCGATACCTTATTTTTGTCATCTCATGATTCTGCAAAGGCTCGGAATTTCAAATCAAAAATTTTTCGGAAAAAGGAAATTAAAAATGAACTTAAACTGAATTTAAAACTCATTTAGCGGATTCCGACCGAAATATAAAATTTGACGAATAATTTCCGTCGTTTTACCTCGAAAATTCAAAATAATTATTGGATGTCGATATCCTCTTCTGTTTTAAAAATCTAATTAATCGAGAAAGCGAGATTCAGAAAAACTAACATTCGGGATTGAAAATCCGCGTATCCGGGATTTAATTATTTTCAGATATTAGTTAAACCAAGTCCACACACCACCCTCAACCACTCTCTTACCTCACCATACCTCCTTCAAATCACCTTACCCCATCACCCTCCCCATGACCATTCACCATCACTTTCACCAACTCCCTTTCCCCATCATCTGCCTTCGATTCCCATTAGAACAAGGATGAGCAAACACTAGTAGAAAAAACACTTTTTAGCCCGGGCGTTTTTGGGAATATAGCCCGGATATAGGCACAATGAGGTCCGGGCAATTGGTCTTCGTGATATTAGGTATATAGCTCGGAACAAAAAAAACACGCCCGGGCTATTTGGTCCAACCAAGACCCATGGAAATAGATTATACAGCCCGGAGATTTTAGGATCCGGGCTATTTGACCCATAATTCAACCCATGGAAACAGGTCATAGAACCCGTAGTTTATTAGGTCCGGGCTAATTCGTCCATCATTATTCACAAAAAAAAATACTAATGACTCGGCCAATTTTGATCCGGGCTATTTGATGTGTTTTTTTAAAATGACCATTTTATTTTCTTAATAATCCACTTGTTTGTACAAACCATGCACAAGCATAAATTCCACACATTATCAACCCAAAAACTTTGAAAACCACAAGCATAAACCAAATGCAATGATTTCGAGATAAAGTATTCTGCTAATTACATCAGTTTCCTTGAACACTAAAAATTATGATAAAGTATTCCACTACAATAGTAATATAAAGAACCCCACATTTCAAAAAATGCAGTTACACATTCAAGGTCGTGACTGACTTGCTGCCATACATTTTATCTTTTAACAAATGAAGTTTCGAAAGGCCAGGAATTCAGATATGTATGAAAGACCTTTAGATAGATGACCGAATTCATAGGAGCGTCCAAACGATCCTTTCTATCCACATCTTCAATGATCAGATTACGCATCCTTTCAAGCTTGAAGAAAGAACAAACAAAAGTATTAATAATGAATTCATAAGAGTTGTGTTCATTTATAAAATCTATAAAAATAGCAAGTTGTAAACTTATAAATTCAGTTTTAAAATCAGTATTAGGTATGGTTCTTATACCCCAAAACTAAATGATGTGGTGTATTTAGGATTATAAACGGATGAAGTTAAAATAAAAATCATAAATTAGTTGTGTACCTTGGATTATAAACTTATCAAGTTAAAATAAAAAATCAGAAACTAGATGCCCTATCAAATCATGTTAATTAGAAACTTGAGGCTTAAGGCTAAAAAATAGGCATGCTCACAACAAAGAGACTATAAATATGCAATTGTACTAATCCACAAAGGCAAAAGAATCTAAAGTGAGGGTTGACAACATGCTGAAAATTGTGATGCTGGTGCAGTGGTGCGGGTAACAGCTAGCACACTATGAAAATTGAAAATCACAAAGGAAAGAATAATGCAAAAAAAATAAGACTATGGATGTGCGAGTGTGATGTTTAACCTGTCCACTAGCTAAGCCAACAACGAGATCAGCAATAAAGTTGTCCTCTGTCTCACCACTGCGGTGGCAAACCACAACACCCTATCCAACGTTGTTAGAGTCTAAAGCTGCTTGAATTGATTTAGTAATTGTTCCAATTTGGTTTACCTGCAATCCAATGGCTAAGTGCAATGAGTAAGTAGTACTCGAAATAAAAATAATCTAAACATTTCCGGAGGGATATTATATTAGCCTGGCTTTAGCTTTTCCCTTGATTTTCCACTTAAGTCTATAACTATTCATCAAAACCACAAGCTAGCCAGTTGTGAATCGATTCATTCATAGCAAAACAAGATATTAATAGCGTCCAAAAGGGCCAGCAAAGGGATAAAACCTTCAATAGCAAAGCATTGCAAGCCTACTCACCAAAAAGCAAATATCTAAACCCATTTCTAGGGAAAGATATTTACCTTAAATGTCTAAGTAGTTGCAGTTCATTACCTTAGGTACTCCATGCCTCAAACATGGGAAATACACATGTCAAGGCATCCATTTATGAGCAGGTTGTGATAATTACAAAAACGTTAGCAATATTATACTTTAGGAAAATCTGGAAAAAAATTCAGAAGAATTAAGAAACAACCACAATCTGGAAAAAAAATTCATTTTGTCGAAACTATCCAGACCTAAATAGATGGAATGCAGCAGAAAACCAGAACATATAGAATATTAATTATACCCTGAATAATTTTATCCACAACTAAAAGTGAATAATTTTATCCAATTCATTTTAAGAATACAAAACATCGGTTCCTAATATCCCTTACACATTCTACAAATTAAAGGAGCCAACAAAACTTACAGTAGAGGACTCTTCTTTGCTTCTCTCCTCAGTACTAGGAGTGTAAACAACAAGATATCACAAGAAAGCAACTCGGCTAAACTCAACAACAAGACCAATATGCTTAACCACCTTGATGTTCAACCTAAGACTCAACATGAAACAAGGAAGAGCTTCAGGTAAGACAAACAACAAGAGATGCAAATGAAAACTAGTTCATTTCTTAATTCATAATTTTATGGAAATATTCCAAACCCATTCAAGAAATCGTCATCTAAAGTCATGCAACATATTTCAGTCGCAGATTCACAATAAAGCATGACATCATTCTGGCTAATAAAGAAATGTTATCCAGACACCTATGACAATCTGGGAGGCTTGTTTAATGTGAGAGAAAACCTACTTTAATAGTCATATTCATTCGATTTTAAGGTCAAATTCAAAGACAGAAGAACCCAACAGTTTTGGCAAATAAAAGGTAACTGGATATTAATTGAAAGAGACATTAGATATATGTAAGATTAAGACCGGACCGGACCAATTAGATAGTGTTTAGCAGAGAGAGCTAGTTTGCTACTACTAGGAGGTAAAGGTGGCAAATTTGGGAGACTTAAGCCGCAATTAACAGAGAGAGCTACTAGCATTTTGAATTCTCCGAGGCATGTGAAGAAAGCTTACCAAGACATAAATAGAGGCCAATATCTCCATGATGTTGAACTAAGCTAGAGCCAGCTCTCATAAGGAAACAACACTACAAGATTGAACTTAGTATAAAAGTTGTATCAAGAAAAGGCAAGTCGAAGAAGCAGGAGGTAAAAATTTGACATCAAAGAAAAGGTACAAAAAGTAAAACCTTCATAAGATTTTCATTATTTGTTTGATGCTTACAACAATGAGTAATACTATACTGAATCGGCGACTATACAAAGGTTGAAGAGACCCTGCAGACTTTGAAATCCAAATTTCAAATTATCAAATCAGTACATCAAGTAAAGGTGAACCAATTAATTGAAAAGATTTATTGCTATATGAAAGTAGAAAAAAATTATTTTAATCTTAACTTGATCATACTTTTAATGCAGATCCCAATTTCGGACAGAAACAAAAACAGACAAAAAAAAAATCATTGTAAACTAACAAATTGAAAGGGAAGAAGAAGGGATCGAGATTATTTGTTGATTTGCATTGCTTAAGTTTAAATTAAATGGAAATAAAGGACAGATTCAAATTAAAGGGATTCTAGGTTTAGGGATTTACAAGAAATCAAATTAAACAGATTCTAGGGTTAGTGATTTACTGGAGAATCGACCTGAGGTGAAAGCGGTGGCCATTGGTGAAAGAGATGGAAACCAATGACGGTGGTGGTGGATGGCATGTGCAATGGAAAATGGTCTTCACCCCTAATTTTGCTCCGTCCTCGGCTGGCGCTGGTTGTTCTCGTCCTCAGCTGGACAACACCGACAATGGTATCCTTTGCCCAGGCTGCGCGATTCTGATTATATGTGGAAGGAGGGAGAAGGTAATGGCGAGAGGAAGAATAAGGTAGAGGAGAGGAGATCGATCGAGGGGCGACTCTGATTGTGTGGAAGGACTGAGGAGGAAGGTCGAAGGAGTAGATATGGGGTTTAGTTTTTTTTTTTGTTTATTTTAATATATGAAGTATATAATATCACGGTATTTGGATACGGGTCATTTGAAAAAGGTTAGACTACCATACGTAATAGCCCGAAGGTAACACAACCCTGCACGCCCGGGTCATTAGCTATATATAATAACCCGGGTTTTTGGGATCCGGGATATTTGATTAGATGTAAAATGAGCTTCCCAACCTATAATAGCCCGAGCGCATCTTCAGATCCGGGTTATATACCAATTTTCTTCTTTTTTTTAAAAGAAAAATATATATTTATCTATTTTTAATCCTATTAGAGCTCGGATATTTTACATCCGGGTTGTTTAATAGTGTGCTAAAATGTAATTTTTGTACTAGTGAAATCCTCCCTTCCCTTCTTTATTAACTCCAATCTAGCCCTTTTTATGTTCCAATTCTCCCCGAGCACCTCCACCACCACCGAACTACCGATGTTCCATTGCCCTGTTCAAGCGCGAACAATCTTCCAGTAAGCCGTTTTCACTCGTTTTTTTTATCAGAATCATCCTCAGGCTTCACCGTCACGCTCACCCATATCCGACACAGGTCCGACAAGCCATCGCGAGCCTCTAAAGACGCCCAGACCTCCGATCGAGAGCTCCGAAGTCGCGAACTTCCTCGGTGAGTCCCGCCTTTTTCCTCCTCTGTGTTTAGTTGATTTCTGACGGGGTCGGGCTGTGGGCGAGTGCGAGTGTGTGTGAGCTGAGTGTGGAGAGTCGGGCGGGCTCGAGAGCTCCGGCGAGCTCGGATTGGTGATCGAGAGCGCAGCGAGCGCTGGAGAGCGAGGAAGCCGAAGACGAGCAGCAGTGAGAGCTAGCAGAGGCACCGAGCGCGGGCGAGAGGCGACTAGCGGGAGCAGGGACGAGCAGCCAGGGTGGGTAGGCCAGGTAGCGCGAGCCGGCGGATGTGGGTGAGCCGAGGCGAGCACCGGCGAGCGCGAGTCGAGCAGGCAGGCGCGTGCTCTCCATTTTGAATCCGGAAAGATGGAGTTTGCATGTGTCATGTGGGTCCCTCCCTACTAACATATATGGAGTATATAAGAGCGAAATGGGTACATAAATATATAATTGTTATTTGGTTAACCGATTGGGATTTGTCGGTTCGGTTTGGTTTGGTTTGGGTTTATCCGTTTATTATTTAACTAATTAGCGGTGTTTAAATTATTATATAATATTTGAGGATTTAAAAGATAAAATATTTTTTCGGGGGATTTATAAAGGGTTGGTTTCATCGAATACAAATGGATTGGAATTATTTCATAGAGGATTTAGAAATACTTTATAAAAGTGTTGATAAAATGGTGTTTAAAATATCTATAAAATCATTTGGGATTTAAATAAAATATTCGGATTTGTCGATTTAAAAAGAGAAGTTGGAAAAATGAATTTCAAGCTAGGAAATGATGTATTAAGTAATTAAAAAAGAGTTTTGCTAACATTTTTAAGAATTGGGATTTCTAACCGTTTGACTCGGAATTTGAAACCGCTTGGGACTAACATGGGGATATGACTTATTCCATGACTAAATAGCATAATGATATGATCAGTTGACTAACGACATGATATGTGTGACTAATAGCATGACTTGTGGTGATTTATTATAAGAGGTTAAAAGGTTATATAATTGTGACGAGTTAGTAGAATATTATCGAACAAATTATATGCTTTATGAGTGTGATGAACTGTTAGGATATATGCGGATATGATGAGTATGAGCATGCAGATTTGGTTGATGATTTATGGTGAGTGATGTGACTTTATGGAACGTGCGATACATTGACATTTACGATATGTTACTTGTTCTATTGATTGGTGTGTGTATCTTATATGTTTCATATGTGACTTGTGTGCTTTGTGTAAATTAGACTTAGACTTATTATGTTACTTATGGGATTACTAGGTGATCTATGATCTGTTGGATTGCTTGCCATTGCAGATCATTGTCTGGATTCTGCGCTTCTCCAGGTAAGTTCTTTGAACTTACTCATGATGGGCGCTCTATGCACTGGGTGTTATATAGTAGGCCAGTGTCCATGAACCAGGCGACTTAGAATCACGTTTAGGAGCTAAAATGAAAATCATATGATTGTTATATGTCTTTGCGAGAGAACGGTCGTTATCTGTGAAGTAACTAGAGTCTTTGCTAGGGTCATAGGACGACCCAGTCCCATCGGGTCCCGTCCTGAGTCAATCGAGTCGTGGAACTTCCCTTACTTATATTATGAGCATGATTGCGAAAGCTGCCTGCAGGCTTTATTATTTCTTATGGGGTGGGTTGGGCATGCGCCGCCCGATTATTATGGAATGCATTCACGAGCTGGCCAGTCTCCGCCCTATCGGAAGGGGGTGGAGGTAGGAGAGGGACATGCCACATGGCATTCGGTGTGGATCCATTTATTGCTTCCTACATTATATTAAACTGTCAGTATATATATGTGATTTAATTTCCGCATTGCATTACACATTTCATCTTAGGGATAGTATGCTTATTATATGCCTCTTAGAGTGTGTTTACACACGCGCATGAGTGGCCTGATGATTGACCCAGATCCCCCTCTTTTTTTTTTAGATTCAGGTACCCGTTTCACTCCTTGATTTCGCGATGCCATGGCGGGGTCCATTCATATGGAGGAGAGTGAATGTCGAACCCTGACTTCACCAAATTTATACTTTTGGGATTTCTCCCTACTTATACTCCCGGCTCTACCGTGGCACCCGTTGTATCATTTTAAGAAATTATGCCCTTTGCATGATAAAGTTTTTTCTGCGTTGTAGACTTAGGACATGTACAAGGGTTTACCCCGGGGTCTCCAACGGACCTTCAGGATTTGGGTGCGAAATCCCGCTTTAAACTACAAATCTTCGGTTTCAAACCTTCAACCTGTATTCGGAGCGCAAGATCCTAACGAGGGGTTTTATCCCTCGAAACGTAACTCGGGAATCATAATCCCGGGCCGTTACAGATTCATTTCATAAAACGTTTAATGACAGGAGATGGGTAAGGGTATCGCAAATAGTCAAAGTAATAAAAACAAGCCAAACTCTAGAGAAACAAATAAGGAGCATAATCGGAAATATACTAGGGCTAAAGATAAAACATTTACAACATCAAAATACCGCGACAAGGCATGCTGCCTGTCACGGGCCAAAACTGACGTGCGTGAGGGGAGATCGATGCCTATGCTCACTCCAATCAAATAAATTTATGCTCAAATCCCTCTATAGTATAGTGGAAATCAAGGTGGATCCAAGGGAGTAAGCGGTTTTATCCTAATTGTTTTTATGGTCGAAAATAGGGGAGTTAAGGGCACAAGGTGGTTGTTGTATAGTAGGGCAAAACACATTTAATTCGGCTCAAGTAACAAGTAATTATCATGAATGCAATATATGAGAAAGAACTTCCAAGAGTAGGGTTTACCACAACAACAAACACATGTATGAATCAATAAATCATATAAGAAATCATGCCTTTATCTCAATCAAACAAATCAAATCACTTTCGCATAAGAGACTTATTTGACTATACCTTCTCCTAATTAGGTCTTTTTAACTTTCATCAAAAATCCCTAATTACTATCAATCTTAACAATCTCCTTGGGGAAATTCAATTGCAACAATGAATGCCCTAGACTTTCATCAAGGGTTAAGCACATAGGTAGAAGACAATGAAAACATCACATAATTATAGATTCATCCATCACACACATGTCTATTGTTGGGTTCATCCCAACCCTAGAGGAGAAAAGAATTACTCAAACATGGAGTAAATAAACATGAATTTAACTGAAGAAAACATAAATTAAACTTACAATAATATAAAACCTGGAAATAAGCATTCAATCGCAACAACAAACGACCAAGCTTTCACCCAAACGCCAAAACAAAACCCTATTACTCGTCCTACAGCTGCTGCACTTAGCCATGCGCTGTGTGTCGTCCCCCCCCAAAATCATCCCCTCATAGGCTTTATTTAAAGATAAAAATATAAGACATAATCTCCAAGGAAAGAGATTTTATCTTAGGAAAATAAGATAATCTATCTAAGGAAGGATAAAAATATCTTAAGTCTAACTAACTAAAAGATGCTAAAAGGGATTTAGATGAAAACCCTAATTAAAAATCCCATTAAGTAATTAAATCAGCCCGCAAAAACTTCTCTGCTGGTGCGCAGGGGCTTGACATTGAGGGTCAAGGTGTCGACGCCGAGGGTCTGTTCGAATGCAGTAGCGCCGGAATTCTCTAGGTGTCGGCATCGAGTGATGCATAGTAATTGGCTAGGCGAACCAATTGCTAAAAGAAAATGCCTGAATTAACTACGTTGGAATGATCGGTAATTGCCAAGGCCGATTGTGGTTGACTTGGCTCGGCCGACGTGATCACTTGAACTTCAGCGAATTGATTCCACGGTGGCTTGGTTAACGTGGCAATTAACACGTACCACTCCAATTGATGAACTAATTTAACTCCAAATTGCCGGCATGAGTATATTGCAGTGGAAGACAAATTAATTGACAATTGGCTAATTGATGAGGTCAACAAAGGCTGATTTCACAAATTGGCTTACAATTACCAATCGGTCAAGTGCTGCTGATTTCTTTTGATTGATGAATGTGAACAAGGATGAGGGATGAAGAACGTAGATGATGATGGTCAAGAAAGTGAAAATGAAGAACGTAATAGAGGCAGGGCGATTAGGGTTGATGAAGGGAAGGCTCTGAACCGATCAACGACGTGATACGGTAGCACTAATGGTAAGTAATATAAGTCAACCTCCTTGCTAAATTAGTTAATTAGCAAGTGCTAATTTAATCTCCACAACAGAGGCAACAATGGATGATCTTCAATTGAATCGGTCAAGAAGTACGGCTGATTTCTTTTGATTGATGAATGTGAACAAGGAATCAAAGGACTTGTATTGATGGGGGATGAAGAACGTAGATGGTGATGGTCAAGAACGTTAAAAATGAAGAACGTAAGAGAGGCAAGAGCGATTAGGGTTGACGAAGAGAAAGCACTTAGCCAAGTGCTTCTCTTTTAATTTCAACCTGCTTTATCAAATAGCCAAATTACAACTTAAATAGGTGAGATTGGTTCCTATGAAAAGAAACCCTAGCTATCTCACTTTTATCTAAAATAAATAAATAAACATAAGATAAAGACTACTAATTATATCTACCTAAAAATGACTAAAAATTATGTTTTCTTAGGGAGCAAGGAGATAAATATCTCTCGCTTTTATTTCTCCTAAATAACTAAATAATAATAATTAAAATAGATAGGATAATTGTCCAACAACCGGTAAGCCCTGCAGAACCCTCGGCGCCGACCCCAGGACCCTCAACATCGACCCCAGGACCCTCAACGTCGACCCTTCAACAAGTTTGAATCGATGGTGGCGCCTTCTTCTTTCTCGGGATGATCGGGTCGTCGAACCGTCTTAGCCCAGAGAGGGCCAATCTTTATGGCATCATCGAGGGTCAAGGTATCGATGCCGAGGGCCTGTTCGAATGCAGTAGCACCTATTTTTCTCCAGCTTTTCGGCTCTACCTTCAATCACAATTGTCGGAGTCCTCGTTCATCCGATTGACGCATATGAATATGCGTTGAAAAGATCTTTTCAAGGACTACAACTCTCATGAAGGCTCCAGAATTTGACTTGAAGTGATGAATGGCGAAAATAAGGCTTTTCTCCAACTGCACCACTTTTTGCTTTTGCTTGGCTTCGCCATTGCCCTCATGATTTTTCATTAAGCTCTAAAGTGCATTGAAACTCTTCCAAATCAGCTCCAAAACCTATAAAATCACACCAAAGCTTGTGTATACTCCATATATTGCAATATTAAGCATAACTACAAATTTTCCTTACTTTCCCAACATAAAAGCTAATAAAAGAACTTAAACGAAATGAAAACACGATGCAAAATAAGACTAAAAATGCGGACATCAAAATACCCCATACTTAGACTTGCTTCTCCTCAAGCAATAACCGAACTATGACCAAAACCTTTAACATATCTTCAAGTCTTCGCCTTAGTCAAAAGTAACATCAATTTAGCATAAGTGCAAATAAGAACAAGCATTGAACCATCGTCACATATATTTAGGTAACCTTAGGCAAAGCAACTAGAATCCAACCACTAAAGGGAAATATTGTGTTTTCACTCCCTTTCAAATGTGTTTAGGCTTTGAATACATCTCTCAACTCAATCCTTTATGTCATTAAGCTACATAAAAATTACAATTAATATCACCAATCAATTCACCGAGATGTCAAAATATGCATTAACCATCAATAGGATTTTGGCTCAATGGCCTTCAAAGAAGGACTCATTCGGCCGCGTTGTAACGTGGCTTGGGAAGAAAATAAAGGTAGGAATCATTTAGGCTATGTGGTGCTAGAAATTCTGGAACCAAAGACTCCTAAATTTCCAACTCGACTTAACAAAACAATTCCATCGTATATAAGCACTTCCAAACTCATCTAATTTAGCACAACTCTTCAAAAACCTCAAAATATCTAATATGTCTTGCATAAAATAAATAAGGATAAATTTGGCTCATGCACAACTTCTCATATATTCTAAATTTTTTTCTCTGTTTTTTTTACCTGTTTTTTTATACTCGTGTGCTTTTATTTAAATATAAGAGCCAAAAATACCTTCTACAAAAAAAGTGGCGAGAAGGTAAAGTACTAACCCAACAAGTATCCCACACTTTAACCAAATCATGTGTCTCAAACTCCTAAAACATCAATCTCTACAAATCACTAAGTCCTAATTCCTGGATAAGGAGGTAAGGCTAAACATTGGCTAAGATAACTTTTGTGGAGCTACAAAAATAGGCTACAAGGCTCAAAGTGGTTACAAGAAAAGGAAACATGTATAAGGTATGTAAAACAGGATAAAAATGGCTAATAAAGAGTGCCTCTATCATTTGATCAAATTATGCAATGACTAGCTATCCTATTGGTTTCAAGACTTAGATATACACTACAACATCAAGAGGTAATGATTAATGCATAAGGAGAGTAATACACACATCAAAAAGAAGGGAAAAATATATAAAGAACAATTCCCCATAGGCCAAGTAACTCACTAGGGCATGTTGGATTCCAATCGCCTAAATCCTAAAGTTGCATATGCTCAATTTCATTTGCAAGTCAAATTTCACATTAAAAAACATTTTGTGCGACTTAGGCTAAACCATCCAAACTATGCCTTAGGATATTACATGATCAAGCTCAATTATTAGATTTTATCATTGGACATCTAAGTTAGGTGTTCTTAAACTAAACTAAAAATAAGAAATAAAAACTCAAACTAAGACAAACTAAAACAAATATAGCGAATTAAACATATATTTTTGTGGTTTTTGACATTTTCTATTTTTTTGGATTCTTCGGTTTTTTATAACTCTAAATACAAGACAAAAGACAAAAATAAGCAAAACAAATAAAGACAAAAGACAAAAATATGCAAAGCTAGGTCATGCGAATTTCGAATCTCCCCCACCCCATACTTAAAATTTCAGTGTCTTCACTGAATAAAAGAAAACAAGGGAAAGGGAAAAAGAAAATCACTTGGACAATGATTCAAACATGGAGCAATTTGGAGAAGTTCAAAAATCTTCACAGGTGTCGACGTCGACAGAGGCTGGGTCGACGTCGATAGCTCTCAACACGTCTACTTCCTTCGTAGCCCGTTTCTTCTCGATCCCGAGCACCATGGCTAATATTTGGGACCTATTCTCTCAACAAAAACGGTAAGTCTTTGGCTATCTAACTCCTAACTAAAAATCAAAAGCAAAAAGCAAGAAAAGAAAGAAAGAAAGCGGGTTGCCTCCCGTAAGCGCTAGGTTTAAAGTCTCTAGGTTGACCTACTTCCCTTTTTTTTTCTTCAATCCTGGTCGGGAGGAGGTGGTGGATCCGGTGGTTCCGCTGGTGGAGACGGTGGGAGAACATCCTCCGGTGGTACATCGGGAGAGATTGTCAAGTGATATGGCTCTTGCTCCTTGTACCTTTTTATGCCTCTCTTCGTTTCCTTATGGATGAGCTTGAACCTTCCCGAGTGGACACTCCAATATTCCACCCATTCATTTCTCTTGGCTCTAGCTAGCAACCGTATTGGAAAGCACTTAGGAAACGTGCTTTCCTCATATATGCTCCTCGTCCTCTTGTTGGTATGGCTTTGATTTGTTTCCCCACCATCGTACACAAATAGATGAGCTTTATTGTTGAGTTTCGTATACAATGGTGGAGGTGGAAGAGATTCTCCCACTTCTTCTTCTTTTGCCTCATCTTTAACATGCCACTTCGCGAGTACCCCATACTTGAATGCAAAAGACGGTTGTTCGAGATCGTCGGGAATTGCCTTCGTCGTGAATGGAAAAGGTAGCGGTGTAGTGCATCGAACAACAACTTCTATCTCTTTTTCTTCTTCTTGGGGTTTCTCACGTGGCTTCTCTAGAAACAAGAGCAGCGGCGTTGGGATCAGAGTAGAAATGGCCATGAAAATATGCTCATCCATCTCAAAACGTTGCTCTTCAATTTGCTCTTCGGGAGGGGGGTCGGCGTCGAGGTGCAGGGGGTTGGTGCCGAGGCATCTGTAGCCTTCCCAACTTTCTTTAGTGACTTTTCTTTGTTCAGGAGGGTCAACGTCGAGGTAGGGGGCGTCGGCGCCGAGGTATCTGTAGCATTTTCAGCATTCTGCAAAAACTTTTCTTTGTCCAAAAGGGTTGGCGCCGAGGGGGCAGGGGTCGACGTCAAGGCTTCTGCAGCTTTTTCTTCCTCCATTCGACGCGATATTGGACCGCCAGGAGCCTAGGTCGAGTCAGCACATGTGTATGTGGACTTGGTTGGGATAGGTACCAACTCGACCATGAGCTCTTCTCCACCTATAGGCTCGCAATTGTAATAACGATCAAGCCGTATGCTATAATATTCATGTTCCTTAATTGG
Organism: Persicaria maculosa; assembly: GCA_963922045.1. NCBI lineage: Eukaryota > Viridiplantae > Streptophyta > Magnoliopsida > Caryophyllales > Polygonaceae > Persicaria > Persicaria maculosa. The sequence continues at coordinate 77,308,875 of OY998252.1, read as the reverse complement.
TTGTGGAGTCTCGGCTTCCGGTGGTGAAACTGACGGCTCTGGCAGCTTCCTCAATGTGTCAACCTCCTCACTAATGCCTTGCAGCTCTTGTTGAAATTCTTGCTCTATTGACGGAGGCTTTATTAGAGGCTCTTATGGATAGATTGGCTCGTCTGGAGTTGATGCCCATTTCTCATAGGGAGGATATGGTTCTTCATAAAAGCTAGGGCAAGCAAGGCCAAGATGGGACCTTGTTCCTCATAGATGACAAGGTGGGTTTGCCTCGAGAAAGCGTATCTCTTCCCTTAGCTTGACATTTTCCCGTTCTACCTCAAGAATTCGTATTTGTTTCCTTAGCTTGTCTCTTTCCCTTGATAGTTCTTCCTCCCGAGCAAGCTTTCGTAGTGAGACATTCCATGGATGATAGGGCTCATATGGGTCCCTATAGTCGTGTTGACCATAGTACCCCTCCTTTAATTGATAGGACCCATATGACTCTTGGGCTTTGGTTGAATCCTCGGATGATTGTTTTTCTTTCCATCTATCAAATTCAAAGTAATCTTCTTCATCCTCATCAACCTCGGCAAAATATTTAGCATACTCCTTCATCCTTGCTTTCCGTCTTTCATCCGTTCTAGCCCTTTCGGTCCTTTCTTCTAGATAATCATAATACTCTTGTGCATCATCCATATTGTGCCAAATCTTGAAAACTCAAACAGACACAAAAATCAAATAACAAAGGCTCGGCACCAAGTCGATACCAATGAGGCGGGAGGGTGGGAGGTGTGATGTTCAAGGAAAAAAATAAAAACTACTAAAAGAAAAGAAGAATAAAAACTAACTAAAATAAAAAGAGAAAATGAATAATATATACAAAAGAAAAGGGGTGGGCTATTCCCAAACCCTAAAAACAACTAAACAAGGCGCGATTGAACTCTCCCCGGCAACGGCACCAATTTGACGTGCGTGAGGGGAGATCGATGTCTATGCTCACTCCAATCAAATAAATTTATGCTCGAATCCCTCTACAATATAGTGGAAATCAAGGTCGATCCAAGGGAGTATGTCAACGGTTCTATCCTAGTTGTTTTTATGGTCGAAAATAGGGGAATTAAGGGCACAAGGTGGCTGCTGTAAAATAGGGCAAAATACAATTAATTCGGCTCAAGTAACAAGTAATTATCATGAATGCAATATATGAGAAAGAACTTCCAAGAGTAGGGTTTACCACAACAACAAACACATGTATGAATCAATAAATCATATAAGAAATCATGCCTTTATCTCAATCAAACAAATCAAATCACTTTCGCATAAGAGACTTATTTGACTATACCTTCTCTTAATTAGGTCTTTTTAACTTTCATTAAAAATCCCTAATTACTATCAATGTTAACAATCTCTTTGGGGAAATTCAATTGCAACAATGAATGCCCTAGCCTTCATCAAGGGTTAAGCAAATAGGTAGAAGACAATGAAAACATCACTTAATTATAGATTCATCCATCACACACATGTCTATTGTTAGGTTCATCCCAACCCTAGAGGAGAAAAGAATTACTCAAACATAGAGTAAATAAACATGAATTTAACTGAAGAAAACATAAATTAAACTTGCTCCCCCCCGCCCCTTCCCCCCCACAAAAAAAATACCAGCCCCTCATAGGCTTTATTTAAAGATAAAAATATAAGACTTAATCTGCAAGGAAAGAGATTGTATCTTAGGAAAATAATATAATGTATCTAAGGAAGGATAAAAATATCATAAGTCTAACTAACTAAAAGATCCAAAAAGGGATTTAGATGAAATCCCTAATTAAAAAACCCATTAAGCAATTAAATCAGCTCGTAAAAACTTTTCTACTGGTGCACAGGGGCTCGGTATTGAGGGTCAAGGTGCCGACGCCGAGGGTATGTTCGAATGCAGTAGCAATGGAATTCTCTGAGTGTCTGCATCGAGGGACAAGGTGTCGACGCCGAGGGTCTGTTCGAATGCAGTAACACCTGTTTTTCTCCAGCTTTTCGACTCTGAATTCAATCGCACTTTTCAGAGTCCTCGTTCATCCGATTGACGCATATGAATATGCGTTAAAAATATCTTTTCAAGGACTACCACTCTCATGAAGGCTCCAGAACTTGACTTGAAGAGATGAATGGCGAAAATAACGCTTTTCTCCAGCTGTACTACTTTTTGCTTTTGCTTGGCTTCTCCATTGCCCTCATGATTTTTCATTAAGCTATAAAGTGCGTCGAAACTCTTCCAAATCAGCTCCAAAACCTATAAAATCACACCAAAGATTGTGTAGACTCCATATCTTGCAATATTAAGCATAACTACATATTTTCCTTTCTTTCCCAACATAAAAGCTAATAAAAGAACTTAAACGAAATGAAAACATGATGCAAAATAAGACTAAAAATGCGGACATAAAAAACGTTCCCCATCCAAAACAAAATACAAACTGCAGCGAAGCATAAAGATCACACCACGGGGGAAAATGTTTTGAACCTGTTTCTCATCACACGGACGAATACAAAATACTTGATAAATCAACATATCTACAAAAGAATTAGCGCAAAGGTCAATAAAAGAAAGTCAAGATCAAAATCATAAGAAAACATAAACACCTGGGCACCAACCCTGACGGTGCGGACGACTGAGTCCAGCCATCTCTAGGCGGGCCGGAGTCACAACTACCTTATAGTCCCGCTTCGACGATGCCCCATCTCCCCGCTAAACCCGGCCCTCCATCTATCCATCGCGATACTTTTATTCTCAGGGGGAGGGGCATAGGAACCAGGTGTAATCACAAAGTTGAAAAAGGTCTTGGTATGGTCGCGAACAAGAAACCATTTCTTCCTCCATCCCGAGCTACTAGATAACCTTTCAACTATATTCCCTAATAGAGAAGCAGACACCAATCCCTCGCTATGTCTCAAAGAAAGGACTGAAAAGAGGTGATCCAACGTTGGGGCCTGCTTGATAACGGCACACCGCATAACGTAAGCCGTGATATACATCCACACATTGAAAGCAAGCTGAGCAGGACAAGAATTTATCCGCTCCAAGAGTTTGGAATAGAACCGTGGTAAAGGAAGGCGGAACCCCTGAAGCAAGGTTCCGAGATGGACGACGACGTGATCTTGATACGCGTTCAAACATCCCCCGTTTTTATTAGCCAAGCCTATCTCTACCCCAGTCGGCCAAGGGTAAGTCTGATCTATCATCTCCAAATGATTAGCTTCGAGGATTGATCATTCTCCTAGGGTTTCAGCGACAGTAGGAGTGACAGAAGGGAAACGTCGTTAGATTTCACCTCGCCAAAGAAATAACCCAAACAAATAAACTAAACTAGCAACCTAGTATAGCGGATAAGTAAGGGGTCGAACCCATAGAGAAACAAGTACTTCAATGCAATGTGTATTTACCAATTATGACACTAGTAAAGGACTAGGAACACAAATGAAGGTAAACGAGGCAAATAAACTAAGATAAAGATGTTAGCAAGAGTGAATCAAAGATAGAAGAATAGAGCATATGGATTCACATACAATTTGCAACATTGGTTGATTTACTTGATCCTTGAGTTGATATCAGTATTATTCCTAAGCCTATGTCGACTTGACTAAGGTTGAGAGATCCACAGAGATTCCCTCATCTTATTCAATATCACTAAAGAATAGCATTAAGAACTCAAGTACTTAGGCCAATTGGCACATTGATTCAATGCAATTAAGACAGATAGGCGCAAACCGAACTCAACCCTAATCGAATCTACACAACATAGATCAATTGTTATCATCCACTACAAAGGCATAGAAATATCACTAAATCAATGACTTCGTTTTCTATCGACAAACCAACAACGGATTCATAACAAATATGCAATTCCTAACTAGATGGCCAGTCATGGAAATGAACACAAATATAACATGAAGAACAAGGGATAAATAAACTCATGAATAATATATAAATAGAGTCTCACAATCAATCAACCAAGTCTTGAATCATAGCAAAACCACAAGAATTCTAGGCAAGCATAACAAACCTTGAATCCCTAAACTCAAATCCTCTCATTGTGATGAGTTCTTGGGAATAGAACTTATTAGTGGTGATAGTTGATTGAATAAATGCTGGAAATATGTCTAATATAGGGATCAAAAGCGTCGGTCAAAACCCTAGTAAAGATAGATAAGAGTTTCCATAAAGATAAATTGGGCCGCATATCGCAAATCCGAGATCTGAAGAGGCGGCGAGCGCCGTAGAAATGGCGGCGGGCGCCGTTCCTGTACTGTTGATAGCTTCGGCAAACTGAACTTGTAACACACTTTCTGGAGTCATCCTTTGTTTGATTGACGCTTACGAATATGCGTTGGAAAGCTCTTTCCAAGCACTAAGATTCTCATGAAGACATCAGAAGCTAATTCAAATTTCTCAGAACCTTAAAGATGGGATTTCTTCATGTTCTCTATTTCCGCTCTTGTTCCTTAGCTCTTCTTTATCCATTTTTCTCCATTCTTTCTCCACCATTTGAGGCCGGATCTTATGACCTACAAATAAACACTAGAAACCGTAGATTCCGAACTTTGAATACCAAATGACCAAGAATATGAATAAGCTTATTAAACATGCAATAAGACTCTCTAATGCACCTAAGACCTACCTATAATGCCTATATAAAATATGCATTATCAAACTCCCCCACACTTAAGCTTCGCTATTCCTCTAGCGAACTAGATTATAGCATGGAGAGGAAGACTTCTTCATCTCTAAAAAATATTTTTTATACCATAACAAGCGCAAATTAAACATGAAAGAAGCAAAAAAATTGTCATAACTCCAACTCCCCCACACTTAAGCCTTTGCTTGTCCTCAAGCAATGAAGAACATAGCAATAACCAAACATCCCAAGAACATATTCATCATGCATTTGCCTCATCAAAAGCAACATCTCAAATGTGTGCTAACATGAACAAACATCATAGCATGTATATAAATGACCAAGTAGCCCGCATGCCTATCCATCCAACCTCATAGGGATAAATGTGTTTCACTCATGCTCTCATGTGTTTAGGCTTTAAAGAACAACTCTCAACTCATTCATTATACAAAAATCTACATAAGCATTGACATTTATATCACAAATTCTCCACCAAATACGTCAAAGCAAAAAGCAACATCAAGAGGACTTTCGCTCAATGGAAACCTTCGTAGAAGACTCCATTCGACGGGGTTGTAATGGGGCTTTTGGTAGGAACATAAGGCATGGGAAACATATAGGCTTGTAGTGCTAAAAATCCGGGAAAAAGGGTTAGCAAACAACCAAAATAACACGTCAACCTCCACACTTCGCAAACCATTCCAATAACAAAAGCTCCAATACATAGCAATGAGCTCTCATAACATAAGTATCATCTCTCAAAATAACATAAGACTCTCAAAACACTCAAAAGATGATAACTCTCAATATCAAACTTCCAACCAAACATTTATCCAACTCTCATAATAATATCAAGGCTCGTATATATATATATATATATATATATATATATATATATATATTTCGGCATTTTTTCTTCTTCTTTTCTTTAGCTTACTTCTACCCCTAGGTGAATTTTATCCTCCCTAGGTCCAAGCTTTTGATTCTTTTTTTTTTCTTTGAGCCAAAATGCATGAAATACAATATGAGGAAAATAAGCACATAACATTACATCTCTCTCTCAAAGCCTCTCAACATAAGCACAACCCATAGCTTTTCTCTCCCAACTTAAAATAACATCCATAACCAACTCAAATCCTAATTCCCGGATAGGTAGGCTTATCATAGGCTAGGAAACATGATTTTTGTGGAGCTTCAAAGAAAAAGGTTAAAGGCTCAAATTGGCTTCAAGAAAAGACATGATGTAGGGTAGATATGGATAAAATGTGGCCAAAAGGTGGCTCTATCACTTGAAACTTAAAAGCAATGAACAATGTATATAATAGGTCTCAAAAATAGATAACCATGTCATTACTAAGAGGTAATTGCATAAGATGAGTAAATATATCTCACTAGGACAAATATTCGTTGGATTTCAATCGTGCATAGGAACTTAAATCATAGATGCTCAATTATATCTACCTAACATGCATGTTTCACATGAAAACCAAATTTTATAGGACAAGGCTAAACAATCCAAACATGCTATGGAATTTTGATAATGCATATATTATATAGGCATTATAGGCATTTTTAGCTTAGATAGGTTGCATTTCTTTCGTTCTTTGGTACTAAATTGCATCTTATGATTATTCTAGAAGAGTTCGGATTCTGCGCAAATTTGTGGTTATCTTGCGGATTGAATCGGAACACATGTGGGAGATGCAATATCTTGAAGCGGAGTACAAAAGACATTGGAAAGAAGCAAGGAATGAAAATAGCAAATCATCTCAAGCTAATCTCAGAGAAAAGACGAGAAAAATCCGCAAACAGGAATGCGGCGGCCGCAGCATGGGATGCGGCGGCCGCCGCCAGGGTCGATGCAAAAACAACACTGATGCTGCGGCCGCAACATACATGCGGCGGCCGCCGCATCTGCCGTCAGCGCTTTTGCGCGTCGTTTTGAACATTACAAAACCCTAGATCTATGACTTTCTTTTATGGCCGACTTTAGATGATATTTAAGGACACTTTTTAGTTATTTTTGGATCACTTCTATTCTATTCTATTCATCAGACACTTGAGAGATTTTGAGCGATGTTTTCCATGAGGAACTAAACTCATCTATTCTGCCTACAATTTGATGCTTTATTTGGATTGATTGTGAGTTTCTAATTCTCGTTCTTATTTTCTTATATTTGAATGCTTCGACTTCCTTGTGCTTGATTGTCTATTGTTTTATTCTATCTAGCCCGCGCAAATTTATATGATCATGCCAAAATATATTATAGAGGACAAACATTGCAAGAAGGGTAGTTGAATAACACATATTTATACAATGCATGATATTTTTTGGGTTTTTAACATTTTTCAATTTTTTTTTTCAATTTTTACATTTTATATAACATAAAAGAAATAACAAAAATTCAAACATGAACTAACTTAACCTAACTAATTGACTTCACTTTTCCCCTCACACTTAAACTTCTCATCATCTTTAAATGAAAATCAAATAAAGACAACAAAATATAAAATAAAAGCACAAGTGGGGGAAAAGGGGACCTACTTGATCATGGTAGTGGTGGCTACAATCGTTGAACAAGAAGCATTAGAGCACTGGGGCGGCGGCGGATGCCGGGTATGGGGCGGCGGCCACCGCTTGGGCAGAACCGTGAATCCGAGTTGCAACGTCGATGTTCCGACATCCAAACTCTTTTCAACTTGCTCTTTGAAGATCAGGACTTGGTTTCAAAGTCTTTCTTTTGGTGATAGGAATGGTGATGGTATGGAAAGAATCGAATTTGATGGATGAATGGTATTGATGAATGTGGATGATGGATGCGAAAAAGAAAGGCTTTTGATTAAAACTCAAGACTTAGGTTTTGGAATTTAGATTCAAGTGGAGAAATTAGGGTTCTTGTATTTTCTTGGACTTAAAGGCTTGAATGAGCAAATTTGGGAATTGGGATATGCGGTTAATTGGAAAGGGAAAGGATTATCTATCAAAAAGAAAAAGAAATATTAGAAATAAAAATACAAAATCTAGTCCTAAGAAAAATGGAAACTAATCCTAAGATAGAAAATAAATCTAACCTAAAAATGTATAAAAATAATCTAATCCTAGATAAAAAGAAATAAATCTACTCCTAAAGATGGATAGAATAAAATCTACTCCTAAAATAGAAAATAGAAAACATCTAATCCTAAATAAGATAGAAAATATAAACTAACCTAAAAACCAAAAATAATAAACGGATTTCCAATGGTACCAAAATCCTAAAATGTGTTACTGGCAACCACGGTTGGCGCCGTGTGAAGGGCGGCGGGCACCGTGTGAAGGGCGGTGGGCGTCGTGTCTACAGAACGCCAACTCCGTCATTCAATCAAGAAAATTTCATGGTTAACTCAAGACTCATCCAAAAACACATATCTAAATGGAATTCTATCATTTTATTGAATTTGAAAGACTAAACACCTAACTAGGAATTGAAAAAACTTGCAAACTAGAAAACAAATTATGGGTTGCCTCCCAAGAAGCGTCCTTGGTTAACGTCATAGACTCGACGGTTTATTGTGTCCTTACCTTAAGACTCATTCAAACATTGTCAAAGCCCTTAAAAGCAAATCAAATTCTTGTGCCCAACCAAATTTTGACTGAACACCGAACATGAGAAAATAAACAATTAAGGATACCTTGTAGTGAAGCTTTGAGACTTCTCTAGTCACCTTAGGTTGATCTTTTCCAGAGGGAATATAAGACCACCAGCACAGTTACGCTGGCGTCTTCTGGGATTGGTTTTGTGATCAACGCAATTTCAATGAGCTCTTCGGATGAATTAGGAGCCAAAACATATGGATCATCATGCATACGCTCATGAGACTTCATTTCAATAGGTGTTGGGCTCTTCCACTTCACCAGGTGATGGATAAGGAGAGGTAATGAGTACCGGGGAGGAGGACACAATGGATGATAAAGGAGATGGTATAAAAGATAATGGAGAAGAAGGCATAATAGATGAAACCTCATGCGTCGACTCATGAGACTCCGCTTCAAGAAGTACTAGATCTTCTTCTTCATCCCAGTCATCATCAGATAAGCCATGTGTCTCCCAATATTCTTTCTCGGTTAGGATCCTTACCATTAGGCAATGTACAGAGACAGTGGGCGCTATGTGTGGGACGGCAGGCGCCGTGATGTACAGTTGCAAATCCTCTTTCAGTAGCTCGGCCATTTTCTTGCATTGTTTCTGTTTGGGTGTAAAATTTTGTCATTTATTAAAAGAGACACTATATACGCTCGTGAAATTGTTTTCGTGAAAATTTTCCCTTGATTGTCTGAATGGGAAACACGAGTACGAGCTATTGACAATAATTGCAAACATATGAAGCGTGCGAGGTGTATTAGATATCAAATACATCATTCTCGCGTATTACAAGCTCACAAAGTGGAGTACAAAAATTCAATACAAAGGTCAAGCTTCTGTGATGCAATGATAGCTTGTCAACTTCCGCTAACACCGCCCCACAAGACTGGTAGTCAATTGCGTTGTTGACTGCTCTATCGAAATCAAACAAGTGCCTCAATCTTCCTTGTCTTAAGCTCTCGTTAGCAAATTATTCTGCTGCGAAAAAATAAACCAAGTTAAACAGGTGGATTCTAAAGTAATTCACACACACACACACACACACACACACACAAATGCAATTGGGCATGTCAAATTGAAATGTAAGGTCCTAGCATATCCATAAAGGCAAAAAAATCCAAACCCATCCCATTGGTAAAAAAAAATAAAGAAACAAAAGTGGTAAGTAGATCTGCAGCTAGAAAGCTCGAAAATAAGCAAAAAGGGCTAAAAACTCAGCAGTGCAAAAGGGAAAGAAATCAGTCCCTAAGCCACTGTATTCTCAGGAAAAAAAGAGGAAAGAAGATTATTCTTTTTTTTTTTTAGAAAGGATCATTCAGATCTTCACCTAAAAGGTAAAGATAAGCAACAATACGTGTGTGATGGGGAAAAGTATCTTAGCTATACACATACAAAAGAAGAAAAAAAGAGGAAAGAGAACAATATTAAGCCTATGAAAATAAGGCAAGTAGAGATCTATGCTCCTACTTCTTTATCCTATAAAAGGAGAATGCCTAGGCTGAAATTGAGGAGGGCTGGACGGCTGCAAGGAAAAAGGCAAAGGGAAAGAAAAAGGCAACCTCATAAGCCATCCAAACACACGGCTGCATAAAGAAAGAAAAAGAGGACAACCACAAAAACAAGTTACCCGCAACTAAAGAAAACACATACAAGAATAAAAGAAGCAGCAGGAAGCACTAGGGTAGTGGCCTTTTTGTATCACTGCTACGCGCGAGCCCGAAACCCAACCTTGAGATGCTTGCGGGTTTCTCTTGTGGTCTGGTTTCGGGATCGCCAGCTACCCCCAAATGAGTCCAATTGCTGCACAAATTCGATCCCCGAAACCCACCTCTGAGATGTCTGCGGATTTCTCTTGTGGTCCGGTTTTGGGACCGTCGATCAGCCCCAAATCCGGTCAAGTTGCTGCATAGTTCGATTTTTGAAACACACCCTTGAGATGCTTGCGGGTTTCTCTCGTGGGCTGGTTTTGGAGTCGCTGATCAGCCTTAAACAGGCCAAATCGCCACCCAAATATGATCTTCGATACCCACCCCTGAGATGCTTGCGGGTTTTTTATCGGTCTAAAACCAACACCCCGCAAGCGTACAGTATCAATTGTAATAATCGAGTGTCGAATCTGAGAGACTAATGAGACCCGAGGACCGGATCGACCAAGGCTCGAGCTTTCAAACACTTTTTTTTTGTGGGGTTAAATTTTGGGATTTTTGGTAACTGAAAATAAGGGATATGTGAAGCAAGATTCGCAGGCCTCTCACCCTTGAATCCCCTACACTCGATCTCAATCCTCTCGGAATCGCACTCCAAGGATCTCGACCCTTTGACACCTTCGCCTCTCATTAGGGTGTCACCCTTGGCCTCTCACCAAATGGTTCGCTCTTAGCCTCTCACCAAGAACTCGATCCTTAACCCGGAATCATAGGACGCTATTTAGTGGCTTAACCCTCAACTCAACTCAACTTGACTTCATTTAAAATTAAGGTTTTACAAGCAATATATAAGATGAAAATAGAAGCCCCAAACATCTCTAAGCGATGTGGGATTATTAGAATAGAAAAACTCAAGGAAATTTCGTCTAGACTTGAGCTCCTGAATTGAACGTCAAATTAGAGCATGTTCGGGGCTGATGCGGAATAAATGTTCTTCATGGAAGTTGTAGCCACTTAAAATAGCTTTCCAAAAAGTGCTCAACAGCGTCAATCGGAATTTTATTAAGCCCGAAAGAGCCAAAATACCACAGTGTCGCCATGCTGTTTTCTCAAACAAGAGTTGATATTCGGCTCCAGCGACAAAGCATTGTAAGATAAATGAGTCGAGCGCACTGACCTTTATGATTACATCATCCTCCTTCCCTTGAAAAGGATTCATCCTCGAATCCATGATGGAAATGAAAGACTTCTTTGAACATGCTTCTTCTTCCTTAAATGAGTCCTGAATTTCCTCTTCTTCTTGAATAGTGAAAGGCAAGCAAGACGTAATGAATGGGGTCGCATCCAACCAATTAGTTGACATGGAATTCAGAACAATAGGTACCTCAGTTGACGCTCGTTTCTCCTTCATGGAAAGCTCTACACTAGGATGTTAGATGAATTCTTCATCTTTCTTAAGCTCAGGCATGACCTTTGCAGTCTCAATCGGAACATCCTTGGACATGCCTTCTTTAACCTCAAGTGCTTCACCCATGAAGGTAGAGGATGTCGTCTGTGAAGAGGGAGGTGGGGCTGTTATGGGCTTCTATAGCGTCGACCCCAATGTGTTGACGACTGTTCGCATTTCCCGTACTTGTTGCATTGAGTCTTCCGCGAGCTTGCGGATCTCCTGCCAAGGTGGTTCAACCTTCTTCTTATGCCGAGCATCATCCTCTCGAGCCCTTCTCTTTTGATATCTCCTACAAAGCTCCTGATCAACTACATCATATGTAGCATCATCCATGTCGCCCCAATGAAGGTACCCATCACCATAGGCTCGAATGGCTCATCAGATTTACTCTTCGGACAAAGGCTTGGAACTCATCTTCTTCAACATTTTGACTAGGAAGAAACAACTCAGTTATCGAAAGCTCGATGGACTGGAGTCGATTAGCTCTGATACCACTTGAAGAGACCCGAGGACCGGATCGACCAAGGCTCGATCTTTTGAACACTCTTTTTTGTGGGGATAAATTTTGGGATTTTTGGGAACTGAAAAAAAGGGATATGTAAAGCAAGATTCGCAGGCCTCTCACCCTTGAATCCCCTACACTCGATCTCAAACCTCTCGGAATCGCACTCCGAGGATCTCGACCCTTTGACGCCTTCGCCTCTCACTAGGGTGTCACCCTCGGCCTCTCACCAAAGGGTTCGCTCTTAGCCTCTCACCAAGAACTCGATCCTTAACCCGGAATCATAGGAAGCTATTTAGTGGATTAACCTTCAACTCAACTCAACTTTATTTCATTTAAAATGAAGGTTTTACAAGCAGTATATAAGATGAAAATAGAAGCCCCAAACATCTCTAAGCGATGTGGTATTATTAGAATAGAAAAACTCAAGGAAATTTCGTCTAGACTTGAGCTTCTGAATTGAACGTCAAATTCGAGCATTTTTGGGGCTGATTCGGAATAAATGTTCATCATGGAAGTTGTAGCCACTTAACATATCTTTCCAAGAAGTGCTCAAAGACTTCAATCGGAATTTTATGCAGCCCGAAAGAGCCAAAATACCACGTTGTCGCCATTTTGTTTTCTCAAACAAGAGTTGATATTCGACTCCAGCGACAAAGCTTTCTAAGATAAATGAGTCGAGCGCACTGACCACTAGGATCACATCATCTTCCTTCCTTGAAAAGGATTCGTCCTCGAATCCGTGATGTAAATGAGAGACTTCTTTGAACATGCTTCTTCTTCCTTGAATGAGTCTTGAATTTCCTCTTCTTCTAGAATCGTGAAAGGCAAGCAAGACAGAATGAATGGGGTTCGCATCCGACCACTTAGTTCACATGGAATTCAGAAAAATAGGTACCTCGGTTGGCGCTTGTTTATCCTTCACGGAAAGCGCAACACTAGGAAGTTGGATGAATTATTCATCTTTCTTAAGCTCAGGCATGACCTTTGCAGTCTCAATCGGATCATCCTTGGACATGCCTTCTTTAACCTCAAGTGCTTCACCCATGAAGGTAGAGGATGTCGTCTGTGAAGAGGGAGGTGGGGCTGTTATGGGCTTCAATAGCGTCGACCCCAATGTGTTGACGACTTTTCGCATTTCCCGTACTTGTTGCATTGAGTCTTCCGCGAGCTTGCGGATCTCTTGCCAAGGTGGTTCAACCTTCTTCTTATGCCGAGCATCATCCTCTCGAGCCCTTCTCTTTTGATATCTCCTACAAAGCTCCTGATCAACTACATCATATGTAGCATTATCCATGTCGCCCTAACGAAGGTACCCATCATCATAGGCTCGAATGGCCCATCAGATGTACTCTTCAGACAAAGGCTTGGAACTCATCTTCTTGAACATTTTGACTAGGAAGAAACAACTCAGTTATCGAAAGCTCGATGGACTGGAGTCGATTAGCTCTGATACCACTTGATGAGACCTGAGGACCGGATTGACCAAGGCTCGATCTTTCGAACACTATTTTTTGTGGGGCTAAATTTTGGGATTTTTGGGAACTGAAAAAAAGGGATATGTGAAGCAAGATTCACAGGCCTCTCACCCTTGAATCCCCTACACTCGATCTCAATCCTCTCGGAATCGCACTCCGAGGATCTCGACCCTTTGACGCCTTCGCCTCTCACTAGGGTGTCACCCTCGGCCTCTCACCAAAGGGTTCGCTCTTAGCCTCTCACAAAGAACTCGATCCTTAACCCGGAATCATAGGAACCTATTTAGTGGCCTAACCTTCAACTCAACTCAACTTGACTTCATTTAAAATGAAGGTTTTACAAGCAATATATAAGATGAAAATAGAAGCCCCAAACATCTCTAAGCGATGTGGGATTATTAGAATAGAAAAACTCAAGGAAATTTCGTCTAGACTTGAGCTTCTGAATTGAACGTCAAATTCGAGCATCTTCGGGGCTGATTCGGAATAAATGTTCTTCATGGAAGTTGTAGCCACTTAAAATAGCTTTCCAACAAGTGCTCAACGGCTTCAATCGGAATTTTATGCAGCCCAAAAGCGCCAAAATACCTTGTTGTCGCTATTCTGTTTTCTCAACAAGAGTTGATATTCGACTCCAGCGACAAAGCTTTGTAAGATAAATGAGTCGAGCGCACTGACCACTAGGATCACATCATCCTCCTTCCCTTGAAAATGATTGGTCCTCGAATCCGTGATGTAAATGAGAGACTTCTTTGAACATGCTTCTTCTTCTTTGAATGAGTCCTGAATTTCATCTTCTTCTTGAATCGTGAAAGGCAAGCAAGACGGAATGAATAGGGTCGCATCCCACCACATGGTTGACATGGAATTCAGAAAAATCGGTACCTCGGTTGGCGCTTGTTTCTCTTTCATGGAAAGCGCAACACTAGGAAGTTGGATGAATTCTTCATCTTTCTTAAGCTCAGTGATGACCTTTGCAGTCTCAATCCGAACATCCTTGGACATGCCTTCTTTAACCTCAAGTGCTTCACCCATGAAGGTAGAGGATGTCGTCTTTGAAGAGGGAGGTAGGGCTGTTATGGGATTCGATAGCGTCGACCCCAATGTGTTGACGACTGTTCGCATTTCCCGTACTTGTTGCATTGAGTCTTCCGCGAGCTTACGGATCTCTTGCCAAGGTGGTTCAACCTTCTTCTTATGCCGAGCATCATCCTCTCGAGCCCTTCTCTTTTGATATCTCCTCCAAAGCTCCTGATCAACTACATCATATGTAGCATCATCCATGTCGCCCAAATGAAGGTACCCATCATCATAGGCTCGAATGGTCCATCAGATGTACTCTTCGGACAAAGGCTTGGAACTCATCTTCTTGAACATTTTGAATAAGAAGAAACAACTCAGTTATCGAAAGCTCGATGGACTTGAGTCAATTAGCTCTGATACCACTTGATGAGACCCAAGGACTGGATCGACCAAGGCTCGAGCTTTCGAACACTCTTTTTTATGGGTCTAAATTTTGGGATTTTTGGGAACTAAAAAAAGGGATATGTGAAGCAAGATTCGCAGGCCTCTCACCCTTGAATCCCCTACACTCGATCTCAATCCTCTAGGAATCGCACTCCGAGGATCTCGACCCTTTGACGCCTTCGCCTCTCACTAGGGTGTCACCCTCGGCCTCTCACCAAAGGGTTCGCTCTTAGCCTCTCACAAAGAACTCGATCCTTAACCTGGAATCATAGGAAACTCTTTAGTGGCCTAACCTTCAACTCAACTCAACTTGACTTCATTTAAAATGAAGGTTTTACAAGCAATATATAAGATGAAAATAGAAGCCCCAAACATCTCTAAGCGATGTGGGATTATTAGAATAGAAAAACTCAAGGAAATTTCGTCTAGACTTGAGCTTCTGAATTGAACGTCAAATTCGAGCATCTTCGGGGCTGATTCGGAATAAATGTTATTCATGGAAGTTGTAGCCACTTAAAATAGCTTTCCAACACGTACTCAACGGCTTTAATCGGAATTTTATGCATCCCGAAAGCGCCAAAATACCACGTTGTCGTCATTCTGTTTTCTCAACCAAGAGTTGATATTCGACTCCAGCGACAAAGCTTTGTAAGATAAATGAGTCGAGCGCACTGACCACTAGGATCACATCATCCTCCTTCCCTTTAAAAGGATTCGTCCTCGAATCCGTGATGTAAACGAGAGACTTCTTTGAACATGCTTCTTCTTCCTTGAATGAGTCCTCAATTTCATCTTCTTCTTGAATCGTGAAAGGCAAGCCAGACGGAATGAATGGGGTCGCATCCGACCACTTAGTTGACATGGAATTCAGAAAAATCGGTACCTCGGTTGGCGCTTGTTTCTCTTTCATGGAAAGCGCAACACTAGGAAGTTGGATGAATTCTTCATCTTTCTTAAGCTCAGGCATGACCTTTGCAGTCTCAATCGGAACATCCTTGGACATGCCTTCTTTAACCTCAAGTGCTTCACCCGTGAAGGTAGAGGATGTCGTCTTTGAAGAGGGAGGTGGGGATGTTATGGGCTTTGATAGCGTCGACCCCAATGTGTTGACGACTTTTCACATTTCCCGTACTTGTTGCATTGAGTCTTCCGCGAGCTTGCGAATCTCTTGCCAAGGTGGTTCAACCTTCTTCTTATGCCGAGCATCATTCTCTCGAGCCCTTCTCTTTTGATATCTCCTCCAAAGCTCCTGATCAACTACATCATATGTAGCATCATCCATGTCGCCCCAATGAAGGTAGCCATCATCATAGGCTCGAATGGTCCATTAGATGTACTCTTCGGACAAAGGCTCCTAAAGTGCCTCATCTACCTTCTTTGGCTCAATAAGAGAAACAAACGCGTGAAAAGCACAAAGATATTTAAGTTTAGAACCAGTTTGAACACTAGAAGTAGGGTCAGAAATGATATCCTTTAATGAGTGTGATGAGGAGTATTTGAATTTCCTTTTGCTAGTCTCAGCTCCTTGATTCGTCACACCAGTAGGATTGACTTGTGGTACATCTGACTCCGTGGTCCTGTTAGGTTCAGTTACAACAGTTTCTGACGTCTCAACACTGTTGGATTGGACACTAAGGGCTTTGGACGAATCGTCAACACCTTGGGCCAATTCTTCAGTGTTAAGAATCTGTTCCTGCATGTTCCTCTTCGCTTTGTTCTTGGTAGCAGCATCATCACCTTCCTCGTTCTCTGCAGGGATGTTAAGATCTATATCTGCAACACTTTCACTCAAAGCACCGTCATTGCATTCATCAAAAATAACATGTATACTTTCTTCAACTAACTGGGTCCTTTTATTGAAGATTCTATAAGCTTTGCTACTCGTGGAGTAGCCAGGAAATATACCTTCATCACTACGCGCATCAAATTTCTCAAGGTTATCTTTTCCATTATTATGAACAAAACAAGTACAGCCAAAGGGTTTAAAATAAGATATAAGTGGTTTGCGGCCTTTAAAAAGTTCATAAAGAGTTTTCTTTAAGATGGAACGAATAAGACACCGATTCAAAATGTAGTTAGCTGTGTTAACAGCTTCAGCCCAATAGGTTTTAGGTAATTCATTTTCTAAAAGCATAGTCCTGGCCATATCCTCTAAGGTGCGGTTCTTGCGTTCCACAACCCCGTTTTGTTGAGGTGTCCTAGGAGCAGAAAAGTTATGGGAGATGCCATATTTAGCACAAAACAAATCAAACTGAAGTTGATCAAACTCCCTACCATGATCACTCCGAATTGACACTATGGGCTCGTTTCTTAAAGTTTGCAACTCCTTACAAAGTTTTGAAAACTCAAATAAGGCCTCTTATTTTTCTTTTAAAAATGCAACCCAAGTATATCTAGAAAAATCATCAACAACAACTAGCATGTACTTTTTACCATTGGGAGATTTGACTCGCATAGGACCACATAAATCCATATGTAAAAGTTCAAGGGGTCTAGAAGAACTTACAACCTTTTTGGGTTTGAAAGAGCTACGTGTTTGTTTACCTCGTGTGCATGCATTGCGCACATCAATACCTTTGAAGTCTATCTCAGGTAGCCCTCTTACAAGCCCTTTGGACATAAGCTTCTGTAGTGTATGTGGACTCACATGACCGAGTCTCCTTTGCCAGAACTTTGGATCGTCCGTCAAAGCCTTTAGACAGGTTAAGCTTCCTTGTGCCACTTGATCAGCATTTACGGCGTATATATTGTTGTAACGATATGCAGTCAATATAACTTCACCTGTATCTTCTCTGCACACTATACATCTTTTCTTGTTAAATCTGGCATTGTTGCCACTATCACATAATTGAGAGACACTAAGCAAATTATACTTTAAACCATTAACAAGATAGACATTTTTAATACTATGGCTGGAATCGCTTCCAACACTACCAATACCAACGATGTCGCATTTTCCTTTGTCACCAAGAGTGATTGTTCCCGTGGATTGCTCCTTTAGATCATGAAAGAGAGAACTCTTCCCACTCATATGCCTCGAGCATCCACTATCAATAATCCATTTGTGTTCTTTCACCTTGGTGATCTCCTGCAAGACAAACATCAACCTTTGTGGCTAGACCAATAAGCAAATTTGGATCCATTGTTGGGGTAAACCATATTTGGTAAAATAGTGCATTTTGGAACCCAAACTTGTGTTATCCGTTCCTTTCTTCTATAGGGGCAGGTCTCTTTTACATGTCCCTTTCTAGCACAATGGTGACATATAGGAGAGGTTCTGCTTCCTTTTGCCTTTACAAAAGTGGTAATGTGTTGCTTCTTTAAAAACCTTGGATTGTAACCAATACCAGTTTTGTTTAGAGAGCTTTGTTGCTCACCCAACATCCTATCGAGAGTACCTTTGGATTTGGTAAAACTTATGAGGGCTGTCTGTTGGTCTTGAATCTTATTATTCAGGGAGATCTTCTCGTTCTCTAAGTCATGATGCTCATTTCTTAGAGAGGAGAGATCTTGCTTGAGTTCAGATTTCTCTGAGTCAAGCGTCTTGACTTTAATGTCAAGACCTGAATAAGAAGCTTCAAGACTTTTAACCCTCATAGACAGATCCTCAATAGTTCTTTCCTGATCCACAATTCTCTTAATAAGAATGTTAGTTTGGGCAATAAGCTTCTCTTCATTGGTAATCATATTGGAAAGGAATTCCGATAATACTACTTTTGGAGTTGCCATAAGTTCTTTTACAGTAGCTTCAAGCTTTTCATCGTGGGATTCATCTTCTGAGGCCATAAGACAAATATTAGCCTTCTCATCATCGGAGTCAGAGTCGGAATCGCTCCAAGTTGCCACAATGGCTTTCTTCTTCCATTTGTCACCCTTCTTGGGCTGGCTCTTTGTCTTTTGAGGGCAGTCCTTCACAAGATGATATGTTTCACCACATTCAAAACAACACAACGGTTTAGTCTTCTTTTCATACTTGTTGTATTGAGGCTTACCTCGAAATTTTGAAAACTCTGATCCATCCTTGTTGTTGAATTGCTTCTTCATTTTGAGAATTCGAGCAAGGCGTCTTGTGATAAGAGCAAAAGGATCATCCTCATCGTCATCCTCTTCTTCGGAATCAGATCCATCTTTAGGCTCATCTTTCTTAGACTTGAGTGCCAAGTTCTTAGTGCTAGCTGGAAGTTCTCCATCGTCTTCATTAAGGATCATCTCGTGCGTGATCAGCTTCCCAAGAAGGTCATCGAGGGGTAGAGTGGTGAGGTCTTGTGCTTCCTCAATAGCTGTTACTTTTAGACCCCATTTTTCCTTTGGGAGGCACCTCAGTATCTTCCTCACTTTCTCAACGTTGGTAAAGCTCTTGGCGAGAGAGTCAAGGTTGTTGGTGATTTCTGTGAATCGTGTGAACATGGCCTTGATTGTCTCATCAGACTTCATCTTGAAGAGCTCATACTTTTGAAGGAAGATGCTGATCTTGGTGTCTTTCACTTGGCTCGTTCCTTCATAGGTGACGACCAGTTTATCCCAAATCTCTTTAGCTGACCTACAAGATGAAATACGGTTAAACTCATCAGTGCTTAGACCACAATAAAGTAAGTTAATAGCCCTGTAGTTTTTGGAGACGGGTTCAAGATCTGCTTGGATATATTCAGACTCCTTCTTTGCGACTTTGGTTCCATTTGGTCCTTCTTTCTCTGGAATCTTCGAACCATTCTCAATAATGTTCCAAAGTTCCAGATCTTGATCTATAATGAACATTTTCATCAAGGATCTCCAGTGGACAAAGTTGTTTCCTACAAAGAGTGGTGGTCTGCTCGTGGGCCTTCCCTGTGCAAATCCTCCGCTTGCTTCACCAGACATGATCGAAAACTCACAAGATTGTTAGATCAAAAGCAGTGAGTAAAGCTCTGATACCAATTGAAGGTTCGATAATATAAAACAAGGTAATATAGAAATACTCTAGAAGGGGGGTGGAATAGAGTATGCCCATTTTTCGCAAAAAGTCTCAAGACTTTTGGAGCTCATATAAAACCCTTTGAGATTAAACCTGAATCACAAATTTAGACAATCGAACCAAGTGCGGAAATAAGGTAAAGCAATAGATAAAGGACACAAGTAATTGTTTACGAGGTTCGGCACGAACTTGGCCAACGTCCCCGCCTAGGGTTCTTCCACAACCCTAGGATTCAAAAGGCTTTATTGATTCGCTTAGCTTAGGATCCTAATAGCTCACCGAGAAGCCTCTCTCCTATACAATTGCAATCTAGTCAACTCACGTTCCCTTGGAGTCCTAGACCAATCTAGAAGAGCCCACCTCTCTCAGCTATCTAGTACAATCCTCTTACTCTCACAAATCAATAGCCTAGTGCAACTTCCCGAGTTACAAACTCTCGAGTAACACTATAAATGAATATATCCTATAAGCTCACAGTGTAACTCTCAAAGGCTTTGAAATAAAACAACAAACTCTTGAGCGCTAGCAGAGAGTACACTTGGAAGACAGATCTCGCTTGAATGAATGAAAGCTCGTGTAACACTTGTGTCGTCTGTCTTCATCTTCCTTCTCTATTTATTGAGACAAATCGGCGCCAAGAATCTTCTCCAACGGCTATTCTAGATCATGGCCATCTTCGAGATCTTCTTAACTTGGAAACTTTTGAAGCCATGATCTTTCCGAGAACCTATCCAAGTTCTATCAAGTTCTATCCAAGTTCTATCAACTTTTGAAGCGATTTTGCTGTCCGTGTCGAGCTGGATTGCTTGAGAGCAAAGGAATCCGAGAACCTATCCAAGTTCTATCAAGTTCTATCTATGGAGAGAAGATTTACCCACACAAGAAGATATTTTACCTACTTTAGATATATTCCCTTTTTGGATTTAATTCTTTTATTCCATTTATTTATCTTTAAGTAATTAGATAAAGAGATTTAGATATAGATAGACTTTCTTACCTTGATTAGCACCATCCATGCTCAGATGCATGGTGTCAACTCTAGGCTTGGAGAAATCGATATCTGGCAGATATCGATCTGACCCAACTCGATATCGACCAAGATGCAACGCCAGCCCAAAAATTGACCAATCCAGCCGATATCGACCAGACATCAGTCGCTATCGACCAGACACAAGTCGATATCGACCCCCTCCACTCGACACCAGCACCTCCGATGAAGAAAAAGATGTCTTTCCTGACGAAATCTCCAAAGGATTCGGCAGAAAAGAAGTTCCAGCATTTCATAAAGATGCTTCAGAGGCTCAACGTCACAGTACCCTTCACAGAAGCTCTTAATGAGATGCCATCATATGTAAAGTTCCTCAAGGAGATTCTAAGCAAAACGCGGTCAGTGGCTGAGATCGCAGAGGAGTGCAGCCAGATGGACGTTTTAGAGAAGAGGCCAGATCCAGGTAAGTTTGCTATAACTATTGGATTTGGTCAATATAAATTCAATGCTTTGCGTGACTTGGGAGCCAATGTGAGTATAATGCCTCTATCTATCTGGTCCAAAGTTAAGATAGGTGCCCTAGAGCCTGCGGATGCTAAACTTTATATGGCGAACATCACGGTGGTCATCCCAACAAGCATGGTGGAAAATGTACCAGTGCAAGTAGGTAAGTTCTTTGTCCCTGCTGATTTCTTAGTAATTGATATGGCAGAGGATCCTGCTTGCCCAATCATTCTAGGAAGGCCCTTCTTGGCGACGATAGATGCCAACATAAGCGTAAGAAAGGGAGTGGTCACTTTCAACATCAGTGATGAGGTAATAGAGTACTCTTTTAATAAAATTGAAAGGCATACAGGTCCCATAGAAGAGGTCAAGTCTATATCAGCCAGGTACATTACTTGCGGCGAGCCTAAGGTAAGAAATATGACCCCTGAGGAGCTAGAAAAGAGGGATATGGAAGCCATAGGGGAGGAGATCATGGCCATCCTGAACGACGAAACAGAAAATCCACTCGACGTTGACCAAAGTAAGTCGATATGGACTAACTATTTTTCGGATGCTTTGCTAGGTCTTAAGTATGGGGTCGAAATCGACCAACATTCTGCAGCGGAATCGACTGGGGCACAACAGTAGTCGATATCGACCACCCTTGGTCGATATCGACCAGATCATATCGAGCCGACTCCGCCACCAGAAATCGAGCCAGCAGATATCGAGCAGAACAACTCGATATCGACCACCCTTGGTCTATATCGACCTACCCAAGTCAAGTCGATTCCATCTGCTGAGACGAAGCCAACCGAAATCGAGGAGAAGAGATGGATATCGACCACTATTGGTCGATATCGACCATCTCATATCGAGCCGCCTTCGCCCACCTCGACTGAACCTCCACCAGAACAGCAGCAGTCGATATCGACTGACATTGGTCGATCGACCAG
Organism: Persicaria maculosa; assembly: GCA_963922045.1. Classification (NCBI taxonomy): domain Eukaryota; kingdom Viridiplantae; phylum Streptophyta; class Magnoliopsida; order Caryophyllales; family Polygonaceae; genus Persicaria; species Persicaria maculosa. The sequence continues at coordinate 77,286,688 of OY998252.1, read as the reverse complement.
ATCCTCAGGAGCTGAATGACACCGAATCTGCAAAGGTAAGCCAAGGTATGGATCTTTCTTCTCCTATTTCAATTATAGATCTATCTATACATGGGAGAGGTTTGCCTTGGTATGTGCGCTTATGCAGGGTTTCCAATGACGATCCTAAGGAATACAAAGTAGGAGACAAAGTCTATGTCTCCAAATCAAATGATCATTGGTTCCCTAATAAGTTCAAAAAGAAGAAGATGGGACCCTTCACGGTGAACAAGATCCATTCCGGAGGACTGCAACTGATGGACAAAAATGGAGTCCTGTTTGAAGCCCAAGCTACATAGACCCTGCAAATGCCACCTTGAGCTTAATGGAGAAAGTCGACCTAGCGACTATAAAGTCTAGAGCTTGTAAATAAAACACTTAGTTTTTGGAATTTTTGGATATTGCTTTTGGTTTTTGGTTTTTGGACAGTATTTTTAAGTTTTTCTATTGTGGGTATTTCTTTTCTAACAATTTTTGCAGGTACAAAGAAGGAAGCAGCAGCCTCACTTGATATCGAGTAAGCTAGGTCGATATCAACCAGGTTACCCGGAATCGACCAGTTCTGCAGTAATATTACACTCGACTTCCGACGATTGGCACACCTGTCTAGTGAGCTTCTTTCTTTACCCTTGTTTTTATACAGTGAAGATACTGTAATGTGTAAGTATGGGGTGGGGGAAGGGCTTAATTTATGCATATTTGACTTTATTTGACATTATGAGTGCATATTTTTAAGAATTGCTTATGCATGGCTACTTTGGATTTCATACTTTATTTATGTACTAAAGTGCCTATTCGCATGTTTTCCAAAGTTTGAAAAATGACCCCCATTAAAAATTTTGAAAGTGTCATGGAAGCTATAATTGAACTCGACGATGCAAAATTGGATTCATTAGAGATATAACATGAAATTGCCTAGTAAACGGAAGTCACAATGAAGTGCATATTTTATTGAAAACCATGAAATGAGGTAAAATTTGAAGTTGCTCTTGACATATGCATGATAAGAGGATGGAGAACTTTATATTTTCCATATATGCTCATATTGGTTATATCTTAGCCTTACCTATGCTTATGCATCACAAAAGTCATATTATGCCTTATTTCTATTATTGCTCTACATGATCTAAATATTGCCCATTCTTTACCTTATTTCCTATCCGGGGATTATGTTGAGAATGATGTCACATTATGGAGATTATTATATGGCGTTTGTGTTATTATTATTATCATTATTGGAGTTTGGCATGAAAGTTTCAAAGATATGGAAAATTTAATGAGTGAAAGAAAATCCGATCACCTCAGGAGATAAAGGTAGATCGACCCTGCTCGTTGAGATAATAGTTTTGCGAGATGGGACACTAAGGTGAGGAGTCCAAAGTACTAAGTATCTGGGGCCATTCATGACACCCATGTTTGCGACTAACGAGAAGGCAGTGCTGAGGTTAGAGAGGTAAAAGCATTATATTGAAAAAAGCATTGAGTGATTGAGCGAAATGTGAGAAATCAAAGGAAGAAGAAATGTGGTATGAATGTTTGGAAAGTACTCCATTTCCCCCAGATCATTAGCACAACATGGCCAAAAATTGCCGACCTTTAACCTTTTACCAATCTACTCCTTATTGAGCTTAAGTTAAAGTCCTCTTGATTATTAATGTTTTGTCACGAATGAATGTTTTGCATAACCCTCCTTTTGTGAGTAGATGTTGCTTTTTATTGCACATGCATGGATTTGTGACGTTAGTACCTTTACGAGGATGGTAATTGATTGCAGGGACATATGGCAATGAATCTAATATGTTGAGAGTTTTGAATTCTTCCCCTGTATGACCATTAAAAGTATTGCTTGAGGACAAGCAAGCTTAAATATGGAGTGTTTGTTGTGAGCCTAATTTGCCATGTTTATAGTTACTTTTATATCGATTTCCGCATGCATTTCATATATTTGGGCTAGAATAGTACAGAATCTGTGTAGTTTACACTTATTTGCCAAATTATGGAATCTATACTAGTTTTTGTTTAATTTCGCAGAAATCGAGGCGTTTTACAACAACTCGGAGAAAGGAGGAAAAATCAAAAAGATGTCGATATCAACTTGACTTAGTCGATATCGAGTGACGCAAATTGAGCCGAGAGGTCAGAAATCGACCCATAAAATTAGAGCAGAAAAGGACAGGTCGATATCGACCACATCTGGTTGATATCGAGTCAACACTGGTCGATTTCCACTCCAGAGGCCAAGATCGAGTGAAGCAGCGAAGACAGGTCGATATCGACCTATGTTGGTCAATATCAAGTAACCTCTAGAGACGATTTCGAGTCGATTCCGAGTCAGAGTGTTGAGCTGGCTTTCTTCCACATGAAGCACGAGATATTCTATCAATTCAAGAGAAGATTTAACAAGTCAAAGACCATCTATCCACTTTAGATATAGTTTCCTTATGGATCTATTTCTTTTATTTCCAAACTTTATCTTAATGTTTTAGATAGAAAGTTTAGATATAGATATAGTTGTTCTTTCCTAGATTAGCGGGGAATGAACATTATAAATAAAGCCTTAGGGGCTGGTTTTTATTAATTCAATGTCAATTCAATTTCAGTTACAATTAGTCACATACAGAGAGAGAGAGAGAGAGAGCATTGTGGCCGAGAGAGTTGGAGAAGTTGAGAGCGGTTTTGGCTTCGACCGGTTGTAAGTTTTGGTTATTTTTAATGCAAGTTATTTACCTGAAATATTTAATGTGTTTATCGATGATGAAGAGCGAGTAGTCACCCAACTTCTAGGGTCAGGGTGAGCCCGACGGTAGCCATGTAAGGTGATGCGGTAAAGGTACAATCTTTTGATGCAAATTCATCTTCTATCCCTATGAGCATGATTATTTTGAGAAATTTGAAGGTGATCCTTGTTTGTGTTATTGAAGCAAAAGTGTTCTTAATGCAACTTGGATTAATTATGTGAAAAAGGGTTAGTAACAATTAGGGTTTATGCGAAAGCCTCTATCTTCCTATTTGTTAATAACGAAAGTTATTTAATGAAAAACATGATCTTTTATGCCTTATGTGTTATTTTGCATGGTTATCGTTGTGGTGTTGAAACCCTGATCTTGGAAGTCTTTAGTTTATTGATTTATTCGTGTTCTATTCTGCGGAAAGGTGAGATCTTTTGTTTCTGTGTACTCGACATCGAGCAACAGGTAGTCGATTTCGAGGTGAGTGGTCGATATCGAGGGGTTTTGGTCGATATCGACCGGTTTTCGTTTCTGTTTCTGCTTGCTTATGTGTTTTGCAGTTTTTGTCGATAGTATGGTCGATATCGACTAGACAGGTCGATATCGAGTGCTCTTTTGGTCAAAATCGAGAGGTTTTCTGGAACTGAAAAGGCGGGCGCTGACACGCTTGTTCGTGGATCGATCCTGACTGCCTTCTACTACAACAGGAGGATGTCTTGTATTTATTTTCTTAGACAAGGAGTCAGTTTGCTTTATATTTTATTTATATTTTATACTAGACACATCCTCCTACAACAACAATTGTAAATCCATAATCTGAAAGTCGATGAACCTTAGCATCAGAACCACCATCTTAGGCACGAAGGACGCCATGATCGAAGTTGTCAGAGGAGGAATGAACCCTAAGAAATTGTTCCTAATTGTGAAGAAGGGGGGGGGGGGGGGGGGAATTAAAACCTAGCAAGTTAAAGAAGTGTATGCATATAATTAAATGACCTAAAGAAATCTAAAGAAACATAATCCCTAAATGTTATTTTGTTTTATATAAAGATAATTAAATGAGAAAGTGCTATTATAGCATTTGTAGCCTCAATAAGGTGATTGAGACATTATGCAGACATTATTGAGACATTATTGGCTAATACGAAATAAAGTCACAGATGGTACTAATCCAAAGTATAGGGTAGCTATAAAATTTTAGCAAAGAACATCCCATAAATAAGAAGTTTCATGTTGAGCATATTCTCTTTCTTCCTTCATTCTGTCACACCATATGTCTCATAAGTCTACATTCAAATCAAACCAACAACAATGTACCAGCATAATCATCAGATACATGATTCCATAGGCGCATATCTTAATATAAGAAGTCTTCAACTTCCGTTCAAGATCAGAACATTGTGCCTGGAAGTACAAAAAGAAGTATAAAAACTAACTTACCATAACTACAAAGAAAGTATTAGACAAAATTTATATCATCAACATTATTTCGTATTGTTCATTTAGCTTCTGATTTTCAACAATTAAATAACAGAGAAATTTAGTGGTTGCTGACAAAATTATATGAACTATGAAGTAATAGAAACCTTAAAAGCTGCAACTTTTGTCTCACCCACTGTAGTGGCTTGTAAAGCACTAGCCAACTCTTTTCCCATTTGCTCAATTTGTCTCATTGAATCTCTTATAGAACTGTCACGATCAAGAGATAGGACTCTAGCATTATCACGCTCGAGCTGGAGTTCTTTCTTGGCCTCAGCCCATTCTTTCTACAGTTGAATAAGTTGAGTAAATTTTGCATAAAAAAGGCTCCACCTCTTAAGTCACAAAAATATGATAACATAATTAGAAAAGTAATAGGCCTTCAGAACCCACATCACTGGGAAACATGGATTGAGTAAGTAATACATGGAAGGATAGCTGGCCTTGTGATATACAAAAATTTCATGAATAAGCAACCTTAAAAAAATAATGAAAAAATAAACCTCGACATGCTTTGTACGCTCTTCCAATTTCTTCATCTCTGCAGCTCTGGCTTTCTGCAGTTTCCAATAATAAAGATCAGGGAAAACATGAATGAAGCATATCATTTTAAAGTAAGACGCTATACATGCATACAAATGAACTCAGACATCCTACCTGACGGACTTGTTCTGCTATGTGCATGGTATCCAAACTTGCCTGCATAAAGAAACAATGAATTACATGGGGGGGAAAATGAAGCAATGAATCAACATACTACCTAACACATACCTGGAGACGATGAATCCTCTCAGACAAATCACGGACTTCATCACATGCTCTTCTTTCACATAATCTAGATATAAAATTAATAAAAACTAATCCAATAAAAATATACAATGTGAAGAGATTCGGAGGAAGAAGAAAAAACAGAATAATAGTTGATCTCTAATTATACCTTGTTATAAAGAGGCATGAAGCAATGACAGTTAATTAGGCACACATGGTTTGGGTATTATCCTTACCAGATCCGTCTGCTATTAGGAGCTCAAACTGCATCAGATACACCACCACTCGCATTGAGCCCCTATGATTCCTAGTAATAATAGGTAATTGAGTTACACAAACACAAATCGTAATAGATGAAAAAACCATTTTATATTCGAATAGTTGAAATATGATTTGAAGATACTGAATACAAAATTGGGCAGAAATGAAGAAGAAGGTTGAAGATCTTGAATATTAGAAGCAGAACAAAGGAAGACAGAGAAATTAGGGACAAACCCTAGGTATAGGGCACGATTAAAGCAAGCCCTCAGAGTAGGAATGACCAAAGGAGGAAGCGGTATTCCTTTAAGACAATTGACGCCCAGAGAAACACAGAAAATCCAAAATGTAAGACAATTCAACAAGGATACGAACTGAAACTGATCAAACTGGGAAGAAATAAAGAAGAATTTTGAAGATTGAATATTAGAAACAGAATGAAGGAAGAAAGAGAAATTAGGGACAAACCTTAGGTATAGGGAACGGCTGAAGCAACCCCTCAGAGTAGGCATGACATGAGGAGGCAGCGGGATGCCTTCTCGACAATTAACGCCAAGAGAAACACAGAAAATCCAAAATGTAAGACAATTCAACAAAGATACGAACTGAAATTGATCAAACAAAGGCAAACCCTAAATTTTAACAACAAAAAAAAAACAGAAGAAAGGATGAAACTCAAAGGATTGAGACGATGGGTATCAATACCAGCGGAGAAGGATGGAGGAGGAGGCGGTGTAATATCGACTGAGGAGGAAGACGAAGGCCTCATTGTGGTGCCTAGCGGAACTCTGATAAAAGTCGTTGTGGAATCTTATAACAAATTAGCGAATATCCATGAAACCATCGATGTTCAAACCTGAAATAAAGAGGAGGAATGTTGCAAATCATCCGCGAGAGGAGGGGACAGAAAACGGAGAAAGATGGAGGAGAGGAGGGGACATAACCTAATCGGAGGAGGAAGACGAAATAATCGAATTGGCAGAGGAGGAATGTCGCAAATCAGCCGCGAGTCACCTGTTGTGGGGAGGCGGTGAATTAGGGGATGAGGTCTCAACCCTAGTGGAGAGGGTAAAGATTGGGAAAAAAAGGGTAAAAAGATGAATTAAAACGAAATAATGTAATTGGTCAGAAAAGCAGAATGGAAGGAGGGAGCGACACGTGGCCAAAAACCCATTGCTTTTAAGTAGTTATATAGATTATTATAATTTTGTGATTTTATATTCTCTGAAAATTGGAAATATTATTTGAATTATTTATCATGTGATATTTTAACTAGGTAATTTTAGGAATTTTAAAATGAATTCTTGGCTTGGTTTATTAAAATGAATTGAAAAGATGATTTAGCTATGGTATTGCATTTTGGTTGAGTAGTACTTGGAAAATTATTTAAATGGGTTTTCAAGTTACTCGTAATTATCTCTTAAATGATTTATTGTTTGAAAACCAAAATGCCGGAATATTTTGATAAAACAAGATTTTGGATTGACTTAGAAAATTTAACACTTCCTCTTGATTTAGAGAAGTATGATTTGCGAAATTGTTTGGAATATGAGTTGACTTAACTTGAGATTTAAGAGTTTGAAAAACTTTAGGAAATAAGTTTGGAAATATGGTTGGTACGATTTTATCAATGAGTTTGATTGAAAGAAAGATTTTGGTTGATGTTGATCAAATCGGAAAGGTTTTGGAAAATGGTTTTACTATCGGCTGGTTTTGATCATGTTGAGAACGTGGAGTTCATGTGTAACGGTCCAGGATTATGATTCCCGAGTTACGTTTCGAGAAATGAAACCCCTCGTTGGGATCTTGCATCCCGAGTACAGGTTGAAGGTTTGAAACAGAAGATGTGTAGTTTAAAGTGGGTTTTCGCATCCAAATCCGGAAGGTCCGTTGGAGACCCCAGTGTAACCCCCTGTACCTGTCCTAAGTCTACAACGCGGAAAACCCTTTTATCAAACAAAGGACATAAGTTCTGAAAACGATACAACGAGTGTCACGGCAGAGCCGGGTCAAAACATAGTATAAGTAGGAAGAAATCCCAAAAGCATGAATTTGGTGAAGTCAGGGTTCAAACACTCACTCTCCGCCATATGAATGAACCCCGTCATAACAACACAAAATCAAGTAGTGGATCGGGTACCTGAAACTATACCACCAAGTGAGGCCAAGAGTCCGCCCGCGGGTCATCTGACCGCGCTAAGGACATATAATACGCCTATACCTAGAATAAAGGATGCCTTCATGCAGCACTGAAATATTAACCACGCTATCATGCTCCTAATTCATATACGTAGAATATTAAGTAAGGCCTTAACAAAGAATACCTATCCCTCTTCTACCCCCCCCCCCCTCCTTCCAGATAGGGTGGAGACTGGCCAGCTCGTGAATGCATTCCATAATAATCGGGCGGCCCGCATGCCCAACCCGTCCCACAATAAAGCCCGCAGGCAGCTTTCGCAATCATGCTCATAATATAAGTAAAGGAAGTTCCATACGACTTGATTGACTCAGGACGGGACCCGATGGGACTGGACCATCCTATGACCCTAGCAAAGACTCTAGTTACTTCACAGATAATGACCATTCTGTATTAAAACGCAAACATAATAAGGATGCTTATACGTAAGTGTAATTCCGAAGCATGATACTACATGATATGCTTTTATGCATATGAAACACCTACATACTATATAACACATCAAGCAGGAGGTACTGTTTACTGAGTAAGCCCCGGAGGACTTACCTGGCTAGAAGATCAGCAAAAGAAGAATCCAACACACAGTAGTCACAATCACAGAATATCACCTAATTACATAACGAGAATATACTGAGTATACTTCTATAGCTTTTCTAAACACATATATTACTCACTCAAATTAGCAGATAGATAAGCAAGCTCGCATCAATCATACTTTCAATTCATCACGATCAACCATCTCTTATCTAATACCATTCATCATAACTTGTCAACTCATCAGTTTAAAATAACCTCTATACATATATATCATACTTAGCCAAATTCACATATTATTATTTCATACTCATACTTTATATATATATATATATATATATATATATATATATATATATAGAGGGGAGGGTTCAAGTGAGAAGAAATTAGTCCGGTAAGAAGGAAAGAAGCAATTTGATTGGTGAAAACAGATCTAGATTTTAAAGAGGAAAAAACACGCTCACGCGCTTCTCTAATTACTTCAATCAAACAGAGCGTCTTCCTCCCGTCCCCAAGCACATCGCATCCTGACTTTCTCACACTCGCTTTGTCTTTTGATCTCGCTCAGTGAAGACGGAGGATGACGCCGGGCTTGAAATCAGATCCTCCCAAGTTTGATGTCGAGGAGAGCGGATCGATCGACAAGGAGAAGTTCCGGTCGGTGTTAGCGGAGATCTTGATGGAGGTGGCGTGGGGGATCGGGCCGACGCCGGTGATCGTCGGCGTCGGGGACGTGGATAGCTTGCTGCTGAAGGCGTACCAGCGCGAAGCGGCAAGGATTGAACGGATGTTGGCAGAGATCCTCTATTGAACAGCAATGGCGCTTGCCCTCCCCTGAAAGTGGTGTAAGTAGTAGTGTCGTAGAAGCTGCTGGGTTCGGTCACGCTGCAGCTTGCCCTCCCATGGAAGTTGTTGAACAGGGGCTCTCTGGCGACGGCATCGGCGGCGCCACGGCAACGGAGAGCAATTTCTGGATTTGGCCCCTGGCTTCGTGTACGTTAAATTGTCGATGGAGTGCGTTGTCTGAATCAATTACAACTTGCAGCAAGCTACATGAATTATGATTCATGAATGATCCTGATTGGGACTCCCGTGATGAACGAACATCTAGGTCAACTAGGAAGATAAGCCAAATCCTACCGGAGATGTAAGTAACATATAAATAGTATGAATTTATAAAAAATAGTATTGATTTATAAAAACAAATAAATAGTATTGATTTAATAATAAAACAAGTTTAGAAAAATATATTACTCATTTTATAAATAGAGATTGGTTCAGTGTCTAAATATAGGTTGGTTTAGTTACTAAATGAGTTGGTTCAGTGGCTAAATAGAGTTTAGTTCAGTGACTAAATAGAGGTTAGATCAGTGAGTAAATGAGGTTGGTTCAGTGGCTAAATAGAGGTTGTTTCAGTGGCTAAATAGAGAGAGGTTCAGTGACTAAATAGAGAGAGGTTCAGTGACTAAATAGAGATTGGTTTAGTGAACCATTTTATTTTAAAAGAAAATTAATTAATTAATTAATTAAAAATAAACATTAAAAGAAAGTAAAAGAAGAATGAAAAATTTATAATTATTAAATAGTAGTGGTTCATTAAATAAATTCTAATGGTTCATCAAATAAAGAGTATAGTGGTTCATGAAACATTTTATTTTAATATATTTAATCTCGTTTTTAAAAAAATTAAATTATAAAAATGTGAAACTTTTTAGGTTCATGAACCACTTCTTTATAGCTTAATGAACCACTTATTTATAACTTGTGAACCATGTGAATCACTACAAATAAAATGGTTGAACCATTGTGAAAAAAGTTGCTGAACCACTGTGAATAAAATTGCTGAACCACTGTGAATAAAATTGCTGAACCGCTGTGAATAAAATTGTTGAACCACTGTGAATAAAATTGCTGAACCACTGTGAATAAAATTGTTGAACCACTGTGAATAAAATTGCTGAACCACTGTGAATAAAATTGCTGAACCCATGTGAATAAAATTGCCGAACCACTATGAATAAAATTGCTGAACCACTTCTTGTCAATTTTTTTTTCAACAAAACATATACAAAGTGGGTGTCTATGTGTAGATAAAATTAAATTACACCCAAATATATTTTTTTTATATTTTTTTAACAAGTGAAAATGCCAAAAAATTATTTTTAAAAGTTCATGTCAATACTTTTACATATACGTACAATTTCTAATTAATTAGTAAGTTGGCGCGTGCAATTAATTAGTGTGTGTGAGAGTGGGGGTGTTGTTAATTAATTTGGGTGGGTGTTACTAATTAATTGGGGGAAGTCGCGTGTCTCAGAATTTTAATTCACTTTTGCACATGTGGACCAATCAAATTGCTTCTTTTCTTCTCACTTTTGGAGTTGTGTGTACCCGAACCCAACCCTATATATATATATATATATATATATATATATATATATATATATATATATATATATATATATATATATATATATATATATATATATATATATATATATCATCATCATCATCATAAATATTGAACATTTAATCTCTTATAAAAATTACCACAATACCATGCTATTAGTCACACATATCATACCGTTAATCAACCGATCATATTATGATGTTGGTTAGTCATCGAATAAGTCTTATTCTCAGGTTAGTTTCAAAAACCATTTCAAAATCCAAGTTAAATAGTTAAGTATTCCGACCCTTGAAATTACTCGCAAAATCCCTTTTTCAATATATTTATTAAATTACTTTCCGATCTTGAAATTCATTTTCTAGATTCTCTTTTTAAATCGGCGAGTCTTAATAATTTTTTTTAATTTCCAATAATATTATAGATATTTTAAACACCATTTATTAGAACACCTTTATAAAATATTTCCGGATCCCCTAAAATCCAAACAATTTTATTTAATAAAATGAACCCTTACAATTCTCCCAAAATAATATTTTATCTCTTAAAACCTAAAATAATATTGTATATATATAATATAATTTTAATCCCGCTAATTAGTTAAATAAATAAACGGATAACCCGAACCGAACCGAACCCATATAAATAATCCCACCCGGTTCAATTCTAAAACAAAATTTGTAAAATGAGCAGGCCCCCACCAAGCCACGTTGGCTCCTACTTCATCCTGAATTCAAACGAATAGTCCCGCTCCCGTTGGCCTGGTCTCGACGTCGCGGCCGCTGATTCACATCTCCAAGACGCGCCTGCTGGCCTCTGCTCGCTCTCGCTGCTGCTCGCCTCTCACCCGCGCTCGCCTCGCTACTTTGCCTTGCCTCGCTCAGTTCGCCTCGCTCAGCACGCCGATGCTCGCTCCCCGCCGCTCTCGAGCTCGCCGGATCTCTTTCCTGAGCTCACGAGATCACCCGACGCCCCGCACTCAGATCACGCACACTCGACACTCGTCCACAACCCGACCCAAGTAAGAATCGAATTGAAACAGAGAAAGGAAAAGGCGGAACTCACCGAGGGGGTTTGCGACTTCGGAGCTCTCGATCGAAGGTCTGAGCGTCGTCGGAGGCTTGCGATGGCTCTTTGGACCTGTGTGGGACATGGGCGAGGGTGATGGTAGGGCTCAAGAGTGGTTTGGATCGGAAACGAATGAGAACGACTTACCGGAAAGTTATACATGCTCGAATAGGAGAGGAGAGTATCGATGGCGCTTCGGCTGCTCTCGGTGGCGGCTTCACTAGTGGTGGTGGCTCTGAGGAGTGTCGAATGGATGCTGTGCTTGGTGCTCTAGAGAAGGGTGGTGCGTGGTGGCGTCTGGCGACGTGAACAGGAGGTGGCGATGGAATGGAAGAGGGGATGGTGGTTGTGACGGTGAAGAACAACAGTGATGATGGTGGTACCAAAAATGAAGTGGGGGAATGAGGTTTGAAAATGAAATGGATGAGATGGGGCTATATTGAAAAGGAAAGAGTAGGAGAGGGTGATAGCGATGAAATGGCGTGGGAATGGTGATGGCGTGATCATCAGAAATGGGAATGGAGGGAGAGTGATGGATTTGAAAGGGGTATGTTGAGGTGAGGGAGTAGGTAAGGATTGAGTGTTGAATTGGGTAACTAATACCCAGAAATAAATCCCGAAATTAGTTCCCGAATGTTATTTTTCTCGAATCCCGCTATCTCGATCAATTAGATTTTTAAAATCGACAAGGACATCGTCATCAGATAATTATTTTGAACTTTTCGAGGTGAAAGGACGGAAATCATTCATCAAATCTTATATTCCGGCCAGAATCCACTAAACGAGTTTTAAATCCGATTAAATTTATTTTTAATTCTCTTTTTTCGGAAAATTAGGATTTGAAAGTCCGAGCCTTTACATCATCCACCTCTTAAAACAAGTCTCGTCCCCGAGACTAAAATCATCTTAAAACAGGGGATGAGGATAGAAATTAATGGTGAGTCCAAGGACCACGTCAATGATTCCGCAAATATCTCATAGGTGCCCCTATGAGATCCTCACAGTACCGTTGTCGTAGTCATAATATCCCCAGTAGGTCATTGAAAGAATATGATATGGGCCCTACCACAACCTTACTCCGACTTCTCAGTTATATTATAACTCAAACATCACAACGTCCTCTTTAAAACCCCGTACAAAACATCGAGTTCGACGTTAGTCAAAATCATTTCCAACTCCTCACTTCATCTACCATCCACCGCTAAGGGCTAATCTCATATTCTCTTCTTATGTTGCAAGTCAGAATAAAATTCCGATACTTCAGCTTCCATCATTTCTATCATCAAGCATCGTATATATATAGTGGCACTCATATCACATATTTAATAGCATGTCACATAACCACATCAAGGATAGTTGCATACCATAAAACATATCTAGCACAACATCACATCAGCGAGGCTCATTACATCATATCACAGAAGTTGCACGTTATGACAACTAGAGAATCACATCATACTAGCGCTAACTGCCAGAAATTATCACGTTAGAGTCATATGGGTACCGCCGCACTGCCCGCACACCAACAATCCATCAAGCTCAAGGAATACTATATTAGTACTAATACCTCACTATTGTCTATGGCAATACCTCAGAGAAACACGTCGTCTAGAAGAGAATTTGCACATTATTCGGCCTCAAGTATAGCATAACCATATGTCACATCTCGAAAGAACCTGTCTATAACTACCAACCATATCAGGACACGAACACTACTCATCACTTCTCGCATCAAGATCAACCTCACCTAGGTCTACCAACTCCAATTCGGTACTTAGTCCAAACTTTCTAGTCGTATAACTATATGCAATTCAAACCCGAAATCCCAAGGCAATTACTAGGTACCCCAACTCTTATGCTGTCAAGTCATTTAAGGATCAATCTACTTCAATATCCCAACCTCAATTCCTAACCTTCCACTCACCCAACTAAAACCAATAACTCGGAGTTCCCAAATCGCCCAAATTCCCTATTATGCCAAGCTCATACCTCATCCATCTACCAAGACTCCCTATTAAACACATCCTTGCCCTAGGGGTTTCCTACTAGACCCATCACTACCCTTAAAGAGAAATCCCAAGTCGCCTCAATACTCAAATCTTACCTCACTATCTCAAATTGAAGTCCTCAACTGAACCTCTATTACGATCGATCTAGGTGTCCTTTAACAATCTCTCTTACTCTTCCTAGACTCTCAAGAATCCATTTGACTATCATCCCTCAAGAGACATCTCAACTCACCTTGCTACCCTAATCGCACTCCCCGCACCACTAAGCTTTCTCACTAATCATCCCCCTCTAAGAACACAACTACTACTGACCATAATCACATAGGACATTCTCACCGCATATCCTCGACATTCCTTCCCAACAAGGGTTCACCTCCTATGCCATTCTCGTATCCCAAATAACACTTGCATCTTCTCTAAATATAATTTACTCAACCATCTACTTCCGACAACTCTAACGCATAAGACCATCTAGTGCTAACTCCCAACCCCGAGTCATCAAGTTCCTCATCACCCGCGTATATCCCAGGTAACCCACAACACATTCAACCCATCTAGCTCCTCAAGACCGAATCGATCCGAACCCTAGCAATTCTATTCCCAAAATACCGTGATAATTCCCCTGTCACCAGCCTAAATTCCCCACTCCGGACTTCACGAAACCTTAACCAATCGCGACTCCTCAAGCATTCCTACTCTAGTTCCTCGTGTCCTCAAATTTCTAATTTTTCCCAAGCTATCACTCCTGGCCTATCTAGCTACCTAGAGAACTATTCAACTACCTCTACCCTCACATACTACATGCCCATACTTCCACCTCTAACTAAGACCTACCTAAAAGCACATCTGAGAACCCCACTACCCACTGCCTCCTACCAATCCTAACTCACTTGGCTCTACCTAAGTTAACACATCCTTCCTGGACTCTATCTCACACTACCAATGACCACATCCGAAGACCTCAAACCTATCTGCTAGTTTCCGACCTAGCTTATCGGAGAACCTCAAGTCCCAGGTTCCTGAAAGAAGAACCATCCAACATATATACCTCATACCTTACTCACTAGCACGTCAGTACTCAAGCATCAAGGCAAATCATCATAGGCACAAGACAATCAGGCAATCACTCACTACGAGCTCAGCACACTCATCATCACACACTCAATTAGGTCAGTTCTAGGCCTATCCCACAACATCAATCCGATTAGTATAGAAGGATCCGCGATTTGAATTAAGAATGCTCTTCTTCGAATCAGTTGGGAGGATCCTGTTCAAGACTGGCATATTCAAAGTATGTTCGTCCTTTTTCCATTGGCGACGTCATTCTTGGAGTCTATGGGTCATGGACGCATCATCCTTTCGCTGCCGCTTCGGTGCCATTTGGTTATTCGCCATTCCTTTCATGTCGCCATTCATCAGGGAATCGCGAGGGGTCAGAGGTTACGGAGATAGGGGAGGGGCAAGGAAGGACTACACGACTTTCCTAAGGATTCAGACATGGACCGTGACTAGAGGCGACAAGACAAGAGACAAGATCCCAACTCGAGAGTTACAACGAGGCCTTTAGGGTATTCCATGAAGTTATAATTATGGCACACAAACACATAATAATCACGAATATCATCACATCATTCCACACTGACATGCACCTATCTCGAGGAGTAGCGATCTATGCATTCAAAACATGTTCATATCATCCACTTTACACGTTCACAGAAGAATCTAACAACCTATCATTTCATTCACTGATCATACTTGACATACTAAGAATATACATGCATGAACAGACATGGGACATGTGTGGCATAAGTTGCACTAGTTTTAGCAACATCAAAGGACATTATATACATGACTTATCACTCAGTTAGATACACATAAGCAAGTCGTAATATCATGGGGCCAAGGCAAGCACGCTAGGTTGTACCTATCGCATCATATACATCCATATTCACATAGTAGGACAAGGACGACACATGATCATACGAGGGCCTATAATTGGGAGACATAGGTCCCACATGATACTAGAAATGCTCATTAAACATGTAAGTAGTCAACGAGGTCCAATTAGATTAATTCGGCATGCTAAGACATTCATCTCACATATTAAACATACAACGAGAGTTGACCATACTATCATGGACCTAATTCATGGGGGAGACAATAATCGTGGGAGTTTCATACATACGGCAGATGCATCAACTCAAAAGGCGCAACCATGCCACATATCAAGCAAGTCATGCGGAAATACACTAATATACCATGTCATACAATCACAAAGAGGGCTACTATTATAACGGAATAGAATTCTCGAAAGGCAATCACCGACTCATCACCCCGCTTCCCCGTGGGACGCTAGTATGACTCGCTTGGTAGGACACAAAGACATTCACGCTACTTTCAAGAGGAGATGGTAGAATTCGTGTTTAGGCTCTTGTGGCAAGAAGACAAGGTTGACCATTGTGAGACTCGAGAGGGATGACTCCATAAGACAACTCACTTCCACCTCGGAATCATTTCAATCATCACTCCCATTAGCATACTCAAGTAACCCTCACATCCGACATAATCCTCGAAGGAAGTTGGCTGACCGACACACTTTTCCATGAAGGACATGAACCTAAGGTACGAGACTCGATAGTAGCATCGATGGCTAGAATACGGAAAGGACTCGAAACGAGGAGGACAAACATTTTTCGATCTTCACAAACATGCCTAGATGTTTTGGTGGGACGGATAACGGATTCGGAATCGTCATGGGGGTTGAACTAGGGAAACACTGTTCTGACAAGACAGGAAATCTAATTTCATAAGAACAAGGTTTCCTCCCGCTATCCCGTTTGCACGAAAAGTGATTTACGCGATCAAGTTAAGGTATAATAATTAGTTCTCTATCCTAAGCATAATAGCACTCAGCACGGAAGTAATCAATGAGATTAATATGATCCTCTCCGAGGAGGATCTTCCTCAGGCCCAATTGCATATATGTATAAAAGTAAGCATAGAGATGATCTATGCCATCCTTCGAAGGATGGCTGACCGGAGGGGCAAGAATCTCACGTCTTCCTAACTCGACACTCCAACCTCCGTGGTGTTCCTTGGAGTCTTCTAGTCTCTTAATCTAAGTATGGGGTTATTTTGTTTGCCTGGATTGTTTTGGTTGGAAGATTACCTTTTGTTTGTGTTCTTTGCAGTGGATACCCCGCATAAAGAAGATATCCATGGACCGAGGGAGTTAGGTGATGAGGCTCAGTGCGACCTCGCTGACAACATTGCAAGGAGGGCCTCTAGAGCCCGCTGGTATTCGAAGCCTGACATGAGGGCTCTGGACTTCCACCAGGGGGTTCATGAGGCCTTCGAGCTGATCTACGCCACCCGCCTACTACAGATATTCAACACACTTGAGATGCCTCAACAACAACACTCACCTCGACGAGGGGTGAACTTCAGACTGGGCAACAGGCCATTCTCATTCACACTTGAGGGGATGAGCCTCCTTTTCGGATTCATCCATGCTCCCACCGCCTTCGCCATCGAGGACCCTACCATTATCTGGAGGTACATGAAGAGTGATAGCATGCATTTAGGTAGACATATTGGGTTGCATTTAGCATGATTTAGATGTGCATAATGCATAGTTTAAGCTAGATTTGCATTTATACTCGTTTTGTTGGTGGAGTCGGAATCTACACGCTTTTATGGATTATTTCAGGTATATGTGGATCCGAGAAGGAATGAGGAAGCTCATGGATGAAAGAAGAGTGAAAATGAGGAGGAAAAGTGAAGAGCCCGGGAGCGGAATCGAAGTTAGAGAGCCCAAGTAAAGAACAAGTAAGCAGAAGTTGTCGCCATACATGCTGAACTTGTTTCGCACTTTCTGGAGGCCTCGGTGGTCCGATTGACTATCATAACCATGCGTTGGAAAGCTATCTTCGAGATCTACAAGTTTCGTGTTGACATCGAGACCAGATTCGAAACAGAAAAATTGATGTGAACAGTAAAGGCCGCCCCGCGGCCAAGCAAACCGCCCCGCGGCCCGAAGCTCTGTCGAAGGATTTCGCAATCGCCTGGCCGCCCAGCGGCCTGGGTTGGCTGCCCCGCGGCCTATGCAGAAACGCCGAATTTGTTAATGGACTTTTTATCTCTTTAATTAGGTTTTTAGAATTATTATTTGGCCGACTCTTTTGAGGCTATTTAAGGACTATTAGGGTTATTTTCATAGACATCTAACTCATCATCGAATTCATTAGTTTATGCACTTGGAGACAATCAATTGAGAGAACCCTAGAGAAGAGCCTCCATGGCCATGGAGTGCTAAACTCTTTCGTTTCGTCTATGGATTCAAGCTTTGGTTTGATAAAGTTGTGAGATTTCTATTCTTGTTCTATTCCTATTGATTCGTATTGATTCTTTTGCGAATATTGTTGATTTCTTCTAGTCCGCGCAACTAGTTGAGATTATTGCTAGGATTTTTTAGATTCCTCGTAGCGAACCTTAATCCTTAGTAGCAATCATGCCTTTTTAGGACTAAACTGGTGTGTAGAGAATCAATTATATGTTAAATGCTGACTCGTAGCTTGGTGTTGCATGTATCCTGGTTAATCCTTAATCTTAATGCTACTATTAGGTTAAATCTTGACCGTGTTAGGGTTATCTAATCAGTAAGGGTTACTAGGACTCGTAGGACTAGTAATTTACACAAGATCAGAACAGGAACAATAATAGGATGAAAAGAGAACTTGAAGAACAATCAAGGATCAACTAGTCAAACTAAAGTGGATATTTGTAGATGAAACTCTATTCTTAATTGCTATCTCCATTAACTTGTTTATAGTTTATTTTATTTTCTTTCTTATTATCACCACATAAAAACCCCCTATTTTCTCTTAATTGGTAAATAAACTTAACTTTGGAATAACTTGATTCTCTGTGGGACCGACTCGTGCTTACCACACTACATTAGTTAGTAAGTTCGAATTTATTTTGATACGGTTTACGCGACTAAAAATCGTCCATCAAATTGGCGCCGTTGCCGGGGAATCAAAGTTTATTTCTTAGTTTTGTATGTTTATCAATTTTTGTATATATCTAATTTGTTGTGAACCTCTCTTACGGTTCATAACACCCTTGCTACTAACTTTTAGGATGTTGAGGTTATTGCAGTTTGAAGGTGAGAACTTTCACCAATATCTTACCAGATTGCAGAGGTATGTGGACATCCGTGATTCACGGGGTTATCAAGACAGCATCCGAGATATGATTATTTGCATAATTGACGGGATGACTGCTGAGACACGAGCGCTTGCTGAGTCAATGAGTAACGGAGGTCTAGCACGGTTAGGTTTGTCGGGGTTGTGGGATTTTTTCTGTTACATGGGTTACCATGTATCACAGGAAGAGTTTCTCACCACGTCTTATCCACCAATGGAGGACTCTGTCAAACACTTGGATGATGAAATCCAAGCCCTTACTCAAGCAATACAAGAGAATGATGAGAGGATCAAAAACTTGGGGGAACAATTGAGTCAACTTATTCAA
This sequence comes from Persicaria maculosa, assembly GCA_963922045.1. Lineage (NCBI taxonomy): Eukaryota > Viridiplantae > Streptophyta > Magnoliopsida > Caryophyllales > Polygonaceae > Persicaria > Persicaria maculosa. Next base: position 77,267,686 of record OY998252.1, on the reverse strand, counting down.
ACATCGAGCGAGATAATAGCAGATCGGATGGCCGCCCCTCAAGTTGATAAAGAAAGCGAACTCATTCCGCCATCCACTGAGACATTGAAGGATGCAAGAATGGAATATCCTGTCGAAGTCATTGTTCTTAATTCGTTCCATCCTAGTTGGTTTCATAACGAGGAGGAATTGTTCACTGGCAACGATAGTTTCTTTGACGATGGAGAAGAGGGTCTAGTGCTTCCTGACATGGAATTTCATGAGTCGACGCATGAGGTTTCATGTGTTGTGTCTCCTACTCCATCTGATGCATTCCTTCTCAGCTCCCCCGTTGATGAGCCATGTCTAGAGCCACCTGCTGAGGCTCAAGAGGTAATAAAGGTAAACTTTTGCAATTTGGAAGGTAATAGTGATTATGTTGATCCTTTTAATTGTTATTTTGAAAAGCCACCAGTGGAACTGAACTGGTGGTATCATATTCCTTCAGTAGACATTCATGATAAATTGAAAAGGTTTATAACTTCTGTATTTTGTAATTTCAATTTAGTGTGCTATGATGTCTTGTGGAAGATGTGTGCACAGGAATATGATAGGCTACTCAGGGCCTTGACGATGTTTGATAGGTAAGGAATTAAGATTGAGAATAAGTCATGCCGATGACATAAAACAAAGGCGCTGCTTGGGAGGCAACCCAAGGTATGTAGTTCTAGATTTCTTTTTCTTAAATTTCATTGAATTAGTTTGGTTTTGGCATTTTTCGTGGGGCACTAACACTGTAGGCTGAAAGATGAAAAGGGAAGAGGCCGCCCCGCGGCTTGTACGGGCCGCCCCGCGGCCTCTGACGGGACTGACAGTTTCCTCTCCTCACCTCCCCTCCCAGACTTACCAACCCTACAATTAGCATATCAGTTTTCTCTCTTTCCTTCAGATTTTGATCTTTTGTTGTTTTTAATTTATATTCATTGAGGACAATGAAAGATTTAAGTGTGGGGGAGGGATTGCATTGCATATAGATATATTTTGCATATCATTTTTATTTATGTTTTCATATTTATTTTTACTCATATATTGCATTTGTTAAAAAATCCAAAAATATCATGCATTGCATACACTTTAGGTCTTATTTTCCCATCTAGGCTACTTGTCCTCTATATTTATCTTATCATGTGCCCCATACCTTGCTTGAAGTGTTTGAAACTTTGAATTGTTTTATAGACTTTTTGGGAACATGATTGATGAGAAAATTGAGCATGTATAGTCTTTGGAATTTAAGTGGTATTGAAGTTCTAACAAATTGACCTTGTGAGTTGTTTTGGCCTTATTGGGACTACACATATATGTCCTCTAGTTTCTTTGTGTGAGAATACTCTCCTTGATTACTTCCTCTTTAAATTGCGTTTAGATATCTTATTTGAGGCTGCATTTATACGATTTTTGCATGTAATATAACCTTAAAGTGATTGAGGCATGATTTTCTTTTAGCCATATTATACTCTATCCACCTGTATACATTATTCTTTGTTTGAAGCCAATTTGAGCCTTATAAGCCTATTTTGTTAGCTCCACAAAATCTTCCTAGCCAATGATTAGCCTGACCCATCCGGGAATTAGGAGAAGAGTTGGTGAATATCATGATGTGTTGATGGAGTTGCTTTGAGTTGAGAAATTATGTTGGGTGATTCATTTGTACTTCATAGAGATGGTTTTTATGTGCTTATTACTTGGGACCTAAGGAAGATTAAATTCACTTAGGGGTAAAAGTCAAGAAAATAAAAAGAAAGAAAAGAAAAAAAATCATTATCAAAAGAAAAAAAAAATGAATGAGTTTGCGTGGTTATTTAAGAAGTATGCTTGCATTGTATTGTGAAGGAGTGCATGTTATTGGAATGGTATTTGAAGTGTTTGGTGTTGGTGTTTTTCTGGTTGTTTACTAACCCTTTTTCCCGGATTTTTAGCACCACAAAGCCTAAATATTTTCCATACCCGATGTTCCTACCATGGCCCCATTACAACCTATTCAAAAGACCTCATGATTTTGGTTGCATGTAAAGTCACTAGCGGTGGAGATTTAGACCACTGACGCAATTTTGTTGTAGCTAAGTTTTCAAGGATTGAGTTTGAGCGTGAATGTTTAACCCTAAACACATGAGCGAGAGTGAAAACACATTTTCCTGGTGAGGTTGAATGAATATGCTTGCTTTATTCCTTGGATTGCACCTATACATGTTATGACGTTAATTGTCAATCTTCGTTTCCCTACTTTGAGCTTTTAAGTGTTTTACCAAAGTTATTACATGGATTGCTTGTCTGTGGGGTGTTGATTTGATTTTGGTTTTAATTGCTTGAGGACAAGCAAAGGCTTAAGTGTGGGGGAATTTGATAGCATGCATTTAGGTAGGCATATTGTGTTGCATTTAGCATGATTTAGATGTGCATAATGCATAGTTTAAGCTAGATTTGCATTTATACTCGTTTTGTTGGTGGAGTCGGAATCTACACGCTTTTATGGATTATTTCAAGTATATGTGGATCCGAGAAGGAATGAGGAAGCTCATGGATGAAAGAAGAGTGAAAATGAGGAGGAAAAGTGAAGAGCCCGGGAGCGGAATCGAAGATAGAGAGCCTAAGTGAAGAACAAGTAAGCAGAAGTTGTCCCAACCCTTCTCCACATGCTGTTGATGACTCAAACGACGATGGTGATGCCCTCAAGCCTCTTACCATAGCTTTGTAGCGGCTCAGGAGCCGCCGGTGCACCCACCCAGCTTGCTAAATTGTTCAAAGAGAAAGTGGCATGGAAGCTTCGACGGGACTCGACGATGCAAAAGTGGATTCATTAGAGATATTGCATGAGATTGCCTAGTAAAGGGAAGTCTAATTGAAGTGCAGATTTTTCTTTTGAGAAAACCACAAAAGTGAGATAAATTGATATATGCACCATAAAAGGATATAGGACTTTATTTTCCATACGAGCTTATTTTATATCCTAGCCATACCCATGCTTATTGCATCACCAAAATCCATATTATGAGCCTTATATACATTATATCATTTTTGCTCCACATACTATACATATTGCCCATTTTTCTACACCATTTTGTGTTGTTATGATCATTATTAAAGTTTGATGGCAGGTTCATTGTATTATTGAAAATTAATGAGTGAAAGAAAATTCGGTCACCAAGTAGTAAAGTGATCGACCCTGCTTGCTTGAGATGTTAGTTCGAGCGAGATGGAACAAACAAGGTGTGGAGTCTGAAACACTAAGTATCCGGGGCCATTACCCATGTTTGGGACTCACGAGAAGGCAGTACTGAGGTTATAGTGGTAAAAACATATTAGTGACAAGAGCAAAGAGTGATGAGAGAAAGGTGAGGAAATTTAATGAAGAAGGAATGTGGTATGAATTTTTGGAAAGTACTCCATTTCCTCGGATTATTAGCACCACATGGCCAAACATATCTCACCTTAAGCTTGTTACCTATCTACTTCTCTATAATCTTGCATAAAGTCGTCTTGATTATTGTTGCTTTGTTGTAGGAAATGTTTTTGCATAACCCCCATTTTATGTGAGATGTTTCTTTTATTCATGGCCATGGATTTGAAGACATTAGTACCTTTAAAAGGATGGCGATTGAGTGTACTTTGTATAATATGAGAATGGATCGAAAATGGTGAGAGTTAGTTGGTTTCCTTTGTATCACTATCCATGTTATTGCTTGGGGACAAGCAAGCTTAAGTATGAGGTGATTTGATGTCCATGTTTTTTACCAGGTTTTTTTTTTGCTTATTTTCGCACCTTATTCGGTCTATTGTATATATTATGGGTTTGGAAAATAGAAAATTTGTGTAGTTTGAGTTTATTTACAAGAAATAGAGGTCTACACAAGTTTTGGTTTAATTTTGCAGAATTTGGAGCCATTCCGGAACAAAGCCAAGGAGAGGAGTCGACTGCAGATAAATGGTCAACGTCAACTGGTCCTACCTGACGTCGACTGGAGATGAGCTGAAATTTGACCAAGTGTGGAGAAGAGAAACTAATGTAATCGAGCCTTGAGCAATCGAAATTCAACCCTCACATCGACTACTGGTCGACATCGACCGACCAGAAGGAGCTCTCGACAACAAGGAAACCACTCAACATCGACTGGACTTGGGACCACACTTAGTTGTTGAGAAGACTTGCCCGTGATCGACCGTAGTGTCCAAGGTCGACTACTTTGATGATTTTGTTGATGTCAACCATTCTAGTTGACGTCGACTGAAACCCTAGTTGTTGCGGATGAGCTTTTGGGAGTCCGAGTTTGAAGAGACTTGCTTAGCGACGAAGTTGAAGATCTTTTATCCATTTAGATAGACTATATCCTTATGGGTAGTTCTATATTTACCCTAGGGAGTTTTATGTTTAGATAGATTTATTTTAATTCCAATTATCTTAGGATTAGAATTACTTTCCTTGGCTAGCAAGGATTAGTAGGATATAAATAAATCTCTCAATATATAAACCTAAATTGCATCTACCTTTTCCAGGTTTATATATTGAGAGATTTATTCGTTTATTGTAAAGTTATTCCCTTTTCCAGGTTTGACTGTGACTTCCAGCCTATAAATATCACTAGTAGCCTATTGAAGAGATTTCAATTTTGCTGGATTTGGTTAAAGTCTTTTTCTTTATCGATAAAACATGCTTCTGATAATGCATATTTCATATAGGCATTATAGGTATTTATTATTGTAATTAGACAGTGGTTTTGCTATGATTTGAGTCTAGTTTCTTATATTGCTTGTGAAGTATTCGAGTTCGGAATCTATGCGTTTTAGTGTTTATTCTGCAGAATTACATTCCGACCTTGCATAGACTTTGGGAAGAGCTTAAGAAGCATGTTTTGGAGCATATGGAGGTTAAGGAGGAGCTAGAGAGGAGCAAGGAAGCACGACATTGGAATCTATTGAAGACAATTGAGAAAAGTCGGACACTGCATAGGCGGGGCCCGCCGCCCTTTGCATGGCGCCCGTCGTGGGCCTGTTTTCCGGATACGCGGTTTTGGATCTGAAGACATTATTTCCTATTAGTTTATTCTATTTTCTACTAGGGTTTTTGCCGACTCTTTAGAGTCTTTATTAGGTTGTTTTCAATTCATTGTGAGAGAGAGAGGTTGATTATTGTGAGACTATGAACACAATTAGAGAGAGAGATAGAGAGAATTGACCTATGATTTTCTAAACTCATAGTTTTGCATGTGATTCGAAGACATGGTTGTTTGGATTATGAGGGTTTGATTCTATTTAGTTATTCATGTTTTCAGTTATCATCTTGTGCCTTATTATTATATTTGTGTTCCTTTCTATGCCTGATCAACATGTTAGGAATTGCATCTTAGCTATGAATTCGTTGTTGTTTTCTCGATAGCAAACAAAGGTATCGATGATAGTGATGTCTCTTTGTCTTTGTAGCGGTATGCGCCAAATAGTCTTAATTGTGTTGAGTCAATGTGCCAATTGGTCTTGATTACTTGAGTCTTTAATGCTATTCTTTAGTGATATTGAATAAGATGATTGAATCTCTTTGGATCTCTCAACTTTAGTCAAGTAGACCTAGGAATATGAATAATTAATAGATCAATCCGAGGACCATGAATTCCAACCATTGTTAGAGAATTGCAGGTGAAATATTCTTTATACTTTGATATCGATTTACTTTGCGATCATAAATTTGGCTACTTTTACATCTTTTTTACTTGTTACTAATCATTTCTTAGCTATAAGAGTCTTTACATAGAGTTATTGAATAGGAAATCGCTACTCCCTTTGGGTTCAACACCAGAGTTCATCGCTATACTAGTAGTTATTTGGTTTATCAAGTAATTGACTTGCCAAATCTATTGGTTTTGTGTTTATGTTTGGATATTATTACTAATTTGGGGAAGGGAGAAAGTGCCAACGACGTTCGTTCCACACCAAGTTTCTGGGCGCATGTTGTCGGGGAGAAGAAAGGAGTTTGCTTTTCTTTATCTCTTTCATTTACTCTTTACTTTAAGTCTTTTGTGTCCTTGTATGGTTCAAACTAGATCTTGTAATCCATTGTCTTTTTCTTCTGATCCTGAGGTTGAAATATCTCTTAAGTTGAAGAGGAAGCTTGTGTTTGAGACAAACGAGGAGATGGCAGAAGACGGTGTTGTTGATCCGCCAAGAAGCACCTTAAGAAACCTAAATGAACCTAATTTGAGTGCTCAACCACTTACAATTAGTCTTCCTGATCTCCCTGAGGGTTTAAGATTTGAGTATTAGTCGAATTGGTCTTCTATTTTGCCCTACTTTCATGGATTCCCTAGGGAGGAACCAAACAAGCACCGTGCTATACCTTTGTGAGCGTGTGTGATAGACTTAGACCCCAAGGCCTGAACGATGACAAATTGATGTTGAGAGTGTTCCCCTTTACTTTGAAAGATTTTCCAAGTGATTGGCTTTACTACCTACCCCCAGAAAGCATTACTACTTGGGTGCAATTGAAGAAAGCTTTCCTGCAAAAGTACTTTCATGCGACTCGCCTCAACAAACTTAAGAAGGAGCTATCCAGTATTGAGCAATCACCTACGGAGAGTCTTTATGAGTATGTTGTTCTGTTAACGAAGCTTAAGGGTAGTTGTCCGCAATATGGTATACCCGAGGATGATCTAGTGTTGTATCTTTGTGAAGGCTTGCTTGATACCGATAGGAGTTTCATCAATGCTACTAGCGGAGGAGATATTTTGGATAAAAGACCTCAGGAAGCAATGCAGATTTATGAAGGGTTGGCTAATGCATCGCAACAATATGGGAGACACCAAGGAGTTAGAGGAGTTCAAAAGTTGGATAGTTAAAGAGATGGACCCAATTATAATATCGATAAGCTTATGGAGATCGTGAACAAGATGGCTATGCAAATGAATCAACCCCATCAGCCTAGACCTTGTGCTGTTTGTGGAGATCCAACTCATCTAAATGATAAGTGTCCTTTGATTCAGGAGGGCACCGCTGAAGTGAATGTTATGGATTATGGACCTCGCCACAACTTCGGTAACAATTACTATGAGGCCTATAATTCAAACTACCATAGTGGATTCAACGGCAGAGGCCAGCAGCAACAAGTTCCTTTTCAGAGAGGACAATTTGAGAATCGTCCTAGAAACACTCAACAAGAAGATAAAGATGAGACATTGAGGTTGTTATTGGACAAGATGAGTGTTAAAGAAAAGTTCTTGAGTCAGATGGCTAAGGAGATTGATGAATTGAAAGTGAAAGATTCGGGGAAGTTACCATCGCAGGTGGTAGTGAATTCGAAGGAGAATGTTAGCTCCATGATCCTTAGAGGAGGTAAACAAGTGAATGTGCCCACTAGGAATGTTGAAGAGAGGCCTAGGGAAGAAGTTGATTTGGGAAATATGGAGGAAGAGACGGAATTGGAGAAATACTGCATAGACGGCGCCCACCGCCCCTCCCAACGGCGCCCGCCGCCTTCTCCAATGACGGATCCGACTTCTGACGTTATTCAATCCCCGAAGAATTCTTCTAAAGAGTGGTCTTCTGAGGTTTCAATACATGCACCACCCTTTCCTCATGCCTTGAGATTTGATCGTAAGTGGAAAGATGAAAAAATTCTTTATGACACCTTTGCTCATTGTCAGGTAAATATTCCACTTTTCAATTTGATTACAACTGTGCCTCGCTATGCGAAATTCTTGAAAGAACTATGCACGATGAAGCGCAAGCAAATGATGCAAAAGAACAAAAAGGTAAGTTTAAGTGAGAATGTCTCTGCTTTACTTCAGAAACGATTTCCTGAAAAGTGCGGAGATCCAGGTATGTTTACTATCCCATGTGCAATAGGTAATGCTAGCTTCACCAAATCTATGTTAGATCTAGGTGCTTCAATTAATGTTATGTCTTATAACTTGTACATGATTTTGGGTCTCAATTCATTGTCTGAAACTGGTGTTACTATACAACTCGCTGATCGTTCTAGAATTAAGCCTAGAGGAGTTGTTGAGGATGTTTTTGTTAAGGTGAATGATTTGATATTTCCAGCTGATTTTTTCATTCTAGACATGGAACAAGGTACGCTTGAAACCCCGGTTATCTTGGGAAGGTTATGCAATCAAGGATGAGCTTCTGTGGCTAAAACAATGATCTTGATCTAGGTGAGCTATCAAGATCGATTCGAGGGCTATTGGAGAAAAAGTATGTCCTCCTAAAAAGGAAGAAGAAGGATCCACCATGGAACAAGGCACAAAGGAGCAAGGTGAGCAAATGTCCAAGTTTTGGTTCGTTCTTAATGGGTTGACAGCATTTCGACGTCTCAGTAAAACGGGTGGTTCGGAGTCCATATTTATCGGATGGGTTCGTTCCATATCTTTTTGGAACAAGAACGAAAATATCTACAACTTTGTTGTTGAAGGGTTTTCCAGAATCAAATTCAAAGTTAGCCGAAATTCATCATCTTTTCAGCTATCACTATTTGGACGAATTTCCACATATTTATTTAGTTAATTTCGAATTTAATTAATTAGATATAATTACTTTATACAATTAGGAAATAATAAGGTGGAAGGAAAATATCTCATCTAGGTAATTCCATTTCCACCAAGTTTTATTTATCTATCTTTGTTAGGTTTGATTTATCTTAGGAAAGAATTAGCTATTTTTAGATATTTTATTTATCTTTGTCTAACCAAACCTCTATCTTTTGCAAATATAGAATTGGTATGTTTTTCTATTTAAACAACATTGTAAGCTTTGAATTATTTAGATTGGAAAATATAATTGCGGAACCTTTATAGGATTAAAGGTTTCCCCAATTCCCAAATCCAAAAGCCTTAGCAATCTTCTATGTTGTTATTGTTCACTTCAACAAAGATCCAACATAACCATTCCAAAACACACGGCCAAACACACACAAACCCAACACAAGCTGCCAGAACCATCGCAACAGCAAAACCAGAACCGTCGTAGAGCCCAGGTCGCGCCCTGACCAGGCCCGTGCCCCTTCACATATCCGTCGCTGCTGCTGTGTTTGTTTTGCTGAATTTTTCTAAGTGTTTGCCGTCGCTGTTTCTTTTGCCCTTGTCTTTTGTTTTATTTTTCTTACATGCTTCCGCCGTGATAAATTCAAAGATTGTATTGTAATTGATTGTAAACATTGAGAATATAGCAAGGATAATTGCAAGATCGGGCCATCAATAAGTTGGTGTTCTTGATTCCGAGCCCGCATGCGAAGGATCGGAAATTCCAAACGTATTAAGTGGCATCAGAGCAGTAGGTTTCGCAAGTTCTTGAGTTTTCTTGATGTTATTCACAATTTGATTCAATGGTTGACGCTATCTGAGGTGATTGGGATGATGATCCCAATCACTTGGATGAGTTCTTTGCTTTGGAACGAGCTGCACAACAACGACGCCGCCAAGAGTTGCAGAGACGAGCTTTGCAACAACAACAAACCGTCGAACGACAACAAGAGGCTATAAGGCGCCGCCTTTGGCTTCAACGGCAAGTGGAGATCGAAGATGAGAGGTGTCGACAACAACTACGACAACGCCGTAAGATTCGACTTCTCCAACAAAGAGAGGTTGAGGAGGCACGACGACGTGAGGAGGAAGAATGACGCCAAGAGGAGGAAACACGCCGATATTGGGAGGCTTGGGTTGCGGACGCCCTTGCTCGCCACCGTCAAGGCTTTCCTCCACCATCGACACCATCTTCTGAGGTTGTTATTGCTCCCGCCAACAAGGAGGTCGTGGATTCTGAGACCAATGCTGCATCCCAAGAGGAGGTCGAAATCGTTGCCCAGAAAACAGCACAACACGATGACTTTGTTTCGCAGATTCCCGTTGACTCCGACCTCGGAATTGAGTCAACTCAGTTTTGTTGCGAAGCTGACTCGAAGAGCTTTCCATAGTGGGGCACACTCTGCAAGACTCCTTTGGGAAGACCTCCGAACCTATGTTGCAAGTGGACTGCAGTGCTGCGCCAGATGATGTGATTGCTTTTGATGACAACGATGAGGACATTGGGGACACTTCTCTTGAGTTAGCTATTGTACCTCTTGAGATTGTTCCTAATGTTGAGGATTATGATATTCATAGGGTTATTGAGCCTATTGTTGTTGTTCATTTTAATTGTTCAATAACCGTTATGGCAGGTGTTGTTTTTTAGGCTTCTATCCCTCGAATTCTTCTGGCACCCATCCCACCCACTCCTTCATCCTCATGCATGAAGGTTTCTGCTCCATCCCCTTTGCTCAGCAATGACTCGATTCGAGGACGAATCGAAGATAAGAGGGGGAGAATGATGCAGTCAAGGATGAGCTTATGTGGCTCAAACAATGATCTTGATCCAGGTGAGCTATCAAGATCGTTTCGAGGGTTATTGGAGGATGAGTATGTCCTCCTCAAAAGGAAGAAGAAGGGTCCACCATGGAACAAGGCCCAAATGAGCAAGGTGAGCTAATGTCCAAGTTTGGGTTCGTTCTTAATGGGTTGACAGCATTTCGACATCTCAGTAAAACGGGTGGTTCGGAGTGCATATTTATCGGATGGGTTCGTGCCATACCTTGTTGGAACGAGGAATAAAAGATCTACAACTTTTATGTTGAAGGTTTTTCCAAAATCAAAATCGAAGTTGGCCGAAATTCATTATGTTTGCAGTTGTCACTGTTTGGACAAATTTCCACATATTTATTTAGTTAATTTCGAATTTAATTAATTAGATATAATTACTTTATGCAATTAAGAAATAATAAGTTGGAAGGAAAATATCTCATCTAGGTAATTAACTTTTCACCAAGTTTTATTTATCTATCTTTATTAGGTTTGATTTATCATAGCAAAGAACTAACTATCTTTAGATATTTTATTTATCTTTATCTAACCAAAGCTCTATCTTTTGCAAAGATAGAATTTGTATGTTTTTCTATTTAAACAACATTGTAAGCTTTGAATTATTTAGATTGGAAAATATAATTGAGGAACCTTTATAGGATTAAAGGTTTCCCCAATTCCTCAATCCAAAAGCCTTAGCAATCTTCTATGTTCTTATTGTTCACTTAAACAAAGATCCAACATAACCATTCCAAAACACACGGCCAAACACACAAACCCAACACAAGCTGCCAGAACCATCGCAACAGCAGAACCAGAACCGTCGTAGATCCCAGGCCGCGCTCTGGCCACGCCCGCGGCCCTTCACAGATTCGTCGTTGTTGCTGTGTTTGTTTTGCTGAATTTTTCTAAGTGTTTGCCGTCGTTGTTTCTTTTGCGCTTGTCTTTTGTTTTATTTTTCTTACTTGCTTCCGCTGTGATAAATTCAAAGACTGTATTGTAATTGATTGTAAACATCGAGAATATAGCAAGGATAATTGCAAGATTGGGCCATCAACAAGTTGGTGTTCTTGATTAAGAGCCAACATGCGAAGGATCGGGAATTTCAAACGTATCAGAAGGCCATTCTTGCGAACGGCTAAGACTAAGATTGATTGTTTTAAATGTTCACTAACTATGGAGTTTTATGGTAGAAATATTGAGTTTTCTATATTTGAGCATATTGCTTCTTCTGCCAATGATTCTGTAGATGTTCTTAACTTTAATGAAAGTAATCACATGAATGAATCAAATGGTTTTTTAGATGCTTCTGTTGAAACTGAAAATATGAATCTTGAGTTTTCTAAAAAAGATGAAATTGGATTAGGGAAAGATGACATTGAGAGGAAATTTGAGAATTTGTTTAAGTCAGATGACAATGTGTCTAATTCAAATGATTCTATTGCTATTCCCTATGAGAAATTGATTCCTAACAATGCCAAGGTTTTTGCAATTGCAGGATAACCTCCAGGAGTAACTCATTTCAAGAAGGAATCCATAGATGCAATTGATGGATATGTTGGAGAAGTTCCTAAAGTTCCACCTCTTGTCTTGAAAAGGATAAGTGTGGGGGATCTTGGTGGAATAACTTGATCAAGAAATACATTACGTCGAGCCAAAGACGTGAAACAAAGGTGCTTCTTGGGCGGCAACCCAAGGTAGTTAGGTAGTATTATTTCTATTTTGCAATTAGTTTTCAATTCAATAAAGTAGGATCAATCGTGTCGCTAGATTTCGGAAGCTATGGTAAGTGAAACCTGCATTGGATCGAGTTTTGATTGATTTGGAGTGCGGAGTCACATTCTGTGGACACGACGCCCGCCGCCCCCTGTCTGCCTGACGAGTCCGAATTTTGGTAAACTTGGAAGGGAAGTTTCTATCTTTCTTATTTTTGGTTATTTTCGTTTTAGGTTAGTTTTATTTATTATATATCTTTGTAGGATTAGATTTATTTCTTTCTTATCTTGTTTTAGGGTTAGATTATTATCTATTCTAGGTTAGATTATTTTCTATCTATCATAGGATTAGATTTTTCTTTTTAGGATTAGTTTCTTCATTTTCCTAGGATTAGAGGTTCTATCTTTTCTATTTTTATTTTATCTTGTTCTAATGTTTCCTATTTTTCTTTTTGATAGATATTCCTTCCAACTCACCATATATTGCTACTACCTATTGTGAATCAACCAAGCTTGCTCAAGAAATCTACAAAACCCAAAAGCCTATTGGAATCCATTCCAAATACATAAAGTGTAAAGACCGGAATTTAATTAATATTTATAAAATATCAGTAGGATAATCCGAATAAAACCCAGAAAATTTAAAATTTTTATGCCTAGCTTTACATGGATTCAATGATGGGAAAAATATACCCAAGCCACTTTTCTCGTATCTTATAAACGTAACGGATTTTAACGCTTCGCGAGCTCGGGTTTTACGTTATGTTAAAGAGGTCAGCTGCCCTATCTAAACCAATGCCCAACAAGGAGCTACCAACCTCATTTGATTTGGATGGAAACTAACTAGCTAGGCTCCTATTCTAGTTCAACCACCCCCATCACTTCCTTCCCGTCACACCCATGCTTTGACTCATGAAGCCAACCACCCCTCTCCTCTATAAGCCTGACCCCAAGACTCATGAGGAGCTCATCTAAAGAAGCCCCACTGTCACTTGAGAGGAGAGAGAGAGAAGGAGAGCCTTACTCCACTTTAGGTCCATTTTGGACAGCCTTCACAAGAAATAGAATAACTCCCTCCATACTCATCCAAATTGAGCAAATCGGTGGCCATGGATCCGTCTTGAACCCAGCTTTCCATACATATCTCAAACACAAAAATCCAAGGTCGTTTGCCCAGCCAAAATCGTCCATCTTTGAAGTTGCAGAAAACTATTTTTGAAGGGTCTTGAGTGTTTGACTTGACTTCTTGTGATACGTTGTAATTCCCAACGACTTGAATTGTTCGGATCTTGCGTTGCCTTAAGACCAATCTCGACTCGTACTTGAATATTTGATCCGCCAAGTCGGCAAAGGCGGTTGCCCTCACAACGCCGACTGAATTCACGTGGAGAGGCTAGCGAGTTTCGGACTTTCCTTGATCGGCCGAATGCAACAATTAAGTCAACTGTTGCGGCGGAACTCCATTGCAATTGAATATGAATCAAATTGGAATTGCATCAATGTACAAACAAAAGGAGATTAGCAATTGAGTCAAGAATGACGTCTTGACCAAAATTGGTTAATTGAAATGAATTGGGACGAAGGCATGGGAACAGTGTAGACGAAAGAGTCTAAGAGAGCGTACAACGTATTAGGGTTGAACAAAGAAGAGAACGCTTAGCCAAGCGCTCTTATATTCAATTCAACGTGATTAATTCTAAAACAAATTACAACTTAAATAGAAAAAATGCTAAGTGAGATTGGCTCCTATGCAAAGGAAACCCTACCTATCTCACAATTAAAAGTAAATAAATAAAAATCCTAAATAAATACTAATAATTCTATTAATCTAAAAAATGACTAAAGATATATAAAAATATTCTTTTCTTCATAAGTAAGGAAATAGATAATTTTCTCACTTTTATTTATCTAACTAATAAATAAAAATAGATAAATATATATATAATAAATTCTTCAAGAAGAACCAGCCAGCCCTAGAGAACCCTCGGCGCCGACCAGGACCCTTGACGTCGACCCTTCAACAAGTTTGAATCCATGGTCGCGCCTTCTTCTTTCTCGGGATGATCGGGTCCTTAAACCGCCTTGGCCCACATAGGCTCAATCTTGATGGCATCATCTTGGTAAGAACCCTTCCTTTCATTAAAAAAATGAGTTCCAGCATATGTTATAACTCTTTTTCTTCAACTTTAATAAGAATCTAAATCATGTTTTAGGATTTTTGGTGACAAAATGGCAAGGTGTTTGAAAGGTGTTCCGAAGGACTCCCGAGGGTGTTCTTGAGTCGTTTGTGTGGGATTCTTCGAAGGTAATCCCTCATCCGCCTCCCCCTCTCTAGGAATAGATCTTGTGTGCTTGGAAAGGGCTTAGGAAGTGGAGCCTCTATGTGTTTTTGGTTGCGTTTTGTAACAAACGTCAAGAAACAAAATGTTCATGGAAATATTATCTAACTATCCTTCAAAAATTGGGGCGATCCAATGGTTGGATCAAGAGTTGTTATAATTTTAGTAACCAGTGTTTATAATGACTCGATTAAAAAACTTGGTTAAGGGAATGCTAAGAATATAGTTAAATATATGATGGCATAACCGAAACTTAGAGATATAAAATATAGATATGATGTATAACCATAACTTGGCTTATGATCCGATAAGAAGAAAATCGATTATGTGATAATACGATATAGATTGTAACTGGTTAAGTCCGGATCACTTAACCATGCATTAGAATACCACCTAATGAGAGCTTAATGAAATTACTAGGCTCTCGTTGATTGGATCATTGGTTGCACATTTTATTGCTTGCTTATTCTTCGGACTCTAGGTAAGTCCCCTGGACTTACTCATGATGGATTTATGTGATACTCTTTGTCTTATCAAGAGTCTTCATGCATCACGCGACCTAGTAACATGTTTAGAATATAAACCGGTAATATGACGTAGGATGAACTTAGTAAATCCAAAAATTCATATGTATGATATATGTCTATGGTAGGACGACCGTCAAAATCTGAATAAATGACTTTCACTCGATGGAACAAGAATGAAATGATAAAAGACTTATGATGAAAAAGAATGAGTATGTTTGAGAAGGATGAGTACGTTTGAGAAGATATTATGATATGATGATGATTATGATGATGATACGGGCCCTTGTGTATTTATTTCGCATTTATATATATCTATACACTTGCTTATGTGTTACATTTTAACATTCATGTAGTTTAAGTATGCCTCTTTAGAGCATATTTATCAGTGAGCCCTGTCTCGGGCTCACTGCTTACTTTTTAACTGCCACATCAGCTTTTGAGCCCCAACCCAGCTTTTTACTTTTTCAGCAAATTATTAGTGAGCCCCGTCCCGGGCTCATAACTTACCTTTTTTCTTATCTATTTCTTTTTTCTTTCAAATAAACAAAGTTATTATTTTATTTTTATATTATTATTACTATTACTATTATTATTATTATTATTATTATTATTATTATTATTATTATTATTATTATTATTATTATTATTATTATTATTATTATTATTATTATTATTATTATTACTACTACAACAACAACAACAACAATATGATTATTATTACTACTAAAATATCACCTAATGAATAATAATAATAATAATAATAATAATAATAATATGTTCGATTTTAAAAAAAAATACAAAATGTGATAAATAGTGAATTTAAAGGGAAAAAATAGGATGAAAAATAAAAAATTTAGTGGGTAAAGAATGAAATATGAGTATTGATATATTCGAATTTTTTTAAAAATGTAAAATGGGGTAAACAATGAATTTATAGGGGGGAAATGGGATAAAAATGAATTTTTTAATGGATAAAAAGTGAAAAATGAGTGTTGACATCTTTGAATTTAAAAAAAAACATATGTAAGATGGGTGTCTATGGGTAGATAAAAAAAAATTACATTCAAAACTAATTTTTTATTTTTTTTTACATTAACGAAAATATCAAAAAAAGGATTCTAAAAAAAAAATTACACATCGCGCCACGTGGCGCGCTCTGGCTTGCCCACATGGCACATTGTGGTGCTGTTTGAGAAAAAAGAAAATTGATGCATTTTGCCCCTTTTTTGATGAAACTTTGCGTTGTGTACCCGGATTTCCGGAAAAAAAATTAAAAACGTGGGCCATTGCCCACCTTCTGCATCCATGAGCCTTGCTTTTCCGGGCTCAACTGCGGGGAGTAAATTGTTGGGGCTCACTGCCAGGTAAGCCACTTCCTCTTTTTTTCTTTTTTTTTTTGGGATGAGATGGCATATTGGTGAGCCCAAAGGCTCACCAATAAATACACTCTTATATGGCATTGAGTGTGCATATTTCCAATGATTGACCCCGATTTATTTCTTGTTTTTAGATTCAGGTACCCCTTACCCGATATGACTTATGTGGATGGTTGTCGGGACAGACCTTTTGGGACGATTAGAGCGAGTGAGGCTTGACTTACGCACTCTTTACTCTCTCGTTTACTTTGATTTGGTTTTGACCCGGATATGACGCGGCGACTTTGATGTACGTTATTTCCGCACTTTATATTTCCGACCTGAAAATCATTTACACGATAGTACCTATGACAGGTGAACTCCTCCAACGAGCGCGCGCATTTCTAGGGGTTCAAAATCGCCACTTTAAAAAAACCATCGCTTTCGCTTAAAACAAATAACTTAACTAAATAACTCGTACTCGGTCGTAAGATCTAAAGCTTACGGAAGAATTCAAAACTCTTCTATAATGTTCCCCGAATAACCGGATTATCTAAACCTTATAAATCCTCTAAGTGGATTTATGGAGGCATATTCGGATATCCATACTTTTAGGTCATTACATAAAGTCTTGCATTTCAATTGATTCTATCCACCAAAACACTTTCCACCATTACCCTACATTCGCCAAATTCGGCTTTTCCATACCATTCTCATACCTATTACCAAAGAACCCTTTGAAACCAAGTTGTTCGTGACAGTTTCGAGTTTGGAGGAGTGTGGACGTCGGTCTTCCAATGTTTTCACTCGGATTCGTGGTTCTGCGTACATAGCGCCCGCCGCCCCAGACACGGCGCCCCATGTCTATTGCTCCTGTTATGAAGATGCCCCATTTGTTATGAAGATGCCCCCGACACAACTCCTGTTATGAAGATGTCCGCCGCCCCAGACACAACGCCCCAGGTCGTTTTCGTGGTTTTTTTTCTTCTGTTTTTCCTTGAGTTGCATCATGTCTGTTGCTCCTGTTATGAAGATGCCCCATTTGTTGTCTTGGGAAGAAAAGGATCATTTGCTCAAGCTTGAAAAGAGGCGGTATGAATCCACCCTATTCTTTTATCCCCCGACGTTGAAGAAATTGTGATATTTGAGGAGGTCCATCAACTCCTGAGAGATGGGGGATTGAGCGATTTCTTGGATGTGTCTGATTATACCTATCCGACATTAGTGAGAGAGTTCTTGGCTACCCTAGATTATTGTTCTGATGCAGAGATTCGTTTTCAGCTAAGGAATCGGATGTTCGTGGTAACTAAGGATCTCATTGCACAAGCCTTTGGTGTTACCAAAATGCCTGCTGATGCCATATTTGGGATCAATTGGGTGCTCCAAATTTTCTTGATATGTGGAAGGAGGCTACAAATCAGTTCTTTGAGTCAAGCCGACAACGTTGTGCATCCACGATTACTCGTCATGCGTTGAAGTAGTGCTATTTGGTACTCTGTATCTCTTTCTTAGGTGTGGAGGATGACTCCATTGTTACTATGAGAGCCTGGAGCTATATTTGCTGCTTGATTCCGAGAGGGGTGCACATCCCTGACTGGGTTCAGCTATTATTGGGAAACTGCATGGAGGTGACTAGAGCTACTCTGTCTTAATGATGTACAGCCTCTCGATGAAAAGAATGTTTACAATCTTGCCAACCTGGAATGGTGGGGCATGACTGAGTGGGCCCAGCGTCCGGATGGAACATGGTGTTTGATAATGCATATTTTAGATAGGCATTATAGATTGGTTTAGATACATTTATAGTATGTTTCTTGTGTGTTTTATAGCTAATTCGCATTCTTGATCATTTGGTACTCGAAGTTCGGAATCTACGGTTTTTAGTTCTTATTTGTAGGTCTTATGATTCGAGCTCGAAAGGTGGAGAAAACTTAGAGCGAATGGACACGAGAAGAGCCAATGAACAAGAGCGGAAATGGAGGCCATGGAGAAATCTTATCTTTCAGGTTCTGAAAAGTTGTAATTGGCTTATGAGGTCTGCATGAGAATTGTAGTTCTCTAAAAGAGCTTTTCAACACATATTCATATGCGGAAATCGGACAAAGGATGACTCCAAAAAGTGCGTTACAAGTTCAGCCTGTCAATGCTGTCAAGCTGTACTGACGGCGCCCGCCGTGTCGTTAGATCTGGATTTGCGATACGCGGCCCGAGTTTATTTTTATGGGAACTTTTATCTATCTTTTCCCATGGTTTTCAAGGGCCGGTTTTGACCCTTTAAAGACTATTCTTTTCATTATTGATTCATTAGACAAATATGAAGAGAAGAATGAAGGTTTTCTACTTTGGTATTATTCACTAAACCTCTTTGGTTTCGCCTACAATTCAGAGACATGGTTGGTTGATTTGTGAGATTTGAATTCTATGTTATTCCAATGATTAATTCATTACCTTTGCGTTCATTTTGCGTTGTTGATTCTATTTTGATTGGCCACCTCGATAGAATTGCACCGTGCTAGGGTTTCAATTGTTTCGCGAGAGTAATTGTGCCTTTTGTAGCAACCACAAGCAAGTGATTCCGCGAGGATGATCTTGATTGTGTAGGGTAATGATAGTTTGGGCGACCATTCTGGCTAGAACTTTGGGAATTTGTGCTATTTGTATGTTAAATCCTGAAGGTTTAGGGTTTTGCCTATAGATGTAAGGGATTGTCACCTTTGCAAAGATTGTCAATCCATATAAACCAAAGTCTGATTAATCCAAATAATTGGAATAACTAGAAAGTGAGTGAATGATCAATAAACCAACCATTGTTGAAAATTTGTAGGTGAAACTACTTCATCCCTATTGTTATCAATACATCACCATTCCTACTTTTTCTTTATTTGGTTAATTTGATCATCTTAATTACCTTCATTTTCATTACTTTGATAGTAATTTGAGTAGATAGGAAATGTATTCTCTCTGTGGGTTCGACCCCTTACTTATACGCTATACTAGTTTACTAGTTAGTTTGTTAGTTTGGGAATTATTATCTTTGGCGAGGTGAAACACACGACATTTCATCCCACCAAATTTTGGTGTCATTGCCCAGGAGAATTACTTTATTTTCTTTGTTTACTTTTATTGCTATCTATAGTGTGATTCACTTCGGTGGATCACATTTTGGTTACTAATCAATCTTTGTTGAAGTTCTTGATAGGTAGATATGTCTGAAACAAGTAATCCTCCTCTCAAGAGGACATTGAGAGAATTAAAGGAACCTAATTTGAATTCGCAAAGTCTTGCAATCAAATTTCCTGAACTCCCTGAGGGCTTCAAATTTGGATACAAATCTGATTGGTCTTCCATTTTTCCAGTTTTTCGTGGATTGTCTGGAGATGAACCCAATAAGCATCTTATGGAGTTTATTACTGTCTGTGACATAATCCGACATCAAGGATTTACTGATGATCAACTTATGCTGAGACTGTTTCCGTTCTCCCTAAAAGACAAAACAAGTGATTGGCTTCACTACTTGCCGGCAGGAAGCATCACTACATGGTTATGCCTGAAGAAGGCTTCTCTGCAAAAATACTTCCCTGCTACACGTTTGAGCAAACTGAAGAAGCAATTGTCAAGCATAAAGCAATCCCCTAAGGAGAGTCTGTATGACTACATTGTGAGATTTAGGAAACTCAAGGCAAGTTGTCCTCAGCATGGTATACTAGAGGAGGATTTGATTCTCTATCTTTATGAAAGGCTACTTGATCATGAGCGCACCCTAATCAACGCTACTAGTGGAGGGGATATTCTAGACTAGACACCTGAAGAGACTATGAAGATATTTGATGGGCTAGTCAATGCTTCTCAGCAATAAAGAAAGTCTCAAAGAATCGAGGAAATTCACAATTTGGATAACTCTGAAAGGGGCTGCAAGAAAGAAGTTATTAAGTTGACAAAGATTGTAAAGAACATGGCTACTCAGATATCTCAGTTGCAACTACCACTCAGAGATAGAAAGGATGGAATTGAAGAGGTCAATGCTATAGGGAGCTCTATCTCTAAATTACCTCAAGAGTCCTCTCAAGAACATTCACCTAGTGATGAAACATTGAGATTGTTGTTGGAAAAGATGAGTGTTCAAGAGAAGATGTTGAGTCAAAATGGCTAAGGAGAATGGAGAATTAAAAGCGAAAGATTCGGAGAAGTTGCCATCACAAGTGGTAGTGGATCTGAAGGAGAATGAGCACCAAGATCCTTAGAGGAGGTAAACAAGTGAATGTGCCCACTAAGAATATTGAAGAGAGGCCTAAGG
Organism: Persicaria maculosa; assembly: GCA_963922045.1. NCBI lineage: Eukaryota > Viridiplantae > Streptophyta > Magnoliopsida > Caryophyllales > Polygonaceae > Persicaria > Persicaria maculosa. Next base: position 77,247,128 of record OY998252.1, on the reverse strand, counting down.
AGATGATTGATGTGGGAGAAGAAGAGAAAAACGAGACGGAAGCTCACTGTAATGACGGTGCCCACTGCTCCTCACCACGGCGCCCGCCGCCCTCTCCAGTGACGGAACCCGTCTTTGACGTTGTTGAATCCCCAAGGAAATCATCCAAGGAGTGGTCTTCTGATGTTCCAAGACCTACACCACCCTTTCTTCATGCCTTAAAACTTGATCGTACGTGGGAAAAGGAAAAGGAGGTATTTGACACTTTCACTAAGTGCTAGGTAAACATTCCTCTCCTTAATCTAGATGAATCCGTTCCTCGCTATGCAAAATTTCTTTGGTAAGTGTGCACAACTAAACGAATACAACGGGAGAAAGAAAAAGAAGGTAAGGAACAACAAGAAAATTTGTCATTGGTTTTTCAAAAGCGATTGCCTGAAAAGTGCGGAGACCCAGGTATGTTTATTCTTCCTTGTACGATTGGTGAAGTTAAATTTGAAACTGCCTTGCTTGATCTTGGTGCGTCAATTAATGTGATATCGTACAAGTTATATGATGATTTGGGACTGGGGCCTCTAAATGAAACTAGGGTTGTTATACAACTTGTTGATCGCTCTCAACTCCACCCTAGGGGGGTTGTTGAAGATGTGTTGATTATGGTTGATGATTTGATTTTCCCTGCTGATTTTTATGTGATTGATATGGGCCTTGGTATACTTGAGACACCCATCATACTAGGCAGACCCTTCTTGCGAACTGTTAAAGCGAAAATTGATTGTTTTATTGGGTCTTTGACTGTGGAAGTTGATGGGAAAAAGGCTGAATATATGATCCCTGATGGGAAATCTGCTACATATTCATTGAATTTGGTTGATGTTGTTGATATTTTCGCTAAGGATCTCATGAGTATTGATCGTTCTGACTAGTTACAGATTGTTTTGGAATCCCCCTTGGGGGAGTTATATCTTGATTATGCTTGGCCTAACAACCTGCATGAATTGTCTGTGGCTATGGATGCAAATTTAGGGAATTGGTCCCCTTGCTATAAAACTGAACCATTGAATCCTTCTTGTGAGAAAATTCTTCCATCTGTCATTCAGGCGCCTGAAGTTGACTTGAAACCCCTCCCTCATCATTTGAAGTATGCATTTTTGGGAGAGGGTAATACACTTCCTGTGATTATTTCTAACAAGCTTACTTTTGACCAGGAGCAAAGGTTAGTAGATGTCCTTAGGGAACATCACACTGTCTTGGGATGGAACATTGTTGATATCAAAGGAATCAGTCCGACATTGTGTATGCATCGCATACTTATGGAGGACGATTCGAAGCCAACAAGACAACCTCAGCGACGGCTGAATCCCCCGATGATGGAGGTCGTAAAAAGGAAGTCTTAAAGCTCCTTCAAGCAGGTATAATTTATCTTATTTCTGATAGTCAATGGGTAAGTCCGACACAAGTAGTCCCTAAGAAGAGAGGTATCAGAGTCTCTGAGAACCAGGAAGGTGAGATGGTATCTATGAGGGTACAAACTGGTTGGAGAGTTTGCACTGATTATCGCAAACTCAATGCTGCAACACGTAAGGACCACTTTCCTTTGCCTTTTATTGATCAAATGCTTGAGCGCCTTACCGGCCGGTCCTATTATTGTTTTTTGGATGGTTATTCTGGATACTTTCAAATTCCTATTGCACCTGAGGACCGGGATAAAACCACTTTTACATGTCCTTTTGGTACTTTTGCTTATAATAGAATGCCTTTGGGATTATGCAATGCGCCTGGTACATTTCAAAGATACATGATAAGTATATTTTCTGAGTATGTTGAGCATTTCATTGAAGTGTTTATGGATGATTTCACTATGCATGGGCATGATTTTGATTCTTGTTTGCATCATTTGTCACTAGTGCTTAAGAGATGTGTTCAAACCAATTTGGTCTTGAATTCTGAAAAGTGTCATTTTATGGTTGAACAAGGGATGGTTCTTGGTCACATTGTGTCCAAGAAAGGCATTGAGGTAGATAAAGCTAAGATAGATTTGATTCAGTCTTTACCTTATCCTACTAATGTGCGTGAGATTCGCTCTTTCTAAGGTCATGCAGGATTCTATAGGAGGTTTATCAAGGATTTTTCCAAGAGAACCTCCCCATTATGTGAATTGATTAAGAAAGACGTTTTCTTTGTGTTTGATGATAATTGTAAGAAAGGTTTTCATCACTTGAGGAACCAGTTGACTTCAACACCTATTATTGAGGCTCCTATTTGGACTTTGCCTTTTGAGTTGATGTGTGATGCTAGTGATTATGCCGTTGGGGATGTTTTTGGACAAAAAGTGGAGAAAGAATCTCATGTGATCTATTATGCTTCTATGATGTTGAATACGACTCAAAGGAATTACACTACTACCGAAAAGGAGTTGTTAGTTGTGGTGTTAATTTGCTCTAGAGAAGTTCCGTCCTTATCTATTGGATGCCAAAATGGTGGTCTATAGTGATCATTTAGCACTTCGTTATTTTATGACAAAGAAGGACGCTAAGCCGAGATTGGTTCGATGGATTCTACTTCTGACAGAATTCAATTTGGAAATCAGAGATAAGAAGGGAGCAGAGAATTTGGTAGCTGACCACCTGAGCAGAATCTATAGAACTGATGGTGGGGGAGAGCAACCAGAGAGATTGGGATAATTTCCTAACGAAGGATTGCTGAGAATTTCGACATGGGACGACATTGTTAGGACGATGCCCGCCGCCCCTATACACGACGCCCGCCGCCTGAGCAGTGTCCCGATTTCTAATTTGCTTGATGATGATGAGGGTGAGCCCCCAACTTTCCTTATGAGTATTCGGACTAAGCAACCTTGGTACGCGGATATTGTTAATTACTTGCACTACCTAAAATAATGAAATTTGCTACCCTTGCTAGCTTCGGAAAGCATGTTCCGTGGCAATTGATACCCTTTTGTCATGTCATTAGCCACGGTAGCGTCCACAGGTGTTACATTTGGAAAAAAATCAGGACATAGCCACCGATGGTAACTTCGGCAGGGTTGTCGTGGCTATGGGAAACCCTAAATAAGCTATCTTGTTCTCATCACTTTTTAGTTCTCTCTCGCTTGGTTTATCTCAGACTCTCGCTTTCGACCTCAGTCTTTCATTATCCCTCTTTCACACGCTCGAGTTCTCAGATCTCATATTTGACCTCCATCTCTGTCTTTTCTGTCCATCTCGATATTCTCCATACATTCTTCTTCACCTCCATCTCAAATCGTAGATCTGACCCCCATCTCATTCTTCTTCAACATTCCAACCCCAGGTGAAAAGGCATCTCTTCTCCATCCATCTCAGATCTGAACTCACGCATCTTTTCTCCATCCATCTCAGATCTGAACTCATGCTTAGAGCTTCGCCTTCATATTGTCGAGCACTCGTGCGGCCGTGCTCCAACACACGGAACCCAGAGCTCTCTCCTTTCGGCCTCACCGACGTACTTCGCTGCTTTGCTGCCGCTTGAGAATAATTTCTTCGAGGTCCTCCACTTTGTAGGTTTTCTATCTCCTTTTTTTCCCCTTCGAATTCGTCTATGATTTGCTCAACTCCTATTATTTTTCTTGCTCTAGTTTCTCGTATAGAATTTGGGGGCCGGGGACCCTAACTTTTCAGTGTTGGTCATTTTAATCTGATTTAAGTAGCAAAGACAATTTCTAAGCCACGCAAAGTTAGATGATTGAATCGGTTGTGTCTTCTGAGAATTTGAATTTGTGTCCTAGTTTTTTTATTTGGATATTTCTCCTTGAATCATCTGTTACAAGAAAGATCAAACAAAATAATTCAAGTACGACTAATGAGAACAATTTAGGAAGACCCCAACCATCTGCTCAAATTTGTTTTGTAGACCAATGAGACCAAAGTATACATTTGGTTCGAAATGGCATTGAACTTATGAATCCATATTGAAGATGAAGAAAAGAGAAGAGTTTGATAAGTGGATTGAAGAGCAAAGAGAGAATTTGAGAGCTATCTTGTCATACTGAAATACCACTAAGAGGATTTAAGTTTATGTTTGGTTGGATTATTAATGTTAAATGCTTCTGTGTCCTCAACATGAAAAGGAATGATGGCCTAAAATTTTATTGTCTTATTGCTAGAATTTCGTCATTATGTAACTCTATTTTTTCTCCTAAGTTTGCTTAATTTTTTTCATGCATGCTTAAGCTTATCATTAGCAATTACATGTCATGCTTTATATTTAGTATATCAGCTACCATTAGTTTCTTGTATGTTGAGTATCTCCTCACTGATTTCACATTTAGTTTGTGGGATAAGTTTCCGCATAATATTCAAGTTGTCCCTGCATTTAATTGATTTTATTTGCTTTAGACATTTAACTTATGCTGTTAGGTTCTTTTTACGTGGGGATTTCCAGTTTATCAATGAAACTTTTTACTTGTTTGAGTTGTTTCTTGCTTGACAGACATATCAGTCTTCACTTTTGATCTTTATAATGGCTAAATTGAAAACCATAAGGTTATTTAATGATATCATTTACAGTTTATATAGAGAAACTTAAAGATAATGATCAATGAAAGTTTATGAGTAAATTAATAGAAAAAGGGAAAGTGTCAAGAGATAGAGGAGGTTGTTGAGATGATCAAAGCACATGTCACTTCCTGTTACAGGATGAGCTTAATTAACTCACTCCCTTGCCCTCTGTAGAAGTGTTGGTACTTGGTGCTCAGTGTGTTTTTATGTCTGATGGTTAAATAGAATATATGCATGCTTTAAACTCCTATTTACATCTTTTTTTTTGTGTTTCGTAAATTTTATGAGATTATTTCTCTGATAGTTTGATGCTTGCCATTTGCTTATAACTTGAAATTAGGAGCTTGCTTCCACAGTCACAGAAATGAAGCTTGGAATTGATTTAGCTGGTGTCAAATTTTGCTGCTGCTGTTGGAACTCCTATCAAAGTCTGGATTCCTGTTGAGAGGGTAATTCTCCCTTCCTTTGGCTCTCTCAAATTCTCAACCTCCCTCTCCTAGATCTTGTTCGATTTCTTCCTTAAGTTATCAGTCTAACTTCAAATTTTCCAATAGCCTCGTTAATATTCCATATTTTTACCCCCGGATTGGTAAGGTAAAGCTTTGATTCTGGCCTAATTGGTTGAAAATCAAATATTGGTGGCTTGATATTATTTGCCTCTCTTTTATTTGGACACCTGATTGTTGTCCATGTGAGATTCGGGGTTTTATTTTTTGCCTGTGCTAAAGTTGGGTATTTCACAAAAAAAATTTGGTTAGGAGCTCCAAGACAAGATTGGGAGATGCAACTGCAGAAACAGATGATCACGACCAGAAATTAGGGAAAGTTGCCTCTTCTTGCGGTGTTTATTTTTCTTCTGAGAAATTAGAGAAATAGATGACTAACAATTATATGGTGTTGTGAGCTTTCTTTGGATGAATGTTTCTTTCTTGAGTGCTCGATTTTCTTCTCCTTGTTTGTTGTGAAAGAATTTGTATGTACAATTTTCATATATCTCATATCTTACTTTATATTGTCTATAGTATGTCCATTGTTGTGAGCCTAATCTGCCATGTTTTACTGTGACTTTTATATCGATTTCTGCATGCATTTCATTCATTCGGGCTAAGATAGTACAGAATCTATGTGGTTTATGTTTATTTGCCAAATTGTGGAATCTACACCAGTTTCTGTTTAATTTCGCAGAATTCGGAGCATTTTACAGCAACTCTAAAGAAGGTCAGAAAAGCTCGGAAAGCAACTACAGAAGTCCAGGATCCGAGAATACAGAACCAAGCTGAAGCCTAGGCTACTCGATCTCGAGTGGACTTTACTCGATCTCGAGTAGAAAGTCCGAGCAGCCTGGTCGACAAAGCCTGGTCGAGAGAGCTGAGCCAGACCAACCCGACTTCCGGAGCCTACTCGATCTCGAGTACCACTTGTCGAGATCGACGACGCCTCAGCGCCACACTCGGAGTCGAGAAAGAAAGCTGATCGAGAAGCCGAGGACGAAGACGCCGAGCACAATCCTACTCGACCTCGATGAGACCTTGTCGAGATCGATGAGACAACCAGCGCCTGTCTGAGTCCTTGCCGAGGAGAAGCTACTCGACCAGAGAAGACCACACCCTACTCGACCTCGACGAGACCTAGTCGAGATCGACGAGCCTCGAGTCCAGATCCAAGCCTGTCGAGTAGAGCCACCCGAGAAGACCCAGTCGACATAGCCAGTCTACTCGACCTCGACGAGCCCTTGTCGACATCGACGAGCACCGTGAACCAAGTCCGAGTCTGTCGAGCACCAGCTAGCCGAGACGACGAAGCCGAGCCAGTCAACCCTACTCGAGATCGACCAGACCCTTGTCGAGATAGAGTAGACCTCTAGAGCCGCGTTACTCGGTTCGACGAATCCTACTCGACTTGGGATTGCTTGGGCGTGAAGATTGCTGATTCTATCCGAAAATATCAAGATCTACCATGAAGAAGAAAAGTTCTATCCATTGAAGACACTTTAGATATATTTACTTTTAGATTTATTTCCCTTAAACAATTTATTTATCTTTAAAGCTTTTAGATATAATTTTAGATATAGATAGAGATTTCTATCCTTGACTAGCAAGGATTAGAAAGCTATAAATAAAGCCCATGGGGCTCAGTTTTAGGCATTCAATTTCGGAGAGAAGTAGTAGGAGAAAGAGAGAGAGTGAGTGGCCAAGAGGAGTTTTGTGAAGCGAGAGCGGAATTGACTTCCTTTGGTTGTAAGCTCTATTTTATTTTATTAATGCAAGTTTATTTCCTTTTACTATTGATGTCTTTAATTATGATGAAGCGCGCGTAGTCCACCCACTTCTAGGGTTGGGGAGAGCCCGACAATAGCCCTGCGTGCCTGAGGTAAAGATCCGACCTTTATCATATTTTAAGCATTTTCCTACTTGTTGATGTGTTTATTGCCCATCTAATGGAGATCCATGCTAACAACTTGGATTATAAACATAAAATCGGTAGAGACAATTAGGGTTTCTTGAGAGAGTTGTCTAATTGTTGGAAAAGACGAAAGCTTAGTCCTTTAATGCGAATTATATGAATATCTATTTGGTTCTACCTTATGCATGCTTTGTTATTGTCGTTGCAAACCCCAATCTTGGAAGTTCTTTCACATTAAGTTTAGTTCGAACCCAAAGCAATTGTTTTTACTTTCTTTTATTTCGTTTTACTCCCTGCCCTCGTCGATCTCGACCAGCCCCTGGTCGACCTCGACTACTGATCTTCGACCTAGAGTCGTCGTAGCTTACTTGTGCAGGAATCGACGAAGAACAACTCGACTTCGACAGACCGTACTCGATCTAGAGTACCACCTGGTCGAGATCGACCACCCTTTGCCGAGCTGCTGCGCTGTGTTCGATTGTCCGATCTTCTGTCGACTACCCTAGTCGAGATCGAGGACCCTGTTGTCGACTTCTGACCGTGAGATTCCACCGCTGCCTAGGATCCGCTGACACGCTTCCTCGTGGATCGATCCTGACTTCCCGCCGCTACATCAGGAGGAGGTCTTGTAATTATTTGTGTGGGCAGAATCTGGTTTGATTTATTTTGTTATATTTCATACTCGATTTCCCTCCTAACAACAAATTGGCGCCGTTGCCGGGGAAGCTATCATTCGCGCCTTAGGTAGTTAAATCTCACGTCTACTTTGAGTTACTTTACAGGTGTATGCGCCGTTCTGGTCAACCACCTGAGTTTGACGGCTTAGACGAACCAGAGCGCCTTCTACACATCAGAGCTAAACTATAAAGAGCCATGGCGGCCGCTGAAACACAAGAACAACTGATTGCCAGGCTCACAAGGGAGCTAGCCGAAAAAGACACCGCTATCGCCAATGAAAGGGCAGCAAAGGAACAAGAGAAAGCTGCAAGGGAGCAAGCAGAAGCTGAGCTTGCCCAATATCCAACTACAGTAGAGGATTATATGCATCCAACTCTCGTCGTGCCTGAATCGGTGATTCTAATCCCTGAAAACTCTTTTGAAATTCGCACTCAGTTTCTTATAGAACTTAAAAACAATGCTTTTCATGGACAATTTAATGAGTGCCCTCTTGAACATATCACCAATTTTCATGACATGTGTCGTACTCTTGCTGAAGGTACCACTCTAGAATATGTCAAGATGAAAGCTTTCCGCTGGTCGCTCGCTGGACCTGCACTGATGTGGCTAGAAGGACTGAAACCAAGATCCCTTACAACATGGGCACAAGTAGAGCAAGAGTTTCTCAACAAATTCTTCCCTCCTGCCAAGACAGCATTCCTCCGCCAAAAGATCACAGCTTTCAAACAAAAGCCTGGGGAGCCGCTAGCAAAGGCATGGGAAAGGTACAAGGAACTACTGCGATCTTGCCCTACTCATGGACAGCCACCCTACGTCATTCAGGAGATCTTCTTCAACTCTCTTGACCAAGTCACTAAGGACAGGATCAATCAGTACACTCGATATGAGTACCTGACGATGCCACCAATTGACGCATGAGGTGTGCTAGACAAACTCACGGCATATGACAACAAGTATGGGACTTCTGCAAACTATGATGAGAACGCCTGTGCTAGGCCAGCACCATCTATGCCACTCTATGAGCCAGCAAAGGAGATTGACCCAGATGTCAGGGAGCAGTTCTACAGGGACCAGAATCGCAAGCTCCTCAAGCAAGTCAAATATCTATCTGTCAATCAGCCTTGCATTGAATGCGGATCACAGAGGCACACCACTACTGAGTGCCCACACACTGAGCAAGTCAGAGACACATGAGGAAGCAGCCTATGCTGGGGGTCCAAATCGCTACATGGGAGATCAAAGGTTCTATCAACCTCAGTGGAACCAAGGCCCTCCTAGGAATCCCCCACCCTACAGAGCCCCAGGACATCCAGAAAGGGATCAAAAGAAGGATGATCTGCAGCTGATCCTTGAGGAGATGCATCGGAATCATGCACAGAACCTGCAGGCTACAAACACCATCAACAATCAGCTCCAGCATGTCAACACAAAATTTGTAGAGCTGGATATCTGGAAAAAGGGCATTGAGACTCAGATGGGACAAATCGCTGCACAGATCCCACGACCGTCCGGACAGCTCCCTGGGCAAACAGAACCAAATCCTAAAGGGAAGACCGGACACGTCGCAGCTATCAAACTGAGGAGTGGGCATCAATTACACGAGCCAGGGGTCGGGAAACAGCAAAGCAAGGCAGAGCAGCAACTCGAGACAGAGCAGAACCTGGTCGATCTCGAGGAGCCCGTACTCGATGTCGACAAGCCTCTACTCGACCAAGAGCAGAAGCTGAGCTAGGACTCCGCTGCGCAGACCAGCAACCCGAGGTCGACAACCCAACTCGATGTCGACAAGCCCCTAGTCGAGATCGACAAGCCCGTGGTCGAGATCGAGGAGCAGCAAGCCGAGGTCGACGACTCTGCAGCATCTCCGACAACTGATCTGGCTCCGAAGCAGAAAAAGCCACTGCCTTTCCCTTCTAAAACTCAGAAAGATCCCACTACAGGTAGGTTTACCAGATTTGTTAATATGCTGCAAGAACTGAATGTTTCTATTCCTTTTACAGAAGCCCTGCAAGAGATGCCTGGATATGTCAAGTTTCTGAAGGAAATCCTGAGCAAGAAGCGATCCATCTCAGAGATCGCAGGCGAATGTAAAGTACTCCACTTCCCTGAAAAGAGGCCTGACCCTGGTAAGTTTTCTGTTACTGTGGGTTTTGGACAATATAAATATGATTCTCTATGCGATTTAGGAGCAAGTGTGAGCATCATACCTCTGTCAATCTGGCGGAAGGTCAAGATAGGATGTATAGAACCTGTGGATGCCAAATTATACATGGCGAACAATACAGTGGTCATCCCTACAGGTATAGTTGAAAATGTCCCCGTCCAGGTTGGTAAATTCTTTGTTCCAGCTGATTTCCTTATCATTGATTGTGTTGAAGATCCTACTAGCCCTATTATTCTTGGTAGACCATTCTTAGCTACTGCAGATGCCAGGATTAGTGTTAAGAATCGCTCGCTCACCTTCACCATAGGCGATGAAGTTTTGGATTTCTCTTTTGGCCCTGCAAAAGAGGAAATTTCTTGGCTGGAGGTGAAAAGCATCAGCATCGACGGGACCAAGCAAACAGCGGAGGAAGGAGCCAAAATTGTACTCGAGATCGACGAAGCCTCCTCGATCTCGACAAGCATCCTCCTCGACCTCGACCAAGACTCGTCGATGTCGACCACCACTGCTGAGCCAGAAACTTGCCAAGAGCCTAAGTATGGGGTCCCTGTACTCGAGGTCGACCAGCAGTACTCGATCTCGACTAGACCCAAGCCCAAAGATTTCTGTTTTGGGTCCGAAAAGGTAAGTTCAGGTATGAATCCTACTCCCCCTCAGTCCATAAAGAAAATTATCAATGATTTAAGGGGAGATAAGACACCATGGCAAGAGAATCTGCGAAAACTGAGAGCTGAAAGGAAGAAGAAGAAAGAGAAAGGAGATGGTGCAAGCAACCACCTGTCAGCTGAGCTTGCATACTACCATCAGGACCTAGATGATCCAGGAGAAGGGCCAGGCATGAATGGGCCCCACAATAATGGTCCTTGAGCGCAAACGGAGAAGTCGGCCTAGCGACTCTAAAATCTAGAGCATGTACATAGACATTTATTTTTGGGACCTTTTGAAATTTTTGGTTTTTGGTTTTTGTTTTTTTTTTTGTTTTGGTTTTAGGTCTTTTAGAATACTTCATTTGGATAGTCTTGTTTTTGTGTGCAATCTAACACTTTTAGGTCGGCAAGGCATGTAAAGATCGCGAAGGGTGGAAAGAAGAAGTCCCTGAAAAACAGTCAGAATCGACGAAGGCCAAGTCGACGACGACAAGGAGGACAAACCCAGAAGTCACTCAACCTCGAGTAGACGTACTCGACATCGACAAGCCCAGATGCTCCTCGACTTCAGAAAACCACCAGACGCCGACGAAGCTACTCGATATCGAGTAAGGAGTACTCGATATCGACAAGCAACCTACTCGACTTGCCCAGTTTTGTTCTCCTCGATGTTTTATCTTGTGAGTTCCTTCCTTTACTCTTGTTTTTGATTTTATACAGTGAGGACACTGTAATGTTTAAGTATGGGGTGGGGGAAGGGCTTACTTTGTGCATATTTGCTATATTTGACATATATGTGCATTATTTCTTTGAATTGCTTATACATGGCTATTTTGGAATGCATTATTAATTTATGTGCTTACATGCATGTTTTCCAAAGTTTAAGAAAAATGACCCCCATTGAAAATTCCCATTGAAATTTTGGTTAATGTCATGGAAGCTTTATATTGAACTCGACGATGCAAAATTGGATTCATTAGAGATATAGCATGAAATTGCCTAGTAAAGGGAAGTCACAATGAAGTGCATTATTTATTGAAAACCATGAAAGGAGGTAAAATTTGAAATTGCTTTTGACATGTTGCATGATAAGAGGATAGAGGACTTTATATTTCCATACAATGCTCATTGTTTATATTCCTAGCCTTACCTATGCTTATGCATCACAAAAGCCATATATATGCCTTATTTCAAATATTGGTCCACATGATCTAAATATTGCCATTCTTTACCTTATCCGGGGATTATGTTGAGAATGATGTTACATTATGGAAATGTTATATGGTGTTTGTGTTGTGATTATTATCATTATTGGAGTTTGGCGGAATTGTTTGAAATATATGGAAAATTTAATGAGTGAAAGAAAATCCGATCAAAGATCGACCCTGCTCGCTGAGATAATAGTTTGGCGAGATGGGACACCAGGTGAGGAGTCCAAAGCACTAAGTATCCGGGGCCATTCATGACACCCATGTTTGCAACTCGCGAGAAGGCAGTGCTGAGGTTAGAGAGGTAAAAGCATTATTATTGAGAAAAAAGCATTATGAAAGGTGATGAATGTTATGGAGAAAGAATGTGGTATGAAAGTTTGGAAAGTACTCCATTTCCCCGAATCAAAAGCACCACATTGCCAAAAATTTCCCACCTTTAGCCTTTTACCAATCCACTCCTTATTGAGCTTAAATTAAAGTCCTCTTGATTATTGTTGCTTTGTCACATGAATTGTTTTTGCACAACCCTCCTTTTGTGAGTAGATGTTGCTTTGATATATTTACACATGCATGGATCTATGACACTAGTACCTTTTCGAGGATGGTAATTAATTGCAGGGTTATATGAGAATGAATCTAAGATGTTGAGGGTTTAAATTCTTCCCCTGAATGACAATTAAAAGTATTGCTTGAGGACAAGCAAGCTTAAGTATGGGGTGTTTGTTGTGAGCCTAATCTGCCATGTTTTACTGTGACTTTTATATCGATTTCTGCATGCATTTCATTCATTCGGGCTAAGATAGTACAGAATCTACGTGGTTTATGTTTATTTGCCAAATTGTGGAATCTACACCAGTTTCTGTTTAATTTCGCAGAATTCTGAGCATTTTACAGCAACTCTAAAGAAGGTCAGAAAAGCTCGGAAAGCAACTACAGAAGTCCAGGATCCGAGAATATAGAACCAAGCTGAAGCCCAGGCTACTCGATCTCGAGTGGACTTTACTCGATCTCGAGTAGAAAGTCCGAGCAGCCTGGTCGACAAAGCCTGGTCGAGAGAGCTGAGCCAGACCAACCCGACTTCCGGAGCCTACTCGATCTCGAGTACCACTTGTTGAGATCGACGACGCCTCAGCGCCACACCCGGAGTCGAGAAAGAAAGCTGATCGAGAAGCCGAGGACGAAGACGCCGAGCACAATCCTACTCGACCTCGATGAGACCTTGTCGAGATCGACGAGACAACCAGCGCCTGTCCGAGTCCTTGCCGAGGAGAAGCTACTCGACCAGAGAAGACCACACCCTACTCGACCTCGACGAGACCTAGTCGAGATCGACGAGCCTCGAGTCCAGATCCGAGCCTGTCGAGTAGAGCCACCCGAGAAGACCCAGTCGACATAGCCAGTCTACTCGACCTCGACGAGCCCTTGTCGACATCGACGAGCACCGTGAACCAAGTCCGAGTCTGTCGAGCACCAGCTAGCCGAGACGACGAAGCCGAGCCAGCCAACCCTACTCAAGATCGACCAGACCCTTGTCGAGATCGAGTAGACCTCTAGAGCCGCGTTACTCGGTTCGACGAATCCTACTCGACTTGGGATTGCTTGGGCGTGAAGATTGCTGATTCTATCCGAAAATATCAAGATCTACCATGAAGAAGAAAAGTTCTATCCATTGAAGACACTTTAGATATATTTCCTTTTAGATTTATTTCCCTTAAACAATTTATTTATCTTTAAAGCTTTTAGATATAATTTTAGATATAGATAGAGATTTCTATCCTTGACTAGCAAGGATTAGAAAGCTATAAATAAAGCCCATGGGGCTCAGTTTTAGGCATTCAATTTCGGAGAGAAGTAGTAGGAGAAAGAGAGAGAGTGAGTGGCCAAGAGGAGTTTTGTGAAGCGAGAGCGGAATTGACTTCCTTTGGTTGTAAGCTCTATTTTATTTTATTAATGCAAGTTTATTTCCTTTTATTATTGATGTCTTTAATTATGATAAAGCGCGAGTAGTCCACCCACTTCTAGGGCTGGGGAGAGCCCGACAATAGCCCTGCGTGCCTGAGGTAAAGATCCGATCTTTATCATGTTTTAAGCATTTTCCTACTTGTTGATGTGTTTATTGCCCATCTAATGGAGATCCATGCTAATAACTTGGATTATAAACATAAAATCGGTAGAGACAATTAGGGTTTCTTGAGAGAGTTGTCTAATTGTTGGAAAAGGCGAAAGCTTAGTCCTTTAATGCGAATTATATGAATATCTGTTTGGTTCTACTTTATGCATGCTTGGTTATTGTCGTTGCAAACCCCAATCTTGGAAGTTCTTTCACATTAAGTTTAGTTCGAACCTAAAGCAATTGTTTTTACTTTCTTTTATTTCGTTTTACTCCCTGCCCTCGTCGATCTCGACCAGCCCCTGGTCGACCTCGACTACTGATCTTCGACCTAGAGTCGCCGTAGCTTACTTGTGCAGGAATCGACGAAGAACAACTCGACTTCGACAGACCGTACTCGATCTCGAGTACCACCTGGTCGAGATCGACCACCCTTTGCCGAGATGTTGCGCTGTGTTCGACTGTCCGATCTTCTATCGACTACCCTAGTCGAGATCGAGGACCCTGTTGTCGACTTCTGACCGTGAGATTCCACCGCTGCCTAGGATCCGCTGACACGCTTCCTCGTGGATCGATCCTGACTTCCCGCCGCTACATTAGGAGGAGGTCTTGTAATTATTTGCGTGGGCAGAATCTGGTTTGATTTATTTTGTTATATTTCATACTCGATTTCCCTCCTAACAACATCCACTATGCTGCTTGAAAAAGTTAAGAGGGTGTTTAGGGGCCTTGTCTCTTCTAGCAGCGAACCTAGCAAGAATTTGAATACCTACCTTTGCAAAGTTGGGGGTATTTTCTCTGTTTGCTAAATGACTTTATATTAGGTTTGCTGAACTAGTATTTCTTCTAGCAACCTTGTCTCTGTTAGCTTGATTAATTGACTCCTACTGGATTGACTACTTTGCATGAGTTAGGGACCTTCACTACTACAAATAGTCTTACTATTTTGGTGCAGATAACATGGTTTAGGTGCAGCCCTGGTGAACTTTAATGTGTATTTTGTCTCACTTAAATGAATAAATTTAGGCATTTGAACATTGTATGGAAATATATATTGTGGATTCTTTAATCACTAGATTTGAAAACGTCAAAAAATTACAACCGAATACTCCAAACTCTATCTCCTTCCACTCGGCCTTCCTCTCTCTCTCTCTCTCTCTCTCTCTCTCTCTCTCTCTCTCCTCTCTCTCTCTCTCTCTCTCTCCCTCTCCTACTTCTATTGTGCACAATTGCTTGCGGAAAAGATGATTAAAACCTAGCCCCCAAGGGCTTTATTTATAGCTAAACTAGTCCTTGCTAGCCAAGGAAAGAAATATATATCCTACATACTAAAGATAAAATTTCCTAATTAAATAAAATAAAATAAATAAAAGTTCCCTAGGGTAAATATGAATTAACTCATAAGGATAATTGTTCATATAGAAGGATAAAAGATCTTTGACTTCGTTTCTAAGAGATCCTCCTCAAATTCGGACTTCTCAAAACGCGTCTCAGTACTCTGATGTTTCACTCGACATCGAGTCAAGTGTATCGACATCGAGTGGCCATGTGGTCTCGAGTGAGTACCACTCGATATCAACTCTGACTGGTTGTGTCGAGTGCTTCTTCTCTTCTCTGGCTCTAAGGGTTGCTTTTCCCCAATCGACGTCGAGTGGATTTAGTAGACTTCAAGTGAAAATATAGCTTGGTCCCTTCTTCTTCGAATCGCTCCAAAATGTCTCTGATTTCTGCGAAATTAAAAAGAAATTTGAGTAGACCTCCATTATTCATAACTAAACATAAACTACACAAATTACAAACATCCCTAACCCAAAAGTATAAAATATGAATAGAAATAAAAAAATGAAGTAGATATAAAACATGGAAAAATAGGCGCAAATCAACACCCCATACTTAAGCTTGCTTGTCCTCAGGCAATACTTTTAATGGTCATACAGGGAAAGAAACCAAACTCTCAACATCATAGATTCATTCTCATATAACCCTGAGAATCAATTACCATCCTTGAAAAGGTACTAATGCCACAAAATCCATGCTTGTGAATTAAAAGCAATATCTTACACAAAAGGAGGGTTATGTAAAAACAATTTCATGTGTAACATAGCATTAATAATCAAGAGGAGTTTTGTGTACACAGTGAAAAAAAGGTAAAAGGTATAGTGGTGGGCTACATTTGGGCAATGTGGTGCTAAATCCGGGAAGAACTTCTCAACCTTTCTTTCTTTGATGCACTTTCTCCCTTCATCATAAGATATTTTCACATCCCTCATCCTCTCATAATGACACTCTTTGCTTTTTTCACTATTTATGTTTTTACCTCTCTAACCTCAGCACTGCCTTCTCGTGAGTCGCAAACATGGGTGTCATGAATAGCCCCGGATACTTAGTGCTTTGGACTTCTCATCTCGGTGTCCCATCTCGCCGAACTAACATCTCAACAAGCAGGGTCTATCTACCTTTATCTCCTAGGTGACTGAATTTTCTTTCACTCATTAAATTTTCCATTATACTCCTACCATCTAACTTCATATAATTTCACAACATACAAAACTATATAACATCTCCATAATATCAATTTCTCTACATACTCCCCGGATGGGTCATAAGGTAGAAAAATAGGCAATATATACAACATGTGGAGCAAATATAAAATAAGGCTCAATATGGCTTATATGATGCAATGTATGGCTACAGTATAGAATAGACTCATATGGAAAATAAAGTCCTCCATCCTTTTATCATGCATATGTCAAAAGCAACATCAATTTTACCTCTTTTCATGGTTTTCATGAAAATATGCAATTCATTGTGACTTCCCTTTACTAGGTAATTTCATGTTATATTTCTAATGAATCTATTTTTGCATCGTTGAGCCTTGTTAACCCTTCCATGACACTAATCAAAACTTTTCAATGGGGTTGACAAAAATAAGCTTTGGATGAAATCATCAAATAGATCATATCCAAAGTACCATTTATAGAGCAAATGAAGAAATAATCACAAATAAACCTAAGTACTAAGCCTTTCCTCCACCTCATACTTAAATATTACAGTGTCATCACTGTATAAAAACAAGGGTAAAGGAAGAAACTTACTAGACATGACCTCAAAATCTCAAAATAGGTGTTGTATGATGTTGCCATGTGTTGACGTTGATTGGGATGTGATCGAGATCGACTGCAGCTCCTTCCCAAGGGCCATCGAGTGAAGAAAAGTGTATGTGGCTCGATTTACTTCACCATACGGTGACTAGGTCAGTCAATCCTTTGTTCTTACGTTGTTGCTCGGGCACCTACACTTGTTAGAATAAAAACCAAAACAAAGAAAAACAAATCCAAAACAAAGTTAAAAAGCAAAGCCAAATATCCAAAACCCTAAAAACCAATTGTCTATGTACACGCTCTAGATTTTATAGTCGCTAGGCCGACTTCTTCTTTAGCGATCAATGGGGGCATCTGTAGGGCTCACGTGGCTCGGGCCTCAAATAGGACTCCATCTTTATCTTTCAGTTGCATCCCTTCTGGATGAATCTTGTGGACCTCGAATGGTCCCACCTTATTCTCTTTAAACTTGCTAGGGAACCAGTGACTCTTCGATTTAAAGACGTACACCTTATCTCCTACTTCATACTCCACCGGATCGTCATTGCAAACCCTGCATAGTCTCACATACCAAGGCATACCTCTTCCATTTGTTATAGATAGATGATGTATTGAAATTGGGGAAGAGAAATACGTACCTTCGCTTACCTTGGCTTCGTTCTTCTAGGGATCCACTCGATCTCGAGTGAGTTCACTTGACATCGAGTGAGCCTGGGCTTTTGGAGGTGCTATCGATGGAGGTGTGGCTGATGGGTCGATGTTGAGTGAACCCCTTGATGTCGAGTAAGTTGACTCGACCCCATACATGGCTCTAGATCCTCAAGGACAGTCGATGTCGAGTCATATGAGTCGATGTCGACTGGATTCTCATTGTGTTGCTCGTCGTGGTTCCAGATTTCTAAGATTTCCTCCAATTTGGCGTCCATAGCCCTCTCTTCTAGCTCCTCTGAGGTCATAGTTCTCGTTGTGGGTTCCTCACAAGGGATGTAGCTTCCCTTGATGTGCATAGACTTGACCTCTATTCTATTGAGCTTCTCCATGGTTGGGTTGAAGGAGAACTCGTAGGCACGACCAGGGAGTTGTAGATGATTTCCTAGATAACATATGGTGGTTGCCCATGCGTAGGGCAAGATTTCAGCAGGCATTTAGCGCTCCCAGAACTGTGCTAGTGTCTCCCTTGGCTTTTGCTTGCAAGCAATGATCTTTTGTCGGAGTTGCGCCGTCTTTGCTGGTGGAAAGAACTTGTTGAGAAACAAGTCCTTGGGTTCTCCCCACGTGCGAATGGATTATGGGGTCAAACCCTCTAGCCATTGTATGACTTTCCTACAAGCGACCAAGGAAAATTGCAAGACTTCCTCCCGTTGTAATCGTGCGAGCCAGGATCGATCCTCGAGGAAGCGTGTCAACGCTCACCTAGATAGTCTCTCGAAAACAACCCTCTGATGTCGACCAGAAGCTCTCGGTATCGTCTGAGATCCAGCCGATGTTGAGTAAAGCAGTCGATGTCTAGTGCCAAACCTGCAGAACACAACAAACACACTCGACATTGAGTAGGGCACTTGATATCGGGTCAGTTCCACTCGATGGCGATTGAAGTCAGTCGATGTCGAGTCACAACGCAGAAAAACAGAAATGCAACCATCGCAAAAGAACGCCCGAATAATATAAGGATGAATAACAAAGATGAACAAAAATCTCGAAAGGTTTTTGTAATATCAATAAACTAAAGACTTCCAAAGTCGGAGAATTACCACAACGATAACTATACAAGAAATATACTAAACTCGTGAAAGAAACATATTTTTCATCAAATAACTTTTGTTATTAACAAATAGGAATATAGAGGCTCTCGCGTAACAAATATAATTTAAGAATAATTGTAACTACTTAATTTTTTTATATTTCTGATGTATAATTAATATAATTTTATTTTTTTTAAACATAAGTTGCAATTATAAAAATACACAATTTTAATATATATTTTTTCTAATGTATAATTAATAAAATTATATGATGATGTTTTAATTCATTATGTTTTCAAAAATAATATAAGTAAACAAGGCTGATTGAATTTTGAAAATAAAAATTGCAAAGGGTTAAAAGCTATTAAAATGTAAAACAACGATTGAAGGCACATTGGTTTAGTGGTAGTCGTACGTTGCTCGTTCCACCCTTGTTTCCAACCCGTTGCTCGTTCCACACATTGGTTTAGTGGCACGCACTAGATAAAGCAAAGCATGTGGGTGGATCAGACGCGTACGCTTGAGGACGCAGACGGACCAATAAAATTAATTACTTCTTTCATTTTCACGGTGTAGAGTGCTTCTCACACCGAACTCAACCCGTGCGGCCCCGTGCGGCCCCGTGCATCCCTAGCAGCACCCACGTGCTCACTCCCACTCCCCCATTCGCAGGACCTCGCGCGTGTGCATCACGCCTCCAAGCCGCTTACAAAATGTGCCGAGGGAAGAGGAAACTCCATATATATATATATATATTTTTTATTAGGTAAAAATTCGAGTTCAGGCATACCCCCAAGCCGCTTACAAAATGATTAAATAAAAAAGGAAGTTTATATAATTAACAATTTAACTTATTTATTTATATGTTTTATTTTCTCATAGTGGGCAGCTTTGGGCCCAAGATTTAAGGAAAAAGGCCGGATCCAGTGTTACAGGTAACTCATGCCCTAGGACACTGCGGCCACTGCCGGCCAAAGAACGATGACCAATACAGACACATGTACAAGCCGCTCCGTCGACCACCGCAACATGAAAAGATGTGAATGCACAGCACCGGCGAGGGGCGAGGAAACTCCATATATAATTTTGAAGAGTTGGTAATACAAATACGTATTCAATTTAGTTTACTATTTTTTTTTCAGTTTTACTCATCACACTTTACACGCCTACCAATACCAACATAACTTTTAAAAATTATTTTTTGACATTTTCACTTGTTAAAAAATATAAAAATATATATTTTTGACTATAATTTAATTTTATCTACACATAGTCACCCACTTAATATATGTTTTGTGAAAAAAAAATATTTAGTCACTGAACCACTCTCAATTATATGTGTTCAACCAATTGCTATAAAATTAATAAACCACATCTATTTAATTCATAACCCATTATATATTTAGTCATTAAACCACTCTCTATATATGTGTTGAACCACTCTCTATATTTAGCCACTAAACTAATATCTATTTAGTGACTGAACCACTCTTTATTTAGTCACTGAATCACTCCCTATTTTTTACAATTAAAATTTTTTAGTCACTAAACCACTCTCTATTTAGTGACTGAACCACTATCTGTTTAGTCACTGGACCACTCTCTATTAATCACTAAACCAATCTCTATTTAGTCACTGAACCACTCTCTATTTAGTCACTGACCCATTATGTATTTTTTTAATTAAATTTTTTAGTCATTGAAGCACTCTCTATTTAGTCACTAAACCAATCTATATTTAGTCACTGGACCACTCTCTATTAGTATCTAAACCAATATCTATTTAGTCACATAATCACTCTCTATTTATTAGAATTAAATTTTTTAGTCACTGAACCACTCTCTTTTAGTCACTGAACCACTATCTATTTAGTCACCGAACCACTCTATATTTTTTGGAATTAAATTTTTTAGTCACTGAATTACTCTCTATTTATTCACTAAACCACTCTCTATTTTTTATAATTAAATTTTTTAGTCACTGAAGCACTCTCTATTTAGTCACTGAACCACTCTCAATTTTATATAATTAAATTTTTTAGTCACTGAACCACTCTCTGTTTAGTCACTCAACCACTCTTTGTTTAGTCACTGGACCACTCTCTATTAGTCACTAAACCAATCTCTATTTAGTCACTAAATCACTCTCAATTTAGTCAATGACCCACTCTCTATTTTTTATAATTTAATTTTTTTAGTCACATAACCACTCTTTATTTAGTGACTGCACCAATCTCTATCTAGTAACTGAACCACTCTCTCTTAGTCACTAAACCAATCTCTATTTAGTCACTGAACCACTCTCTATTTATTATAATTAAAAAATTTAGTCACTGAATCACTCTCTTTTAGTCACTGAACTACTCTCTATTTAGTCCCTGAACCACTCTCTATTTTTTGTAATAAAATTTTTTAGTTATTGAATCACTCTCTATTTAGTCACTAAACCACTCTCTATCTAACCACTCTCTATTTAGTCACTAAATCAATCTCTATTTAGTCACTGAACCACTCTCCATTTAGTCACTGAACCACTCTCTATTTTTTATGATTAAATTTTTTAATCACCGAAACACTCTATTTTTTATAATGAAAATTTTTAGTCACTGAATCACTCTCTATTTAATCACTGAACCACTCTATATTTATAGTCATCGAATAAACCTTAATAACTAAGGAATAAGCAGTACCTGAAAATAGAATGTACATGTGTAAATTAAAATACTTTGAATTATCTACAAATTCAAGCTTGTTGCAGTTTTCAAACACTGTTCGACGCTTTGAAGTTGAGTAACCCAATAAAGTATTTTGTTGATTTTAGGCTGAACATGTTGGCTGATCCCATCTCAGTACACACTGTCAACCTTGATGAAGAGCAATTCGGCATGTGCAGCAAATTTTCGGTAACTGTTGCCTACACAATGCACAAGATGAAAATCAGATTCACCTATCATCCTTAAGATGAAGAGCAATTCGGCATGTACACACCGTCAACCTTGTTGGACGAGGTGCTCGCGCTGCTGGATGTAGAAGAAGAGGTAGAGCCAGTCGAGAAGATCGTAGTGGGGGAGCCACTGGACGAAGGGGGGCTTGCGGAGGTCGGCGAGTCTGGCCGAGAAGATGCGAGGTAGATGGATCACCGACGGAGCGAAGGACGGCGAAGTAGATCTCGCTCAAAAATTGAATCAAAACGAGGGGCTCGAATTCGACGGTCTTGGTGTTGGTCTTGGTGGAAGCCATTAGAAATACCATGGAAGTGGGAGGTGGTGGAGACAGGAGGTGGTGGACCGCGAGACAGAGCGACGAAAACAGCGAGTTTCGAAAGCAAGGTAAGCCGGTGGTGGAAACGAGATTTGAATGGAGGTGGTGGAGCTTCGAGGGAAGCCATACAAGCGGGGGAGGGTGATTGGAGGAGATGGGGTTCTAGATCTGATCGGAAGAGTGAAGCCCAAACAGAAGAAGAGGAGATGAAGCGCGTGAGGATTTTTTTTCCTTTAAATTTTAGATTCGTATCCACCAATTAAAATGCTTCTTTCATTCTCACCATATCGGGGTGTTCTCACCCAAACCCTATTATATATATATATATATGTATACACACTAGTGAGCATGCCCGTGCTACGCATGGGGCTTATTTTAAATATATATTTTTAAATAATATATTATCATTGTAATTTTATTACTAATAATGTTTATCTCTAAAAGTACGTTTTACTATGTTTATTTATCTTTGAAATTTGACAAATATATTAGCTTGACTCGGTTTATCTTATTACTCACTTCTACATGCAATTCAACTATATAAGCAAAAAAAATGATGATTGCTTTAGAAATGCATCTGTTTAGGCTTAAAACAAATTAAAAAATATACTATAAACTTGAAAAATGTTATAGTTATCGAGGACTTATTTTAAATATATATTTTTAATTAATATATTATCATTGTAATTTCATTACTAATAAATTTAATAAATATATTAACTTGGCTCTATTTATCTTCTTACTCACTTTTACATGCAATTCAACTATATAAGCAAAAAAAAAAATATAACTGCTTTAAAAATATTGCATGTGTTTATTTATCTTTGAAATTTAATAAATATATTAACATGACTCTATTTATCTTCTTACTCACGTTTATATGCAATTCAACTATATAAGCAAAAAAAAATATAATTGCTTTAGAAATATTGCATGTGATTAGGTTTAAATCAAACTAGTACTTTTCCCGTACCATGTACGGGTGTGTATTTTTTATTAAATTTAGCCGTGTTTTCCCTGAATACAATGAATACATCTGATTTAATGACTTTTCATGATATCAACTATTACCCTGTATATGATAAAATCACATTCACAATAACAAATAACAAATTTAAAAAGTCATAAGACCAACAAAGAAAATTATGTCATCAAGCGGTAAAATGATTTTATTATAGACAAATCGAACAATAACCAAATTTAAAGTAGGTAGACAATTTATGTACAAACATAATGTGCATCACCTTGCGTCATTCCGTTATGAAACCCTACCTATGACACACGTAAAACACATCCTTTGTCCAGAACTATATGTCATACAAGTGATCGAAGTGGGAAATGCCTGCGAAAAGATTGTGCCAAAACAAAGCATATTCAAATTTGACAATTCTGTATACTCACAAGAACGAATGAATATGTGATACACACTTGTATACAAACACTTACCATATAAGTAAAGTGTCATATGTTTTTAAAAAAACTTCTTTGTGGACCACATTCTTTGCTTCCGTACGAAATATTCACATTGAAAAGGTAAATGTATGTGTCGTGATATTTTCACAACCATGAATATTTAACCACACTCATACGAAATATCCTGCATTGAAAGCAATTAGTTTGAGTAATATGTCATGTATGTCCCCAAATGTCATTCCTATATATGAACATATATTTTCATTGGGCTAATCATAAATATCATGAAATGTGAAAGTCATCTAAAATTTTATGTTTATTAAACACAAATTGTGTATATACATTATATTATATACAATCAAAGTGCCCCAAAGTATAGACAAATAACTGAAGAAAAAAAAACATATAGACATCACAACACCCATAGACATTGTCCTCAATTTGGGTGATGAGCATTTTGTCAAGTATTTATTAATAGTTTCTTTTTAATTTTGACCTATAAGGCTATAATAGATTATTTATTTTCAAATGTTTTTACATTTTTATTATTATTTTATTTAATATTGAAATATGATTTTCATCATCATAATATATTTCACACATGTGAAATGGGCCGAAGAAAATGATTGATTTATTATTATACTTGTTTTAAGTTCGTGTTTGTTATCATAGGAGTCCAATTATTCCAAATTGACCTATCATAGATGATTTCTTTTATCATATTCTTCTCAAGAAAGTGATAAAAGAAATCTGAAAACAAATTCTCAAGGTCCCTAGTAGAGAAGGATTTTATGTGTTGTGCAATGTTTAGAGTTTTTATTTAATTAGGAAAGGCTTAAGTAGGTGTCACACACCTGTAAAAATGGACCACGGTCCTAAATAGAGATTAATCTATATAAACTATTGACTTTCATAAGCATTAGAATGTAAGAACTCTAGCATTGTATCATGAGCTAAAGTCATCCAATACTTATGCAGCTAATGAAACTGGATCAATCACAAGCAATAAGATACATGTAATTTCAATGTTTGGAAGGGTACTAACTTTTGTTACAGCCAATCCACTGATTGGGCCGGCCATGACACAAATCAAAATTGCACCACATTTATCTGAAGTTTGTCTTAATCTTGAGTTATCCCACTCCTAAGGATAAGCACTGCCACGAGAAATCTAGATCTTTGGCTAATAAGACAACACCAAAACAACAAAATTCAAGTCAATATATGAACACACAAGTAGATTGAAGACGATGTCCAACATGATTGAAGAAAAAAAATTATTGATCATGGAAAGAGATCGAAGCACAAATGGATGCAGTCAAACTGGAAGAAGTTGAACATACAAAAAAGTTATTAAAGCTTGCAATCAAAATGTGATGAAAGTCAGAAATTAATTAGACAGATTTTACACAAAACTACCATCACAAGGAGAAGGAAGGAGCAATTTCTGGTGGTAGTGCTTATACTTGGGAGTGCCCAATCTGATTGAATACTTTTGTTCGATTGGTTAAGACGACAAAATGGTTTATTCAGTTCAGCTTTCAACATCGCTCAATTTTAGCCATGCGGTAGGGTGCAACATCAAAACCTCAAGATTTCATACTCCAACATAATACAGAAAAGAATACCAGCTAACTATATTAAAAATTCAGTAAACCAAGACCAAATCAGTGGCTTCAATTCAATAAACTTCATCTTTATCGCAAAAATTGAGTTGAGTAAGCAACTCAAGTGAACAATTATCTCCAAAATTATTTAATAATATGTACTCATAATTTATCTGAATCAAAATAATAACGTTTCAACATTCTTTACAAAACCATATATATTCAGTTTATATTTATAATGATGACAAAATTATTTAATTTTAATCAAGTAGAAAACAAATCAGATCCCAAACTAAACTCCAAAATAAACCGAACTACATAGAAAACCAAGACAAAGTCATGCCCAAACCACAGTTTCAAACCCAGAACTAATGTAGACTTGTCTACATAGCTCCTCTGAGTGATGTGATACCCAAACCATTGTTTCAATGGGCAATGCTTCATTAAAACTCTTTGAAGAGGATCCAAATTCCCCGAATCGAAACACCCAAACCCCAATTGTTGAGCACATATCCAAAAGAAGCAATTGCAAACCACAGTTACGAATACAATCAATCTACTAAAAGAATGAATTCATCAAAACTGTACTAAGTTCAATCAGGAACCACAGTCAGGCATAAGTAATTTGTAAGCATCCAAAAAGCGAGCAAGAAAATTGAACCTTCGAAATAAGTTAAAGCACAACATACAATTGGACATTGCAATTTTATAAACCTTAGTAACCTTATCAAACCAAAACAACCAGTCCACCATAACTACCGATTAGCAACACTTGAGCTAGTAGAACATGCAATTCACCTTTAGGGCAGTAATAGCAATTGTAGCACATGTTGGGTCAATAAAATCCATATAGTACAAAATAAGATGTCCCCCTCGATGTATTAACTGATAGAGAAAAGAAAGGTTCTAATTTATTGATTATTTAGAAAACGTTGTTGAATTAGAAATATAATTGAACATGACTAACCAATTAGAGCCAAAACTCACTGAGTCAAATAGAATTATTATAGTTGTTCCTTATTTTTTTTTAATCACTATTATGGCATCAACGATAGTCTATTACTAAATAACCATATATAGAGACTCAAGTATTACCGCAATATTTAACTACACAAGAACAAAATTACCGCAATTAGAAGCAAAATTACCTCACTAATCCATAATATTTTCTATATATTTAACTACTAAATATTTAACTACACAAGAACAAAATTACCTCACTAATCCATAATATTTTCTATATATTTAACTACACAAGAACAAAATTACCGCAATTAGAAGCAAAATTTATCACGTACAAGTATTATGTAGCTTAACACTTGTTTCTACGGGGGAATCTAATTTTGAACTTTATTTTAAATTAAAGTTGGGTAATTCAACAATAAATGACAAAAAAATCCAAAATAGTTAAAAATAATTACTTCTTTCAGCCCATTTCATAAGGGTGCCATGAAAAAAAATATGGTCATAATAAAAACAATAAAATGTAAGCATTATATTTAAATTATGTATTGGTAAAGGTCTTATTATTCTTTTCAACCCTGTTTATGACCTAAGCTACAAACAAAAGTCTAGGCGCATGGGAAGATCAAAAGTTTGTTTATAGAAGCAAAATGTGTGATATATTGTGTGTGTGTGTGTGTGTGTGTGGAGGGGGGAAGGTGTAACAATTACTATATACAATTTTTAAAACTCAACCTAATTAAAGGACTTGTGGGGAGAGAATAACAATTGAATTTTAAACGACCATAAAGAGTGTCATAGAGTTAAAGAAATGAAGTTACAAAAAATATAAACGCAGATCAAAGAAGTAGGCAATGACTAACTCTGAAGAAGAGATTGATGACGAACCCGTGAATAATCTTTGTACCCCATCTTCCTAATCGATCCTCGGTTAAAGGAAGCAACACTCATCAATCTGCATCAAATTTGGCACAACATAAATATTGCATTAAGAGTAGAGAAGACTATATAACCTTCATCCTTAGCAGCAAAACAAAATCAATGAAGAACAGCAATTAAGATAATAGGAGCTTGCATCCACCTTGAGTAGATCAAGGGTGTTAGATAGCTCAAAAACACTCATAACACTTTAAAAATCATCAAATAAACAAATCATGATAAGGTTTTGGTGGAATTACGTCAAGCTGAAATTAGAAATTAGCATAGGCAAAAAAATTCAACAACCATCAACAAAACAAAACAACACAAATAAGATTCTATATAATTTCTTTTGAGCATTTTATCAAACACCTTATATGCATTGTTAATTCAAATCCTAAACCCAAGTGGATTTTAGTATGGATTATTTTCCTCTCAATCCGATTTTAGTATTAGGGTGGGATATATTCCACGAAGCCTTTTTTATCTAATTGACACTCAAGAAGGCAGTGCAATATATTAACGCAAAATATACCTATAAGCATTTCATCGAACACTTTGTGTGCAATATCAATCAAAATCCTCCAAATTAATCAACCTATAAGCATTTCATCGAACACCTTGTGTGCAATATATTAATCAAAATCCTCCAAATTAATCAAACCTAGTATACAGATCCAGTTGGTAATCAAAGAGCGAACACAAAGCATTTGTAAATCCTCCATTTGACGCATCCCGCATTCGATTGCAATTGATTGCCACCTCCGGCCGCCCCGACTGATCACCACATCAAACACAAACCAACAAAGAAATCAGATCAAGAGCATTCTAATAATATGCAATTTGTAAAGCTCAGCAAGAAAAATTCAGCAATAGAATAAGTGGGGGAGAGCAATTGAAGAAGGGCAGGTGATTGGCTCCACAATTGGTGTCGCCCCACCACAGTCGGTGTCTGGCCTTCGATTGGCTCCTCCAAAGTCGTCGCCGACATCAAACTTGCGAGCAACAGATTCCATGGGAGATCATATTTGGCTTCGAGATAGGTGAGAACCGCAAGATAACTCAAATCGCCGAGAAAGATGCTAGAGACGAAAGGTTTTTAGATCGACGGAACCCATGGAAGGATTTCAAAGAGAAACAGATCGTTTGAGGAAAAAAGGGCAGGAAGAAACATATCGTTTGAGAACAGATCGACGGAACCACAAGATAACCCATGAAAGGATTTCAAAAAGGAGAATAAAAGAAATTACCTTTGAGGAAGAAAGGTCATGAAGAACGCTTTGAGGAATCATAGAATCCTAGTTACTTTAATTTGATAAAGGGATTTTAGTAGTTGAAGAGAACGTGGGGTGAGAAAGGGATTTTAGCAGTTGAAGGAGAAGCGGCTTAAACTGCCTACTATGGAAGCTTTCAATTGTCGATGGAGTGTTGGCGCTCAGAGAGGAGAGAGAGGGCAAACGGAGAACGTGGGTCAGATACTCAAAACTGCTTCTTAACTATGCTCAGGGAAGGACACGTGGCGCAAATTTTTACAAAGACGTTGCTTCTGTTTTTATAAGTATAAGGGGTGGATAAAAAACAGTATACTATAAACTTGAAAAATGTTGTAGTTATAGAGATTTGATCCTTTGACCTAATGGAATGAAACTATACCTATAACCAATAAGCTACCACAACTTTTTGATTTCTTTAGCTAATATTGAGTATATATTAGATTTATTTGTAAGTATTTAATAGGTGCATTTAATTGGGCATTCACCCAACTTTATATAGATAGTATAGATAGATATATATGCTGCACAAATCTAACAAACGAATATTTATGTTGATAACAGTATATCATTCATTGGTGATATACTCACAAACGAATTTGTAAGAAAATATGTGCTGATAAATACCTGTATATAAACGAATTCAAATATATGCTGATAAATACAATTGAAATACCATCGAAATTGGTAAGCGAATTTGAAAAATACTAGAGCAAAATTAGAAGGGGAAATTTGTGAGTGAAATTGGAGTTTACTGCACAAGAAAACTAGAGAGGAAGCGAAATTGAGAGACGCATGCAGCAGTTAAAGTACCCGATTAACATTTAATTAATAAATGTTGGACAGTGGACATTTAATTAATTAATTTATATTATATTGACAATTATATTTTGCCCCTAAACTAAAATTAATACAATGGGCGCAATTGGACTCAATAAAAATTAAAAAGAATGTTTGGAAGCAATAAGAAACTTCATGGCACTATCGGCACTCACAATCGTCGACTACTCGTTTGCCATTGGTGACTGGAGTTGGGCATGGGCCTCACTGTCGCAGTGTCGTTGATGCCTTCAAGCCTGCCGACCATCAATTCTCCACCGAATGTTGGGTCCGAGGAATCAGTCGTGCCATGCTTGTACCCTGTGTCAGTGATGGTGGTACGCACGCGTTGGGCGGGAGCTTTCAGGAACAGGTGTCGTGTCAGTACCCCCTCAGGCCTCAGTACCGGTGACGGCGTCACCGGTACTCACGCCAGAACTAGTGGTGGCGTCAACCAACCTCAAGCAAGTACGTCATAAGCTTTTCACCTCCGCCACGCCTTCAACTTGATGTCATCCTCAAGCGAAAGAAGAAGACTCCACCTTGGGAGTCGTTAAAGAAACGGCGTTAATTATTTTATTATTTATATTTCTTATTTTTTATATATATTCTATTTTTAGTAACTCCTATGTTAGTTGGAGTCTAATTATAGAATTGCTTATTTTTAGTATTTCTTAGTTAGATTAAATAAGATGGTTAGGATTTTAGATTAAGTTTTATCTTCTAGGTTTATTTATCTTTAGGATTAAAATTCTATCTTTATCAACCTAAATTCTATCTTGCACGGTAGAATTGGTTCTTAGCTTTTCTATATATTCATGTTTATGCACTTTGAATTAATCAGATTGAATTAGAATTGAGAAACCCCTTTATGGATTAAAGGGTTCTCGATTATCAATCCCAAAAGCTATCGTGTTCTTGTTACTTCGGCAATCACAATCATCACCCTCACCTACGTTCTTCTTTACCACCGAAACCAAACACTACCTAAGCCCTCACCAGTCCAACGTTGCAAGGAAGAAGAGGACTTCGGCGGCTTGGTCCCTGAGCACCGGCGTCCCCGGCTTCGGCGCTTGGCGCCAGGAGCGGCCTTGGCTCTCGCGTCCTCTCCACTGCTGTGGCATTGCGCGCGGCTATCAGGCTCTCGCACCAGCACCAGCATCGGCCTCTTGTGCGCACCCCTCGGCTCCGCGCTCTCACACGCCCTGAGGAGCCAGCGCTCCTGTGTGTTCCCGATCGCGCCCAGCGAGCCTCCACCAGTCCCCTCGCACTCGCCTTCGATTGCGTGCACCATCGGCACCAGCGAACAGTGTTCCGCGGCTTCGACTCCGCTCAGCACTCCCGGCTCTGCGTGATTGCTTCCGTCTTCGCCTTCTTCGCTTCTTTGCATTCGTCACTGTTACTTGTTAATTTAAGTTTGTTAATTAGGTCCATTCAATTAAGTTTCCTTCGTGTTGATAGTTTAAATTTCTTAACTTTTAACACATGTTGCTTTTAGTTAGTATTACTTAGTTTAGTTTAATTTTGTTAAGATAATTTCAAGACTTACGTTCCGTACCGGCAACTAGTGTGTGATCGGGCCGAATCATCAAGAGAAATCAAGGAGTTAAGCAAGATCGACGCTTTTAGTTTAGCAATTGGCCGGCCTAGCCAATTGCTATACATCAATTGGTATCAGAGCAATTCTATAATTAGACTCCAACTAACATAGGAGTTACTAAAAATAGAATATATATAAAAAATAAGAAATATAAATAATAAAATAGTTAACGCCGTTTCTTTAACGACTCCCAAGGTGGAGCCTTCTTCTTTCGCTTGAGGATGACATCACAACTACTCCAAGATCCTTGAGTTTCTTGATGTAATTTGGAAGATGAAGAATAGTAATTTTACAAGAGTTCACCAAACTTTCTTAATTTCATTTTAAGCCTAAATTAGATTCTTGTTTTCCAATTGGACTCATTGTATTAATTTTTAGAGAAAATTTGTGTCGAAACCATCAATTCTCCACCGAATGTTGGGTCCGAGGAATCAGTCGTGCCATGCTTGTTCCCTGTGTCAGTGATGGTGGTACGCACGCGTTGGTCGGGAGCCTTCAGGAACAGGTGTCGTGTCAGTACCCCCTCAGGCCTCAGTACCGGTGATGGCGTCACCGGTACTCACGCAAGAACTAGTGGCGGCGTCAACCAACCTCAAGCAAGTACGTCATCAGCTTTTCACCTCCGTCACGCCTTCAACTACTCCAAGATCCTTGAGTTTCTTGATGTAATTTGGAAGATGAAGAATAGTAATTTTACAAGAGTTCACCAAACTTTCTTAATTTCATTTTAAGCCTAAACACTAATTTGAGGTTTGTCCTAGCTTTTGTAAAAATTACCGGAGTGTCCATTTTTATTAACCTAATACAAAAATAAAAAAAATTACAACGGCCAAATCCCTAATACCGTCGATGTCTTCGTCCTTCATGAGTCCTCCATCGACATCCCTAATCTCTGAGCTCTCTCCCATGGTTGCTCCTCCTCTCTTCGACCTCCCCCTCTCTCCGACCTCCATCGACATCCCTAAACGCCTCCGCGAGCTTGAACCAGGCATCGGAATCCCGCCGATGGCTGTCTCCGCTACTGCCCTTCTTCCGTCTAATCGGAATACCGCCGATGAGATCCAGTCGAAATAGAGTCTGAACTCCTCGGCCACCAGTCTCTCTCGCCTGGATCTGAAGCAAATCGGAGATATGAAGCAGTCCCTTCTTCAATCTCCGAAGCAAATCGGCCACCAATCTCTTCTTCAACCTCCGAAGCCACCACGATCTGAAGCAAATCGGAGATCTGGCCTCCTCTCTCGCCTGGATCTGCACTCATCGGCCAACAGTCTCTCCTCCCCTTCTTCGACCTTCGAAGCCCCCACGACGCTCGTTGAGCTCGAATCTCACATCGAAGAAGCCCCCACGCCTGGATCTGAACAAGCGAAGAAGCACCTCTCCTCCGCTGGAAGCAATGGCTCGATTTTCAGGTCAGTTCCTTCGTTCAATCCCTCCTCCGCTGGGAGCAATGCCCTTCATTGATCTCAATATCTGCTTTTATGGCGGTTTCAATTTGTGCTTTTATGGCGGTTTTAATTTTTGCTGATTCCTTGCAATTGAAGTTCATCTACTGTTGTTGAAGAAATCTCCTGACAGTAGAAATCTCCCTCTGTATTATAGTTGGGGTGCTCTGTGCAGTATTGGTCTGCTGTTGTATTTGCTTGAACCAAGCTGATTTGTGACTTGTGAGTGTTAATTTTATTCTATTAAGGGTTTTGCAGTATATCTTGGTTATTGTCTTGCATTCATGTCAGTAGGCGAGGAGTGAACGGTGTCATCACATGATTTTGCGGATATATGCAGACATAGACATGTATTGCATTCATATCACCTCCCAAAGATCTCTTCACCATAGTTGCAGTCTTGTTGCCTCTAGCTACGGATTATTTTTGTGTCTAATTATTTGATGCTGACATCTAATGATTAGAATATTTGATGCTGACATCTAAGAATTAGAATATTGCATCTGTTCGATTCCCTGCAATTTTGCATTTGTTCGATTCCAAATATGAACTATTTCAAGTACTAAACATCTAGTTGTTGTAGTTGTGAAGCTTAATCTCTCTTTCTGATGCTTAATCTTTTTTTTTTCTGATTTTACTGGTGTTGCAAACATCTAGCTGACATCTTCTGGAAATGTTGACATCTTCTTGAAATGCTGACATCTTCTGAAATGCTGACATCTCCAATATAAGATTATTTCGTGTAATTAAGTAGACCATTTCCAATATAAGATTATCAGCTACATATATATAAGATTCAGAAACATATGTGCTGACACGGAGTGAATATGTGCTGACATGTGCTATTTTTGTTCAATTCAAGTAGATGTATAGGTTATTTTTTATTTCTAATTGTGTGACATGATCTCTTGTGCAAATATAACATGTTGAAATGGGTTTTTTACACTAGATGAATGAGTTTTTAAATTATTAACAATCATGTCAACAAGCTTAATTCGAAACTAGAGATGCTTGCCTAGTATGCGGTCTCGGTAGAAGTGATATTAAGCATCCGGTGTCGGATTCTCTATTATGATACCTTTCCGGGTAGAGAATCGCGCCGCGGTTCAAACTCATGGCGATCTACGGTCTTTTTAGGCCATCGGAGATCATTTCAGGGCTTAAATTTGAGTTTTTATGTTTTTTTCGACAATATCATCAATTTTTGTTATTTTATTTTTATCGATTAACAACTAGGGTTTGTTTCCACTTTTCCTATTTAATAACGTGTTTGTATATTTACATTGAAGTGCCTTGTGATTTCTGACTTATCTAGAGATATTAGCTAGTAGCTTTACAAAGTTTAATTGTGTGCTGACATGTTTCTTTTTTATTTCTAATTGTGTGTTGACGTTGTTCTTTTTTATTTCTAATTGTGTGTTGATATAGTATCTTTTTGTGCAATTCAAATTGATGTATATGTTTTTTTTGTCAGAATGTATAAGTTCTTTTTTATTTCTAATTGTGTGTTGACATTGTCTCTTTTTGTGCAATTCAAGTAGATTTATAGGTTCTTTTTTTTTATTTTTAATTGTGTGCTGACATGATCTCTTGTGCAAATATAAAATGCTCAATTCCAATGTGTAATTAACTTGATTTGACATTTGTATAAAATTCATCTAGTACTTTAAAGTGTGTTTTCTTTATTTTTTCTTGTCGTTTTGCGTAATATTCTTGATCGATAAGTCATCTTTTTTAGATTTACACTTGCATAGCTCTTTACTAGACTTATTGCTAAGAGGAATATGGTTTTTCACATTATTTGCTTAAAGTTAAGATGAAATAACAATCTTGCTGACATCTGGTGTCAACAGTTTCAATTTGCATAACAGATTGTTATATTTGCATAACAGATTGTTATATGTGCATATCATAAAGTTATATTTGCATAACAGTAAGTTATATTTGCACAACATAAACTTCTTATTTTTCAACTTTTTTTTTAATTCAGATTGCTTGTTTTTAATTGGATTTGCGACTCTAGGTTGATTTGCGACTCTCACCATGTTCTCATCCATTGTATCTCCTTTGTTTATCTATTTATTTGGTCGAAGACTCGAAATTGATTTACTAAATGTTGATTTG
The DNA here is from genome assembly GCA_963922045.1 of Persicaria maculosa. NCBI lineage: Eukaryota > Viridiplantae > Streptophyta > Magnoliopsida > Caryophyllales > Polygonaceae > Persicaria > Persicaria maculosa. The sequence goes on along the minus strand of OY998252.1, from coordinate 77,213,137 downwards.
AAAATAGATAAACAGAAAGAAAAGATACATGTGCTGACATGATCTCTTTTTGTGCAGTTCAAGTTGATGTGTATGTTTTTTTTTTACATTTCTATTTGTGTGCTGACATGGTCTCTTTTTGTGCAATTCAAGTTGATGTATAAGTTCTTTTTTATTTTTAATTGTGTGCTAAAATGACCTCTTTTTGTGCAAATGTGTATACAAATGTGTATTGTTTATTAGGAGTTCCTACTCTCTTTTTTCTCCTTTTTTGGTTGTGGCGTGATCATAACTTTTACTTGTTTGTTTGAATGTTATGTTTTAATATAATTAAAAGCCTTTTAGCTCAATGGTAGAGTGATGTGCTTATGCGCAAATACCTGGGTTCGAATCCCGCATAGGCTAAAATTTATAATAATTCTAGAAATTTACAAAATTTTCTAATAATTGTTCAATAATAAGATATATTAGTGCAATTTTCTAGTTGCATATTATACTTTTACATTTGCATATTATACTTTTACACTTGCATATCATCAATTTATATTTGCATATTTTAATCTTATATTTGCATATCATCAATTTATAATTGCATATCATACTTTTACAATTGCTTTTATATGATTAGTTCCTTCTTTGATATGATTTGTCACATTATTTGCTTCAAATTAAGGGGTACAAACAATGTTGCTGACATCTGGTGTCAGCAGTAACAATTTACACAACAGATTGTTATTTGTGCATATCATAAAGTTATATTTGCATAACAGTAACTTATATGTTGACATTTAAGCTTAAATGTTGACATTTTAGCTTAAATGTTGACATATAGCCGTTGATGTGCAAAAGCTTTATCTTTTACCATTTCTTTTATTAGATGATTATAGAAGTTTGATATTCTCATCTCATTTAATATGATATCAATTTCGGGAATTATCTTATTTGTAAACTTTATCTTTTATTAAATGTTGACATTTAGCTTAAATGTTGACATTTAGCTTAAATGTTGACATTTAGCCGTTGATATGCAAAAGTTTTATCTTTTACCATTTCTTTTATTAGATGATTGTAGAAGTTTGATATTCTCATCTCATGTAATATGATATCAATTTTGGGAATAATCTTTTTTTGTAAACATTATCTTTTATTATATGTTGACATTTAGCTTAAATGTTGACATTTAGCCGTTGATGTGCAAAAGCTTTATCTTTTACCATTTCTTTTATTAGATGATTATAGAAGTTTGATATTCTCATCTCATCTAATATGATATTAATTTTAAGAATAATCTTATTTGTAAACTTTATCTTTTATTATATGTTGACATTTAGCGATTGATGTGCAAAAGCTTTATCTTTTACCATTTCTTTTATTAGATGATTATAGAAGTTTGATATTCTCATCTCATCTAATATGATATCAATTTTTAGAATAATCTTATTTGTAAACTTTATCTTTTATTATAGGCTGACATTTAGCTTAAATGTTGACATTTAGTCATTGATGTGCAAAAACTTTATCTTTTTCCATTTCTTTTATTAGAGGATTGTAGAAGTTTGAACTTATCATCTCATGTAATATGATATCAATTTTGGGAATGATCTTACTTGTAAACTTTATCTTTTATTATATGTTGACATTTAGCTTAAATGTTGACATTTAGCCGTTGATATGCAAAAGCTTTATCTTTTACCATTTTTTTTATTAGAGGATTATAGAAGTTTGAGCTTATCATCTCATGTAATATGATATCAATTTTGAGAATGATCTTATTTCTAAACTTTATCTTTTATTATATGTTGACATTTAGCTTAAATGTTGACATTTAACCGTTGATGTGCAACCATTTCTTTTATTAGATGATTATAGAAGTTGGAGCTTATCATCTCATCTAATATAATATCAACTTTGGGAATGGTTTTATTTGTAAACTTTATCTTTTATTATATGTTGACATTTAGCTTAAATGTTGATATTTAGCCGTTGATGTGCAAAATCTTTATCTTTTACCATTTCTTTTATTAGATGATTATAGAGGTTTGATATTCTCATCTCATGTAATATGATATCAATTTTGGGAATGATCTTATTTGTAAACTTTATCTTTTATTATATGTTGACATTTAGGTTAAATGTTGACATTTAGCCGTTGATTTGTAAAAGCTTTTTCTTTTGCCATTTCTTTTATTAGATTATTATAGAAGTTTGATATTCTCATCTCATATAATATGATATCAATTTTTGCAATGATCTTATTTGTAAACTTTATCTTTTATTATATGTTGACATTTAGCTTAAATGTTGACATTTAGCCATTGATGTGCAAAAGCTTTATCTTTTACCATTTCTTTTCTTAGAGTATCGTAAAAGTTTGAGCTTATCATCTCATGTAATATGATATCAATTTTGAGAATGATCTTATTTGTAAACTTTATCTTTTATTATATGTTGACATTTAGCTTAAATGTTGACATTTAGCCGTTAATGTGCAAAATCTTTATCTTTTACCATTTCTTTTATTAGATGATTATAGAAGTTTGAGCTTATCATCTCATCTAACATGATATCAATTTTGAGAATGATCTTATTTGTAAACTTTATCTTTTATTATATGTTGACATTTAGCTTAAATGTTGACATTTAGCCGTTGATTTGCAAAAGCTTTTTCTTTTGCCATTTCTTTTATTAGATGATTATAGAAGTTTGATATTCTCATCTCATATAATATGATATCAATTTTTTCAATGATCTTATTTGTAAACTTTATCTTTTATTATATGTTCACATTTAGCTTAAATGTTGACATTTAGCCATTGATGTGCAAAAGCTTTATCTTTTACCATTTCTTTTCTTAGAGGATCGTAAAAGTTTGAGCTTATCATCTCATGTAATATGATATCAATTTTGAGAATGATCTTATTTGTAAAATTTATCTTTTATTATATGTTGACATTTAGCTTAAATGTGGACATTTAGCCGTTAATGTGCAAAATCTTTATCTTTTACCATTTCTTTTATTAGATGATTATAGAAGTTTGAGCTTATCATCTCATCTAACATGATATCAATTTTGAGAATGATCTTTTTTCTAAACTTTATCTTTTATTATATGTTGACATTTAGCTTAAATGTTGACATTTAGCCGTTGATGTGCAAAAGCTTTATCTTTTACCATTTGTTTTATTAGATAATTATAGAAGTTTGATATTCTCATCTCATATAATATGATATCAATTCTGGGAATGATCTTATTTGTAAACTTTATCTTTTACTATATGTTGACATTAAGCTTAAATGTTGACATTTAGCCATTGATGTGCAAAAGCTTTATCTTTTACCATTTCTTTTATTAGAGGATTGTAGAAATTTGAGCTTATCATCTCATGTATTATGATATCAATTTTGAGAATAATCTTATTTGTAAACTTTAACAATTATTATATGTTGACATTTAGCTTAAATGTTGACATTTAGCCGTTGATGTGCAAAATCTTTATCTTTTACCATTTCTTTGATTAGATGATTATAGAAGTTTGATATTCTCATCTCATTTAATATGATATCAATTTTGGGAATGATCTTTTTTGTAAACTTTGTCTTTTATTATATATTGACATTTAGCTAAAATGTTGACATTTAGCCGTTGATGTGCAAAATCTTTATCTTTTACCATTTCTCCGATGTCGGCGTCAGCCGACATCTCTGATGCTAGCGTCAGCATCTCCAATGTCGGCGTCAGCCGACATCTCCGATGTCAGCGTCAGCATCATCAACATGTCGAATGTCGGCGTCGACAATATCAACGTTAGTGATAACACGAAAAAAAGAAGCGTTGACACGAAAAAAAACATCCCTAACGTTGGCGTCAGCAGCTTTGGCATCATCGATGTCGGCGTCAGCCGACATCTCTGATGTCAGCGTCAGCATATCCGATGTTGACGTCGGTAACGTAAGTGTCAGCATCTCCGATGTCGGTATCAGCAATGTCAACGTCAGTGCTTCTGACATGGAAAAAAGCATATTCGACGTCGTCGTCAGCCGACATCAGTGTCAGCATCTCCGATGTCGGCGTTAGTCGACATCATCGTCAATTAACATGAGCGTCAGCATCTCCGATGTCGGCGTCAGCTGACATCAGCGTCAGCGCTGACACGAAAAATGTTAGTGGTGTTCGCAATGTTAATGGTGACAGTGTCAGAAATGTCAACAATATTAGTGCTTACACGAAAAAAAGAAACGTTGACAAAAAAAAAGCATCTTAGACGTCGGCGCCAACAACGTTCGCAACATCGATGTCGGCGTCAGCCGACATCTCCGATGTCAGCGTCAGCAACGTCAACATCTCCGATGTTGACGTCAGCAACATCAACATCAGTGTCAGCATCTCCGATGTCAACGTTAGCAGTGTTAGACTGTCTGACGTCAGCAACGTTAGCATCAATGTCGGCATATTCGATGTTGCCATCAACAATGTCAACATCAGTGCTGCTGACACGGAAAAAAGCATTTTCGACGTCGGCGACAGCATCTCCGATGTAAGTGTCAACGGTGTCAAGAATGTCGGTGCCAATAACATCTCCGATGTCGGCGTAAGCCGACATCTCCGATGTCAGCGTCAGCAGCATCAGCATCTCGAATGTCGGCATCGACAATGTCATTGTCAGTGCTAACACAAAAAAAAGAAGCGTTGACACGAAAAAAGCATCCCTAACGTCCACATCGATCAACAGCTTCGGCAACATCGATGTTGGCGCCAGCTAACATCTCTGATGTCAGCGTCAGCATCTCCGATGTTGACGTCGGCAATGTAAGTGTCAGCATCTCCGATGTCGGTATCAGCAATGTCAACGTCAGTGCTTCTGACACGGAAAAAAGCATCTTTGACGTCGACGTTAGTCGACATCAGCGTCAGCATCTCCGATGTCGGCGTTAGCCGACATCATCGTTATCCAACATGAGCGTCAGCATCTCCAATGTCGGCGTCAGCCGACATTAACGTCAACGCTAATACGAAAAATGTTAGTGGTGTTCGCAATGTTAGTGGTGACACTATCAGCAGTGCCCGCAATGTCAACAATGTCAGTGTCAACGATGTGAGGAATGTCGGTGTCAACAACATCGACGTTGACATTAATGCAATTTTAAAGCCTCTTAAATCAATCAATGGTAGAGCGATGTGCTTATGTGCAAATAAGATATATTAATGCAATTTTAAAATACAAATGCATGTGCATATTCTTCCCATAAGGTTGTTTAAGCTTGCATAACATAATATTATATTTGCATAACATCGGGTTATAGTTGCATATCTGAAAGTGCTGACATGTAATTTTTTATTTTATTTTAAAAAAAACAGGGAAAAAAAACTGGACACGCGAGGGGGGGGGCCTGGGGGCACTGAGGTGGGTGGGGGTGGGGGGGGGCAGTGGGATGGACACTTTTGCAAAATTTTCAAATATATGGATACTCCTCTAATTTAGCCCATTTTTATGGATATTTCACTAAAGGCCCCTAATTTTTATTTAAGCCGGAATCCGCTCGAAGAATAGCCGATTAGTACGCAAGATGGAACAGAAGAGGGGATTTCAAATAGAGATATCGATCTAGGGTTTCACAAAGAGGTGGTGAAACGGCGCATTCACTCCTCTTGAGCATTTTTTTTTCCTTTTTAATTCCAAAAGTAACGGAGTTTCTTTAATCTGTTAAAATGTAACCCCAAGGAGACATGACGCGAAAAGAATCAAAACCCTAGGGGTACCACGAGAAATATGCAAAAGAGTTGTATACCTCGCGCAAATTACAATACCCCAAAGGTACCTCGCGGAATTTCCGTTTTTAAAATTCACAATTTTTTTGGTTCACCAATAATTCGAATTATTTTCAATCACTTCTTCTATATTCATTAATCTATATATAACCTTAATTTAGAAGACTGTGCTTACATGTCAACCTTAGAGTAGTTTTAGGAATATTGACCTATTATGTTTTTTTCCTTGATTTTTTTATTTCTCTTTTTCTCTTTTTTTTCCATTAATTTTTTTTAATCCTCCATTCTCTTTTATTCTTAACATATTTACTAACAATCTATATATAACCTTAATTTAGAAGACTTTGCTTACGTGTCAATCTTAGAGGAGTTTTAGGAATATTGATCAATTATGTTTTTTCCTTGATTTTTTTATTTCTCCTTTTCTCTTTTTTTTTTCCGTTAATTTTTTTTAATCCTGCATTCTCTTTTATTCTTAACATATTTACTAACAATCTATATCTATATATAACCTTAATTTAGAAGACGTTGCTTACGTGTCAATCTTAGAGGAGTTGTAGGAATATTGACCAATTATGTTTTTTCCTTGATTTTTTTGTTTCTCCTTTTCTCTTTTTTCCGTTAATTTTTTTAATCCTCAATTCTCTTTTATTCTTAACATATTTACTAACAATCTATATATAACCTTAATTTAGAAGACTTTGCTTACGTGTCAATCTTAGAGGAGTTTTAGGAATATTGACCAATTATGTTTTTTCCTTGATTTTTTTTATTTCTCCTCTTCTCTTTTTTCCGTTAATTTTTTTTAATCCTCCATTCTCTTTTATTCTTAACATATTTACTAACAATCTATATATAAACTTAATTTAAATTGCTTTAAATCAGAAGACTTTTCCTATGTGTCTTCTGCACCTCAATTTTAGTTATTTCAACCAATAGCAATTTTTTTTTACTTTTATATCCTCTTAATTTTAGTTCCAGTTTCTAAAAACAATCTTCTCTCCACCGTATTCTACGGTTACTCTACTTGCCTCCTTCTATTTGCAATGGAACCTGATTCACCTCCTGTTGTAACTACTTCAATTCAATCTCTTTCCCCTATCAATTAGTTTCTTCATCGATCGGTCAACTAAATCGCGCATTGTCTGATTCTGTTTCAGGTGCTGGGCTCAGCGCCGCCAGCAAAGGACACTGATCGTGACGGCTTACCAGCAGCGCTACAGAAGGCGGCGGAGGGGAACAACAAGACGGTGATAATCGTGGTCAGCAACAAAGCCTACGTGGAGTGGATCGACGTCGATCAGCCGTCAGACATGCTCGACCTCTTCCTCCAGAGCTTCTGGCTCGGCGAGGGGACTTGTATTTTTTGGTAATGGTTAATCTACTTCTAGATACGATTGTGGAAACAACGATCCAAAGGAAGAGCAAATCAGCTGCTTCTGATTCTCGAATCTCATAATCAAATCTCTCACACACACAATGATTAAACTTGATCTTGATTGTTCTCACTGGAATTTCTCTCCCTCTTAATTCCTCTTCGTTCTATTCAATATATATTTTTAAAATTCGAGTGTGGTTTTGATTTGATTTGATTTGATTTTAGTTTTGATTTGCTTGTTGTTGCCTGTATTGTTATCTATAAAATTAGTTGATTCCACAATTTGAGTAATTTACAGAGATTATATTTGAGTTTGAATTGGTGCAAACGTAAAAAAAGTTATTATCCAGTTACTCAACGTAAAAAAAAGTGAATGATTGGTGTACTTAGATGTCAATTTTGAAGGATAAAAAAATAAAAATGGAAAAATAAAATCAATTTATTACTTTAATTTTTAATTTTTATATCTTAATTCTTAATTCTTAATTTTTCTTCTATATTTTATCATATCTTACCTTTTTATCTTACTTTTTATCTGTTTTTTATCATTTTTATTTTTTTCCCCAATGACATGAAAAGATTAATCTAACTTAAAATTAAAATTTAGATACAATTATTGTAGAGATATATAAAACTTTGGGCCAAATTTCTTCTAAAACTTTTATCTTTTGTAGATAATAAAAAAAACGAGTTTTATCTTTAAAAGATGATAAGATATAGGGAAGAACGAATTTTTAATAAGTAAAATTTCAATTTTAACAATTATATTTTTTAATTTTTTTCAATAATTGACTCATTTTTAATTTATTACGAAATATTGATATTTTTTCACACTTCTGACATTAGGAACATCAAGAATCCAGAATTAAAAGTATAACTTACCTACTATATATAATGATTTTTATTTATTTTTTATATAAACGCGCCATGGCGCGGGGATTATTGTGGTAGTATATGAAGATTTACAAATAGATATATAAGTTACATATTAATTTATTATTTTGAATTAAATCCATTAGTTATTTCAAAAATAAAAATTATTTGCAAAAAGGAAATAAAAAGGAAAGAGAAAAAAAATGATTGGTTAAAAAGGAAAGGATTAAGGCTACCTGTATCTCTGTCTTCCTTCCAGGAATATTGACCAATTATAAGATACATTTATGGTAAAGTTTTTTTTATCTTAAATGTTATTAGTATTTTATAATATATTTATATATTATTAATATTTTAGTTTTAAAAAACCGCGCCATGGCGCGGGAATTGTACTAGTTTTCTTTAAAATTGGACAATAAAATGACATATTTTGGGAGAAAAAAAAAGATTGATATTGCACCGTCTTCCTGAATAAAAAAAGGTGCTTTAAGGAACAGCAATAAAGATGCAAGTCCCACGAATAAGACACGGCAAATCACAGCCACTTGAAACTACGGAGTACTAGTTCATTGTTTGTGAGGGAACAAAGCTGGGATAACAACGAGTAATCCAATAAAGATGCAAGTCCCACGAATAAGACACGGTAAATCACAGAACAAGTCCCTACCATGCAATTCTGTATATATCAGCGGAATCCTTTATTGGGTTCAGCAGTCTTGCCTGACCGAGCATCACTCATTGCTTTTGCAATGGTTCTCTTCATATCCTCATCGCCATCCTCGTACATGTTCTGCTAAGTCACTAAACAGGTTAGAAATTGAACGGCCATGCATTTCATGGTTTAGGAGTTTCCACCATGCATTTTTAAGAAAGCCAGTTAAGGAAAACTTGCCTTCATTAAATCCATTATTCCAGCCATAGGGTCCTTCTCTTTGTCCAAGTTTGGCTTGAACTACAAGTCATGACAACACAGTATCATTTACCAGATTTTCAAAAGCATCAATCAACTTATGAACAAGAAAAGTGGAACAGAGGACTGGCCCAAATACAAGGAGACAGTTGAGGCCGCCTATTAAAAAGATAGGCAAAAATAAGTAAAAAAAATCTGTATGCAATATAACAGCATGTAGCTACCTCATTCCTCAAAGCCTTTACAGACCAATTGACCTAGTTGCTTGTAAACAAAGCCTGATTTGTATTTTTTGAAGATCCTAGAAACCCCATTATTTGATGGAAACACAAGCATTCAAATTTCTATCTTCACTGGCAATATTTATTTAATTCAAATGCTTTAACTAGAGTTGAGAACTAGCAACTCTGTCCTCTTATCATCCTTTGATGGTTTGGCATTATAAATCCTTCGTGTAAGTAGAGCATGTGCAAATGGAGTTCCTATGTGTCAGGTTATACTGAGTGTAAAGGACAATCGTTGATAAAGGATTTTGATCAAACCATCATTTCCTGTTCTAACCAAAATATTTCAGACTTAGGTCCTTAACAAAGTTAACCATAACACCTTTACTGCGGACACGTACTTACCTTGTCTTCTTTGAAGTGCAAATCTAACCAGTTTCCCTTAGAAGATTTTGGCAAAGTGATAATTACTCTCTTGGGCTTAACAAGCAGCTTACACGACACTGGAACAACTTCCTTGTACAATTTTGGTATGGAAAACTTGTAGTTCTTCCCTTGGACATCATGCAACTTTACTTCAACAGAGCTTTGCCTAAACAAACTTTCGACTTTCTCCTCCTGCACACCCTCAAGAGATATGTATATCTACACAACAGAAAGTATATGAGCAATCCAAAAGAGAAAGACTGTCATTAGGTATGCAGTGCACTACCCAGATTACAGAAAAACAGGAAGCTTCTGAGCCAAAATCAACTCACTATTTGTTCTTGAGGAATAAATGCAAACGTGATTAAGCATTAGTGAAATGTTACTGCCATATGAAGAATGGTAATACCTTGACTTTTTCATTGTCTTGATCCCAGCTGAACGAGGGGAGATACGTATAAATTAAAGCTGGGCTAGAATAAACCTTTGTGGATACCACACCTGAAGCAGGGGGCTGAGAGGATGCAGGTACACTCTCTACTGAAACCTGCATATAGAATATCGAGTACAATCAGACAATGTCCTGAAAATTTTAATTCATCTTCAAAAGTTCGATTCAGAAATTTCATACAGCATAGTAAAATCAAAATTAGTCGCAGTTTTTTTATGCATTCAACCAGCAGAAAACTTTAAGCCAGACAAATTAGTGTCCACTGAAATAAAACAAATACAGTAAGCCAAGATGCAGCACACAGTTTCATTACTTCCTTAACTTCATTAGCCAGATTAGAACTCATTTGAAGTGATAATAATTGAGAATCTTACAACTATCAAAAGTTTCAAAGACGATTAGATAGAAAAGGTAAATCAGATTCAGGCATTTTCCCCACTAATGGCAAGGAAACAGTGACGCAGTTATAGATTTGCAAAATTAGGTTGTAATTTCTCGAGACGCCAAATTGGCTTCTATGTTCTAGAACATCAATAAACACCAATTCGCAAAAGCTAACCACATCAGTCAAGGAATGGCCTATCCGCAAACAAATCTTTACACAAAATTTAACCATCGATGATGAATTAAAACAAGGAACTGAAATGCTTCGTCTAATATATTATAAGCGCCAAGGCCTGATTTCAGTGAATAAGTGACAGCTAGCGAAGATTCAACAAAGTATTGAATCAGTTCTCCATTGATTGGCAGGAGCGTTTGAGAATAAGATAATCTCTTAATCATCAAACAACGGAGATAAGTTGAACAAATTTCGGGACATATGTAAGGATGTAACTCAAGCCAAAACCAAAATCAAGAGGCGAAGGATCCACTGTGAAAGCAGTAATAGAAGAGGGAAAGGAGAACCTTCTTTAGGTTTTCGATTTCACTGGAAATGAGAGAGACAACTCTAGGCCTCTTGGCGACGGTAAGCAAGTGGCGAAGCTCCTCCAGGTCCATCAGAATCTCGTTCACCATTTTCCTTTCTCGTTCTCGAACCCTTCGACGGTTTCCTTTGGCTCTGCTTGCAGTTGCAGCCCCTTGTAGATTGGCAATGGCGATCGAAAATTTGGGACACTCACTAGGGAACTCGGTATAAAACCAAATTATAAAGGCAAAATTGCACAAACCACCCTTTAAATAGAGCATTTTGCGAAAAACCACCCCTTAAAATGAAAAATTATAGAAAATCACTCGTTAAAACAGTTTTCTTTGCAAAGTCACACCCATCACCCAATTTTCTTTAACTAAATGTTAAAGTATGTGAAAAATCAATTATAACTCTTCTTTTTATTATTAATTTACTTATTTCAATTGATATTAGTTGATATTTAACTTTTTGACATTTATTCAAAAGCAAAAAACACTATAAAAAAATTCTATGAAAAATTGATGCATGTGTAATTTATGTTGTATACATATAAAAAAAATGTGTAATACTAGGACTACTTGAAGAAAATAAGTATTTTAAAAAAAAATAATGTTTCATATAGTTTTTACTATTTTCAAAATGTGTGTGGAATAGTGAACATATTTTTAGAATAATAAAAACTATATGAAATATCATTTTTTAAAATTTTATTTTCTTCAAGTATCCCTTTAGTAATATACACTTTTTAAAATATATAAAACATCAATTATATCTATTTTTATAGTGTGTTTAATAATAAGTGTGAAATTATATATATAAAATGATATTTTATAAAAAAAAAATTTCTTTTGAAAAAACATGTTAAGAAGGTAAAAATTAATTAATACCAATTGAATAAAGTAAAATAATAATAAAAACAACGGATATAATTTATTTTTCACGCACTTTAATATTCAATTAATGGAAATTTGGTGATGAGTGACTTTGCACAGAAAACGGTTTTAAAGGGTGATTTTCTGCAATTTTCATTTTAAGGGGTGGTTTCATGCAAAACACCCTATTTAAAGGATGGTTTTCAACAATTTACCCAATTATAAATATCCTAAACCTTTGGAGCCTGAAAAGAAGGTTCTAAGAGCTTTGTAATGTAATGGGTCGGCCACATTCCAATGGGCCTCTGGAAACTTGCCTGGTCCCACAATTAATCTGATGCCAAAACGTTAGCTGCGAAAAACCTATCCCATGCAATTTACAGACGCATAAGAAGACGACGTGTGTCATGTATCATTTACGCGGAACAATGTACACCACAAATCAGCACGTCAAAAGAAACGTGGTTGCACATCCAAATTATAGTGGATGCACGTCAGAAAGAACGTGCAAGATGTATCACGCCACGACGTGTCTATGTGCGTGAACGTGCATTCCGACGTGTAATTATGCACGTCAATTCTAACGTGCAAATATGCACGTGAATTCTAACGTGCAAATATGCACCTCCAAAAGAACGTGCATCTACATTTTTAAAAAACGTAAAAAACGTGCCCCTTCGTCTTCCCTACATCCCAGAGAGAGAGAGAGAGAGAGAGAGAGAGAGAGAGAGAGATCGAGAGAGAGAGACAGAGATGGAGATGGAGACGGGTATGACGATTCCGACGACGGAGATGGAGTTGGTGGGAGGGTCCGGCGGTGGAGATGGTGGTGGTGTGGCCGTGGATATCTAAGTAGGAATAGTGTTCTGGCCAATCTAAAAGTAAGAACTGTAAAATGCATAGCCATGCTCAAATGGATTAATAAGTAATCATTTGTTTTTTTTGACAGCTCAAGCTCAGGATCGAGAAATAATTTGAATTGATATGGATAACATGAGATGATATCATATCGTCAAATTGAACAATAAGTGATAAAGGAATTGAAATTGCACATTCACTTAAGGACAAATGGGAGATTGAAGGAATTTGTGTCCTTTAATTGATGTGTAAAATACTAATGATATAATAGGATTAAAATGGACATTTATAAACTGAATAATTTAGGTAATTATAGTGCTTTGCTAGAAGTTAACTATAATTTATAGATTAAATTAGATTTAATCTATTGCTATTTTATTTGGGTCCTATAACATCACACACAAAATAGTATTATGAATGGGATAATTGATTAATGATAATAAGTTATTATTGTTGATATAATATCTTTTGGAAAGATATTATGGATAAAAGATAAAAGATAAAAGTAACTTATTAGGAATAAGTTTGACCTATTTTATACGTTATATAAGGAGACTTGTTAAGAATAAGTCTTAACCTAGTTTTTGAAAATTGTGAGTCTTTTCTTCTCCAACCAAAAACAACTCTCATCCCTAAAGAAGTGTTAGGTGTGAGTTGCAATCCTTCGATCATTCGTTCTAGCAAACCGATATAAGGATATCCAATTTCATGCTCGTGTGGCCAAGTAGAGGAGTCACGTTTGAGGCTCTCTTCTCCAAAGGTGATTCCGAATCAAGGTTCTCCACAAGAAATATATGACTTTTCCCTTCTATATTGATGGTATCGATTCATGCATGAGATCCCAAATTAGATGATAGAAAATAGTTTTCTACAATTCCGATGCGCATCTAATTTTCGTACTCTAGAGACGTCTCAATCCACCAATGATGGAGGTACTTAAGAAGGAAGTCTTGAAGTTACTTCAAGCTGGAATGATTTACCCCATCTCTGACAACAAAATGGTAAGCCCGATGCAAGTGCCTCCAAAGAAAGGAGGCATAACATTTTTTGAAAACAAAGAAGGAAAGCTAGTCATCACGGGAGTTCAATCAAGATGGAGAGTCTACATTGATTACATGAAGTTGAATGCTTAGACTCACAAGCAACACTTCTCTCTCCCATTCATTGACCAAATGCTAGACAGGCTTGCTGGAAGAGCCTATTATAGGTTTTTCGATGGCTACTCGGACTATTTTCAAATCGCCATTAATTGCATTAGAGGATCAAGAGAAGATTACATTCACATGTCCTTTCGACATCTGTGTAAATCATAGAATGCCATTTGGATTATTTAATGCACTAGGTACATTTCAAAGGTGTATGGTAAACATGTTTTCTAAGTACAATGTGAATTTTATTGAGGTCTTTATGGATGATTTCATCGTCCACGGCTATGATTTTGATTCATGTTTAGCTCATTTGACATTTGTGTTGAAGAAATGTGTTGACACCAATTTGGTTTTCAATTCTGGAAAATGCCACTTTATGGTTGAGCAGGGTATTGTTTTAGGTCACATTGTATCCCGAAAAGGAATCGAGGTTGATAAGGCAAAGATTGAAGTCATTCAGTCTTTGCCCTCTCCTGCTAATGTGCGCAAAGTATGTTCTTTCCTTGGTCATATAGGATTCTATCGCAGGTTCGTCAAGGACTTTTGAAAAGTCACCGCGCCATTTTGTGAACTCCTTAAGAAGGATGTTCTATTTGAGTTTGATGAGAAGTGCAAGGAAGCCTTCCATGCATTGAGAGATAGACTCATCTCTACACCGATCACCCAAGCTCATATTTGGACACTTCCCTTTGAGTTGATGTGTGATGCAAGTGACTAAGTCATTGGAGTGGTGCTAGGCCAGAAGATTGACAAGGAATCTTATGTGATCCACTATGTCACAATGATGCTAAATGGAGCACAAAGGAACTACACCACTACGGAGAAGAAGCCCCTAGCGGTGGTCTTTGCACTAGACAAGTTCCGGTCATATCTCTGATAGGCTAAAACCTACACCCACAAGTGTATGGGGTTCAGTTGTAGTATATCGAGTGTCGTATCACAAGGACCAATGGAGTATCGATTGTAATTTCGAGCTAGTTCGACCAAGTTCGGAATAAACAAGCAGATTTGAGAGTATTTGTGTGTAAAGTAACCAAGAAAATCAATTAAGTATTATGAAATATATATGGGGAAAACGTTCTAGGATTAAGGATATACCAACAATGCATCGTCAATAGGCATAAAATATTTTCTTGCTCGAGTGATTTCAAAATCAAATTGTGGAGGTAGGTTATCTAAGGTAATCGCGCATCACCTTTCGGGTTTAGCGCGAACGTGTCTAAATCGGTTAGCAATTCTCCTTTCGGGCTCAAGCAACCGATTTAGGCCCTTTAAGTTCGTAGACAAACATAGAACAATAGAGATGAAAATGGAATTTACCGGAATTTGATAGATCGAACAAGTTTTCTTCTCCAAAAATCCTAGTCTCCAAAGTTCACCAAAAGCTCAACCACAATCCCCCAACTTCGGCCTGAGCTCTTCAGAAAAAACCAAAATGTAACTCCCCCAGAAAAATGGAAATTACAAAGGTTTTAATTCATCCAAACAAACAGCGGAAATGTGAAAGGTTGGGCTGATCTGGCACTGTCACGACTCGTGAAGAGTCTGTCACGGGTCGTGACAGCCTGCAGACGGCCTCAATGAGATGAGTTCACCTATCACGACCCGTGAAGACCTCCCACGAGTCGTGACAGCTTGCTGAAGCTGAAAATTGCACAAACGCCTAAGTCCCGCGAGTTGTGCTACACCACATTGAGCTCCTATGAGTGTTTCGCTTGATATACTTGCTTTATGAGCCGTCTCTTTTGCTTTTCTTTCAATCCCTTTCCATTAGATGCATGCAATTTAGCCCAAATCACCGATCCAAACCTACAAAACACAGACAAAGCTTGTGTAGATCTCTGAAACATAAATAATACAGAAACCACACAAAAAAACAATAAAAATACTCTAAAATGATGCATGAAACTAACCTAAATGCACATGAATAATATATAAAACTAGGTGCTATCAAAATACCCCATACTTAAACCTTGCTTGTCCCCAAGCAAAATTCGGTATTCAAAATCACAAGTGCAAGACATGTTCAACAATCTCAGCTCATCCGATGCTTGAAAATACAAACTTTTGCTCAGTTCACATAAACGCATGCCATCCTTGCTAAGTCATCATCATTGATCGAGAAAAATGCAATCATCAACCTCTAAACCTCACATGGAATATCTTTAGTGAATCACACTCACTCAAATGTGTTTAGAGGGATCAATTTCGCTCGGTCTCATGATGATCCTAATCAACCAAAAACTTGCACATTGTTCTAGATATCCACCACCCACACATGTATATGATTAAAATCAAGAGGTCTTTATACGGTTGTAATGGGGCCATGGTAAGACATAGAGGGAAAGGCAGTATATTTGGAATTGTGGTGCTAAAATCCGGGACTTAGACCATCTAAACTCATGCACCATTTTCATATGAAATCACTCCACCTCTTATCTTACATTGACACACCAAAACTTAGACAATGAAGCTCACTCTTGTCTCTTCTCTCGTTATTGTGCTACACTTGCATTCTTTTGTTGCACATTAGTGATGAACTAGAATTTTCATTTCAAACTTCTTCTTCTTTCATTTTTCTTTAGAAGCTTTTTTTTTCTTCTCTTTTTTCCTTTCACTTTCACTAGTACACATCAATATCAAGCAAACTCTTCCATTTCTTATCCATACTCAACATTCATTTTTTTCAACAACCATCATACTCCACAAACCATCACTACTCATGGTCCTAACTCCCGGATGGGTAATAGGCTTAATAATAAGGCTCGGGATGTTTTGAGGAGCTACAAAAATAGGCAATTAAAGGCTCAATGGGCTGTCAAGCAGAGGATTTGTATAGGACAAGAAAAAAGAAGGCAAAATAGGCTCAGAAACAAATATCATGCCTCTATCACATCAAAGTCATGCATATGCACAGAATAGCTTTAGCCCAGATTCTAATGCAAGTTCAAGAGATTAAGCAATCATGTGAGTGACTCTCAATATGGTATAAGAGGACTAAAGTTATGTCCTTTTAGGCTCCTTCCATCAGGGTGGTTGCTTAGCAGGCTGAATTATGCATGATTTTCATTAATGACTCCTAAGCTAGATAATTCATCCATGCAAACTGAGCTTAACACATAAATCAAGAGCAACTTTGAGCTTCCTAGATCATCAACATATCATTGTGAATTCTTTAAAAACATGGGGATTTATCAAACCACTAGCCAAACATAGATGGAAAAGAAAAAACAAAATAAAAAACTGAGAATATAAAAATAAAAGTGCTGAATGCAAGTGGAAATGCAATGAAAATGCAATGCGATGAAGACTATATATACAATGCAAATGAAAATGAACCCCACCCCATACTTAACTCCTACATCGTCCCCAATGTAGAAATAAACAAGAAGAAGGGAGAGACTCACAAATTCCTATGTAGGTGGTGGTGGGAAAGAGGCATCATGGTCATATAGATGACTCGTCACATGGTAGTAAATCTGTTTCTGAAGGTGATCTTGAAAATCGAATCGTCGAAAGACCTTAGAAAACTGGTCATCGACGTGAGTACATAAATCTTTCATATCCTGATGGAGGGAAAAAATCTGCTCATCCAAAGAAGCCCCACCGTGCTCATGATGACTTGAATCACCCATGAGACCATCTTCGGGCGCATCATCAGCCATCTCGTAGTCCTCTCTCTCATCATCTCTGCGCGGAGTGGGACTTCCAACCCAAGACTCATAACAATCAACTTGGTTTTCTATGCTGACAGGGGCATCACAAAATGGCTTGAACCTCCCTATCTGATTGATCTTTAAAGCATAAGAAGACACATCCCCCTGAATAATCCTTGAACTCTTCAGATGAGCTAAATCCACATACTGAGGGGGGATGGAAGAGTACTTGGAGAGGTCAATATTGCACGAATCTGCAAGTCTGGCAATGAGTCCTCCTATGTGGACTGGTCCTTTGGGAGCGACGGCAAGAGCGACTAACTTAGAGGCGACCTCAACAGCCAAATCGATGGGGCGTTTGTGGACCATGCACCAAAGGCAAATTAGCTCTCCTTGTCGTAATTTGGTGCACTCACTCTGCGCGTATATTGTGTTCCCAAGAAGTCGTTGGATGATGCGGAAAGCCGGGTGGACAATGTCGACACTCGAAGATGAGCTCGTGCTGTAATCAGAGCGACCGGTGAGTTGAAGCCAAAAGTTCTTGAGGTCCTTGGTCGTGACCTTATGATCGTCACAATTCTCGGGGAACGAGAGGAATCCGTTCAAGTCCTTCATACCGATTTCAAACTCCTCGTTTCCAAGTCGGAATGTAATGGTGACCCTACTATCCAACACCCTTTTCTTTTCCATCTTAAATGTGCTAGGAAATTCAGAAGTCAATGCCGGATAAGAGGGGTATTGCATACTCAACAAATTGTCCGCCCCGATAGTCGCCATGAGGCGCAGAATCTCATCTTGAAGTCCCAAAGCTTGCATAGAAGCGCCATGGTACCAACGTGTGCCTATGTGCGTCCTCTTCATATGCTCCTCATATTTCTTCTTTTGATCGACATTAGCAAATTGCACAACATCGATAGCCCTTGATGAAGAAAAAGCAACTGACTTTCGCTTTCTTGACCCTCTCGCCATATCCTACACACAAAATTAAGCAAAACGCCAAAAACACAAGCCAAAAACAAACATGCCCAATGTAAGTCCACAAGAAGAAGAAAGGAGAGGTAAAGCAAGAGCAATGTTGCAACCCAATGTTGCAAAACACACCCCATACTTGTCATTTAGCCTAAACCTCAATGCACAATTCAAACACCTAACTTGCCAAATAACCAAAATCATCCCATTAACAAGCTAGGTCAATCCACATTCTCAACTTGAATGGTCCCAATCAAGCATGACATTAAACAACCAAAAATCTCCAATTTATCTCAAACAAATAGCTCCCCCAAAGTAACAATTCAATCACAAAACCCCCAAATACTTCCTCTTAAACCCTTAGTATTCACAATTCAAAACAAGCATGGAAACAAGATTACAAATTGAATGAATAACAAGGTTAGAGTAGGAGGATACCTTGGATAGCCAGAGGATTCGAGAAAATTAAGAGCAAAAAGGGAGATTTGGGATTTGAGGAATTGGGGTTAAGGTTAGCAGGAGAGTGTTGTAAGAAGGAATCGAGAATGCAAAACAGTAAGTAAACAAAGTAAAGCAAACCGATCAAATCCCAGCAAATAATGTTCAAGACCCCCTCCAATGTAGTAAGAGAAAGTCAGGTTCGAATCCTCGAGGAAGCTGGTCAGCGCATCCTAGGCAGCGGTGGAATCTCACGGACAGAAGTCGACAACAGGTGCTAGATCTCGACTAGGGTTAGTCGACAGGAGATTAGGCTAGTCGAACAGCGCAGAAGCTCTCAGCAGTGTCTACTCGATCTCGACAAGGGGCTACTCGAGATCGAGTACGGTCCTCATCGACTTCGGGTTGGGCTCGTCGAGTTCCTGCATAATTGAGCTACGACGATCTGGGATCGGAGATTAGTAGTCGAGATCGACCAGAGGCTAGTCGAGATCGACGAGGGCGGAAAAGTAAAAACAAAGCAGTTTCGGTTTCTGTAACTTTATGAATTAAAAGAACTTCCAAGATTAGGGTTTGCGACAATGATTACCATGCAAGCGGAATATAAATTACAAAAGGCGGTGACTTTACCGATAAAGGAAAAGGCTTTCACCTAATCCGATAAGTAGGAATATGAATCTCGCGACAAATAATCCTAATTGCATCTATTTCTTTTCATAATTAGCATTTATAATCTTTCGAATAGAAATCCTAATTACTATCCAAGTTTCGTAACATGAGTTCTTTAATTTCTCAATCAAAGATGAAGCACATAGGGAATAGATTAAGATAACGACAAAATACCTCCTTTTACAATCGCTAACTCGCCGACATGGCTCTCGTTGGGCTCACCCCAACCCCAGAAGTAGGTGGACTACTCGCGCCTCATCGCAATTGTAGACATTGAATTGAAAGAAATAACTTGCATTAACTAAATTCAAAGCCTTTACAATCCCGGCAATCAACTTTCGTAAACTGCCAAAACCTTAAAACCTTCGAACTCCTAAATCTCTATGTCTAATTGTCTCCCTCTGAAATTGAATGAATAAAACTCAGCCCCATGGGCTTTATTTATAGCTTTCTAATCCTTGCTAGTCAAGGATAGAATATCTATATCTATATCTAAAACTATATCTAAGACTTTAAAGATAAATAAAAGCTATAATGAAATTAAATCTATAAGGGAAATAATATCTAAATTGTCTCAAGTGGATAAAACTCTCTTCTTCATGATAGATGTCGATAATTCGGATAGACTAGGCTTATCCTCGGCTCCAAGGACTCTACTCCGAGTAGGACTGCGTCAATGCGTCACGCGGCCTTCTGGAGTCTTCGTCGATCTCGAGTACGGCGTACTCGATCTCGAGTAGGCAAGTCGTCGACGGGTGTGGCTCGGCTTCTCGGGTGACTGGTGCTCGACAAGGCTCGGACATGACTCTGGCCTTAGTCGATCTCGAGGACGGCTCCTCGATCTCGACGAGTAAGGTGTTCTCGACTTGGTCTTCCGGGGTTGCCGAGTCGGATGTGGGTTCTCAGCCTTGTCGACCTCGAAGACGCTTCTCGATCTCGACGAGTGATGGATCATCGACTTGGCCAGCTTGGTGTGTCGGGTAGCCCTTGTCGACATGCTCGGACACAGGCCCCTGGGCTTCGTCGATCTCGACAAGGGTCTTGTCGACCTCGAGTAGATCTTGGCCTGGTGTTTGTCGAGCAGTATCTCCTCGACATGGCTCGGGGAATGTGGGCTGGCTCTTGTCGATCTCGATGAAACCTTAGTCGAGATCGAGTGGACTTGCTGCTTCCGTCTTTGCTTCTTGGTTTTCTCCCAAAATGTTTCCATATTCTGCAATATTAAACAGAAACTTATGTAGATCTCCATTTCTAACAAATAAACATATACTACATAAATTCGACATATTCCCAACCCGAAATATGCAAAATGTAAAGAATATGGAACTAAAATATGCATAAAAACATGGCTACTTTGGAGACATCAAATCACCCCATACTTAGACTTGCTTGTCCTCAAGCAATAACCAAACAATAACCAAGACCTACAACACATCCTTCAAGTCTTCGCCTTTGTCAAAAAGCAACATCTTAAATAGGAGCATTGTAAGACAAGTGAATTTAACGTCATCACACATATATGAGCGATCCATAGGCATAGGCAGTATAAATCCAACCTCACAGGAATAATGTGTTTACTCTCAGCTCTCAAATGTGTTTAGGCTATGAAGAACAACTCTCAACTCAATTCCATACATAATCTCATAAACATTGCAATTTAAGCATGAATCCACTTCGCAACCAATTATGAAAATGCAACAAGAATTATCAGGAGGACTTCGCTCAATAGAAGTCTTCAAAGAAGATTCCATTCGGCGGGGTTGTAATGGGGCTTGGTAAGAAATAATAAGGTATGGAATTATTTGGCCATGTGGTGCTAAATAAAATTCGGGAATCAAGACTCCTAAATCTTCCAACACAACCAAACCATAACTTCTCAATCATATGCATCAACCAAACTCTCCAATTTGTCTCAATGGAGTATATAACCTTTCAAACTTTCTAAATCTCTCCAAAATATGTATCTTGCAAAATAATGAAAGAAATAAGGTAAATTTGGCTCATGCACTTTATTTACTAACATATGTACCTTTTTTTTTCTCTTTCTTTTTTCGGATTTTTTTTTTGAAACGAAAATAATAAAATAATACTAGAGGTGCATTTATAATGTGAGCCAAAAATCCTTTTACATAATATGCCTAGCAAGATAAAAGTGTACAACCAACCCATATCTCAATAATTTCCATGATCCTTCTTGAAATGCAACATAAGCTCATTCTTTCCACAAATCATCATTCCAACCAACTCTAAGTCTTAATTCCCAAATGGTGGTCAGGTTCAATTTGGCTAAGGATAATTTTGTGGAGTTTACAATAAAAGTCTCAGGCTAATGTTCTGGCTTCAAGCAGGGATAATGTAGGGTAGGTAAAGAGAGGATAAA
The DNA here is from genome assembly GCA_963922045.1 of Persicaria maculosa. NCBI lineage: Eukaryota > Viridiplantae > Streptophyta > Magnoliopsida > Caryophyllales > Polygonaceae > Persicaria > Persicaria maculosa. The sequence continues at coordinate 77,191,229 of OY998252.1, read as the reverse complement.
ATTGGCTTAAAAGGTGCCTCCATCACTTAATTCTCATCAACATAAACATATAAATGTATTGGTTTTGAATAACTATCACAATATTTAGAGATGCATAGGAAGAGTAAATACACTCAAGAAAGCAGAGGGATTTTTAATGTTCTCCCTATAATGCCAAAATTCTCACTAGGACAATTTTTGTTGGATTTTTACCTTTAGCTTAGGATCATATGTGCTCAATTTCATCACAAGTTTACAATCCACATAAAAACCATTTTGGGGACTTAGGCTAAACCTTCCAAACATGCCATAGGGTTTATATGATCAAGTCAGTCATTATGTATCATCATAGGACATCTAAGTTAGGGTATAAAACAAAAATAATGCAAAAATTTAAACATGCATTTTTTTTCATTTTTCGACATTTTCTATTTTTTTCTATTTTTATTTTTTTTATTTTAAGACTAAAGTATGCATAAAATTTTAAACATGCAAAAAGGAACAAATAAAGTGCAACTAATAACTTAACTACCAAAGTTGTGCCATGTCTTAGAAATCTATTACAGACCATAAAACAAGACTTTTAAAAGATACACATAAATTTCTAGCAGCATATAACCACATAAAAAAAATCCCTGTACAGTCCTTTCTCCCACCCCATACTTAAAATATACAGTGTCCTCACTGTTAAGTAAATAAAATCCAAGGGAGAGAAAATGAGACTCATAGAGGTGTCACTGGTGGGGATCTGGTGGTGGGCCATAGTGTGGAAACTGAGGGCCAGCCTGATAGTCAGGAGCTCCTCCGTGGGAAGAGCTACCAGGCTGCTGCTGGAAATACTGATGTGGGTATGGCCAGGCCCGTTGTTCCAGTCTGTGAAAATGCTCCCTCATTTCCGTCCTTGTTGCGTCGTGGCCCTCTCTCATCTCCGTCCTCATCGCGTCATGGCTCAGTTGAAGGTTGTTCATCTGTTCCCGGAGGAACGCCAACTCTGCGAGCACTAGGTCAGATGGTCCGCCAGAATGATGCTGCCGCTGGGAGTGATAGGAGTGCTGGGAATGGAGCTGCTGGGGGGACTGGGAATGCTGAGAGTGGTGGGAGGCATGGACACTGTCCGCCTCGTCGTCGTCATCATCCTCCTCCATATCTGCTGTGTACAGAGGCTCATCCCTCAGTGTCGGGTCGGCAGTCGGGTCAATGGTGGGATGATACTCCACCCCTGTCCAGGTGGTGTACCAGTTGCGGACTCTGTAGGGGTTCATCAGCTCCTGCCGTATAGCTGTGTTGTGGGCGTGGTGGACCCAAGTGTTTTTGCGGCGGGCTATGATGCGTCCCCTCTATAGGGACCCGATATCGATCCTCATTACTGGCCATGAGGAGTATGACGCGACGGGGACACCCAGGTGGCGGGCCAGAATAGCCACCATGCACCCATCATAGATGGCTCCTGTAAGGCCTCTCTGGCGGGAAATGCAATGTCGGAGCCATGCGTGGGCGAGTGGTAAAGGGTCAGACTGGAATAGTATCCGTCTGAGGCACTCGAGCTCCGGCTGGATAGGTTGGCTCAGCTCTGGCCGGGCCCATGTAGTGCTACCCAGAATCCTAAGGATGGTAGCAAAGAGTGGGTTGGCGATGCAGGAGGAGCGGGTGGTCTCCTTAGTTGGCTGTAGAATCCCAGTCAAGTAGCGCCACATCTCTGTTGTGTCGCGGATGTGGAATGGTGCAGTAGTGAGGCCAAAAGAAAAGGCATCGCTGATCTGGTGTAGAGTGCATGTGTGGCGGACGTTGCCCAGCTGAAAGTGGACTCTCTGCTCTGAGGCAGGCGAGTCAGGTACCCGGCGGAGAGAGGCCAAAAACTCCCCTGTCAGAACTGGGTAATGGTAATCTAGAGTCGCTAATAGGCCCTCTGCCTCAATCAACCCAAAGGCCTGGTCCAGCCAGTACTGCATGCCAAGCTGTTCCATAGAAGGTCGGTCGTGCCAAGGGGCATTTGTAGCCCGTCCTGCAATATGCAAGGCGAAAGCTAACTTGTCCGCGTCCGAAATATGTAAGGGGTCCATTCCTGCAATAGATAAATACCCCTTATAAGATAACCAATTCAAGTAAAATAACCCCATACTTAGTTCATGAACTATCCTAATAATGTACCAAATAAGTATAAGGAAGCTTATATTAACAAATACTTAGATTATTCATATAAAGAAACAATAAAGTGACATATATATGAATTTTAATTAAAAACCACAAAATTCATGAAATTTCCATATATGGCATAATATTGGTCAATAAATTTCATAAATCTCCTTTGATAATATAAATGAACTAAGTATGGAAAATATGAAAACATATATAAAATCAGCCCACCAAAAATAAATATTACCAAAAATAGCAACCCAAATCATAAATAACAATTTTCCACACAAATTTCAAACCCTAAACATTCAACACATAACTCAAGATCCAATCTCTACCTAGGTTCTCAAAAATATATGAATATGAAATTTAGAGAGAAAAGAGGGAGAAATCATACCTTGAATTGAAATAGAGGGTAGAAACTGTAATTAGAGTAAAATTAAGGGGGCTGTTTTCGGAATTTCGCACAGAGAGCTTGGTGGTGGCGCTGGGTTTCAGATCTGGGCGCAGTGGTGGACTGGTTAGGGGAAATCCGGCTCGGCTATCGGCTCAGTGGGCCGGATGTGGCTATGGCGAGGTGGATCTGGGTTCGAGGGAGTGGAATCTGGCTTGGCGAGGGCGGATCCGGTTTTGGCGAGAGCAGATCTGAGCAGCAATAAGGAAGGATAGGGAGAGAGGTGAGTCGGATGTGCTGCTGGGTGGGCGGAGAGGCGAGATCCGGCTCGGCGGTGGGCTCAGTGGGCCGGAATTTCAGCAAGGTGGCCGGATCTTGAAGGCTGTCGATGGTGGATCTGGGCAGGAGCGAAGGTCGAGGAGAGGGGTTGTGTGTCGGTGGTACTGCTGGGTACTCGGGCTCGGCTTGGTGGTCACGGATCTGGACTCGAGGAAAAACTGTGGACAACGAGAGCTCGAGAAGTAGGGGAGCGAGAGGATGAAGATGATGGCCGGCAGGGAGAGCGAGAGTAAGAGGATGAAGGAGGTGAGTCTTGTCGGCTAGGGTTTGTACGAGGTCGAGTAGAGCGGGAGGAAGGGAAAGGCTCCAACAAGGTAAGGGGTTTTTATATACATAAAAATATTCCGAAAAAATAAAGTAAAATTAAATAGGATTTCCGAAAATTAAAAAAAAAATCTAGAAAACCTGAAAACTAATAATTTTTTTTTAATTTTTTTTTTATTATTATTATAGAAAGAAAGAAAACTTACCTGGAACCTCCCACTTACCTGTGTAGCTTACTCGATTTAGACGAACCTGACTGATATAGATCCCTCTTGAATGCCTGAATGTAACCATGAGAAGAGATTATGCACGAGTTTTAAGAAAATGAAAATAGGAAAGAAAATAAAGAAAAATAGGAAAGAGTAAGAAAAGCGGGTTGCCTCCCGGAAGCGCTAAGGTTTAAGTCGTTAGCTCGACCTACTTCCCTGTTTTTAGGCTTTGACTAACGCCAGAGTGGCGCGAATCTCCTCTTCCGGGTCTTCCTTGTCATAGTATTTCTTGACCCGATGCCCATTTACTTTAAATGTGGTGCCATCGGTGCCAATTAGCTCTACTGCTCCATGAGGGTATATGTGGTGAACCAAGAAAGGTCCACTCCATCTTGTCCTTAGCTTTCCTGGAAATAGACGCAGTCTAGAATTATATAAAAGCACTTTGTCACCTACCTCATATGTTTTCGGTACCAGTTTCTTATCGTGCCATCTCTTGGTGCGCTCCTTGTAGATCTCAACATTCTCATAGGCTTTCAATCTCAACTCCTCTAACTTCTGTAAATCAATAAAGCGTTTCTTACCTGCCTCATCGAGATCCATGTTGAGCTCCTTGAGAGCCCACATTGCCTTATGCTCCAGTTCGACAGGTAAGTGGCAAGACTTGCCATAAACCAAGTTGTAAGGAGTTGTTCTCAGCGGTGTTTTGTAAGCCGTCCTATAAGCCCATAGCGCATCATCCAGCTTAGATGACCAATCCTTCCTAGAGCGGGAGACTGTTTTCTCCAAGATGGCCTTGATTTGACGATTAGAGACTTCCACTTGACAACTGGTTTGGGGATGATAAGGTGTTGCCACCCTGTGTGTCACCCCATACTTAGCCAAAAGAGCCTCAAATCCTCTCTCGATGAAATGTGAGCCACCATCTGAAATAAGAACTCTAGGAACACCAAAGCAAGGAAATATGTTAGTTTTAACAAACTTTGAAACTACCTTCGCGTCGTTGGTCCTAGTTGCAACAACCTCCACCCATTTAGAGACATAGTCAACCGCCAAAAGGATGTATTTTTAAGGTCCTGAAGCAGGGAATGGTCCCATGAAGTCAATTCCCCATACATCAAATAGCTCGACCTCCAAAATTCCTGTGAGTGGTGTCTCATTCCTCCAAGTAATGTTGCCTGATCTTTGGCACTCGTTGCATGAAGTGACATAAGCCTGCACATCCCTGAAAAGATTAGGCCAGTAAAAACCACATTGAAGTACCTTAGATGCAGTTTTGAAGCCTTTGGCATGTCCGCCTGTAGGGAGAGTATGGCAATGGCGAATGACACTTTCCACCTCCTCCTCCGGAATACAACCTCTGAAAATATGGTCCCTCCCTTGTTTGAATAGGTAAGGATAATCCCAATAGTATTGTTTGATGTCGTGGAGGAATTTCTTCTTTCCCTGTGAGGATAGTCCTGACGGAATCTCATTTCCTACAAGGTAGTTAGCAAAATCCGCATACCAGGGTACCTTTGGTCCTTTTATAGCATATATATCATGAATAGGACTAGTAGGAGGTGTAAAGAAGAAATCATCACCGGAATCTAATCGAAGAACCTCACCTGAAATCTCACCTGGAGCTTGTCGATATCGAGAAAAGCTACTCGATATAGAGGAGGCTGCAGTGACGACTGGTGATGGGCAAGGTTTTTGGTGGTCGACCGTACCCGATCTCGACGAGGGTTCGTCGATCTCGAGTACATCTGTGGTGTCTGCCTGCGCTATGCTCGATTCCTGGTGCTCCTCCACAGTGGCCCTTGTCGATCTCGACGAAGGGTCCTCGACATCGAGTACGGCTGTGCTGCCTGTCTGTGCTGTGATCGGCTACTGGTGGTCCTCGATGTTGGCCCTTATCGATCTCGATGAAGGTGTACTCGAGATTGAGTAGCCCTGCAGCTCCAAACCATGGAAAGAAGATTGATCACCGGAGGACTCACCTGTTTTAGTCGAGATCGAGGAGGCTTCATCGATGTCGAGGAAGACAGTGTCAGTCTGCATTAGGTGCTCGTCTGGGCGAGAGTCGTCTATTGGTATGGCGTCCTGGGCCTCCTCTAGCATGTCTTTGGGAAGCCTGGATAGGTGATCGGCGACTGAATTCTCTTTTCCCTTCTTGTCCCTTAGATCAACGTCAAATTCTTGATGTAAGAGCACCCATCGTAGCAACCTTGGTTTTTCATCCTTCTTTGTCATTAAATAACGAAGAGCAGCATGGTCAGTATGGACAATGACTTTAGAACCAACAAGATAGGAACGGAATTTTTCAAAAGCAAAAACCACAACTAAAAATTCCTTCTCTGTTGTGGTGTACTTAGCCTGAACCACATCCAGAGTCTTGCTTGCATAGTAGATGGCATGCAGTTTCTTGTCCTTCCGTTGTCCTAGAACTGCTCCCACAGCATAATCGCTGGCATCACACATGATCTCAAATGGTAGTGACCAATCCGGCGATTGAATGATTGGAGCTGAGATGAGAGCTTCTTTTAACCTGTTAAAGGCTTCAAGACATTCACTAGAGAATACAAACTTAACATCCTTCATAAGCAGGTTAGTCAATGGTTTGGCAATTTTAGAAAAATCTTGAATGAATCTTCTATAAAAACCAGCATGACCAAGAAAACTCCTTATCTCTTTAATGGAAGAAGGTGGAGGCAATTTCTCCACTAGCTCTATTTTTGCTCTGTCTACTTCAATTCCTTTGTTGGACACCTTGTGGCCTAGCACGATCCCCTCCTTTACCATAAAGTGGCATTTTTCCCAGTTAAGAACCAAATTTGTCTCTTCACAGCGCTTGAGTACCCTGCGTAGGTTAGAGAGACAAATATCGAAAGTAGTGCCATAAACTGAGAAATCATCCATGAATACCTCCACTATGTCCTCAATCATGTTGGAGAAGATGGCCATCATGCACCTTTGAAAAGTAGCAGGGGCATTGCAAAGGCCAAAGGGCATCCTCCTATATGTGAAAGTTCCATAGGGGCAAGTGAAGGTGGTCTTTTCCTGATCATCAGGATGAATGGAAACCTGCCAAAAGCCAGAATATCCATCCAGGTAACAAAAATAATCATGTTCAGCTAACCTTTCGAGTACCTGGTCAATGAAGGGGAGTGGAAAATGATCCTTCCTGGTGGCGGTGTTGAGCTTTCTGTAGTCTATGCACATCCGCCGGCTGGTAGTGATCCTTTTAGGAACAAGCTCTCCCTTCTCATTCTCCTCGACGGTCATTCCACCCTTCTTAGGAACAACATGAACAGGGCTAACCCACTTGCTGTCGGAGATTGGATAAATGATTCCTGCATCCAGCATGCGATGGATCTCCTTCTTGACAACCTCCTTCATGTTGGGGTTAAGCTTCCTTTGATGCTCAATTGTTGCCCTGTGATCATCTTCCAACAGAATTCTATGCATACAAGTAATGGGTGAAATACCTTTTATGTCCTCTAGGGAATAGCCTATGGCCTTCCTATGAGTGCGGAGGACATCTAATAGCCTGTCTACTTCCTGTGGGTTCAATGAAGCATTTATAATTACAGGAAAAGTAGAGTTAGGACCAAGAAATTCATACCTAAGGGTGTCAGGTAAGGGTTTCAGCACCGGAGAAGGGCCCTGTGGAATCAAGATAGGCTCAACTTCCTCCGTCTTCATAATCTCCCCTAGGTAATCCGTCTCAATCCTCATCGAAGAAGCATCCAAATCAACTACAGGAGTTGGCGTCGACCAGGCATACATCAATGACAACGCTGAATTGGACATAGGACTGTGCTGCTGCAAGAAGCTACTCGACATAGAGTTAGAAAGATCAAAATCGACCAAAAAATCAGAACTTACTTTGAATACAAGGCTGGTCGATCTCGAGTTGGGCTCCTCGATCTCGAGGAGGATCGTCGAGTCAGCTTCGTCGATTTCTGGTGTGCCTGCAGGGAACAAGGTAGTCGATATCGACTGTGACTGGTCGATATCGAGTAGTTTCAGAAGACTTACAGTTTCTGGAGGGCGGGTTCTTGTCGAGCTCGATGAAGGTTTGTCGAGATCGAGGAGGTCTGTAGGAGTCGACTGGATCTGCTCGGCTTCTGGTGAGTCGTTCAGCTCCGCCGATAATGCGTCGTCGAAGACCTCCTCCTCGCTTAATTCTGCTGCAGCCAGCTCCTCCTCTGTTAGTACAGATTCTGCCTTTCCTTCTTCTTGGATCAAGAGTTGTTCTGCAGGTTCATCATAGGAGATAAAATTAAATTTTGAATATATAGCTTTAATTTCCATTACCTCTTCTGTGTCTGGGTTGAAGAAGTATTCAATAATCTCATCTCCGATGGTGAATGTAAGGATTCCTCTTTTCACTCCAATGTTAGCATCAACAGTTGCCAGGAAAGGTCGCCCTAGGATGATGGGGCAAGTTGGATCCTCTGCCATTTCTACTACAAGAAAATCTGTAGGGACAAAGAATCTACCAACTTTAACAGGAACATTATCAACAATACCTGTAGGGATTACCACGGTGTTGTTGGCCATGTAGAGTTTGGCATCAATTGGTTCCAGGGCACCTATTTTCACCTTCGACCAGATGGATAGGGGCATGATGCTGACACTTGCTCCTAGGTCATACAGTGCTTTAAATCTATGACGACCAAGTCCAACAGTAATAGCAAACTTACCTGGGTCAGGTCACTTTTCAGGGAAATCCATCTTTTTGCACTCCTTAGCAATCTCAGTCATCGATCGCTTGTTGCTGAGAATCTCCTTGAGGAACTTGACGTAGGCAGGCATCTCGTGTAGTGCTTCTGTAAAAGGAATAGTAACATTCAGACTCTGAAGCAATTTCACAAAACGCTGAAACTTACCGTCTGTTGGATCTCTTTGGTTTTTGGAAGGGAATGAGAGTGTCTTTTTAGTTTTCTGAGTCAGAACAGCTTCCGGAGGTGGTGAGGGCTCATCGATCTTGGCATGCTCCTTCTCGATCTCGACAATAGGCTCGTCGATCTCGACAAGAGCCTCGTCGATCTCGAGTTGGGTAGTCGACTTCGGCTTGTCTGGCTGTGCAGCTGCGTCAGAGCCTCTTTTCTCCTCTTTGTCGAAGAGAGCTTTATCGATGTCGACTAGGCTTTTGTCGATGTCGATGACAGTTTTGCCCTTCCCTTCTCCGTCCTCTGGCTCGTGCAGTTTGTGACCGCTCCGCAACTTTATAGCAGCTACATGTCCGTGCTGCCCCTTGGGATTTGGTTCTGTATGTCCTGGGAGCTGCCCGGACGGTTGTGGAATCTGCGCCGCAAACTGACCCATCTGAGTTTCGATGTTCCTTTTCCAGATGTCTAGCTCCCCAAATTTTGCATTGATGTTCTGGAGCTGATTATTGATGGCGCTTGTAGACTGCTGCTGTTGTGCTTGATTTTTCCTCATCTCGTCAAGTATAAGCTGCAAATCATCTTTCCTTTGATCCCTTTCTGGATGACCTGGAGCTCTGTATGGTGGGGGGTTCCTAGGAGGGCCTTGGTTCCGTTGAGGTTGATAGAACCTTTGGTCCCCCATATAGCGATTGTGACCCCCTGCGTAAGCTGCCTCTTCATGAATCTCTGCCATCCTGACTTGTTTCGTATGCGGGCACTCAGTAGTAGTATGCCGTTGTGAACCACATTCGATGCAGGGTTGGTTGACAAAGAGATATTTGACTTGTTTGAGGAGCTTGCGATTCTAATCTCTGTAGTACTGCTCCTTGACATCAGGGTCTATCTCTTTAGATGGCTCATAGAGAGGCATGGATGGGGCTGGTCTGGCATAGGCGTTCTCATCATAGTTTGCAGAAGCCCCATACTTGTTGTCATATGCCGTGAGCTTTTCTAGCACGCCCCATGCGTCAATTGGTGGCATCGTCAGGTACTCATATCGAGTGTACTGATTGATCCTGTCCTTAGTGACTTGGTCAAGAGAGTTGAAGAAGATCTCCTGAATGACGTAGGGTGGCTGTCCATGAGTAGGGCAAGATCGCAGTAGTTCCTTGTACCTCTCCCATGCCTTTGCTAGCGGCTCCCCAGGCTTTTGTTTGAAAGCTGTGATCTTTTGGCGGAGGAATGCTGTCTTGGCAGGAGGGAAGAATTTGTTGAGAAATTCTTGCTCTACTTGTGCCCATGTTGTAAGGGATCTTGGTTCAGTCCTTCTAGCCACTTCAGTGCAGGTCCAGCGAGCGACCAGCGGAAAGCTTTCATCTTGACATATTCCAGAGTTGTACCTTCAGTAAGAGTACGGCACATGTCATGAAAATTGGTAATATGTTCTAGAGGACACTCATTAAATCTTCCATGAAAAGCATTGTTTTTAAGTTCTATAAGAAACTGAGTGCGAATTTCAAAAGAGTTTTCAGGATTTAGAATCGCCGATTCAGGCACGACGAGAGTTGGATGCATATAATCCTCTGCTGTAGTTGGATATTGGGCAAGCTCATTTGCCAGCTGCCTCGCTCGTTCAGCTTCTTGTTCCCTCCCTGCTCTCTCAGTGGCGAGAGCAGCATCTCTGGCGGCTAGATCCCTCGTGAGCCTCTCGATCAGCTGTTCCTATGTCTCTGCAGCTGCCATGGCTCTTTGTAGCTTAGCTCTGATGTGTACAAGGCGCTCTGGTTCGTCTAAGCCGTTAAACTCAGGTGGTTAACCAGAACGGCGCATACACCTGTAAAGTAACTCAAAGCAGACGTGAGATTTAACTACCTAAGGCGCGAATGATAGCCTCCCCGGCAACGGCGCCAATTTGTTGTAAGAAGGAATCGAGAATGCAAAACAGTAAGTAAACAAAGTAAAGCAAACCGATCAAATCCCAGCAAATAATGTTCAAGACCCCCTCCAATGTAGTAAGAGAAAGTCAGGTTCGAATCCTCGAGGAAGCTGGTCAGCGCATCCTAGGCAGCGGTGGAATCTCACGGACAGAAGTCGACAACAAGTGCTAGATCTCGACTAGGGTTAGTCGACAAGAGATCAGGCTAGTCGAACAGCGCAGAAGCTCTCGGCAGTGTCTACTCGATCTCGACAAGGGGCTACTCGAGATCGAGTACGGTCCTCGTCGACTTCGGGTTGGGCTCGTCGAGTTCCTGCACAATTGAGCTACGACGATCTGGGATCGGAGATTAGTAGTCGAGATCGACCAGAGGCTAGTCGAGATCGACGAGGGCGGAAAAGTAAAAACAAAGCAGTTTCGGTTTCTGTAACTTTATGAATTAAAAGAACTTCCAAGATTAGGGTTTGCGACAATGATTACCATGCAAGCGGAATATAAATTACAAAAGGCGGTGACTTTATCGATAAAGGAAAAGGCTTTCACCTAATCCGACAAGTAGGAATATGAATCTCGCGACAAATAATCCTAATTGCATCTATTTCTTTTCATAATTAGCATTTATAATCTTTCGAATAGAAATCCTAATTACTACCCAAGTTTCGCAACATGAGTTCTTTAATTTCTCAATCAAAGATGAAGCACATAGGGAATAGATTAAGATAACGACAAAATACCTCCTTTTACAATCGCTAACTCGCCGACATGGCTCTCGTTGGGCTCACCCCAACCCCAGAAGTAGGTGGACTACTCGCGCCTCATCGCAATTGTAGACATTGAATTGAAAGAAATAACTTGCATTAACTAAATTCAAAGCCTTTACAATCCCGACAATCAACTTTCGTAAACTGCCAAAACCTTAAAACCTTCGAACTCCTAAATCTCTATGTCTAATTGTCTCCCTCTGAAATTGAATGAATAAAACTCAGCCCCATGGGCTTTATTTATAGCTTTCTAATCCTTGCTAGTCAAGGATAGAATATCTATATCTATATCTAAAACTATATCTAAGACTTTAAAGATAAATAAAAGCTATAATGAAATTAAATCTATAAGGGAAATAATATCTAAATTGTCTCAAGTGGATAAAACTCTCTTCTTCATGATAGATGTCGATAATTCGGATAGACTAGGCTTATCCTCGGCTCCAAGGACTCTACTCCGAGTAGGACTGCGTCAATGCGTCACGCGGCCTTCTGGAGTCTTCGTCGATCTCGAGTACGGCGTACTCGATCTCGAGTAGGCAAGTCGTCGACGGGTGTGGCTCGGTTTCTCGGGTGACTGGTGCTCGACAAGGCTCGGACATGACTCTGGCCTTAGTCGATCTCGAGGACGGCTCCTCGATCTCGACGAGTAAGGTGTTCTCGACTTGGTCTTCCGGGGTTGCCGAGTCAGATGTAGGTTCTCAGCCTTGTCGACCTCGAAGACGCTTCTCGATCTCGACGAGTGATGGATCATCGACTTGGCCAGCTTGGTGTGTCGGGTAGCCGTTGTCGACATGCTCGGACACAGGCCCCTGGGCTTCGTCGATCTCGACAAGGGTCTTTTCGACCTCGAGTAGATCTTGGCCTGGTGTTTGTCGAGCAGTATCTCCTCGACATGGCTCGGGGAATGTGGGCTGGCTCTTGTCGATCTCGATGAAACCTTAGTCGAGATCGAGTGGACTTGCTGCTTCCGTCTTTGCTTCTTGGTTTTCTCCCGAAATGTTTCCATATTCTGCAATATTAAACAAAAACTTATGTAGATCTCCATTTCTAACAAATAAGCATATACTACATAAATTCGACATATTCCCAACCAGAAATATGCAAAATGTAAAGAATATGGAGCTAAAATATGCATAAAAACATGGCTACTTTGGAGACATCAGAGAGGGGTGCAAACAGAGAGGTGCCGCGGAGGGCTGCTGGGCACGGACGGCGGCGCTGATGGAGATGGGGGCGCCGGTCCTGGTGGGTGCTGGTGGCAGGGGTGCTCCGGTGCGGCTGGGTGTGGGTGGTGGCGAGCGCTGGCGTAGATGGGGCGAGGCAAGGGGGACAGCAAGATTGAAAGGTTGAAGAAGAGAACGCATGCGTTCTTCTTTTCTCTCTCTTTTTATTTTTTTAATTTTTTAATTTTTTTTTAATTTTTATAAACAAGCCCCCACGACTCGTGAGACTTCCCCGTGACTCGTGGGAGTCATCAGTAGGCTCAGCTGAGACCCAGGCTTGGGTCCGCGACTCGTGGGACTTCTCAACAAAATTGAGCTAAGGCCTAAACTCAATACTAAGACTCATGGGACCTGTTTTAGACAAACAAAACAAAATAAAGAAAAAAAAATACCTACTACTTACCTCGGGTTGCCTCCCGAGAAGTGCTGGTTTAAGGTCTGAAGCCGACCTTCCATCACCTTCAAGTGCTTGGATCAAGACGGCCGACGGAAATGACCATCTCGATCGGATGTGCGGCGAAATACTTCTTCAACCTTTGACCATTTACTTTGAACTCACCGGTCCATTCACTCCAAACATTAACAACACCATGTGGATAAACCTTCTTTATCGTAAAAGGGCCACTCCACCTCGACTTTAACTTGCCCGGAAACAATCTCAATCTCGAGTTGAAGAGTAAGATGAGGTTGCCTTCTTGAAGCTCCTTAGGTAAGATGTGCTTGTCATGCCACTTTTTAGTTCTCTCCTTGTAAATCTTGGCATTCTCCTAAGCCTCCAAACGCAGCTCCTCAAGCTCTTGCAACTGTAATTGTCACTTTTCTCTCGCTAGCTTCATATCCAAATTTAGTGTCTTAATCGCCCAATAGGCTTTGTGCTCTAACTCAACTGGGAGATGGCAAGATTTTCCGTACAACAGCTTGTATGGAGTAGTACCAATAAGAGTCTTAAAAGCGGTTCTGTAAGCCCATAAGGCATCATCTAACTTTGTTGCCCAATCCTTTCGGGAGCGAGACACAGTTTTCTCCAAGATGCTCTTTATCTCCCGGTTAGAGACCTCTACTTGCCCACTCGTTTGAGGATGGTATGGGGTTGCAATCCGGTGATGAACTCCATACTTCTTCAGCAAAGCCTCAAAATTCCTCTCAATGAAATGAGAACCTCCATCACTAATCAGAAATCGAGGAACCCCAAACCTCGAGAAGATCACATTCTTGATAAACTTTGTGACTACCTTAGCATCATTGGTGGGGGTTGCCACAACTTCAACCCATTTCGACACATAATCCACCGCCAGAAGTATATACTTGTATGGCCCAGAAGATGGAAAAGGCCCCATGAAATCGATTCCCCACACATCAAACAACTCAACCTCTAAAATGCTATTCATCGGCATATCATTTCTCCTCGAGATATTCCATGTCCTTTGACACTCATCACAAGAAACACCAAATTCTCTAACATCTTTGAACATAGTAGGCCAATAGAAACCAGATTGAAATACCTTGGCCACCGTTTTGGAGGTACTAGCATGACCCAACTGGTAGAGAATGACAATGTTTGATGACGCTAAGGACTTCTTCCCTTGGGATGCATCTCCTGAAAAGCCCATCGGAGAACCTTTTAAAGAGGTATGGCTCGCTCCAATAATAATTCACAACGTCCTTCAAGAATTTCTTCCTTTGCTGAATCACCAGGCAACTCATTATATACAATGTAATTCACAAAATCAGCATACCATGGTACCTCAGCACTTGTGCTCAATATCTTAGCGGGGAAATCAAGTAGATGCTTATCCGGAAAAGATTCATCGATGGGAGGTTCAGATGAAGTGTACTCTAGTTGCTCCGGCGGTAACCTAGAAAAGTGATCAGCAACCAGGTTCTCCAAGGCTTTCTTGTCCTTAATCTCCAAATTGAACTCTTGGAGAAGAAGGATCCACCTAAACAGACACGGCTTTGCATCTTTCTTTTGAAGCAAGTATCGGATCGCAGCATGATCCGTATACACAATCACTTTAGCACCCACCAGATAAGACCGAAACTTCTCAAAAGCAAAGACTATAGCAAGCAATTCCTTCTCTGTTGTGGCATAATTTTTCTGAGCTTCATCCAAAGTCCTACTAGCATAGTAGATGGCACGGAGCTTGTTATCCTTCTTTTGACCCAACACGGCCCCAACTGCGTAGTCGCTGGCATCACACATTATCTCGAATGAGAGATCCCAATCAGGAGACTGCATAATAGGAGCTGAGATCAATGCCTCCTTCAACCTGGAAAAGGACTCATGACACTCTGGAGAAAAATCAAAAGCAACATCTTTCATTAACAAGTTAGAAAGAGGCTTAGCAATTTTAGAGAAATCCTTAATGAACCTCCCGTAGAAGCCAGCATGGCATAGAAAACTCCTAACGCCCTTAACCGAGGTAGAGGGTGGTAATTTCTCAATCAAATCTATCTTAGCTCGATCCACCTCAATACCACGGTTAGAGACTAAATGACCAAGGACAATACCTTCCCTTACCATAAAATGACATTTCTCCTAGTTCAAGACAAGGTTCACTTCTTCACAAAGCTGCAAGACTCGAGACAAGTTAGACAAGCAAGCATTAAAAGAGGAACCATACACAGAAAAGTCATCCATGAACACTTCCATAATGTCCTCAATGAAATCAGAAAATATGGCCATCATGCAACGCTGAAAAGTAGCAGGGGCATTACACAAACCGAAAGGCATTCTCCTATATGCAAAGGTGCCGTAAGGGCAAGTGAAAGTAGTCTTTTTCTGATCATCTGGATGGATAGGAATCTGAAAGAATCCGCTATATCCATCCAAATAACAGTAATAAGAATGCTTAGCTAACCTCTCAAGCATCTGATCTATGAAGGGAAGGGGGAAATGATCTTTTCGGGTGAAGGCATTCAACTTCCTATAATCGATACACATTCTCCAACCTGTAACAGTCCTAGTAGGGATCAATTCATTCCTATCATTCTTGACAACAGTCATCCCTCCTTTCTTAGGAATCACATGAACGGGACTAACCCATTTGCTATCAGAAATAGGAAAAATAATACCAGCATCTAACAGTTTATGCACTTCTTTTTTCACAACTTCTTTCATGTTAGGGTTAAGCCTTCTTTGATGCTCTCGGGTGGGTTTATGATCATCCTCCATCAAAATCCTACTCATCTAGCTTCCTCTTGTTAGAGAGGATCTCCTTCAAAAACATCACATAAGAGGGCATCTGAGATAATGCATCGGTGAAGGGGATGTTGATGTAGAGCTTCTTCAACACCTCCAAGAACTTCCCATATTGCTTTTCGATATGAGCTTGAGCCTTCCTTTGTGGAAATGGAAGTGGTGGCTTGTAAGAAGAAGGTGGGACATATGGTGGCTCTGTCACCGATTCAGCAACTTTCTCTCATTCCTTAGCATTCTCTTGAGCTCCAGTTGGCTCGGAGGACCTCGGATCTTGTAATTGCTTACCACTCCTTAAGGACACAGCAGAAATATTTCCCTTGGGGTTATCTTCCGTTTTCCCTGAAAACTGACCAGTAGGCTTAGCGGTGTTGTTGGCCTGCTGAGCTACTTGAGTCTCAAGCATTTTCTGTCCCCTAGTGAGATTCTCCACTTCTCCATCTATACCCTTAACGGTTCCCATAAGCTGTTCCATCATTATCTCCATCTTGTCCTTCTGTGGTGGGGCTTTTGGTGGGAAACCAGGAGGCGGCCCTTCTGCAGCTTGCTGTTCAGCTCTTCTCTTGTGGAATGTGCGTTCAGGTTCAGGATCAATAGGCAATAGATTGCTAGAACCTTGCATTTTTCGCATTCAAATCACAACCTGAGGCCAAAACAAAAACAAATCAAAGCAACAAAAAGAACTTAGAGAACTAGTCGTCAAAAAGGACAATCGATACTAGCATTGGTCCCCGGCAACGGCGCCAAAAACTTGATAGGCTAAAACCTACACCCACAAGTGTATGGGGTTCAGTTGTAGTATATTGAGTGTCGTATCACAAGGACCAATGGAGTATCGATTGTAATTTCGAGCTAGTTCGACCAAGTTCGGAATAAACAAGCAGATTTGAGAGTATTTGTGTGTAAAGTAACCAAGAAAATCAATTAAGTATCATGAAATATATATGGGGAAAACGTTCAAGGATTAATGATATACCAACAATGCATCGTCAATAGACATAAAATATTTTCTTGCTCGAGTGATTTCAAAATCAAATTGTGGAGGTAGGTTATCTAAGGTAATCGCGCATCACCTTTCGGGTTTAGCGCGAACGTGTCTAAATCGGTTAGCAATTCTCCTTTCGGGCTCAAGCAACTGATTTAGGCCCTTTAAGTTCGTAGAATTTTAGGCAATAGTCATACTAACTTTGCCTTTCGGCTCCGAATAATATCAAAATTGCCCAAAACATCTATGATAACCTAGGAATCCTCAAGAAGTTTAGTTTCACTTTCGATCAATAAACTTCGGGTTTAATCATGTAGTTCTGATGGATCCTAATCACCTTTCGGTCTCAACTCACCATCTAAATTCCAATTTAGATGTTTTAGTCTTTCAATTTCAAACCCTAAATCGAATCTAATCGACTTACATCAATTAGAATAAGCACAACATGATTAAACCACAACCTAATTCAGGAATCATTCGAGAGATACTAAGAACAAGCCTATTTCCGCATTGTCGGGACAATCCCAACCCTAGAACAAAAAGTCTAGCCACTCATGGAAAAGTACATGCTTGATTCAATCAAATTCGGCAAGACAAACATAGAACAATAGAGATGAAAATGGAATTTACCGGAATTTGATAGATTGAACAAGTTTTCTTCTCCAAAAATCCTAGTCTCCAAAGTTCACCAAAAGCTCAACCACAATCCCCCAACTTCGGCCTGAGCTCTTCAGAAAAAACCAAAACGTAACTCCCCCCAGAAAAATGGAAATTACAAAGATTTTAATTCATCCAAACAAACAACGGAAATGTGAAAGGTTGGGCTGATCTGGCACTGTCACGACTCGTGAAGAGTCTGTCACGGGTCGTGGTAGCCTGCAGACGGCCTCAAAGAGATGAGTTCACCTGTCACGACTCGTGAAGGCCTCCCACGAGTCGTGACAGCTTGCTGAAGCTGAAAATTGCACAAACGCCTAAGTCCCGCGAGTTGTGCTACACCACCTCGAGCTCCTATGAGTGTTTCGCTTGATATACTTGCTTTATGAGCCATCTCTTTTGCTTTTCTTTCAATCCCTTTCCATTAGATGCATGCAATTTAGCCCAAATCACCGACCCAAACCTACAAAACATAAACAAAGCTTGTGTAGATCTCTGAATCGTAAATAATACAGAAACCACACAAAAAGACAATAAAAATACTCTAAAATGATGCATGAAACTAACCTAAATGCACATAAACAATATATAAAACTAGGTGCTATCAATCTCCTGGGAGCTAAGGTAATCATCTATACTGATCATGCTGCTCTGAGGTACCTTTTGAAGAAGAAAGAAGCAAAGCCAAGACTCATTCAATGGCTTTTACTCTTGAGTGAGTTTGATACTGAAATCAAGGATAAATAGTGCGCTAAGAATTGTGTGGCTGACCATCTCAGTCGATTGATACATCCGGATAATGTAGGAGAGAACTCTAGGACATCTGGATACTTTCCTGATGAGACTTTACATGCCATTTATCCCACCACTCTACAGATTCAAGATTAAGATACACCCCAATCCTTGAATGCAGTAAACATCCCTAGGCCATGGTTTGTAAATATGGTTAATTTTTTGGTTACATGTAAGTTTCCTCTGAAGTTCACTAGAGCCTAGAACGACAGAATCTGCATTGATGGCAAGTTCTATGTTTGGGATAATCCGTTCTTATGGAAGCACAGTACTGACCAGGTAATTCAACGATGTCTTCCAGATAATGAGGTAATGTCTGTCCTTAGTTTTTGTCATGTTTATGCTTGTGGAGGTCACTTTGGACCTAAAAAGATTGCTAGGAAAGTAATTGATTCGGGATTTTATCGGCCAACTATTTTTCATGATGCTAATGCATTTTGTATGTCTTGTGATAGATGTTAAAGAATAAGGAACATGCAAGAATGATGTTTTGTGAAATTTTTTATGTTTGGGGCATTGATTTCATGCGTTAATTTCCTATCTCTTTTGGGAACTATTATATTTTGTTGGCGGTGGACTATGTCTCCAACTGGGTGGAGGAAAAAGCCACCAGGACTGATGATTCTAAGACTGTTTTAGGTTTTCTTAAAGATTTGTTTGCTAGATTTGGTATTCCTCGAGCTCTGATAAGCGACAGGGGTACTCATGTTTGCAACAAAATGGTCGCTGCAGTTATAAAGAAGAATCGTGTTACTCATCGCATATGCACCACCTATCACCCCCAAACTAATGGGCAAGCTGAAGTATCTAATAGAGAGATCAAAATGATTCTAGAGAAAACAGTGAACCCAAATCGCAAGGATTGGAGTCTGCGTTAGGATGATGCTCTTTGGGCATATCGCACGGCATATAAGACACATATTGATATATCACCATATTGATTGGTTTTTGGAAAGGCGTGTCATCTTCCGGTGGAGCTCCAACACAAGGCTTATTGGGAGATGAAGGAATGTAATATGAGAATTGATGAAGTTGGTGAATTTCGTAAGCTCCAAGTGCAAGGATTGGATGAAATTAGATGAGATGCTTATTATAATGCCATCAACTGTACAAGAAAAAGACTAATGCATGACATGATAGGAATATATTGAGGAAGGACTTCAAAGTTGGTGAAAAAGTCCTCCTTTACCAATCACACCTCACTCTCTTTCCGGGAAAGATTCGCTCAAGATGGAACGGTCCGTACACCATAGTGCATATCTACCCACATGAAGCGGTGGAAATTAAGGATGAAAAGAGCGCTCAAGTTTCAAAGTAAATGGTCATAGACTCAAGCACTACTTTGATGGCTTTTCGGATGAGATTGTGGAAGACATGGCTCTACATGAGCCTACTACAACTTGAGCAACAAGGACGTCGAGCCTAGGATGGAAAACAAGGGCGCTTTTTGGGAGGAAATCCAAGGAATGTTTTCTATTTTAATGCTTTTCGATTTCTAGTTAATTGTTTAATATTTCAATTTCAATAAATGTTCGAGTTCATTTCGATGGATATGATGTTATGAAAGTGTTTGGGAGGTTGTTGAACTAACTTGCAAGATAGGATAGAAGAAATTACGGAAAAGAGACAAACAGCTGCTCGAACAACAACTTCGCCACCGTGAAATCCCCATTTCACGACCATGAAAGAGGAAAATTCTTTACATAAACTCATACCGAGCTTGTACCGACCTGGGGGGAAATTGAAGATTTTAAGAACTTTTTGTCGCAGCGACTCTACTCTTCGCGACTGCGGAAGCATCCTACTCGCCCTAGCGGCAAAACCCCCCCTCTCACCGCCGTGAGACCATCTCTAGGCTCCGCGATTTTGTCCGTTTTTGAAAAAATAACGAGCTTGTGGGCCCACCTAATTGGCTAGGGCCCCACACCCAAATGGGTTTATCTCTTTGCTTCCAGACACATATGTGACACCTGATTGGCCAGATCTGTTCTTCTTCGCCTGCAAATCTATTTCCATTTCCACGAACGTCAAGAAGGATTCTGCTACTATTGGTTTTGGTAGTTTGATTACTTTGCTTACTATTGAGCTGAGGATTGGTTTTGAGGCTTCTGTTGCTCTTAGAGGTGGCCACCGCATTGACATCACTCTCCTTAAGCATGGGAGGGTTATGACTGTCGTTGGAGATGGATATCAATGGATCTCTAGGAGAGATAGAGCTCACATGATATATCTTCCTTGCTAGGAGATGCTGACTGGTCCCACCACTGCTCATCTGCTTCTTCCTAGCGAGATGCTAGAAGCTCGGATTTCATAGATTCAACAGCAGAAGGAGTAGGAGGACTAGATGGAGTATGTGCATGTTCCACCCGAGGAGGTTGCCTATCTGGGCGAAGGTGACTACTACGTAGGCTCCAATTCCTCTTTTGGCGGCTACAACAATGAGTTCCTTTCGCGAATTTACTTTGAAGGATTCTTCCGCCCGATCCAGGACCAACAGACGATGATCTTCAACAACTAGTACGAAATGGCTCGTCATTATATGCATCTGGAGGGTTCAGTTTATCAGAGGTTTACACAAGTCGATCAGAAGTTTGCGTCTTCTAACAGCCAACTGGCTGCTATTCGGGATTCGCAAGCTAAGATCACGGTTGCTCAAGAAGCCCAGAGGAAGAGTTTTGAAGGCTTCTGCTCCGAGTTCAGTGCGATGCAGTTCCCATGCTATCCGCCATAACTACCACATCATTGAACATGTCAGAGGTTTACACAAGTCGATCAGAAGTTTGCGTCTTCTGACAGCCAACTGGCTGCTATTCGGGATTCGCAAGCTAAGATCACGGTTGCTCAAGAAGCCCAGAGGAAGAGTTTTGAAGGCTTCTGCTCCGAGTTCAGTGCGATGCAGTTCCCATGCTATCCGCCATAACTACCACATCATTGAACATGTCAGTTTCTTTTTCCTCTCACCTCGAGTTTATTTGTTTATTTTTGTTGTCTTTTATGTTTCACTGAGGACAATGAAAACTTTAAGTGTGGCGGAGCGAATTTAGTGTACACATTGCATTTAATTAGGTCATATTTCGATTTCAGCATGCATTTCATGTTTAAATTTCATTTTATGTATTTACTTTTATTTATGCATCAGAAAATCAAAGAACATAATTCAAAAATCACCAAAAAGATCATGCATTGCATATATGTTGTTATCTAAACACCCACCTTAGTTAGTGAAACTCTATTTTTTTTCATGGCATGAACTTGGAAATCCTACGATTTGTTTGAAGTGTGTTTGGGAGTAAATTTTCGTGCTTTATTAAAAGTTATCATGTATGTTCATGAAGTCATTTTCGTGAAAGCTTTCATGGATATTTTTTCTATCTAACACGATTACTAATTGGTTTTTAATAATTACGAACAAGCGAGGCATATGCAGAGGATGCTACATGCCAAATACATATATCCAAAAAACTCGTAAACTGAAGCTATACATCCAGTACAATAATCAATTGATTTTGTAAGATACAATGGCGATTCATCCGGTGCCTGCTAGATCTTAGAGCCCATAGCTTTGCCGGTCACTCTGCTCGAAGTGAGACAAATGACTCAAGCTTCCTTGAGCTCTCAGAGACGAATTGTTTAGCTGCAAAATTAACCAATTCAAGCATTACGTGAAATTTCAAATACACATAAGGAAAAAAAAAGAAGAAGTCTAATTTATGCTATTTGCCTTTCCAGCACAACTAAATGAGCCTAAAATTTGTATGATGGGCTCGAATTTGGATCCATGGGCTGAAAACGGCCCAACATAGCAAGTTGATGGATTGTACGTGAAGTCTAAATCTTCTAATAAAATAATATCATATTGGAACGGGGTAACTAAAAGATTTGTCCCTACCTAAAAAAAATCGGCAATTAAAATAAAGGATAGAAGATCAATTATGTGATATCTTAAAAGGGAAAAAATATCTTAAAAGGAAATAAGATATATCCGGAGCTTCCTCCTCCTCCTATAAAAGAAGGCCTAGGCTAAACTTGCGAAGGCTTCAGACGACAGAAAAAAAAAGTTGCAGATAAAAAGAAAACAAACACACCAAGCATACAACACGTCTGCAAAAAGCAAGGAAGAAAGAGGAAGAGAAAACCACCAAGGTAGCTCTCTCTACATTGGTTCCTACGATTCTCGAGGCCCCACGCTTACAAAGTTGCGGCTTTCGCTTGTGGCCTGGGCTTCGGGGTCATGGAATTGGCCTAAACAAGATCGAAGTACCGCTGAAATCAACTCTAGAAACCCCGTCCTTGCAAAGTTGCGGCTTTCGCTTGTGGCTTGGGTTTCGGAGTCGTTAAATGGCCTCAAGCAGGGCTGAAGTGCTATCAAATTTGATCCTCGAAACCCCGCCCTTGCAAAGTCGCGGATTTCGCTTGTGGCTTGGGTTTCGGGATCGTCAAATAGCTCTAAAAGAGGGCGAAACGTTGCTGGATTTTTTCTAAACTAAACGACTAATTTAGACTGACAAATTGCAAGACATTCAAGCAAACCCAAGTGAAACAACTTCACAGCAGTCGACACTTTTCTATGGTAGAGAAATAGAAAGCAAATTTTCTGGATAAACTCAGCCAGCAAAACACTAAATTAAAGAAAGTACTGGCAAAATAAGGCCAATCAAACAAGCAAAAGATAAGTTTGCACTCAAATCACAAGTGGCTTCAAACAAGGCTAAAGGAAATGAATTCACTGCAACCAGATGATGAAGTTGGAATAAAAAAGAAGCTGAACATATGTTCTGTTCAATTTCGCATAAATCAAATCCTAAAGTCACTCTGCCTAAATTCATTTAGAAAATCATGCTAATCAAACGTTGTTCACCAAATTCCGATTAAAGGAACAAAGGTAAAACTGCATAACCCCAAACTACACGATTCAAGTCAAAAAGCAGACAGGGCATAAAAAAGGGAAAGAGAAAGAACAGAACGGTGCTGATGTCACTAAAATAGTTAGGTTTTTATGCACATTTTAGCTCCATGTTCTGTATACTTTGCATATTTCGGGCTGGGAATATGTTGAATTTATGTAGTATATGCCTATTTGCAAGAAATGGAGATCTACATAAGTTTTGGTTTAAAATTGCAGAATTTGGAGCCATTCCGGGACAAAACCAAGAAGTAAAGACGGAAGCTGAAAGCTACTCGATATCGACGAGTTATACTCGATATCGACAAAAATGAGGCACCAGAGCACGGATCGAGGAGGAGCTGATCGAGGAACTGAAGACTCAAGCTACCCGACTCCAGGACACTACTCGATATCGAGTAAAGATACTCGATATCGATAACGCTGAAAGTCATACCCGGAGTCGAGGAGGAAGCACTTGATCGAGGAGCCGAGGAGAGCTACTCGACCTGACCAGACAACCGGATACTGAGCAACACTCTCCTCGATATCGACAAACCTAGAGCTCATGTCCAAGCAACATCGAGAAGAAGCTGCTCGATAAAGACCGGCCAGCAAAGTCGATGAAACCACTCTCCTCGATATCGAGTTACTTACTCGATATCGACAACACCAGAAGCGCGCACCCGATCCATGTCGAGGACCAGCTGCTCGAGCATGCCGCTGAAGCCAAGTCGACACACCACTTTCCTCGATATCGAGGAGTTTACTCGATATCGAGTACTACTTTTCTGGGCCGCGACGCCGCTGTGCCTGTCCGAGCATGACTTGGGCTGTTGGGTTGCGAGATGTTCGAGTCTATCAAGTTCTATCTGAATTTTATCAAGACTATCAAGGATTTATCCATGGAGGAAAGATTTTCTATCTATGCCAAGAAGATAAAGAGATTTTAGATATTCCCTTTTAGCATTAATGTTTTATCCGTTATTTAAGTTTTATCATTAGATATAGATATAGATTGCTTTCCTTGATTAGCAAGGATTAAGCCCTATAAATAAAGCCTTAGGGGCTGAGTTTTTATTCATTCAATTTCAGAGAGACAATTACACATAGAGTTTTAGGAGTTGAAAGGTTTTAGTGTTTTGGCATTCTGCGAAAGTTGAGTGCCGGGATTGTACAGACATTGAATATAGTTTATTGCAAG
The DNA here is from genome assembly GCA_963922045.1 of Persicaria maculosa. NCBI lineage: Eukaryota > Viridiplantae > Streptophyta > Magnoliopsida > Caryophyllales > Polygonaceae > Persicaria > Persicaria maculosa. Next base: position 77,167,410 of record OY998252.1, on the reverse strand, counting down.
TTATTTCTTTCAAATCAATGTCTGCGATTGCGATGAGGCGCGTGTAGTCCACCTACTTCTGGGGTTGGGGTGAGCCCAACGAGAGCCATGTTGGTGGATTAGCGATTGTAAAAGGAGTTATTTTATCGTTATCTTAATCTATGACCTATGTGCTTCATCTTTGATTGAAAAATTGAAGAACTCATGTTGTGAAACTTGGGTAGTAATTAGGATTTCTATTCGAAAGATTATAAATGCTAATTATGAAAAGGAATAGATGCAATTAGGATTATTTGTCGCGAGATTTATATTGCTACTTGTCGGATTAGGTGAAAGCCTTCTCCTTTATCGATAAAGTCACCACCTTTTATAATTTATGTTCCACTTTCATGGTAATCGTTGTCGCAAACCCTAATCTTGGAAGTTCTCTTTCATTCACAAAGTTACGATTCGAAACTGCTTGTTTTTACTTTCTGTTACTCCTCGATATCGACTATGTTTAGTCGATATCGACTACTGGTCCTTGATCCCAGATCGCCGTAGCTTCTCCTGTGCAGGTACTCGACAAATCCTTCCTCGACATCGACATCTTTACTCGATATCGACAACCTTCCTGCGACTGCTGCTGCGTGAATTGCCTTGTCCGATCTTCTGTCGACTAACCCTAGTCGAGATCGAGCACTGTAGGTCGACTTCTATCCGTGAGATCCCACCGCTGCCTAGGATCCGCTGACCAGCTTTCTCGTGGATTCGAACCTGACTTTCTCTTAATACATCGGAGGGAGTCTTGAACATTATTTGGTGGGATTCGATCGGTTTGCTTTACTTTAATTACTTACTGTTTGCATTCTCGATTCTCTCTTACAACAGGTGCTAGGCAATGCAAACACAAACCAGGTACACACACAGATGAGAAAATTTAGCAAAAAGGGAGGAAATCATGCCTCTTTTGTAAAAAATTGGCAAATACATGAATGAAGGAGAGAGGAGTTCCAATTTCCATGTGCTAGCTTGATCAAGTTGAAAGATTGATTAGCAAAATAAACAAAACAGAAAGCATACCTAATTAACGATTCTCTGTTAGTCGGCATTCTCTCGGCTTCTTCGTTCTTAGCCTCCCCGGACCTTGAACTGGCCTTCTTCCGTGATCCCTAAACAAAGAAATCCCCAAATTGAAATCAACAAAATCAGCCTATGCCTAATAAACAGCTCGACCCAACGAAAACAAAGAAGGGGGGGGGGGGGGGGGGGGGGGGGGGGGGGGAGAACCGACGTACCGGATTGGCAAGACCAAGTTGCAGTGCCGCTTCGGAGGACTCGAATGGGTCCTTGTCGTGCCGATATCTCTTCCAGTAGGCTTGAACGGGATTCATCCCTCTTCTCGACCCCTATTCCTCTTATTCCCTTTATCGATCGATCCTAATTTGAAAAGCCCTAAACCCCACAAATTAAACCCTAAAATTTCAATGTGAAAACGAAATTAGTTGAGTGAAAAAATGGGTACTCAATTGAAGGGGATTCATATATGAGAATCTGAAATTTAGGCTAGGAATTACCTAAAAATCAGATTGAGCAAGAAATTTGGGGAGAAATTCGTACGAAAAAAGAAGTACCAATTTGTTTTAGGAGGAAATCAAGTTCAAAATATAATGAAATATAAATCAAACCAGATTATGCCCACGCAAATGATTACAAGACCTCCTCCCTATGCAGTAGTGGGAAGTCAGGATCGATCCACGAGGAAGCGTGTCAGCGGATCCTAGGTAGCTGTAAATCTCACAGAAAAGAAAACAGAAAGACAGAAACAAAGAAACAAAGACAGAAATAACAAACGAAAGCAGAAACAAAAGCAAAGACAGAAGCTTGTCGATCTCGACTAAGATCTACTCGAGATCGACTAAAGACAGCGACGACAGAAAACTCAGAAGTAAACACAGAAACTCGATCCAGACAACACGTACTCGATCTCGACTAAGATCTACTCGAGATCGACAACAGTACCCGAGATCGAGTAAAAAGAAAGAAACTTAAAGATGCAAACTTTGAACACAGAACGCAGATTTTGGACGAAATAAATCAATATATAAAAAGACTTCCAAAGCCAGGGTATCAACACCACAACGATAACCATGCAAAATAACACATCAAGCCATAAAAGATCATGCTTTCCATCAAATAACTTTCGTTATTAACAAGTAGGCATATAGAGGCTTTCGCATAAACCCTAATTGTTACTAACCCTTTTCACATAATTAACCCAAGTTGCATTAAGATCACTTTCGTTTCAATAACACAAACAAGGATCACCTTCAACTCTCGCAAGAGAATCATGCTGATAGGGATAGAAGACGAATTGCATCAAAAGATTGTACGTTTACCGCATCACCTCACATGGCCACCGTCGGGCTCACCCCAGCCCCAGAAGTAGGTGGACTACTCGCTCGTCATCGCAATCGCAGACATGGATGTATGAAAAAAAACTTGCATTAAACTAAATTCAAAGCCTTTACAATCCCGGCACTCCAACTTTCTTTGAACGCCAAAACCCTAAAACCTTTGAACTCCTAAACCGTCTCTGTGCAACTACTTCTCTAACTTGTGAATTGGATCCTAAAATCAGCCCCATGGGCTTTATTTATAGCCTTCTAATCCTTGCTATTAAAGGATATAAATCTCTATCTATATATAAATCTATATCTAAAAGCTTTAAAGATAAATAAGGAATTAAATCTATAAGGGGAAATTATATCTAAAGTAGGTAAATCTTCCATGTGTTGATAGCTCTTCTCTCCATAGATAAATGTTGATAGATCTCGGCCAAACTCGAATTCCTTCGGCTCCAAGGACTCCCAAACCGCGTAGGACAGCAAACCGCGTAACGCGGCTTCGAACACGGTTTCCTCGATCTCGACCAACTCTACTCGAGATCGAGTAAGAGTTACGTCGACTTCGGCTCGGCTTGGCGTCTCGGGTAGCTGGTGCTCGATCAAGCTCGGACAGGCGTTGTTGGGGTCCTCGAGATCGAGTAGGATACTCAATATCGAGGAACGTTGGCGTCGAGTATGGCTAGCTCGGTGATGTCGGGCAACCTCTCCTCGACAGGCTCGGGCATGTGGTTTCTGGAGTTGTCGAGATCGAGTAGCCTCTTCGAGATCGTGTAGCTTGGGTGCTCGGTGTCTCCAGTCCTCGGCTTCTCGACTTGGCACAACTCCTCGACTCCGGACATGGCATCAGGGTTTGTCAATCTCGACTAGTATACTCGAGATCGAGTAAGGCTCCGGAGTCGGATTGCTTCGTCTTCAGTTTCCTCGATCATGCTCTGCTCGACCAGGTGTGCTCGGATATTCTTTTGTCGAGATCGAGTAGATTAACTCGAGATCGAGTAAAGTTAGGCTCCGGCTTGATTCGTCCTGATTCCGCTGCTTCTTGACCTTAGACTTCTGTAGTTGATTTCCGAGCATTTCCAACCTTTTTTAGAACTGCTGTAATTTGCCTCGAATTCTGCGAAATTAAACAGAAACTGGTGTAGATTCCATAATTTGACAAATAAACATAAACTACATAGATTATGTACTATCTTAGCCCAAATGCATGAAATGTATGCAGAAAACGATATAAAAGTTACTGTAATATATGGCAGATTCAGCTCACAACAAACACCCCATACTTAAGCTTGCTTGTCCTCAAGCAATACTTTTATTTGTCATTCAGAGGAAGAAATCAAAACTCTCAACATATTGGATTCATTGCCATATGTCCCTGCAATCAATTACCATCCTCGAAAAGGTACTAGTGCCACAAATCCATGCATGTGCAATTTAAAGAGCAACATCCACTCACAAAAGGAGGGTTATGCAAAACAATTCATGTGACAAAGCATTACTAATCAAGAGGACTTTAATTTAAGCTCAATAAGGAGTAGATTTGGTAAAAGGCTTAAGGTGGGCAAAATTTGGCAATGTGGTGCTAATGATCCGGGGAAATGGAGTATTTCCAAACTTTTTCAACCACATTCATTTTCATAAGATTCATCACCTTCCATAATGCTTTTATCAACAATAATGCTTTTACCTCTCTGACCTCAGCACTGCCTTCTCGTGAGTCGCAAACATGGGTGTCATGAATGGCCCTAGATACTTAGTGCTTTGGACTCCTCACCTGTGTGTCCCATCTCACTGAACTATTATCTCAGTAAGCAGGGTCGATCTACCTTTATCTCCAAAGGTGATCGGATTTTCTTTCACTCATTAAATTTTCCATATATTTCAAACATTTTCCCGCCAAACTCCAATAATGATAAACACAACACAACAACCATATAATAATCTCCATAATGTAACATCATTCTCAACATAATCCCCGGATAAGGTAAAGAATGGCAATATTTAGATTTATGTGGAGCAATATATGAAATAAGGCATATTATGGCTTTTGTGTAATGAATAAGCATAGGTGTGGCTAGGGTATAACTATATGAGCATTATATGGAAATATAAAGTCCTCCATCCTCTTATCATGCAACATGTCAAAAGCAACTTCAAATTTTACCTCCTTTCATGGTTTTCATAAAAATAATGCGCTTCATTGTGACTTCCCTTTACTAGGCAATTTCATGATATATCTCTAATGAATCCAATTTTGCATCGTCGAGTGCAATTAAAGCTTCCATGACATTAATAAAAAATTTCAATGGGGGTCACTTTTCAAACTTTGGAAAACATGCATGTAAGCACATAAATCAATAATGAATTCCAAAATAGCCATGTGTAAGCAATTCATGAAATAAATTTTAAATATGCACACATAATGTCAAATATGGTCAAATATAAAGTAAGCCCTTCCCCCACCCCATACTTAAACATTACAGTGTCCTCACTATATAAAAAACAAGGGTAAAGAAAGAAACTCACTAGACATGTGTGCAGGGCCTCTTAATATCGAATGAAAGATGCTTGGGCCGAGTCTGAATATAGCTTCCTTCTATCCATGGACCTGAAAAGTATAGAAGACATATACCCACAATAGAAAAACCAAAGGGTTCAAAACCAAAAACAAACAAAAAGCAACAAAGTCTCAAAAGTCCCAAAAAGTAAATGCCTATTTACAAGCTCTAGATTTTATAGTCGCTAGGCCGACTTCTCCATTAAGCTCAAGGTGGCATCTGCAGGGCCCATGTAGCTTGGGCTTCAAATAGGACTCCATTCTTGTCCATCAGCTGTAATCTTCCAGAATGGATCTTGTTCACCACGAAAGGTCCCATCCACTTTTTGTTGAATTTGTTAGGGAACCAATGATCTTTTGATTTAGAGACATAGAGCTTCTCTCCAACTTCATACTCTTTAGGTTCATCATTGGATATCCTACATAAGCGCACATACCAAGGCAAACCTCTCCCATGTATAGATAGATCTTTAATGGAAATAAGAGAAGAAAGATCCATACCTTGGCTTACCTTCGCAGAAACGGAATCGGAGTTTTCAGGTTCTGGTGGGTTGCTGCTCGCGGTTGCTGGAGTCGAGGAAGCCAGACGTTGGTCGATCTCGAGTAGGGTACTCGATCTCGAGGAATTCTGCCCTTCTGGTGGAGTCAGCGTCGAGGAAGGTGAAGTCGAGTCAGCGGAGTTTTGGTCGATCTCGAGTAGTCTACTCGATCTCGAGGAGTTCTTGGCTTCTGTTTGGCTGCTCGACGACGCTGGTGCTGGTGGAGGCTTTTGGTTTTGGTCGAGATCGACCACAGTCCTCGATATCGAGGAATTCTGGTCGATTACGACCCTATACTTGCATCCTGTCAAGGCATCTGAAAAATAGTTAGTCCATATCGACGTACCTTGGTTTGTGTCGAGTGGATTTTCTGTCTCCTCGTTCAGGATTGCCATGATCTTCTCCACCTGGGCCTCCATATCCCTCTTTTCCAGCTCTTCAGGAGTCATATTCCTTACCTTAGGCTCCCCACAAGTAATGTAGCCAGCTGACATAGATTTTACCTCTTCCATTGGACCTGTATGCCTTTCAGTTTTATTAAAGGAATACTCAATTACCTCATCGCTGATGTTGAAAGTGAGCACTCCCTTCCTTACGCTTATGTTGGCATCCACCGTCGCCAAGAAGGGCCTTCCTAGAATAATTGGACAAGCAGGATCTTCCGCCAAATCAATAACTAAGAAATCAGCATGGACGAAAAACTTACCTACTTGCACTGTCACATTGTCCACCATGCCTGTTGGAATGACCACAGTGTTGTTGGCCATATATACAGCTTAGCATCCACAGGTTCTAGGGCACCTATCTTAATCTTGGACCAAATTGTTACAGACATTATACTCACACTAGCTCCAAGATCATATAAAGCATTAAATTTATATTGACCAAATCCAATGGTTATAGCAAACTTACCTGGTTCTGGCCTCTTCTCAAGTATGTCCAAATGGCTGCACTCCTCTGTAATCTCAGCCATTGACCTCTTTTTGCTCAGAATCTCTTTGAGGAATATGACGTAGGATAGCATTTCATTAAGAGCTTTTGTGAACGGAATGGTGACGTTGAGCTTCTAAAGCATCTTGATGAAGCGCTGAAATTTCTTCTCTGATGGGTCCTTTGGAGATTTTGTTGGGAAGGGCAGCTTCTTTTTCTGATTCGGAGCCAGAACAGATGTCGAAGGTGTTGCATCGACTGGGCTCTCCTCGATATCGACTTGGTCCTTCTCGATATCGACTACTGTAGTCGATCTCGAGTTGTTGTGTTGTGCAGACGAAGGATTGCCCAATTGTTCCTCGAGATCGAGTTGTCTTTGCTCGAGATCGATGAAGTGCTGGTCGATATCGACTTGCTGCTGGTCGATATCGAGTTGTTTCTCAACTTCTCCGCCCTGCTGCTTTCCGACCTCTGGCTCTTGCAGTTGATGGCCGCTTCTGAGTTTCACAGCAGCAATGTATCCGGTCTTTCCCTTGGGATTTGGTTCTGAAGATCCTGGGAGGGTTCATGACTGCCTGGGGATTCCTGCTTCTAGCTGGCTCATCTGTGTTTCCATTGACTTTCTCCAGACATCGATTTCCCCAAGCCTAGAGTTGACACCTTGTATCTGAGTGTAGACTGAGTTGAAGGACTGCCTGGTGTCTGAATGGTTCCTCCGCATCTCGTCAAGGATGGTCCCTTTCCGGATGTCCTGGAGCTCTGTAGGGTGGGGGGTTCCTAGGGGCACCTTGGTTCCATTGTGGTTGCTGAAACCTTTGGTCCCCTATATAGCGATTGGGACCCCCTGTGTAAGCTACCTCTTCGTGGTGTTCTGCCAGCTTGACTTGCTCTGTGTGTGGGCACTCAGTAGTGGTGTGCCGCTGTGATCCGCATTCAATGCAAGGCTGGTTGACAGAAAGATACTTTACTTGCTTGAGGAGCTTCCTATTCTGATCTCTGTAGTACTGCTCCCTAACATCTAGATCAATCTCCTTAGGGGGCTCATATAGGGGCATGGATGGTGCTGACCTGGCATAGGGGTTCTCCTCATAGTTGACTGGAGTCCCATACTTGTTGTCATAGTTGGTCAGCTTGTCGAGAGAAGCCCATGCGTCAGCAGGCGGCATTGTCAGATACTCATAGTGAGTGTATGTGTTGATTCTATCCTTTGCAGCCAAGTCCAAAAAATTGAAGAAGATCTCTTGAACTACGTAGGGTTGCTGTCCATGTGTAGGGCATGATCGAAGTAGATCCTTATCACGTTTCCATGCCTTTGCTAGCATCTCTCCAGGTTGCTGTTTGAAAGATGTGATCTTTTGGCGCAAGAGTGCTGTCTTGGCGGGAGGAAAGAACTTATTCAGCAATTCTTGCTTCACTTGAGCCCATGTCGTGAGAGATCGTGGTTTAAGCCCTTCCAGCCATTTCAATGCAGGACCAGCGAGAGGCCAGCGGAAAGCCTTCATCAGGATGTACTCCAAGGTAGTACCTTCAGCAAGAGTACGGCACATGTCAGTAAAATTGGTAATGTGCTGAAGAGGGCATTCATTAAATCTACTATGAAACGCATTATGTTTAATTTCTATTAAGAAAGGAGTGCGAATTTCATAGTTATTTTGAGGGATAAGAATAGCCGATTCAGGCACGACGAGTGTCGGGTGCATATAGTCCTCTGCCGTGGTTGGGTATTGGGCAAGCTCAGCTTCTGCTTGTTCCCTTCCCGCTTTCTCAGCGGCGATAGTAGCATCTTTAGCGGCTAGTTCCCTGGTTAGTCTCGCAATTAGCTGTTCTTGTGTCTCAGCGGCCGCCATGGCTCTTTGTAGTTTAGCTCGGATGTGTAGGAGGCGTTCCGGTTCGTCTAAACCGTCAAACTCAGGTAGTTGACTAGAACAGTGCCTACACCTGTAAAAAAACTCAAAGAAAACGTGAGATTTTAACTACCTAAGGCGCGAATGATTCCTTCCCCGGCAACGGCGCCAATTTGTTGTAGGAGGAAATCAAGTTCAAAATATAATGAAATATAAATCGATCCACGAGGAAGCATGTCAGCGGATCCTAGGTAGCTGTAAATCTCACAGAAAAGCAAACAGAAAGACAGAAACAAAGAAAGAAATAACAAACGAAAGCAGAAACAAAAGCAAAGACAGAAGCTTGTCGATCTCGACTAAGACCTACTCGAGATCGACTAAAGACAGCGACGACAGAAAACTCAGAAGTAAACAGAAACTCGATCCAGACAACACGTACTCTATCTCGACTAAGATCTACTCGAGATCGACAATAGTACCCGAGATCGAGTAAAATGACAGAAACTTAAAGATGCAAACTTTGAACATAGAACACAGATTTCAGACGAAATAAATCAATATATAAAAAGACTTCCAAAGCCAGGGTATCAAGACCACAACGATTACCATGCAAAATAACACATAAAGGCATAAAAGATCATGCTTTCCATCAAATAACTTTCTTTATTAACAAATAGACATATAGAGGTTTTCGCATAAACCCTAATTGTTACTAACCCTTTTCACATAATTAACCCAAGTTGCATTAAGATCACATTCATTTCAATAACACAAACAAGGATCACCTTCAACCATAGCAAAAGAATCATGCTCATAGGGATAGAAGACGAACTGCATCAAAAGATTGTACCTTTACCGCATCACCTCACATGGCCACCGTCGGGCTCACCCCAGCCCAGAAGTAGGTGGACTACTCGCTCCTCATCGCAATCGCAGACAGGGATGTATGAAAAGAAACTTGCATTAAACTAAATTCAAAGCCTTTACAATCCCGGCACTCCAATATTCGTTGAACGCCAAAACCCTAAAACCTTTGAACTCCTAAACCGTCTATGTGGAACTACTTCTCTAAATTGTGAATTGGATCATAAAATCAGCCCCATGGGCTTTATTTATAGCCTTCAAATCCTTGCTATTCAAGGATAGAAATCTCTATCTATATCTAAATCTATATCTAAAAGCTTTAAAGATAAATAAATGCAATAAAAGAATTAAATCTATAAGGGGAAATTATATCTAAAGTAGGTAAATCTTCCATGTGTTGATAGGTCTTCTCTCCATAGATAGATGTTGATAGATCTCGGCCAAACTCGGATTTCTTCGTCTCCAAGGACTCCCAAACCGCGTAGGACAACAAACCGCGTAACGCGGCTTCGGACACGGTTTCCTCGATCTCGACCAACTCTACTCGAGATCGAGTAAGAGTTACGTCGACTTCGGCTCGGCTAGGCGTCTCGGGTAGCTGGTGCTCGATCAAGCTCGGACAGGCGCTGCTGGGGTCCTCGAGATCGAGTAACGTTGGCGTCGAGTATGGCTAGCTCGGTGATGTCGGGCAACCTCTCCTCGACAGGCTCGGGCATGTGGTTTCTGGAGTTGTCGAGATCGAGTAGCCTCTTCGAGATCGAGTAGCTTGGGTGCTCTGTGTCTTCAGTCCTCGGCTTCTCGACTTGGCACAACTCCTCGACTCCGGACATGGCATCAAGGTTTGTCGATCTCGACTAGTATACTCGAGATCGAGTAAGGCTCCGGAGTCGGATTGCTTTGTCTTCAGTTTCCTCGATCATGCTCTGCTCGACCAGGTGTGCTCGGATATTCTTTTGTCGAGATCGAGTAGATTAACTCGAGATCGAGTAAAGTTAGGCTCCGGCTTGATTCGTCCTGGTTCCGCTGCTTCTTGACCTTAGACTTCTGTAGTTGATTTCCAAGCATTTCCAACCTTTCTTAGAATTGTTGTAATTTGCCTCGAATTCTACGAAATTAAACAGAAACATGTGTATATTCCATAATTTGACAAATAAACATAAACTACATAGATTCTGTACTATCTTAGCTAAAATGCATGAAATGTTTGCAGAAAACGATATAAAAGTTACTGTAAAACATGGCAGATGCAGCTCACAACATACGCACCCGAACGCTTCAATTCGTAATTGTAGGGCGAGATCCGCATCGCTCGTACACAACCCTCGCTCCACCTTGCCTTGCCCTCGAGCTGCCGCTGCTCCGACCGCGTTTCACCCTTCTCCGTTCAGCTGCCCAAGATCTAAAGATTGATGGTGTCGTTGAAGAAAAGGCAAAAGGAGAAAGACAACTAACAGAGAAACAAACGTGTTTGGGTTGGATCTAACTTAACAAAACAAAATTAAGAAAGAGAATGGGCTTTTAAAAAAAGAAAAAATTGGGCCAGTGAATCAATTCGCGTTTAAAAAACAAATGAAGCAAAAGCAATCGATGTATGCAAAGTTGCATACATACATACACTGAAGCATACATGTTTGTAAGATTGTGTGAGAATTTTGCTTAATTGTGAAATTTACCCGCTAAAATATAAAAATTATAATCGGCACAAATTAGAAATTGAGTTTGACAAAATTATAAAGTTAAACTCGTAAAATTTCATCGCCGGTTTATTCCAGTGGGTCAATATTAAAATTGACATCTAAACGAGGAAAAAGAAAACGGAGTCAAAACTTTAAATCAATTTTTCTCAAATTCAAACGGTTCTTAAAAAGAACTACGTAAAGACTTGATGCTCTTTTATGAGTTACATATGAAGTCCGATATTAAAATTCAATATATATTGGATTCAGTCGTCCATCTCAAATCAAATTAAATTTGTCCTTAATAGAACTACGGGTGATTTGATCCCATTCCAAACGGGCACGTAGGACACCCGACCAAGCTCATCGGGTTCAATCACCAAAACTCAACAATTAAATAAATTCAAACACTCTGAACTACGTAAGGCTTGATTCTCTTTCAAGAGATACGTAGGCAACCCGTTTAAATTCGAGTGCAGCCCAAATCACCAAAACCACTCAAGTCTTGGTGTCAATATGACTTCCAATCAAGAGGATAACCAAAAGGGGTCGAACTCAAATTCTAAAAAATTAAATAAAATATGTTTTACAATTATTCGCGCATTTTTGTTCAACAAAGTGCTTAGCCTTATTGCTTCAAAATGTTTTCTTATGGAGCATGATTGGTGATGTAATTGAGCATGTATGATTAAGCTTAAGTATGATTGAAATCTTACAAAACATGACCATTTTGAGAATGTTTTAGCATTATTGGAATCATTTATAAGTCCTTTTGCATATGTGTGATTTACTCCCCTTATGTTTTTACCTCTTCATATTGACTTCATTATCTATTGTCAAGATCGACTCACATGTTTGTTGCTTGTGGAGTTTATGCTTTTATGTTTAATATTTGGCTTTAGTTTCTCTTGAGAATAGAGTGAGATAAATTGGCAATGGTGGAGACACTTAGTAACTGGATCTACGCATGACGCCCATGGGTATTATTTACGTCAAATGGTGTTGAAGCTATCCGCTAAGAAAGGAAGCGGATATTGAGTAATCGAGTTCATTCATGACACCTATGTTTGCAGCTCGTGTCAAAAGATGTTCAAGTGGACTTTATTCAAGTAAGTTGAGGTATTGATAGACCAGGGCCATTCATGACACCCATGTTTGCGACTCGCATCAGGAAGATACCAAAGCCGAAAGAAAAGCAAGAAAAAGAAACGAAACTGAAAAAAAAAGAAAAAGAAAAAGAGAGATATCTAGAGCCAAATTGCTTATTTTTATTGTTTCTTGCAAGTGATGGCATTTCGGTGGAGATTTGGTGATATTGTAGTCAATGTCTATGAGCTTAGTACATTTTAGATTGAGTTGAGAGTTGAACTTAATTGCCTAAACACGGAGTGCATGAGTGAAACACATATTCCTAGTAAGGTTGGATGATTTCTACTTCGATGCCTTGATCGCTAAATACATGCTAGGATGTTTAATCAGTGATATTGTTCTCCTTTCAAATTGATTTAGTTTTTATTTAGGCTTTTGCAAGATGGATGAACTCATAGGTATAAGTTGCTTTTCATTATTCGCTAGAGGACTAGCGAAGCTTAAGTGTGTGGGGGGGGGGGGGGGGGGTTTGATAATGCATATTTCAATATGCATTATAGGATAGTTTTAGTTGCATTTCATGGTTATTTTGGGTATGTTTTATAGTTAATTTCATATTATGTTCTTTTGGTGGAAAAGTGCGGAAACTACGCTATTTCGATTGATTTATGTAGATTCGTAGTTCCGACATGTGATAAGCTTAGGAGACATCTAAACGGAGTAAAGAAGTTGAAGAAAGCAAGGAAGAAGAAGGATGCACGAGCAAAGCCCGAGAGCAACAAGCTGGACTTGAGAATTTGGCCGTGGCGAGTTCTTAGTCGCCATGGCGAGACAGAACAACAACAAAGAGACAAGACCAGGTGAAGTCGCGGTCGCTAGATGGATTTTGCCACCGCGAACGAGCCATCTCGCCATGGTGAAGAGGCGGCGAGAGACAAAGGAAGATTAGCACAAGTCGCGGCCATGAAATCTTGAGTTTTGACGGCGAGTTCCCTCATTCAGCCATGATGATTACCCGTGAGCCGCTAGTGATGAAAGCAATAAGTCGCGGCCGCAAGAGGCAGTTCCACCGCCGTGAAAACGTTCAAAAGAAATATCAATCAAGGCCAAATATTTTCTTATCGGAATAAAAATTCGATCAATCTCATTATTTACTTATTCTTTATAGTTTAAGTTAGTGAGATTAAGACTTGTTTATTTATTATTTTCAGTTTTAATATTTTTAGGATATTTTATATTATTTTAGGATATTTTTTGCTATTTGTTACACTTGTGTTTAGGAGACTTGGTTGGTGATTTGTGAGGCTTAAAGTCGGTTGTTTCCTACTGTTCTTTTGATTTCCCTTGTGTTTATTGATGATATTATTGTGATTTGCGACGGCACTAGCATCTTGCTACTTTTTGTTCTTTCTTCATTGAATGAATTTCATAGTAGCATACTTAGGATTGTGAGAAGCTTGTTTGATCATGACTAAGTAGGGATTTCGACATATGTCTTAAACATCGGTTACCTTGTTTACTTGGTGTTATTCATAGGCCTAGATTCTTAGGAATTTGTGCTATCTTTATGTTAAATCTCTGTCGTGCTTTGGTTGCATAAAGGTGTAAGGGGTTGGATTCACCCGTTGTGATTCAATCTATTCAAACTAAGATGGGAAGAATGTATGGGAAAGGAAATATACAATTTGATTTTATGTCTAGGACCAATTAATCCAACCAGTGTTAATGAATGAACAGGTGGAACTATTTTCTCTATTGAATTCTTATCAAATCCATCATCTCTATGCTTTGTTATTTCAATTGTAATCTTGATCATTAGTTTATTTCATCATATTGATTTGCTTATTTCCCACTTTGTGGTAAAGTAGAGTTTAAACTATTAATCTTAGATTTCCATGTGGGTTCGTCCCTGCACTTATCGCTATACTAGCTTATTTGTGTGGGAATTTCTTTGGCGAGGTTTACACACCACGATTTACCCTCGGTCATGCCCCTTGAAATGGAATCAAATGAGTCGACGCATAAGGATCCATGTGTTCTAGCGCCTAATTCGTCCGAAAATCCTACTCTTATCGCACCTATTGAGGAACCAAGTCCAGAGCCGAATCTTGTGGCTCCTGAGCAAGGTAATAAAATTTCAAACACTTTTGTGGGTTTTGGTGAATATGTAGATCCCTGGGAGCATTACTCTGATAAGCCACCAGCGGAACTGTGTTGGTGGTTCTACATTCCTGCATCGGGAAGTCATAAGAAATTGAAGGTTTTCTTCAATGTGGTACCTACTTCAATTTTTTCATGCTTAGTGTTCATGCAAATTATGGTTGGGCACAAGAGTTTGATTAACTTTTAAGGGTGTTGACAATGTATGATTGAGTCTTGAAGGAAGGAAAAATAAACCGTCAAGTCTATGGCGTTAATCAAGGATGCTTCTTGGGAGGCAACACAAGGTAAGTTCTTATAGTTTTAAAGTTTTTCAAATCTTAGTTAGTTATTTAGTCTTTAAAATTCAATAAATTATAGAGTTCCATATTGATAAGTATTATGGAAGAGTTGTGAGCTAACCACGCAGGGTAGGCAAGAAGAAAGACCAAAGAAGAGAAGAACACTGCAATAGCGGCGCCCGCAGACGATGACCGGCGCCCGCCGCCACCCTCAGTGTTCCAAACGTTGTTTGTCCGACGATTACAATCACCACTACCATTATCAAGTAGGTTTCCTTTTCCTCCCTTGTGATTTTCGTTTTATGTTTTGTTGTCTTTATTTGATTTCCATTTAAGGATGATGAAAAGTTTAAGTGTGGGGTAAAGTTGCATTCATATGTTCATACATTCATGTTTATGCTTCCTTTATTTCATTTTCATGCATTCATATATTCATGGTAATTTTCCATTATCTTATTGCATAAAAAAAAGAGTTAAAAATGTCGAAAACCCCAAAAATATCATTAATTACATATATGTGTTACTCAAATACCCATCTTGCAATGTTTGTCCTCTATTATATGTTTTAGCATTATTATATAAATTCACTAACATGTTTGAATTGTTTAGCCTTATCCTATAAAATTTTATTTTCATGTGAAACATGTTAGGTGAATATAGTTGAGCATGCATGATTTGAGTTCTTATGCATGACTGCAATCCAACAAAAACTTGTCATAGTGAGAATTTTTTGCCCTATAGGTATTACATTTATACTCCTTTTTTCTTTTGGTTTGTGATTTACTCATCTTATGCAGTTACCTCTTAGTATTGACATGGTCATCTATTTTTGAGACCTATTATATACATTGTTCATTGCTTATGAACTTCAAGTGATAGAGGCACATTTTAGCCTATATTTATCCATACTTACCTTATGATATGTCTTTGCTTGAAGCCAATTTGAGCCTCTAGCCTTTTTCTTTGAAGCTCCACAAAATTAATGTATCCTAGCCTATGATAAGCCTGACCCATCCGGAAATTGGGATTTAGAGTTGGTTATGGATGTTATTTTGAGTTGAAAGAAAAGCTATGATTTGTGCTTATTGTTGAGAGGTTTTGAGAAAGATGTAATGTTATGTGCTTATTTGTCCTCATATTTGTATTTCATGGCATATGGCTCGAGAAAAAAAAGAGTCGAACGAATAAATAAATCGAAAAGAAAAGAAAAGAAAAAATGCCAAAAAAAGAAAAAGAAAAAAAAGAAAGTCGAAAGAAAAAAAAAAGAGTTGTGAAATAAAGATGCATTTTTATTTATTGCATATGAGCGTTGGGTAAATGTTTGGATGAAAGTTTGATATTGAGATTTATCATCTTTTGAGTGTTTTTGATGCTTTGAGAGTCTTATGTTATTTTGAGAGATGATACTTATGTTAAGAGAGCTCATTATTATGTATTGGAGTTTATGTTATTGGAATGGTTTTGCGAAGTATGGAGGTTTTGGTGTTGTATATAGCTAACCCTTTTTCTCGGATCCAAAGTACCACAAGCCTAACTGTTTCCCATGCCTTATGTTCCTACCATATCCCCATTACAACCCCGTCGAATGAAGTCTTCTTTGAAGCCTTCCATTGAGCGAAAGTCCTCTTGATGTTGCTTGTTTGCTTTGACGTATTTGGTGGTGAATTTTTGACATAAATGTCAATGTTTATGTAGCTTTTTGTATATTGAATGAGTTTAGAGTTGTTCTTCAGTGCCTAAACTCATAAGAGTCAGAGAAACACATTTTCCCTGTGAGGTTTGAAGACTACAGCTTGATTGCAAGATCTTGAGAACGAACTTGCAGATTATATCTAAGGGTGATGAAAGACAAAACAGAAGGCTTGGTTTCAAGATCTTGAAACCCAGACTAAAATGTTTGGTGGAATATTAGTTGGTCTATATGTTGACTTGTTCAAATGCAGGAAGTAATTCAAGGCCAATTCTTTTGGGTCAAGTATAGTCATGGATCTTTCATTGGGCCATGGGAAATTGTATTGGATCGATCATATTCAAATATATATTTCTCCTAACCAATATTATGTGGAAGATATATCCTTGAATGATATTTCAGGAAAGTTAGAAAGATATACAAGGACATAAAGAGATCACGCCTTCATCTGATCTTTCAAGGTAGTACACGATCATGGAGAAGATTACAAGTGCAGATTTGGAAAGAATGAATTCGAAAAGAATTCAAATTCTACTAGAAAGAATTCAAAATTCAAACGGTCCTCCCTCCATAATCCTTGAAGACGTTCCACTATATAAAGACGAAGGCCAAGAAGACTAGAGACACCTACGTAAGCACTTAAGCGATCAAGTCGTCCTAAAAGCATTCGTCATCTCAATTTCTCTTGAGCATTCTCATAAAGTCTAGTGTTGTTTATTTTTTGAGAGTTGAGGGAAACACAAGCACTTATTGTACAAGTCATTCATTTTACACTAAGATTATTTTATACTCGATCAAACACACATTGGTGTGTGCTGAGAGCTTTTATTTCACTTGTACGGTTGAGAGCTATAATAGAAGCGGTGAGGCTTTGTATAGAAGAAGGGTAGTTCTTCTAGGAAGTTCTAGGCTCAAGGGAAGTGAAATAAGAAGTGTTTGAATCATACGGGTTGGATAACCCTACGCGGGGGCGTATGCCAAGTTCGTGCTGAACCTCATTAACAATTCGTGTGTTCATCTTTTACATTCCGCATTTACTTACTCTTGTGGTGTTTTTACTTCGTCGAGATTCGATAGTAATATCAAGGTCTTGACAAGTTGGTTTGAAAATCTTCTAAAAGTTTTGACTTGCAAAAATCGAGCACCTTCTATTCATCCCCCCTTCTAGAGTATTATTCATTGCTTTATAGACTCTTCAATTGGTATCAGAGCTTGACTTATTGTTTGATCTAACAATCTTATGAGTTTTTATCATGTCTACCATAGCTGATGGAGGTTTTTCCCAAGGAAGATCAACCAATGAACCTCCTCTATTCCGTGGCAACAACTTTGTTCACTCGAGATCTTTGATGCATATGTTTATCATAGATCAAGATCTAGAGGTGTGGGATTTGGTCAAGAAGGGGCCACGCATTCCAAAGAAGACTGATGCTACTGGAAAAGAAGTCGAGAAGCCCAAGGACAAATACACTCAGATAGACTTAGAGAATATAGCCAAAAATTTTAAAGATATGAATTTATTATACTGTAGACTTGAGGCTAATGAATTCAATCGTGTTTCTTCTTGCAAGAGTGCCAAGGAGATCTGGGATAACCTGGTGGTCACTTATGAAGGAACTGGCCAAGTGAAGGAGAGCAAGATCTAAATCTTCCGACGACAATACGAGCTTTTCAAGAGGAATCCTGATGAATCAGTAAAGGAAATGTTTACGAGATTCACTCAAATTGTGAATAACCTAGATTCACTTGGGAAAACCTTCTTCAATACTGAGAAGGTAAGAAAAGTTCTTCGAAGCCTTCCAAAAACCAAGTGGGGACCTAAGGTTACTGCAATTGAGGAAGCTCAAGACCTTACCATACTGTCACTGGATGACCTACATGGAAATCTCATTACACATGAGATGTTCTTAAATGAAGAAGATGGAGAACTTCCATCGATAACAAAAAATCTAGCCCTCAAAGCAAAGAAGGAAGAAGTAAAATTGACGACGATGAAAGTGATGATGAGGATGACCCATTTGCTCTTATTACTCGAGGACTAGCACGAATCTTGAAGATGAAAAAGCAGTTCTCTAATCAAGACAATGCCGGACCATCTAAAGTCAAAGGTAAGTCCTCTAACTTATCCAAAAAGCCGAAAGTTCTAACATGCTTTGAATGTGGTGAAACAGATCATCTTGTGAAAGAGTGGCCAGTGAAGAAAATGAATAGGTTCAAAAGGAATGAGCAAAGAAAGAAGGCTATGCTAGCCGCTTGGACTGACTCAGATTCCTCAAGTGACTCAGACATGGAAGAAGATCAAGCAAACCTTTGTCTAACGGCTGAGCATGAGGATTCCAGAAGTCAAGATCTTGAGGAAGTAGTAAGGAGTTTAATGTCCAGTCCTCCTGATATCATTTCTGAATTCTTAAGGAATATCATTTCTAATGAAGAGGCTTACAATAGTGAAATCAACATTTTGAAAGAAAAGTTGAAAGATCAACAGAAATAAATTAGTGACATGTTGCTGGAAATGAAAAATCTTGAAGCTTCTCATTCGGCTCTTGACGTTAAAGTAAAAACCTTGACATCAGAGAATTCTGATCTCAAGCAAAACCTCTCATCTCTAAAGATTCGCAATGATGATTTAGAGAAATAGAAGGTTAAGCTGACTGATAAGTGACAACACCAGCAGACATCACTCATACAATTCACAAGATCTAAGGTCAATCTTGATAGAATGTTAGGTGAATAGCAACTATCAATTAATAGAAGTGGTGTTGGTTATAATAAAAAATTTCCAAAGAAACCTAGTGCCACTTTTGTTAAAGCAAAAGGTAACTGGCGTTCGCCTACCTGTTTTTTCTGTTGTAAGAAAGGGCATGTGAAGGAAACATGTCCATATAGATGGAAGGATCACCACATCATTAGAAACACATTCCCAGTTCGCCTAAATGAACAGATAAGACAAGTTTGGGTTCCTAAAGAGACAAGACTACCCAACATGGCCTATCCCCATTACGAATCTAAATCTATGTATTGGTCTAGCCGGAAGGGTTGATGTTTGTCTTGTAGGATATCACCAAGAACAAGGAGCCAAAATGGATCATTAACAATGGATGCTCTAGGAACATGAGTGGGAAGAAATCTCTATTTCAAGATCTTAAACAGCAAACCACTAGAACAATTACTCTTGATGATAAAGGGAAGTGTAATATCATCGGTATAGGTAGAAATTCCAAAAGTTGCATCAAGGACGTATATCTTGTTGATGGGTTGAACTATAATCTTTTAAGTGTCTCTCAGTTGCGTGACAAGGGAAACAAAGTTGGTTTTGACAGGCACACGTGTGAAGTCATAAATGAAGAGACGGGAGACTTGATCCTCACTGCTCACAGGCACAATAATACATATGCAGTGAACGCTAACCAAATTGCAGGTACAAAGCTCAAGTGTCTCAAGGCCTTGACAGAAGATCTAAGTGTCTGGCATAGAAGGTTAGTTCACGTAAGCATGCACACCCTCAATAAATTGAAACCAAGAGACCTTGTAAGAGGACTGCTTAACCTAAAATTCAAAAGTGAGGAACTGTGCAACGCATGCAGAAGAGGTAAACAGGCATGCAGTTCCATTAAACCCAAAAAGGTTGTAAGTTCCTCTCGCCCTCTTGAATTGTTACATATGGATTTATGTGGTCCAATGCGAGTCAAATCTCCAAAGGGAAACCATTACATCCTGGTTATTATTGATGATTTCTCTTATTTTACATGGATTTCCTTTTTAAGTGAAAAAGCAGAGGTTTTGTTCGAATTTTCTAAACTTTGTAAGGATTTGCAAACCTTGAAAAACATACCTATTGTCTCCATTCGGACCGATTATGGTAGAGAATTTGATCAGCTTAAAATTGATTTGTTTTGTCCTAAATATGGTATTTCTCATAATTTTTCAGCTCCTAGAACTCCTCAACAAAACAAAGACGTCCATTTCAAATAGCTTGATACCAAAGACACCTGCTGAAGCACTCAAGGACTAGAAGCTATACGTATATTACTTGCCTTTGCATCTTATATGTGTATCAAGCTATTTGAAATGGACGTCAAATGTGCATTTCTAAATGGGTTCTTGGAAGAAGAAGTTTATGTTGCTCAACCTCCTGGTTTTGAAAGTGAAGAATTTCCTAATCATGTTTATAAATTGGACAAGGCTCTATATGGTCCTAAACAAGCCCCTAGAGCTTGGTATGAGAGATTGTCCAAGTATCTTCTTGAAAACGATTTTCAAAGAGGTTTGATTGACAAAACTGTCTTGATCAAGACCCGTGGAAATGATCTTTTGGTTGTTCAAATATACGTTGATGATATACTATTTGGTGCTACTAACAACTCCCTTTGCAAGGAGTTTTCCGAGATAATGTGCAGGGAATTGGAAATGAGCCACATGGGTGAACTGAACTTCTTCCTCGGTCTATAAGTTCATTAGACAAAGAAAGGCATCTTCCTCAATCAAGGGAAGTATACTAGGGATTTACTCAAGAAATACAAGATGGACCAATCTAAAGTAGCAAAAACCCCTATGAGCTTAACACTCTCCCTTGATCAAGACAAGAATGGTAAGAATGTGAACCAAAAGGAGTATAAAGATATGATTGGTTCACTCCTCTACCATACTACTAGTAGACGTGATATGATTGCAAATATGCAATCATGTAATTGCACACAAACATTCTATACTCACAACTCCCATAAATAACCCCCATAAACAACTCCTATGATCCACAAAACATATCATGCAAATATGCAATCATGTAATTCCTAACAAGAAGTGTCAACAATTACATCAATGTAGAAAGAACCTTAAAACCCAGACATTAGACGACAAACACTTTCAAATTCCTCTATATAGGGATTATAGCATGCCATGAGGAAAGGACTATACCTGAAATGTTAAAAAAGTGTTTAAGTTAAAGAACACTTAGTATTACATGATATCTGATCCAAAATTGCCGAACCATTTAGCAGTGTAATTAAAAATTCTTGACTAGACATGAACTACACAAGACAAGAAATCTAGAAGGATAAAAAAGAAAGAGAAAGGACAAGAAGCTTAAACCATCATGCTTTCCTCACATTTCCATGCCAAGCACCAATAGGAACCAAGTCGAGAGAATAATTTAATTCATTGGATGTACATAGAATGTAAAATGACGGGCTTCTATCATCACGATATGTAAGCAATTGATCATCAAGCATTGTAAAAATGCAATCACATTAACCGACCCCTACATAGACAACCATATAATTCTATTTTCCACGGTTACCTCTAGGAAAATACAAAGCAAAATCCATGTCAAGAGCTTAAATAAATACAACAAGGACAGATAAAAACACTTGTTCAATAACTACAAATAATCGTTGATAGCCTATATGGGATTTGAACCCACATCTTTGTGTGCAATCACAACGCTCTACACATTTGAACTAATAGGCTTAAAATCACTTGAACACATTAATTTCAATGCCCAAATACTGATGTTCATCCTAATTTACCAGGAAGTTGATGCCCAAATTTAGGTATGCCTCCAACGATTGCATCAATTACAATGCCCATACAGAGCCATAATCAACCACTCAAGTTTTGTCAACAACTCACAGAATTTCATACCCAAACTCAAAGTCCCAAATTTACAAACTCAAACTCATAAGAAATAAGCTAACAATTTAGAAAACAAAATTAACCAAAATTACCCATCATAAGAAACAAGCTAACTGTTGACAGTAAGTTACTTCCAAATGAGTCAAATGAATCAATGGAGACTTAAACCCTAAATTGAGAAACAAATTTTATTAACAAATCAGATTGCAATCAAGAAACGAAATTTTGAATTCCAAATCCATCAATTTCAACCTAAACCCTAAATTTTCACATTACAAAAAACTCCCAAATGCTTCAATTTCAACCTACATCCAAAATTTCTATTGACGCCGGCCGAGGAAATGGGCCGCCACCACCACCCTTCTTCCTAGACACAACATCGTTCTTCTTCGAGCAGCAGATATGAGCAGCACATTCTTCACCTGTTTGAGCAGTAGCTTCTTCTCCTCCGCGTTTTTGCTCTATCTTCGCTATCTCGTCTCTTCTCTGACCTTTCTTTTGTTCTTTTTTAATTGCAAACTAATAGAGAGTCACTAGGTCTGTTAAAATTAACCAGAAAGGGCGCGAGGCGAAAAAACTTGAAAACCACTTGGGCATCATGCGAAATATGCAAAAGAGTTGTATACCTCGCGAAAATTGCAATAACTCGGGGTACCTCATGAAATTTATGTTTTTTTAAGACATGAAGGAGTCTCTATCTCTATGCTCTACTCTATGTTCTCTAGAGGACAAGTGAAGCTTAAGTGTGGGGAGTTTGAGAACGCGTATTTTGTATGATCTCTATAGGTGGTCTTAGGTGCATTAGCGTGTCCATATTGCATGTTTAATAAGCTAATTTGCATTCCTGCTCAATTGGTATTCGAAGTTCAAAATCTACTATTTTTATTGCTTATTTATAGATCATAAGATCCGAGCTCAAAAGGTGGAGAAATCATGAAGCAAATGAAGCTAAGAGGAGCACAAGAACAAGAGCGAAAATGAACAACATGGAGAAAGCTCATCTTTAAGCTTCTGAGAACTTTGAATCGGCTTTTGAGGTCTTCATGAGAGTTGTACTCCTTGAAAAGAGTTTCCAAAGAATATTCATATGCATAAATTGGACGAATGAAGACTCCAAAAAGTGCGTTACAAGTTCAGTCTGTCGAAGCTGTCAAAGTTGTAAAGTGGCGCCCGCCGGTTTTCTAGCTACGCTTGCCGCTCTCGCTGTTTCCGGATTTGCGCAATGCAACTCAATTCTTTCTTTGTGGAAAATCTATCTAAACTTATTCGAGGGTTTTTCCAACGAAAGGAGGCTTAGATTAAGTTAATTTTCAGCATTCATTCAATCAACTAACCATTGCATAATTCATTAACTTTAAGAGAGACAAGAGGATTGAAGTTGAGAGATTCAAGGTGTTCCATGAGTACTTAGAATTCTTGTGGTTTTGCTATGATTCAAGGGTTGGGTTGGTTGAATTGGGAGATTTGATTCATATTGTTATTCATAAGTTTATTTATCATCTTTGTTCTTCATTACTAAATATTTGCACATGTTCTCTCTATGACCGCACATCTAGACAGAAACTGATTATTTCCTAGCGATTCCTTTCATAGATTGGTTTCTTTGTAGAAAGCGAGAGTAATTAATTCAGTGCAAGCATCAATTGTCTCTTCAGGATGATAACAATTGGTTTGTATTGATTTCTATGAGATTAATGTTAGAGGGTTATTCTTTTGATTCCTAGTTGTATTGAATTGATATTGCTAATTGGTCATAAGCACTTGGAACTTTATGTTGTTCTTTGTAGTGTTACATTGAATATAATTGATTGTGAGTTATGGATCAGTCTAATTAAGACACGTCGGTAGAACTTTGAGAATAGCAATGGGTTGAGTCAAGGATTAAGTAAACCAACCAATGTTGCGAATGCGAAACCACACACACTTCTCTTCTATCTTTTATTCGCTCTTACTAACCTTTATCAAAGTTTAATTACATTATTCATTGCCTAATTGCATTCATATCTACTCTTTAATTGCATAATTAGTAAATACACATTGCGATAGAAACTTGTTTCTCTATGGGTTCGACCCCTTACTTACTCACTATACTAGTTTGTTAGTTTTTTGGTTTGGGTTATTATTTCTTTGAGGTGAAACCAACCACATTTCTCCTTCGTCACTTCTCTTAACTAGGTTAATCAAACTCGGGTTTCAAAACCCTAATTACTATCCAATTCACAATTATCTTTGTTAAACAAAAATGCGCAATAATTGTACATTTTATTTGATTTTTAATATTTGAGTGTCACCTCTTTTGGTTTTCCTCTTTATTCGAAGTTATATCGATACCAAAATTTGAGTGGTTTTGGTGATTTCGACTGCACCCGAATTTTAGCGGGTGGCCTACGTATCTTTTAGAAGAGAATCAAACCTTATGTAGTTAAAAATGTTTTTGAAATTTGTGGCATGGTTTAGGTTTGGATTTGATTTCATTTTCTTGTATGCATCAGAGGATGAAGTTGAAGCCCACCTTCTAGGAAGGGTATCTTGAACAATACTCCACCTGAATAACCTAAGCCCACCTTCTTGGAAGGGTAACTCAAGTAAGCTGCCTATCATTTGCATAGAAAATGATTTGATTTTGATATGGAGTTCAATTTGAAATTTGATTTGTTTTGACTTAAAGGTTAATTTAGGGGACATGATTGCACTCGTTTGTGAGTTTTCTACGTACCCTTTTGGAAGGGTTGAATGTAACGATCCGAATTAATAAGCCCGGTTTACGTTTCGAAGGATATAATACTTCGTTCGGATCTTGCGCACCAAGTACGGGTTGAAAGTTTGAAAATGAATGTCAGAGTTTGAAAGGGGGAATTTGCACCCAAAATTCGCATAGGGCCCGTTGGAAACCCGGTGTTAACACACATGTACATGTCCTATATTCTAAGTCGTGAGGAAAAGTCATTGATATCTAAAACATCCAAATTCGTAAAACTACTACATCGGGGTGCCGTGGCAGAGCCGAGTCAAAACGACAATACCAAAATACTAAATCCTCAAATCTAGGGAAGGGAGTATAGTCTGATTAGTCAGTCTCTCACTACAATGCCCATGAAAAAAGTCCCATGCCATAATCATCACATAGCAACACAAGTAAGGCATGCGATATCATAATGCAAGTATACCTAAAAATATAGAATCAGGAAGGAGTCAGATAGAGCCATGTATGTGGGACCAGCAGTCCTCGCTGAAGCCACATAATATACGCTATTAGGTGCCCTCCCGCCTAGCGCCCACGCGGGATTTTTAGAACACTGGTAAAGAGTGTTTAAGGTCATTTTAAGAGAAGTATCAACTTCTATTATCTAGATAGCAACACTTCTATTTATTTACTTTTTATGGTTGCTTATCTATGCATTTAACATTGTGATATTCAAACTCTATCGATATAAGATCTGAGATTCAACCAACTCAAATAATTTTGAGTGAACCTGGCTTATCTCTGGTTGCTTATTTTGTAGTATTTTCAAGATTTGGGAGAATTCTACGACAAGCACGTTCTTGATGAATTCCAATAGGAATGGCTACAATAACTTGACACCACTGTAGCTTAGAAGTTAGGAATATCTTTTTATTAGTGGTTTACATTAGTACATACTATCTAGCTAGATTTTGTTTCCACAGACACTATGACAATAATTGAATTTTTAGAAATTTATGTTTAGCTAGAGATGTGAAAATGATCTACTTTTTAGGTAGGTGATAATGTTGCTATTATTATAGCATTCAAGTGTTAGTTAGAAGGTTGTTAGGAGAGCATTATAAATAGATAAAACAGTTGTACTAAACAATCATTCTGGAATGTAATCAATTCAGTTCGCTTTCTCTCTTTCTTTCTCAATCTTCTATGATCATCGGTTGCTTTTATGATGATTAGATCTTGCAATGAAGGATTTTGAATTTTCATAATTTACAATACGTGGTTATGGCTGTAGGTTTAGTAACTTATGTTCATAATTACAGGTTTGGAGTTGTCAACTTTTCAATGGCTGCCAATAATGCAATCGATTTCAAAAAAATAAGTTACTAAACATACATACATATATGTGTACATATACATACATACATACATACATACATACATACATACATACATACATACATACATACATACATACATACATACATACATACATACATACATACATACATACATACATACATACATACATACATACATACATACATACATACATACATACATACATACATACATACATACATACATACATACATACATACATACATACATACATACATACATACATACATACATACATACATACATACATACATACATACATACATACATACATATATATATATATATATATATATGAGTCGTTCATTGGTTGAGATGAAGGGTGGAGATTAATTAGCCTATTTGATTTTTTTGAAATTGGAAATCGGTGGGTCTCACCTTTTTTCTTTGGGCTACTTTCTAATTCGAACCTTTCAGTCGCGTGTCTTCCACCTTGTGGGGCCTAGACGGGTGTTTTTTGTGATTGGAAACTAGATGGCCTGGATAGATGATTATTCAGTCGGATATAAAGGATTATGCACTAGTATATGAAGGATTATTCAGTCATATGTTTTTGTTTAGTATGTTAGTCATTTTGATTATTCGATGGTATCATTGTATTATTCGACCGTATTGACGTATTATGCGATTGTATCGATGAATTATTCTAATCGGCTAACATCTTTTCTTGCCAGCAAAATTAAATTGTTCGATGGTATATCTGGATTATTCGATCGTATCAACGGATTATGCGATGATATCGATGGATTATTCTAATCGGCTATCATCTTTAAAACACCCTAAACTTTTAACTAATAATTATATGATGTTATCGCTTGATTATTTGAAGGTATCTCTTGATTATTCGATGGTATTACAATATTATTCGGTTACTTATGCCATTTTAACAAATAACCAAATATTATTCGATGGTATCGCTGGATTATTCGTTGGTATCACATGATTATTCGATAGTATAGATGCATTTTTTATTCACTTGACAGCCAACATAAAAAAAAACTCATCTCCTTAAACACAAAATCGGTACATACACATGAATAATTCGGTCCATACACCTGAATAATTCGGCTTTTCTCCCGAATACCTCTGAGATTGAAGAATGAACGGACAATTTAGGAAATTGCAGGCAAAAATGAAATTGAAGAGAGTAAATAACAACATAGCGAGAGATTGTCTTAATCGCTGCCTCGGGTGAACTTAATCGTCGAGGAGAACAAATCAATTTGGACCAGATTAGGTCGAAATTGAACTTAATCGCCGCCATATATACTACGATCTTGAAGAGATGACCGGATTTGAGAAGAACACGAAAGTACACCTTCAAGAATCAGGTGACTATAGCCTTGAATCATTGCAATAACTTCGAGATTGGGAAGGATTTGAGAAGATCTCCACCTTTCTCGTCGATCCGCCAAGGGAGCAAGAAGAAGCACCAGCTACGCGAAGGCAATCTGAATCGTTGTAAATCCCGCCCCCTTCGCACTCGCATCCGACCTCCACCTTCATATCATCGTCGCCGCCGCCATGGGAGCCAGAAGGAAGATTCGCCTCTGGCCGCCCTTTCAGTTTCCTCCGATCGCCCCCGCTCTTCTTTCTCTTTGGTTGAAAATCGCTATAGATCTAAATTGATATGGATCGCCCCCACCCTTTAGGCTTCGAGATTGCTCATCACCGGAAGGCCAATTGCCACCACGGAGCTCCACCAAGAATGGAGTGCCCTCTTCCTCGCCCTCTCGCCCGGAATTGCCGATTTCTCTCTCTCTCTCTACCAAGATGGAAAAGTGGGATATATGGGGTCGGGTTGCGAGTGCAGAAGCGCTGAACTTTTAGGTGGGATTGTGTTTTTTATTTTTTTATTAATAATTAATCTATTTAATCCAATAATCTCAGCCTCTTGTTTTTACTAAATAAACGGCCTAGATTTTTGTACATGATACACGTTAAGGGTTGAGTACATATAATCTATTATATATATATATATAACTCGGTGGTTTTGTAAAAGAAACTCCTTAGAAAGTTTGAAAGTGGGCGGAACATAATTGACTTTTCTCAGGAGTTTTTTCAAAAAACTCCTGACATAATCTATCAGGAGTTTTTATAAACTCCCGCGAGATGTAGGTTTGGGGTGCTGTTTAGAAAACACGTTATCTCAAGAGTTTTTATAAACACTCCTGACCGAATTTTTTTTCTCAGCGGATTTTAAAAAACTCTTGATAATAGATGGAGGAAATTGTTGTAATCTTGCTAGCATTGAAATGGTTCAAAAATTACAACTTCCAACACTAAGCCACCCTAGACCCTACAAACTGCATTGGATGAGTGATTGTGGTGAGTTGAAACTGAACAAGCAAGTTATGGTTGCCCTAACACTAGGACATTATGAGGATAGTGTTTTATGTGATGTAGTGCCTATGCAAGCTTGTCATATTCTTTTGGGTCGTCCATGGCAATATAATAGGAAGGTCATTCATGATGGTTTCACTAATCGTCATTCTTTTGTGTTTAAGGGGAAGAATGTTGTCCTCAAGCCCATTACCCCAACGCAAGTTGCCCACGATCAGTATGAGAAGAAACGGGCAAGGGGGGAGAAGAAAGGGCGGGAGGAAACTGAGTGTTCGCAACCCAAAACCACACCACACCCATCATTGTCCCTTAATGTACAACCCACTAGCTCTCAATTTTCGAGCCTCTCCAATGAGCATAGCCAATCTAAGGGAGTGTGGGAGAGTAAAGGAGTTCTTCTATCCTCTAAGCAAGACCTTAAGGAGTACCTTGACCCCGAGACCACTCTTATGTTGTTATGTAACGAGCTTGCTTTGTTAAGTGATGATCTTAAGGTTATCCTACCTAAGAGGATTTTTAGGCCACTTGAAGAGTTTAAGGATGTGTTTTCCGAAGAAATTCCAGCCGGTCTACCGCCTATTAGAGGCATTGAGCACCAAATAGGCATTGTCCCGGGAGCCACTTTACCTTACCGCCCAGCCTATAGGATGAACCCTAAGGAAACCCAAGAGATCCAATCCCAGGTGCAAGAGTTGTTGGACAAGGGTTATGTGAGGGAAAGCCTTAGTCCATGTGCTGTTCCCATACTTTTAGTGCCAAAGAAGGATGGTTCGTGGAGGATGTGTGTGGATTTTCGAGCCATCAACAACATCAAGGTGAAGTACCGCCACCCAATACCCCACTTAGATGACATGTTAGACAAGATACATGAAGACACTACCTTTTCTAAGATTGATCTAAAGAGTGGGTACCATCAAATTCGTATGAGGGAGGGGGATGAGTAGAAAACAGCCTTTAAGACCAAGTTCGGTCTATATGAGTAGTTGGTTATGCCTTTTGAGCTTACCAATGCTCCTGGCACTTTCATGCGTCTTCTGAATCATGTTCTTAGGAATTTCATAAGGAAATTTGTTGTGGTTTATTTTGATGATATACTTGTGTATAGTAGATCCCTAGAAGAGCATGAGTTATATTTACGATAAGTGCTATCTACTCTTCGTCATGAGCACCTTTATGCTAATTTGGAGAAATGTGAGCTTTGCACTAATTGTGTTACTTTTCTTGGTTTTTTGGTCAGCTCACATGGGTTGAAAGTGGACGAGAGCAAGATCAAAGCAATCCAAGAATGGCATACTCCTACATCAATTGGCCATGTTCGAAGCTTCCTTGGATTAGCTAGCTTCTATTGCCGGTTCATGAGGGATTTCAGCACCATTACAACCCCTTTAACCGAGATCACCAAGAAGCATCACCCGTTCACATGGGAAAAAGCCTAAGAAAAGGTGTTCAACGTCTTAAAAGAGCATCTCACGCATGCCCCGGTCTTAACACTTTCGGACTTCAACCGACCCTTCGAAGTGGAGTGTGATGCATCAGGTATAGGCATTGGTGGAGTTCTCGTGCAAGAAGGTAAGGACATTGCCTATTTTTCAGAAAAATTGAAAGAAGCTTGTCTTAATTACTCTACCTATGATAAAGAGTTGTATACATTATTTAGGGTTCTTAAGACATGGCAACATTATCTTTGACCTAAGGAGTTTATTTTGCATACTGATCATGAGTCCTTAAAGCATTTTAAGAGTCACCACCCGATACATGTTGTTGTCTACAGTAGACTCGAGGATATTAGGCTTTGCATATATTAAGGAGCTTTATGTAGATGACCCTGATTTTGGAGATATTTACAATCATTGTGTGGCTAAAGGATCCTTAGATAAGTACTACTTGTTTGATGGATTTCTTTTCAAGATTGATAAGGTTTGCATTCCCCGTTGTTCTCTTAGCCTCTTGTTGGTTAAGGAAGCGCATAGGGGCAAATTTATGGGCCATTTGTGAGGGATAAGGCCTACCATATGCTACACACACATTTCTTTTGGACACACATGCTTACCAGATTGACCTACCTAGTGACTATGGAGTTAGTGCAATGTTCAATGTCACCGATCTCACCCCCTATCTAGGTGAGGTTGAAGATATTGATTCGAGGTCGAATCCTTTCCAGGAAGGGGAAAATGATGGAGGATCATCCCAAGCACCACCCGATGCACCTCATTTTGGAGATGGACCTATCACAAGGTCCCGAGCAAAGAAGGTAAGAGAGGAACTTAACGCCTTCATCATCCACCATATGAAGTTGGTGCTACCAAAGGAGCCCGAGGGTGACATCATCACATTGCTTGAAACCACAACATTCTCGGGCTCGACTAAGGGTGATTCAGCCACCACCCATACTTAGTATTTCATTTGCTTGCTTTGTTTTGGAAAAAATTATCCTTTGGGCCATTGTTTGGGCTTATTAGGGCTTGTTGAGGGCTTATTAGGACTTGTTGAGACTTTGTGTTTTTGGTCCCTTGCTTTGGGGTTGATTTTCTCTCCTATTTAAGGCTTGTAAACTGTCATTTGAAGACACTTTTTGAGCCTTTTTTATGAAAACCTAGTTGGTTTCACTCTCCAAAGGTTAGAGCTTTAGGCCTTGTGTGATGTGTTGCATTTAGTTCGATTGTACTTTATTTTGTCAATTTCCCAAAGATTGGTGATTCCGAGAAGAGCACGAACCTTTTCCTTGTGCTTCCATTGCCAGCCATGGTTGTGTAAGGTTGTATAAGGTTGGTTTTGGTGTCATTCAAGTTGGTTCTTGGTGCATTGTCCTAATGTGTCTTCTTGTTGTTCATCAAGGTTGATTCCTCATATCCTTCCCTTTTATTTCCTTTGATTTTGTTATGTTTTTTCCTTTCACTTGGTCGAGCCTTTCTCCCAAGGTTTAACCTCCGTTTTCTGTGTTTTCTTGTCTCACTTGTGCCACTTCTTTGTGTTCTTATGAGTCCGAGTCCACAACGTCAAGAAGGTCGGAAAAACAGTGGCTAATCCCGCATCAGCAACAGAAAAGGCCATATGATAGATGGCACAGGAAATGAGAGAACTAAAGGCACATGCTACATGGAATCTATCATTACAAGTAGTAGTCAATCCAAAAGAGAAGGCCGAAGAGACCCATTAAAGGGTTGAAACATCGAGCCAATGATGTTTAACCAAAGGTGCTTCTTGAGAGGCAACTCGAGCTAGTTAAGTTTCATTTTTCATTCAATCCTCACATTTTATTTCAAATTTCAATTCCAATTTGAATTCTAATTTCTATTTCTATTTTCACTAATAAAACTCTAGCTTGCTAGAAGAGAAGTTTTGTGTTTGTGTCTATGTTATTCAGATTAAGGCTACACAATAAAGGAAGGAAAGGAAAACGAGAAAAAAAGAAGAAAAACGACGATCTGAAGGATCAGCGCCTGCCGCTGCTAACGCCAAGCATGCCGATGTGTTACTAGAGAGTCGGCACCCACCGACACCCACTAGCGCCCACCGATGTATCCAGAAACACAAATCGCTAGAATTTTTCTTTTAAATCCGATCCAAACTCAGATTTCTATCTTAGATTTGGATGAGGAAGTTTGAATTCTATCTTTTTGCCTATAGATTTTCTAATTTATTTGAGAATTCAATCATATAAATCTTAATTCTATCTTTTTCCGTCAATTTATATCTTATATCTCCTATAAATAAAATCCTTCCCACTTCAATCCGCCCTAACCTATATCTTTTTGAGTTTTAAGAGCATTCAAGAGATTCAAAGCAACGCAGAAGTTCTGATTTTGAGAAGAGAAAGCGAGGATCGAAGGTTTCTTTGTCGGAACTTGACGAAAAACGGTAGAACACATCGGTGTCCGCTGATACCAAGCGGTACTCACCGATCCTGCCGCTTGTTGTTTCTTTTGAGTTTTAACGCAAAGTTTGGTGAGATTGCTCCTATTATTTCAAATTCTTTTTTATTTTTAATCATGTCTAGTAATGAGTACATGATCTTACAAGATAACCTAGATTCGGATGAAACATCACGATGGTATGGTTTGGACCACTACGGGTACTCTGCAATAAGATTATTTGATCTTGTTGCTTTATTCACTTTAGGCCTTTACGATGATGTGCAGGTACTACTCGAAAAAGAGGGTTAGATGGACTCCTTCACAAAGCGGCACCTACTTACCCCGATCCAGTCCAAGAACTTTTAGCTACCTTAATGCTAAAAAGAGGAGAGAACCTTTCCTTCAAACTTCGTGAAGAGAAATTTGAGCTTACATGGGAGGATTGTCGGAAAGCCCTTGGTGTCGCTGCTGAACTATCCCCCTTCTGGTGGCATGAGCTTATCAAACTAGATTCCTATCTCATATGGGAGACAGTCACAGGGAAGACCACTGGAATAGCATATGGATGAAGGGATGACAACGTTAGCCATTCACCTTTGAGAATGTGTTTGAGAGTCAGCAATTCACCTTTTTCGGGGAAGAAGACCTAGCATGTTCGACACATGTGTTTGGAGCCAACTTTACCTCTTAACCCCAGAGGAAGAGACTATTTCAAATTGGGTGGAAATATTCAAAGATGCTTGTGCGATGCCATCATACACTGACCAAGCCAGAATCATCAACTATGGAGGACTCATCACCCTACTAGCTTAGTCGCTACAAGTGGGTTGCAATGACCTTGCTCCGGCCGAAGACGGATAATTCCTACTTTCTATATCTTACCTACAGAGGATAGGTATCTTGGACGACCATAGACCATATTCATTTGGAGGGCGGAATTCGGTCATCGTCTTTACCTCCCTATGCCACTAATTTCGCCAAGATAGTGGAGGATTTCTACGTTCTATCAATAGATTTGTCATCTGATACCGATGTTGAAGGAGAAAAGTTGGATGATTTCATCACAACCACTCTAGACACCATCTTGAAAGAGATAGAAATTATCACATGAGTTCAAGACAGATCGATTGGAAACCCGTCAAGCATTGCTCTAACAAACTGAACTGTTGGTGGCTACAAATCTTAAGATGTGTGACATGGTTTGGTGGTTAGCAACATTGCGAGTGCCAAAGCTGCACTCGCCTCAACACAAACGAATCGGTTAGTCACCCATACACTCCCCTTGAGTATTTTATGTTTTGGTTTATTTTATTTTATTTTTCTTAATAATTTTATTGTTTTCATTCATTGGTGACAATGAAAAGTTTAAGTGTGTGTGATAATCCATATTTTAGATAGGCATTATAGGTAGTTCTTATTGCATTTAGGTAGTGGTATTGCATATGTTTTGCTCGATTATTATATCTTTCATATGAGTATTCGAGTTCAGAATCTATGCCTTATTAGTTTTTATTCTGCAATTTTACATTCTGAGCTTGGATGGGATCTTGGAGGAGCTTAAATGACTGATTTTGGAGCATAAGGAAGGCTAAGGAAGGAGCATCAATGGAGTAAAGAAGCACAACATTGAAGCTAAGGAAGGATGGTGGAGCCTTAGGAGTGGCGCCCGCCGGTCTTCTGTGTCAGCAAACGCCAATTTTAGTCCAAAGGTTCTACATTATTATTATATTATTATCTTATTATCTAGAGTTTTGCAAGATTCTATTTAGGTTTTATTCATCTTATTTTCATCCGGGAGTAATTGTGTGCCACTTTGAGAGAGACGTTTGAGAGAGACGGTCGTTCTTTTGGTCATGAGTTGCTAAACTCATTGTTTCGCCTGTGACCCCTCTCGATGTTCCGGACACTAAGTTATGCTAAGAGATCTCTTTGAAACAAATAGTGAAAGTGCTATCGTTTCACCTCGATGAGAGAATCCAGGCTATTCAAGAAGAATCGCAACAATTCCCCAATCCTAACGAAGTTCGAAGACACGCTTTAATGAATTGTGAGAATTTCATTTCAATTAGTTATTTGTGATTATATTTATCATCTTGTTCTTATTAATATGTATTTGTCTTCCTTTCTATGATTGAATACCATGTTAGGAATTGCATTTATGTTATGAATCCGTTGTTGCTTTATAGATAGCAAACGATGTCATTGATTTAGTGATATTTCTATGCCTTTTTTGTGGATAAAAACAATTGATCTATGTCGAGTAGATCTGTTAGGGCCGAGTGGATTGTTCCATCGCTTTCTAATTGCATTGAATGAATGTGCAAATTTGTCTTAAGTACTTGAATCGATAATGATATTCTTGAGTGATGTCGCCTTGAATTAGAGATGATATCTTTACGGAACAATCGATATTAGGAATGTCGACATAAACTCTATAAATGATATTGAAATCAATCCTAGGATCTTGAACCTCAACCATTATCGAGAATTACAAGTGAAACACTTTTCTATCTTATTATCAATACTTTGCAATCATTACTCTATTTACTTTACTTTGCTATTTCACCAAGTTGTCATAATCTAATGCAATCGTCATAAGAAATCATTGATAGAACTATAAAAGTGAAACCTTTTCTTTCTGTGGGTTCGATATCCAGACTTTATTGCTGTACTAATCTTCTGGTTTGAGCATTGAGTTAGGATACTTTACTATTTGGGAAAGACAAAAAGCCAATGACGTTCACCCAGTACCAAATTCTTGGCGTTGTTGTCGGTGAGAAAAGAGAAGTTTATTCGATTTATTTTTCCTTTGTTGATTTCTTTTTATCTTTATTTTCACTTTAGTTTTTGTTTTTCTTTAGGTTGTCCTACTCTATATGGTTCAAACCCGCTCTTCTAATTCATCACCTTTGTCTTTTAATCCTAAGATTGAATGATCTCTTTCTAGATTGAAAAGGATACTTGATTTTGATCAAGATAAAGAGATGGGAGACAACAACAACAATGAAGGCAACATCATCAATCCGCCAAGAAGGAACTTGAGAAGCTTGAAGGAGTCTAATTTGAATGTAAAACCACTTGCAATTAGAATTTCCACTATCCCTGAGGGTTCCAGGTTCAAATACAACTCACACCTTGCAAACTTTTCTAGTGTCTACGACAGACTTAGACCCCAAGGCCTAACCGATGACCAATTAATGCTTAGAGTGTTCCCCTTTACCCTAAATGATTCGGCTAGCGATTGGTTATATTACCATCCCCTGCCTTGCCCCCCCCCCCACCCCGAAAGCATTACTACTTGGGTTGAATTATAGAAAGCTTTCCTTCAAAAGTATTTTCCTCCTACTCACCTCAACAAACTCAAAAAGGAATTGTCTAGTATTGAGAAATCACCTACGGAGAGTCTTTATTAGTATGTTGAGAAATTTAAGAGGCTTAATGGTAGTTGTCCACAACATGGTATACCCGAGGACGATTTACTACTATATCTATATGAAGGCTTACGTTATAGAGATAGGAGTGTTATCAATGCTACTACGGGAGGAGATGTTTTGGATAACACACCTCAGGAAGCAATGAAAATTTTCGAAGGTTTAACCAATGCTTCGCAACAATATGGGAAACACCAAGGAGTAAGAGGAATACATAAATTAGATAATTCAGGAGACAATCACAAAGATGACTTAGATTGGCTTACTAAGATCGTCAATAAGATGGCTATGCAATTGAATCAGTCACAACAGCCTAGACCCTATGGAGTCTGTAGAGATCCAAATCTTCCAATTGATAAGTGCCCATTGATTCAAGAGGAAGTTGTTGATCTCAATGCTATAGATTATGGACCTCGCCGCAACATTGGTAACAACTTTTACAATCAGAGCTACAACTCAAAATATGAAAGTGGGTGTAAAGGTAGGGGCCAACAGCAACAAGTACCATATCAAGGATGGGGCCAATATGAGAATCGTTCAAAAAACACTCAACATGAGGACAAAGAAGAGAATCTAAGGTTATTGTTGGATAAGATGAGTGTCCATGAGAGATTGTTGAGTCAAATGGCTAAGGAGATTGGAGAATTGAAAGCTAAGGATTCGAGCAAGTTGCCATCACAAATGGTAGTTAATACGAAAGAGTATAGGTGCCATGATCCTTAGAGGGGGAAAATAAGTAAAATTACCAACTAGAAGTTTAAAAGAAAGGCCTAATAAGGTGATTAACGTGGGTGAACATGGAGAAAACAAATCGGAAAACACAACTTCTTCAACTAGTCCTCGTCACCCTGAAAATCGACGCCCGTCGCCCCTATTAGTGAGTGATTCGATTTTTGACGTTGATCCATCCATGAAGAAATCGTCGAAAGAGTGGTCTTCTGAGGTTTCTAGACCCACACCACCCTTTTTTCATGCCTTAAAACTCGATCGTAAGTGGGAAGACGATCAAATTCTATACACTACATTTGCTCATTGTTAGGTAAATATTCCACTTTTGAATCTAATTAAAAATGTACCTCGTTATGCTATGCTTTTAAAAGAATTATGCACTATAAAAAGAAAGAAAATGGTGGAATGAAAGGAAAAGGTAAGTTTGAATAAGAATGTTTCCGCTATGTTACATGAAAGATTGCCTGAAAAATGTGGTGACCCAGGTATGCTCACTATTCCATGTGCAAATGGTAATACTGAATTGATGATACTGCATATTTTATATAGCCATTAAAGGTAGTTGTTAGTGCATTTAGGATAGCTTACAACATGTTTATTTGAGTAGTTCAAGTAAGTAGTATTTGGTTTTGCAAGTTTGGAATCTACGCTCTTTTTGTGCTTATTTGCAAATTTGTGTTCCGACGCTGGAAGGATGCATTTATGGCTTGCCAAAGAAGAATATGGAGAGCTAGGAGCCTGAGGAAACACATGAAGAAGACAATAAAGAGTCGTGGAGGAAGTTACGTTGGACTTGGAAGTGATTGATCGAAGAAGTTAGCTACTGTTTACACGGCGGCCGCTGCCTGGATCACAACGCTCGCCGCTCTTGCCGATACAGAATTATGATTTTGTTCTTTTTGAAACTAATTAGATTAAGTTTATATATATTATTTGGCCAACTTTGAGAAGTTGGAGATTGTGGAAGAGAGACCTAATTGAGAGAGAACTCCAATGGAGAATTTTAGAGTTTGATGATGATGATGATGATGATGATAATAAGGCATCAAGGAGAACTTCTGTGTGATGTCTCTAAAGAAGCCATGTTTGTATGCATATTTTAGTTCCATATTCTATACACTTTGCATATTTTGGGTTGGGAATAAGTCAAATTTATGTAGTATATGCTTATTTGCAAGAAATGGAGATCTACATAAGTTTCTGTTTAATATTGTAGAATATGGAGCCATTTCGGGAGAAAACTAAGAAGCGAAGACGGAAGCTCAAAGCTACTCGATATCGACTAGTCTTTGTCGATATCGACTAAAGATGTCCGGGCATAGCATGATCGAAGAGCACCATGTCGAGAAGCTGAAGACGAGCCAACCCTACTCCAGAGAGTTCCTCGAGATCGAGTTATGTACTCGAGATCGATAAGAAGTGAAGACCATGCCCGGAGTCGAGGACACCCTGATCGAGGATGTCGCGGAGAACTACTCGACTTGGCCAAACACCCGGACGCTGAGCAACATCTTCC
Source organism: Persicaria maculosa (assembly GCA_963922045.1). Lineage (NCBI taxonomy): Eukaryota > Viridiplantae > Streptophyta > Magnoliopsida > Caryophyllales > Polygonaceae > Persicaria > Persicaria maculosa. The sequence goes on along the minus strand of OY998252.1, from coordinate 77,129,829 downwards.
TCGTTATCGAGAAAAGTCCTCGATATCTACAAAGCCTAGAGTACCTGTCCGAGCAGTGTCGAAGAAAGCTGCTCGACCAAGCCGATCCAGCCTAGTCGACGAACCCAGTCTACTCGATATCGAGTTATTTACTCGATATCGAGGACCCAGCACCACACATGTCCGAGCATGTCGAGGAAGAGCAACCCGAGACGCCGCTGATGTTGAAGTCGACGACCATGTTACTCGAGATCGAGTAAACCTACTCGAGATCGAGGAAAGCTGTCCGGGAGCGCGTAACGCGGTTTGAGCAGTTCTACTCGGATTGGGATTCCTTGGGGCCGAAGATTGCCGAGACTATCCAATTCTATCAAGATCCATCATGGAAGAGAAGATTTATCCACTTAAAGACTTTTAGATATAATTTCTTTTTTAGATTTAATTATGTTATTCCATTTATTTATCTTTAAAGCTTTTAGATATAGATTTATATATAGATAGAGATATTCTATCCTTGAATAGCAAGGAGTAGAAGGCTATAAATAAAGCCCATGGGACTGATTTTAGAATAATTCAATCCACAAGCTAGAGAAGTAGTTCACAGAGACGGTTTAGGAGTTCGAAGGTTTTAGGGTTTTTGGCATTCAACGAGAGTTGGATTACCGGGATTGTAAAGGCTTTGAATTTAGTTTAATGCAAGTTATTTCATTTCAATCAATGTCTGAGGTTGCGATGAAGCGCGAGTAGTCCACCCACTTCTAGGGTTGGGGCGAGCCCGACAATAGCCCTGCATGTTTGAGGTAAAGATCCGACTTTTATCGTGTTTTGAGCATCTGCTACTTGTTATATGTTTATTACCCATAATCGGAGGTCCATGCTAACAACTTGGATTGTAAACATAAAATCGGTAGAGACAATTAGGGTTTCCTGAAAGAGTTGTCTAATTGTTGGAAAAGGCAAAAGTTTAGTCCTTTGATACGAATTACATGATTATCTGTTTTATTCTTGCCTTATGCATGCTTGGTTATCATTGTTGCAAACCCCAATCTTGGAAGTCTTTTACATACAGTTTATTTCGAGAACCCCAAAAGCATTTGTTTTTACTTTATTTCGTTTTTACTTTCTACCCTTACTCGATCTCGACCAAGTTTGGTCGATCTCGAGTTACTGATGTTCGATTCCAGAATCGCCGTAGCTTCTGTGTGCAGGTGATCGACCAAGCCAACTCGACGTCAACAACCCTACTCGATCTCGAGTAGCCCTAGTCGAGATCGACTAAACCCTGCGACTGCTGCTGCGCTGCTCGACTTGTCCGATCTTCTGTCGACTAACCCTAGTTGAGATCGAGGACATCTGTGGTCGACTTCTGTCCGTGAGATTTCTCTGCTGCCTAGGATCCGCTGACACGCTTCCTCGTGGATCGATCCTGACTTCCCACTACTGCATCGGGAGGAAGTCTTTTAATCATTTGCAAGGGACAGAATCTGGTTTGCTTTGATTTATTTATATTTTTAATTTGCATTCTCTATTTCCTCCTACAACAAATTGGCGTCGTTGCCGGGGAAGCTATCATTCGCGCCTTAGGTAGTTAAATCTCACGTCTACTTTGAGTTACTTTACAGGTGTATGCGCCGTTCTGGTCAACCACCTGAGTTTGACGGCTTAGACGAACCGGAACGCCTTCTACACATCAGAGCTAAACTACAAAGAGCCATGGCGGCCGCAGAAACACAAGAACAGCTTATTGAGAGGCTTACAAGGGAACTAGCCGCAAGGGATGTTACTATCGCCGCTGAGAGAGCAGGAAGGGAACAAGAAGCTGAGCGCGCGAGGCAAGCAGAAGCTGAGCTTGCCCAATACCCAACCACGATAGAGGATTATATGCACCCGACTCTCGTCGTGCCGGAATCGGCGATTCTAATCCCTGAAAACTCTTTTGAAATTCGCACTCAATTCCTTATAGAGCTTAAAAATAGTGCTTTTTATGGCAAATTTAATGAGTGTCCTCTTGAACATATTACCAATTTTTCTGACATGTGCCGTACTTTTGCTGAACGTACAACTCTTGAATATGTCAAGATGAAGGCTTTTCGCTGGTCTCTCGCTGGACCTGCACTGAAGTGGCTTGAAGGGCTGAAACCAAGATCCCTCACAACATGGGCCCAACTAGAGAAAGAGTTTCTGAACAAATTCTTCCCTCCTGCCAAGACAGCACTCCTCCGCCAGAAGATTACAACTTTCAAACAGAAGCCTGGGGAGCCGCTGGCAAAAGCATGGGAACGATACAAAGAACTGCTGTGATCTTGCCCTACTCTTGGACAGCCACCATACGTCATTCAGGAGATCTTCTTCAATTCTCTTGACCAAGTCACTAAGGACAGGATCAACCAGTATACTCGCCAATTATGACACCAGTTGGCGCCTGGGGTGTGCTCGACAAGCTCACCAATTATGACAACAAATATGGGTCTACTGCAAATTATGAGGAGAACTCCTATGCCAGGCCAGCACCATCTATGCCTCTTTATGAGCCTTCCAAGGAGAGTGACCCAGATGTCAGGGAACAGTTCTACAGAGACCAGAATCGCAAGCTCCTTAAGCAAGTCAAGTATCTTTCTGTCAACCAGCCTTGCATCGAGTGCGGATCACAGGGGCACACCACTACTGAGTGCCCACACACTGAGCAAGTCAGGATGGCTGAGACACATGAAGAGGTAGCTTATGCATGGGGTCCCAATCACTACATGGGGGATCAAAGGTTTTACCAACCACAATGGAACCAAGGTCCTCCCAGGAACCCCCCACCATACAGAGCTCCAGGACATCCAGAAAGGGATCAAAAGAAGGACGATCTGCAACTTATCCTTGATGAGATGTGCCGAAATCATGCACAGAACCAGCAGGCTACAAACACCATCAACAATCAGCTCCAGAATTTCAACATAAAATTTGGGGAACTGGATATCTGGAAAAGGAGCATAGAGACCCAGATGGGACAATTCGCTGCACAGATCCCACGACCATCCGGACAACTCCCTGGGCAAACAGAACCAAATTCTAAGGGGAAGACCGGACACGTCGCAACTATCAAACTCAAAAGCGGGCACCAATTACATGAGCCAGAGGTCGGGAAGCACCAAGACACAGCAGAGCAGCAACTCGACACAGAGCAGAATCAACTCGATCTCGACCAGCACGTAGTCGATATCGACAAAGATCTTCTCGCCACAAACCAGAAACCAAGCTCGGACTCCACAGCACCGCCAGGCAACTCGAGATCGACCACCCTACTCGAGATCGAGGAACCTTTAGTCGAGATCGAGGAAAATTTGGCCGACATCGACGACTCTGCAACACCTCCGACGTCTGATCTAGCTCCGAAGCAGAAAAAGACATTGCCTTTCCCTTCCAAAGCATTGAAAGATCCCACTGCAGGTAGGTTTAACCGTTTTGTTAATATGCTGTAAGAACTGAATGTCTCTATTCCTTTTACAGAAGCCCTGCAAGAGATGCATGGATATGTCGAATTCCTGAAGGAAATCCAGAGCAAGAAGCGATCCATCTCAGAAATCGCCGGCGGATGCAAAATACTCCACTTCCCTGAAAAGAGACCTGACCCAGGTAAGTTTTCTGTTACTGTGGGTTTTGGACAATATAAATATGAGTCCTTGTGTGATTTAGGAGCAAGTGTGAGCACCATGCCCTTATCAATTTGGCCGAAGGTAAAGATAGGATGCATAGAGCCTGTGGACGCTAAGCTATACATGGCAAACAATACAGTAGTCATCCCTACAGGTATATTTGAGAATGTCCCCGTCCAGGTTGGTAAATTCTTTGTTCCAGCAGATTTCCTTATTATAGACTGTGATAAAGATCCTACTAGCCCTATTATTCTTGGTAGACCATTCTTAGCTACGGCAGATGCCAAGATTAGCGTCAAACATCGATCGCTCACCTTCACCATAGGCGACGAGGTCTTAGATTTCTCTTTTGGCCCTGCAAAGGAGGAAATTTCATGGCTGGAGGTGAAGAGCATCAGCAACCATGGGACCAAGCAAACAACAGAGGAAGACGACAGAAGCCAACTCGAGATTGACAAGGACTCCTCGATCTCGAGTAAGATGCTACTCGATCTCGACCACAGTTCATCGACATCGACTTCCTCTACTGAGCCCCAGACTTGCCAAGAACCTAAGTATGGGGTCCCTGTACTCGATATCGACCAGTCCTGCCCGATATCGACTAACCCCAAGCCCAAAGATTTCTGTTTTGGGCCCGAAAAGGTAAGTTCATGTATGAATCCTACTCCTCCTCAGTCCATTAAGAAAATTATCAATAATTTAAGCGGAGGTAGGGCCCCGTGGCGTGAGAATCTGCTAAAACTGAAAGCTGGGAAGAGAAAGAAGAAAGAGAAGGAAGACTATGCAAGCAACCACCTGCCAGCTGAGCTTGCATACTACAATCAGGACATAGATGATCCAGGAGAAAGGCCAAGCACAAGCGGGCCCCACATTAAAAGTCCTTGAGCACAAACGGAGAAGTCGGCCTAGCGACTCTAAAATCTAGAGCATGTATATAAAACTTTATGAATTTTGGGACTTTTGAACTTTTTAGTTTTGGTTTTGGTTTTTGTTTTTGGTTTTTTAGTTTAGAATACTGCATGTGGAAAGTCTTGTTTTTGTGTGCAATCTAACACTTTTAGGTCGGCAAGCATAAAATGATCGTGAAAGGTGGAAAGAAGAAGTCCATGAAGAACAGTCAAAATCGACAAAGGCGAAGTCGACAACGACAAAGAGGAGAAACCCAGAAACTCATCGATATTGAGTAGGCCAACTCGATATCCACTAAGCCAGCAGAGTCTCCTCGACTTCAGAAGCCGCTGGATGCAGACACCTTCCTCGATATCGAGTACGGTACTCGATATCGACAAGAAATTTAACTCGACATGCCTGATCTGCCTTCCTCGATGCATTATTCGGTGAGTTCCTTCCTTTACTCTTGTTTTTATACAGTGGGGACACTGTATATTTTAAGTATGGGGTGGGGGAAGGGCTCATTATCATTATTATATGTTTTAGTCTTGCTTTTGGTTTTACATGGTGAAATTTTATTTTTATATACATTCATGTTTAATTTTTATGCATTTTAGTCTTTTGTCATACTTTAGTCTTGTTTTTAGTTGCATAAATAAAAAAAATAAAAAATGCATGTTTAAATTTTTTGCATTATCTTAGTTTTTATACCCTAACTTAGATGTCCTATGATGATAAATAATGACTGACTTGATCATGTAAATCCTATGGCATGTTTGGAAGGTTTAGCCTAAGTCCTCGAAATTGTTTTTATGTGGATTGTGAACTTGTGATGAAATTGAGCACATATGATCCTAAGCTAAAGGTTAAAATCCAACAAAAATTGTCCCAGTGAGAATTTTGGCCTTATAGGGAGAACATTAAAAATCCCTCTTCTTTTTTGAGTGTATTTACTCTTCATATGCATCTCTAAATGTTGTGATAGTTATTCAAAACCAATACATTTATATGTTTATGTGAATGAGAATTAAATGATGGAGGCACCTTTTAAGCCAATTTTATCCTCTCTTTATCTACCCTGCATTATCCCTGCTTGAAGCCAGAACATTAGCCTGAGACTTTTATTATAAACTCCACAAAATTATCCTTAGCCAAATTGAGCCTGACCCCCATTTGGGAATTAAGACTTAGAGTTGGTTGGAATGATGATTTATTGAAAAAAAATGAGCTTATGTTGCATTTCAAGTGAGAAGGATTTTTGAATTTATTGAGATATGGGTTGATTTTATATTTTTATCTTGCTATGCATACTATGTAAAAGGATTTTTGGCTCACCCTATAAATGCACTAGTTATTTTCGTTAAAAAAAAGAGAGAGAGAGAGAAAGAAAAGTGTATGTTTATAAATAAAGTGCATGAGCCAAATTTACCTTAATTCTTTCATTTTCGCAAGATACATACTTTGGAGAGGTTAATTAAGTTAAAAAGGTTAAAGTACTTCATTGACATAAGTTGGAGTGTTTGGTTGATGCATAAAATTGAGAGTTATGGTTTGGTTGAGTTGTGTTGGAGATTTAGGAGTATTGATTCCCGAATTTTATTAAGCACCACATGGCCAAATAATTCCATACCCTTTTATTTCTTACCAAGCCCCATTACAACCCCGCCGAATGGAATCTTCTTTGAAGACTTCTATTGAGTGAAGTCCTCCTGATAATTCTTGTTGCATTTACATAATTGGTTGCAAAGTGGATTTATATTTAAATTGCAATATTTATGAGATTGTATATGGAATTGAGTTGAGAGTTGATCTACATAGCCTAAACACATTGAGAGTTGAGTGTAAACACATTATCCCTGTGAGGTTGGATTTATATTGCCTATGCCTATGGATCGCTCATATATGCGTAATGACGTTAAATTCACTTGTCTTACACTGCTACTACTTGAGATGTTGCTTTTGACAAAAGGCGAAGACTTGAAGGATGTGTTGTAGGTCTTGGTTATTGTTTGGTTATTGCTTGAGGACAAGCAAGTCTAAGTATAAGCCATGTTTTTATGCATATTTTAGTTCCATATTCTATACACTTTGCATATTTCGGTTCGAGAATATGTCAAATTTATGTAGTATATGCTTATTTGCAAGAAATGGAGATCTACATAAGTTTTTGTTTAATATTGTAGAATATGGAGCCATTTCGGGAGAAAACCAAGAAGCGAAGACGGTAGCTCAAAGCTACTCGATATCGACTAGCATGATCGAAGAGCACCATGTCGAGAAGCTGAAGACGAGCCAACCCGACTCCAGAGAGTTCCTCGAGATCGCGGAGAAGCTACTCGACATGGCCAGACACCTGGACGCTGAGCAACATCTTCCTCGATATCGAGAAAAGTCCACGATATCGACAAAGTCTAGAGTACTTGTCCGAGCAGCGTCGAAGAAAGCTGCTCGACCAAGCCGATCCAGCCTAATCGATGAACCCAGTCTACTCGATATCGAGTTATTTACTCGATATCGAGGACCCAGCACCACACATGTTCGAGCATGTCGAGGAACAGCAAACCGAGACGCCGCTGATGCTGAAGTCGACGACCATGTTACTCGAGATCGAGTAAACCTACTCGAGATCGAGGAAAGCTGTCCGGGAGCGCGTAACGCGGTTTGAGCAGTTCTACTCGGATTGGGATTCCTTGAGGCCGAAGATTGTCGAGTCTATCCAATTCTATCAAGATCCATCATGGAAGAGAAGATTTATCCACTTGAAGACTTTTAGATATAATTTCTTTTTTAGATTTAATTATGTTTTTCCATTTATTTATCTTTAAAGCTTTTAGATATAGATTTAGATATAGATAGAGATATTCTATCCTTGAATAGCAAGGAGTAGAAGGCTATAAATAAAGCCCATGGGACTGATTTTAGAATAATTCAATTCACAAGCTAGAGAAGTAGTTCACATAGACGGTTTAGGAGTTCGAAGGTTTTAGGGTTTTGGCATTCAACGAGAGTTGGATTGCCGGGATTGTAAAGGCTTTGAATTTAGTTTAATGCAAGTTATTTCCTTTCAATCAATGTCTGAGGTTGCGATGAAGCGCGAGTAGTCCACCCACTTCTAGGGTTGGGGCGAGCCCGACAATAGCCCTGCATGTTTGAGGTAAAGATCCGACTTTTATCGTGTTTTAAGCATCTGCTACTTGTTATATGTTTATTACCCATAATCGGAGATCCATGCTAACAACTTGGATTGTAAACATAAAATCGGTAGAGACAATTAGGGTTTCCTGAAAGAGTTGTCTAATTGTTGGAAAAGGCGAAAGTTTAGTCCTTTGATACGAATTACATGATTATCTGTTTTATTCTTGCCTTATGCATGCTTGGTTATTGTTGTTGCAAACCCCAATCTTGGAAGTATTTTACATATAATTTATTTCGAGAACCCCAAAAGCATTTGTTTTTACTTTATTTCGTTTTTACTTTCTGCCCTTACTCGATCTCGACCAAGTTTGGTCGATCTCGAGTTACTGATCTTCGATTCCAAAATCGCCGTAGCTTCTGTGTGCAGGTGATCGACCAAGCCAACTCGACGTCAGCAACCCTACTCGATCTCGAGTAGCCCTAGTCGAGATCGACTAAACCCTGCGACTGCTGCTGCGCTGCTCGACTTGTCCGATCTTCTGTCGACTAACCCTAGTTGAGATCGAGGACATCTGTGGTCGACTTCTGTCCGTGAGATTTCTCCGCTGCCTAGGATCCGCTGACACGCTTCCTCGTGGATCGATCTTGACTTCCTACTACTGCATCGGGAGGAAGTCTTGTAATCATTTGCAAAGGACGGAATCTGGCTTGCTTTGATTTATTTATATTTTTAATTTGCATTCTCAATTTCCTCCTACAACACTGTGACATATGTCCCAAGGGCTACAAGAACATAAGTTGAGAAATTGGAGAAAGAATTTATCCGGAGAAGACTCTATGGTGATGGCTCTTGGAGGTAAGGATTTGAGTATTTCCAATGAATGTTTAGAAAGGAGGTCTAAGGAGATGATTTATGATGAAAAAGTAGATGAAGAAAAATCAGAGGCACACTGTTGTAACGGCGCACGCCGCTCTTTAACACGGCGCTCACCGCCACCTTCAGTGAAGAAGGCAATTTTTAATGCTACTGAATCTTCGAGGAAATTATCGGAGGAGTGGTCTTCTGAGGTTTCAAAGCCTGTACCCCCCTTTCCTCATGCCTTTAATCTTGACCGTAAGTGGGAAAACAACAATGATCTATTTGATACTTTCACCAACTGTCAGGTAAATATTCATCTTCTTAATCTATTTGAATTCGTTCCTCGTTATGTCAAATTCCTTTGGGAAGTTTACACAACCAAAAGATCGCAACAGGAGAAGGAAAGAGAAGGTAAGGAACTACAAGAAAATCTTCCATTAGTTTTTCAAAAGCGATTGCCTGAAAAGTGCGGAGACCCGGGTATGTTTACTCTTCCTTGTACGATTGGTGTAGTGACATTTAAAACTACCATGGTTGATCTTGGTGCATCTATTAATGTGATATCGTAAAAATTATATGATGAATTGGGTCTGGGTCCTCTGAATGAAACTAGGGTTGTTATACAGCTTGCTGATCGCTCTCAACTTCACCCCAAAGGGGTGGTTGAAGATGTTTTGATTATGGTTGATGACTTGATACTAGGTAGACCCGAGACACCCATCATATTAGGTAGACCCTTCTTGCGAACTGCTAAAGCAAAAATTGAATTTTTTTTCCGGGTCTTTAATTGTGGAAGTTGATGGGAAAAGGCTGAATTTTTTTATCCTTGACGAGAAATCTGCTTCTTATTCTTTGAATATGTTTTTTGTTGTAGATATTTTCACTAAGGATATTATGCATATTGATCGTTCTGAACAGTTACATGTTGTTTTGGAATCCCCTTTGGGTGAATTGTCTTATGATTATTCTTTGCCTAATAACATGCATGTTTTGTTTGTGGCACTTGATGCCAACGCTGATGATTGGTCTCATGCTTATAGAATTGAATCATTAGATCCTTCTAGGGAAAAAAACTGCTTCCATTTGTCATTCAGGTGCCTAAAGTTGAATTGAAACCCCTCCCTGATCATTTGAAGTACACTTCATGTTATTATCTCTAATAAACTTACTTTTCACCATGGAAAAAGATTGGTGGATGTCCTTAAGGAACATCGCACTGCCTTGGGATGGACCATTACTGACATCAAAGTGATTAGTCCAACATTGTGTATGCGTCGCTTACACATGGAGGACGATGCAAAGCCGACAAGACAACCTCAACGACGGTTGAATCCACTCATGATGGAGGTCGTAAAAAAGGAAGTCTTGAAGCTTCTTCAGGCAGGTATAATCTATCCGATTTCTGATAGTCAGTGGGTAAGTCCTACACAAGTGGTCCCTAAGAATGGAGGTATCACGGTCTATGAGAACCAAGAACGTGAGATGGTACCTATGAGGGTACAAACTGGTTGGAGAATTTGCATTGAATATCGCAAACTCAATGTTGTGACACATAAGGATCACTTTCCTTTACATTTCATTAATCAGAGGCTTGAGTGCCTTGCCGACCGGTCTTGTTATCTTTTTTTGGATGGTTTTTTTGGATATTTTGAAATTCCTATTACACCTGAGGACAAGGAGAAAACTACTTTTACATGTCGTTTTGGTACTTTTGCTTATAGTAGAATGCCTTTTGGATTATGCAATGTGCCTGTTACATTTCAAAGATGCATGATGAGTATATTTTCCGAGTATGTTGAGCATTTTATTGAAGCGTTTATGGATGATTTCACTGTGCATGAGAATGATTTTGATTCTTGTTTGCATTATTTGTCACTAGTGCTTAAGAGATGTGTTGAAACTAACTTGGTCTTAAACTCTTAAAAGTGTAATTTTATGGTTGAACAAGGGATTGTTCTTGGTCAAATTGTGTCCAAGAAAGGTATTGAGGTAGATAAAGCTAAGATAGATATTATTCAGTATGTACCTTATCCTACTAATGTGCGTGAGATTCGCTCTTTCTTAGGCCATGCAGGATTTTATAGGAGGTTTATCAAGGATTTTTCCAAGATAACCTCCCCATTAAGTGAATCGCGTAAGAAAAATGTTTCCTTTGTGTTTGATGATAATTGTAAGAAGGCTTTTCATGAGCTAAGGAATCAGTTAACTTCAGCACCTATTATTCAGGTTCCTATCTAGACTTTGCCCTTTGAGTTGATGTATGATGTTAGTGATTATGCCGTTGGGGTTGTTTTTGGAGAAAAGTTGAGAAATCATCTCATATGATCTATTATGCTTCTATTATGTTGAATGCGGCTCAACGGAATTAACTACTACTGAGAAAGAGTTGTTAGTTGTGGTGTTTGCTCTAGAGAAGTTTCGTCCTTATATATTGGGTTCCAAAGTGGTGGTCAGTAGCGATCATGCAAAACTCCACTATTTAATGACAAAGAAGGAAGCTAAGCCGAGATTGATTCAATGGATTCTACTTCTGACGTAGTTCAACATGGAAATCAGAGAGTAGAAGGGTGCAGATAATTTGGTAGCTGACCACCTAAGTAGAATCTATAGAACTGATGGTGGGGGAGAGCAACCAGAGAGATTGGGAGAATTTCCTGATGAAGGATTGCTAAGAATTTCGCATGGGATGACACTATCATAACGGCGCCCACGGCCTCTATGCACGGCGCCCGCCACCTGATTAGTGCTCCGACTTTTGAATTGCATGATAATGATGGGGGTGAGCCGCCTGCTTTACTTATGAATATTCAAACTAAGCAACCTTGGTTCGCGGATATTGTTAAGTAATTGGTAGATGGAATCTTTCCATCAAATTGCTCGAAAACAAAGCAGGACAAAATTCAGCACGATGCTCGCTACTATGTTTGGGATGATCCTTTCTTGTGGAAGTACTGCGTTGATAGAATTGTTCGTCGATGTCTTCTAGACAATCAGGTAACTTCTGTTTTGAGATTCTATCATTCGCACCCAAGTGGTGGACATTTTGGACCACAGAGGACGGCTAAAAAAGTCCTGGAAGCGGGATTCTGGTGGCCGCATATCTTTCATGATGCTCATACTTTCTGCAGGACTTGTGATCGATGTCAGCGAACCAAAAATATCTCAGGAAGGAATAAGATGCCGCTATCTTCGATTATGGTATGCGAAATCTTTGATGTCTGGGGTATCGATTTCATGGGACCATTTCCTTCTTCATTTGGAAATGTCTACGTCTTGCTTGCAGTCGATTATATGTCTAACTGGATTAAGGCGAAGGTGACGAAGGCTGATGATGCTTGCACAATTGCTAGTTTCTTGAAGAGTCTATTTGCTAGATTTGGAATGCCCAGAGATGTTATCAGTGATAGGGGAACTCATTTATGTAACAAGATTGTCAGCGCTCTTTTGAGGAAGTACAATGTGACTTAGAAGGTCTCTACCGCTTACCATCCCCAAACTAATGGAGAGACAGAATTGTCTAATAGGGAAGCGAAGAGGATTTTAGAGAAGGTTGTGGCACCGAATAGAAAAGACTAGAGTCTCGGATTGGAGGATGCGTTATGGGCTTACAATACTGCTTATAAGACACCTATTACGATGTCTCCGTTTCGTTTGGTGTATGAAAAGCCATGTCATTTGCCAGTTGAGCTCCAACGTAAGGCATTGTGGGCAGTCAAACAAGCCAATATTGATGCATTTGAAGAAGAAGAATTGAGGAAGCTTCAACTTCAAAAGTTAGAAGAAATTCGTTGGGATGCTTACGAAAATGCTAGGATCTATAAGGACAAAATGAAAGCATGGCATGATAAGCATATTTTGAGGAAAGAGTTCCGCCCATGAGATAAGGTTTTGTTGTACGTATCACGTCTGAAACTTCACCCCGGAAAGCTCAAGTCTAGATGGACTGGTCCATACATTGTGGTCCATGTCTACCATTATGGTGTGGTTGATTTACAGAATCCAATGGATGGTCATAACTTCAAGGTGAGTGGTTAGAGAATCAAGAAATATCATGAGGACGTCGCTGTCTAAGTTATGGACTCCTGGCAAGGGGAGGACCTCCCGGAGGAATAGAACTACATCTTTACGTCGAGCCATGGACGTGAAACAAATGCACTGCTCGGGAGGCAACCCGAGGTGAGTACTTTTATTCTATTTTATTTTATTTTATTTTTCTTTCATTCTAGTCTATTTAGTGTTAGGATTGTTAGTTTTTTTTTTGGAGATGTCCAGAACGAGAATATGAGGTATGTTTTGGATTTCGGGATCGAAAACAAGAGGTGTGTCTCACTGAGGACATGGCGCCCGTCGCCTAATCCACGGCACCCGCCATGCGGGCTGTTCATGATAGATTTGGGCCGCCGGTTTGTTAGTCGGTGGGCCCGCTTCTATATTTTAAAACCGTATTTTTTATTTACATCCTCTTCACTTCATCCCTAACCTCCAAACGCTCCTCCATATCCCTTAACCTTTCAAACCCTCTCCTTCATCACAAATCCTTACATTACGTCCAAACCGTTACTCGTTGTACCATACGTTTTGGAGGTTTGATCACGTTGATTGTTGTACGTTGTGGGGTGAGAGATACAGATTTGGTGCCTATGGATAGAGAGTCTCGCATCTCCCTAGAGATGATGACTAGGATGAGACATCTAGAGGGCAATCAAGCACCGTTTATTTGGCATGTTGGTGGTAGGGGTGACCACCTTATTCGTCTACCTACTCAGCTTCTGCTGGGACCGACGATCGTTGATTTCAACTTGCCGTCGGAAGATGTAGACCTTTCTGCTCACGAGTATGACGATGATGATGACGATGAGGATCAGGCCCATGTTGATGCTGCTAAGTGGTATGTCCCACTTGCTTCTTTTGTGACACAGGCTACGGATTCCGGCACTGACATGAGCTATGCCCCCTCTTTCTCTTCTGGTCATTATTCTCAACAGTTGGATGAGATTCATCAGATGCAGTTAGCTCAGGGCGTGGAGTTCAGACGCTACCACCATGACCTCCTCGAGCGCCAGGAGGAGATGTATCGGAGGCTGGAGGAGTAGGCCCGTGCTATCTCCGGCATTCAGAGCATCTTCGACACCTTTGTCCATCAGTTCCAGCAGTACTACCAATTTCCACCGTCGCACCAGTGAACAGTATGTTACCTTCCTTACACTATGAACTTTTCATTTTCTGTGATTCCATGGTTTGTTGAGACATTTTCTGTACTTCGCTTGGATTTATCTGTACTTTTGATGGTTTTATGTTGGCATGTACTATGGTTTGGATATTTCTTATGTTTGGATGCTTGGATATTCCTATCTTTATGTTTGGATGTGTTATGTTTGGGTGTGTTATGTTTGGATTCTGTCTTAGTTATCTGGTATGTCTTATGTTTTAGTTTCTCTTATTGAAAAAAAAAATTCAGAAAAATGTCAAAAATCATAAAAATAGCATGCATTGCCGAGTATGTCATTATTCGAACAACCATCTTGGTTGAGTGAAACTCTGAGCTTTTGATGGCATGAACTTGTAAACCCTACGACATCGAGATGATTGGTGATGTATTTGAGCATATATGACCCTTGTGAGATTGTTTTTTTAGCCTTATTGGAATGATATAATTGCTTTTGCTTGTTGTGTGATTTACTCTCCTTATGTTTCTAGCTCTTGATATTGACTTCGTTATCTATTGTCAAAGTTGGCTCAAATGTTTGTTGCTTGCAGATTTTATGTTTTTATTGTTTATATTTGGCTTTAGTTGCTTGTGATTTTTGAGTGAAATGATGTGGCAATGGTTTGATGCACTTAGTAACCGGATCTATGCATGACACCCATGGGTATGATTCGCGCAAAACGGTGGTGAAAAGCTATCCACTAAGGAAGAAACCTTGATCATTGAGTAACCGGGTTCATTCATGATACCCATGTTTGAAACTCGCATCAAAAGATGTTCCAGTGGACTTTATTCAAGTAAGTTGAGGTGTTGAAAAATACCAAAGCCAAAAGAAAGCAAGCGGAAAAAAAAATAGTGAGCAATAATAAGAAAGGTTGGACGTAGGGAGGATAAAATTCACCTAGGGGAAAAAGTAAGCTATGAAAAATAAAAGAAAGAAAAGAGTGAAATTCTAGAGCCAAATTTCGTATTCTTATTGTTTTTCCGCAAGTAATGGCATTTCGGTGGAGATTTGATTGTATTGTTGTCAATTTCTATGAGTTTAGTGCATTTTGGATTGAGCTGTGAGTTGAACTTCAAAGTCTAAACACATGAGAGCCTGAGTGAAACACATATTCCTGGTAAGGTTGGATGATTTCTACTTCTAATGCTTTGATCGTTAGATACATGCGAAGATGTTTTGTCACTTGATCATGTGTTTCTTGAAATGTTTGTGTTTTTGGTTTGTTTTTGTAAGGCTATGGCCTGAATGACGAGTTCGTAGGTATAGGTTGCTTTTATTGGTTGCTCCAAGATTAGCGAAGCTTAGGTGTGGGGGAGTTTGATAATGCATATTTTATATAGGTATTAAAGGTAGTTGTTAGTGCATTTAGGATAGCTTACAACATATTTAGTTGAGTAGTTCAAGTCAGTAGTATTTGGTTTTGCAAGTTTGGAATCTACGCTCTTTTTATGCTTATTTGCAGATTTGTGTTTCGACGCAGGAAGGACGCATTTATGGCCTACCAAGGATGAGTATGGAGAGCTAGGAACCTGAGAAAACACATGAAGAAGGCAAGAAAGAGATGTGGGGGAAGTTAGCTTGGACTTGGAAGTGATGGATCGAAGAAGTTAGCTACTGTTGACACGGAGCCCGCCGCCTGGATCTCGGCGCCCGCCGCCCATCCCGATACGGAATTATGATTTCGTTCTTTTGGAAACTAATTAGGTTAAGTTTATATTTATTATTTGGCCGAGTTTGAGAAGTTGAAGATTGTGGAAGAGAGACCTAATTGAGAAAGAACTCCAATGGAGAATTTGAGAGGAAGACATTCCATGTGGGACTAAACCTCCTTTGTTTTGCCTGCAATTTAGAGACATGGTTATATGATTTGTGAGACTTAATTTTTGTATATTATAAGTTTGATTGATTCAATGTTTTTGTTCTTTATTGATTAATTGCATGTATTCCCTCTTGATTGGCCACCTTGATGGAATTTACTTTCTTGTTAAAGGTTTGATTAGCCCTTATAAGTTAATTGGATTAGTAGCACAGCATAGCCAATCGATCCCCTGAAAGCTAGCATCGATTGGGTGTGTAAGTGACATTGACAATTCTACATTATCAATTGCATCAATTAGGGTTAGAGAGTTGCGCCTCTATCTTTGGTTGTTTGTGTTATTGGTGTTGTGAGCCTAAATTGCCAAGTTTTACACTAACTTTTATATCGATTTTTGCATGCATTTCATATCCTTGGCTTAGAATTATACAGAATTTATGTAGTTTATGCTTATTTGCCAAATTATAGAGTCTACACTAGTTTTTGTTAAATTTCACAGAAATCGAGACGTTTTACAGCAATTCGGAGAAAGGAGAAAACCATGAGAGAGCTCGAGGTCGATTACATCAAACAAGAGGTCGAGTAGCAGATGAGCCAGTGCACGTCAACCATAAAACCAGAAAGGAGGCACTCGACAACACTAGTCGACGTCGACCACTCTAGTCGATGTCGAGTACATCTGATCGAAATAAACCAGTCGAGCAGCAGATCACTCAAGGATCATAACTCTACTCGACGTCGATGACTTTACTCGACGTCGAGGACTTTTATATTTGTGAGAGTTGGATAGATTGCATCATATGGAAGCTTGTTCACTTTGGAGTTATTTGATCTATGTTGGAATTATAGGAATTTTAGTTCCCGGAATTAAAAGCACCACATAGCAAATATATTCCTTGCCCTTATTTTCATACCAAACCCCATTACAACTCTGCCGAATAGAGTCTTCTTTGATGTCTTCCATTGAGCGAAAGTCCTCTTGATGTTACTTATTTGTTTTGAAGTATTGGGTGGAAATAATGTTATACAAATGTCAATGCCTAAGGTGATCTTAAGGCCTAAACACATGAGAGCGAGTGAAACACATTCCCTAGGAGGTTGGATGAATAACGCTTGCGAGCTACTTGATCACACATATACATGCTAGGATGTTAGTCTGCTTTACTATTGTTTGCACTTATTTGAGATGTTGCTTTTTAAGAAGGGGTAATTCATGAAGAGTTATGTTTGCGGGGTACCATTATTATATTTTGAAATGAGCTTATCATTGTTCGCATATTCTTGGAAATCAAGCTAAAGGAGAAAGAGGAAAGCTATAAAACGAAGCTTTAGTAGCTTAAGGAAGAGTTAATAAAGAAGACAAAAGGAGAAACAAGCAACACAAGACAAGAAAAAGAAGAAGTGAAGACACTGTAGAGGTGGTGTCCGCGGTCAAGGACTGACGCCCGCCGACTCACGGCACCCGCTGAAGATTCCGTGGGAAAGACAGGATTGGTGTCTGCCGATACCTTGTCAATGCCTACCGATGCAGGTTCTAGAATACTTCTTCTAATGGCGAATCTGGCCCATTAGGCTTTTTTCTATCTTAAGATCTCCGACTCCTACCTCTCATATGCCTACAAATATAGCTCCCCTCACCCTCATTCAACACACATTCACACATCAACACAATTCACTATCCACTTCTCTTTTTTTTCTTTTTCCGCTATTCTCTGTAAGCCATGATCGACTAAATTTTTTATATAGTTTTGCATATATTTTATGCATTGGTTAAAGACATGTGAGGTTTTTTGAAATACTATTATATAGTTATTATTTAGTTTATGCATACTTGGTTATTCATTACTCTTGTTCTTTATATGTTACACTGTTTATTTGCATTAATTGGCCACTAAGATAGGTAAACAACATGCAAAGTGATTATAGCTAAATCCGTTATTGCGGGCCTTAATCCGATATAGTAGCAAACATATCTTAATGAACAAGTTGAGATTCATGAATATGAAAGAGTAATGGTAGTTAGTTTAGTGTTATTTTTAACGGATGCGATAGCTAGGTAGACAACTAGGTGAAATGTCGAATGTGCGAGAACTACATGAATTATATGCTTATGTGAGTAGGGAATTATTTCTACTCAAGGCCCATGCAAGAGTTTAAGGAGTTTATAGTGATCGAATCAGGAAGCTATACAAGTCTGTGCACAATCCGACAATAAGATAAACAAGCATAACCGAAATCCCGATGATCATTGATTTACCAATGTGATGTAATCACTTAGAATGTTGCTACATATGATGTAGTTGATAAAGAGCTCCGGATGAGATATCGTAAGAGAAGGGCTCGAGAAGAAGAGGCTCGGCGTAAGAAGAAGGTTGAACCACCTTGGCAAGAGATCTGTAAGGTCATGAAAGACTCAATGCAACAAGTATGGGAAAATCGAAAACTTGTCATCTCATTGGGGTTGATGCCATCGAATCCCACAACACCATCACCTTTCTCTTCAAAGGCAGCATCCTCTACCATCATGGATAAAACACTTGAGATTAAAGAAGGAATGTCCAAGGATATTCCGGTTGAGACTGCAAAGGTCATGCTTGAGCTTAAGAAAGATGAGTGTAGGGGGTTCAAAGGTAAGAGGCTTGTGAATCTTGCTCCACATATCCCTTTTTTTTAGTTTTAAAAAACACCAAAAATTAGCCCACAAAAAATAGTGATTGGAAGCTCGAGCCTTGGTCAATCCCGGTCCCCGGGTCTCATCAATAGGTGTGGTTCTTCGTTGGGTTCGATGTATAACGGTGAAGGGGGAAGATATTCCTCCACTTTGTCTTTTTGCACCTCATCTTCATCATGCCACTTTGATAAGACCCCACACATAAATGCGAAGGTTGTTTGTCCTAGATCATCGATAATCGCCTTTACATGGAATGGTAAAGGTGGCAGTGGAATGCGATGAACAACACCTTCTGGCTCATTCTTCTCTAGCACTTTATCTTATTTTAGGGGGCTTTCACATGACTCCTCCTTCGATAGGATTAGAGGAGTCAAAATTGAAGGGGAAACTACCCCATAAGATGCAAAATCAGATCATTAGAAGCCTGTGTTAAGTCAATACTGGTGCAAGTCAACTCAGTTGGGATGGGTACCGACTCAACATGTTGGCTCTTCTCCGTTTATAAGCTCGCAAAAAATTATGTTATTATATCGTACGACCCCGAACCAATTGGATATCTCCTTCGGCTCTAGGATTGTGTCTTCCATTGGGGATTCTGACGAATCCGACAACTTCTTCAATGCGTCATCCTCCTTACTAATGTTGTGTGGCTCTTCTTGAACTACTTGTTTCAATGACGGAGTCTCGGTTGGATGCTCTTGTGGATAGATTGGTTCATGGTACTCGGGATACCAGTCTCACTTTCCTAGAGTTGTGCCCTTTGCTTATAGGGAGAACATGGTTAGTCATATGGGATAGGACAAGCAAGGCCAAGATGAGACCTTGTACGGCATAGATGACAAGGCGGGTTAGCCTCGAGAAAGCGTATGTCTTCCCTTAGCTTGGAAAGTTTCCTTGAATGTTCTTCCTCCTTAGTGAGCGCTTGATGTGATACACTTCATGGATGGTAGGGTTCATACAGGTCCCCATAGTCATGTTGAGCATAGTACCTCTCTGTTGGTTGATAGGACCCATATGGCTTTTGGGCTTTGGGTGAATCTTCATAGAGTTGTTTTGCTTTCCAACCATCAAAGTCAAGGAAATCTTCATCCTCTTCATCAATCTCGGCTAGATATATCGCAAACTCTTTTTTGTTTGTATGCTCTTTTTCCCTTTCGGCCCTTGTTTCAAAATTAATCGTATGCCTCATGCATCATGTACCTAATCCTGTAAACTCTGACTGGACGCACAAATCAAATAGCAAGGGCTCGACACCTGATAATGCATATTTTGGAGTAGGTTTAGTTTCATTTAGAGTAGGTTTATTGCATGTTTTATAGTTAATTTGCATTATTATTTATTTGGGCATTCGAGTTCAGAATCTACATTATTTTGTGCTTATTTTGCCGATTTACAATATGAGCTTGAAGAGGGCCTAAGATTGGACTAAAGAAAGATTGAAGAGGTTGATTTGGATTTTAAATTAAAGAGGCAATGAAGGATCATAAGAGGAGCTAAGACGACGAGAATTGAATACAATGAAGGAAATGGAAACACGGAAAAAGCGGCACCCACCGTTATTCCACCAGTGCCCGCCGGTCTGACAGTTTTAGTAAACGCCGAGTTGATCCGAACAATTTATTAGTTTATTATTATATTACTTTGTACTGTTTAGGAGGCCAAATCTCCTTTCCTATTTAGCCGACTAGTATTAAGTTTAGAGACATAATATCTCATTTTTCCCATCTAGGGAACATTAGACATATTTCAATTCATTGTTTGTTAGAGTATGAGTAACTAAACACATTGTTTTGCATGCGATTCAAAGACATGGTTGGTTGAATTGTGAGGTTTTGATTTATATTGTTATTCCATATGTTATTTCGTTACCTTTGTGCTCATATTGATTGATTAATTGTATATATTCTCTCTTGATTGATAACCTCGACAAAATTTTCATTCATGCTAGGTTTTAATTGATTCAAAAGGGTAATTAAACCGTAGTAGCGAAGACAAGTAATTTATCCTAATAAAGCATCTTTTGGTTGTGTAGGGTAATGAACCTTGGTTAAATATTAGTTTTTAAGTTTTTAGGGTTAAGGAAGTGTTAGGCCTTAATATCAAACTAGTGGCTTAGGAGGGTTGGTACTGGCAAACTGCCAAGTACATTGGGAAATTGTCCTACTTTATGTTTATATCCAAACGAGTGTAGGGTTGCATAAAGTGTAAGGGATTGATATGTCTGAAAGGAATGTCAGTAACTAGATATCAATTGTATTCATTGCATTGCATTAGAATAACAATGAAATTAGGCCAACGATCTCAAACACCAACTATTATTAAAAATGGCAGGTGTAGCGCTTTCATCCCATGGGTAACAAATTTGCAGTCATTCCGTTCTTTATTTCATTTCAATTACTTTATATTCTTCAATCTTGTTATTTATTTGTTTTACTTAACTCTAGAATACATCCAAACACGATCTCTCTGTGGGTTCGACTCCTTACTTGCTCACTTTACTAGTTTGTCAGTTTGGATTATAAATACTATTTTTGATAGAGATGAACGACCAATTTTCGCTCCGTGAATTTTTGGCGTCGTTTCAAGGGAGACCATTTACTTTTTTTTTGTGTTCTTATTGTTAACTTGGGTAGGACTACTCTGCATGGTTGATAATGCATGATTTATATAGGCATTCTAAGTCATTATTAATTCATTTAGGTTGTAGTTAGTTAGGTTTTTAGCATAAAGTACATTCATTGTGTTGGAAGTTGCAAAGTTATGAAGCTACGCGTTTTATGTTTATCTATGTAGATTCCTGGAAATCAAGGTAAAGGAGAAGAGGAAAGCTATAATCCGAAGCCTTGGAAGCTTAATAAATAGTCGATGAAGAAGATAAAAGAAGAAGCAAGCAATACAAGATGGAAATAGGAGAAATATGAAGACTGCAAAGGTGGCACCCGCGGCTAGGGATCGGTACCCGCCGACACTCCATCGTCAGCTGAAGACTTCCATGGTAGAGATAGGATTGGCACCTGCCGATAACCTGTCGGCGCCCACGATGCAGATTCTGGAAGATTTTTCCGAGGGCGAATCTGGCCCCTTGGGCTTTGCTTTAACCTTAAGATCTCTGACCCCTAGGCTCACTAATACCTATAAATACATCTCCCCTCTGCCTCACACACACACACACACACACCACACACACACACACACGTGAGGGTTGTTTGAATACTATTTTATAGTTTATATTTGTTTTATGCATATTTTGTTATTCATTACTCTTGTTCTTTACATGTTATATTGTTTATTCGTCTTAATTTGGCCACTAAGATATGTTAGCAACATGCTAAGTGATTATACCTAAATTCGCTATTGTCGGCCTTAATCCGACATAGTAGCAAACTTATCTTGATGAACAGGTTGGGATTAGTGAATATGAAAGGGTAATTACAGATAGTTTAGTGTTATTCTTAGCGGATGTAATAGTGGGGTTGCCTACCAGGTGACACATCGAATATGCAAGAATTACATGAATTATATGATTAGTTGACTACGGACTTTGTGACATGTAGGATTATGTTGTCATTGGTCCTAGTCCCTAATGCAAATAATATTCCTAACATTGGCTAACCAATAAATTAATAAAACGGAGAAGTAGGAGTCGAACCCATAGGGAGAACTAGATTCGTGTATCCAATGACGATTTAAAGCAAACAATAACAAGATCGAGATGAAATAAGCAAACAAATAGGCAAAAATAGTAATTATTGCTATGGTGTTACCAATATGATGAAAACACTTCACCTGTAATTCTCGACAATGGTTGGGGTTCATGATCCTCGGAATGATTTCATAGTTATTCTCATTCAATGCGATGCAATTGATATCAATAGTTATTCCTACTTTGGTTTAAATAGATTGTTAACCTTTACAGGCTTACCAATCCCTTACACCACATGCGATCCTAAATGGATCCTTAAACACACACCAACACAGAACCCAAAGTACATGGCCAATTGGTAACATCAAATCACAATGCAATTAGAATGTCAAAAGATTGCAATTCCCTTAACCATAACCACAAAGAAATCAACATTCAACAAACATTCATTATCCTGCGTAAACAATTGATGCTTTTACGGAACCAATTACCTATTGCTTGCTACCATGGATTAACTATTCGTAAGAAATCATTAATCACTACCAAAGATGCAAATTCTGTCACGATGATTAATCAAGAGAGAACATGTGCAAATAACAATGATAAGAACAAAGATAATGAAATAACAAATGAATAACTTTATGAAATCAAACCTCACAATTCAACCAACCATGTCTTTGAATCACAGGAGAAACTATGAGTTTAGTACCTCGTAGTCGACCAAAACAATCAATAGAAATGTGGATGTAATTTGTCTCTCTCAATGTCTATTCTCCCTCAAACGATTGTAGAATAAGAGTAATATAGTCTAAAGATGTTGGCTGAAATCCCTAGAATCTAAAATAATAATAAACTAATAAGATAGAACTCGGACGAAATCGAGTTTGCTGGTAATCCCTCTTCCGCTCTCCCCCTCTAGTCTTAGTTTGAGGCCTTATATGTAGGTCATGGTTGGGATGGATTTTGATTTGGTTTAAAATTGGTTTGGTAGAAAACGGAGTTGATTCAAGGCAAAAAGGAACGAAAACATTCGAATCTCGTCGTGGCGAAACCATGGTTGCTGCAGCGAGTTAGAACATACCCAGAGGAGAAGAAGGCACGATTTCGCAGATGCGAGTGAACCTGTCGTCGCGGTGAAAGAGTCCTCTCACGGCCAGCGAGTGCCTCTTCTCGCGGGGAGCCCTGGGACAAGTTTCACCGCGGTGAGCGGCCATTTGAACACGGCAAAACTAGCCCAGAAGGCCTTGGCCAAGGCTGCTCCCTTGACTCTTGGGATCCTCGGTTGGTTTTTGGGTTGAACAATTCTATACCGAGTTTCTTGACCATTTTCGATTTTTAAATATGAATTTTTAAAATATTATTTAACGGCTTATTTTATGGATTTTGGAAAAGTGTTGGCTTGTATCGATTTTAACCTTTCGTAAATGTTTTTTAAAGACCTTGTGCTCGATGCCGGGATTCCTTTAAATGTTACAAGTTGATTGAGACTTAATGATTTGATAATGACTTTATGGTCACGAACCTTGTTTAACAGATTCACTTAACTTGACGGATTTGAACTCCTTTTAACCGAATACCTTTGGATTGTGATATGATTGGAACTAGACTTGAGATTTAACTGGACATGTGATTGATGATGAGTTATGAGAACTGATGAGGATTGGAAATATTGGATATCTTGGTTTTCATATGTTTTCTCGTGTTTTGAAATGGTTTTGAAATGATTTAACTTATCGAATGGTTTTGGAAATGCTTTGGGTATGTGAACCCTTTGTGAATTGTTAGTAGAATTATTAGCTTATCGTCTTTATAAATTATAATAGGTGCTTGTTGACTTGTTGGATTTCCGCTACCTACTTTTTCCTTGTTATTCGGCTTTGCAGGTAAGTTCCCTCGTGGAGCATACTCAGATTGATTATCATGTGCATGTAGTCATATGATATACTAGGTGTTGCAAATAGTTAGAAGATTCAAAATTGAATACTCTCTCTTCCTTAGGAATTTCTAACACATCATGAAAGTCATTGATGCAATCAACATTGTTAGCACTAGGCATATCCAAAGAATTTTCAAGAGAAAACTTAAAATGATTAAAAAGAGAATACTCTATCTTTCTTCCATCAAACTCCATGGTCAACGAACCTTCGCCTCAATGAATTTTTGTCTTTGTAGTTCATAGGAATGGTCTTTCTAAGATAATTGGCATCTCAAGGGTTCCCTATTCCATACCTAACACAAACAAATCAGAAGGGAAAGTCAAATCATCAACCGTAACGAAAACATCTTCAACAATGCATTTTGGCTTGATATGAGACCAGTCGGCAAGTTGCATTGTCACCATTGTCTCTGTCAGAGCAGTCAGACCCAAGAAGATGTACAAGTTGTACGGTATAACATAAATTGAATCTCCTAAATCTAACATAGCCTGTTCGAATTTAGTATTCCCAATTGCACATGGAATTGTAAACATACCTAGGTCTCTACACTTTTCAAGCGATCTCTTTTGCAAAACAACAGAGACATTTTCAATCAAACTTACCTTTTTCTTCCTTTTCATTCTCTACTTCCTATTTATGGTGCATAATTCCTTTAAAAACTTTACATAGCAAGGGACAGACTTAATTAAATTCAAAAGGGGAATTTTTACCTCACAATGTGCGAATGTGTCATGCAAGATCTTCTCATCTTCCCACTTTCTGTCTGCTCTCAAAGCCTTTGGGAAGGGCAGTTCAGGCTTATATTCATCAAATGACCACTCTTTTGGCAATTGCTTTGAATTAGAATCGGGAAAGGCAAACGGTTTGGCTTCTACAGAGGGCGGTGGGTGACAGAAGATTTTCAGTCGCCTTAAATCCTATCAAATATAACCGACTGGCCTAACTAATGTAGTTTGGCAAGCACGGGTCGATCCCACAGAGAGTCTATGATTCGTATGCAAATCAGAGTGTGTCAACAAGAACCAGAAATAAAGGGGGGGTTTTGATGGTTTGAACTAACTAAGCAACAATAGTAAGCAAAACAATAAGTAAAATAGATTAAGTGAATGAATATGAGAGAATAGCTCAGGTCAATCAATCTCAGCAATCAGGTTTGTTCATTGATCATCGAAATCAAATAGATAACTACCTCTCGAATACTTTGTTGTGGAAAGACTAGGTCTTTTGAATCCAATTCCTTATCGAATCTAGTTAACAGGACAACCAGACCCTGAAAACCCTAATTATCAAACAATCTTGAAACTATCAAGATTCAATTCAATAATCGCTTAAGCTTAAAGGAAATCAACAAGGGCAATCGACACGCACAACCAGTTATTGCATAAATTGCAAATCAATTATCTATACAAATCCCTAAATCAACCAGTTTCAGAGGTTTATACTTTGCTACACAATAATATAGATAATTCAACCAGAAATTACCTATATCTAGCTATAGATTTGTTATTCGGCTTTGCAGGTAAGTTCCCTCGTGGAGCATACTCAGATTGATTATCATGTGCATGTAGTCATATGATATACTAGGTGTTGCAAATAGTTAGAAGATTCAAAATTGAATACTCTCTCTTCCTTAGGAATTTCTAACACATCATGAAAGTCATTGATGCAATCAACATTGTTAGCACTAGGCATATCCAAAGAATTTTCAAGAGAAAACTTAAAATGATTAAAAAGAGAATACTCTATCTTTCTTCCATCAAACTCCATGGTCAACGAACCTTCGCCTCAATGAATTTTTGTCTTTGTAGTTCATAGGAATGGTCTTTCTATGATAATTGGCGTCTCAAGGGTTCCCTATTCCATACCTAACACAAACAAATCAGAAGGGAAAGTCAAATCATCAACCGTAACGAAAACATCTTCAACAATGCATTTTGGCTTGATATGAGACCAGTCGGCAAGTTGCATTGTAACCATTGTCTCTGTCAGAGCATTCAGACCCAAGAAGATGTACAAGTTGTACGGTATAACATAAATTGAATCTCCTAAATCTAACATAGCCTGTTCGAATTTAGTATTCCCAATTGCACATGGAATTGTAAACATACCTAGGTCTCTACACTTTTCAAGCGATCTCTTTTGCAAAACAACAGAGACATTTTCAATCAAACTTACCTTTTTCTTCCTTTTCATTCTCTACTTCCTATTTATGGTGCATAATTCCTTTAAAAACTTTACATAGCAAGGGACAGACTTAATTAAATTCAAAAGGGGAATTTTTACCTCACAATGTGCGAATGTGTCATGCAAGATCTTCTCATCTTCCCACTTTCTGTCTGCTCTCAAAGCCTTTGGGAAGGGCAGTTCAGGCTTATATTCATCAAATGACCACTCTTTTGGCAATTGCTTTGAATTAGAATCGGGAAAGGCAAACGGTTTGGCTTCTACAGAGGGCGGTGGGTGACAGAAGATTTTCAGTCGCCTTAAATCCTATCAAATATAACCGACTGGCCTAACTAATGTAGTTTGGCAAGCACGGGTCGATCCCACAGAGAGTCTATGATTCGTATGCAAATCAGAGTGTGTCAACAAGAACCAGAAATAAAGGGGGGGTTTTGATGGTTTGAACTAACTAAGCAACAATAGTAAGCAAAACAATAAGTAAAATAGATTAAGTGAATGAATATGAGAGAATAGCTCAGGTCAATCAATCTCAGCAATCAGGTTTGTTCATTGATCATCGAAATCAAATAGATAACTACCTCTCGAATACTTTGTTGTGGAAAGACTAGGTCTTTTGAATCCAATTCCTTATCGAATCTAGTTAACAGGACAACCAGACCCTGAAAACCCTAATTATCAAACAATCTTGAAATTATCAAGATTCAATTCAATAATCGCTTAAGCTTAAAGGAAATCAACAAGGGCAATCGACACGCACAACCAGTTATTGCATAAATTGCAAATCAATTATCTATACAAATCCCTAAATCAACCAGTTTCAGAGGTTTATACTTTGCTACACAATAATATAGATAATTCAACCAGAAATTACCTATATCTAGCTATAGATTTGTTATTCGGCTTTGCAGGTAAGTTCCCTCGTGGAGCATACTCAGATTGATTATCATGTGCATGTAGTCATATGATATACTAGGTGTTGCAAATAGTTAGAAGATTCAAAATTGAATACTCTCTCTTCCTTAGGAATTTCTAACACATCATGAAAGTCATTGATGCAATCAACATTGTTAGCACTAGGCATATCCAAAGAATTTTCAAGAGAAAACTTAAAATGATTAAAAAGAGAATACTCTATCTTTCTTCCATCAAACTCCATGGTCAACGAACCTTCGCCTCAATGAATTTTTGTCTTTGTAGTTCATAGGAATGGTCTTTCTAAGATAATTGGCGTCTCAAGGGTTCCCTATTCCATACCTAACACAAACAAATCAGAAGGGAAAGTCAAATCATCAACCGTAACGAAAACATCTTCAACAATGCATTTTGGCTTGATATGAGACCAGTCGGCAAGTTGCATTGTAACCATTGTCTCTGTCAGAGCATTCAGACCCAAGAAGATGTACAAGTTGTACGGTATAACATAAATTGAATCTCCTAAATCTAACATAGCCTGTTCGAATTTAGTATTCCCAATTGCACATGGAATTGTAAACATACCTAGGTCTCTACACTTTTCAAGCGATCTCTTTTGCAAAACACCACAGAGACATTTTCAATCAAACTTACCTTTTTCTTCCTTTTCATTCTCTACTTCCTATTTATGGTGCATAATTCCTTTAAAAACTTTACATAGCAAGGGACAGACTTAATTAAATTCAAAAGGGGAATTTTTACCTCACAATGTGCGAATGTGTCATGCAAGATCTTCTCATCTTCCCACTTTCTGTCTGCTCTCAAAGCCTTTGGGAAGGGCAGTTCAGGCTTATATTCATCAAATGACCACTCTTTTGGCAATTGCTTTGAATTAGAATCGGGAAAGGCAAACGGTTTGGCTTCTACAGAGGGCGGTGGGTGACAGAAGATTTTCAGTCGCCTTAAATCCTATCAAATATAACCGACTGGCCTAACTAATGTAGTTTGGCAAGCACGGGTCGATCCCACAGAGAGTCTATGATTCGTATGCAAATCAGAGTGTGTCAACAAGAACCAGAAATAAAGGGGGGGTTTTGATGGTTTGAACTAACTAAGCAACAATAGTAAGCAAAACAATAAGTAAAATAGATTAAGTGAATGAATATGAGAGAATAGCTCAGGTCAATCAATCTCAGCAATCAGGTTTGTTCATTGATCATCGAAATCAAATAGATAACTACCTCTCGAATACTTTGTTGTGGAAAGACTAGGTCTTTTGAATCCAATTCCTTATCGAATCTAGTTAACAGGACAACCAGACCCTGAAAACCCTAATTATCAAACAATCTTGAAACTATCAAGATTCAATTCAATAATCGCTTAAGCTTAAAGGAAATCAACAAGGGCAATCGACACGCACAACCAGTTATTGCATAAATTGCAAATCAATTATCTATACAAATCCCTAAATCAACCAGTTTCAGAGGTTTATACTTTGCTACACAATAATATAGATAATTCAACCAGAAATTACCTATATCTAGCTATAGATTATCATGAAAAGACATCAGTTGATCAGACTAACGGAAATTCACGAAAACCCTAAACAATCTAAGCAAAGAATTGATAATATTCAACGAAGAGTATTAAGAACGGAAATCTCACAATGAAATAGAAAACCTGAAGCTTCGATTAAATTCCCCGAGCAAGGAGGATTAGTTGTTCATAATCGATGAATTGGAAAATTAAGAAATGAAAATCACCTACCACCCGGGCCTGTTCGTCCGCTTCCTCCAAACTAAAAACAAAAATCGACTACTGTTTTTCCAACTAACGTTTCATATATCCCACTAATTGAAATTAAAAATAAAAATAAAGTAACACAACGTAACAGCTGTTCCTTGCAAAAACTCGGATGCATCACCATAAAACTCGGTCGAGTTTCTTCTTGTTCCACCCGAGTTTCTCTGAATCCACAAGCTCGGTTTCCTTCACAAAACTCGGCCGAGTTACCTTGCATTTCGGCCCGAGTTTCTTCCCAAACTCAACAACTCGGTTCTCTTCAATGAACTCGGTCGAGTTTCATGCAATCTTGACCCGAGTTCTTTACAGTTCCATTCCTTTGCACGTGTTCAGCTCCTCTCTTTGGCTCTCTTGCTCAAGACTCCGATTTTCGTCTCATCTTCTATCATTTATACGAGCTCAGCTCCACCTTTCCACAATCACCTGAAATCATGCACAAAACTTGTAGATTCCGACTCTAATTGAAATATAATGAAAACATGAAAACTACTCTAAACTCATGCATTTTACCCTAACTAAATCCATCTAAATGCCTATATTAACACTACCTAAATGTGCATGATCAGTGGGCGCCGGTTTAGAGGGCAATGGGGCCAGTTTAGGGGGCGGTGGATGCTGGTGATGTCTGTTGGCAAATCGGATTGCACCTTGCCTTGTTCTTCCACATCTATGACATCCTTAGGCTCTTACTCTATGCTTCTTGTAGGTACTTTGACTTCTTTTCCTCCTCTAAGGATGTGATAATGCATATTTCATATAGGCATTATAGGCATTTCTTATTGCAATTAGGTAGTGGTTTTGCTATTGTTTAAGTCTAGTTTCGTATATTGCATGTGAAGTATTCGAGTTCGGAATCTAAGTACACCTTTTTAGTGTTTATTCTGCAGAATTACATTTCGACCATGAATGGACTTTGGGAAGAGCTTAAGAGACATGTTTTGGAGCATATCGGAGTTTATTGAAGACAATTGAGGAAAGTCAAATACTGCATAGGCGGCGCCTGCCGCCATTTGCACGAAGACATTATTTCCTATTATTTTATTCTATTCCTACGAGGGTTTGGCCGACTCTTTGAGAGGATTTATTAGGTTATTTCATTTCTATTGTTAGAGAGGAGGATTTTGGTGAGACTATGAACACAATTAGAGAGAGAGAGAGAGAGAGAGAGAGAGAGAGAGAGAGAGAGAGAGAGAGAGAGAGAGAATGGACCTATGAGTTGCTAAACTCATAGTTTCACCAGTGATTCGAATACTTGGTTGTTTGGATTTGATTCTATTTAGTTGTTCGTATTCTTAGTTATCATCTTGTGCTTAATTATCATATTTGTGTTCCTTTCTATGCTTGATCACCATGTTAGGAATTGCATCTTAGCTATGAATTCGTTGTTGTTTTCTCGATAGCAAACAAAGGTATTGATGATAGTGATGTCTCTTTGTCTATGTAGTGGATGATTTCAATTGATCTATGTGAAGAATATTCGATTAGGGCTGAGTTCGGTGTGCGCCTATTAGTCTTAATTGTGTTGAGTCAATGTGCCAATTGGTCTTGATTATTTGAGTCCTTAATGCTACTCTTTAGTGATATTGAATAGGATGAGTGAATCTCTGCAGATCTCTCAACTTTAGTCAAGTAGACCTATGAATATGAATAATTAATAGATCAATCTGATGACCATGAATTTCAACCATTGCCAGAGAATTACAGGTGAAATGTTCTTTCTACTTTGATATCGATTTACTTTGCAATTATAAATCTGGTTACTTTTACATTTTTGTTACTTGTTACGAATCATTTCTTTGTCATAAGAGTCTATGCTTAGAGTTATTGAATTGAAAATCGCTTCTCCAAGTGGGTTCAACACCGGACTTCATCGTTATACTAGTAGTTATTTGGTTTATCAAGTAATTGATTGCTTAATCTATTGGTTTTGTGTTTAAGTTTGGATATTATTACTATTTGACAAGGGGTGAAAGTGCTAACGACGTTTGTCACGCACCAAATTCTTGGCGCCGTTGCCGGGGAGAAGAAAGGAGTTTGCTTTTCTTTATCTCTTTCAATTACTCTTTACTTTGAGTCTTTTGTGTTCTTGTATGGTTCAAAATAGATCTTCTAATTCATTGCCTTTATCTTTTGATTGTGAGATTGAAAGATCTCTTAGGTAGAAGAGGAAGCTTGAGTTTGAGACAAACAAGGAGATGGCAGAAGACGGAGTTGTAGATACGCGAAGAAGGACCCTGAGAAACCTAAAGGAACCTAATTTGAGTGCTCAACCACTTGCAATTAGCGTATAAGTCAAATTTGTCTTCGATTTTTCCCTACTTTCATGGATTGCCTAGGCAGGAACCAAACAAGCACCTTGCTACCTTTGTGAGTGTGTGTGATAGACTTCGATCCCAAGGTCTGAATAATGACCAATTGATGTTGAGAGTGTTCCCCTTCACCTTGAAGGATTCCGCAAGGGATTGTCTCTACTACCTACCCCCAGAAAGCACTACTACTTGGGGGCAATTGAAGAAAGCTTTCCTGCAAAAGTACTTTCCAACGACTCACCTCAACAAACTTATGAAGGAGCTATCCAGTATACCCGAGGATGATCTAGTGCTATATCTTTGTTGTTGCAGGAGGATGGTCAAGTACGAAATAAATGTAAAGTATAGATCAGAATGACTTCCCTGTCTCAGCAAATGAATACAAGACTTCCTCCCGTTGTAGTAGAAGGTTGTCAGGATCGATCATCGAGGAAGCGTGTCAGCGGATCTCAGGTAGCAGTAGAATCTCACGGACAGATTGACAGAAATAACAAATAAAAGCAGAAAAGAATGCAAAGACAGCAAACTTGGTCGATATTGACCTGTGGTAGTCGATATTGACTAGAAAAATCGACCACAGTGACTCAATATTGACCCAAAACAGAAACAGAACACAAGTGCAGAACCTTAGTCAATATTGACCAGAGATACTCAATATCGACTACAAAAATCGACAGAATACAACTCAATATTGACTGCAGAAACTTGAAAACTCGGAACTTTGTGAAATAACACATAAATGCATAAAATATCATGCTTTGCATCAAATAACTTTCGTTATTAACAAATAGGAATATAGAGGCTTTCGCATAAACCATAATTGTTACCAACCCTTTTCACATAATTAATCCAAGTTGTATTAAGATCACTTTCGCTTCAATAACACAAACAAGGATCACCTTCAACTTTCGCAAAAGAATCATGCTCATAGGGATAGAAGACGAATTGCATAAAAAGATCAAACATTTACCGCATTACTTCAAATGGCCACCGACCCTAGAAGTGGGTGGACTACTCGCTCTTCATCATCAAGAAAGACATCAATAATAAAAGGAAATAACTTGCATTAAATAAACTAAAGAAAGCTTACAACCAACCGAAGCCAAATCCGCTTTCGCCTTTCCAACTTCTCTCGCCACAAACTCTCTCCTCTACTCTCTCTATGTAACTACTTACTTGTTCTCTCTGAAATTGAATGAATAAAATCCAGCCTCTAAGGCTTTATTTATAGGCTTCCAACCCTTGCTAATCAAGGTAAGAAATTATATCTATATCTATATCTAAATATCTAAAGGCTTAAAGATAAATAAATGGAATAAAGGAATTAAATCCATAATTATATCCAATGTGGATAAAATAACTTCTCCCTTGACTTGATAGCTCTCGATAGATGTGGATAGAATTTGGTCTCGAAAATATCTCCATCGGATTCGGGATAGAAACTTAACAAGAAGCCGATTAAGCTCGGAATCCGCCGCCGGGGGTCCAGTCGATATTGTCTAAGGTCAGTCGATATTGACCTAGCATTTTCCACGGTTTCTCTTCAATTGCTCGATATTGACTCCAGAGATGAAAATCGAGTTGATTTGTACTCGATATTGACTTGAGTTACTCGATATTGACTTGGTTAAGTCGATATCGA
The DNA here is from genome assembly GCA_963922045.1 of Persicaria maculosa. Taxonomy (NCBI): domain Eukaryota; kingdom Viridiplantae; phylum Streptophyta; class Magnoliopsida; order Caryophyllales; family Polygonaceae; genus Persicaria; species Persicaria maculosa. Next base: position 77,097,197 of record OY998252.1, on the reverse strand, counting down.
CCACTATTTCTTCAGCTTTGTCGATTCTAGCCAACTCTGAGTCGATTTGGAGAATTTCGACCTAAATCTGGTCGATATTGAGTGTGCTTGGTCGATATCGACCAGTCTTCTCAATATCCTGCTCTGTTCTTGAAACGCACTTTCCCGTGTCCTCGTTCGTCGGATTGACGCATATGACCATGCGTTGGAAAGATATTTCTGAGGGATACAACTCTCATGAAGACATCAAAGCTTGATTTAGAATGATGAATGGCGAAAAGTTGCGTTTTCTCCAGCTGCACCATTTTTAGCTTCTTCATGACTTTTCCTTTAAGCGCCAAAGTGCGTCCGATTTCTGTGAAATATAACAAAAACTTGTGTAGACCTCCATATATTACAAATAAACATAAACTACACAAATTATGTATTATTCTAACCCAAATGTATGAAATGCATGCAAAAATCGATATAAAAGTAAGTGTAAAACATGGCGAATTAGGCTCACATCAATCTTTAAGAAGGCTTTCTTGACACCGATAGGAGTTTCATCAATGCTACAAGTGGAGGAGATATTTTGGATGAAACACCTCAGGAAGCAATGCAGATTTTTGAATGGTGGGCTAATGCATCGCAACAATATGGGAGACACCAAAGAGTTAGAGGATTTCATAACTTGGACAGGTAAAGAGATGGACACAAGGATGATATCGATAGGCTTATGGAGATAGTGAACAAGATGGCTATGCGAATGAATCAACCTCATCCGACTAGACCTTGGGGTGTTTGTGGAGATCCAACTCATCCGAATGATAAGTGTCCCTTGATTCAGGAGGACACCGCTGATGTGAATGCTATGGATTGTGGACCTCGCCACAACTTTGGTAACAACTACAATCAGGGATACAATTCAATCTATCAAAGTGGATTCAACGGTAGAGGCCAACCGCAACAAGTTCCCTTTCAGAGAGGATAATTTGAGAATCGTCCTAAAAACACTCAACAACAAGATAGAGATGAGACATTGAGGTTGTTATTGGACAAGATGAGTGTTCAAGAAATGTTTCCGATTCAGATGGCTAAGGAGATTGGAGAATTGAAAGCAAAAGATTCAGGGAAGTTACCATAGCAGGTGGTAGTGAATCCGAAAGAGAATGTGAGTGCCATGATCCTTAGAGGAGATAAACAAGTGAATGTGCCCACTAGGAATGTTGAAGAAAGGCCTATGGAAGAAGCTGATTTGGGAAATAAGGAGGATGAGACAGAATTGGAGACACACTGCATAGACGGCGCCAGCCGCCCCTCACCACGGCGCATGCCGCCTCCTCCAGTTATGTATCCGACTTCTGACGTTATGCATTCCCAAAAGAAATCTTCTAAAGAGTGGCCTTCTGATGTTTCAAGACCTGCACCACCCTTTCCTCATGCCTTAAGATCTGATCGTAATTGGGAAGATAAACAAATTCTTTGTGACACCTTTGGTCATTGTGAGGTAAATATTCCACTTTTCAATTTGATTAAAAATGTGCCTCGCTATGCGAAATTTTTGAAAGATCTATGCACGATGAAACGCAAGATAAGGAAAGACTAGGTAAGTTTAAGTGAGAATGTTTCTGCTTTACTTCAGAAACGATTGCCCGAAAAGTGTGGAGATCCAAGTATGTTTATTATCCCATGTGCAATATGTAATGCTAGCTTCACCAAAGCTATGTTAGACCTCGGTGCTTCAATCAATGTTATGTCCTATAACTTGTACATATTTTTGGGTCTCAATGCATTATCGAAAATTGGTGTTACTATACAGCTCGCTAATCGTTCTAGTGTTAAGCCTACAGAAGTTGTTGAGGATGTTTCGGTTAAGGTAAATGATTTGATATTTCCAGTTGATTTCTTCATTCTAGATATGGAACAAGGTACGCCTGAAACCCCAATCATCTTGGGAAGGCTATTCTTGTGAACGGTTAAGACTAAGATTAATTGTTTTGAAGGTTTACTAACTTTGGAGTTCGATGGTAGAAAGATTGAGTTTTCTTTATTGGAGCCTATTGTTTATTCTGGCAATGATTTTGTAGATGTTCTTGACTCTAATGAAAGTAATCACATGAATGAATTAAATTGTTTGTTAGATGCTTTTGTTGAAACTGAATCTATGAATCTTCAGTTTTCTAACAAAGATGAAATTGGATTAGGAAAAGATGACATTGAGAGAAAAATTGAGAATTTGTTTAAGTCACATGAAAATGTGTCTAATTCAAATGATTCTATTGCTATTCGCTACGAGAAATCGATTCCTAACAATGTTGAGGTTTTTGCAATTGCGGGACAACCTCCAGGAGTAACTAATTTCAAGAAGGAATCGATGGATGCAATTGATCGATATGTTGGAGAAGTTCCTAAAGTTCCCCCTCTTGTCTTGAAAAGGACAAGTGTGGAGGATCTTTGTGAAATAACTTGATCAAGTAATGCATCACGTCGAGCCAAAGATGTGAAACAAAAGAGCTTCTTGGGAGGCAACCCAAGGTAGTTAGGTAGTATTATTTCAATTTTGCAATTAGTTTTCCATTCAATAAAGTATGATCAATTGAGTTGCTAGATTTCGGAATCTCCGGTAAGTTGAAACATGTATCGTAGTTGAGCTTTGATTGATTTGGAGTGCGGAGTCACATTCTGTGGACACGGCGCCCGCCGCCCCCTGTCTGCCTAACGAATCCGAATATTGGTAAACTTGGAAGGGAAATTTCTAATTTTTTTTTTATATTTGGTTATTTTCGTTTTAGGTTTGTTTTATTGATCTTATTAGGATTAGATTATTTTCTTTCTATTTTGTTGGAGGATTAGATTATTGTCTATCTATTTTTAGGGTTAGATTATTTCTATCTATCTGAGGTTAGTTTACTTTATCTTTTATCTATTTTTTGTCTATCTTTGGATTAGATTTTTCTTTTTAGGGTTAGTTTCCTTATTTCTTAGTTTAGAGGTTCTATCTTTTTTTATTTTCTATTATATCTAGTTCTAATATTTTCTATTTATCTTTTTGATGGATTTTCGCTCTCTAACTCAATATATATTGCTACTCCCTATTTTGAATCATTAAAGCTTGCTCAAGAAATATACAAAACCCAAAAGCCTACTTGAATCCATTTCAAAAGCCTAAAGCCTTGTGTTTCAATTGATTCTGTCCACCAAAACGTTCTCCACCATTACCCTACATCCACAAAAATTCAACCTTTCTCATATCATTCCCCTGCCTATCACCTAAGTACCTGTTGAAACCAAGTTGTTCGTGAAAGTTTCAAGTTTGGAGGCATGACGTTGGTTTTCTAACGTTTTCACTCGGATTCGAGGTTCTGAGTACACGGCTCCCGTCGTTCCTGTAGAGATCCCGTCTTTTGGTCGTTTTCGTGGTTTTTCTTCGGTTTTCCCTCAAATTGCATCATATCTTCTGCTCCTGTTGTGAAGAAGCCTCATTTTCTAACTTGGGGAGAAGAGGATCATATGATCAAGCTTGACAAGAGGGAGTATGAATCCACCCTATTCTTTCATCCCCCGACGTTGAAGAAATTGGGACTGTTCGAGTACGTCCATCGACTCCTTAGAGAGAGGGGATTGAGTAATTTCTTGGATGTGGTTGATTTTACCTATCCGACATTAGTGAGAGAGTTCTTGGCTACCCTGGATTATCGTTTTGATATGGAGATTCGTTTTTAGCTGAGGAATCAGAAGTTCGCGGTAACTAAGGATCTCATTACACAAGCTTTTACTGTTACCAAATTGTAGACTGATGCCATATTTGGGGACGTGTTGGCTGACAAGAGGGTTTCTCGACCAAATAAAATTGTAGTCAAGACCCCGCTATAGGATTGTGGAGTCAGGTTCGTCCTCAGGAGAGAAGTCAGCGGTTATAGGTTTAGTGTGTTTTGGGGTTCAGGGATAGCGGGAAAAGGTGGCGAGGGTTGCTGTTGGCGTCGACTAAGACATGGTCGATGTCGAGGGATGGAGAGAGAATGGTGGTTGGTGTCGAATAGAATCTGTGTCGAATAATAATAATAAATATAACAAATAAAGATGCAAACTTCCAAGTTTAGGGATCATCACAATAATAAACATATATGTAACTCATAAATAACATAAAAGAGCATGTTTTATATCAAATAACTTTCGTCATTAACAAATAGGGATATAGAGGCTTTCGCATAAACCCTAAGTGTTACTACCTTTTCTTAATTAGGATCAACCAACTTTCGCAAGAAAATCCTAATTAGTATCCAAATTCATAATAAGATTATTTTCGATTCAATATCACAAATAAGGAATTTCCTCAACTGTCACAAACTATTAAGCACATAGGTAGATGATGATAAAGACATACAAATTCATAAATTCATAAATCAAACACACATATCTATGTTGGGTTCACCCCAACCCTAGAAGAAGGAAATTAGAAACAAAACATACTAAAAGAAACTAACTTTAACATTCAAAATAAAACTTAAACATACAAAACCTTCCAAACATTCCAAACGTTCCTCCTCTCTCTTCTCTCTCGCCTCCTCTCTCTCTCCTCTCTCCTTGCGCCCGAAAACGTCTTTTCCTGAATTGATTGAATGAAAAAATTCAGCCCCTAATGCCTTATTTATAGTGTTCCATGTACCTATTCTAGGAAAGAACAACTATATCTAAATCTAAAACTTTCTATCTAAAACATTAAGATAAAACTTGGAAATAAAATAATTAAATCTAAAAGGAAACTAGGACTAATATGGATAGATCCCTTCTTGACTTGATAGATCTTGATGTGGATGGATAGAATTTCACATATCTTCTCTTGCAGGCAATTCTATCTTCTCGCATCCAACTCGATCTCGGACTCGACTGGATTGTCCTCGACGTCGACCAAAGTCCTCGACGTCAAGTAGGATTTTTCCTCCAGGGTTGCACTTGAGCTCGGGTAGGCTTCGGACTCGTCGGGTGTACTCGACGTCGACCAAAACTCCTCGACGTCGAGTAGAATTGTCAGCTCTCACCATTCTGCTCTGTTCTTGAAACGCATTTTCCCGAGTACTTGTTCCTCCGATTGAAAGATATGAGCATGCGTTGGAAAGCTCTTTTCGAGGGCTACAACTTTCATGAAGACATCAAAGCTTGATTCGGAATGATGAATGGCGAAAAGTGGGCTTTTCTCCAGCTGCACCATCCTTAGCTTCTTCATGACTTTCCTTTAAACTCCAAAAGTGCGTCCGATTTCTGTGAAATATAAAAAAAACTAGTGTAGACTCCATAATTTGGCAAATAGGCATAAACTACATAGATTTTGTATTATTCTAGCCCAAATGTATGAAATGCATGCAGAAATCAATATAAAAGTAAATTTAAAACATGGCAATTTAGGCGCACAACAAACACCCCATACTTAAGCTTTCTTGTCCTCAATCAATACTTGTAATGGTCATACAGGGGAGGAAACAAACTCTCAACATCATAGATTCATTGTCATATGTCCCTACAATCAATTACCATCATCGAAAATGTACCAATGTCACAAATCCATACATGTGCAATTAAAAAGCAACATCTACTCACAAAAGGAGGGTTATGCAAAACATTCATTCATGATAAAGCATTAATAATCAAGAGGACTTTAATTTAAGCTAATGGTGAAGAAAATGTAAATGGTAAAGTGGTGAGCTATATTTGGGCAATGTGGTGCTAAATCCGAGGAGAATTTCTTCAAACTTGCTTTGATGTACTTTCTCCTTTCATAATTTCCACATACCTTATCCTCTCATAAATCACTCTTTGCTTTCTTTTTCACTTATATGCTTTTTACCTCTCTAACCTCAGCACTGGCTTCTCGTGAGCTGCAAACATGGGTGTCATGAATGGCCTCGGATACTTAGTGCTTCGGACTCCTCACCTTGATGTCCCATTCTGCGGAGCTATTATCTCAACGCAGGCAGTGTCGATCTACCTTTATCTCATGAGGTGACTGGATTTTCTTTCACTCATTAAATTTTCCATAAAATTTTAAATTTCCTGCCAAACTCCAATAATAGCAATAACAACAACACAAAAACCATATAATAATCCATAATGTAACTTTCATTCTCAACATAATCCCCGGATAAGGTAAAGAATGGGCAATATTTAGAACATGTGGAGCATAGTATAATGTAGGGCATAATATGGCTTTTGTCATGCATAAGTATATGTAAGGCTAGGATATAACAATATGAGCATATGTGAAAATATAAAGTCCTCCATCCTCTTATCATTCAACATGTCAAAAGAAACATCAAATTTACCTCCTTTCATGGTTTTCATAAACATATGCACTTCATTGTGACTTCGTTAATTCCCTTTACTAGGAAATTTCATGCTATATCTCTAATGAATCCAATTTTGCATCGTCGAGTTCAATTTAAGTGTCCATGACACCAATAAGAATTTTAATGGGGGTGATTTTTTCAAACATTGGAAAACATGCATGTAAGCACATAAATTGATAATGAATTCCAAAGTAGCCATATATAAGCAATTCAAGAAATAAACTTTGAATATGCACACATATGGAATTTAAATCAAATATGCACAAACTAAGCCCTTCCCCCACCCAATACTTAAACATTACAATGTCCTCATTGTATAAAAACAAGGGTAAAGAAAGAAACTCACTAGATAGATGTGCAGAACGTCAGAATCGAGTGCTGATATGTTTGCTGAAGTGGTCGACGTCGACTACAGTTACTCGAAATCGAGTACAGTGAAAGCCTCCAGGATGATCCTTGTCGATCACATGCCATTTTGCTCCATAGGGGTAGTTGACGTCTAGTAGAGTACTCGACGTCGAGTACTTCTGCACTTTCTTCTTACTTGCAAAATTCTGTTAGAAAGACAAAATCCACAATAGCAAATCCAAAATAATGTTTAAAAACAGAAACCAACATTATCTAAAATCTAAGAAATAAGAAATAGCGGGTTGCCTCCCATAAGCGCTAAATTTTAAGTCTTTAGCTTGACCTACTTCCCTTTTAGTCTTAGCTTGGCTCATCTTTGTCCGGAGGTATAGGTGGATCTGGTGGTTCCTCCGGTGGTGGGAAGCGTGGGATGTCATCTGGGGGCATCGTATTAAGATGCTTGAATCTCCCCGAGTGAACACTCCATGGCTTCACCCATTCATCTTCCCGAGCTCCGGCTAGCATGCATAAAGGAAGACATAAAGGAAGTATACATACCTCATCATCATACCTCTTCCGTTTCATAGGTTGACTTGGTTGTGTATCTCCACCACAACGGAAGGGGGGAGTGGGAAGAGATATTTCCTCATTATCCTGCGGAGCTTAATGCCACTTTGCTAGGACCCCATACTTAAATATGAACATCGGTTGCTCAAAATTGTCCTGGATGGCCTTCACCTTGTAAGGTAAAAGAGACCTTCAAACACCCTGTGCAACAATGTCCACTTTCTTCTCTTCTAGCGCTTGGGATCCTTCAAAAGATTCATCAACAATAGGTAGAAAAGTAGGAATGAAATTCGAGGAAGGACATACCTGGCTGTCGACAACGAGTGGGTCAATTGGCTTGTTGAGAGGAGGGCATGGCCCTTTAAACTACATGGAAGCCTCAAGCCTTCAGATTTCGTCTTCCAACCGGGCTATTTCCCTTAATCGTGCCTCCTCCACTGCGATCCTATTTCTCCGTCTCAAATCTTGAAACCATTCTTCCCATGCAGGATTCCCTTCGACAAAGTCTTCCATGTTTGTACCTAAGCTTTGAAATCACAATCAGGAACCCAAATTAGTAGCAAAAGCCCAGCACCTAGTTGGTACCGATGAGGTATGTGGTGGTAGGGTATGTGATAGGGTAAGACAAAGGGAAGGGCTTTTCTTAACCTTAAACACAATTAAACTAGGCGCGATTGATCGATATCTCCCCGGCAACGGAGCCAATTTGACGAGAGAGTTTCTCGACCAAATAAATTTGCAGTCAAGACCCTCTATAGGATAGTGGAGTCAGGTTCGTCCTCAGGAGAGAAGTCAGCGGTTCTAGGTTTAGTGTATTTTGGGGTTCAGGGATAGCGGGAAAAAGTGGCGAAGGTTGCTGTCGGCGTCGACTAATACTTGGTCGATGTCAAGGGATGGAGAGAGAATGGTGGTTGGTGTCGAATAGAATCTGTGTCGAATAAAAATAATAAAATATAACAAATAAAGATGCATACTTCCAAGGTTAGGGATCACCATAACAATAAACAAATATGTAACTCATTAATCACATAAAAGAGCATGTTTTATATCAAATAACTTTGGTTATTAACAAATAGGGATATAGAGGCTTTCGCACAAACCCTAAGTGTTACTACCTTTTCTTAATTAGGATCAACCAACTTTCGCAAGCAAACCCTAATTACTATCCAAATTCATAACAAGATTACTTTCGCTTCAATATCACAAATAAGGAATTTCCTCAACTCTCGCAAAGGATTAAGCACATAGGTAGATGATGATAAAGACATACAAATTCATAAATTCATAAATCAAACACACATATCTATGTTGGGATCACCCCAACCCTAGAAGAAGGAAATTAGAAACAAAACATAATAAAAGAAGCTAACTTTAACATTTAAAATAAAACTTAAACTTACAAAACCTTCCAAAGGTTCCTCCTCTCTCTCCTCTCTCGCCTCCTCCCTCTCTCCTCTCTCCTTGCACCCGAAGACGTCTTTGCTTGAATTGATTGAATAAATAAAATTCAGCCTCTAATGCCTTATTTATAGTGTTCCATGTAGCTATTCTAGGAAGGAACAACTATATCTAAATCTAAAACTTTCTATCTAAAACATTAAGATAAAACTTGGAAATAAAATAATTAAATCTAAAAGGAAACTAGGACTAATATGGATAGATCCCTTCTTGACTTGATAGATCTTGATGTGAATGTATAGAATTCCAAATATCTTCTCTTGCAAGCAATTCTATCTTCTCGCATCCAACTCGATCTCGGACTGGGACTCGACTAGATTGTCCTCGACGTCGACCAAAAGTCCTCGACGTCGAGTAGGATTTTTCCTCCAGGGTTGTACTTGAGCTCGGGCAGGCTCCGGACTCGTCGGGTGTACTCGACGTCGACCAAAACTCCTCGGCGTCGAGTAGAGTTGTTCTGCTCGAGTGATCTGGCTTGACTTTGTGTGGAATTCTGGGCTCTAGAGTACTCAACTTCGACTAGAAGTGGTCGACGTCGAGTAGAATTGTCAGCTCTCAGCATTCTTCTCTGTTCTTGAAACGCCCATTCCTGAGTCCTCGTTCGTCTGATTGATGCATATGAGCATGCGTTGGAAAGCTCTTTTTGAGGGCTACAACTTTGATGAAGACATCAAAGCTTGATTCGGAATGATGAATGGCGAAAAGTGGGCTTTTCTCCAGCTGCACCATCCTTAGCTTTTTCATGACACTTTCCTTTAAACTCCAAAGTGCGTCCGATTTCTGCGAAACATAACAAAAACTAGTGTAGACTCCATAATTTGGCAAATAAGCATAAACTACATAGATTCTGTATTATGCTAGCCCAAATGTATGAAATGCATGCATAAATCGATATAAAAGTAAGTTTAAAACATGGCAATTTAGGCGCACAACATTGGCTGCTCCAAATCCGCTTGACATGTAGAAGTAGGCTACATATCAGTTCTTTGAGATGAGCCAATAAGGATGTGCATCGACGATTACTTATCATGCATTGAGGTTGTGCTATTTGGTACTCTATAACTCTTTCATGGGTGTGGAGAGTTCTTCCGTTGTTACTAAGAGAGCCTGGAGCTATATTTGTCACTTGACTTCGCGAGGGGTGCATATCCCTATCTGGGTTCAGCTATTTTTGGGAAATTGTATGGTGGTGACTCGAGCTACTCATGTCAGGCATGAACACCTTATTGTTTTCGGAGGTTTGATATCATTGATTGCTCGCCGAGTGGGTGTTTGTCTTGACGATCTGCATCCTCTCGCTGGAGAAAAAGTTTACACTATTGCCAGCCTGAATTGGTGGGGCATGACTCAGTGGGCCCAGCGTCCGGATGAAACATGGTGTTTCCAATTGAAGCCGGGACTAGAAGTGGAGCATCATAATTATCTACCTACAGAACTACCATATTGCTCGAGGATGTCAGATTTTAGTCTCGATCACCACTAGTTTTCGTATGATCCTAATGAGCACAGTCTAGAGAGATGATGGTCTATGGTTGCTAATGAAACCACTGATGATGAGGCCATTTATTATGAGTCTGCTGAGATTACAGAAGAAGAAGTAGTAGTGAGATAAGAAGTTGCTGGAGATGACTTGATCCTATATATGTTACTTTGGATTATCTTAAGCATCGATTTGATGATTTTGAGGCGAGCACTACTGACAAGCTCGCTAGTCTTTCGGATAAGCTCGCTAGTCTTCACAGTAATAGGTTAGTCATTTGCTTCCTTCACAACCTGAATTGGAGATGACTTGATCCTATATATGTTACATGATGCATTGTCCTCAATGCATCATGTAAGTGTGTGTGTGGGGAGGGGGGGGGGGGGGGAAAGTGAAGTGAATTAGTTAGGTTAGTTCATGTTTGAATTTCTGTTTTTGATCTTTGTTTTTTATTTTTTGTTATTTTCTTTATGTTATTTCTTTTGTGTTATAGAAAATGTCAAAAATGAATTTTTTTTAAAAATGCCAAAAAATTAAAGAAAAAAAGTGAGCCTTGTTCGTTGTTTTACATATTGTGTTATTAAAGATTCCCATCTAATTTGAGTTTCTCCTATTTTGACTTTATACTGGCATGATCTTATTAATCCCATGGAATTCTGGAATGATTTGATCTTATCCTCAAAATTGGTTTTTATGTGAAATATGATTTGGCATATGTAATTGAGCATGTATGATCTAAGTTTGGGAGTATGCTTGAAAGTTGACAAAAATTTGTCCCAGTGAGATATTTTTGGCCTTATAAGGGATACATCTCTATTTCTTTTGCTTTTCTTATGCGATTTACTCTTCCCATGCATTTATCGTTGGGTATTGCCATGGTTATCTATTTTCGAGGCCGATTATATACATGTTCATTTCTTGATAAGTTCAAATGATAGAGGCAATCTTTTAGCCACATATTTATCCATGTCTACGTTATGTTATATCTTGCTTTGAAGCCAATTTGAGTCTTTAGCCTTTTTATTTGATAGCTCCACAAGATTATTATTCCTAGCCTATGATGAGTCTTACTCTTATTCCGAGGGAATTGAGATTTTGAGTGGGTTATGGAATCTATTTTGGAGTTTGAGGAGAATGAAGCTAAAGTGTGATGTTATGGTTTATTGTTATTGAGAAGATGTAATATTATGTGCTTATTTATTCCCTCATTTTTATGCATTTGGTCTTCATGTATTTTGGCTCAAGAAAAAGAAATAAAAGCTTGGACCTAGGGAGGATAAAATTCACCTAGAGGTAAAAGAAAGTTAAAAAAAAAGAAAAAAAGGAAAAGAAAAATAAAGAGAATAAAGAGCCCTTTATTTTATTTTCCCATAATGAAGAAGAATTGGATTTATGATGAGATGAGATGATTTTTTATTTATGTTGATGATATTGAGAGATGTTGTGCATTTGTGAGCTTGATGTTTTTTAGTTGGTTTGTGTTATGTCGGGAGTTTTGGAATCTTGTTTTCCTGGAATTTATTGCACCACATGACCAAATACAATTCCTTGCCCTTATGTTTCTACCAATCCCTATTACAACCCCGCCGAGTGAGAGATACACATTTTATCCTTGGGCGAAAGTCCTCTTGATGTCCTTATTTTTGCATTGACGTGTCCAGTGGAGATTTTCCGATATAAATGTCAATATTTGAGTTGATGCTTGTAAATTGAATTAAGGTGAGTGTATGTTAAACCCTAAACACATGAGAGTGAGAGATACACATTTTATCCTTGGTAAGGTTGGATTTTTTAGAATGCAAGCAACTTGATCCCATATATACATGTTATGACCTTTATATGCTTTGGTTATATTTGCACTATTGATGATGTTGCTTTTGATGAGTTAAGTTATGAAAGAATTTTCTGTGGGATGCGTAGATGATGTTTTTCTTTATGGTTGCTTGAGGACAAGCAAGAGTTAATTGGGGGGGGGGGGGGATTTCATAATGCATATTTTATATAGGCATTATAGGTATTTCTTATTGTAATTAGGTAGTGGTTTTTCGATTGTTTTAGTCTAGTTTCGTATATTGCTTGTGAACTATTCAAATTCGGTATCTACACTTTTTCAGTGTTTATTCTGCAGAATTACATTCCGACCTTGAATGGACTTTGGAAAGAGCTTAAGAGACATGTTTTGGAGCATATGGAGGCTAAGGAGGAAGCTAGAGAGGAGCAAAAAAGCACGACATTGGAGTTTATTGAAGACAACTGAGGAAAGTCGGACACTACATAGGCGGCGCCTGCCGGGATTTGCACAGCGCCCGCCGTGGGCCGATTTTTAGATTACGCGGTTTTGGATTTGAAGACATTATTTCCTATTATTCTATTATATTTCTACGAGGGTTTGGTCGACTCTTTGATAGGCTTTATTAGGTTATTTCAATTCTATTGTTAGAGAGGAGGATTATGGTGAGACTATGAACACAACTACAGAGAGAGAGAGAGAGAGGGAGAGAGAATTGGCCTATGAGTTTCTAAACTCATAGTTTCGCCTGTGATTCAAAGACATGGTTGTTTGGATTGTGAGGATTTTATTCTATTTAGTTATTCGTATTCTTAGTTATCATCTTGTGCTTAATTATCATATTTGTGTTCCTTTCTATGCTTGATCACCCTGTTAGGAATTGCATCTTATATATGAATTCGTTGTTGTTTTCTCGATATCAAACAAAGGTATTGATGATAGTGATTTCTCTTTGTCTTTGTAGTGCATGATTTCAATTGATCTATGTTGAGGATATTCGATTAGGGCTAAGTTCGGTATGCGCCTATTAGTCTTAATTGGGTTGAGTCAATGGGCCAATTGGTCTTGATTACTTGAGTCCTTAATGCTATTCTTTAGTGATATTATATATGATGAGTGAGTCTCTGCGGATCTCTCAACTTTAGTCAACTAGACCTATAAATATGAATAATTAATAGATCAATCCGAGGACCATGAATTCCAGCCATTGTCAGAGAATTACAAGTGAAATGATCTTTCTAGCTTATTATCGATTTACTTTGCAATCATAAATCTGGTTACTTTTACATCTTTGTTGTTACGAATCATTGCTTTGTCATAAGAGTCTTTGCTTAGAGTTATTGAATAGGAAATCGCTTCTCCATGTGGGTTCGACGCCGGACTTCAACGCTATACTAGTAGTTATTTGGTTTATCAAGTGATTGATTGCCTAATCTATTGGTTTTGTGTTTGAGTTTGGATATTATTACTATTTGGAAAGGGGCGAAAGTGCCAACGATGTTCGGCAGGCACTAGGATGGTTTTAGTCTCTGCAGACTCCTTATGATCTAGTTTGTTGTATCTGATGCTTTTGCAGAGCAATATTATTTACTATATCAGCGAGCTTATCAAGATCATCTCTGCGACTATCTCCAGAGTTGTCTAGCCTGTGAACTCTTCAAACACCTTGGTGTCCCCCATATTGTTGTGAAGCATTGGCTAAGTCCTTAAAGATTTGCATTGCCTCCTCAGGTGTTTTGTCGAACATATCTCCTTCTAGAAAGGTAAATATATAGATATGGTGGTTAAACCAAGGGTACAAAATAAAATAAAATTTGCTTCCACACTATTGTTTCTCCGCTACTACCTACCCACTTCCCTACCCCACCACGTTAAAACAAGTAGCCGAAATTTGCCCAGCTGACAAAATTTTATAAGCATATAAACCCATATTAGAGAGTTACATACTTATAAAATTTGAACTGGGCAAAAAATAAGAAGCCCGTAGTAACGTGGTGGCAGGGTGATATCTCACATAACAGGCCCAACCATCATTTGATACTTTCCTATTCTATACAAAATTGGCCCACCCACAATACATTACTTTCCTCCTCCTAACAATCCGGCCCAAAAAAAAGAATATAATCCGGTAGCTCCTAATAATCTGGCCAACTAACCAATATCCCACACAAGAAGTATGACAGTAAATATTCTCCTACTCGGCAACAGGCAAGACGATAGACAACAGACATCCCTTGCAATCAGACCTTGCGACCGCAAGATCTACACAAAGGAATAATCGAACAATAGCAAATGCATTCTCCAGCTCAAACCATTTCAACTCCAAACGAACCACCAGCAGCCAGACCCCAACGTTCAGCACTTAATAAATATAATTCAGTCTGGCTGATAGGATTCATCGGAAGTCTCTTCAATATCCGACTCCGAGAGGAAGAACGCATCATCTCATTTGCCACTTTTTGGGTCTCTAATCGCAGACATTTCATTGAACAATTCATCCATTATCAGGGACACCTTCATATCCCCATTAACACAGTATTTAGTGCCTCGCAGGAGGTTTGAACCCTTCTTGTTACCTCCCTCATCCTTCCAGCGCACAAGCTCCGGCGTCCTGCATTTGTCTACCTCGAGATTACCACCAGCTGTAGCCGACAGTCCAGAAGCCGCAACCCAAGAGGAAGCCACCATTCTGGCGCATACGAGTGAAGTTTCATGATTTATCTCCTCCTCTGCGGCCTCACCCGTTTGAACCCCTTGTGAGATAGCACAAGACGCAGCAGCAGCCTCCTTCTCTTTATGCTCCGCCTTTTGAGTATTACCCTCCCTTGCCAAATCGACTTCATGATCAGTATGTGTTTTAGTCCCAGCCTCGCCCGAAGTCGATACCGACCCAGAAATATTAGCATCCGCACCCTCCTTACTTTCTTGACCCACATCCTCCTGGTTTTCCACCTCACCCTCATATTTCTTGCCAACTGTTGTCATATGACCCTTGCTTTCAGCCAGCTTATTAGCATCCTGGGAAGCCATAGCAGCAGCAACCGCAGAATGCATCTCCCCAACCCCAACAGTAGCCGAACCCAAGGAATGCCCACGACAGGAGGATTCCAAATGGCCAAAGCATTTGCACTTCACACAGTTCCTGGGAAGCCACTCAAAAATAACCTTTAGAGTGCATTCCACTCCCTTGTCACTGACAAGTTTCACACATTTCCGACGTGTTTGTTCAACATTAATCTCAACAAGCAATCTAGCATAAGATAGCAATTCATTGTTCGTTGTGTATTCATCAATACTAAGTGGTAAACCAATTCCACTCCCTATCATACTCAGCATAGCAATCGAGCAAAAACTAGGAGGCAAGTCGGGAATCCTCACCCAAACCGGGACAATTTAGAATGAACACCAATCCATCGGTTCACCTGGAGTCCACTGCTTCAATAGCATAGGCGACGAGCCAATCGACCAAGGGTCGTTCTCGAGCACCCACCGTAGGTCATCAATTATCTCAAATCGGATAACCAGGATCCCAGAAGGCTTGACGAAGACACTAGGCTTGTGAACCCTCTACTTTCTCACCATAAACTTAGATAGGAAGCGACCCGGAATAGCAAGACCCATGATAGCCCCTATGAGCGTTGCAGCCCATGCATTACTTGACGCAGCGATGTCCTCCGTCGTGTATCGAATGCAATCGCCATCTATATGGGGAACGAAACACAGCCGCTCAGAGACAGCAGCATGACGAGAACACCTAATCGCTTGAGCAAAGGTGAGATTCCCCCGTCGAAACTCCTGGAGCGGAGGAGCTCGTTCACCAGCGCTATCCTGTTCTGGACTCCCATGGAACACATTCTCTGCAAAGTTCGAAGCCTCCGGGTTAGATCTTGCGCTCGATTTCAAGGAAGACGAGGAACCCCCCGGAGAAGCAGCCCCGCCCTGAACGCCTCCACTCGGTGCAGAGGCCGGATTACCCAGCGGCACCCCTTCCCGGGCTAGAGAACCCTCATCCTCCCCCTTATCTCCTAGATCTGGTGCTGTCCTATTTTTGAAGATCGACGAGCATATTTCCTTTTCTAATTTACTTTTCTCCTCATAATTGAGCCCTGTAGACGAACCACCCTTTTGTCCCTTCTTCTTGGCCATGTCATGTAGCACTTATCGGTCGAAAATTAATGCCGGCCAGCGGCCACCGCTAGAGGAGCGCACAGAAACCCACAATCGCCCTAATTTCCTCTCTCTCCCCAAGACATCTCCTCTACTTGTGGCATTGATGACACTACGTTCACGATAAAGCAAACCCTCATAGAGATAGAGCACTATATAATCCTCTCATATGCCATGATGCGAGCAACTTCCTTTGAGCTTCTAGAATCTCTCAACATACTCATAAAGGCTCTCTTTCGGACATTGCTCTATACTTGATAATTCCTTCTTGAGTTTGTTGAGGTGAACGTCAGAAAAGTATTTATGAAGGAAAGCTCTTTTCAATCCTCCCAAGTAGTAATGCTTTCTAGAGGTATATAATATAGCAAATCGCTTGGTGCATCCTTTAGTGTAAAAGGAAACATCCTAAGCATCAATTGATCATTTGTTAGGCCCTAAGGTCTCAGCATATCGCAGACACTAGCATACTTTAAGAGATGTTTATTGGGCTCCTCTCTAGCCTTTTCATGAAAACAATAACAAGATCGAGATGAAATAAGCAAACAAATAAGTAAAACTAGTAATGATTTCAAATATTTTACCAATATGATAAAAACGCTTTTCCTGCAATTCTCAACAATGGTTGGGGTTCATGATCCTTTGAATGATTTCATAGTTATTCTCATTCAATGCGATGCAATTGATATCAGTTATTCCTACTTTGGTTTAAATAGATTGATAACCTTTATAGGCTTACAAATCCCTTACACCATATGCAATCCTAACTGGATTCTTAAACACACAGCAACACAAAATCACAAAGTACTTGGCAAATTGGTGATATCAAATCTCAATGCAATTAGAATGTCAAAAGATTGCAATTCCCTTAACCATAATCTTAAAGAAATCAACATTCAACCAATAGTCATTATCTTGCATAGACAATTGATGATTTCACGGAATCAATTACATATTGATTGCTACCATGGATTAACTATTCACAAGAAATGATTAATCACTAGCAAAGATGAAAATTCTGTCACGAAGATCAATCAAGAGTGAACATGTGCAAATAACAAATATAAGAACAAAGATAATGAAATAACTAATGAATAACTTTATGAAATCAAAACCCCACAATTCTATCAACCATGTATTTGAATCACAGGAGAAACTATGAGTTTAGCAACTCATAGTCTGCCGAAACAATCAATAGGAAAGTGGTTGTAATTTGTCTCTCTCAATGTCTATTCTCCCTCAAACGGCTGTAGAATAAGAGTAATATAGCCTAAAGGCATCGTCTAAAAAACCTAGAATGTAAAATAATAATTAACTAATAAGATAGAACACGGACGAAATAGGGTTTGCTAATACTGCGAAACCGGCGGACGCTGCTACTCTGACTCCGTAATTTCTTCTCTTGGCATCAACGTTCTTCTCCTTAACTCCCTTCATGATCTTCCTTTTCTTATTTTATGCTCTAAACTAGCCTCTTGTAGACACATTTAACTTCTCATCAAGCTCGTATTGTAAAACTGGAGAATAAACACAAAATAGCGTAGATTCCGAACTCGATTGCCCAAATGGATAACCATGCGAACTAAACATAAAACATGTTAGAATCCTATCCAAATGCATCTAAAATTATCTATAATGCCTAACTAAAATATGCATTATTAGGACTTATTTCTTCTCGAACCCTATGCAAGAGTTTAGGGAATTGATAATGATCGAAACAGGAAGCTATACAACTTTATGCACACACCAATACTAAGATAGCCAATCATAACCAAACAACCCGATGATCATGGATTTACACATTTTTCGAATATAAGTAAAGATATATTTCTCTTCATATTATTACATCTATTTCAACCATTAATTTATTTATTGTTTTCCGCTCATTATTACTATTGCTCTTATTACGAACTGCTCGCTTACTTACTATGTTTGATCAAAGTTGCACGCACTTTCGGTGGGATCGACTTGTGCTTGTTGCTAATACTCATTATTGTTTGAAGGTATAAAATCAGCATTTTGGGTATTAGAACACACGACATTCTAGCATGCACCAAACTTTTGGCGTCGGTGCCGGGGAGTGTTGAGTTTTTTATTAAACATAATTCATAAGATTTTGGTGTAGCTATCTTGTATGATTCACACCGTTCTACTAATATTTCTCTAGTGCCTTGTGGTACAGAAATGGAACGAAGATTTTCCAGGTTACGAAGACAGCAATCAAACAAAATAACTGACGATGAAGATCAACCAAAAAGAACGTTGAGAGTTCTTAAGGAGCCTCTTCTTACATCACCACTACTAGCTATCAAGCTCCTGAATCTCCCAACATTCTTTAAATTTGAATTCAAATCAGGATGTGCATCGTTGTTGCTTAGTTTTTATGGAAGGGACGAAGAGAATCCAAAAAAGCATCTGACGGACTTTACTGCGGTTTGCGATCGTGTTAGACATAATGGAACCACTGACAATCAGATGATGCTCAGAGTATTCCCGTTCACTCTCAAGGACGCTGCAAACGAATGGCTCTACTATATTCCGACGGAAAGTATCAAGTCCTGGATAGAATTGAAGAAAGCATTTCTGAATAAATACTTTATATTCCCGTTACATTTCTAGCTACCCGACATAGCAAAGTCAAGAAGGAGATATCCAGTACTGAGCAACCTCTAGCAGAATCATTGTATGAGTACCTTGTATTCTTCAACAAGCTCAAAGCTAATTGTTTGCATCATGGGATCGTGGAGGACGGCCTCGTTCTCTACATATATAAGGATTGTTGGATACAGAGCAAGGAGTAATCAACGCAACCACCAAAGGAGATGTTCTAGATAAAACTGCAGTTGGGGCAATGAAATTTTTTGAAGATCTTGCTAATGCCTCACAACAATATGGAAGGACACAAAGAGTTCAAGGAATACACCATGTCAAGAATGCGAACTCCAGTCCTATCTAGCAGGATGAGATCAGTAAGCTGACAAACTGGTGAAAAGTTTAGCGACTCATGTTACTCAACCACCAATTCGACCATGTAGAATATGCGGAGATCCATCGCACCCGAATGATCTCTGTCCTCAACTTCAAGAAGGAGTGATGGAAGTCAATGCAGTTGGAGACTGCGATCCTCAACCATATGGTAACAACTCCTTTAACCCAAATTTTAATTCTAAAGCAAACCCCAAAATAGCATAACCAAATAATTGTTTAGCCAATGACGGATTTCGCACCACGAAATGAATCAAAGAACTGAATACGTTTCCAATACTGACAGCAACTCCGACTAAAGCAATTGTAGCAGCTCCGGTACCTATTGATTTTGCACCTTCTAACATCTCAAGTTGAGAATTCTCGTCACGCTTCTGAATTCACAATTTCTTATTCGTCATTCTTTGTCGATTTTTATCAAGGGTTCAGGAACATGCCAAATGCTCAAGCTCAGTACAAAGGAAGGAATCAGTTCAACGCCAGACCTCGAAATCATATGCTAACATCTCAGCCCCAACCGGATACAACCATACGACTCATTCTAGATAAGTTTACAATTACAGAAAAGGTCATAGGCCATATAGCACAGGAAATCGGAGAACTAAAGGCACGTGCTACAAGAAAGCTACCATCACAAGTGGTACTAAATCCGAAAGAGAAGGCTGAAGAGACCCAATAGAGGGTTGACGTTTAACTAAAGGCGCTTCTCGGGAGGCAACCTGAGCTAGTTAAGTTTTATTCGTCAATCAATACTCACTTTTTTATTTCAAATTATTATTTTTCTACTATGTACTTAAATTAACTTCGTTGGAAGAGAAGTACTTGGGTTTGTGTTTTAGATTATTCGGATTAAGGGTGGTCTTGATGCAATCAAGGATGAGCTTATGTGGCTCAAAAAATGATCTTGATCCAGGCAAGCTATCAAGATCAATTCGAGGGCTATTGGAGGAAGAGTATGTCCTCCTCAAAAGGAAGAAGAAGGCTCCAACATGGAAGAAGGTACAAAGGATCAAGGTGAGATTCTACCCATGTTTTGGTTCGTTCTTAATGGGTTGACAGCATTTCAACGTCTCAGTAAAATGAGTAGTTCGGAGTCCGTATTTATCGGGTTGGGTCGTGTCATACCTTGTTGGAATGAGGATGAAAAGATCTAAGACTTTTCTGTTGAAGGTTTCTCCAAGATAAACCTCGAGAATGGCCGAAATTCATCATCTTTGCAATTGTCACTGTTTGGACGAATTTTTATATATTTATTTAATTATTTTCGATTTAAACATTATTTTTATTATTTTTATTTTTTATGCAATTATGAAATAAAGGTGGGAAGGAAAATATCTCCTAGGGTTTTTCCTTAACCACTAAGCCTAGTTTTATCTATCTTTATCTAGGTTCTATCTATCTTAGTTAGGATTTATCTAGTTTAATTATTATTTTACCAAGCCAAAAAAAATTTCTTTGCAAGGAAGGATTGGCATTGCATTATTATTTAAAGAACATTAGTTACATTAAATGAAAATTAGATCGAAAAATTGTATTGAAGAAACCTTTTTGGCTAAAAAGGTTCTTCAATTCCCCCATCCAAAAGCTTTTCCCTTTCGACATTCATATTGTTGTTCACTCATCCGATAAAAATTCAAACCCTAATCCCAAATAAAAACCAACAACACAAAGGAGAAACCCATCCTGAGAAACCGTCGCTGAAACCAGAGTTCTTGTTGCTGAATTTGCCCAGAAATGTCGCTAGTGACCGGGCCGCGCCCGTGGCTCCCTTGGCCGCGCCTGCGGCTAATCCAGCAGCTCCGCTATTGCTTGTCTTTTCATTGTTGATTGTTGTTGCTTTGTTATTCTTACTTGTTTCCGTCGCAATAAATTCGAAGCCTTTAATTGTAATTGCTTGTATACATCAAGATATCAAAGAATATTGCAAGATCGGGACAAATATACGGAGTTGTTCTTGATTTTCAGTCCACAGGCGAAGGATCGGGAATAGAAAACGCGTGAGGTCTGTGTGAGGTGGACTTGCTTCAACCATCTACGAGAGTGTGAAGGGTTAATCCCCTTCTATAAGCGACCCAGATAGTCTTTCCAGGGCATTCGTCAGCACCCAAGGTCAGAGGTGACCACCAACTTGTGCATGTATTATTGCAAACAACTAAAGAACATGGAAGAGGAATGTGCTACTGAAATTAGTTACTGAATCGAAAAGTGCAAGACTTATTCACTTATCTAATTTGAGGGTTGTTCAGTTTCACTATGTGTTTGTTCAATCGCAAGACACTATCCTTTAAGTAATTTTTCATGTGGAACACTTTGGTTCTAGGTAAAATCCTCCTAAGGGTTTCATTCATGAGATTGTCCCTGGTCGGATCTTTTAGGGTAAAGGGGAACACTCTAAGCATTAATTGGTCATCGATTAGGCATGTGGGTCTAAGTCTATCGCAGACACTAGCAATGTTTGCAAGGTGTTTGTGTGGTTCCTCCCCAGGAAATCCATGAAAATTAGGTAAAATAGTAGACAAATTAGATTTATATTCGAACCTGGAACCCTCAAGGAGAGCATGAAGTCTAATTGCAAGCGGTTGTACATTCATCTTAGGCTCCTTCAAGCTTCTCAGAGTCCTTCTTGGCGGATTGATAATGTTGTTGTGACTGTTGTTGTTGTCTCTCATCTCCTTTTCATGATCAAAATCAACTCTCCTTTTCAATCTAGAAAGAGATCTTTCAATCTCAGGATCAAAAGACAAAGGCGATGAAGTAGAGCGGGTTTGAACCATACAGAGTAGGTCAAACCTAAAGAAAAATAAAAACTAACGCAAAAGTAAAGATAAAAAGAAATCAACAAAAGAAAAATAAAGCGAACAATCTTCTCTTTTCTCCCCGGCAACGGCACCAAGAATTGGATGCGGGGCGAAAGTCGATGGATTTCTCCCTGTCCCAAATAGTAATGATATCCTAACTCAATTAATGCTCAACCAAAATATTAGTATAGCAATATTATACGGAGTCGAACCCACATGAGAAGAGGTTTCACTTACATCGTTCTATCGATGATTTCTTATTATAACAGCAAGCAGATTGTGGCAACTAATGAAGTAGCAAAATAAAGTAAATAGAGTAATGATTGCAAAGAATTGATAATATGATAGAAAAGCATTTCACCTGTAATTCTCGAAAATGGTTGAGGTTCAAGATTCTAGGATTGATTTCAATATTATTTATAGAGTTTATGTCGGCTAACCTAATATCGATTGTTCCGCATAGATACAATCTCTTATTCAAGGCGGAATCACTCAAGAATAGCATTAACGATTCGAGTATTTATGACCAATTGGCACATCATTTCAATGCAGTTAGAAATCGAGGGAAGAACCCACTCGACCCTAACACATCTACTCGATATAAATCAATTGTTATCATCCACTACAAAGGCATAGAAATAATCAATGACTTCGTTTGCTACCGAGACACCAACAACGGATTCATAGCATAGATGCAATTTGTAACATGGTGATCAAGCATAGAAAGGAACACAAATACATATCAATAAGAACAAAATGATAAATAGACTCATAAATAACTAATTGAAATGAAATCCTCCCAATTCATTCAACCATGTCATCAAATTACTGGCGAAACTATGAGTTTAGCATCTCATAGCCAAATTAATGCTCTTCTCTCTTAATGTATCTCACACCTCCCTCGACAACGTAAGTCTCAACAATAGGATAAAAATAACCTAAAGAGAGCTGGGCAAAACCCTAGAAATTAAGATAATAATATAATAATGGAATAGCATCATTGGACTTAATTCAGCAATTGCTGACACGGAAGATCGGCGGGCGCCGGTGGAATAGCGGTGGGCGCCGCTCCTTAGGCTCCACGATCCTTCCTTAGCTTCGACGTTGTGCTTCCTTGCTCCCTTTATGATCCTTCTGTAGCCTTTCTTATGCCCAAAAATCAGTCATTTAAGCTCCTCCAATATCCCATCCATGCTCGGAATGTAAAACTGCAGAATAAACATTAAAAATGCGTAGATTCTGAGCTCGAATACTTTACAAGAACGATATCGAAATATACTAAAAATATGCAATACCACCATCTAAATGCAATAAGAACTACCTATAATGTCTATCTAAAATATGCATTATCAAACCTCCCACACTTAAGCTCTTGCTTGTCCTCAAGCAACCATGAAACATAAACATAATCAATGCATCCCACAAGAGATTCCTTTACAATTTTTCCTCATAAAAAGTAACTTCAATTCATAGTGCAAATATGAACAAGGATTAAAAACATCATAACATGTATATAGGTGATCAAGTAGCTTGCATGCTTATCAATCCAACCTCACAAGAGAAAAATATGTGTTTCTCTCGCTCTCATGTGTTTAGGTTTTAAAGCATACATTCACCTCAATTCCATATACAAACATCAAATCAAATATCGACACTTATATCACAAAATCTCCACCGTATACATCAAAGCAAAAATAAGAATATCAAGAGGACTTTCGCTCAATAGAAACCTTCATAAAAGATTCCATTCGGCATGGTTGTAATGGGGTTGGTAAAAACCTAAGGTTAAGGAATGGTATTTGGTCATGTGGTGCTATTAATTCCGGAAAGATAAGTTTCTTAAAAACTCCCAATATAACACAAACCAACTCAAAAATACATCAAGCTCACAATATAACACAACTCTCAACAAATGTCCAACAACTCTCAAAATATATGGCAACATGCTCATAAACTCTCAAAATAACTTAAACTCTCATGAATATATCAATAAACTCCAATAATCAAATATCTCAAATATGCTCAAATGTGCATATACAACACCCATCTTATATAACTCTCAACCAAACATCCATCCGACTCCTCATATGCAAAAGTAGATAAAATGGCTCTTTTATTCTTTCTTTCTCTTTTTTTCGATTTTTTTTAACTTTTTTCGAATGATACTTTTTTTTAATTGAGCCAAATAAAATGCAATACAATATGATATGAGGGAAACCATAAGGACATAACATTACAACTTCTCAAAAATCATAAATCATGATAATCTCACACTTTACCTTCTTTCCCATAACTTCAAGCGAATATCCATAACCAACTCTAAATCTTAATTTCTAATAGGCTAAAAACCCACCCTGCAAGTGTACGTGTTCAACTTTAGTAATCAAGTGTCGTATCCCACTGTTGATATGAGGAAATCGAGAATGAAAATTAAAATATAAATAAAGTACAGCAAACCAGATTCCGTCCCTTGCAAATAATTACAAGACTTCCTCCCGATGCAGTAGTGGGAAGTCAGGATCGATCCACGAGGAAGCGTGTCAGCGAATCCTAGGCATCGGATAAATCTCACGAACAGAAGTCGACCACAGGTTGTCGATCTCGACTAGGGTTAGTCGACTGAAGATTAGACAAGTCGAACAGCGCAGCAGCAGTCACAGGTGGTTAGTCGATATCGAGGACAGCTTACTCGATATCGAGTAAACAAATCGATGTCGATGAAGTCCTTGTCGACCACCTGCACAGGAAAAGCTACGACGATCTGGGATCGGGAATCAGTAGCTCGATATCGACCAGAAGTTGTCGATATCGAGGAAGGCAAAAACTTAAAACGAAAGAAAATAAAGAGAAAGGCTTTGGGATTCTCGAAATAAACTTTATGTAAAAGACTTCCAAGATTGGGGTTTGCGACAACAATAACCAAGCATGCATAAGGCAGAAATAAAACAGATAATCATGTAATTCGCATCAAAGGACCAAACTTTTCGCCTTTTCCAACAATTAGACAACTCTTTCAAGAAACCCTAATTGTCTCTATTGATTTTATGTTTACAATCCAAGTTGTTAACATGGACCTCCGATTATGGGTAATAAACACATAACAAGTAGCAGATGCTCAAAATATGATAAAAGTCGGATCTTTACCTCAAATACGCAGGGCTATCGTTGGGCTCGCCCCAACCCTAGAAGTAGGTGGACTACTCGCGCTTCATTGCAATCTCAGACATCATTGATGGAAAATAAACTACTTGCATTAAATCAAACAGAGATTACAACCAAAAGAAGCCAATTCCGCTCTCGCTTCACAAACTCCTCTTGGCTACTCACTCTCTCTCTCTACCTCTCTTTCTCCTAATTCTCTGTGTGATGGAATGAATAAAACTCAGCCCCTTAAGGCTTTATTTATAGGCTTCTAATCCTTGCTAATCAAGGATAGAAATCTCTATCTATATCTAAGGATAAAAAATAAATAAAAGAAACATTTATCTTAAAAGGGAAATATATCTAAAAGCCTAAAATATCTTCAAGTGGATAAATCTTCTCTTCAATTGATGGATCTTGATAAACTTGGATAAAATCGGATAGATCTTGATAGACTCGGACAACCTTCGGCCTCAAGGAATCCAAAACCGCGTCGGACATCCCAAACCGCGTAACGCGACTCAGGGTCCCTTTGCTCGATAACGAGTAAAGTCCTCGATATCGAGGAGACTGGTCCGTCGACTTGGCTTCAGCGGCATGCTCGACTAGCTGGTCCTCGATCTGCTCGGGTGCTAGCTCTCAGGTGTTGTCGATATCGAGTATCTTACTCGATATCGTGGAAGTTGGCTTCATCGACATGGCTGGCTTGGCATGTCGGGTAGCTTCTTCTCGATGTTGCTCGGACATGTGCTCTAGGTTTGCCGATATTGAGGAGTTTCCTCGATATCGAGGAGAGTGGCGCTCAATGTCCGGTTGTCTGGTCAGGTCGAGCAGCTCTCCGCGGCTCCTCGATCAGGCTTCTTCCTCGACTCCGGGCTGGTCTTCAAGGCTTTGTCGATATCGACTAACTAACTCGATATCGAGGAGTGTCCTGGAGTCGGGTTCCTTTGTTCCTCAGCTTCTCAACATGGTGCTCCTCGATCAGGGTGTGTCCGGACTTCTTTTGTCGATATCAATAAAGACTCGTCGATATCGAGGAACTTTCAGCTTCTGTCTTCACTTCTTGGTTTTCTCCCGAAATGGCTCCATATTTTGTAATATTAAACCAAAACTTATGTAGATCTCCATTTCTCGCAAATAAGCACATATTACATAAATTCGAGATATTCCCAACCTGAAATATGCAAAGTGCATAGAATATGAAGCTAAATTGTGCATTTCAACATGGCTATTTTAATAGACATCAAATCACCCCATACTTAGACTCGCTTGTCCTCAAGCAATAATCAAACAATAACCAAGACCTACAACACATCCTTCAAGTCTTCGCCTTTGTCAAAAGCAACATCTCAAGTAGTAGCAATGTAAGACAAGTGAATTTAACGTCATCACACATATATGAGTGATCCATAGGCATAGGCAATATAAATCCAACCTTACCAGGGTAAAGTGTTTACTCTCAACTCTCAATGTGTTTAGGCTATGAAGATCAACTCTCTACTCAATTCCATATACAATCTCATAAACATTGCAATTTAAATATAAATCCACTTCGCAACTAATTATGTAAATGCGACAAGAATTATCAGGAGGACTTCGCTCAATAGAAGTCTTCAAAGAAGATTCCATTCGGCGGGGTTGTAATGGGGCTTGGTAAGAAATAAAAGGGTATGGAATTATTTGGCCATGTGGTGCTTAATAGAATTCGGGAATCAAGACTCCTAAATTTCCAACACAACTCAACCAAACCATAACTCTCAATCATACGCATCAACCAAACTCTCCAACTTATCTAAATGAAGTATGTAACCTTTTAAACTTAATTAGCCTCTCCAAAGTATGAATCTTGCGAAAATGAAAGAAATAAGGTAAATTTGGCTCATGCACTTTATTCATAATCACATTCTTATTGTTCTTTTGTTTCTCTATTTTTTTTTCTCAATTTTTTTTAACGAAAATAAAATAAAACTAGTGCATTTAGAGGGTGAGCCAAAAATCCTTTTACAAAGTAGGCATAGCAAGATAAAAATATAAAACCAACCCATATCTCAATAAACTAAACAATCCTTCTTACTTGAAATGAAACATAAGCTCATTCCTTCCACAAATCATCATTCCAACCAACTCTAAGTCTTAATTCCCAAATGGGGGTCAGGCTCAATTTGGCTAAAGATAATTTTGTGGAGTTTATAATAAAAGTCTCAGGCTAGTGTTCTGGCTTCAAGCAAGGATAATGCAGGGTAGGTAAAGAGAGGATAAAATTGGCTTAAAAGGTGCCTCCATCATTTAATTCTCATTCACATAAACATATAAATGTATTGGCTTTGAATAACTATCAAAACATTTAGAGATGCATAGGAAGAGTAAATACACTCAAGAAAGCAGAGGGATTTTTAATGTTCTCCCTATAAGGAAAAAATTCTCACAGGGATAACTTTTGTTGGATTTTAACCTTTAGCTTAGGATCATATGTGCTCAATTTCATCACAAGTTCACAATCCACATAAAAACAATTTTGAGGACTTAGGCTAAACCTTCCAAACATGCCATAGGATTTACATGATCAAGTCAGTCATTATTTATCATCATAGGACATCTAAGTTAGGGTATAAAAACTAAGACAATGCAAAAATTAAACATGCATTTTTTTTTATTTTTTTTTTGACAATTTTTTTAATTTTTTATATTTTTATATGTAACTAAAAAACAAGACTAAAGTATGACAAAAGGCTTAAATGCATAAAACTTTAAACATGAATGCATAACAAAATAATAAAATTTTCACCATGTAAAACCAAAAGCAAGACTAAAACATATAATAATGATAATGAGCCCTTCCCCCACCCCATACTTAAAATATACAGTGTCCCCACTGTATAAAATCAAATAAAAACAAGAGTAAAGGAAGGAACTCACCGAATAATGTATCGAGGAGGGCAAAACAGGGCATATCGAGTAAAATTCTTGTCGATATCGAGTACTGTACTCGATATCGAGTAACTGTCGTCTACGTCAAGTGGAATCTGAAGTCGAGGAGACTCTTCTGGCTTAGTCGAAATCGAGTTGGCCTACTCGATATCGATGAACTTCTGGGCTGCTCCTCTTGGTCGTTGTCGACTGGCCTAGTCGATTTCGACCGTTCTTCAAGGACTTCTTATTCCACCTTTTGCGATCCTTTTATGCTTGCCGACCTAAAAGTGTTAGATTGCATACAAAGACAAGACTTTCCACATGAAGTATTCTAAACTAAAAAAAAAACAAAAACCAAAACCAAAATCAAAAGTTCCAAAGTCCCAAAATTCATAATGTTTTATATACATGCTCTAGATTTTAGAGTCGCTAGGCCGACTTCTTCTTTTATGCTCAAGGACCTTTAATGTGGGGCCTGCTTGTGCTTGGCCCTTCTCCTAGATCATTTAGGTCCTGATTGTAGTATGCAAGCTCAGCTGACACGTGGTTGCTTGCATAATGTTCCTTTTCTTTCTTCTTTTTCTTTCCAGCACTCAGTTTCCGCCGATTGTCTCGCCACGGGGCCTTACCTCCCCTTAAATTATTGATAAATTTCTTAATGGACTGAGGAGGAGTAGGATTCATACCTGAACTTACCTTTTCGGACCCAAAACAGAAATCTTCGGGCTTGGGATTAGTCGATATCGGGCAGGACTGGTCGATATCGAGTACAGGGACCCCATACTTAGGCTCTTGGCAAGTCTGGCGCTCAGCAGAGGAAGTCGATGTCGATGAAGATTTGTCGATATCGAGGACAGGTTTGGTCGATATCGAGTTGGCCTCTGGTGCTTTCCTCCGTTGTTTGCTTGGTCCCGTGGTTGGTGATGCTCTTCACCTCCAGCCATGAAATTTCCTCTTTTGCAGGGCCAAAAGAGAAATCTAAGACCTCGTCGTTTATGGTGAATGTGAGCAATCGTTGTTTGACACTAATCTTGGCATTTGCAGAAGCTAAGAATGGTCTACCAAGAATAATAGGGCTAGTAGGATCTTCAGCACAGTCTATAATAATGAAATCTGCTGGAACAAAGAATTTACCAACCTGGGCAGGGACATTTTCAACTATACCTGTAGGGATGACCACTGTATTGTTTGCCATGTATAGCTTAGCATCCACATGCTCTATGCATCCTATCTTTACCTTCCGCCAGATTGATAAGGGCATGATGCTCACACTTGCTCCTAAATCACACAAGGACTCATATTTATACTGTCCAAATCCCACAGTAACAGAAAACTTACCAGGGTCAGGTCTCTTTTCAGGGAAGTGAAGCACTTTGCATTCGCCGGCGATCTCTAAGATGGATCGCTACTTGCTCAGGATTTCTTTTAGGAATTTGACATATTCAGGCATCTCTTGCATGGCTTCTGTAAAAGGAATAGAGACATTCAGTTCTTGCAGCATATTAACAAAACGTTGGAACCTACCTGCAATGGGATCTTTCAATGCATTGGAAGGGAAAGGCAATGTCTTTTTGTGCTTCGGAGCCAGAACAAACGTCAGAGGTGTTGCAGAGTCGTCGACATTGGCCAGGTTTTTATTGATATCAACTTGAGTTTCCTCGATATCGAGTAGGGTTGTCGATCTCGAGTTGCTGGGTTGTGCAGTGGTGTCCGAGATTGGCGTCTCCTCTGCGTCGAGGAGATTTTTGTCGATATCGACCAAGGGCTCCTCGATATCGAGTTGCTGCTGCTCGTTGTCGAGTTGCTGCTCTACTTTGTCTTGGTGCTTTTAGACCTCTAGCTCGTGTAATTGGTGCCCGCTCCTGAGTTTGATAGCTGCGACGTGTCCGGTTTTCCCCTTAGGATTCGGTTCTGTTTGCCCAGGGAGTTGTCCGGATGGTCGTGGAATCTGCGCCGCGAATTGACCCATTTGAGTCTCAATGCTTTTCTTCCAGATGTCCAGCTCTCCAAATTTTGTATTGATGTTCTGGAACTGGTTGTTGATGGTGCTTTGATTCCGAAGCATCTCTTCTAGGACCAGCTGTAAGTTATCCTTCTTTTGATCCCTTTCTGGATGCCCTGGAGCTCTGTATGGCGTGGGGTTCCTAGGAGGACCTTGGTTCCATTGTGGTTGATAGAACCTTTGATCCCCCATATAGCGATTGGGGCCCCATGTGTAAGCTACCTCTTCGTGTGTCTCTGCCATCCTGACTTGCTCTGTGTGTGGGCACTCAGTAGTGGTGTGCCGCTGTGATCCGCATTCGATGCAAGGCTGGTTGACAGAGAGATACTTGACATGCTTGAGGAGCTTGCGATTCTGGTCTCTGTAGAACTGCTCCCTGACATTTGGGTCAATCTCCTTGGAAGGCTCATAAAGGAGCATAGTTGTGCTGGCCTGGCATAGGAGTTCTCCTCATAGTTTGTGGTAGACCCGTACTTGTTGTCATAATTGGTGAGCTTGTCATGTACACCCCATGCGTCGACTGGTGGCATCGTCAGATACTCATATCTGGTATACTGATTGATCCTGTCGTTAGTGACTTGGTCAAGAGAGTTGAAGAAGATCTCTTGAATGAAGTAGGGTGGCTGTCCATGAGTAGGGCAAGATCGCAGCAGTTCTTTGTACCGTTCCCATGCTTTTGCCAGTGGCTCCCCAAGCTTCTGTTTGAAAGTTGTAATCATCTGGAGAAGGAGTGCTGTCTTGGCAGGAGGGAAGAATTTGTTGAGAAACTCTTGCTCCACTTGAGCCCATGTCGTGAGGGATCGTGGTTTCAGCCCTTCAAGCCACTTCAGTGCAGGTCCAGCAAGAGACCAACGAAAGGCCTTCATCTTGAAATATTCCAGAGTTGTACCTTCAGCAAGAGTACGGTACATGTCAGGAAAATTGGTAATATGTTTAAGAGGCCACTCATTAAACCTTCCATGAAAAGCATTATTTTTAAGTTCTATAAGGAATTGAATGCGAATTTCAAAAGAATTTTCAGGGATTAGAATAGCCGATTCAGGCACGACGAGAGTTGGGTGCATATAATCCTCTGTAGTGGTTGGGTATTGAGCAAGCTCAGCTTCCGCTTGTTCCCTTCCTACTCTCTTAGCAGCGATAGCAGTATCTTTAGCGGCTAGTTCCCTCCTAAGCCTCTCAATTAGCTGTTCTTGTGTCTCTGCGGCCGCCGTGGCTCTTTTTAGCTTAGCATGGATGTGTAGAAGGTGTTCTGGTTCGTCTACAGGTTGTCGATCTCGACTAGGTTTAGTCGACAGAAGATCAGACAAGTCGAACAGCGCAGCAGCAGTCACAGGTGGTTATTCGATATCGAGGACAGCTTACTCGATATCGAGTAAACAAGTCGATGTCGATGAAGTCCTTGTCGAGCACCTGCACAGGAAAAGCTACAACGATCTGGGATCGGGAATCAGTAGCTCGATATCGCCCAGAAGTTGTCGATATCGAGGAAGGCAAAAACTTAAAACGAAACAAAATAAAGACAAAGGCTTTGGGATTCTCGAAATAAACTTTATGTAAAAGACATCCAAGATTGGGGTTTGCGACAACAATAACCAAGCATGCATAAGGCAGAAATAAAACAGATAATCATGTAAATCGTATCAAAGGACCAAGCTTTTCGCCTTTTCCAACAATTAGACAACTCTTTCAAGAAACCCTAATTGTCTCTATTGATTTTATGTTTACAATCCAAGTTGTTAACATGGACCTCCAATTATGGGTAATAAACTCTTTCAAGAAACCCTAATTGTCTCTATTGATTTTATGCTCGGGTGCTAGCTCTCAGGTGTTGTCGATATCGAGTATCTTACTCGATATCGAGGAAGTTGGCTTCATCGACATGGCTGGCTCGGCATGTCGGGTAGCTTCTTCTCGATGTTGCTCGGACATGTGCTCTATGTTTGCTGATATTGAGGAGTTTCCTCGATATCGAGGAGAGTGGTGCTCAATGTCCGGTTGTCTGGTCAGGTCGAGCAGCTCTCCGCGGCTCCTCTATCAGGCTTCTTCCTCGACTCCGGGCTAGTCTTCAAGGCTTTGTCGATACCGAGTAACTAACTCGATATCGAGGAGTGTCTTGGAGTGGGTTGCTTCGTTCCTCAGCTTCTCGACATGGTGCTCCTCGATCAGGGTGTGTCCGGACTTCTTTAGTCGATATCGACAAAGACTCGTCGATATCGAGGAACTTTTAGCTTTTGTCTTCACTTCTTGGTTTTCTCCCGAAATGGCTCCATATTCTGTAATATTAAACCAAAACTTATGTAGATCTCCATTTCTCACAAATAAGCACATATTACGTAAATTCGACATATTCCCAACCTGAAATATGCAAAGTGTATAGAATATGAAGCTAAACTGTGCATTTCAACATGGGTATTTTAATAGACATCAAATCACCCCATACTTAGACTTGCTTGTCCTTAAGCAATAGTCAAACAATAACCAAGACCTACAACATATCCTTCAAGTCTTTGCCTTTGTCAAAAGCAACATCTCAAGTAGTAGCAATGTAAGACAAGTGAATTTAACATCATCACACATATATGAGTGATCCATAGGCATAGGCAATATAAATCCAACCTTACCAGGGTAAAGTGTTTACTCTCAACTCTCAATGTGTTTAGGCTGTGAAGATCAACTCTCAAATCAATTCCATATACAATATCATAAACATTGCAATTTAAATATAAATCCACTTCGCAACCAATTAGCTGTTCTTGTGTCTTTGCGGCCGCCATGGCTCTTTTTAGCTTAGCTTGGATGTGTAGAAGGCGTTCTGGTTCGTCTAAGCCATCAAACTCAGGTGGTTGACCAGAACGGCGCATACACCTGTAAAGTGACTCAAAGTAGACGTGAGATTTAACTACCGAAGGCGCGAATGATAGCTTCCCCGGCAACGGCGCCAATTTGTTGATATGAGAAAATCGAGAATGCAAATTAAAATATAAATAAAGTACAGCAAACCAGATTTCGTCCCTTGCAAATAATTACAAGACTTTCTCCCGATGCAGTAGTGGGAAGTCAGGATCGATCCACGAGGAAGCGTGTCAGCGGATCATAGGCAGCGGATAAATCTCACGAACAGAAGTCGACCATAGGTTGTCAATCTTGACTAGGGTTAGTCGACAGAAGATCGGACAAGTCGAACAGCGCAGCAGCAGTCACAGGTGGTTACTCGATATCGAGGACAGCTTACTCGATATCGAGTAAACAAGTCGATGTCGATGAAGTCCTTGTCGAGCACCTGCACAGGAAAAGCTACGACGATCTGGGATCGGGAATCAGTAGCTCGATATCGACCAGAAATTGACGATATCGAGGAAGGCAAAAACTTAAAATGAAAGAAAATAAAGACAAAGGCTTTGGGATTCTCGAAATAAACTTTATGTAAAAGACTTCCGAGATTGGGGTTTGCGACAACAATAACCAAGCATGCATAATGCAGAAATAAAACAGATAATCATGTAAATCGCATCAAAGGACCAAGCTTTTCGCCTTTTCCAACAATTAGACAACTCTTTCAAGAAACCCTAATTGTCTCTATTGATTTTATGTTTACAATCCAAGTTGTTAACATGGACCTCCGATTATGGGTAATAAACACATAACAAGTAGTAGATGCTCAAAATATGATAAAAGTCGGATCTTTACCTCAAATACGCAGGGCTATCGTTGGGCTCGCCCCAACCATAGAAGTAGGTGGACTACTCGCGCTTCATTGCAGTCTCAGACATCATTGATGGAAAATAAACTACTTGCATTAAATCAAACAGAGCTTACAACCAAAGGAAGCCAATTCCGCTCTCGCTTCACAAACTCCTCTTGGCTACTCACTCTCTCTCTCTACCTCTCTTTCTCCTAATTCTCTGTGTGATGGAATGAATAAAACTCAGCCCCTTAAGGCTTTATTTATAGGCTTCTAATCCTTGCTAATCAAGGATAGAAATCTCTATCTATATCTAAGGATAAAACATAAATAAAAGAAACATTTATCTTAAAAGAGAAATATATCTAAAAGCCTAAAATATCTTCAAGTGGATAAATCTTCTCTTCATTGAATGGATCTTGATAAACTTGGATAAAATCGGATAGAGCTTGATAGACTCGGACAACCTTCGGCCTCAAGGAATCCAAAACCGCGTCGGACATCCCAAACCGCGTAACGTGGCTCAGGGTCCCTTTACTCGATATCGAGTAAAGTCCTCGATATCGAGGAGACTAGTCCCTCGACTTGGCTTTAGCGGCATGCTCGACTAGCTGGTCCTCAATCTGCTCGGGTGCTGGCTCTCGGGTGTTGTCGATATCGAGTATCTTACTCGATATCGAGGAAGTTGGCTTCATCGACTTGGCTGGCTCGACATGTCGGGTAGCTTCTTCTCGATGTTGCTCGGACATGTGCTCTAGGTTTATCGATGTCGAGGAGTTTCCTCGATATCGAGGAGAGTGGCGCTCAATGTCCGGTTATCGGGTCAGGTCGAGCAGCTCTTCGCAGCTCCTCGATCAGGCTTCTTCCTCGACTCCGGGCTGGTCTTCAAGGCTTTGTCGATATCGAGTAACTAACTCGATATCGTGGAGTGTCCTGGAGTCGGGTTACTTCCTTCCTCAGCTTCTCGACATGGTGCTCCTCGATCAGGGTGTGTCCGTCCGGACTTCTTTAGACGATATCAATAAAGACTCGTCGATATCGAGGAACTTTCAGCTTCTGTCTTCACTTGTTGGTTTTCTCCCGAAATGGCTCCATATTCTGTAATATTAAACCAAAACTTATGTAGATCTTCATTTCTCGCAAGTAAGCACATATTACATAAATTCGACATATTCCCAACCTGAAATATGCAAAGTGTATAGAATATGAAGCTAAATTGTGCATTTCAACATGGCTATTTTTATAGACATCACCCACAAGTTCAGAATAAACAAGCAGATTTAAAAGTGTTTGTGTATAAAGTTACAACGAAAACAGATCAAGTGTAGAGAAATATAAATATGGAAAGCGTTCTAGGACAAGGGATTACCAACAATTCATCATCGATAGACCAATAATATTTTCTTGCATGAATGATATCTAATTCAAATGTGAAGGTAGATAGTCCAAGGTAATCGCAAAGCTCCTTTCCGAATCAATGCGAATGCGTCTAAATTGGTTAATGTTCTCCTCTCGGTCTCAACCAACCAAATTAGACCCTTTGCGTTCTTAGAATTCCTGGTAATAATCGTGGAAACATAACCATATCGATCTCAGTCGATACAGTTATCACCTAAAATATTTATGACAATGTAGAGATCCACACGAAGTTCATTTTCTCTTTCGATCAACTAAACTTCAGGTTTAATCCGATGGTTTCAATGGTTCCGATAGCTTTTCGGCCTAAATTCACCATCTATGTTCCAATTCAGGGTCTTACTCTCTCGATTTCAAACCCCAAAATCAGTTATAATCGACTCTCGTCAACTAGGGCTGGTGCGATAGGATTAAATCATCAAATAGAATCAAATATCATTCAAACAATACTAAGCACAAATCTATCTTTGCATCACCAGGATCACTCCGACCCTAGAATAATGAAATCTAGCAACCCATAACAGGAACCATGCTTGAATCAATCAAATTCAACAAAACAACCTTTGATAAAGTGGAAAAGTTAATGAAATATGATAGATCCGATCCTGTCTTCGATTACAGATCTCAAAACCTTCTCAAAATTGACTCCACACTATCAGGTCATGCCCCTTTCTATCCCTCTAAGACGTCCTTAAAAGATCCAACCAGAAAATTTTGAAAATAATGCAAAACGAAGCGGCAGAAAATGAAATCAGAATCGACACTCGGTCATAACACATCTCGAGTGTCCAGGGCACTCGACCGAGTGTTGAAATTTTGCTAGTTCTGAGAGCCACTCGAGACCAGACCTAATCGAGTGTGGAGGACACTCGGCCTAGTGTATGGCTTTTGTTAGCTTCTATAACCCACTCGAGCATACAACATATCGAGTGCTAATGGCACTCGGTTGAGTGTTGAGTTTTGTAAGCCCCTGCAGCCCACTTGAGCATACAACGTCTCGAGTGTTGAGCGCACTCGGCCGAGTGTCTGGCCTTTCTTGCATCTTTATCTCTTGCCAAGCTCGCCACGATTCTAGTGCTCCACATCCTTTATTCCGTCCCTTCTGGTTCATTTTTTATGCCTTCTGAGTGCACCGAAAAACCTCAAAGCTTGTCATTCTCCTTTAGCTCTATCATTGGCGCCAAAACCACTCAAAAGCGCCTGAAATCATAACAAAGGAGCGGTAGACACCGATTCTTCCAAACTAAACCAAAAAGGGCCAAAAATATATATAATACTTCACTCAAAGGCCCTAAACCCGATGCAAACATGCCCTGTAATCATCTCTAAATAGATGCTATCAAAATACCTCATACTTAACCTTGCTTGTCCCCAAGCAAGAGTAACAAAATAATCACAAAATAGCATCAACTATTTCAAAATATTCGACGAATGACGTTTTAGCATATTTTACCCAACAACCAAGCTTAACTAGCTCTTCAAATCTCAACCACAAAACTCATCATCCATAAAGCTTGAACAATCTTAGAAATCTCAAACGCTTGGAATTATGCACACAACAAAATCATAAGGACTTTAAGGTTATGATGGGGCTAAGATAAAAACAGTTAGGTATGGAAACTTTCAGGCCATGTGGTGCTAAAATCCGGGAAAAATGATCATGCAAGAATAACCGAAAAAAAACAGACTTTAAAGAATCAAACTCATACCAATCCAACAAACAAACTCCATCCCAACAACTTTTTCATCTTCACTTTTGTCAACCACATCTAAAAAAAAATTCTATTTTTTTTCTTTTCCTTTTTCACTCTTTTTCTTACCTCTCTAGCCTCGACATTGTTTTGCGCAGATACAAACATTTGTGATGAATGTACCCGGTTACTAAGTGACTTGGCCTCCTCACTTACCACTTCTTCCTCCTTGTTTGAATTTTATTCTCCACTAGCAGGATCGATTACTAACAGTATTTTTTATTGTCTTGACTTTTTCACAAAAGTGAATTTTATCTAGGGGTGGGCAAAATTACTTGAAATTGAAAATTTGACTTGAAAAAATAAAAAATTGCTCCATTTTGCAATTAACTGTTTTGAAATAAAAATACACTTCAAGATAGTTAACTGAATTGATTTTATTTTACAATTCAAATCAGTATTAATTAATTGGTCCAATTAATTGATTAATTACAGCCTTTATTAAAAAAATGATCAGTTACTATTACCGCAGATCTCTCTCCATCGCAAATCTCTCTCCATCGCTTTGTCTCGCAGATCTCTCCATCGTCGGATCTGTGATTCTGCGCCATTGCTTATGCCCTCACTGGTATCTTTCGATCTATCATTCTCCATCGCCGGATTTCTCGTAGATCTGTCATTCTCCAGAGCCATCAGACGCAGGCGGCGACGCCGAGGGAGCGTGTGTCGAGACACTTTAGCACCTCCAAGAGCACGTCGTCGTGGTCATTTATGCAGAACGTCACTGTTTCGGTTTTCCGCCGCCTCTCCCATCGGTGCTGGTTTTGTTCTTCCATTGATTGATGCTCCATCGGTGGATCGCATTAATGACGGTGGGGATTTGTATTTCTAGGGAGAGATCATAGATAGAGTTCTGCAAAATTGGGGATGGGGATGGAAGGAGACAATTAATTGGTTTCGGCGAGCCATTAATCTTATTCTCATTTCATTCAATTATCAATTAATTGGTTAATTGTATTGAAAATACCAATTAATTGCTAGCAATTAATTGTGTATTTCAATTCAAAAAAATTTATTTAATTGTGGTAATTGAAAGTAGCAATTAATTGCTAAACAATTAATTGAAACATCAATTAAATGGGTTTGCCCACCCCTAATTTTATCCTCCTCTTATCCCAAGACTTTTCCTCTTTCTCTCTTTTTTTTTTTCCCTTTTTTTCTATCAATCACAATCAAGAGAAATCACCTCATACTTAAGCACATCCACACAACAAAATACACTACCATGACCCAAAATCCCAGATTGGGGAAAGACAAGTAGCGGCTATAAAAATTTTGTGGAGCTACCAAAGAATCATGATTCAAGCAGATGATCAAATGCAAGGATAGGCAAGGATAAATGGGCTAACAAAACTGCCTCTATCATATTTCAATTATGCACATAAACCAAATAATTTTGTATGAAGTCAAGCTCGAGTATCCAAGTATGAGGCAAGATACACATAAGAGCAAGCAAGAGGGTATACAATCTAGCTAGTCAAACAAGGCAATAGCTCAATGCTCAAGCAATCATCAAACATTCCAATAAGTGCGGGCCAAATAGACACAAAAACCGCAAAAATTGTGAAGTATTCACCCCACCCGATACTTAGACAAAGCATTGTCTTCAATGTGAAGACAATCAAGTAAGAGATGAGAATACTCACAATTTCAGCCAACACAAACAAGCAACAAACTCGGGCAAGACAATCAAGTAAGAGATGGGAATACCTTCTAGAAGGTGTCTAGAAGGTAGGCAACCTAGAGCCACCCGCGTCCAAACCCAGGCAAGACAACCAACACAAACAAGCAACAAACTCGGCAAGATGAGGGTTAGTAGGTAGGTGCCAGACACCTTTAATTCAGCTCAAAACACAAATATTATTCTCAATATAGCGCACTCTGCACCCCATACTTGCACTTTTGCAAATCAACTCCAAAAAAAAAACAAAAGAAAAAAAAACTGAAAACTAAAAAAATAAAGAAAACATACCTCCAGTTGCCTCCCCAGACGCGCTAGTTTAAGGTTTGAAGCTGATCTTCCATTACCTTCGATTGCTTGGGTCAAGGTGGTTGAATGTAAACAACCTCCTTGGTCAGATCTACGACAGAGTATTCCTTTAGTCTTTGTCCATTCACCTTGAACCCGCCGGTCCGTTTGCTCCCTACCTCAACAACTCCATGGGGATGCATTCCTTTGACCATGAAGGGACCGCTTGACAAGAGGAAAACCTGTCGTTGTTCTTGCTAAAGAATACTCAAACTCACAACTAGTATAGTGTATAAGTAAGAGATCGATCCACAGGGAAATCTATTAAATTCAAGTCTAATTCTAATCACTAAGAGAGACAAGGGGGAGTTTTTAGTGTGAAAAGATCCGCCTTTTATCAAAGCGGAAGCAAGCAAACAAAGTAAATTGATTGTAAAATTCAATGGAGAGAAATAGGTTCACCTACAATTTATCACTTCGATTGATGAATTCGATCCTTGTTTCAGCCTCTAGTTCTTGTCTTTTCCTATCAATGTCCTTGTCCAGATCTTAGGTAAATTACTAGTCCTACGAGTCCTAGCAACCCTTATCTCTAAATAACCCTAACACGGTTAAGATTCAACCTAGAGATAGCATTAAGATTATGAATTAACCAAGGTACACATAATATCAAGCTACGAGTCAATATTCAACATGTATTCAACTTCTTACACATCCAATTAGTCCTACGAGTCCTAAAAGGATATGATTGCCACTTGGGTTAAGGTTCGCTACGAGGAATCTACAAAACCCTAGCAATTGAATGAATCTACTCTAACTAGTTGATCAGGCCAGAGAGAATAAAACACATTCAAGCAATTAAGCACAAAGAAGTCAAAACATTGCAATAGGAATAAGAACTAGATTAAGAAACTCACAATTCAACAATCAAAGATCCAAACTGTAGGCGAAACCTTGAGAGTTTAGTTGCTCATGCTCAACGGTGCTTTCAACAATGGAATAAAGTGCATAAGGTTGATGAAAATAATAACTAGAAAAGCCTTAAATAGTCTTTAGAAAGTCGGCCAAATAACTTAATAAAAACCCTAAGTAAAGTCCAATTCTGAACGGCGTGTTTCTGCGAGGGCTGCGGGGCAGCCAACCCAGGACGCGGGGCGGCCGGCGATCAGCGAAATCGCTCGTCAGAGGTTCGGGCCGCGGGGCGGCTAGCTTGGCCGTGGGGCGGCTTTTACTGTTCACAGCGATTTTTCCGTTTCGAATTTGGTCTCGATGTCAACACGAAAGTTGTAGATCTCAAAGAGAGCTTTCCAACGCATGGTTATAATAGTCAATCGGACCACCGAGGCCTTCAGAAAGTGCGAAACAAGTTCAGCATGTCTAGCGACAACTATTGATGACTTGTTATTCACTTAGGCTCTCGAAATTCGACTCCGCTCCCGTGCTCTTCACTTTTCTTCCTCAACTTGAATCTTCCTTCATCCAAGAGTCTCATCATTCCTCTTCGGATCCACATTTACCTGAAATTAACCATAAAATTGCATAGATTCCGACTCTTCCAACACCACTAGTAAACATGTAATTATAACTAAAATATGCAATATTCACAACTAAACTATGCTAAATGTAATCTATTATGCATTACCAATTATGCTTTATCCAATTCCTCACACTTGAACCTTTGCTTGTCCTCAAGCAATAGAAAACTTAACTCTGCAGCCCCACAGAGTAGCATTACATGTATCTACACCACAATAC
This sequence comes from Persicaria maculosa, assembly GCA_963922045.1. Classification (NCBI taxonomy): domain Eukaryota; kingdom Viridiplantae; phylum Streptophyta; class Magnoliopsida; order Caryophyllales; family Polygonaceae; genus Persicaria; species Persicaria maculosa. Next base: position 77,056,680 of record OY998252.1, on the reverse strand, counting down.
TCTTTTAAGTGCAAGAAAAACTAGCAAACACAATAGATTAACAACATCATAGCACATAATTGCAATAATCAATGAAATCAGGCAACCATATTCAATCAAGACCTCACAGGGAATATGTGTTTCACTCTCGCTCAAGTGTTTAAGGTTAAATGTTTACGCTCAAAACTCCATCTTCAAAAACTTAGCTACAATAGTCTTGCACCAGTGTTCTAATTCTCCACCGCTGGTGACTCTACACACAACAAAAATCATGAGGTCTTTTAATTGGGTTGTAATGGGGCCAAGGTAGAACATAAAAGGTATGGAACAATTTAGGCCATGTGGTGCTCATAATCCGGGAACTAAGGAAGCAACCAAATCATAAAACCACTCATAAACTCCTCATACCATATCTCTATAATGTCATACAACACCAATCTCAAGCATAAAACTTTACAAATCATACTCAACTCATTCCTTTATTCTTTTTTTTTTTTCTTTTTTTTTCCATCCATGCTATATCAATTGATTTTCCTTGACTTTTGCCCCTAAGTGAATTTTATCTTCCTTAGGTCCCAAGTAATGAATGTACTAGCAAGAATCAAACATCTCGTAAAGGTACCTCAAACATACACAATCCACCCTTAAAAACCATCATCCACAATATAGATATTCACCAACTATTCCTGAATTCCCGGATGGGGTCAGGCTATCATTGGCTATGGAACAATCTTGTGGAGCTACAAAAGAGTAGGCGCGCAATTAGGTTCAAACTGGCTTCAAGTAGAAGATAATATGTAAGGTGGGAATATAGTCAAATAGGGCTAATAAAGGTGCCTCAATCATATTTAAGTTATGTGCAGAAATCATAATATGCAGCCTTGAAAAAGATATCTAAATGCAAGTAAAAGAGGAAGCAATTAAAAAGAATACACTCAACAAGCAAGAGGACTAAATAAAGTGTAGTCCTAAATAGGCCAAAATAAGCTCACCAGGTCATGTCTAGAACTTCAAAATCACCCAAAATTCCAAGATTTTATGAGCTCAATCATTAACAATCATGCCCACCAAATAGTATAGAAAACATATATCGAAGGCTTCAACAATCTAAGCATCTCAAGGGGCATAAATCTTAATAGATAAAATAGAGGACAAATGATATCCATATGGGGAAATAAGACCTAATTCTAGAATGCAATAACCAAATAACTAGAATGACTAAATAAACATTGATTTTTTTTTATTTTTTATTTTTTTTTTTTGGGAAGTAACATGTTATGCATGCAATCTAAACTAAAAACAAATAAACAAGTGCAACTGAAAATAAACATGCAATCCTATTATGCCATGCAATACTTCCCCCCACACTTAAATCAGGCATTGTCCTCAATGACATAAAGACAATAAAAGAGCAAAATATGAAGGGAAGAAAGAAAAACTGACTTGTTTACTGCGGTGGTAATAGGTAATGTGGGAAGTGAAGGAGAAAAAATATGTCCCGTCAGAGGCCGCGGGGCGGATTAGGACTTGACCTGGCCGCGGGGTGGCTTTCCTGGCCGCGGGGCGGCCTTTCCTGTTTGTCCTTTTCTCCTCGTCTTTTCACCCCTGCGATGTTAGTGCCCCACAAGAACAAACAAAACACCCAAAACTAAAAATAAGTTAATGCAATTAGTAGCATCTAAATCTAATGACCTTGGGTTGCCTCCCAAGCAGCGCCTTTGGTTAAGGTCGTTGGCTCGACAGTTTATTCATCTACTCATTCAAGATTCAAGCGGACATCGTCAGCGCCCTCAAAAGCAAATCAAACTCTCATGCCCAACCGATATTTGAATGCACACTAAAGATGAAACAATTGGCAATTAAAAATTCAGCAATGAGAACCATTACCAACTTACCCTTCATTCGAGCTTGATTCTCTCTCGGGGGTATGTAGGACCCCCAACACAGTTCTGCTGGTGGTTTGTTGAAGTAGTGGCTCCATGGATCGACATATTCACCAAAATCTCCCAATTTGCAAAAAGTATCAGTTTCTTGTTCGGGAACCACATAAATTGGTTCCAGACTTAGCTCCTTGATAGGCGAGTTAGGGATGATCTCTACGAATGGAGGGAGCATCGAAACGTACTCAATCTCTAGGGACGTCTCCTGAGATTTCGTGTCGCTAACCACTAGATGCTCTTCTTCATTATCGGAGAGTTCATCGTTGCTTGCATGTTGGCTTTCATCAAGTTGAGGAATAGAATGTAGCTTAACTATCAACTCTTTCAATGTTTGAGAAAGTCGGATAGTTGCTTGCATCGTGTCGATATGCATATCCCCAGTTTGATTCACTATCTCACGTAATTGCCCTATTTGCTCCATCAAGACAATAGTTGACTCCTCCATGGACAGGTCGGAGTATTCCATTGGTTGAAACGTCGAAGTGTAGGATTCTTCCTCCGCCGATTGGTCACCCATGTAGCAGAGAAGATCCCATAATCCTGACACTCCTAAACCAGCAAAGCTTCCATTGTTTATGGATCTGGCAAGTTCTCGGGTCTCATGAGACACGCCCTCAAAAACGCAAACCACCACATCTCGCAAACTATCTCGGAAACCCCGTGAATAACGGATGTTAAATAAATTTTGCACTCTTGTGAGGTAATTGTGAAAATACTCTCCATGAAACTGCCATAACTTCAACATCTAGAAATATTAGCAATAAGGTGTCGTGAACCGTAAGATAGGTCCACGACGGGGTTAGATGTAAATATATACAAAAGTTAGCGATAAAAAAAACACAAGAAATTGATAAGATTTCCCCGGAAACGGCGCCAAATTTGACAAGAGGAAAATCTATTAAATTCAAGTCTAATTCTAATCGCTAAGAGAGACAAGGGGGAGTTTTTAGTGTGAAAAGATCCGCCTTTTATCAAAGTGGAAGCAAGCAAACAAAGTAAATTGATTGTAAAATTCAATGGAGAGAAATAGGTTCACCTACAATTTATCACTTCGATTGATGAATTCGATCCTTGTTTCAGCCTCTAGTTCTTGTCTTTTCCTATCAATGTCCTTGTCCAGATCTTAGGTAAATTACTAGTCCTACGAGTCCTAGCAACCCTTATCTCTAAATAACCCTAACACGGTTAAGATTCAACCTAGAGATAGCATTAAGATTATGAATTAACCAAGGTACACATAATATCAAGCTACGAGTCGATATTCAACATGTATTCAACTTCTTACACATCCAATTAGTCCTACGAGTCCTAAAGGGATATGATTGCCACTTGGGTTAAGGTTCGCTACGAGGAATCTACAAAACCCTAGCAATTGAATGAATCTACTCTAACTAGTTGATCAGGCCAGAGAGAATAAAACACATTCAAGCAATTAAGCACAAAGAAGTCAAAACATTGCAATAGGAATAAGAACTAGATTAAGAAACTCACAATTCAACAATCAAAGATCCAAACTGTAGGCGAAACCTTGAGAGTTTAGTTGTTCATGCTCAATGGTGCTCTCAACAATGGAATAAAGTGCATAAGGTTGATGAAAATAATAACTAGAAAAGCCTTAAATAGTCTTTAGAAAGTCGGCCAAATAACTTAATAAAAACCCTAAGTAAAGTCCAATTCTGAACGGCGTGTTTCTGCGAGGGCTGCGGGGCAGCCAACCCAGGACGCGGGGCGGCCGGCGATCAGCGAAATCGCTCGTCAGAGGTTCGGGCCGCGGGGCGGCTTTTACTGTTCACAGTGATTTTTCCGTTTCGAATTTGGTCTCGATGTCAACACGAAAGTTGTAGATCTCAAAGAGAGCTTTCCAACGCATGGTTATAATAGTCAATCGGACCACCGAGGCCTTCAGAAAGTGCGAAACAATATCAACATGTCTGGCGACAACTATTGATGACTTGTTATTCACTTAGGCTCTCGAAATTCGACTCCGCTCCCGTGCTCTTCACTTTTCTTCCTCAACTTGAATCTTCCTTCATCTAAGAGTCTCATCATTCCTCGTCGGATCCACATTTACCTGAAATTAACCATAAAATTGCATAGATTCCGACTCTTCCAACACCACTAGTAAACATGTAATTATAACTAAAATATGCAATATTCACAACTAAACTATGCTAAATGTAATCTATTATGCAATACCAATTATGCTCTACCACCGCTCCACCTTGATATCAGCTTCCCTGGAGCCAGTTTTAGCCTTGAGTGGAAAAGTAGTACCAAATACCTTCTTGGACTTTTTTTGGGAGGTCTTCCTTTTGCTTCACTTGTAGAGACTACGTCATATTCCTACAAAACAGATTTGGGTCCTCCACAATTAGACAGTCAAATCTCGAGCTACATCAGCAAGTAACTCTTTTCTAGCACCACTAACCACACTCTTTTTCATAGCAAACTCTGGAGGGTCTCGCTTGACCACTTCTTTCATGGCATCATGGCCTCCTTTACCGGCAACATCAATCATGTAACATATAGACTCAACAACAGGTGGTTCTAAAGGTTTAGGGAGGTTAAATTCGAACTTCTCATCCCCTATCTCAAAAGAAAGAGTCCCTTTTCGTACATCAATTAGAGCCCCTACAGTGGCCAAGAAAGGCCTTCCAAGAATGATAGGAACGAGGGTGCTGGCATCCATATCCAATACAACAAAGTCTACCGGTATGAAAAACTTACCCACCTTAATTGAAACATTCTCTAAAACACCAACTAGATGGGCAATGGACCTGTTCGCCATGATCAACTGCATCCTAACCGGTCTAAGCTCTCCTAGACCCAGTTTCTTGCAAATTGAGAGAGGAAGCAAACTAGCACTAGCTCCAAAATCACATAAAGCTTTAAAATCAGGACTATGACCAAAGGAAATAGGGACAACGAAACTACTTGGGTCCTCCAGCTTATGTGGTAGCTTGTTCTCAATTAAGGCACTTCACTCCTCGGTAAGAAACATTACTTGGCACTCATCGAGCTTCCTATTGTTAGAGAGGATCTCCTTCAGAAACTTCATATAGGATGCCATTTGGGTTAAAACATTGGTGAATGGAATATTGACGTAGAGCTTCTTCAACACCTCCAAAAACTTTCTGAACTGTACCTCGATTAGAGATTGAGCCTTTCTTTGTGGAAACGGAAGCGGTGGCTTGTAAGGAGGATGAGGAACATATGTCGATTCTTTCACCGATTCAGGAGCATTTTCCAGCTTAGCTTCGGCTCTGTTCTTAGTCTCTTTCGTTGCTACAAGCATCGGATCTTCCAGCTATTTGCCACTTCTCAAAAATATATCAGAAATCTGTACCTTGGGAGTACCTAGACCTGTCAATCGGATCAAACGGGTCGGGTTCGGGTCGGGTCGTAACGGGTTTCGGATAAAACGGGTTTCGGATAAACGGGTCTCGGGTAAACCCGGGTCGATACTAACTCGGGTTGACCTGGGTTTCCAACGGGTTCGGGTCGATTTCGGGTCAATTTTCAGATTGTCAATTTTTTTATTTTCTCAATCAAAATTGACACTTCGACGCCCCATAAAAGGTGTAAAACGCTAAAATGAAAGGGCCTAACTTTTCGGAAATGACAAAAAGACAAACATAACCAAATATTACAATAACCAACAAGTTAAGATGAACAAATACTAAAAATATCCAAAATATCTGATCATTTGAAGATTCTAAATACAAGTCTAAAAATCCGCAAATTCAAACACAATAGATAGGGTTGAATAAAAATTAGTTAGGATAACATCCTTTACAATAGAAATAAAACCTAATACAAGCTTCAACATATGATATTAGATGAGCCACAAAACACAACTGGCGTACTCCTTCAATCGTCAGATCTCCATTTCGTTCATTTGATACTCAATTCCTCGAATATCTTGGTGTTCATTTTTATCTGTATTGTAATAAATATTCAATCAATACTCTAAATCTCTAATCAATTATACAAGATAGCGTATCAATGCCATTTAAAGTAAACGTACCTTCGTCAATATGAAATCCAAACAACCAAGTGCGAGTAGTCAATAGCGCATCTGCTGTATACGGATGAAGAGAGGATCTCCATTTCGTGAGAACTCTAGCTCCCATACTAAAGGAAGATTCAGATGCCACAGTAGTAATGGGAATCGCTAAGATGGCTCTTGCCAAAAGAGCGAGTATGGGATATTTGGAAGAATTTTCCTTCCACCACACAAGAATATCTAAATCGGTAGTGTGACTTAACCTCGTCTCATCTAGGTACGACTGTATCTCAATTTTGTCTTCAGAAAAATCACCATAATTAGCAAATCCCTAAATATGGAATCAGTTAAACATAGAATTTAGATTAGCAACATGCTAACAAGCTAAAAGATCAACGTAAATAATGACGAAAGAGCAACAAGTAATAACTAGATAAGTAATAAATGTAGATTAGCAATAACTAGAGAATTATAATGCATAAAAAAATGTATAAACAATTAAACATAGAAATTTAAAGTAGTAATTTAGATTAGTTTACAGCCATCTCATCTTCATCACGATGTTGGTTCTCTTGTATGCCTCCTACATTTGCTTGAGTAACATTGCGGTCTGCATACTCATTAAGTAACTTACAGAACTCTTCCATCACATGTTCACCCTTTGATGCAGCTGTTGTAGTATTCAACACTTTATCCAATTCTTGGAAACAGAAAAGGACAAATTGAAACTTATAGCGAGGATCCAATATTGCAGCAAAAGAGAAAACAACACTATATGTTTCCCAATACTTATCAAACTTCTCCTTCATCCGGATTGCCATGTCTTTCAAGATTGGGTCATCACAAGAAGCATATCTAAGTAACAGAAGCTCAATCTTCCACACTGTTTTCAAATACAGATTGGATGTCGGATATTTCTTTCCCGACATAAGAGTAGTAAGTTCATCAAAAGGCTTCAGAAGGGCACAAATCTTTTCTATTCTGTACCATTCCTCTTCACTTGGAATTTCAGGATAGTCCCGATCAGATCTCCTTGACAAAGGGACGCGATATACCAATGCTCTTTCAAGCATTTTATATGTAGAGTTCCATCTAGTAGGGCAATCCAAGCTCAAATTCCTAGAAAGATCAACGTGGGCAGCAGAAGCAACTTCCATAAACTTCAACACTCTACGCTCTGAAGCAACATTGTAGGTCACCAACTTCCTAACCTTCTTCACCTCATCAACAATTACTTTCAACCCATCTTGAACAATTAGATTCAAAACATGAGCACTACAACGCACATGGAAATAGTCACCCCCACAAGCCAAAGGACAATGCAACGAGAGACTTTCGGCTAACAAGTCTTGCATATTGTCATTGCACCTAGCATTATCTAGTGTCACAGAAAACACTTTCTTATGAATTCCCCATTCCTTTAAAAGAGCCAACACAATATCATGCAACACAACTGCAGTGTGAGGTGGTTCGACATGACAGAAATTCAGAAGTTTAGCATGCATATTCCATTCATCATCAATATAATGTGCAGTTAATGAAAGATACCCTTGACCAACAACAGAAGTCCACATATCAGAAGTCAAGCAAATATTCCCGGAAATGTTCATCATGAAATTTCTCAACTTCTGTTTCTCTCTAATATGAATTTTCATGACATGACTTCTGGCCGTATTTCTAGATATGGGTTTGCAATCTGCATTCAGAAACTCATGAAGATCCCTATTTGACTCATGCTCCACATAGGTAAAAGGGTATCCATGTCTAATGATAGCAAGTGAAACCATTTCCTTATAGACATTTTGATCAAATTTAGCAATTACCTTCCCATCCTTAATTGCCATCCCTTCCTTTTCAAGGAGAGCTAAACGTTGTTTGCAAGTGCTGCTATGGCGTGTAAAATTTGAGGTGCCATAATCAGAGTTTGCCAAGATTGGTCCTTTATGGCAAAACTTGCAAATAGCCCTATCCATGTCATCTTCAAACTTATCTCCATCATATAAGTCATATTCAGTCCAAGCATCAGCAGTCCATCTCCTTTTCTTTGTTTTGTCAGAAGTTTCAGAATGCTCAGAAGTTTCAAAGATCACATTCACAGTCCTACTTTCTATATCTTCCATTGGAGTTGGAAAAGGCATAGGAGTGGTAGGAGAGGCACAATCTTCCAGATTTGTAGTAGCCGGAGTAAGTGAGTGACTCGAAGTTGATAAAGAAATTCCTACGAAATAGAATAAGTACAATAAGCACACAACTTAATAATATTGATAATAATTAATACACTTTCAAATTTCAAAGAAAGAATTAATTTGTATAGAAATTTAACTACCTTGATTCGGAACCTGAAGTGACGGCGAGGACGGGGATGATAGGACAGTAGAATGCATTCCAAATCCAGGTCGAAATGGCATTGGTAACAAAGGTCCACTTGGTCTTGTTGTTGCACATTTTTTTGGTGGACGTCGTGGGGGCATGTTTCCTATACAAGCAATGTAAGATAGTTGTGAGGCGAAACACCAAATTGAACAACTCAGTATTGCCAGTGCAAGAACTGTGATCGGAATAAAGATTTTGAGTCTGCCAAAAACAGAAAACAATTCTAATAATGAAGCTGCATATTATTCTCAAAGATGGGATTACAATTCAAAAGGAATGAAACTTTAGAAGGGATACACAAGACAGTACACTCATACACAAGACTGAGTTGTTCAATCCTTTGTTACTTGACCTTAAAGCATACATACATACACAAACTTTAAGCTGCATATTATTCTCAAGATGGGATTAGAATTCTCAAGATGAGTGTACCGTGTAACAAAGTACACAAGACCTTAAAGCATACATACACAAACTAACTCACTCTATACTAATTGTGGGAAACACTGTGTTATGATAGCTATTGAAAACCAAGATTCGAAAATCAACTAATTGAAAACCAAAATTCGAAAATTACCTAACTGATAGCACACATACCTGATACTCTGATAGTATACACAACTGAATCGAAAATAATATACACAACTGAATCGAAAATAAATTAAATAAGCATACATACACATACCTGATAGCAGCAGCAGTAGCGAGAGCAGAAGCGAGACAGTAGGCGAGAGCAGCACCGAGAGCAGTAGGCGAGAGAAGTAGGCAGAACAGCAGGCGAAGGTGGGCGCTGTCGAGACGCCGGCGAGAGCAGTAGGGTTGAAGACGAATGAGAGGAGTAGCGAGAGGAACAGGCGATGGCGAGGCAGCGAGAGCAACAGGCGATGGCGAGGCAGCGAGAGCAACAGGCGATGGCGAGGCAGCGAGAGCAACAGGCTATGGCGAGGCAGTGCGACCCCAACAGGAGAAAGGCGGCCGGGTGAAGACGAATGAGTGAATGACGATGGTTAGGTTAGGGTTGAAATTTGCCCCAAACAAAACCCGTCTTTCTTTCCCTTTTTTTTTTTTTTAATAATCATTGACCCGAACGGATCGACCCGGACCCGAACCCGGTTGACCCGGAAATTTATCGGGTTTTCGGGTTCGGGTCGAAAAAAAATGCCGGGTCTAAATTTTCGGGTTTCGACCCAAAAATTACCGGGCGGTCGGGTCGGGTTTCCGGGTCGGGTTTCATTTTGACAGGTCTAGGAGTACCCCTTGGAAACTGACCAGCAGGCCTAGGAGCAATTCTAGCTTGCTAAGATACTTGTGTTTCAAGTAACTTCTAACCTTTGCTGAGATTCTGCGCCTCTCCTTCTATGTTCTGAACAGTACCCATGAGTTGTTCCATCATCAACTCCATCTTACCTTTCTGTTGTGGGGGTTTCGGAGGAAATCCAGGTGGTGATCCTTCCACAACTTGTCTGTTAGAATAAGAGGAATCGGGGTGATCCCTCGCTCGGGGATTGTAGTTATTGAAGTTCATATTGTAACCCGGGCCTCTATTCAAATTTCCCATGTAGTTGACTTCCTCATCCTGACTCCTGATACCTTGAGAACCATAAATCTAACAAGCCGAAATGGTGTAGTCTTGGGATCCACAAAATTGACAAGGTACCGGCCTAGAATTCGTGGCACTCACTTCCTTGGTGGGCAAGGACTTCTCCATAACCGAGGCTAGACGTTTAATTTCAGCAGCCAATGAGTCATATCTAGCATTCTTATAAGTTTCATCATCAACTTCATACATCCCCGCACTACTTTTAACATTAGAGAGAGCCCTAGGTTGCGAGTACTTTCCACAACTCTTGGCAGTTTTCTCTACAAAAGCCCAAGCATCGTCAGCTCCCATTTTAAAAAATTCTCTTCCAGACAACGAGTCAATAAGCACTCTAGTGTTGTCACTGATAGCTTTGTAGAAAATCTCCAACATATTCAACTTTGATATCCCATGGCGAGGAAACTAAAAAAAAAGATCCTTGAATCTCCCCCACGATTCATGGATGTTCTCCCCATCTCCAACCACGAAAGAATTTATCTTCCACCTCATCTCGGCAATCTTGGTTGGCTGAAAGAACTTATTCAGGAATTTAGATGACAGTTCCTCCCAAGTGGTGACTGTGCAAGCAGGGATAGAGTTATACTAGTGTCTAGCTTTCTCTGCAAGTGAGAAATGGAATGATCGCAATAATAACTCTTCAGGAGCGACACCTTGAGTTCTCACCGTATCCATCAGTTCTTTGAAGGTGGATATATGTTGATGGGGGCTCTTAGCAGGAAGCCCATTGAACATATTATGCCTTATCATATTCAACAGTGCAGGCTTTAGCTCAAAATTAGCGAGTGTTAAAGCATGAAGAACAACACCTGGTTGTGGTAGATACTGAGCTTGATCCATCCGCTCTCAAAGAGTTGTTGGCCCTTGTGGCTGGCCAAGATGTAATTGTTGATTAGCTATTTGTCATTAAAGTTCAGCATTTTCTTGATCTATCTGAGCCATTTCCCGCTCCAGTTCTGCCAATCTGGCAAAAGCATTAGCCACCGTGTCCGCCCTAGCAGCTTATTGTTCAGCTCTTTTTTTGTGGAATGTGCGTTCAGGTTCAGAATCAAAAGGAACTAGATTGTTAGAGTCTTTCTTTTTTCGCATTCAAAGCACAACCTGAGGCCAAAAACAAAAAGAAAAACAAATCAAAGCAACAAAAAGAACATAGAGAACTAGTCGTAAAAAAGATGATCGATACTAGCACTGGTCCTCGGCAATGGCGCCAAAAATTTGATAGGCTAAAAACCTACCCCGCAAGTGTACGGGTTCAGCCTTAGTAATCAAGTGTCGTATCCACAAGAACCGGAGGAGTATCGACGGTAATTTCGAGCTTGTTCGAGCAAGTTTATAATAAACAAGCAGATTTGAGAGTGTTTGTGTATAAAGTACCAACGAAAACAGATCATGTGTAGAGAAATATAATTATGGAAAGCGTTCTAGGACAAAAGATTACCAACAATGCATCATCGATAGACCAATAATATTTTCTTGCTTGAATGATATCTTGTTCAAATGTGAAGGTAGATCGTCCAAGGTAATCGCAAAGCTCATATCGAAATCAAAGCGAATGTATCTAAATTGGTTAATGATCGCCTCTTGGTCTTAACCAACCATTTTAGACCTTTTGTGTGCTTAGAGTGCTAGGTAATAATCACGCAAACATAACCATCTCGGTCTCAGTCGATAGAGTTATCATCTAAAATATCTATGACGATCTAGAGATCCACAAGCAGTTCAATCTCTCTTTCGATCAACTAAACTTCAGGCTTAATCCTATGGTTCCAACGGTTCCGATAGCTTTTCAGCCTAAATTCTCCATCTAGATTCCAATTCAAGGTCTTAGACTCTCGATTTCAAACCCCAAAATCAGTTCTAATCGACTCTCGTCAACTAGGGTTGGCGCGATAGGATTAAATCACCAAATAGAATCAACTATCAGGTACCCTTTCTATCCCTCTAAGACGTCCTTAAAAGACCCAACCACAAAAATTCAAAAATAATGCAAAATGAAACCGCAAAAAATGGAATCATGATCGACACTTGGTCATAACACATCTCGAGTGTCCACGGCACTCGACCGAGTGTTGAAATTTTGCTAGGTATGAGAGCCACTCGAGACCAGACCTAATCGAGTATGGTGGGCACTCGACCGAGTGTATGGCTTTTGTTTGCTTCTATAACCCACTCGAGCATACAACATATCGAGTGCTAATGGCACTCGGTCGAGTGTTGAGTTCTGTAAGCCCCTGCATCCCACTCAAGCATACAACACCCCGAGTGTGGAGGGCACTCGGCTGAGTGTCTGGCCTTCCTTGGTTCTTTGTTTTTTGCCAATCTCGCCACGATTCTGGTGCTCCACAACCTTGATTCCGTCCCTCGTAATTCATCTTTGACGCCTTCTGAGTGCACCGAAAAACCTTGAAGCCTGTCATTCTTCTTTAGCTCTCTCATTGGCGCCAAAACCACTCAAAAGCACTTGAAATCATAACCAACGAGCGATAGACACCGATTCCTCCAAACTAAACCAAAAAGGGCCAAAAATATATATAATTATTTAACTCAAAGGCCCTAAACCCAATGCAAACATGCCCTATAATCATCGCTAAGTAGATGCTATCAATTTTCGGAAGGGGTAAGGCTTATCATTGACTAGGAATAATAAATTTGGTGGAGCATACAAATAAAATAGGTAAAAGGCTCAAATTGACTTCAAAGCAAGATATAAGATAAGGTAGACATGGATAAGATGTGGCTAAAATGTGCCTCTATCATTTGAACTTATCAAGCAATGAACATGTATATAATCGGCCTAGAAAATAGATAACCATGTCAATACTCATAGATAGATGCATAGGAAGAGTAAATTACACAACGAAAAGAAAAGGGAGTATAGATGTAATCCCTTATAAGGCCAAAATTCTCACTAGGACAAGTTTTGTTGGATATCAAGCTTGCCTAAGAACTTAGATCACACATGCTCAATTACCTACGCCAAATCATATTTCACATGAAAACAATTTTAAGACAATGTCAAATCATCCAAAATTCCAAGGGATATATAAGATCATGCTAGAATATAGTAGAAAAAACAAACCCAAGCTAGATGGGTATCTTTAATAACACACACGCACCCACCCACCCACCCACCCACCCACCCACACACACACACACACACACACATATGCAATGCATGATGTTTTTTTTTCTTTTTTTCTTTGTTTTCGGCACTTTCTATTTTTTTTTGGGTTTTTCGTATATTTAATAACAAATAACTTAAACATGATGCATATATTGAATTCAAAACTTAAACATAATATCAAATCCAAATAGATAACAACTTTAAAATAAACATGAAACTTAAAACTTAAACATGAACTAAACTAAATGAACTAAACTACATAAACCACTCTCTCACACTTCAATGATGCATTGTCCTCAATGCATAAACAAAAAGAACAATGAAAATAAGACTACGGGTGAAGGAAGCGAATAAGTAACCTATCAACGTGAAGATGGCGTCTGGGATCTAGAATGCTTACGAAACTGTTATAATATTTGAATCCAGGGGTTCAATAGATTTGCTTGAATATCATCCAATTTCTTGCTTGACATCAAAAAATGCTCATGCATACCCTAAAATCTTTGTGATTGTTGTCTTTCTAGTCTGGTCAGGCGACGATCAAGGCCCTTAATAAGCTTAAAGAAGGGATCATTCTCAATGGAATGTCAAAATCATTGTCCTGAGCCTCATCCCCCAAAAAGAATCTGCTTGCTGATGAAGTATCCAAGACCAACCCAGCATACGGTTGAATATGACTAATGTAGAAGGCAGTCAGGGTAGGACCTACAGATTAATGTCGCAGGGTGATACATGTAATGCTCACCACTCGCGCCAAATAACCAACGGAAACACTCACAGTGAGTGTTCGGGAAACACTCACTGTGAATGCAGTGGTTGCAGGGAACTCAAATCAATACCCATATAGTATGCTATGGGAGTGATCATCCCACCAATAGTGATGAAGTGGGCATGCTTCTCACCCCTCTGTAGAAGTGTCTCCAAACAAGTAGCTAAAAATAATTGCATCCATTTTGGCGTACACGAAGCTCCGGGCGTTAAGCAGTACAACCACATCAACATCCTCTAGGCGACAACCCTTGGTTCCGCTGATCCATAAAATGTAGGGCTCAAAACTCTGTGACACAAATGGAAGGCAGGATGTGTGATCATATAGTCGTGATAATCCTCATGTCCTTCGGGGATTCTTGCCGCTATTGCCCAAGTTTCAGCAGGAGTGGTCAAAGACATGTTGTGACGCCAAGTAAGAGACCAAGGTTTACTCATTCCAAGGGCAAGAGCCATGAAGCGCTTCTAGATTGAACATTCAGTACCCAACATTTAGAAGCGGATTTCTCTATCGGAACGCACATCTAGAGTTGCAAGAAACTCGAGCACCAGAGCAGGATAGGTTGGTGCGCTCAATGACACAAATTTTGCTAGACCTCCATTTTATAATAGAGCGGATACAGGACCAAGTAGACCAAGCCTATGCAACATTTCTAAATGAAAGAATCAGGTTGATTGAAAACTCAAATTCCCTAGTTGATACCAATGCTCCTTCTCAAATCCAGACAGATATTTCGGTACCTCCATAGCGGGAACAGTAGACATGATGTACGAAGCCAACGAATAACGTGAAAGAACTCACAAGAAATGACAAAAAACCTCCTCCCTGCAATGACGGCGGGAGCCGGTTTTAGGGGCGGAGGGCGCCGGTGATGCAGAGCCGAGAATCAAAGCAAGGGCGTCGAGGATTCGACGTCCTAACTCCTTCCAAATTGATGATTGAGTATCCAAACTTGGTTTCAAGGTCTTTTCTTAGATTGTAGGGATATTGATGGTGTGAAAATAATCGAATTTCAATGGATGAAGGGTAGTGATGAATGTGTTTGATGGGTTATTGAAAGAAAGGATTTTGACTGAAACACAAGGCTTAGGTTTTTGAATCTAGATTCAAGTATGAAAGTTAGGGTTCTTGTGTTTTCTTGGAGACAAAGACTTGAATGGTCACAAAATAGGGAATTGGCATGTATATGATTTTGGAATATGAAGGGAATAAAAACTATAAGACCGAAAAATATAATTAGATAGAAAGATATAATATATTAAGATATATATAATATATATTTAGATAAATATATTATCAATAGATAGATAGATAAATAAATAGATAGATATATTATATAGATATAAATGTGGATGAATAATATATAGATAGATCTAAATACGAATAAGATAAATCCTACTATAGATAAATATATGTGTCTTATAATATTTTGATAGATAGAAATATAAATGACATAAATATTAATAGATATAAATATAAATATAAGAATATATATAACCTCCCATTCCCATTTACCAAAAATAAAAAATGCTTCGCTGGGCAACAACGGCGAGTGCTGGTTATGGGGCGGCGGGTGCCGGTCAGCCATAATTACCAATCCGTCAATTTTGATTGATTAAACTTGTCTACAAGTTAGTTCTCACATAAAGTCATACCAATATGCAGCAAGTAGAGGTGGGAAAGTGGTCCCGGGTTCGATCCCTGCCTCCGCCCCTTTCCTTGGGATTTCCATCCAAGGTTTACCTTGCTCCCTACTAGTGGGTCGAGCCAGTCAGTGCAAGCCGGTTTACCTGGTACGTGGCTCTTGCTGGTTGGGTCACGTGCTCAGGGTTTACCGCCAAAGGTGGGTTCCTCATCATAAAAAATATATCGAAAAGTCCTACTTTATTGAATTGAAAAACTAATGCGAATATTAAATAATATTACATACTTTACCTTGGGTTGCCTCCCAAGAAGCGCCTTTGTTTCACGTCTTTGGCTCGACGTGTTGCTCTTCTTGATCAAGTTACCCCATCAAAATCCTCCACACTTGTCCTTTTCCTGACAAGAGGAGGAACATTAGACATTTCTCCAAACCATTAATCCTTTTCATCAATTAATCCATTTTCCTTAATATGAATTTCTCCTGGAGGTTGCCCTAAAATTGCAAAAACCTCAACATTGTTTGGAATTAATTTCTCATAGGGAAGAATAATAGGGTCATTCGGATTGGACACATTTTCATGTGGATCAAACAAATTTTCAATTTTCATATCAACTTCTTCTTTCCCTAATTAAAATTTCCCATTGTTAGAAAACCCATTATTCAATCATTCTTTATCATTAGAAACATCTAACAAATCATTTAATTTATTGCTACAATCAACATTATTAGCATCAAGAACATCCAAATAATCATTAGGAGAAAGAGTAATAGGCTCAAAAATAGAAAATTCAATCTTTCTACCGTCAAACTCCATGGGTATGAACTTTCAAAACAATCAATCTTAGTCTTAGCCGTTCGCAAGAGTGGCCTTTACCAAGATAATTGGGGTTTCAGATGTACCCTGTTCCATATCTAATATAAAGAAATCAGCAGGAAATAACAATTCATTAACTTTAACTAAAACATCTTCAACAACTCCTCTAGGTTTAATACTAGAACGATCAGCGAGTTGTATAGATATAGTACTAAATCGTCCTCGGGTATACCATGTTGATGACAACTACCCTTAAGCCTCTTGAATCTCTGAACATATTAACAAATACTCTCCGTAGGTGATTGCTCAATACTAGACAATTCCTTTTTGAGTTTGCTGAGGCGAGTAGTAGGAAAATACTTTTGAATGAAAGCATTCTTTAATTGAACCCAAGTAGTAATGCTTTCGGGGGAAGGTAATATATCCAACCGCTAGCCGAATCTTTTAGGGTAAAGGAGAACACTCTAAACATTAATTGGTCATCGGTTAGGCCTTGGCGTCTAAGTCTATCACAGACATTAGCAAAGTTTGCATGGGGTTTGTTTTGTTCCTCCCTAAGCAATACATGAAAATTAGGTAAAATAGTAGACCAATTAGATTTATATTCGAACCTGGAACCCTCAGGGAGAGTAGGAAGTCTAATTGCAAGTGGTTGTGCATTCATCTTAGGCTCCTTCAACCTTATGAGGGTCCTTCTTGGCGGATTGATGATGTTGTCGTTATTGTTGTTGTTGTCTCCCATCTCCTTTTCTTGATCAATATCAAGTCCCCTTTTCAATCTAGAAAGAGATCTTTCAATCTCAGGATCAAAAGACAAAGACGATGAATTAGTAGAGCGGGTTTGAACCATACAGAGTAGGCCAAACCTAAAGGAAAACAAAAACTAAAGCAAAATTAAAGATAAAAAGAAATCAACAAAAGAAAAATAAAGGGAATAAACTTCTTTTTTCTCCCTGGCAACGAAGGCAAGAATTCAGTGCGGGGCGAACATCGATGGTTTTTCGCCCTTTCCCAAATAGTAATGATATCCTAACTCAATTAGTATAGCAATAAAGTCTGGAGTCGAACCCACAGGAGAAAAGGTTTCACTTATATAGTGAAATACCCTCGTATTTCCGTTTATTTAATTTTAGAATATAATTAAATAAAAGTCGGAATCATTTCCTTTTTCCTATTATTTTAATGTGTCAAGTTCGTTAGACAGTTATTTCACATTTTACAATGTAAAATGTGTTGTATGTACGATTTTATTTGTTTCCTTCAATCCAAGGGCTGTTATCTCACCAAAATTATTTCTTTTCAGATTAATATCATAGCAAGTGATCATAGGCTCAAAACTTGGACATTTCCGAGTCCTGTTTGGGTAAGATCCGCTCTATTCATCGCAATTTGTCGAGTTTTGAATAAGTGTGCGATGTTTAATCTAACCTACATACTGTTTGGAACATTTTAAAGCCTGTTTAGCTCCTGAGATTTTGTGGGTACATAATCGGGTTGGCTTTTGGGAAAAGCAAGGGTAAGTTTTGTACTTTTTAAAAGTTATGGTGCCGTTTTCGTAATTTTTGAAAAGTTACTAATACCCTATTTGAATTCTTTAAAGTCTCAGGTCCATTATCAAATTATTTTTCTCAACCACGAATAAGCATTTCCTCGGATTAAGGCAAGTAGTTTGGTTCAATCAGTGCATTTCTGCAATTTCGTGCCTTTTTCGCAATTATTGTCTTTTTTGTTCCTTATAATTTCCATGCTATGAGTTTTTGATAAATATGCAAGTTAGTTCAGTTTTTTGCTATTTATCACCTCCTTAATCTCACATAGCATGTCAACTCGGGTAATTATAATTTGATCCTATGATTTGTCCATTTTCTCTCGGTCATTCTAATTAAGTATGGTATATTATTGGTTTTGAATATCCATGCTTGTCGGTTATACTATTTCGTGCACTTTAGAGACCTAAAGTGTACATTATGCCTTTGTGGCCACCTAGGATGTAATCGTGGATTGGTATTTATACCATTTGTATTATTATTATTGTTGTTGTTGTTGTTGTTGTTGTTGTTGTTGTTGTTGTTGTTGTTGTTGTTGTTGTTGTTGTTGTTGTTGTTGTTGTTATGTGTGTCTTAAATAATGGAAAAAGGGTAAAGTCGAGTCAAGGTTCAATTATGATACGTTTGGAATCTCCAATCCTTCGTCTGTGGGCTTAGAATCAAGAACCACGCCCTATATTTGCCCGATCTTGCAATGCTCTTTGATATCTCCTGATTTGGAACGAATTAAGACAAGTGATTAGAATCTGATATACGGACAATTTGTACTTGGAATAAATTCCAGCAAACACAGAACAACGACGGAAAGAAAGAGAAGGGAACGAGGAAGCGAGAGCGCCGAGGAGTGCGGAGCCGAGTACGCGAGACTGCCGCGAGCGAGCGCAGGAGCACGAGTGCGCTCAGGTGCCAGGCGCCGAGGGTAGCCGAGGCCGTGCTCGCTGGGAGCGAAGCCGGGTGCGTTGCCACCAAGCGCTGAGGATTCTGCGACGACTCTTCCTTGCTGCTGCGATGATGCTGGGTTGTGTGTTGTGTTTGGGTTTGACAATTGAAGGGTTGGTGTTTGTGTGTAAGTGCCGAAAGAAACAAGAAAATAGGAGGCTTGAAGCTTTTGGGATTGGGAATTGTAGAAACCTTCAAATCCTATTAAGGTTCCACAATTAAAATTCCAATCTAAGTTTATTGAATGAAATACAATGTGCTTAAATAGAAATTGCTTGAACCAGTTCTATCTGGCAAAGATGGAGCTTCAGTAAATAAAGATACATAAAAACTATCCTAAGATAGATCATTCCCTAATAAAGATAAAACTTGGTGGGAGAGAATTCTATCTAGATGAGATATAATTCCCCACATTAGTTTCCTAAATTGCATAAATTAATTATATCTAAGCAATAAGGGAAATCAGGCCACACATCATAGGCCACTCAACATGGGCCGAGTGATGTCTTCAGGGCACTCAACATATGTGGGTATCGAGTGTCCTTATGTTGGCCCGAGTGATGTCTTGTCAAGGCGGATGTTGACGCGTCTTCATGAGCTCTGTTTGTGGATACAAACTCAACTCTTGTACTGGTGGTCTAGTTTTGAGCAAAGTGATCTAAGGTGGCATGAACCCTTGCTCTATAGTTCCTTGGTAATGAATGAGAAGTGCCTTGGTTGCATCTTGAATCTTCTTGGACCTTGCACGAGTGATAAGACCGTCAAATGGCACCTTCATGTTGTCCTCAATGTCGCTAGGAGTCATCATAATTTGTAATGCATCATTCTCCCCCACTTGAGTTCGATTTGTCCTCAAATCGCCGTCAGAGTCATCGTCAGGCACGAACAAGGATAGATCGGTGATGTTGAAGGTCGAATGCACGTTGTACTTGTCGGCAGGGAGATCCAGCTTGTAAGCATTAGGACCCTTCTTCTAAACCACTCTAAATGGTCCATCTCCCCTGGGATCCAACTTAGATTTCCGCTGTTTTGGAAACCTTTCCTTCCTAAGATGCATCCATACAAGATCCCCAACGTTGAACTACACATCCTTGCGATGCTTTCCCTTTGTCGCCTTGTACTGAGCGCTTTTCTTTTCCAGCAGCGCATTGGTTCGCTCATGCAAGTGCTTGATGAAGTCCACTTGCTTAGCTGCATCCACGCTTTCTTTCTCCTTCAATGGGCGAGGCATCAAGTCCACGGGCATAAGCGGATTTCTCCCATAGACAACCTCAAAATGAGTCTTCTTTGTTGCTGAGTGCCTAGCCTGTTATAAGCAAACTCAACAAATGGTAGGCATTCTTCCCACCTCGGGAGTTAGTACGCGGCATGACTCTTAGGAGAGCCCCAAGAGTTCTATTAGTAACCTCAGTTTGGCCATCAGTTTGAGGGTGACAAGATGTAGAGAATAAAAGCTTAGTACCCAACTTAGACCATAAAATTTTCCAAAAGCAACTCAAAAACATTGAATCACGATTAGATACAATAGACAATGGCAATCTATGTAAGCGAACAACATCTTTAAAAAAAAGCATAGCAACATGAATAGCATCATTAGTTTTGTGACATGGTATAAAGTTAGCCATTTTGGAAAATCTGTCCACTACCACAAATATGGAATCATGACCCTTAGAAGTTCTAGGCAAACCAACAATAAAACCCATAGGAACATCTTCACAGGGTGCATTTGAAATAGGTAGGGATTGATATAGGCCGTTTGCATTCAATTTTGATTTGGCTTTAGCACAGGTAACACAACTTTGGACAAATCTCAACACATAATTAGTCATTTTAGGCCAAACGTAATGTTCCTAAAGTCTTTTCAAATACTCCATGTCCTGTAGATTCATGCACTTCTTGAGTTAATAGTCTTCTAATAGATGAAGATGGGATACAAAGCTTGCCCATCATAAACAAATAGTCATTATCAAGAAAGTAAGAATCAAATTCACCTTTGGACACACATTGAGCATATACAGTCTTCAAGAAACTATCAGAAGCATACAATTCCTTTATCAAAGCAAATCCCAAAACATGTGCATCCATATGGTTCAAGAGGACATACCTGTGTGATTGAGCAAGGCACCTGCTGAGTATTGTCTGACCTTTGAGGTACTTCAGAGCTTCATGATCCGAATGAATCACAAACTCCTCAGGTCAATGGTAGTGCTGCCATGTCCGTAAGCATCGAATAAGCGCGAACAGCTCCTTGTCGTAAATAGAATAGTTGAGCTCAGTGGGGCCCAACTTCTCGCTGAAATGGGCAATAGGGCATCTATTCTGCAAAAGGACCCCACCAATGCCAGTGCTAGAAGCATCACACTCGAGCTCGAACAGTTGTGCGAAGTCAGGTAGTTGTAGCACTGGAGCAAGGGTGAGTCAATCCTTGAGAGCATCGAATGCCCTCTGATGTGGGTCTGTCTAGCAAAATGTCACATCTTTCTTCGTCAGCTCATGTAGAGGGGTGGCAATAATGCTGAAATCCTTGACGAAGGGTCGATATAAGCTAGCAAGGCCCAAGAATGAGCAGACATGGATGGGAGTGTGCGGTTGGGACCACTCCTGTATAGCTCGAACCTTCTCCTCATCTACTTTTAAACAAGATGCAGAAACAACAAATCCCATAAAAATTGTAGATTCGGAAGCAAAATAACAGTTTTTCAAATTGGAATATAATTTCTCTTTTCTTAGACAATCAAATACCAACTTTAAGTTACTAAGGTGATCATGTAGGTTCTTACTATAAATCAAGATATCGTCATAATATACAATGACAAATTTCCCTAAGTATCTCTTAAGCACATGGTTCACAAGCCTCATAAAGGTAGAAGGAGCATTAGTTAATCCAAAAGGCATTACTAACCATTCATATAAGCCATCCTTAGTTTTAAAAGCCATTTTCCATTAGTTTTAAAATCCGTTTTCCATTCATCTCCATGTTTCATCCTCATTTGATGATATCCACTTCTAAGATCAATTTTAGAAAAGATGCAAGCACCATATAATTCATCAAGCATATCATCTAAACGAGGAATAGGGCGACGATTCTTAAACGTCATTTGGTTGATTGCCCTACAATCAACACACATACGCCAAGAGCCATCCTTTTTGGGGACCAAGATCACAGGAACGGCTCAGGGGTTGAGGCTCTCGTGAACAAACCCTTTGTCCATAAGCTCCGTGACCTTGCGTTGCAACTCCTTTGTTTCCTCGGGTCTAGCTTTGTAGGCGGCGCGATTAGGAAAGGTTGGCCCAGGGTCAAAGTCAATCTGATGCTAAATCCCTCTAATAGGTGGCAAGCCTTGTGGTAGCTCAGTTGGAAGCACATCGAGGTAATCCTGTAGAAGAGCAGCAATAGGTGTAGGAATATGACTCAAATCCAAAACGTTAAGCAATACCTCTTTCATTACCAATAGGATATGAGGTCGATGAGCATTCCAAGTGATTGTCTGTTGCTGAGGCTGAGAGACAAGAGATCGACGTTCAACAGTGCCCTTCAGCGAGTTCGAAGGGGGTGTTGAAGATGGCTTGGTCAAAGCTGTAGAAGAGGATGGCGTGGGAGCTGGGTGAGCCGTGGCTGCGGGGTTGGGTGCGGCTTATGGTTAGGGCTCACGGCTAACCACCTTCCTCTGGGCCTCCTTTTGAGCATCATGTTGTTGTCCCTTGCGAACTTGTTCATTCAAAACAGCTTGGGGTGACAAGGGTAGGAGAGTACTCTCCTCTCATCAAAAGTGAAGGAATATGTATTTGCACGACCATCATGAATAACAGAACGATCATATAACTAAGAACGACCAAGTAAAATATGACTCCAATCCATCCTAGCAACATCACATAATATTTTATCATGATAGGAACCAATAGAAATAGAAACCACACATAGTTTAGTTACCATAATATCATATCCATCATTAGTAATGACATTCAATCCATAATGAGTAGCTCTATGATTAGTAGTCAAATGTAAGAACTCAACTAACTTTTCATTGATGAGGTTGCAGCAACTTCCTCCATCAATGATGGCGTTCAAGGTAGCCTTGTAAACCACACACTTGGTGTGGAAGATGTTCTCCCTTTTATCAGCCATGGGAGCTTCCTGAATGCGTAGGACCCGACAATTGACAAGGCAGAGAGCGTCTTGAAAGCCATTGGGATCGATCTCCTCTTCAGGGTCCTACGCCTGGTCCTCCTCCACTCCACTCAAAATTAGATGTTCTACGACAATCTCCTCCTCAAAGTAATGGTCTCCCAAATCATTGAGAAGGACCTTCCTTTTCTGAGGGCAGTCGCGAGAGACATGTCCAAAACCACCACAAGTGAAGCAGCGGATGTCTTTAGTGCATTCTTTGGACGGCGCAGCAACTCTTCTTGTTTCTACTTGAAAACCCTGTTTAGGTGAGTTGGGAACTCCCTTTTGCGGCATAGAAGGGTTAGGAGAAGATCTGGATTGACTAGAAGAAGTAAAGGGAACAATCCTGCGACCTTGTGAAGATTGCTTGGTCCTAGCCCTCTGCTGTTGCTGTTGCTCATTTAGAAGATGCGCTTTGTAAGTTAAAGTGTTAATATCTCTAATAGAATGAATAGCTAAAGAATTTTTAATAGAAATATTAAAACCAGCAAGAAACTAGGTACATAAACCACGTTCTATAAGATAAATATTAGCCATATGAGCGAGGCATTCGAGCTCATCTCTGTATTCCATAGGGGAGCGAGATCCCTGTCTACATGAAGTCAAACGCATCCTCATAGTCTCTGTGTACTCCTCTGGAACGTGTCTCTTCTTTAACAGATAGCGCAGTTGAGGCCAAGTTTCAACAGGTTGCTTACCTTGACGATGACGGATTTCACGCGTGCGAAACCACCAAGAGCGAGCCATACCTGTCAAATATAAAGTAACAAATTCCAACCTTTCAGTTTCATCATAGCAAAGATGGTCAAGTACATAATTAGTATGATTCTCCCAAGTAAGATAAGCCTCAGGATCATTAGTACCATCAAAAGTTTCTAATTTAATTTTAACATCTCGTCGTTGGATAGCTTGTGCATTATCAAATCTCGGATGACAAAAATGGGGATTAGGTATATCATCAAGATTAGCATCTACCTCTTGGTAAGCGTCCTTAAAATGGGGCATGTCGTTTAGATCAGCATTGTCACGACTATCCTCCCAATTACATTTGATGAACAGTTGGCTCCCGTGCGTCTAGTGTTGTTGCCGATTTTGCTGCTCCTTGTGGTGATGTTGTCCATTTAAAGGTGATAACGGATCATCGTTGTCATTCTCACCTTTAAAAGGATTAGGAGTCGCAGATTTATGTTTAAAATGCATTTGACCAGAAGGGCGTGGTTTACTTGAAGGGGGTGTCTTACCTTCTGGAGGCGCAAAACCAGAAGCCTCATTCTGCTTATTCTCCTCGAGGTGTCGCATTACCTCAGAAATTGTATGGGTAGTAATCTGAGCGTGTTGTAGAGCCATAGAGTCGGTGAAACGCTTGTTCCAACGTTCGTCATAGGTGTCAAAGATGACCTTTAGTTGGTCCACCGAAGCCTTTGTAGTGGCATCAATGATGAAGTTCATATTGGCATCCGAAATGGTGCCAGTTGGGGGAGGGGAAGAGTTGTATTCGTCTTTGTTGTTAGACATGTTCCTACAATATCAGAAGAGCAACAAGTAAACGGAGCAAAGACCAGAAACCAAGTAATGCAAGCCCTTTTGATTATAAGAGTGATTAGGTTTTATAAATCAATTAGGCGAGAAAACTAGGCACAGTATTCAAGCAATCTTCCCTGGACACAAAATTATGCAATATTCAAGATAGCAAGTAATGATAAAATTGCAATTTAAATTAGCCACAACTCGGATAAGAAGGATAGCAAGTATGAACGAGTGGCTAATGTGTAAGAAAGAAAGAATACAATGTGATGCACGAAAATTCAGCAAGATGGTAATAATAACAATGCAATCACAAGGGCAATCAAGTGCACACACTCCGTCAACTATTATTTGACGGTTGCAACACGGTTCAGAAAAAGAGGGGTGTGACCAAGGCTCTTGTGTTGGCACAACACAAGATCACACAAACAAGGAATAAAATAAAAATAAATAAAAATAATGATAAACTAAGCTACGATGATCTAAAAGTAAGCAAAAATAAAGAAAATAAGGGAAATAGGCATCAAATCTTGAAAATTAGGGTTCTTTAGTGGTGCAAGTTCATAACCGTACTTTAATCCAAGAATCACATTCATAGGCATGATATGTAGCAAACAAGGAATAAAAATCAAAATTTGCAACCAAAAACTCAAAATCTTCCAAATTATAGATTCAAACAAGAAAATAAACTAAAATAAAGTGCCAAATTTGAAGGGTGAAAAATAAAAACCTAAACATTATGCAGCGGGAATAGTGAAAAACATGGCACGAAAAATAATCACTCAAATAAAGAATCAAAAGAGTAAAGAACTGGCATAAACCTGAGAATCCGATACTACTTGATACGTTTGGAAACCTCAATCCTTCGCCCGTGGGCTCGGAATCAAGAACCACGTCGTATATTTGCCCGATCTTGCAATGCTCTTTGATATCTCCTGATTTGGAACGAATTAAGATAAGTGATTAGAATCTGATATAGGGATAGTTTGTACTTGGAACAAATTCCAGCAAACACAGAACAGCGACGGAAAGAAAGAGAAGGGAACGAGGAAGCGTGAGCGCCGAGGAGTGCGGAGCCGAGCATGCATGACTGCCTCGAGCGAGCGCATGAGCGCGGGTGCGCTCAGGCACCTGTCGCCGAGGGTTGTCGAGGTCGTGCTCGCTGGGAGGAAAGCCGGGTGTGTTGCCACCAAGCGCTGATGATTCTGCGATGATCCTTCCTTGCTAATGCGACGATTCTGGGTTGTGTGTTGTGTTTGGGTTTGACGATTGAAGGGTTGGTGTTTGTGTGTAAGTGCAAAAAGAACCATGAACATAGGAGGCTTGAAGCTTTTGGGATTGGGAATTGTAGAAACCTTACAATATTATTAATGTTCGGCAATTAAAATTCCAATCTATGTTTATTGAATGAAATACAATGTGTTTTTTGCGTGAACCAATTCTATCTTACAAAGATAGAGCTTTGGTAAATAAAGATAGATAAAAACAATCCTAAGATAGATCATTCCCTAATAAAGATAAAACTTGGTGGGGGGGGGGGGGGAATTCTATCTAGATGAGATATAATTCCCCACATTAGTTTCCTAAATTGCATAAATTAAATATATCTAAGTAATAAAGGAAATCAGCCCACACATCACAAGCCACTCGACATGGGCCTCAAGATCACTAAGCATGGGCCAAGGCCCACTCGACATGTCTTCAGGGCATTCGACATATGTGGGTATCGAGTGTCCTTATGTTGGCCCGAGAGATGTCTTGTCAAGGCGGAGGTTGGCGTGTCTTCATGAGCTCTGTTTGTGGACGCAAGCTCAACTTTGTGTTGGTGGTCTTATTTTGAGGAAAGTGATCCAAGGTGGCCTAAACCCTTGCTCCATAGATCCTTGGTAACGAATGAGAAGTGTCTTGGTTGCATCTTGAATCTTCTTGGCCCTTGCACGAGTGATAGGACCGTCAAATGGCACCTTCATGTTGTCCTAAATGTCACAAAGAGTCATCGCCATTTGTACTGCATCAAGTTATACCTTGCTTTATAAACGTCTCATGAGATGCCCCTTCGAAAATTCAAATCCCTCGAATGGGTACACTACCTATGGGTAGTAGGTCATCCGCCTAGTATATGTTGCCGAGGTTGGTATCACTTGTCCTAAGTAAACGATAACGATGTGTATAATTTTGTTATTACGATTATGGTGTTGTAGGTGACCCACTTTCAGTGACGTTATATCATATTCTTTCCGTACTCGGAATATGAATCCCTAGGATCTCCGGATCCGCATCTCATTCAAACACTCGGTCCTTTTGGATCATCCTGTTATTTTATTTTATTTTAATCAAACGAGTCAGGTTCCACATAAATATTTACTCCTAATTCATATTTTAGTCTACAATCACCAATACCCTTTTGTCTTCAATGGTTGGTAGACGAAGTCTTGAACATTTTACTTTCTGCTACTTGCTAATTGTAAAAAGACTAATCATCCTATTTTTCTCCTTTGGACGGTTGGGGTCCCTGGTCTGCATACTACACATCAGCCGTCGATCCGCAGGTTTAGGTAAACGGTCTTCAGGCGCTGAAGAATAAATGATTTCATTGTTTTTCAGTTTTATTGTGTTTTTGAACTACGTTACAAACGTTTAGAATTTATGGGGTTTGTTTTATTCATCCCGCTGCTACTACTTGGATATTATTTCTGATGCTACTATTTCATCATTTTGGTTATTTTATTTCTCCCCTTTTATTTTTGGTAACTTAATTTATTTTAGAATATTATTTTATATTTAAGTCTTCCGCTGATTTAATATTTGTATGTTATCATCTTGTTTATGGGAGCATGGTTGCATGTCCCTCTAAGCCTAAGGCGGTTACAAAGACATGAAAGTCTGTGTAATTGCTGGCGCTGCAACATTCCTTCAGTGTATTAAGAAGGGGTGTTACATATAGTTCTATCGATGATTTCTTATGATAATAGCAAGTAGATTGCGGCAACTGATGAAATAGAAAAATAAAAAGTAAATAGAGTAATGATTGCAAAGTATTGATAATATGATAGAAAAGCGTTTCACCTGTAATTCTTGACAATGGTTGAGGTTCAAGATCTTATGATTGATTTCAATATTATTTATAGAGTTTATGTTGGCTAACCTAATATCGATTGTTCCAGAAACATACAGTCTCTTATTCAAGGCGGCATCACTGAAGAATAGCATTAACGATTCGAGTACCTAAGACCAATTGACACATCATTTCTATGCAATTCCTAACATGTAATAGTTTGAGAGAACTTGTTACCTTTCATTAATCACAATAGGTTACATAAATAGAGAGAATTGTCTTGCTCTCCAAGATAAGACTATACAAGATATGGTAAGGATATACACAAAGGATTCTATCTAATAATAACCATAATATCTAATAATAATAATATCACGTTGTTACCCCCCCCCCCCCCCCCCCCCCCCACAAGATGATGGGCGAGAGATGACCAGCAGCTTGGACTAACATGAAGTAAAGGCATGACCCGTGAGAGCTTTGGTGAAGACATCAGCAATCTGATTGGATGCAGAAACATGACGAACCACAAGATCTTTGGAGTCCACCTTTTCTCGAACATAATGGAAATCAAGCTGGATGTGTTTGGAGCGACTGGTGATGACGGGATTGTTGGCAAGGAATGTGGCCGATAAGTTATCACAATGGAGAACAGGGGCACGCCCAAGTGGGAACCCAATTTCCGTCAACAATTGCTGAAGCCAGACAATTCCAACGGTAGTGAAAGAGAGAGCGCGGTACTCGGCCTCAGTACTCGACCTGGCAACAACCTTCTGCTTGCGACTGGACCAAGTAATCAGATTACCACCGTAAAAAATAGCAAACCCATGCTGTGAGCGGAGATCGATAGGATCGGAAGCCCAACCTGAGTCAGAATAGGCGACAATGTCCGACCCGGGCGAGGCTGTGATGACAAGGCCAAGATCAAGTGAGCCTTTGAGATACCGTAAGATCCGTTTGACATCTCGCCAGTGAGACTGTAGGGGCCGATGCATATGCTGACAAGCACGGTTGACAACATAGCTCAGTTCAGGTCGAGTGATGGTGGCGTACTGAAGAGTGTCGATAACTCGGCGGTAGACAGTGGGATTATCCAGTGGAATATCGGGGATAGGAGCCCGTTTGGAGGAGCTAGGATCGGCGGGGGAGGAGATTCCCTTGGCGTCAAGCATCTCACACTCTTCAAGCAGATCCCGAAGGTACTTATATTGTGACAGATATAAAGAGGCGGGGGATGGATAGGTTACCTCAATGCCCAAGAAATACGTGAGGCGCCCAAGATCCTTGAGAGTGAACGCATGATGAAGAGCCGCAACAAATTGACGCAAGTACTCAGGATCGGAGCCAGTCCGGATGATGTCATCAACGTACCTTTGTGACGAGGAGGAAGGTGAGAGACGAACCTTTGTGATGCATGAAAAGCGACGTGTCCGAATGACACGCATAGAAGCCCTGACGAAGGAGTACGACATGAGTTTGTTGAACCAAGCCCGAGGTGCCTGCTTGAGCCCATACAGAGCTTTGTGAAGTCGGCAGAGATAATCAGGATATGACGGATGAACGAAACCGGTCGGTTGATCCATGTACACAAGCTCCTGAAGATCGCCATTGAGAAAGACATTGTTAATATCCAGTTGGCGAAGGTGCTAGCCTCGAGACACGGCAATAGAGAGGATGACGCGAATAGTCGTCGGCTTGACAACCGGGCTAAATGAGTCAAAGTAGTCAACACCCTCTTCTTGATGAAACCCCTTGGCAACCAATCTGGCTTTGTACCGTTCAACAGAACCATCTGCATTCCTCTTGATTTTGTACACCCATTTATTTCCGACAATATTGACATTAGGGGGACGGGGAACAAGGCTCCAGGTATTGTTTGCCGTGAGGCCGTGTATTCCTGGCACATAGCAGCGAGCCAATAGGGGGTTTTGGATGCGATGGCGAAGCGGGTGGGCTCTTTTTCTATGCATGAATCAGGAGGAGGGTTGTGTTTGGACGTGTGGAGGATACGGGGTTTAAGGTCACCGGTGCGGGCACGAGTGGTCATGGCGTGAGTAGAGACGTCCGAGGGACGCATGTGAGAGGGAGCGGGTGGCTCGGGTTGAACCGCAGAGGCGCTATCATCCGTCTGAGACACCGACAAGGGACTATTCGACTCAGATGAGGAGCTGGTGGATTCGGTGGAGGGAGACTGGACGGGGATCGGTGAGGCCGGCTGAGATACATCGGAGGGCTCGGCTAGGTGCAAAGAGGACGGGGAACTAGGTGTTGGGGACGGTGGGTCACCACGCACTGCGGAGGCAAGGAGTTTTGTGGAGACCGAAGGGCCGGCCCGGACTGAAGGGCGTGATGATGTGGAGGAGTGGTGAGCATATGGGAAGCGTTGCTCATAAAAAATGGCGTGAGGCGTAATGTATTGACGCCCTGTCGGGATATGAAGACACAGGTAACCCTTGTACTTGGAAGTATAACCAATGAACACACAAGACAGGGACCGATAGGAGAGTTTTGTGGTGTTGTAGGGACGAAGGTATGGGTAACATTGACACCAAAAGACACGAAGCCGGGAGTAATCCGGAGCGTGTTTGTAGAGAAGTTCATAGGAGGACTGGTGGTGGAGAAGAGGGGTAATGGTGCGGTTAGAGAGATAAACCGTGGTGTGAAATGCATTCTCCCAAAATTGAAAGGGAAGAGATGCCTGAGCGAGGAGAGCAAGGCCCTTTTCTTGAACTAGGCGATGGCATTGTTCGACACCACCATTCTGAGAGGGATTATAGGGTGAGGACATACGATGAAGAATGCCATTTTGCTCTAAAAAGGAGGCGAGAGCGACAAATTCTCCACCACCATCTGTTTGGAGAGTTTTAATTGTGGTGTTGAATTGTGTTTGTACCATTTTGTGAAAGAGAATGAATGTCTGACGAACTTGAGATTTATGAGACAAAAAATTCACCCAACAAAATTTGGAGTGATCATCAACGAACTGAACAAAATACTTATTCCCATAAATTGAAAGAGTAGAGGCAGGGCCCCATACATCAGCAAAAACTAAATCAAAACAATGAGGACTAGGGACATGACTCTGAGTAATAGGTGGGTGACGACTCTTGCCTAATTGACATGGCTCACAAACAGACGACAAAGTTTTTGATGAGAAAGGAAAACGAAACAAAGAGACTAATTTATTGAGGACAACAGGATTGGGATGAGCAAGACGACGATGCCAGTCATCCAAGGAGACGTGGTGGGCGGTAGGAGGGACGGAGGTGGGCAGTCGATATAGTCCATTCTCATCCGTTCCCGTCAGGATGATGCACCCCTGTGGATCCTTCACAAAACAACAAGAAGGATGAAGTTCGATTAGGACATTGTTATCTTTGGTAAAAGCGGAAGCACTTAACAAATTCTTGGAAATTTGAGGGGCGACAAGAACATTCTTTAATTGTAAATGAGAAGGGGCAAGAGACTTAGAACCAGTGTGGCTAATTGGAATGAGATTACCGTCACCCAGCGCAAGGCGGTCATTGCCGGAATAATGGGAGTGAGAGGAGAGATTCTGCAGATTGTCAGTAACATGATGAGACGCACCTGAATCGATATACCAAGGAGCCTCAATAGAGGACGGGTTGACAGAGTGCTCCTGAGTCACCTGATTTGCTTGCTTCGGGCTAGGACCAGTCGGGGGATTGAACGTAGTGTCGAACCGGTTCCAACAGTTCTTAGCAGGGTGACCAACACGGTCACAAATCTGACAAACAGGACGTTCATTGAAGCCGCAGCCAGACTGACCGTTGTGGGATTGATCCGACTGCGAACACTCTCGGCCTCGACCTCGACCTCTCCCGGAGCCACGACCACGACCACGGTCAGAGTAAGAACCACGTCCGCGGCCTCGGCTGGAGGAGGAGCGGTCACTGGAGGATGATGACACGGTGTTGGCAGCCGGCGGATTGGAGGCAGACGACGGGGGCGGCGGCGGACTGTTGATGGACGCAGCCGCGAGTGATTCAGTAAGGATGTTTTCTTCCTCCGGAAGGAGGAGACCGATGAGTTCATCGGGCGAGACATCATCGACACGCATATTGAGAGAGGTACGGAACGGCCCATAACTGGAGTCTAGGCCATTGACAATTGACGCTAGCAGGTCATCGTCGCTAACC
This sequence comes from Persicaria maculosa, assembly GCA_963922045.1. NCBI lineage: Eukaryota > Viridiplantae > Streptophyta > Magnoliopsida > Caryophyllales > Polygonaceae > Persicaria > Persicaria maculosa. The sequence goes on along the minus strand of OY998252.1, from coordinate 77,025,043 downwards.
ATGTAGCCACAATCGGCCAATGAATCAGCGATGGACCTCTTTTGTTCGATGTAGTCCATCATCGACAGAGCACCATTGGGAAGACTTTGAAGCTGACCTTTCAACTGCATCAGGCGAGCTTTGGTTTGAGACTTGAACATAGCCGCCAGCATAGTCCACAGACCGTGAGACGTGGTGGCTTGGGCGACATAGGCGACCAGCTTATCGGACAAAGTGGATTGAAGCCAGACAAGGACGAGTCTGTCTGTCTTCTTCCACGAGGTGTAGGCAGTGACGACAGCCTGTTCAGGATCCGACTTGGGGACTTCAGCGGGCTTAGCCGTGACATAGGAGTCGACTTCGAAGGCTTCAAGGGTGGAAAAGATGATACTTTTCCAAGCGAAATAGTTGGAACGATCAAGTTTGATTGCAATGGATGGGAATTGAAGTTGGCCGGTTTTTCCATTGTTGAGAAGGACGGTGCTAGTTTTTGAGGTGGTCATTGTGGCGGATGAAGAGGAGGAGACGAGAGGGGCGGCCGGCGAGAATTGGGGACGGCGGAAAAAAAACCCTAGGCTCTGTATACCATAATAGTTTGAGAGAACTTATTACCTTTCATTAATCACAATAGGTTACATAAATAGAGAGAATTGTCTTGCCCTCCAAGATAAGACTATACAAGATATGGTAAGGATATACACAAAGGATTCTATATAATAATAACCATAATATCTAATAATAATAATATCACGTTGTTAACATGGTGATCAAGCATAGAAAGGAACATAAATACATATCAATAAGAACAAGATGATAAATAGACTCGTAAATAACTAATTGAAATCAAATCCTCATAATTCATTCAACCATGTCTTCGAATCACAGGAAAAACTATGAGTTTTGCAACTCATAGCCAAAGTAACGCTCATCGCTCTCAAAATATCTCACGCCTCTCTCGACAACGTACGTCTCAACAAAAAAATGAAAATAATCTAAATAAAGTCGTGCAAAAGCCTAAAGAGTAGATAATAATATAATAATGTAATAGAATCATCAGACTTAATTTGGCAATTGCTGAGACAGAAGATCGGCGGGCGTGATATGCGATATATTCTATAGCGCATTTAGTAGTTTTTGTCATCATTTACATGTCATTGTGAGAGATATTTGTATGAACCTGGTGATTCGGAACCTGTTGAAGAAGTTGAAGAAATCATAGGATCATGCAAGTTATAGAAGAGTTGAAGTGAAGAAATTCGGAAGCAGCTGGAATCTGGTGAGCTGGCGCGGCCGCGCTGCTACTGACGCGCCCGCGCTGCTAGGAGGGAGTACCTGCGTCGTTGCATCAGAGAGAAGTAGCAAGACAATTCACTGACGCGCCCGCGTCAGTCCCTGGAGACGGATTCTTATCCGATTTTCCCCTATCTTATTAGTTTTTAATATTATATTTTTACGGGATGTTAAACCCTTTTAATTAGGTTATATTATTGCCGAGAATGAGTCGGTTGTTTGAGGTTATTTTTCCAGAGACGTATTTTCCTTTTCATCATCTCACAAACCCTATGGAGAACTAACTCTCCTTTGTTACACTTGGTTCTTTGAAGCCTTCGATTGATTTGGTTGTGAGTATTCTACTCTTGTTCGTCCTTTGTTAATTGTTTCGATCTCCTGAGCTTATTGCTTGATTGCTTATTATTGGTTAATCTGGATTGATCACCTAGGTTTATCGATACTAGTCATATTGCTAGGGTTTCCAATTCCAGGTTTGGGGTTGTAGATTCATTGTAGCAAACAGAATCATCATACGCAGGTTGCTTGTGGTAGATTGTGAAGGAGATTCGATTACAGGCTATTTTAACGGGTTGTTAGAATCCCTTGTATCTCATTATAATTCATGTTTGAATGCTATCGCTTTATTATTCGGTGAAGGTTTTCCCTTGTAATTTGGTGATAAGTGCTTTTAGGACTGGTAGGACTAAAAGCTATTACACGATCTGAATTGAGAACAATTACTGGACATTAGAACTTGAGACTCATAGAATGCGATGATGAACCTTCTCAATTGTTGTGCGGATAATTACCTAGTGTGATACTTTTCCATCATATATTCGCAACCTCTTATTGCAACTTGTTCGGTCACTATCGCTTACACACAAAACTCCCCCTTGAATTGGTTACTTTTGGGTAATAATACTTGCTCTTACAATTGATTCTGTTTCCCTGTGGGTTCGACCCTAACTTACCTACTATACTTGTTATAGTTTGCATCTTAGGAATTTACTTTGATTTGGCATAACGACTTTAGGCCTGTCAAATTTGGCGCCGTTGCCGGGGAAACGGATTATCTTTGTTCTTGTTTGTCTTATTACCTTTTTGGGTGCGAACCTCTTGCATGGTTCGCACTCGTGCTACTGATCCCCATCTTGTTGATTTTGATTGGGAAATTGACAGGACATACCACCGCCGTCTTAGAGAACAACACCAACATTCCCAACAACCTGATCCAATGGCTGGAAATGCAAATCAGACGCTGCGACAGCTGACAGCAGCAAACATCACACAGCAGGCACCTGCTGTGACAATCCCTGCTCTGGGGGATGACAACCATTTTGAGCTAAAGTCTGGGCTGATTCATCAACTGCCCAAATTCCATGGATTGGCTGGAGAAGACCCCATCAAGCACATGGGGAAGTTTCATAATGTGTGCATGAGTATGAAACCAGCCAATATAGATGAAGCACAGATAAAGATGAGAGCCTTTGGGTTCACGCTGGTCGATGCTGCGGATGACTGGTACTACAGTCTTCCTACAGGGAGCATCGACACTTGGCCTAAGCTCCACAAGGCCTTCCTGGAGAAATTCTTCCCTGCTAAGAAGGAGAACACCTTGAAGAAGGCGATCAGCAATATAGAGCAGGAAGATGATGAAACCCTCTACGATTACAATGAAAGGTTCAAGAAGCTTTGCGCTAATTGCCCCTTCCATGGCTACAGCACTAAGGACCTAGTCCTATACATCTATGGGGGGTTGCTGGAATCTGATAGAAGGATGATTGATGCCGCCTGCGGAGGAAATATTCTGAATGCCACGCCAGAGGGGCCATGGAGAAGATTCAGGAAATGGCTGAGGGGACTAGAAATTTCAGGAAATCCACCAGAAAGAAAGGAGTCAATTCGGTAGACTCTAACCAATCCAAAGATATTGCTGAATTGAAGGATATGGTTAGGAGACTCACTCTGCAAGAGACTCCTCAACAACTCAAGGCTTGTGGAATCTGCAATGATAACTTCCACCCAACTGATGCGTGTCCTACACTCCAGGAAGACACCGCTGAAGTAAGTGCTATAGATGGAAATGGACCTCAGAGACCCAGACATGACCCCTACTCAAACACCTACAACCCAGGGTGGCGGGATCACCCAAATTTCAGATGGAGGGATCCACCAAACCAACCACATCAGCAACAGCCACCTCCCTACAATCAGAGGCAGTAGGGTAACGCTCCCTCTACTGAGTCCATGCTCAATACCCTGACACAGCACTTTACTGCGCATGTTCAGACAACTGAATCGAGCATAAAAGATATACAGAAACAAATGGGGCAAATGGCCGAAGCAATCACTAGAATAGAGGCAAAGACATCAGGGGGTCTACCATCTCAAACGGTGGTCAATCCAAGGGAAAACGTCAGTACTATAACTCTTCGGAATGGAAAAGAGCTAAAAAGTCAGGAAGATGAGGAGGAAAGCACGCAGGTCTCCGACGTGGCCACGCCCAACACTGGCGCGCCCGCGCTGGACACTGGCGCGCCCGCGCTGGACACTGGCGCGCCCGCGCTGGACACTGGCGCACCCACGTCGAGTCCGATCTCGCCTGAATCCGAGCCCTATGTCGATACATATGTCCGACCGGATTTTCCCCCTCTCGGGTCGGAGAAACCAAAACCTCCGTTCCCTGAGGCACTCAAAGAGAGGAGGATAATCGATGATTCAGAGCTTTTCGAGACATTTAGCAAGTGTCAGGTGAACATTCCTCTGCTGAAAATGATAAAAACTGTGCCCAAGTACGCCAAGTTCTTGAAGGAGCTTTGCACGGTAAAGAGAAATCAGAAGCTGAAAGGTAAAAAGAAAGTGAAAGTAAGTGAGCAAGTCTCCGCTATGTTTCAGAGGAGAATGCCGAAAAAGTGCACTGATCCAGGTATGGTTACTATCCCTTGTGTCATTGAAGATGTAAAATTTGATAGAGCTATGCTTGATTTGGGCGCTTCCATAAATGTGCTTCCCTACTCACTTTACAAATCGCTAGATTTAGGACCTTTGCATGAAACTGGAGTAATTGTGCAACTAGCTGACAGGTCTAATAAATACCCTAAAGGAGTAGTAGAAGACGTTTTGGTCATGGTCGATAAACTGATTTTTCCTGCAGATTTCTTTGTCCTGGATATGGAACATGACAAGCATGATGCGCCTATTTTATTAGGTAGACCTTTCATTAAAACAGCTAGGACAAAAATTGATTGTGTCTCTGAGACACTAACAATGGAATTTGATGGAGAAAAGGTTGAATTCGATTTATACAAGGCTATGAAACATCCTGTTGATGACCATTCTCTGTGCTCTATTGATGTGATTGAACCATTAGCTCAAGATCTATTTGATATTTCTAGGGAAGATGAGTTGCAGTCAATTATTGAGAATGATATTGACAAGTCCTATACAGATTTTTCAATTACATCTAACATGCAGGAATTAGTAGCCCAGATGGATGTAGAAGGTAAGTTCTCTACTCTTTTGGGCATTGGCCCCAATCTACTGACTCCAAGCGAAGTGCTTGTTCCATCTGTTGTGCAGGCACCTGAAATTGAACTCAAACAACTCCCTAGTCATCTCAAGTATACTTTCCTAATAGTAGATGACACTTTACCAGTTATTGTGTCAAGTAAGCTTTCAGCAGAGCAGGAAGAAAAGTTAGTGGAGGTTCTGAAGGAGTACAAAACTGCGCTGGGGTGGACCATCGCTGACATCAAGGGAATTAGTCCATCTACATGCATGCACAGGATTCTGCTGGAGGATGGAGCTAAGCCATCACGCCAACCACAGAGAAGGCTCAATCCTCCCATGATGGATGTGGTGAAGAAGGAAGTGCTGAAATTGCTATCAGCAGACATGATTTTCCCAATTTCTGACAGTCAATGGGTAAGTCCTACACAAGTTGTCCCTAAGAAAGGAGGGATTACAATCGTGGAGAATCAACAAGGTGAGTAGGTCCCTACCAGAACAAAAACAGGTTGGAGGGTATGCATAGACTATCGCAAGCTGAATACAGTAACCAGGAAGGATCACTTCCCCCTCCCCTTTATTGATCAGATGCTAGAACGCCTTGCTGGGCGCCCCTATTATTGCTTTTTGGATGGATATTCTGGATATTTTCAGGTGGCCATAGCGCCAGAGGACCAGGAGAAGACTACATTTACATGTCCTTTCGGTACTTTTGCATATCGCAGAATGCCATTTGGACTATGTAACGCACCCGGGACATTTCAACGATGTATGGTTAGTATCTTCTCTGAATACATTGAAAATTTCATTGAAGTATTCATGGATGATTTCACAGTACATGGGGATAGCTTTGATACTTGTTTGAGCCATTTGGCACTAGTGTTAAAAAGATGTGTTGAAACTAAACTGGTTTTGAACTCTGAAAAGTGTCATTTTATGGTAGAACAGGGAATTGTTTTAGGTCACATAGTCTCTGCAAAGGGTATTGAGGTCGATAAGGCGAAGATTGATGTAATTCAATCTCTGCCTTATCCTACTAATGTGCGCGAAGTTCGTTCTTTCCTAGGCCATGCAGGTTTTTATCGCAGGTTTATCAAGGATTTTTCGAAGGTATCCTCACCCTTGTGCGAGCTTCTGAAGAAAGATGTGACCTTTGTACTCACACAAGAGTGCAAGGAGGCGTTCGACTCGCTGAAAGGACGCCTCACTAGTGCACCAATCATTCAGGCACCAGATTGGTCTCGCCCATTTGAGATCATGTGTGATGCGAGCGACTATGTAGTGGGAGCAGTGCTAGGCCAAAAAGAGGGAAGAGCCTCTCATGTGATCCATTATGCTTCCATGACTCTGAATGGAGCGCAGCGCAACTACTCCACCACTGAGAAAGAAATGCTAGCCGTGGTGTTTGCACTAGAGAAGTTTCGACAGTATCTGCTTGGAGTCAAAGTGATTATCTACACAGACCACGCAGCCCTCCGCTACTTGATGACTAAGAAGGAGACAAAGCCAAGATTAATTCGATGGGTCCTGTTGCTCAGCGAATTTGATGTGGAGATTAAGGACAAGAAAGGAGCGGAAAATTTGGTGGCTGACCACTTAAGCAGATTGGTGAATGAGGAGGACAAGCCGGAGTCACAGAAACCCATCTTAGGCACGTTTCCGGATGACACATTATGCAGAATCGAGCACAAAAGCACGCCGGAGTCTGGCGCGCCCGCGTCTACAGCGGACGCGCCCGCGCCGGAGTCTGACGCGCCCGCGTCGTTCCCTGATGCGCCCACGCTATCACTTCTCAGCCCATCTCAGTCCGTTCTAGGACTTCATTCCGTAAACCCTTGGTACCGGGACATTGTAAACTACTTAGTTTGTGGGGAATTTCCTCCGGATCATACCAAGGCTCAAACGGAGAAGATTCGAAGAGAAGCAAACCACTATGTTTGGGATGACCCATACCTTTGGAAACATTGTGCTGATCAGGTAATTCGTCGTTGTCTTCCAGATAATGAGGTACGATCTGTTCTTGAATTTTGTCATTCTCAAGCATGTGGGGGACACTTTGGTGCCAATAAAACTGCTAGAAAAGTGCTTGAATCTGGATTTTATTGGCCACATGTTTTTAAAGATGCTTATTCTTTCTGCAAGGCATGTGATAGGTGTCAAAGAATGGGGAATATCTCTCAAAGGAATGAAATGCAACAATCACCGATGATTTTTTGCGAAATCTTTGATGTTTGGGGCATTGACTTTATGGGACCTTTTCCTAGTTCTTGTGGGAACTTGTATATTTTACTTGCGGTGGACTACGTTTCCAAGTGGGTGGAAGCGAAGGCCACCAGAACTGATGACTCTAAAGTTGTGGCAGGGTTCTTGAAAAGCAATATTTTTGCCAGGCAAGGAATTCCTAGAGCGCTGATTAGTGACAGGGGTACCCATTTCTGCAACAAAACTGTGACTGCCGTGCTGAAGAAATATCATGTCACACATAGAGTTTCCACCGCATACCATCCACAGACAAATGGCCAAGCAGAGGTGTCCAATAGAGAGATCAAAGCCATTCTCGAGAAGACTGTAAATCCTAACAGGAAGGATTGGAGTTTGAGACTTGATGATGCATTGTGGGCTTATCACACTGCTTACAAAACTCCAATTGGGATGTCTCCTTTAAGACTTGTCTATGGTAAGGCATGTCATCTTCCTGTTGAGCTGGAGCACAAGGCTTGGTGGGCAGTGAAACAATGCAATATGCAGAGTGACGGGGTTGGAGAACACAGGAAGCTACAGTTAGGCGAGCTCGAGGAGTTACGTTTGGACGCCTATGATAATGCGGCAATCTATAAGGCAAAGACCAAGGCATGGCATGACAAGCACATCCATAGGAAGGACTTTCAAGCCGGTGACAAAGTCCTACTTTTTCAGTCTCGCCTGAAACTCTTCGCTGGGAAGCTCAGGTCAAAGTGGGGGGGACCATACATTGTTGTTGAAGTCTTCCCACATGGCGCTGTAGAGTTATATGACCCAAATAGCCACAAGAAGTTCAAGGTAAATGGTCAAAGGCTTAAGACATAATATGAAGGGTTCCCGAAGGAGGCTATGGATGAGTTAGTTTTGGAGGAGCCAAATGCAGAGTTAGAATAATTAAAAAAGGCTTAGTCGAGCCAGCGACTTGAAACAAAGGCGCTGCTTGGGAGGCAACCCAAGGTATTGCATTCTTTCCCTTAACTAGATTTTATTCTAACTTGTAGGTAATAAAGAAGGAGCTTCTGGTGACGAATTGCATCTGCATTTCGGACCCACTGCATCCGCAGTGTTAATTTTCTGTTTTTAAAAAAAAAAAAAAATTCGGAAAAAAAAAAAAAAAACAGACCACGGGCTAGAAAACCCACTTCGGGCCAGCCCGCCAGCTTCAAGCCCCACCATCACCATCCCTCAAATACCACCAAAACCCTACCCTACCCCACACTCACTCTCACCTCACGCCAAACACCCCTCACTCTCACCACACTCCACCCTCACAAACAAACCCCCACCCCTATTTCAAGTGGTGAGCTCCACCAAGGGGTCCCCAAACACCATCCCCCTTACCCCATTGTCCTTTCCTTTCGTCCTCAGCACCGGGGAGAGGCTCAGCGTCGACAACCGCTTCCGGCGATTTTCGAGTCTGCAGAAATCGCTGACGCGGCCGCGCCATCTCTCCAACGCGCCCGCGCCTGTCAGAGTTACGAACCAAGAGGCTGACACCACCGACGCGGCCGCGCCACTCTCCAACGCGGCCGCGCCACTCTCCAACGCGGCCGCTCTCTCCAACGCGCCCGCTCTCTCCAACGCGCCCGCGCCGTGTTCCTGACGCGCCCGCGTCGGCCTCCTGAGCCGAGCCTCATCTGCTCTTTGTGAGTTCTTTCCGCTGTCCTTATTTCGATTCGGATCTAGTCTTATTATCTGTCGAATATGAGTTCATCGGAGGAAGAGGTGAGTCGATCTGATGAAGAGTTAGATTTGTCTGAAGAGGAGTGGGCTATTTATAATAAGGTAAACTGTGTTAGTTCTACAAAATATCTGCATAGAGAGACCCTTCAGAGACTTCAGATGCTAGATTGTATGCAGAAGTGTTTAGCTCACGCTGGTATTGGTGATTTTTTGGAGTTGAGAGCTGTAGGATACCCAGAACTGTGCAAGCAGTTCCTTGCGACATATCAGCTGTACCTTGGGAATAACAGAATTAGAGGGGTCTCTTTCAGGTTCAATGGCACTACCTACAGGATTTCTGCAGCAAGGTTGCGAGCTGCTTTGGGGATCACTAAAGCCCCAACTGATGGATGGGTGACAGCCACGACTAACACAGACCTCGTTGCATTCTTTAGAGCGGTATCTGGAGAGGAATTCTTAACCAGTAACGAGTACAACAGCAGGATTACTCACCCTGTCTTCCGTATGTTGTGCAAGATCGTCGCTGGGACATATTATGGGCTGACCACAGATACCAAGCTCTCCATGACACACCTGAGGTTTGCTTACAGCGCTGTGCCTACTGCAAATTATACGCCTGACTGGGTTAGGCTCTTCTTCGATGGGCTCGACAAGGTCAGAAGGGATCGCAGTGTCGCTGGACCAGAAATGGTCCAAGGCGGACTTATTACTCGGGTAGCCATTGCTGCAGGCGTTGAGCCAGGTGGTTTGCAAGAGCTGGAGGAGCAGGTCATAGCAAGGACCTACACAGAGGAGTATCTGCGGAGGTGTTTGATGCTTGACACTGCGCCGGATGGGGGAACCATTTGGTGTACAGGCAAGAAGAAAGAGCATCAGTTCAGGCTCCCTAAGCTCCTTCCTTGGTCTGAGACTTGGACTGATTGGTATATTGAGGCTGATTATTTTCCGACATCAGTTCTGGGTAGACGGCATCGCCTAGAAGTGGGTAGCAGTAGTGGCACAGCTGGAGCTGCTACGATTGAGGATGCGTCTGTGGCTCCGCAGGCTTTTGTTCAGACAGATACTCAGGGTTTCGCACAGAACGCACAGCAGGAGGTGCCTGCTTATCATACCCCTTCTCACGGTTGGGATTCTCACCCGACATATCAGAGCCAGCAGGATTCACATCAGTGGGCCCCTTGGCCTCCACAAGCTTTTCAGGATGCTCATCAGCAGCCTCACCAGTGGGGCTACCTGGTTGACCAGATTGGCCTTCTGCGCCAAGACGTAGGGAGTTTGACGACGGTGCAGAACCAGATTCTCCACCAGCAGGCCGACATCCTAGAAGGCTTTGGCGAGTTCAGAGGTATGAGGGAAGAGCTTCGCCGCATGCGAGAGGATTACTCTCGCCACTATCCACCCCCTCAGTGAGTCCTTCTGTTTCCTTTCTCCCTACTTATTTCTGTCTTCTTTCACATTGAGGACAATGCTTCATTCAAGTATGGGGGAGGGAAAGGATTTACATATCTTGTACATATTTCATTCCCGCATTATTTTTGTACAGATTCTGCACTTGTTATTCAAAAAAAAAAAAAAAAAAAAAGCAATCAAAATCCTGGGATGAGTTGAAAACCCGAAAGGGCGACTCAGGCAAAAAGCAGGTAGTCTGGCGAGCTTTAGGCTTTGGCAATATGAGACTTGAGGGAAGTGAGAATGTTTATGTGAGTACCATCTTTGAAAAAAAAAATGAGTGGCTTGGTGAAAACCCAAAAGGGCGCCTTGGCAAGATGAGCGTTTACTTTGAGTGTTTAGGATTGATCTCTTGGCGAAGGCGACATAAGAAGGGGAGTGATAAGGAGGTTTTCGGGTAGGCCACTGGGAGCTATAAGGTGTAGATGGTTGAGATACAATTGTAAGTCTCATTTCCTATTTTGATTGTCTTTTGTGCTGATTGTTGAGATGGTGGAAACTACTAGTACTTAGTGTTCATTTTCCTTGTACTGTCTGTGAACCTTTGAGATTTATGGTGAGAGTAGGCTTAGCTTCTATGCTTACTCGGGACGAGTAAAGGTTTAAGTATGGGGGAATTTGATATGCGATATATTCTATAGCGCATTTAGTACTTTTTGTCATCATTTACATGTCATTGTGAGAGATATTTGTATGAACCTGGTGATTCGGAACCTGTTGAAGAAGTTGAAGAAATCATAGGATCATGCAAGTTATAGAAGAGTTGAAGTGAAGAAATTCGGAAGCAGCTGGAATCTGGTGAGCTGGCGCGGCCGCGCTGCTACTGACGCGCCCGCGCTGCTAGGAGGGAGTACCTGCGTCGTTGCATCAGAGAGAAGTAGCAAGACAATTCACTGACGCGCCCGCGTCAGTCCCTGGAGACGGATTCTTATCCGATTTTCCCCTATCTTATTAGTTTTTAATATTATATTTTTACGGGATGTTAAACCCTTTTAATTAGGTTATATTATTGCCGAGAATGAGTCGGTTGTTTGAGGTTATTTTTCCAGAGACGTATTTTCCTTTTCATCATCTCACAAACCCTATGGAGAACTAACTCTCCTTTGTTACACTTGGTTCTTTGAAGCCTTCGATTGATTTGGTTGTGAGTATTCTACTCTTGTTCGTCCTTTGTTAATTGTTTCGATCTCCTGAGCTTATTGCTTGATTGCTTATTATTGGTTAATCTGGATTGATCACCTAGGTTTATCGATACTAGTCATATTGCTAGGGTTTCCAATTCCAGGTTTGGGGTTGTAGATTCATTGTAGCAAACACAATCATCATACGCAGGTTGCTTGTGGTAGATTGTGAAGGAGATTCGATTACAGGCTATTTTAACGGGTTGTTAGAATCACTTGTATCTCATTATAATTCATGTTTGAATGCTATCGCTTTATTATTCGGTGAAGGTTTTCCCTTGTAATTTGGTGATAAGTGCTTTTAGGACTGGTAGGATTAAAAGCTATTACACGATCTGAATTGAGAACAATTACTGGACATTAGAACTTGAGACTCATAGAATGCGATGATGAACCATCTCAATTGTTGTGCGGATAATTACCTAGTGTGATACTTTTCCATCATATATTCGCAACCTCTTATTGCAACTTGTTCGGTCACTATCGCTTACACACAAAACTCCCCCTTGAATTGGTTACTTTTGGGTAATAATACTTGCTCTTACAATTGATTCTGTTTCCCTGTGGGTTCGACCCTAACTTACCTACTATACTTGTTATAGTTTGCATCTTAGGAATTTACATTGATTTGGCATAACGACTTTAGCCTGTCAGGGCGCCGGTGGAATAGAGGCGGGTGTCTCTCCTCAAGCTCCACAGTCCTTCCTTAGCTTCGACATTGTGCTTCCTTGCTCCGTTGATGTTCCTTCCTTAGCGTTCCTTATGCTTCAAAATCAGTCATTTATGCTCCTTCAACATCTCATCCAAGCTCGGAATGTAAAACTGCAGAATAAACACTAAAAAGGTGTAGATTTCTGACGCGGGACGAACGTCGTTGGCACTTTTGCTCTTTTCCAAATAGTAATATAATTCAAACTCAAACACAAAACCAATAGATTAGTCAATCAATCACTTGATAAACCAATTACTACTAGTATAACAATTAAGTCCAGAGTCGAACCCACAAAGAGAAGCCATTTTCTAATCAATAACTCTTGACAAGAACTATTATGACCAAACAATGATTTGTAGAAAATGACGAAGATGTAAAAGTAACCAACTTTATGATTGCAAAGTAGATTGATAACAAGGTAGAAAGAATATGTCACATGTAATTCTCTGACAATGGTTAGAATTCATGGGCGTAGGATTGATCTATCAATTATTCATAAACACATGTTTACTTCACTAAAGTTGAGAGATCCGCAAGGATACAATCACCTTATTCAATATCAATAAAGAATAGCATTAAGGACTCGAGTAATTAGACCAATTGGCATATTGATTCAATGCAATTAAGACAAACTGGAACAACCCTAATCAGCACTAATCGACAGATCCACAACATAGATCAATCGAAATCATCCACTACAAAGACAAAGAAATATCACTACTTTAATACTTTGTTTGCTATCAAGAACATAATAACGAATTCATAGCTAAGATGCAATTCCTAACATGGTGATCAATCATAGAAAGGAACAAAAATATAATCAATAAGCACAAGATGATAACTATAAATATGAATAACTAAATAGAATCCAATCCTCATAATCCAAACAATCATGTCTTCGAATCACAGGCGAAACTATGAGTTTAGCAACTCATAGGCAAATTCTCTCTTTCTTTCTCTAATGGTGTTCATAGTCTCACACAATAGCTACTCCCCACGGCGAATAATCGAAATAAAACCTAATATAGACTCATAAGGAGTTGACAAAACCCTAATAAAAATAATTGTAAGCTCATCCCTTTAACCGAAATCGAACATCCTTGGGCGAGATTACATCCAAAGTAGTAAGGAACTCCTTGACCAGGGAAGGGTAGGTCGGAGCACTTCTACCAATAAATTCACGCGGCTCTCCATGTGCCATCAGGGTGATTACAAAATCAAACAAACCCAACCTCTTCAATATGGTTTCGTCAAAGAACCTGGTCGATGTGTACGTACGCTTTCCAAGTGCATTCCATCATAGCACATCAGTATCATCGAAGTAGGTCGGCACCTATTTCTTAATAGATTCACTCATAATTGCGAAAGGAGCAAGGCGAACACAGAAGATCTTCACAAAGCACCAAAATACAAACTCTCTGCAGGGATGGCGGGCGTCGTGGATGGGGCGGCAGGCGCCGTGTATAATGAGAATGAATCCGAGTGAAAACATTGGACAACCGATGTCCACACTCTCCAAACTCGAAACTTTTGACGATCAACTTGGTTTCAACAGGTTCTTAGGTGATAGGTAAGGGAATGGTACGAGAAAGATTGATTTTTGTGGACGTAGGGTAGTGGTGGAAAGTGTTTTGATGGCAAGAACTCAATTCAAACACAAGGCTTTAGGTTGTTGGAATGGATTCAAGTAGGCTTTTGGGTTTTGTAGGTTCCTTTGGAGAAAGCTTTGTTGATCCGCAATTAGGAATGGAAATATACGGTTAGTTGGAAAGGGATATCTATCAAAAAAAGAAAAAAATGAAATATTGGAACTAAATAAATAGAAAATAGGAAATAGAAAATAGATAAAAGATAAAAGATAAATCCTAGAACTAAGATAAATGGAAACTAATCCTATATATATAATCTAACCCTATGATAAATGAAAATAGATAAAAGATAAATCCTAGAACTAAGATAAATGGAAACTAATCCTATATATATAATCTAACCTTATGATAAATGAAAATAGATAGAAGATAAATAAACTACCCTAAGATAGAAAATAAATCTAACCTAAAGATGGATAAAAATAATCTAATCCTAAAAAAAATAAAAAGAAATAAATCTAATCCTAATAAGATACTCCCTTCGTCGCACAATAATTGTCTTTGGACTATTCATGCATGCATTTTAATGAGCCAACAACTATATAAAATATCCATTTTTTGATTAATATTTTAAAATAATACTATACTTATTAGTAATATGTATGATATTATTTAAAAATATTTAATAAAATGTTGATATTTTATATAGTTTTTAGCTTCTTAAGAAAATGTGCATGAATAGTAAAAGAAATCTATTGTGGGACGGAGGGAGTAGAAAATAAACAAACTAACCTAACACAAACGGAATTAACCAAAAATAAAAGATAGAGTTACTTCCCTTCCAAGTTTACCAAAAATCCGGACTCGTCAAGAACACAACGGCGGCGGGTGCCATGTCCTCAAAACATGACTCCGTACTCAAATCAAGCAAAACTCAACTGAAGCGACATGATTTATCCTACTTTATTGAATTGGAAAACTAAATGCAAAATTGTAATAGTATTACCTAAACTACCTTGGGTTGCCTCCTAAGAAGCGCCTTTATTTCACGTTTTTGGCTCGACGTGATGCATTTTTTGATTAAGTTATCCCATCAAGATCCTCCACACTTTTCCTTTTCAAGACAAGAGGGGGAACTTTAGGAATTTCTCCAACATATCCATCAATTGCATCAATCGATTCCTTTTTGAAATGAGTTACTCATGGGGTTGCCCTTTTCTTTCCTTCGCATTCTTTGCTTGTGTTTCATAGTGCATAGTTCTTTTAAAAACTTCGCATAGCGAGGTGCCATGGTGAAGGGCGGTGGGCGCCGTCTTTGGGGATTTCTTTGAGGATTCAATAACGTCGAAAATCGATTCCGTCACTAGAGGGGTCGGCGGGCGCCGTCATTGCAGTGTGTCATCAATTTTGTTTTGCCCTATTCTCCCACATCAATTTCTTCCCTAGGCCTCTCTTCAACATTCTTGGGGGCACATTCACTTGTTTATCTCCTCTAAGGATCATGATACTCACATTCTCCTTCAGATTCACTACCACTTGTGATGGTAACTTCCCCGAATCTTTCCCTTTCAATTCTCCAATCTCCTTAGCCATTTGACTCAACAACTTTTCTTGAACACCCATCTTATCCAGCAATAACGTCAATGTCTCATCTTTATCATCTTATTGAATGTTTCTCGAACGATTATCAAATTGTCCTATTGGAAAAGGGACTTGTTGCTGCTAGCCTCTGTCGTTGAATCCATTTTGATAGTTCTCATTGTAGCCATGATTGTAATTGTTACCAAAGTTGCAGCGAGGTCCATAATCCATGGCATTCACATCAGCGATGTCCTCTTGAATCAAAGGACACTTATCATTCGGATGAGTAGGGTCTCCACAAACTCCACATGGTCTAGGCTGATGAGATTGATTCATTTGCATAGCCATCTTGTTCACTATCTCTGTAAGCCTATCTATGTCGTCCTTGTGACTATCTCTAGAAGTATCCAACTTATGAACTCCTCTAACTCCTTGGTGTGTCCCATATTGTTGCGATGCGTTAGCCAACCCTTCAAAAATTTGCATTGCTTCCAGAGGTGTCTTATCCAAAATATCTCCTCCACTAGTACCATTGATGAAACTCCTATCGGTGTCAAGCAAGCCCTCATAAATATATAGCACTAGATCATCCTCGGGTATACCATGTTGCGGACAACTGCCATTAAGCTTCTTGAACCACTCAATATACTCATAAAGACTCTCCGTAGGTGATTGCTCAATACTCCGTAGGTGATTGGTCAATACTGGACAACTCCTTCTTAAGTTTGTTGAGGTAAGTTGTAGAAAGGTACTTTTGCAGGAAAGCTTTCTTCAATTGCACCCAAGTAGTAATGCTTTCTAAGGGTAGGTAATAAAGCCAATCGCTTGAAGAATCTTTCAAGGTAAAGGGGAACACTCTCAACATCAATTGCTCATCGGTAAGGTCGTGGGGTCTAAGTCTATCACACAAACTCACAATGGTGGCAAGGTGCTTATTTGGTTCCTACCCACGCAATCCATGGAAGTAGGGTAAAATAGAAGACCAATTCGACTTGTATTCAAATCTTGAAACCTCAGGAAGATCAGGAAGGCTAGTTGCAAGTGATTGAGTACTAAAATTAGGTTGCTTTAGGTTTCTCAGGGCCCTTCTTGGTGGATCAACAACTTCTTCTTCCATCTCCTTGTATGTATCAAACTCGAGCCTCTTTTTCAACCTAAGAGATCCTTCAATCTAAGAATCAAAAGACAAAGGCAATGAATTAGAAGATCTAGTTTGAACCATGTAAGGACACAAAAGACTCAAAGAAAAGAATGAAAACAAAACAAAAGGAAAGAGTAATTGAAAGAGATAAAGAAAAGCAAACTCCTTTCTTCTCCCCGGCAACGGCGCCAAGAATTTGACGCGGGACGAACGTCGTTGGCACTTTCGCCCTTTGCCAAATAGTAATATAATCCAAACCTAAACATAAAATCAATAGATTAGTCAATCAATCACTTGATAAATAAAACAACTACTAGTATAGCAATTAAGTCCAAAGTCGAACCCACAGGGAGACCCGATTCCCTATTCAATAACACTTAACAAGAACTCGTATGACCAAACAATGATTTGTAGCAAATAAACAAGATGTAAAAGTAACCAACTTTATTATTACAAAGTAGATTGAAAACTAGGAAGAAAAAATATTTCACTTGTAATTCTCTGACAATGGTTGGAATTCATGGGCCTAGGATTGATCTATCAATTATTCATAAACACATGTGTACTTGACTAAAGTTGAGAGATCTGCAGGGATACAATCACCTTATTCAATATCACTAAAGAATAGCATTAAGGACTCAAGTAATGAGACCAATCGACACATTGATTCAATGCAATTAAGACAAACCGGAACAACCGTAATCATCCCTAATCGACACATCCACAACATGGATCAATTGAAATTATCCACTACAAAGCCAAAGAAATATAACTACTTCAATACTTTGTTTGCTATCAAGAACACAATAACAAATTCATAGCTAAGATGCAATTCCTAACATAGTGATCAATCATAGAAAGGAACACAAATACAATCAATAAGCACAAGATGATAACTATGAATATGAATAACTAAATAGAATCAAATACTCACAATCCAAACAACCATGTGTTCGAATCACACGCAAAAATATGAGTTTAGAAACTCATAGGCCAATTCTCTCTCTCTCTCTCTCTCTCTCTCTCTCTCTCTCTCTCTCTCTCTCTCTCTCTCTCTCTAATGGTGTTCATAGTATCACACAATAGCCACTCCACACGACGAATAATCTGAATAAAACCTAATATAGACTCATAAGGAGTCGGCAAAACCCTAATAG
Source organism: Persicaria maculosa (assembly GCA_963922045.1). NCBI lineage: Eukaryota > Viridiplantae > Streptophyta > Magnoliopsida > Caryophyllales > Polygonaceae > Persicaria > Persicaria maculosa. The sequence goes on along the minus strand of OY998252.1, from coordinate 77,007,551 downwards.
AAATAATAATAGGAAATATGGTCTTCGGATAAAAAATCGCAATTGCTGGAAACCGGCCCACGGCGGGCGCCGTGTAAATTGCGGCGGGCGCCGCCCTTACAGTGACGGGATTCCCTTGATTGACTTTAATATTCTCCAATGTCCTGCTTCCTTGCTCATCTCTAGATTCTTCCTCAACTTCCATATGCTCTAAAACATGTCTCTTAAGCTCTTCCAAAGTCCCTTCAAGCTTCCAAAGTCCCTTCAAGCTTCCATATGAAATATGCATGATCAATTTCCGAACTCGAATACTTCACAAGAAAGATATAGAAATAGACTAAAACTTATGCAATATCACAATCTAAATGCAATAAGAACTGCCTATAATGCCTAAAAATGCAAACATGAAAACACCTCATACTTAAGCTTCACTACTAGAATTTTGTTCATAGACATCGGTTAAAACCCGATGTTAAACAAAAAAAAAATTCGACATGTTAGTGGGTGGCGTTAAATTTCACAAATTTACCACATCGGTTTATACCCGATGTCTTTAATAACTTATAACATCGCTTTTCTTTTTTATAATTATTTGAATACGTGAATATAATTCATTGTGATGTATTCATCTAATGTTAAACCATTATTATTTTGCATTTCTAGCCATTTGAAGGTATGAATATAATTCATTGTGATGTATTCACGTTAACATCGCTATTTTTTATAGACCTGATGTTTTACATTCATACACACATCGATAATGTATTATTCAATTTTTGAATACTCGTTTTTTATTTATAATTTGTGATATTATTTTATATAAATATAATGTTCCATATTGAATATTTTAAAAGCCGATGTTATTTATGTATTTTTCACATCAACTTTTAATTGAGAAATTATGTTTTTTTGTTTTATAACATCGTTTTAGATTACAATTTTGATATATATAGTGTGTTTTAGAAATTAATTTGGTCTTTATAATCTCCATATCTATAAAGATAGGCATCGCTTTTTTCTCTCAAATCCGATGTCTTTCCTTGAATACACCAATAATCGAATACCCCTATTTATCTATATTGTGACCCTGTTTTAGCTAATAGAAAATTAAACATTGAAAAGACAAATATATACATTAAATAGTTATAATAAAGTCAAATACAAGAGAACAATAGTGACAAATACAAGATAAAATACACCAATACACATTTTAAGTTGCTTGTCAGTACATAACACAACAATACAACCCATTTAGAGGTACATCTATATGTGTTAATTACACCAATACACACTTTAAGTTTCATTTTAGTACATAACACTACAATACAACCCATTTAGAGGTACCTCTATATGTGTTAATTCTCCTACAACACATCAATTGTCATTGTTTGAGTGCTAACGGCCTTTCCTAAGGTAGGCACTAAGAAATGCCAATTGAAAAATTCAGCAACATCAAGAGAATGAAACTGGATGAAAAATTCAACATCATCCTATTGAAATGGAGAAGAAAAAAACAACACCAACGCCCATCTGTATCATCACCCTAGCTGTGACAACCAAAACACAAAAACAATTCCATCACTAGTACAAAGTGACGGATTAAGAGCGGTTTGTTTCCTGCTATTGGTAAAAGAAGAATCGTTTGAATTTCTCGTACACGATAAGAATCAGATGATATACATTCCAGGAGTGCATAATGTAAAGAGAGTGCCTCAGCTTTTTAAATGGTTTTCTTTATTTTACCAATACAGAGAAGAATTCAAGAAAATAGATTAGAAAAAGAAAAACTCACTAGTGCTGGAAAAGCACCTATAGCTTGTAAGACTGTTCGCATGAATAATAATGGAAGTGGAATTTGTTCAACCTGCGATAATCAATGACATTACTATAAAAAATATAAGGAAAAAAGCCATTTGTAGGAGAAAGAAACAGACAGAGAAAGAAACAAAACTCGGATATTGCAAACATACCAGTTGATTTAGGACCTTCGCAAGGACTTGCTGTGTGAATATTTGCATTTGTTCAAAACAAACAATACATGCATCATCGGTCACCTCCTACAAAAAACAGAATTAGAATAATGGCTTGCATAAAATGAAAAGTTTCCATTTAAATAGAAGATGGGATAAAAGAGATCTGGCAAAGAAAAACCTTCTTAAGCGGAATTCAGTCTTTTTCAAGATCTATTCCATGAATGGCAATCAAAATTTCCTCAAGAGTGAACACTGAACCAGATGCTCCAGAACCCTGCACAATTAAGTTAATATCTCACATGACATCCCACTAATCACAAGAGAGGGAAAAAATATGTAGTAAAAAATTAAACTGTGCTCCTAATAGTCATCCAAATCAGAAGGTGCTCTTAGATGATTTTTCACTTGTAAGAATGTGAAAAGCATAACTATAACAAATTTTATGCCTTCATTCATCATCGAACATGCTATTTTTTTAATGCAGAGGACTATTCTCTTCACATGCTATTTTTTCCTTTTTTTATTGATTGGGTGTCAATGAGATGGTAAAAATAAACTCTTAAGCCCCATATAGTTTAATTTTTTTCAAGTTATCATTTCTATGGTGCATTTCATTGAAAAGGAATAAGAAATTGTGCGTAGAAATTATCAAAAGGAAGATCTTGTAATGTGAAGAACTGCTAAAGAGGATATGTTATTAGACCAAGATAAGCCAGCCACTGAGTAATAGGCTTTTAGATGAGCAAAGGGCATTCTGAGACTCATGGTGGTGAGCATGGAACTCATCTCCACAAGGACGTTTTTATTCGATCGTCAATAAGCTACATATTCAAAATAAGTGGCCCAGGAAGATTGTTACTTTTGGATAATAGAGCTAGTCGAATATAATTTCCTAAAAAGCAAGCTTTATAGTAACAAGGGGCACAATGAATGACCATTCTTATGACAAAGAAAGTTCAATAGATATACAACCGAAACCTCATGCTAGGCGGTCTTTTTCATGAATTTAGTTGTTAAACCTGGACTAAAACTTCTATTGAACTACCCTATTTAGCATCAAAACAAAGGTTCATACAGGAAAATTAAGCGAACTTAAACTGAAAAACAAAATTCCAACATATATGTTGCACTAAGCTTCTAAATCGATTAAACCAATTCAAGGAAAGAAATGGAAAAAAAATCAAATCTAAAAGACATTCCTTAATCAGGTATTGCATTTACATAGAGAGAGGGAGATAGATTGGTAGGTAAGCGGGGAGTTTGGAATCCCTGAAAGTGAAATAGCAGAAGGCGAACTGAAGGATTTGATGGTTGTTGATCTTGCACAATTGCCGAGCCTGGTCAAATGATAAGCACAAACCCTAAAAATCAGCATAAAACCAAAAAACCCCTAAACCTAGATGTAGCCGATTCTAGGGTTTTTTATTTGAAAACCAAGATTTGAGTAACAATTGAAGACCAAGGGAGAGATGGAGGATATAAAATATTACAAGAGATGGAGGATGTGAAGCGAGGTAGGCAAGTCGGTGCCTCGACAAACGACAATGAGGGTGAAAAATAAGGTCTTCAGGTATAGATGCACTTGAGTAAATGCCATCGATATATCTGTTGTACAAGGAGTCGTAGGGCTCCTCATATTCCTCATCTTCCTTAGGCGCTTCTTCACTTCTCCTTTGCCATAGTTGTTCAGGAAGTTGTGGGCCTATTTAGGGTCACCGTCATCTTTCATTGCCAACCTAAATGACAAAATAATTCATCGCAGATTCACAGGTGGAGAGGAGAGGAGAAGAGACAACAATCTCCACTAGAGCACAACAACACAAAATGGCAAAGGAAGGAGTGAGAACTTTCAGATTGGGGGCCGATTTGTGGAATAGGCGGCGGATGTCAGGCATTTGATAGAGACGAAAAAGGTTAGGGTTCTTCACTCGTCTATCACCATAGAAGAGAGAGAGAGAGAGAGAGAGAGAGAGAGAGAGAGAGAGAGAGAGAGAGAGATGTCGGTGGATCTGAATGTGAACAGAGAAATTAGAGTTATTTGGGGATATTTGGATAAGTGTTCAGAGGCAAAAATCGAAATTTCAAATTACCGCTTTTACCTTAGTAAACACTACTACATATTCCTCATCTTTCTTAGGCGCTTCTTCACTTCTCCTTTGCCATAGTTGTTCAGGAAGTTGTGGGCCTATTTAGGGTCACCGTCATCTTTCATTGCCAACCTAAATGACAAAATAATTCATCGCAGATTCACAGGTGGAGAGGAGAGGAGAAGAGACAGCAATCTCCACTAGAGCACAACAACACAAAATCGCAAAGGAAGGAGTGAGAAATTTCAGATTGGGGGCCGATTTGTGGAATAGGCGGCGGATGTCAGGCATTTGATAGAGACGAAAAAGGTTAGGGTTCTTCACTCGCCTATCACCATAGAAGAGAGAGAGAGAGAGAGAGAGAGAGAGAGAGAGAGAGAGAGAGAGAGAGAGAGAGAGAGAGAGAGAGAGAGAGAGATGTCGGTGGATCTGAATGTGAACAGAGAAATTAGAGTTATTTGGGGATATTTGGATAAGTGTTCAGAGGCAAAAATCGAAATTTCAAATTACCGCTTTTACCTTAGTAAACACTACTACATATCAAGCCCTAGTGTAACATTTTGTATGTAACATTTGTATAAAGTGTTACCATTAGTATCTATTGTAACATGTTTTAAACTTTATTAACAAATTGTTACATTAGCACAAAATACGTTACATTGGATGTAACATTATTTAAAATGATGTAACACTTTTGCATATCCAACACATTTTGCATTCTATTGTGACATTATTTAAAATGATGATTTTTATTTATTATTAGTTGAAAAATAAATTAATTACAATTTAAATCATGGAAAATGAAAGACTACATGTTAAAAAAAATGTAAAAGATAACTTAAATTCAATTACAAGGGCACAACTAAATAATGCATCAAAAGTTAAATTTTATAACCATTTTAATCCTAAATAATAATTAAAAAAACATGTTTAAATTTATTTTTAAAAAATTAGGGGTTTTCTATAAAAAAATATCATCTTATAAGATGTATGTTTTTATAATAATTTTATTTTTTAAATGAATTAAGTAGGTAAGGGTATTTATTTACTAAAATATCATTAGAAAATTATAATATATATGGCCAGGGGAAAAAATGGTGATTGGTGCACTTTCCTGTAAAAAACAAATCAAAAAACCTTTTTTAAATAAAAGAAAGAGAAGGAAACATATTATAGTATTCACTTTTTTTAGCAAATTGTTAGTGAGTACACATTAGTCCCTTACTAGAATTTTATTATTTAACATCATATGATTAATACTATTGGTAAAAAAAAATGCTATGTTAACTCATTTTTTAGCATTGAGTTTTAAATTTGAGATGCAAAAATAAAATAGACGCCAAATAATTCTCTTAAACGATGTTAAATGATTTTTTTCCAAAAATTTTAAAAAGCGCCCAATTCAAAATAAGCGGTAAATTATAACCTTGAAACAAAAAAAGGCCGCGTATCTCCCCATTTTCAGATCTACTTTTCACTTTCCTCTCTCTCGCCTTGTTTCCTCACTCTCCACCACTCCACCGAACCCTTCCTTCTTTTATTTGGCATCGATGCCATGGCGACCAAAGGAGAGGATGAAGAAGACTTCATTCATGTTGTGTGGGAGCTATTACCGACACATCTCCTTGCCAGATCTGTCATCGTAGAGTCTTATCTGCTAGGAGACTACACGCACTACTTCTGGCTTCCTCCATGGGTTGAAAGAGACATCAAGAGTCCGACCGCCTCCAAGTCCACCCACTGTGTTGTTGTGAATCCTTATATATATATATGTATACCGAGTTTTGTTCTTCTTTGTATTTCTTTAATCCCTACTCTTCTTTTCATTTGGATATAGGGTTTTGTTTTCTTGCTTGCTTTGGCTTCTATTGTACTCTACCTTCCATTTTTCTATTTATGAGTTTTCTTCTAGCTACCATTTGCGATTTGATTCTCAATTTTCGAGCTTCTTTTGACCTAATCTTTCAGTTGTTCTGGCTTACAGTTTCTTTCAATTTTGGAGCTTCTTTTGACCTGATCGACACTTCAAGGCTTCGGATTCAGGTTTCAGGTATAATACTCTAGCTTTAATACATATTTGAATTAAGTTTTTTTTTAATTGATGTTGCATTATGAAATTAAGGTTTTTCCATTTGAGATTAATTGTATATTGCTAGCAGTTAGGATTTTTTGGAATCAGGATTCTTCAATTTAGGCTAAAATAATTATAGATATATTGTCGAAATTAGGGTTCTTCTATTTGAGATTGATAATGTGCTATGTGCTAAGGCATGTGAATCATTTTAATTCACATCGATAAATTTTGAACTAGATCATACACTTGTAAGAGTGCGGGATGATGAGAATCCAATTGAAGTGTTTGAGTCCCAATTAAAGAATCTCCAAGTGAAATCATCCTCTGCTTGTTGTGAAGATGGGTTTCTTGGCTTCAATAACATAAACCCATTTTTCTTCATTCGGTTAACCTCTTTTCACTCTTACTTCATCTTATGTTTTCTTTTCTTTTGTATGCTTTGATATATGCATAACTATTTTGCACCTTGACATGATTCCATCATTTTTCACCTTATGATGTACCATGGGCAGCCCCAATTGATATTATTCAAGTGTGAGTGTTTGGATTTGATACATTCTTTGTGATTTAGGGTTTTTGTTAAGTGGTTGTGATTTAGTCCTAGTTATCCGTTTATTGGTTGTTGGTGAATTAAACTTTTCCAACCTACTTTTTCCATATGATGCATAAAGCATTGTTTGTCTGAACTGAATTGGCTCTAAACTGAGATAGTCACAATGTTGAAAAGTTTGTTCTCTCTTGTCACATGCCGATTGGATTGAAACTTATGAATGATTTGACAATGATATGTTTGTCCTAGATCTAATTATAAGTTAGGGGATGGTTCATGTAAGTTAATTTATATTTGTTTCTTAACATGACCATCCAATTTCTGTTTTTTGCAATCCTTGAACCAATGGCGACTATAAAGGCACTTGACAATGGTTGTCATATGCATAATTGGTGTGATGCGATATATATTGTATCTGCCCTATATTTCTATGCATATTGTAGGTGCTTTTATCCTCAAGTTCCAAGTGTCAGATGACGATGAATGTTTTCTATACTGGATTGGGTGAAACTGGCAAGGACTGGCACTATGTATGCAAACTGTTCTCATCTAATATCTGTTTTGTTGTTGGATGATCAGCCAGAATATTTCGTTAGCTAAACTTGACAATAAGTGTGCGTGTTTCTGCTTGCATTTGTTTTAACTGTTCGGATAGCAAGTCTGCATGCTACACCATACTAACGTTAGTTACCTTTTTGTGCACTTCATAGATTCTTATATTGAAATATATGTTTTTAGATTTATACTAGTCTGTTTCGATAGATAGATTAAATAGCCTTATGTCATATAACTGAATCTTGATAAATTTATACAGGGAAGATAGTTATTACCAATGATCATGGATTGAAACAGGAGTCTGTGCTTGACTGATCAGCTTTGCAGGTAGTGGCTATAAGAGATATCTACACTGCACTTGGAAGTGAGGTGTCATTTTGATCCTTTATTTTTTCATATTTTTTATCTTCAATTTTAGTGTATACTACATTATTGTACTAATGAATGTTTTAAAATTTTGTATTGCATACAAAAATAACATCTATTTAGAAGCCAAAAAAAACATATTTTTCTAGTGTGATTACAATGACCATCTTGCATTGGCCAATTATGAATAACCTAGCAGTAATCTTTTAATATCATATACTTACTAGTCGATTTATACAGGAATTAATTATAGATTTCTTTTGAAGTCTTTTTAATTCCCATGCACCTAATTATACCTGGAAAGAAACACAAACCATTTCTATACATATTTTCAGAAAAGGGTTAAATTGGAGCACGGTTCTTTGGGTGCTAGCAGCATACGAATTTTTTTATCCGTCTCACTTCCCTTAATCCTCTTATTGGTAGCATTTGGACGTCTTTCAAGAACATGGTTGTAGTAGGCAATGGCGCCTTTATCAGGAGTTGTTTGTTCGTTTTCAATCTGCTGTTGGTCATATTCTTTTATACGTCAAAACTAAAATCGTGTTTGCAAGGAACATTCTTCACTTTTAGCAACAACTTCACTTTAGTATTCTCCTGGGAATGAATCCGGATATTACAAACTTTGTCTGCTGGAATATGACAAGCAAGCTGAGTTTCTTGTCTTGATATCTGCTGAAATTTGCCTTCTTACTTAAATTCTTGGTGTCTTTGTGCAGAAATTTGTCTTAACAAGTGTATTCTGAACACAAAATCAATCTTCGAGTTATCATCAGTTGGCTAAAGCCCTATCTATCACTCATCTGAATGTCTGAAACAGCTCGTTGGAAGCTAATTTGTGTGTGAAAGGTCCTTGTGAGGCAAGTTTTATTCTCTTTTTATATGCTTACATTGCCCTATGGCACTTAATACCCTTTCTATCATGTTGTACGGTTTCCTAGAGTTTCAAGTATAATATTGCTATTTTTTTTTATTAAAATGATGCTGCTATTTTGGAAACACGTTAGTTTGGAAAATTTGATCATCTTTTGTCATAGGAGTTTCTCTTCAAAAATCATCCTCATACTTGCAGATCAAATGATATGATATATACCTAAAGTTGGAATTGTAAGACTTACATGCTTACATGTTCAATGAGAAATTATTATTGACATTCTTACTATGGTGCTTATATCCAAATAACTTATCTACATGGTGCTTATCTTTTTCATCGTTTTTTGGATTATAATGGTTCGTCTGCAGTTTTTTGGGTTTTGCTGCCTAACTCAGTTTATTCATGGGGTTTGATTCTTTGATCTCTCAGGCGAGGCATTAATTTGTTATTGATATAGGATTAACTTCAGTTCTTTTCACTCCCTATTTTCTGATCATGTGCTCGGATGTTTAGGTACTGATCTCTCAGGTGAGGCCTTACTCTCTCTTGGTCTGATTCTTTGATCTCTTAGGTGAGGTCTTAGTTTGGGACTGACAGAGAGCAGGATTAACTTCAGTTCTTTTCACTCCCTATTTTCTGATCATGTGCTCGGCTGTGTAGCCATTTAGGTAATGATCTCTCAGGTGAGGCCTTAGTCTCTCTTTTATTTTTATGGACTATCTTGTAGTTATTTAGGATACCAGAAGTTAAGATGTAGGATCTGTTTTTTACTTAAATTACCATGATCTTCGGTTTTCCTTTGTTAAGAGTTAAGATTAAATTACCATGATCTTCGGAGAATGTCTGTGGTAAATGAATTAAGGGGTTCAATTCTCATGATCTATTATTCGATTGATAGCTTGGCAGTGAGATTGCTCTAGTAGACCATGGTAACTGTAGTTTCATTGCAAAGACAAAATATGCATAAGCTGCTGGTGCTTCAGTTGACCTTATTTTTTAGGATGACACACGTATGCTGTAACGACCTGGGATTATGATTCTCAAGTTACGTTTCGAGGGATAAAACCCCTGGTTAGGATCTTGTGCTCCGAGTACACGTTGAAGGTTTGAAACCAAAGATTTTTAGTTTAAAGCGGGATTTCGCGCCCAAATCCGGAAGGTCCGTTGGAGACCCCGGGGTAAACCCTTGTAGCTGTTCTAAGTCTACAACGCGGAAAACCTTTTATCATGCAAATGAAATAAGTTCTGAAAATGATATAAACAGTGTCGCGGCAGAGCCGAGTCAAACATAGTATAAGTAGGAAGAAATCCTAAAAGCATGAATCTGGTGAAGTCGGGATTCAAACACTCACTCTCCGCCATATGAATAGACCCCGTCATAACAACATAAAATCAAGCAGTGGATTAGGTACCTGAAACTATACAACCAAGTTTGGCCAAGAGTCCGCCCGCGGGTCCTCTGACGGCTCTGAGGACATATAATACGCCTATACCTAGAATAAAGGATGCTCTAATGCAGTGCTGGAATTTAACTTACACAAGCATGCTGGCAGTTTATATATATGCAGAAAATGATTAAATGGATCCACATATAATGCCAGATGGCATATCCCAGATCTCCAACTACATCATACATGTCCATACCACAACCGAGGTAGGACGAACGGTCATGTCGAACCAGGTATAATCAACCATTCATGCCCATACCTCAGCCGAGGTAGGACGCTCGGTCATGCCGCACCATAAATATATAAATCAATCAGACTCTAACAGGAAAACCCGATGATGCTGGGTTGTCCTATGACCCTAGCAAAGACTCTACGACTCACAGATAACGGTCGTTCTGTATTCAAACGCATACAGAATAAGAATGCTCATTCATAAGTGCAAGTCCTAAGCATGATACTACATGACATGCATTTGTGCATATGCAACACCTACATACTATATGACACATCGGGCAGGAGGTATTGGTTAATGAGTAAGCCCCGGAGGTACTTACCTGGCTAACAGATCGGCAAAAGAATCCAGCACACGGTAGTGACGATCACAGAGTATTACCTAATTACATAACGAGAATATATATAAGTCTATGTCTAACTATCAAGTACTCAAGCACACACACCAATCAATAGAACAAGTAACATATCGTAAATGTGATCGTATCGCACGTTCCATAAAGCCACATCTCGCTCATCATAAATCATCAACCAAATTTGCATGCTGATACTCATCATATCCGCATATATCCCAACCGTTCGTCACAATCATATAGCATAATTTGTTTTATAATATCCTACTAACTCGTCACAATTATATAACCTTTTAACCTCTTATAATAAATCAACACAAGTCATACTATTAGTCACACATATCATGTCGTTAGTCAACTGATCATATCATCATGCTAGTTAGTAATGGAATAAGTCATATCCCTAAGTTAGTCCCAAGCCGTTTCAAAATCCGAGTCAACCGGTTAGAAATCCCAATTCTTAAAAATGTTAGCAATACCCTTTTTTAATTATTTAATACATCATTTTTCGATCTTTGAAACCGTTCATCAAATTCCTTTTAATCTTCAAGTCGAAATAATAAATTTAAACACCCAATAATATTATATTTTATTTTAAATACCATTAAATAATTAATTAAATAAACGGATAAACCCGATCGAATCAAACCCATTTAAACTCAACCAAACCGAACCGAACCCGCAAATAAAAACCCAACCGGTTTCACTATTAATCAATTAATATAAAATAATGTGGAGGGGTCCCAAAACAAGTCTTCTTCCTCCTTCAAATTAAAGACTCCCGCCATTGCTGCTTGACCTTACGCGGCTCCGCGATCCCGCTCTCGAGCTCAGCTCCTCCGCCTCACTCGGACTTTCCCAACCCCGCAGCTCACCTCTCTGGTGCAAAACCCCATTCCTGGACCACCACGGCGCCCGATGCTCACCCACTCGCACTCACAGACGAATCTCCTGTGCCCTTACGCTCGACTCGCACTCTCGGACTCGCTCTCGAGCTCGCCGGAGCTCTCGATCCCACCCGATCGTCCCAGACTCGGGCCTCGCTCACTCCCGACTAATCTAGACATCGAAGGAAACACAAAATTGAATCGAGGAAGGAAGGAAATGGATGAAGCTCACCGAGGGGTTCGCGACTTCGAAGCTCTCGATCTGAGGCTCGGGCGTCGTCGGAGGCTCTCAATCGCTCGTCGGACCTGCATCAGACATCGGTGAGCGTGATGGTGAAGCTCGGTGACGATTTCGATCGAAAACGGAGGAGAACGGCTTACCGAAAGTTAATCGTGCTCGAACGGGGGCAACGGAACTTGGTTAGCGCTGGATGGCTCCGGCTGCTGCTGGTAGCTCCGAGGAGGTGTCGAAAGGTTGCCGATGGTCCTTTTTGGAAGGAGATTGAAGGAGCAAATGGTGGGCTACGGTGGTGGCATCGGTGACTAAGGTGGTGATGGCGATGAAGCGTGAAAATGAGGGAGTTGGGGAGGGTGATGTTGGTGGTGATGATGAAGAACAAAGGTGACGATGGTGCGATGATAAAGAGAGCAGGAGTGATGGGGATGAAATGGTGAAGAGGAGATGTGGATGGTGATGATCGGTGATGAGATGATTGAAGGGAGCAGGTGAGGATGATGATGAATGAATGAATGACGAGGTGATGGATGAGCTTTCAAGAGGTATGGTGAGGGTAGTGTGTACAAGTGGTTAAACCAATACCCAGAAATCTATCCTGAATACGCGAAATTCGAATCCCGAAATTAGTTTCCAAATGTTAGTTTTCCCGACTCTTGCTTTCTCGATCAATTAGATTTTTAAAATCGACAAGGATATCGCCATCCGATAACTATTTTGAATTTTCGAGGTAAAAGGATGGAAATTATTCATCAAATTTTATATTCCGGTCGGAACCCGCCAAATGAGTTTTAAATCCGATTTAAATTCATTTTTAATTTTATTTTTCTGAAAATTTAGGATTTGAAAATCCGAGCCTTTACATCATCCACCTCTAAAAACAAGTCTCGTCCCCGAGACCAAAATCATTTTAAAACATTGGAGGAAGTTTGAAATCGGTGAGTCAAAGGATCATGTCTATTGATGCCCAAAATTAGCGAAAAAGAGGGAAGAAATGAAAAAAGGTACTAAAAAGGTCAAGGAAAGCGGGTCTGTGAGGACGCACTGACAAACGATCCGCGGATGAAGGTTGCATGCAACTCGACCAGTTGGCACGCATGCCCACTACCCACGTGCCCTTCCTTTTTAGAACACGCGACAGCCATACTTCGACAAGTGGCCAAAAGGAAAGAACAATCCCCTCGGGGGGAGGACGTGGGTGCACACTATAAATACGACAAGACACTCTAAGGTCGTGGCTTTTTCGGAAAACCTAAAGAGGAGTGCTACCCTATACAAGTCGAAGGGCGGAGTTTAGACGTAACGCCACCGAGCTCACCTCGCGAGCGCTCAATAATTGTCATAATCGTTGAACTAGGTGGGATTTCAGGTATAGACATTAGGGGACTCCTCGACTTGGAGCCCCAGACTCTCACCCCTTCCCTCTGCTTTAGGATAGGAACTCACTCTCTCCGAACAGCCTGGATGAAATCGACGCCCGAAGGGTGGAACAAGCTTCAGTTAGGATTCAACGGCACCCGACCACTGGTCATATAACCGTCCGCAGATGACTAGACTGGGGTAAGACCGTCTCGGAGTGAGTGGTCATTCCGGCGCATGCAAAGATCCTCCCCCCTAGGATAGTAACTTTGTGAGACCGTTCTCATGGGGAGGAACTTCAGGTAAGACCGTTGATCACTAAAATCAGGACGCATGGCGCCCCCCCCCAATGGCGATGTGGGGCGGGGTCCACCTTTCAAATGCGGTTTTATCACTGGCGCCGTCTGTGGGGACAGTCTCACGCTATAAGGTTTCAAGAGAGTTAGTGCTGATGGAACTAGCATAAACTCTTTTCTAATTATGAATCATAAAATGCTTTCTGGTAGCAGCGGATAAAGGAAGATGAGCAATCACATGGAGGATGCGTCCTACATGATGAGTCACGACGTGGATGAGACCGCAGGGTCTGCCCCGCACAATGCTTCTTCGAACCCCTCGGGAGCTCATGACGACCCTATTCCCTCACCATACATACCCCAGCACTTCGGGCAAGACGGGGAGTTCGATGGAGGTCATTTCTTCCCCCCTCCAAATCCCGAACATCTCTGGCAAGGTGGGGGGGGGGGGGGGGTTTGAACGGGGGCCACTATTTTCCCCCACCAAACCCTGGACATTTCTTCTTCTATGGACATGATGGCTTCCAAGTCCCCCGACACTAATATGTTCGCGATGGCTTCTACGGGAACGACTACGGTAACACTCGGCAGGAACGTCACCAATAGGGGGGGTTCGAGCACCCGGGTCGGCATTTCCATTACGGGAATCCACAGACCGATCGGTTTTACGACGATGGATAGTCTTCGGACGTGTCCATGTCTAATACAGTCAACCCATCCCACGCGCGGATGGATACGCCCGACCTCATACCTTCAGTCTTTTGAAGCGAAATCTGCAGGGCCCCAGTCATCAAGTGGTGGAGGGACGTTAATCTCATGAAATATGATGGCACAACCGATCCAGACGATCATATGTGCCATTTTGTGAAGGCCATGGGAATAAACGAGTACAACGACGCAATGCTCTGCCGCACTTTCCCGTCGACTCTGACCAACATAGCCCTGATATGGTTCACTAACCTCCCTCAGAACTCCATAACCGGTTTCGCGCAACTTTCTCAGGTATTCAAATCACACTTTTGGAGCTCCCGGTCGCGCAAGCAAACCATGCTGGACTTAAATTCCATTAGGCAAGGAACGCATGAGACCTTGGGGCAATTCTTTGCACGGTTCACCAGTGTGATGGTACAGATCCCAAACATCAACCATGAGTCAGCGGTCATCATCCTCATGGGGAACCTGGCAGAAGGCGACTTCAGGACTCGCTTGTTCAGAAAGAAACCTAAGAGCTACGACACGCTGAGGGACATGGTGTCCACCCAGATTGAGGCCGAAGAGGCTGCGGCCTCGAGTTCGAGTGCGAACGAGGGGCAGCAGGGTTTCTTCGGGAGAATTGATGGGGAGTTCCGGAAGGATAAGGGAGCTGGAAAGCAGAGGAGGCAGTACTCTGTGGATAACCGACCTACATCTCGGTAGGACGAAGTACACTTCAATAATGAAAGAAGGAATATAGTTGAAGATCTGAATGAGCAAGGACAAGGGGTGCGACGTGACAAGGAGCATAGCTCCTCCAACAGAGACAAAGGACGCCGTGACTATGGGCGCCCTCATCGCGGCCCCTAGGACCCAAGAGAAGAATAGTATGTGGAACGCCAAAGGGGTCTTCGACAAGCTCAGAGGGACGAATATCTGCGACGACAGGGAGATCGGAATGAGCAACCGCATTATCCACCGTATAACCACGGTAGAGGATGGGGCAGGAGATGGCAAGGCGGCCGAAGGGGCAAGGCCCAACTAGCACAACACTCGGTCAACCAAGCTCCTAGGAATGAAGCCCGCCATGAGAAAACTCGGAATAACCAAATCCATAAACCCGAAGGTTTCATCGATACCTTAGCGGGGGGACCGTCACTTTTCAGAGGCTAGCCGACGAGATAGGAAGAACTATGAAAGAGAGGCAAAGCAGCCCCCTCCTCGGCAAGCCAAAGGATCGCCTCGCAGAGCCATACAGAGGTGATTTTCGCCGCAAGGGATGCCGAAGGTGTCCGCATGCCACACGCGGACCCACTGGTTATCCACGCCCAAATCGCCACCAAGACTATCAGGAGGGTCTTTATAGATACTGGCTCGTCCGTGGACATCCTGTCCTGGGAAGCCTTCTCCCAGATAGGTATATCCGCTTTGGCTTTGAAGCCCTACCACGGGACCCTGGTGATGTTTTCTGGGGACGAGGTGCAGGTGGCAAGTACCATAGAATTGACGGTAGTACTAGGCATGACTCCCAGTCGCCGAATGGAGAACATAGTGTTCACAGTGATCAGGATACCGACAACTTAGAATGCGCTCCTTGGCAGGGTGTCTCTCTACAAGTTCCAAATGGCGGTGTCTACATACCATTTCAAAGGGAAGTTCCTAATACCAGGAGGAGGAACAGGAGAAGTTTATGGCCAACAGCCAGAGAGCAGAAGTTGTTCTATGACTTCTCTCCGAAAAAAGAAAGAAGTAATGTGTCTTTGTGAAACTGCACAGAGTGAGGTTGGGGGAACGAATGAAGGCCTCAAGGAGGGGGATGAAAGGCTTGGAAACCCGGAAGGAGGGATTCAAGAAGCTGACCTTGAGGTCAGACCAGAGGAGCGGGAAATCCCAACCGCGGACCAGAGGACGGTCCACCAACCTTTCTCCAACCTTCAAAAAAGGATTTACATGGGCTAGGCCCTGAGAGCGGAAGAAAAAGAACGTGTCCTAAGCATTATCCAACAGTCCCGCGACGTGTTCGCATGGTCACCCAAAGACCTCCTAGGGGTCCCCGCCTCCATAGGCATCCACACCCTTCGGATTCGCCATGACGCTCGACCCATAGCTCAGAAGAAGAGGAAGATGACTCCCGAGCGGTCCTAGGCCGCCAAGGAAGAAGTAGATAAACTACAAGAAGCTGGCTTTATAGAAGCAGTAGAAGATTCTGCTTAGCTTTCAAATGTTGTCCTAGTCAAGAAGGTAAACACAAAGTGGAGAATGTGCGTGTATTTCTCCGATTTGAACAAGTCGTGCCCGAAAGATAGTTATCCCCTACCTTCAATTAGTGAGTTGGTAGACATCACCGCGGGGAATGAAGCCTTGAGCTTTTTGGATGCCTACTCCGGGTACAATCAGATGAACAAAAAAGCAACCACTTTCATCACCATTCAGGGGGTCTTCTGCTATAAGGTAATGCCTTTTGGCCTGCGAAATGCTGGGGGAACCTTCCAGAGGACCATTGACAAAATCTTCCGCGGGCAGCTTGCAAAAAACGTGTCAATCTACGTGGATGACATAGTGGTGTGAAGCCGCAAAGCAGAAAATCATGCAGCGGATCTCCAAGAAACCTTCGACTCTTTGAGGCGAGGCGGACTAAATTTCAATGCAGAAAAATGTGTGTTTGGTGTCGACTCTGGTATGTTTCTAGGTTTTATGGTCAGCCAACGGGGGATAGATGTGAATCCACGAAGGATTACCGCTATTCAGGAATTGCGGCCGCCGCGTACGATCAAAGAGGTACAGTCCTTGAATGGCGCGGTGAACGACCTGGGGCGCTTCTGCTCTTGCTTGGCTGACAAGTCGCTGCCTTTTTTTGCACTGTTAAACAAGAAGGGGCCAATACAGTGGACCCCAGAACTTTGTCACGCCTTCGAGGAACTAAAGACCTTTTTGCACCACTTGCCCACTCTGCACCAACCACAGGGAATAGAGAGCCTGCGGCTCTACTTCGCAACCAAGGGCACTACCATCAGTGCGGTTCTCACCCGAGAAGGCCGATACCCCGTATACTACGTAAACAAAGTGCTACATGATGCCGAAACCAGATATGCACCAGTGGAGAAGATAATACTCTGTCTAATCTTCGCGGCTAGAAGACTCCGGCCGTACTTCCAAGATCATGGAATTGAAGTACTCACGGACTTGTCGCTGAGGCAAATCCTCCATTCACCCAGCTTGTCGGGACGAATGACCAAGTGGGCTGTAGAACTCTCCGAGTTCGAGATAACCTATGCACCCCGCAAAGCGGCACTGGCTCAGGCCCTCACCGAGTTCATCTGTGAAACAAGATTCGAGGACGACAGGGGAGGTGACCAGAACAGATGGATTCTGAGGGTAGATGGAGCTGTGAATACTGACGGGAACGGGACAAGGATCATGCTCATTACTCTCGAGGGAGAAAAATCATGCTTCGCTCACAGACTAGATTTCCAGGTGACCAACAACGAACCGGAATATGAAGCTTTGATCGCGGGACTGGAAATCGCGCTAGCCCGAGGGGCAAGAAAAATTACCGTCTACACCGACTTGGAGGTAGTGGCAACGCAGGTAGAAGGGGCCTATTAGGCCAAGACAGGCCTTTTACCCGACTACCTATGCAAGGTCATGGTGCTAAAACGATCTTTCCTGCATTTCAGCCTGGAATCGGTTCCCCGAGAGATGAACGAGTCAGCGGATCTTCTGGCCCGGATTGGGGCAGCCATACCCCTAGGAGCTGGGGAGAATTTTGCGTTCTAGAAAAGGGAGCAACGGGGATTCATCCAGGAAGTCTATGCGGTCTTCACCGAATGACCAGGAGATTGGCGCACCCCCATAGCGGAGTATTGAGGAAAAGGAGTTATTCCCTCTAAGAGATGGGAGGCCAAGAAAATGAGCTACCAGCCCATCCGATTCACGATCCGTGAAGGCAGATTGTACAAGAAAGGTTTTAATTTCCCCGACTTGTTGTGCGTAACCACGGATGAAGGGAACATCATCGTTGAAGAGCTACATTCAGGAGTATGTACGCACCACCAAGGGTGGAGATCCTTGACCGCAAAGATCATGAGGTTAGGGTATTACTGGCCGACCATAGGGAAGGACATGCAAAGTCATGTGCAGAGTTGCGACGTATGCCAGAAGCATGGAAACGTCCGCGTGGCACCCGCTGAGCCGCTCCAAAGCATTTTTGGGGCGTGCCACTTCGCCCTATGGGGAATGGACATCTTGGGACCTTTTCCCACGGCTCCGGGATAGCTGAAGGACATTCTTGTTGTGGTGGACTACTTCACCAGATGGGTGGAAGCGGAAGCCATGGGATTGTTGTGAGCCGAATCTGCCATATTTTATAGTAACTTTTATATCGTTTTCTGCATACATTTCATGCATTTGGGCTAGAATAGTACAGAATCTATGAAGTTTATGTTTATTTGCCAAATTATGGAATCTACACTAGTTTCTGTTTAAATTCGCAGAAATCGAAGCAGTTTACAACAGTTCTGAGAAAGGAAGAAAAGCTCGAAAGTCAACTACAGAAGTCCAAGGTCAAGAACAGCGGAACCAGGACAAATCAAGCTGGAAGCAAGGAAAAATCGACTCGACAACCTCAAGTCGATATCGACTACACCTTGTCGATATCGAGTATATCTAAGTCGATTTCCAGCAAGCTGCCAAAATCGAGCAAGGAAAGCTGGAGAACATTAGTCGATCTCGACTTCCTTTAGTCGATATCGACTTCCTTTAGTCGATATCGAGTTGGCCACATATGGAGTCAGAGATACCAGACATCAACAAGTGAAGTTGGGAGCTGAAGGAGGTTAGTCGGTATCGACAAGAATTGGTCGATATCGAGTAAGCACCCAAGTCGATTTCCATGTCCAGAGCCGAGATCGACGAAGCTGAGCACTGGGAAGCCGAGCAGAAGTTACTCGATGTCAAGGAAAATTCCTCGATATAGAGGACAACCCAAGTCGACAAGTGTCCTGTTAGCCGATATGGAGTTACTAAGCACTAGACGAAGAAAACGCTAGTTGATATCGAGGACTCCTACTCGATATCGAGGACATCTCAGTGGCGGATTCTGAGCTATCCGGGTTTCTTGTTAAGTTTCTATCCCGAAGCCGATGGTGATATTTTCGAGACCAAATTCTATCCACATCTATCAAAAGCTATCAACTCCATGGAGGATTTACCTACTTTAGATATATTTCCTTTTTGGATTTAATTCTTTTATTCCATTTTTTAATCTTTAAGTAAGTAGATAAAGAGAAATAGATATAGATAGATATTTCCTTCCTTGATTAGCAAAACTTGGAAGCCTATAAATAAAGCCCTAGGGGCTGGATTTTAGTCATTTAATTTTAGAGACAATTAGTCACATAAAGAGAGAAGGAGAAGAGGTTGTAAGTTTGGTTGAGTTTATTAATGCAAGTTAGTTCCTTTTCATCAAAGATGTCTGCTATTGCGATGAAGAGCGAGTAGTCCACCAACTTCTAGGGTTGGGGTGAGCCCGACGATAGCCATGTAGGGTAATGCGGTAAAGGTACGATCTTTTTATGCAATTCGTCTTCTATCCCTATGAGCATGCTTCTTTTGAGAAAGTTGAAGGCGATCCTTGTTTGTATTATTGAAGCGAAAGTGATCTTAATGCAACTTGGGTTAATTATGTGAAAAGGGTTAGTAAAAATTAGGGTTTATGCGAAAGCCTCTACCTTCCTATTTGTTAATAACGAAAGTTATTTGGGATTTCTTTTCAGATCTTTTTTTTTCTTTTTTTTTCCAATCACAATCAATAGAAATCATCTCATACTTGAAGCACATCCACACAACAAAACACACTATCATGACCCAAAATCCCGGATTGGGTAAAGGCAAATAGCGGGCTATGAAAATCTTGTGGAGCTACCAAAGAAACAAGCTTCTAAGGCTCAAAAGGCTTCAAGCAGATGGTCAAATGCAAGGGTAGGTAAGGATAAATGGGCTGACAAATTGCCTCAATCATATCTAAATTTGTGCACATAAACCCAATAATGTGGTATCAAGTCAAGCTCGAGTATCCAAGTATGAGGCAAGATATACACATAATAGAGGGTATACAAGTTATCTAGTCAAACAAGGCAGTAGCTCAATGCTCAAGCAATCATCAAATATTTCAATAAGCGTGGGCCAAATAGACACAAAAACTGCAAAAATTGTGAAGTATTCACCCCCACCCCATACTTAGACAAAGCATTGTCCTCAATGTGCAAAACAATCAAATAAGAGATGGGAATACTCACAATTTTAACATGTAGAGCATGTGTCTAGAAGGTAGCCAAGCTAGAGCCATTTGCGTCCATACCTAGACAAGATAACCAATACAAACAAGAAACAAACTCGGCAAGATGGGGGTTAGTAGATAGGTGCCAAACACCTTCAATTCAGGTCAAAACACAAATAATATTCTCAATACAGTGCACTCTCCACCCCATACTTGCACTTTTGCAAATCAACCTAAAAAAAACAAAAGAAAAAAAAAACTAAAAAGTAAAAATAAAGAAAACATACCTCGGGTTGCCTCCCGAGAAGCGTTAGTTTAAGGTCTGAAGCCGACCTTCCATTACCTTCGATTGCTTGGGTCAAGGTGGTTGAATGGAAACAACCTCCTTGGTCGGATCTACGGCGGAGTATTCCTTTAGTCTTTGTCCATTCACCTTGAACTCGCCAGTCCGTTTGCTCCATACCTCAACAACTCCATGGGGACGCATTCCTTTGACCTTGAAGGGCCCGCTCCACCTTGATATCAACTTCCCTGGAGCCAGTTTTACCCTTGAGTGGAAATGTAGCACTAAATCACCTTCTTGAACTCTTTCGGGAGGTCTTCCTTTAGCTTCACTTGTAGAGACTCTGTCATATACCTGCAAATCAGATTTGGAATCCTTCACAAAGACAGTCAAATCTTGAGATACATCAACAAGTAACTCTTTTCTAGCACCACTGACCACACTCTTTGTCAGAGCAAACTTTGGAGGGTCTTGGTTGACCATTTCTTTCATGGCATCATAGCCCCCTTTACCTGCAACATCAATCCTGCAACACATAGATTCAACAACAGGTGGTTCTAAAGGTTTAGGGAGGTTAAATTCAACCTTCTCATCCCCTATCTCAAAAGAGAGGGTCCCTTTTCGTACATCAATCAGAGCCCCTGCAGTGGCCAAGAAAGGCCTTCCAAGAATGATAGAAATGGGGGTGCTGGCATCCATATCCAACACAACAAAGTCTACCGGTACGAAAAACTTACCCACCTTAATAGGGACATTCTCTAAAACACCAACTGGGTGGGCAATGGACCTGTTTGCCATGATCAACTGCATCCTAACCGGTCTAGGCTCTCCTAGACCGAGTTTCTTGCAAATTGAGAGAGGAAGCAAACTAGCACTAGCTCCCAAATCACATAAAGCTTTATAATCAGGAGTACAACCAAAGGAAATAGGGACAACGAAACTACCTGGGTCCTCTAGCTTAGGTGGTAGCTTGTTCTCAATCAAGGCGCTGCACTCCTCGGTAAGAAACACCGCTTTGCACTCATCGAGCTTCCTCTTGTTAGAGAGGATCTCCTTCAGAAACTTCATATAGGATCGCATTTGGGTCAAAACATCGGTGAACGGAATATTGACGTAGAGCTTCTTCAACACCTCCAAAAACTTTCTAAACTGCGCCTCGGATTGAGATTGAGCCTTTCTTTATGGAAACGGAAGTGGTGGCTTGTAAGGAGGCGGCGGCACATATGGCGAATCTTTCATCGGTTCAGGAGCCTTTTCCATTTCAGCTTCAACTATGTTCTTAGTCTCTTTTGGTGCTATAAGCATCGGATCTTTCAGCTGCTTTCCACTTCGCAAAGATATAGCAGAAATCTGTACCTTGGGATTCTCTTCAGTACGCCATGGAAACTGACCAGCGGGCCTATGAGCATTGCTAGCTTGCTGAGTTACTTGTGTTTCAAGTAACTTCTGACCTCTGCTGAGATTCTGCACCTCTCCTGCTAGGTTCTGAACAGTACCCATGAGTTGTTCCATCATCAACTCCGTCTTATCTTTCTGTTGTGGGGGTTTAGAAGGAAATCCAAATGGTGATCCTTCTGCAGCTTGTCTGTTAGCATAAGAGAAACCAGGGTGATCCCTCGCTCGGGGATTGTAGTTGTTGAAGTTCATATTGTAACCCTGGCCTCTCTTCAAATTTCCCATGTAGTTGACTTTCTCATCCTGACTCCTGATACCTTGAGAACCATAAATCTGACAAGCCGGAATGGTGTGGTCTTGGGATCCACAAAATTGACAAGGCACCGGCCTAGAATTCGTGGCACTTACTTCCTTGGTGGGCAAGGACTTCTCCATAACCGAGGCTAGACGTTTAATTTCAGCAGCCAATGAGTCATATCTAGCATCCTTATAAGTTTCAGCATCAACTTCATATATCCCCGCACTTCTTTTCACATTAGAGAGAGCCCTAGGTTGCGAGTACTTTCCACAACTCTTAGCAGTTTTCTCTACAAAAGCCGAAGCATCATCAGCTCCCATTTCCAAAAATTCTCCTCCAAACGACAAGTCAATAAGCACTCTAGTGTTGTCACTGACAACTTTGTAGAAAATCTCCAACTGATTCAGCTTTGATATCCCATGGTGAGGACACTCAAACAAAAGATCCTTGAATCTCTCCCACGATTCATGGATGTTCTCCCCATCTCCAACCACGAAAGAATTTATCTTCCGACTCATCACAGCAGTCTTGGCTGGCGGGAAGAACTGATTTAGGAATTCAGATGACAGTTCCTCCCAATTGGTGACTATGCAAGCAGGGATATAGTTGTAGCAATGTCTAGCTTTCCCCGCAAGTGAGAAGGAGAATGATCGCAATAACAACTCTTCAGGAGCGACACCCTGAACTCTCACTGTATCCATCAATTCTTTGAAGGTGGATATGTGCTGATGAGGGCTCTCAGTAGGAAGCCCATTGAACATATTCTGCCTTATCATATTCAACAGTGCAGGCTTTAGCTCAAAATTAGCAGGTGTCAAAGCAGGAAGGACAACACCTGGTTGTGGTAGGAACTGAGTCGGATCCATCCGCTCTCCTAAGGTTGTCGGCCCTTGTGGTTGGCCGAGCTGTAACTGTTGATCAGCTAGTTGTTGTCGAAGTTCAACATTTTCTTGATCTCTTTGAGCCATTTGCCGCTCTAGTTCTGCCAATCGGGCTATTGCGTCAGCCATCGTATCAGCTCTAGCAGCTTGTTGTTCAACTCTTCATTTGTTGAATGTGCGTTCAGGTTCAGGATCAAAAGGCAATAGATTGGTAGAGTCTTTCTTTTTTCGCATTCAAAGCACAACCTGAGGCCAAAAACAAAAAGAAAAACAAATCAAAGCAACAAAAAGAACTTAGAGAACTAGTCGTCAAAAGGACGATCGATACTAGCACCAGTCCCCGGCAACGGCGCCAAAAGCTTGATAGGCTAAAACCTACACCGCAAGTGTACGGGTTCAGTCGTAGTAATCAAGTGTCGTATCCACAAGGACCAGAGGAGTATCGACGGTAATTTCGAGCTAGTTCGACCAAGTTCAAAAGTAACAAGCAGATTTAAGAGTTTATCTTTAAAGTAACAACGAAAACAGATCAAGTGTAGAGAAATATATATGCGGAAGGCGTTCTAGGACAAGGGATTACCAACAATGCATCATCGATAGACCAAAAATATTTTCTTGCTTGAATGATATCTAATTCAAATGGGAAAGTAGATCGTCCAAGGTAATCGCAAAGCTCCTCTCGGAATCAAAGCGAATGTGTCTAAATTGGTTAATGATCGCCTCTCGGTCTCAACCAACCAATTCAAACCCTTTGCGTGCTTAGAATTCTAGGTAATAATCGTGCAAAAATAACCATCTCGGTGTCAGTCGATACAATTATCACCTAAAATATCTATGACGATCTAGAGATCCACAAGAAGTTCAATTTCTCTTTCGATCAACAAAACTTCAGCAATATAATCCTATGGTTCCAATAGCCTCTCAGCCTAAATTCACCATCTAGGTTCCAATTCGGGGTCTTAGTCTCTCGATTTCAAACCCCAAAATCAGTTCTAATCGACTCTCGTCAAATAGGGCTAGCGTGATAGGATTAAATCACCAAATAGAATAAAATATCATTCAAACAATACTAAGCACAAGTCTATCTTTGCATCGTCGGGATCACCCCGACCCTAGAACAATGAAATCTAGCAACCCATAACAGGAACCATGCTTGAATCAATCAAATTCAACAAAACAACCATTGATAACGTGGAAGAGTTACCGAAATTCGATAGATCTGATCCCGTCTTCGATTACAGATCTCAAAACCTTCTCAAAATCCACTCCACACTATCAGGTCCTGCCCTCTTTCTAACCCCCCCCCCCCCCCCCAAGACGTCCCTCTCAAGACCCAAAAAAAAAAGATCTGAAAAGAAATCCCAAATAAAACGGAAAAAACCGGAATACAATAAGACACAGAAGACACTCGGTCGAGTGTAAAGTCGACTTGTTCGAGTGCCCAGCTTAGTGAGAACACTGTAAAGAACTCGGACAGAACACATCTCGAGTGCTTTTGCACTCGGTCGAGTGGGATTCAGCAGGGTCACCTTGAAATGCATTTTCTGGAGTCCTCGCTCGTCCGATTAATGCATATGAATATGCGTTGAAAAGCTATTCTAGAGGACTACAACTCTTATTAAGATATCAGGAGTTGGTTCGAAGTTTTAAAGGGCAAAAAGAGGAAGCTTCTCCGTGATGATCCGCCTTGTCCACTTTGTTCGATTATGCTTCGAATCTATTGGCACATTTCCTTGATCCCGTGCCTCCTAGCTCATCTTTGAGGACTTTTTAGCGTAGCGAACATCATCGAGCCACCTCTTTCTCTTTAAACTCTTGAATCGACACCAAAACCGCTCCGCAACGCCTGAAATCATAACAACCGAGCGGTAGACACCGATTCCGTCAAACTAAACCAAAAAGGGCCAAAAATATATATAATGCTTACTCAAAGGCCCTAAACCCGATGCAAACATGCCATAAAATCATCACTAAATATATGCTATCACTCCGCGTCGGGAATCCGGTTGGAGCTCTAGTCTCCCGGATCAACAACTTCGTAAAATCCCAAGACGCTGGAGCTTGCTCCGCGTCGGGAATCCTGTTGGAGCTCTAGTATCCCGGATCAACAACTCCGTAAAGTCCCAGGATGCTGGAGCTTGCTCCGCGTCGGGGATCCGGTTGGAGCTCTAGTCTCCCGGATCAACAAATTTGTAAAGTCCCAGGACGATGGAGCTTGCTCCGCGTAGGGAATCCGGTTGGAGCTCTAGTCTCTCGGATCAACAACTTCGTAAAATCACAGGAAGCTGGAGCTTGCTTCGCGTCGGGAATCCGGTGGGAGCTCTAGTCTCCCGGAACAACAACTTCGTAAAGTCCCAGCACGCTGGAGCTTGCTCCGCCTCGGGAATTCGGTTGGAGCTCTAGTCTCCCGGATCAACGACTTCGTAAAGTCCCGGGACGCTGGAGCTTTCTCCGTGTCGGGAATCCGATTGGATCTCTAGTCTCCCGGATCAACAACTCTTAAAGGCCCAGGAAGCTGGAGCTTGCTCCGCGTCGGGAATCCGGTTGGAGCTCTAGTCTCCTAGATCAACAACTTCGTAAAGTCCCAAGACACTGGAGCTTGCTCCGCATCGGGAATCCGATTGGAGCTCTAGTCTCCCGGATCAACAACTTCATAAAATCCCAGGATGTTGGAGCTTGCTCCGCGTCGGGAATCCGGTTGGAGCTCTAGTCTCCCGGATCAACAACTCCGTAAAGTCCCTTGACGCTAGAGCTTGCTCCGCCTCGGGAATCTGGTTGGAGCTCTAGTCTCCCGTATCAACAACTTCGTAAAGTCCTAGGACGCTGGAGCTTGCTCCGCGTCGGGAATCCGGTTGGAGCTCTAGTCTCCCGTATCAACAACTTCGTAAAATCCCAAGACGCTGGAGCTTGCTCCGCGTAAGGAATCCGGTGGGAGCTTTAGTCTCCCGGATCAACAACTTCGTAAGTTCCTGGATGCTGGAGCTTGCTCCGCGTCGGGAATCCGGTTGGAGCTCTAGTCTCCCAGATCAACAACTTCGTAAAGTCCCAGGACGCTGAAACTTGCTCCGCGTTGGGAATGCGGTTGGAGCTCTAGTCTCCCGGATCAACAACTTCGTTAAGACCCAGGACGTTGTAGCTTGCTCCGCATCGGGAATTTGGATGGAGCTCTAGCCTCGCGGATCGGCATGCCCGATAAAAACTCAGGGCGCCGGAGTGTACTCCGCGTCGTGTCTTCTCAAATCAAAGCAATTACCAAAATTACATGGCCTGGGGGATATAAGAGGGCTATGAACTTCAAAGATACTGGAATAAAAGTAAAAACGGACAAAACGAAAACACGAGGGATTGCCAGGATCACCCCCTACCGTGCGCCTGACTAAATCTACAAAGAGTTCAAAAAATAAGAAGTACATAAAGTTACGAAAATCAAGGATGCCAACTTCTCCCAATAAACATCACCCCGCTCTTGTCCTCCCAAGGACTAGCTGGGTCCTGTCTTCGCTCAAGCGAGCTCCATTAGGGAGAGGACCCTCGGGGTGTGGCTCTTCCCACTCTCCGTCAACCTCATCTCCTCCAGAAGTCAGGATGCGAACCATGAATCGGGGTCCCCCTTTATGAAGGAAGGTCAGAGAGGACCCGATGTCAACGCTATGGGTGCAAACAAAGTGGTTCCACCCATGATGGAGATAAGGAACGCCGTAATCACCGCGAACCACAACCACCGGGAAATCCTTCAGAATCCTAGTTGTTAAGAGGACCCGCTCGGGAAGAACCTGGACATACTTGTCCTCAAAGCGAAGTGGCAGCATCTGTTTGATATAAACAGCGCAGGTGCGTGAAAATTTTGAACAAAAAGAAACAAACCAAAAAAAGTATAAAGGCAAGAAATTTACCAGACGATGCAGCTGCTCCGGGAAGTCGATGGTTTGGAAAAATGCCAGTTGGTTCGTCTCGAAGCAGGCATATTTGAAAAATAAAAAGTTCAGATGAGGAAAAAAAAGAATCAAAGAAGGCTTCTCTTTAAAGGGGAGCCCCGGGGGTCACCAGCCGCACAGGAACCACTCCGGGGCAGGCCCGTTAGGACTGCAGCGAACCACCAGAATGATGTTAAAGGACGAGCGCGATCTGCACAAGACGAGGCATGAAGGACACTTGTCCAAAGGAACTCCGCCTCGATTGATGTAGTCGCAACATCCCTAGAATAAGAGGGCAAAGGACGTGGGATATACGAGGCTGAGCATGGAGGACACATGTCCAAATAAATCTAGCGATATGTTGTATGAGCGCCCTGTCTCAAAAAGATGAACAGATAGACCTCGTACCGTATACCCAACGTTAGGAGAGGGAAGTAGATCCTTGGCAATAGGAGCGTCGCCCCTTCCAGGAACGAATGGAATCAAACACGTCTCAAACCTCGTTCTATAGAGTCATCCTCCGAAGCGATCAACTTCTACAACTCCGACTTCCCTAAACATATGGACTAGCCTTGGAAGATGCTCAGGGGAGGGTCATCCTCCGGTCCCGTTCATTCCGAGAGCACCACGTCATGGTCGGACGAGATAACAACGGGATCTACTAGCTAACCGAAAGATGGGAGGATTTCGTCGGCGCAAATCGCGTGCGGGTGGGCGCCATCCTTAAGTTCACCAAAGAAGAAAAAAGAGCTGGATACGAGGTTTCCGTGGTAGACCCAGATCCTGAGAACAAAGAAGCCTATCTAGCCGCGTAAGACAATCGGTCCGTATCAGAAAAACTCCTACTCTGGAAGGCTCGATTCCTTCACAACTACTTTAAGGAGATGTAAGAGGATATTTTCCTCGCTAACATTATTTGTTTCAAAATAAGAAAAGCTTTTTCCCAACATCCCGACAGGGCTCCTCCAACAACAGGCCGGACCGGTAAGGTCACGGAGCCGTTTATACTCGGACGTGGGGCCAAGAGATTATCCACGTAGAACGAAGGCACTTGGTCAAAAGCCACGTGGACAAAACGTACTCGTAGCGATAAGTATTATAAGAGGGGGGGGGGGGCGAGGATTTTTTAGAATCCCATACAAAAACCCTCATCAAACTCGAAAGGTAACCATGGGGACCGAAGGTCCCCCAAGGGCTTTTTATCGTTTCACCACCCGGAGGGAGCAGTTGCAGAGATTGTGGCTACCCCGATCATATGAGCGATTAGGGGAAGAGGCCCACGAGCGGGTGGACGGATTGCGAAGTCGGTGTCGAAAAAGACGACGAAGGAATGCATTGGTACACAAGAGGGTGGACGGATTTCACTTTCACAAACCGCGTGCACGTCGGATCCACTCTCCTTTTCATCTACGAGGGTGACTCGCACTTCGAGGTGTACGTGTCATATCCTGACTCGCCCTCGACCGCGGACGCCGGTCCAGCTCAGCGGGGAAGGGTTCCTGGAGAAAGGGGACAACCAAGGTAATAAAGCCGACTGACGGGAAGTAAAGAAGCGCGGCCCACGACCAACCTCTCTATCCTTAGTTAAAGCACTACCGACAAAAATAAAGTCTTTCGATGTAATCTCTATCATTCCCCAGAATAACTGTAAAAGCCCCAGTCGTGAAAGCGACCCAACTGGCCCCCTTTTTCAGATGTCCTTTTTCCCGAGCTGCTTTCATGGAAAGGAGAAAAGGAAAAATACAGAAACAGCCAAATGAGGCATGGCGAATCTTTGAAAAAACAGAAATTAAATCCTCACTTAAAGAAGGAGGGAACCCTTCCTAAAAATATGGCTTCAAGAGAGTCATAAACCACACAACCCTGTCCTAAAAAAAATGACGAAATCCTCTCCCTTGAAGGAAACGAGATGACTGTCGGCAACACGCCCGAACCCGTCTTCTCGATCACAAGAAGAGGCCCAAGAGATTTCCTTCACTGGGTGCAGAACGCTACGTTCACG
Source organism: Persicaria maculosa (assembly GCA_963922045.1). Lineage (NCBI taxonomy): Eukaryota > Viridiplantae > Streptophyta > Magnoliopsida > Caryophyllales > Polygonaceae > Persicaria > Persicaria maculosa. The sequence continues at coordinate 76,978,541 of OY998252.1, read as the reverse complement.
CAAAGGATGGTAAGTCCCTCGCTTTCAAAAACTCAACACTCGTCAAAATTGTATTAAAACATGGGGGGTCTTCACAAATGCAGCCACTACCGGCCTGCTTTGAGGCGGAGTTTGGGCTGGCAGGTGTCGAAAGGATCTCGCTAACCAATGGTCAAAGAAGGAGGGGAACGAACCTACGGGTAGAACGAGACAACGCCGGATTGCTTTGGCTCACCCACGGGTGGAGTACCTTTGCAAGATCAAGAGGCCTCCAGGTGGGGGGAGCTGTGACGTTCCACTACCTCGGCTAATCATGTTTCAAAGTTCGTGTCCTGCCTCGAGAAGACGTTGGAACCTCCGAAGGTGAAGACTCTGGGACCTCTGAAAACGAAGGATAGAAGAGGTATTCGTCCGCGAGTAATGTAACCTTGGTAGCGCCCGTAAACTTTATGTCAAATCTATTCCGCAGAGGAAACATGTGTTTATGGACCTTGGAAATCTTGTCCCTAAACGGGAACGCGGTGGTCTATCGTCCTTCAAACAAAATATTAAACATAGGTACAAAAGAAAACCACGGTCAAAGTTTTCCACGCGATCGCACCGCGGACATAAAAACATAAACCATAGAACGGAGTGCCAAAGTTTGTCTGCACCGTAGAAACGATAAACCAAAATAGGGCACAAAATGGAGTGCCAAAGTTTGTCTGTCCCATAGAAACGATGATAAAAGACCGACATCCCGAAAAAAAGAGTTTACAAGCCATCACCACTTATGTCCACATTCTCGTCTTCCTTCAAGTCCCAATCCTCCCTATCCTCTCTTGGAGGGAAAGGCTGAAGAGGGACGCCTAGGTTCTCCGCGGACTTCCGCACACTTTGGTGGATCCCGGCCTTCATGCCCATATAGAAGCAGTCCATGTACCTGTCTTAAATGAAGTCCTGCCCGGCCTCTTCATTCAACCACTCTGAAACCGCGCTCCTCATAAAGTCCAGGTTGTTCGGGGTCCTCAACCAGTCATCCACAAGTTTAGTGCGGTTGTGTGGAACGTCCAACCAAGACAAGATGATATCCTCGTCCGTTCGGACCGATACCGCTTCAGCTTGGTCGCACGATGGTTGGATTCCAAGACTGCCTTGCTCCGCTCCTCATTCGCCGCAATCAACTGGGCTTCCAACTCGGCTGCTCGGGCCTCAGCACTGAATTGCAGGGAAGACAGGGACTGCTGGGAAGACTCAAGCTGAGCTCAAACCATCTCCAATTCCTCGGCCAATTTACTACCCCTTACCTTCTTGGCGGCCAGGACTTCTTCCGTCTCTTCCAGCCGTGAGCGAAGGGATTCATCCTCTTTCCGCGGCGTCTCTGCATCCAAAAGCCTTTCTTTCATCTGCTCCAATTTCTCCTCGAGGCCACGGGCGTGTTGGCCTAAGCGAAGATACCGTCCCCAACCACGGTGAGTAAAAACGCGTCCCTGATCACAAAAACATAGAAGGGTCAAGGAAATTCCCAAAGAGAAAAATCAAGGCAAACATGTAACGAAAGCTCCAGGGCGCGGCTCGCTTACCCAGTTGCACCAACGTTCCTACTCCATCGTGAACTGTTCATCAGTCAGTTGGTCCAGGTATCGCAACTCCGCCACCCCGATCTCCGAGGGGAAGGCCAGCTGATTGAGGATATCCAAGTCAAAGTCGGGCATCCGATACGCGGGGCGGTCGTTGACATTCATGTGAAAGACCGGAACGTCCGAGTCGACCCCTTCCCAGGCCGGGAAGGGGCGCAGCCTTTTCTTCTTTAGGGGAGCTTTTGATGTTCCCGCCTCGGAAGGAGAAATAGGTCGAGGATCAACAGGACTCGCTAGAGAAAGGGGATAAACTTCTGCAATCGGAGAAGCATCGATCTCAATAATTGGTGGCTCGGGCTCCACCAGGACAGCGGTAGAGGAAGAAGCCACGATCGTCGTTTCCTCCTTCGCTGCCCTCTTACTTTTTGGCTTGGGAGCCGAAGTCTTGGGGCGCTTCAAGACTCTCATTACGTCGGTAGGTATCTTCCTTTTAGCAGAAGAAGGAGGAGCGGAGGACATCTTCGCGACATCCACCATTGTCTTCAACTTCAAGGCGTCTAAAGAGCCATGAAAAAGACAACAACATCAGTACAAGACCAATAACACAAGAAAAAGCAAAAACAAGAGTGTTCCCCAAATTAGCTACAACCTATGCGCAGATATGGCAGACTCAAGCCGGCCATCTCCAGCCGCAAAGGAGACACCACATCCCTCCACGAAGGTTTCGTCCCAACCGCAAACCTCCGCTTGATCTCTTTTAGATCCGTCACATCCTTCTTCTTCACACGCGTGTACAGACGCGGCTCGGTGTGGAAGTTCAAGATTTGACGAGAAGGATCCCGGACTAAGAACCACTTATGCCTCCACTCTAGTTTGCTGGAATTACGTTCCACTATCGAAACACTAAGTTTAGCTTGGTAGAGATTCTTGTGGGTGCCTCCATGACCCAAAGTGAGCATGTTGCTAAGAAGTCCCAGGGTAGGTTGAACCCCGATCTCCAGACAGCGCATAACAAAAGAGGTAAAAAAGAGCCAGCTGTTTGGAACCAGTTTAGCGGGGCTCAAGCCGCAAGCTTTTAGATAACGCTTGAGTAGATTAGGGAGAGGGAGCCGAAACACTTGGACCAGGCTCTCTGTGTAGACAACCAAGCACCCCGGATAAGCATCTAGGCTCCCTCCGCCCTCCGCTGGAAGACACAGCACCACTCCCTCCGGCCAGGGGAAGACGCGAGCAATCACGCTCAAGTCATCCAGGGTCGTGAAATTCCCTCCTCCGCGGTTCTGACCATTAGCGCAGCGATAGGGATCACCCTCTGCGGCAGAACAGCCGGGATCGGACCCGCGGCGGATGGCTGGAAGTCCTTCCTAAAAGGGCAGGTCGCCAGCACTCCCTCATCATACAAAACCGGGCGGAAACCCCCCAGCACGGATGAAGAGCGGCGCTCAGTCGGTAGAAAGACAGGGTCGGACGGCAGGTCAGTAGGGGAATCACACTCCTTATAAGAGTGTTGAGATTCGGGAGATTCCAATCTCGAGTCAGACCCCGATGACGAAGCGCCATCGCCCGACCGCAAAGACGCGGATTCTTCAGGAGAAGGGGGTTCGTCGCGTACGCGACCCGGAGAATAGTAGAAGGAGGGATCCGCGAGGGTTTTTGGTTGACGAAAGATGACTTCCTCGGGGACCTCTATACCACCCATCAGAAGTTTACCCTCTGGCCTCACTGGAGGCGGAGATTTGATCAAGGCTTGAACGCTACCAGAGCTGCTTTGTGAGGTCGACATAGCGAATGTGGCTAATAGATTGGGAAGAAGGGGCAAGTTGGGAAGAAACCTAAGGACCAGTAGCGAATAAAAATGCGCCCGGAAAAATCCCGCGCCGCATCCGTGGCCAAGATAGAAAAGAAAGAAAGAAAACTAAGAATAAAACAAGAACAAGATGCGGAAAGAAAAGAAAGGAAAACGACTTTACCTCGACTAGCCGAAGACGAGAGCTGTAAAAATGGAGAACGGTAAAAAAAATGAGAAGGTAAAGGACCCCTATTTATAGGCCCCCACTCAAAGACGTTTCACCTCCCGCTTTGGCACACGTGTCAAGATCCCAACACACATCAATCAGGCAAACGGGCCTAGGGGGAACAGGCCCATGAAAGCCGAACTCGGGCCAACGGGCCCCCTCTTTTCCCTTTTTCTGCCCTAATAGGCGCTAAGGGCGATGGGATTAGTAGGAGGGTTTCAAACTGCAGAAAAACCTTCCCGGTCTCCCCACGGCTCGAGGAGCTGCGTTGATGCCCAAAATTAGCGAAAAAGAGGGAAGAAAGGAAAAAAGGCACTAAAAAGGTATAGGAAAGCGAGTCTGTGAGGACGTACTGACAAACGATCCGCCGACGAAGGTTGCATTCAACTCGACCAGATGGCACGCATGCCCACTACCCACGTGCCCTTCATTTTTAGAACACGCGGCAGCCATACTTCGAAAAGTGGTCAAAAGGAAGGAACAGTCCCCTCGGGGGGAGGACGTGGGTGCACACTATAATTACGAGAAGACACTCTAAGATCGTGGCTTTTTCACAAAACCTAAAGAGGAGTGCTTCCCTATACAGGTCGAAGGGCGGAGTTTAGACGTAACGCCACCGAGCTCACCTCGCGAGCGCTCAATAATCGTCATAATCGTTGAAGTAGGTGGGATTTCAGGTATAGACATTAGGGGACTCCTCGACTTGAAGCCCCCGACTCTCACCCCTTCCCTCTGCTTTAGGATAGGAACTCACTCTCTCCGAAAAGCCTGGATGAAATCGACACCCGAAGGGTGGAATAAGCTTCAGTTAGGGTTCGGCGGCAGCCGACCACTGGTTATATAACCGTCCGCGGATGACTAGACTGGGGTGTGACCGTCTCAGAGTGAGTGTTCATTCTGGCACAGGCAAAGATCCTCCCTCCTAGGATAGTAACTTTGTGAGACCGTTCTCATGGGGAAGAACTTCAGGTAAGACCGTTAATCACTAAAATCAGGACGCGTGACGCCCCCCCCCCCCCTCCATGTCGACGTGGGGCGGGGTCCACCTTTCAAATGCGGTTTATCAATGTCATTGATCCCGTGAACACATCATAAGTTCCCCTATGAGATCCTCACAGTACCGTTGTCGTGATCATAATATCCTCAATAGACCATAGTAAGAAGGACCACCATTCCCTACCTCTCGCTAGATCACATCCTCAAGAATCAACATCGTCTATAGCATAGAATTCACACCACATTCGGCCATATGTAAAGCGTACGCTAGATCACATCCTCAAGAGAACCTGCCTATAACTATCAATCATAACAAGACACGACCACCATTCCCTACCTCTCGCATAAAGATCGTCATCACCTAGGTCTACCAACTCAATCCAACACTAGTTCTAGACACCATTGCATCCTGCTCAAACACAAACTCTCTAGCCTCACAACCATCCGCAATCGAGGTCAATTACCCAAACCAACTACTAGGCATCCCAACTCCTATGCCATCAAGCCATCTAAGGGCCAATCCATTTCGACATCCCGATCTCAAGTCTTACCTTTCACTCGACCATCTAAACTATTTCTCAGAGTTCCCAATCACACGGTTCCTGATCTGACAAGCTTAACAACTCGATCAACTATGTACCAAGACTCCTTATCAAGTGCACCCTCGTCCTAGGGTTCCTCTACCGGTCTCATCTTTTCCTTCTCAGAGAGATCACAAGTCCCTAACTGAACCTCCCTCACGATTGATCTAGACGCTTCTTAACAATCTCGCTTACTCTTCCTAGGCTCTCAAGACTCCGCCCGACCATCATCTTCTAAAGAGACATCTCGAATCACCTTGCTAACATAATCATACTCCCCACGCCACTAACCACTCTCACTAACCATCCACCTCTAAGAATCCAACTCATACTAGTCATCTCACACCTGCCACTCTCGACCAACTCTTACGCAGAAATCCATTTCGTGCTACTCCCAACCACGAATTTCCAAGACCCTCATCACCAGCGCCTGTCCTCAAAAACCAACCACTGATTTTACCTACTCATCCCGTGGGCATACTAACCCGCCTCACAACACTTCTCCTCAACAATCCTCCCGATCAACTCCTAGCTCTCTGATCCACCTCTATAACTACGCCAACTGCCTATACTCACACCCACTCTTAAGGTCACCCTCGCGAAACTAGTCTAGACCTCAACCGCTACCCTCTTATCCTAAACGCTCATACCACGTACCCACTACCTATCGACACTTCTAGCTAGGACATCTCCCTCAAAATCTCGACATACTAGTCACACTTCCCACCTAAGACCTACCTGGAAGCTCAACTATACTCACGGACCACTATCTCCGATCAATCCCAACTCACTCGGCTCTACCCAAGCTAACGCATCATTCCTGTACCCCATCTCACACAACCAAAGACCCAATCCGAAGACCTCAATCCACCTTCCACTTTTCGACCCGTCTCACCGAAGAATCTCACGACTCAAGCTCAAGAAGAAAGCACTACCATATATATAACCCATAATCTATTTACCAGGAAATCAGTACATCAAGCATCGAGGGACACCATCATAGAAACAAGTTAGTTAGACAATCACTTGCCGCCAGTTTAGCATATCAGCCATCGCACGCCCATTTATGTCAGCTCTAGGCGTATTGCACTATTCATCAAATTTTAAATTCCGGCCGGAATCCGGCAAATGAGTTTTAAATCCGATTTAAATTCATTTTTAATTTCCTTTTTCCGAAAATTTAGGATTTGAAAATCCAAGTCTTTACATATGCTCCATTTCTCTCTTGATCCATGTATTTTTATTTATTTATGTGCGCATTCAAAATCCCTTGGCTTTACTTTGTTCTAAAGGCTAGCTACAAGGTTCTTTACGAACTGGACAACAAGTAGATGTAAAGAGGTTGCTCTAAAGCTTTGGCCAAGAAGCACAAGAATTCAAGAACGAGCTAGGTTTCTTTAGTAGCTTATCTTAATCACATAAATAATTTTGCATAGTGAGTAGAACAGAAATCAATTTTTGTATTTAGAAAACGTCTTTACTTTTGTATGTATTTAGCCTAGCATCAGGTAGGACTTGTTAATTAGGAGATCTCTTGATCAAATATTGTATATACACATGTTACATTAAATATTTATTCTGTGTTATTCTGATATTTATTCAATGTTATTCTTAATAAATTAATATATATGTATGTTATTTCAATATAATTAAGAGTAACATTATTCGTTATATGTAACATATTTAATTAAAGGTAACAAACCTTACAAAGGTAACATTTATACTAAAATGTAAAATTTAAATCAAATACATGTAATAGTTTTGTTATCAAATGTAACACTTAGTTTCACTAATGAAACAATGATACCTTAGCAAATAAAAAATGTTACATTAGAGCAAATGCAACGGCCGCAAATGTAATCCTTAAAATGTGTTACCTTTTCCTTTAATGTAACAAATTTTAGTGATAATGTAACGTTTTTGGGTGATACATTAGAGGCTTATATGTTGTAATGAAAATTTGAACAAGTGTTGGGCTTTGGGTCTAAAATTGAACAAGTGTTGGGCTTTGGGTCTAAAATTTCAAGTAAGTGTATTCCACGCGCTTTTGATTTTTTTTAAACAAAATTTTAATATCGTCCAGAAAGTTAAACCGATGTATCTAATTTAATCACATCAATAATTTTTAAACTGATGTTATAACTACTTTTAACATCGTGCGTTTTTCTGACCGATATAAAAGATCTGATGTCTATTAACACAATTCTAGTAGTGCTTGCTTTTCCTCAAGCAATATCCTTTACTCGTCACATAGATTAAGCCAAAAACACTCTCAACATCATAGACCTTGTTCTAATATTACCACTAACAACTTGATGCCATCTTCGCAACGGTGCTTTGCCATCAATAATTACTTTTCCTTCCAAACATTCACACAAAAAGAGGGTTAAATAAAAGAACAAGTTTGCATCGATAAATGCAAAAATAATCAAGCAGACTTGTAGGCTCATAGAGAAGTTGAGGGTAATAAGCATTAAGGTGGGATAATTTTGGTCATGTGGTGCTAATAATCCGGGAAAAAGGAGTTATTTCCAACAAATTCATATCACATTCCTTCTTCCTTTGATTTTCCTCACCTTTCCCTCTTTTCTTTTTTTCACTATTTTTCTTTTACTTCTCTAACCTTTGCACTGCCTTCTCGTGAGTTGCAAACGTGGGTGCATGAATGGCCCCAAATACTTAGTGCTTCGGACTCCTCACTTCGTGTCCCATCTCGCTCGAACTAACATCTCAACCAAGCAGGGTCAAACATCCTTACTCCTAGGTGACCAAATTTTTTTTCACTCATTAAATTTTCCTCATATAATCAATTTTCATCCTGCCATCAAACGCAACAATAATTTCAGCACAAAACAACCACATAATCATCTCCAAAAAAAAATGATTTCCTTTCCCTCCCAAACTCCCCGGATTGGTCATAAGGTAGTAAGTAGGCAATATATAATATGTGTGGAGCAAGTATAAATATGTAAGGCTCATAATATGAATATCTTGTGAAGATAATGAGCATGGGTATGGGTAGGATTTATGAAAATAAGCTCAAATGGAAAACAAAGTCCACCATCATGTTATCATCACAAATATCAAAAACAACATCAAAGTTACCTCCTTTTGGTGACTCTCCAACATTCTTAAACCCAGTATGAAATTTCTCATTCAAGGCAAATAAGTTCGCGATATCTCTAACACGATCCATTTTTGCGTCATTGATGTGCATGGTTTTAGTCATATTTTTCCATGTGTTTTAGTGTCAATTTGAGTCATTTTCATAGGTTTTGCATTGGGTTTAGTGTCTTTTGCATAAGTTTTCATATTTTATGGGAAATAGTTGTCTACACAAGCTTTTGTTTGCTTTACAGGATTTTTGGAGCTGGTTTTGGAGAAATGTTCAACCATGAAAAGATGCGGAAAAGAATAAGGAGCGCATAGGAAAAAGAACGGAAGCAATCGGAGTTCAAACGAAGGAGATATGTGCATTTTACCGAGTCGTACCGACCCTGTACCGACCCAACGGTCGGTAACGAGGGCATTTCTGGACCAACGAGACAAGTTGAGCAACAGTGGTCATACCGACCCTAAGGGGGGTCGGTACCGAGGTCCTCCGCTTCGGTATGGGCCCCAGCGGAGCATATTTATCCGAAATTAATTGTTTTATCCCCTTTTCTTAGATAAACTATAGATAAAATTGATATATTTATTATTTCCTAATTTAGTCTATAGCCTATTAAGTATAAATATGTTTTTTAGGGTTTGGAGGAGTTTCTTCTTCGATCACTTTTTCAGCACACGTTAGAATTTGGAACACACGTTTAAAGAGCGTTTGTGAGCAGAATTGAGAGCTTTTTGAAGCGATTTCTTCGGCGAAAGTTGGAGAACGTTTTGTGAGGCTTTTGTGACGCTTTGTTGACATTATTCTCAGGTTTTTATGCAATTTAATTTTCTGATTTTTATTTATTTCATGAATTTTGCAATGTCTACCAATTTTATGCATGAGTAGTCGCCTTTTCTAGGGTTGGGGTGATCCCAACGATAGCTACGCTTGCAATTTTGCTATAAATTGATGAATTGATTGGTTTTATATATTTTATTTGCTTTAAGTACTCAATGAAAATTGGGGAAATTCTCTTTTACAATTGAATTGAAAGATTGAATTGTGAACTGGATAGTAATTAGGATTTTGAAACGAAAGTTTGATAACCTAATTAAGATTGTTAGTAAAGTTTATTAATTTGTGAAAAAAAATTGATTTTTTTGCTAGGGTTGATGCGAGTTGACCTATTTAATAGATAAAAACATGATTTTTACTTGATTCATTGCGATGCTTGTATGATTATCGTTGTGGTGATCCCTATGCCCTAGACTTTTATTATTATTGATTTTTCGTAAAAATTCCAGCAGTCCACAAACCCCCAAAATTCTATAATTTTCCATCTCTTCTTGCTATTTCTTGCTCTTTGGTAACTAGAATTGAGTCACTGACTTTCTCCCTGCGGACAAACTTGACCCTACTATACTATAGCGGGGTTTCGATCTTATAAATTTATTTGTTTGAAAATAAACCCTTCATCAAATTGGCGCCTTTGCCGGGGAGATTTCAATTGTGCCAAAGTTTTAGTTACTGTTAGGGTTTGGGAATAGCCCATCTCTTTTCTTTTGTAAATATTTTTTTTTTCCTATTTTAGTTAGTTTTTATTTTTCGAACATCACACCTCCCACCACCCACCTCATCGGTACCGACTTGGTGCCAAGCCCTTGCTATTTGATGTGCACTTGTTTGAGTTTTCAAGATTCGGTACAAGATGCAGTACGCTTATGATTATTTTGAAACAAGGGCAGAACAAGAAATACGACAAGCAAGAAAAAAGGAGTATGCGAGCTATCTAGCCGAGGTTGATGAGGAGGATGGAGATTTCATTGATTTTGATACTTGGAAAGCAAAGAAGTCCTCCGAGCATTCAACTAAAGCCCAAGAGCCATATGAGTCATGTCAACCAACAGAGAGGTATTATTCTCAACATGACTATAAGGACTCGTACGAGCCCTCCCAACCATGGAATCTCTATCATGAACCACCTCCTCCTTATGAGCCATGGGAGCCGCCTCCGGAAGAATCATATTGGTATCCTGAGCATCAAGAACCACCATCATGGGTACAAGAGCTCAAAGAGGAACTCCATGGGCTTCGCGATGATATAAGTTCCCAATTGAAGGATATCCAAGCGCAATTGGGAGATTTGGCCGCAGATAAGGAGGATTTGTCAATATCACCATCACAAGACGCAACCTCACAACCAATAGAGACGTCATATAGGTACGAGGTTAGTTCATACGATAACATTATCTTTTGTGAGCTTGTAGGTGGAGAGGAGCCTGAGGATGAGTTGGTACATATCCCAAACAAGTCAACATACACTTGTGCTGATTCTACTCAGGCTTTTGAAGATGCGATTGCGTGTCCTAAGGAAGAAGAAGAGAATTTCCAAAATCCTACCGAGCCACAGGTAAGCTCAGGTATGATTCCTAACCTCTTTTCTCATGATGAGCATGCAAGCTTAAGCATTCCTACCGAGCCACCGCCACCTTTTCCATTCGAGGTGAAGGCGATTCCTGATGATCTCGAGCAACCGGTTGTCGCGTTTAAGTATGGGTTCTTGCGAAGTGGCACATCAGAGATGAGGCGATGGAAGACAAGGTTGAGGAATCTCTTCCCCCTCCACCATTGTACACCAAACCCAAAGAAGCAACACATCTATTTGTGTATGATGTTGATGAAGCTCAAGAAGTCAATTCAGTGAAGAGGAAGAGGTTTATGTATGAGGAAAACACACCTGTTGAGTGCTTTCTAGGGAAAGATGAATGGGTGGAAGATTGGAGCGTTCACTCAGGAAGGTTCGAGCTTATTCGTGAGGCTATTAAAGATGGTCCAAGGAAGAACAAAATGAATGAGCAAGGACCATGTCACTTGAGGGCCTATTATGATGTACCACCCAAGGACGTTCCACCACCATTTCCTCCAACTGAGTCACCGGATCCACCAGCTCCTCCCGATCCGGATTGAAGTTGAAGTAACCACGTCAGGCTAATGACGTTAAAGGTAGCGCTTACGGGAGGCAACCCGCTTTATTTTCCTTTCCTTTTTTAAATTTTAGTTTTATTTTTAAATTTTAGGATAGGTAAGTTAGATGGGATAAACATATTGCACTAACCATGCTGTCTTGAGGGGTGACCACGGTGAAAACGGGTGAAAAACGGAGGTCGGAGCAAGAAACGGGACTGTACCAAGGGTATACCGACCCTAGGTGGGTCGGTACCGACCTTTTGGCGGAACAGGTAAGTGATTTCGAATGATTCTCAAATTCCAATAGGTTGTACCGAGGACATACCGACCCCCTACAACCTCGGTACCGACCCCTACGGAATTTTTGAAATTTTTTTTTTAAAAAAAAAATCGAAGCTGTCTTCTTTTCTTTCTCCTTCCTTTCTTCCCTCTGCTGAACCGAAGCTTCACCGAGCCCAGCCTCCTTCTTCTCTCCGAGCCGCCCTTGCCTCCACCGAGCCGAGCCCAAGCCACTCATCACCGCCGGTCGAACCACCATCCCCAGCCGCACCCCTCGAGCCCAGCACCTACCCGGTTCGAGCCCAGGACCGCACCCACCGAACTTGTCTCTTCCACATCGCTGTTCGTTCTCTTCGTCTCCCCCAACCACCCTCGAGCCACCTTTGACCCACTGCCCACCCCCACACTCGAACCCCCATCCCCAGCCGCACCCAAGGAGCCCAGACTTGACCCGGTTCGCACCCAGCCGAGCCCTAACCGAACCAGTTTACCCCAACAGCGCTGTTCGACCCTTCGGCTCGTTACAACTTCGAAATCCCGAATTTTCTTCTTTTTTCGACTCAGTTTTGGTATGATTTCTTACCCTAAACTTGTTTATTTCAATTATTTTGATTGATTGGATGATTTAGGTTGAGATTGAAAACCTAGGGTTTTATTTAGGAGCGGAATTTGGGGCTTTTTGCCGAAAGCCAAATTGGTCAAAATTGATGATATAGTTGTGTTGTTGGGTTGATTTAGAGCTACTTTCATGTTCATGGCATTGCCAAATTGGTTACGGATTGTGAGCTAATTGGATTTTAAGATTTCATTGCGATCCGTTTCAGGCTTTGATTTTAGAATGGATTTCTATGCTTTTGGTTGATTAGCTTCTTCTATTCTAGCATAAAATCTATTTTCTTGCATGATTTGACATTGCAAACAAGTTATATGTCCATTGCATATTTATTTGACTTGTTTTGAACTTAAGTATGGGGTTGTCATGTTTGGTTTATGCATATTGAGTTTTGCATTACTTATGTTACCTTTCTTGAGTATATGGTCTTATGATTAGGTGCTGCATTATAGTGATCTTACATGATGATTGTATGGTCTATATTGTTTTTCCTATTCAAATAGTTTATGTGGAGCATATGATTATATATACGGGTAATGCATTCTATTTAGCATGATGGTGATTTTATATGCATTGGAGCTTATTTTATTTTATTTATATGCAATTATTTCGTTAGGTGGTATCTCTTGCACTAGTTTATTTATATGTACTTGGTCTTTATGTGTTTATATGTTTTTCTAGTGCATTTTATTATTCTTAATTTGCATGGTTAGATGTTAGCTTCGTTTGAGTTTCTCTGATTTCGTTTTGTTTCCGCAGCATCCATTCCCACCGCCACCATCTTCTCCGTAGAGTTTGATTTTATGGATGTCTTCAAGTCTTCAACAGCTTCTGAATTTCTTTTGTGAGTTTATGAGTGTTTTCCCTTTTACTTTGCTTTTTCTTTTGACAGTAGGGACACTGTCTATTTTTAAGTATGGGGTGGGGGATTCAGAAACCTTATTTGTGTCCGTTTTATGTGTTTTGGATTATGATTATGTTTATGTTTATGTGTTGCATTTTATTTTAGTTGGATTATGTTATGCATTCATGTTTAAGTTTTATGCATTTGAGTCTTTTGTCATATTTTAGTCACTTTAGTCTTGCTTTTAGTTTCATAAAAAAAAATTAAAAATGTTGAAAAAGAAAAAAAATGCATGTTTATTTTTATTTTGTCTTATATTTTATTGAGTTTATACCCTAACTTAGATGTCATATGATGATAAATAATGATTGACTTGATCATGTAAATCCTATGACATGTTTGGAAGGTTTAGCCTAAGTCCTTAAAATTGTTTTTACGTGGATTGTGAACTTGTGATGAAATTGAGCACATATGATCCTAGGCTAAAGGTTGAAATCCAACAAAATTTGTCCTAGTGAGAATTTTGACCTTATAGGAAGAACATAAAAAAATCTCTCTGCTTTCTTGAGTGTATTTACTCTTCCTATGCATCTCTAAATATTGTGATAGTTATTCAAAACCAATGCATTCATATGTTTATGTGAATGACAATTAAATGACGGAGGCATCATTTAAGCCAATTTTATCCTCTCTTTACCTACCCTACATTATCTCTGCTTGAAGCCAGAACATTAGCCTGAGCCTTTATTTATAAGCTCCACCAAATTATCCATAACCGAATTGAGCCTGGCCCTCATTTGGGAATTAAGACTTAGAGTGGGTTGGAATGATGATTTGGTGGAAGGAAAGTGCTTGTGTTTGATTTCAAGTGAGAAGAATTTATGGGTTGGTTTTATATTTTTATCTTGCTATGCATATTATGTAAAAGGATTTTTGGCTCAACCTATAAATGCACTATTGTTATTTGTGTTGTTTTATTTTCATTCTAAAAAAAAGAAGAAAAAAAAGAGACAGAAAGAACGAGAAGTATATTTTTGTGAATAAAAGTGCATGAGCCAAATTTACCTTATTTCCTTTACTTTTACAAGATTGATACTTTTGAGAGGTTTATTGAGTTTGAGAGGTTGTGTTCTTCATTGAGATGAGTTTGAGAGTTTGGTTGATTCATATGATTGAGAGTTATGGTTTGGTTGAGTTGTGTTCGAAATTTAGGAGTCCTGATTCCCGAATTTTATTAAGCACCACATAGCCAAATAATTCCATGTTCTTTATTTCTTACCAAGCCACATTACGACCCTGCCGAATGGAGTCTTCTATGAAGTCTTCCATTGAGCGAAGTCCTCCTGATGGTTCTTGTTTTCATTTACATAATTGGTTGCGAAGTGGATTTACATTTAAATTGCAATGTTTATGAGTTTGTATATGGAATTGAGTTGAGAGTTGGTCTTCATAGTCTAAACACATTGAGAGTTGAGTGTAAACACATTACCCTTGTGAGGTTGTATTTATATTGCCTATGCCTATAGATCGCTCATATATGTGTGATGACGTTAAATTCACTTGTTTTGCTTTGCTACTACTTGAGATGTTGCTTTTGACAAGGTCGAAGACTTGAAGGATGTGTTGTAGGTATTGGTTATTGCTTGGTTATTGCTTGAGGACAAGCAAGTGTAAGTATGGGGTATTTTGATGTGCATGGTTTTAGTCATATTTTCCATGTGTTTTAGTGTCAATTTGAGTCATTTTCATAGGTTTTGCATTGGGTTTAGTGTCTTTTGCATAAGTTTTCATATTTTATGGGAAATAGTTGTCTACACAAGCTTTTGTTTGCTTTACAGGATTTTTGGATCTGGTTTTGGAGAAATGTTCAACCATGAAAAGATGCGGAAAAGAATAAGGAGCGCATAGGAAAAAGAACGGAAGCAATCGGAGTTCAAACGAAGGAGATATGTGCATTTTACCGAGTCGTACCGACCCTGTACCGACCCAACGGTCGGTAACGAGGGCATTTCTGGACCAGCGAGACAAGTTGAGCAACAGTGGTCATACCGACCCTAAGGGGGGTCGGTACCGAGGTCCTCCGTTCGGTATGGGCCCCAGCGGAGCATATTTATCCGAAATTAATTGTTTTATCCCCTTTTCTTAGATAAACTATAGATAAAATTGATATATTTATTATTTCCTAATTTAGTCTATAGCCTATTAAGTATAAATATGTTTTTTAGGGTTTGGAGGAGTTTCTTCTTCGATCACTTTTTCAGCACACGTTAGAATTTGGAACACACGTTTAGAGAGCGTTTGTGAGCAGAATTGAGAGCTTTTTGAAGCGATTTCTTCGGCGAAAGTTGGAGAACGTTTTGTAAGGCTTTTGTGACGCTTTATTGACATTATTCTCAGGTTTTTATGCAATTTAATTTTCTGAATTTTATTTATTTCATGAATTTTGCAATGTCTTCCAATTTTATGCGTGAGTAGTCGCCTTTTCTAGGGTTGGGGTGATCCCAATGATAGCTATGCTTGCAATTTTGCTATGAATTGATTAGTTTTATCTATTTTATGTGCTTTAAGTACTCAATGAAAATTGGGGAAATTCTTTTTTACAATTGAATTGAAAGATTGAATTGTGAACTGGATAGTAATTAGGATTTTGAAACGAAAGTTTTATAACCTAATTAAGATTGTTAGTAAAGTTTATTAATTTGTGAAAATAAATTGATTGCTTTGCTAGGGTTGATGCAAGTTGACCTATTTAATAGATAAAAACATGATTTTTACTTTATTCATTGCGATGCTTGTATGATTATCGTTGTGGTGATCCCTATGCCCTAGACTTTTATCCACCCCTTATACTTATTATTTTAGAAGCAGACTCTTTGTAAAAGAATTAGCCACGTGTCCTCCTTCTCTGAGCAAAAATAAAAAACAGTTTTCCACTTTCTCTCACCCACGTTCTCTTCAAGTGCTCAAATCCCCTTTCTGAAATTGAAGTAACCATGGATTTCACCTCTTGCAATTGGTTTCTTTTCTCTTCACCTTATATTTTCTTCTTCCTCACAATCGTTATTTCCATCAGTGGCTGGTGGTGGCAGTCGTTGCTAGAGGCGTGGCGGTTTGATCGATCACAAACCCAATCAATCAACTCAATTGCTTCAAGAATTTCAATCTGCAGGAATTAATTTAATGGCGCCGAACTCTTTCATCGCGAATCTAGGTTCATCGGTGACTTCGAATGCCCTCCGCGCCTATTTTGCGAAGTTCCTCTCCAACTTCCACTTCGTGGCCGTCGCCGCCAGTTCCTCCATGTCTTGCAGTAACCACTCTCTCTCTCTCTCTCTCTCTCTCTCTCTCTCTCTCTCTCTCTCTCTCTCTCTCTCTCTTCCCTGCTCAATTGCTTCTCTTAATTCTCTTAATTGAATTCAAACCGTCACTTTTCGTGCAGGGAAGTTGAGTCCTGAAGTGAAATCGGACCCCTCAACCCTAATGGCGGTGGCATTGGCCAACGCCTTTGGCCTAGCCGCGACGGTCTACGCCTCCGCCAGAGTATCCGGCGGGCACGTGAACCCGGCGGTCACCTTCGGGAGGGCGGTGGGAGGCCACATCCCCATCTCCGTCGCCGTCTTCTACTGGATCGCTCAGATGCTGGGATCCGTCATGGCCTGCCTCCTCCTCAAAATCACAACCGTCTATCAGGTAAATCAATTGATGAAATCCACAATCCCCATCGATCTCTCGATCTCACTAATCTGAAATTGAAACTGAGCAATTGGTTGCAGAATGTGGTGGCACCGAGGATCACGGAGGAGATGACCGGGTTTGGAGCATCCATACTGGAAGGGACGCTGACGTTCGTAATGTTGTACGTGTGGTATGTTGGTACGGTGGCGGCGGAGCTACCGAGGCCCAACGGGCCGATCGTGATAGGGATGATAGCGGGGGCGAGCGTGCTGGCGGCAGGCCCATTCTCGGGGGGGATGATGAACCCGGCGTACGCGTTCGGGACGGCGGTGGTGGGAGGGAGGTTTGGGAACCAGGCGGTGTACTAGGTGGGGCCCTTGGTAGGAGCGGCGGTGGCGGGGATTCTGTATGACTATGTGGTCATTCCTCTCGGCGAACAACAACACACTTCACCAATTTAAGGCGGTTGAATTATATATGTATGTTTTAATTAGTTTGCATTTATATTGCTTCTGAATTTCTGATTTTTATTTCGAATATGCTTCTGAATTTCGATTGCTCTAGGACTGATTCACATATGTTGCTTCTGATTTCGCTTCTAGAACTGATTTTGCTTCTGATTTCGCTTCTGAATTTTTAGTGCCCTAGGACTGATTTTGATTCTAGGACTGATTTTGCTTCTAATTTCGCTCTAGGGCTGATTTCTCTTCAGAATTTCGAGTGTTTTCGAGTGCATTGTTGCTGTTACAGTGCTTCTGAATAACATATGGGTTATAACTTATAACCCATATGTTGCACACATTCTGTCAATTGGGATGTGCTTCGCTTATATTTGTTGATTTGTGTACATATTTCAATCAAAATTGAATTTGACTGTGAAATGTGCCTAATAAAAGTCATTATTTGGTGTTAAACACCCGAATTGTTTTAGGTCATGTGTATTTGTAATTTAATGTAGCTCACATCTTAAATAAGATATTTGGTTATAGTTTATGTTGAGTTGTTATGTTTGATTACTGTTCTTATAACCTTGATGTTTTACACGGCATTGCTGTTAAATCTGTTTAACACATGCCATTGTTGTTGTTATGGCCATATTTGTTTTCATGCCTGTGTTGTGAACTGTGCTGAGTAAAAGTCATTAGTTTGTTGTTAAGCACCAGAATTGTTTTGGGTCATGTGTATTTGTAATTCAATGTAGCTTACATCTTAATTAACATAGTTTCATATAGTTTGGGAGTTTCATATAGTTTAGGTCGAGTTGTTATCTTTCATTACTGTTGTTATGACCATACTTTGTTTCATGGCATTGTTGTTAAATCTATTTAACACTTCCAAGGATAGGATGCGAATTTGGGTTGGGGGGGGGGGGGGGGGGGGGGGTGGGTGTTGCTGCTATATATAGAGACTAAGGCAAACAATGGGCAGAACGTTGATTGCAAAGAGAAGAAGCAAGTGAATGGGAATCAAGCAGAAAAGGTGAATGAAAAGGAAAATGCTAAAGGGATAACACAAGAATTGGATGAGGCTGCTTGAGATGTTGTGAATGGACTATAGAGAAGCAAATATCTAATTCTTTAGTAAATAGGTCAATCTGGATATGGATGTTGAGGTTAAGATTTTAAAATGAATGATGAATGAATATTATATAGACTCAAAGATCTTAGTGGCTTAAGTATTGGTAATGAATTTAGTTATTTCATCATCTCCTTCACACTCTCTAATTCAGACAGTTTTTTAATCTATTGAAAAGTTGTGTTTGCTTGTGCTGCAAATATTTCTATACAACTAGAGCTCCTTATCATGTGCTTAATGTGGAACACATGTGCATATGCAAATTCAATTCATTTATATAGTTTAGGTTGATTATTCTTTCTCCATAAGCTTATTTATGTAAATCCAATTCCCATTTCTTTTACTTTCTGTGTTGTATCACTATTTAATGTTTTGTTGTATTTTATTAGTCTGATTCATAGGCAATGTGTGAACTATATTATGACAATGAAAAATGAGGTTTTAATATCACATACAATAAAATTAAGAATATCTGAAAATAAATAGTCTATTAGATATCAAATTGAAATGAGTGGTTACTCATTTGTTTGAACTTAATTTTATGATTCCATTAGTTTAATTTTAGAGGGTTCATTTAAATTTTAATGCACTTAAAATTGTTATTGAATTAGTTGGTGCTTATGAGTCTATGGTAGGTTGAGTTGGAATAATTGGACTACCATGATAACACACGAACTTAATACGAGTATAATCATAAAACAATTATTTTCTTCAGCCCTTTTCACAGTCATGGTATGAAGTATATTATAATCATGAAAATCAGGTTTCAATGTCAGCTAGATAGGTTTCTTATTTTTTTGTTTAAGATTGACTAATTGGTTAATCAACCAACTAGATAGGTTTCTTTTTCCCTTTCTCTTTCTCTATGTTTGCATAACAAAATCGCTCTTTTAGATAAAATTGATGAAGCTTCGGTAGATAAACAATTCAATGCGAGGAGATCATCTCTTCAATAGAGAATCAATATGATGTCCGGCGATGAAAAAGACACTGAGTTGGAGATTCAACCTTATTAAAACAGAGAGAAGACCGACAATGACCACAAAAAGATGTCACGCCGACCAGTACGCTACCACTCTTCATTTCCCTCATGATGCAAGCTTTACTTTGGTTGTTTCTTCATTTATTATCACTGTTTTCAACCAAATTCGATTTTTTAAGGTTGATTCATTACATTTTTGATTTGAGCTAATATCCCCTGATGTGAGGTCTCTATTTTTCTTTCTGCCATTGGATTTTAATTTAGTAAGTAGTGAGATTGGTATTACTTTCTATTTTGGATTGGAGCTAATTTTTTTCTCCTTATTTTTGGGCTTGATTAAATAGTAAATTCTCCATTGAGTACCTGCGTCATTGAGAGAGAGCGAGATCTAGCCAAGCTGAATCGACTCCACCACGAACTCTGCCCCAATCAATCATCTGTCGCCACCCTTACGGATGTCGTGATTCTGAGGCAATCTCCATCTCCACCACACTTCTTCCTTGTGATTGTAGTCTTATTTGAATGGATCTCATAACCACATCTTGTGGATGCTGAATTGAATCGTTTCCTTCGACGATTATTAAGCGTGGGTATGGTGAAAATGGAAGAAATTGAGAGAATTTGATAAATTGCTTTTACAAATAAATTGTGAACATGGTTTCCTAATAATTCATTGAGAACGTGAGATGATAAATTGATGTAAAAATAAATGCTTAATTTTTTTTTAAAAAGGGACACGTGGACCCTTTTTTTTTTTTTTTTAAGAATTTGCTTCTAATTTTATAAGGATGCAAAAAAAATTTCCTTATATGTGCGAGTCTTTTGTCAAATCTTTCATACAAAACACAAACTACAAGAATGTTATTTTGATTAGTTATCATTTACGATCTATCAATTTCTTGCATCCAAAACCTAACCGGGTACTCATAATTTTTTTTCTACATACACAAGTCATGGCCAACTAATTTTCACATTCCATCAATTTGAGAGGTATAACATTTTTTTAATGTTTTGGCCTCTTTTTTTTTTAACAGTAGGCAAGAAGTAGATCGACTCGGCGATCTAGAAGATCGACCCAGCGATCTTGAAGCCATCAAAAGATGGCTTGAATGACCCTACACAGAGGGTCGCCAGTAAAAAAAAGAAAAAATTTCTAAGATTACAATTACAGAAATTTAAAATTAAATATATCTATAAATTAAAATTATGTTTCTTCCGATCAATAATTGGAGCCTTGATTCTTGATATCTATAAATTTCCTTAATGTTTTGGCCTCTTAATGTTTATACACTTACAAATAGAGTTCCTGTTTTTCTAATTAAGGGTCTAAGTATTATAAAAACACACACTAAATATCATTTTTAAAATTCTTTAGCTATATAGGGTTTATACATTTAAACTTAGGGTATCTTTATCAAATTGGTTTATAATTAAGATCAATTTAAAAAAGTGTAGAATGATGTGTAATAGATAAAATATCATATAGGATCCGAATTCGGCTTTCTTAAGCTAAAAACTATAAGGTTTCTTTTCTTTGTCTTCAATTAGGATGGATACTAGGAGAAGCGTAGAAGCGGGTGATTTACTATTTTTTTTTGTCAAATTTGAAGTATCGATTGTCTCAAAAAAAAAGTATTTCATCATGATAATCAAAGATTTCGAAAAACAACATGACAAGAAGCAAGAGCAATATGTTAGTAGAAAATTAATGTGTCGAATATTTTGTTTAAGATATCAAACTTGACCGTAATTATGAGACTTTTGTTTGTGATTGTAAGTGTTATTGTATTATAACAAGGGTTATAATTGATAACATGATAACAATTCAAATGAAATGAAATATATTCATAGTAAGAGGGGGAACTAAAATGGTAAATTTCAATAAATGTACTCACCCGTACAAGGTACGGAAAAAGTACTAGTTATTATTGATTTTTCATAAAAATTCCAGCAGTCCACAAACCCCCAAAATTCTATAATTTTCCATCTCTTCTTGCTATTTCTTGCTCTTTGGTAACTAGAATTGAGTCACTGACTTTCTCCCTGCGGACGAACTTGACCCTACTATACTATAGCGGGGTTTCGATCTTATAAATTTATTTGTTTGAAAATAAACCCTTCATCAGTCATAAAGTATTTCCTAGGCTTTCATGGCATATACTCATTCAAAACTAATAAGGTTGATATCCATCCTAAAACAAAGACTAAAACAAGAAATAAACATGCATTTTTTTATGGTTTATGACATTTTCTAACTTTTTTTGGATTTCTCAAATTATTATGACTCGATAAAATAAAAATAACACCACCAAAAATAATCCTCAAACCATAAAGCAATGCAAGTTGTTACCCCCACCCCATACTTAAAAATTACTTTGTCCTCAAAGTATAGGCTCAAAAATAAGAGTAGGGTGTGAACGAAGACTTGCAAGATAAAATTGGAGCAAATTTTCGAACCTAAGATAGATGCCTTTGTCCATTGCCCAGTATTCGACATCGATAAAGAGTAGTCGATGTCGACAACAACTTTGATCCAAGGTTGAAGTCGATGTAGGTGGTCTTCCACATGTGGTCGACGTCGACGGGGTCTCATCGATCTCGAAGACTTCTTGAACTCTGACTTTACTTTGGGTCATCTTCCTTATGCTTGGCACCTACAACTTGTTAGTAATCAAAACCAAAACTTACAAAAACAAAGTCCAAAACAAAACCAAATATCCAAAACTATAAACAAAAACGAAAACCCAAAACTTTTTCTCTTAAGCTCGCGTGGGCATTCGCAAGGCCCATGGGGCTCGGGCCTCCTCCTCCGGGATTTCTAGTTCGGCCTTGAATAGGACTCCTTCCTTATCTTTTAACTCCATTCCGCCGGGTCGAATCTTGTAAACTTGAAATGGCCCAACCTTCTTCTCCTTGAACTTGCTAGAGAACCAATTACTCTTGGCCTTGGAGATGTACACAGTATCTCCTACCTTATAAGTTCTTGGATCTTCATTGCATCTTCTACATAATCTCACATACCAAGGCATACCTCTTCCATTTATAATAAATAAATTTTAAATGGACATAGTGGAAGAAAAATCCATACCTTCACTTACCTTGTTTGGACCGGGATGGTTGTCTTCTGCCCAACTCTTACCTTTGTCATCAACTCTTCCTTCCTTGGTAGTGCATTCATCTACTTCTTTGGAGGGAGCTATCGACATCGACAAAGTGGGGATCGACATCGATGAGTGTGGGGTCGACGTCGGCCAAGGTGGGTCGACATCGGGGACCCCATACTTAGCTCTTGCAATGCGTTGATTGTCCTTAGTGGTCGTCAACAGCGACACAGTGAGGGTCGACGTCGACTGGCAGCAGCAGTTGCTATTGACTTGTTCTTCTTCATTCTCCAAGGCGGCCAATAGGTTTATAATTTCTTCCTCTATTAGTGTTGGCGCCTTGACTCTCATCTTCTTGGTGAGCTCCTTATATGGGATGACATCCACTCGTGCATATAAGTCATTGACCTCCATTATACTTACATCCTTCATAGTCGGATTAAAGCAGAACTTAATCACCTCATCAGCTATGGTGAAAGTAAGTAGGCCATTCTTGATGCTAATCTTTGTGTCTTTTATGGCCAAGAAAGGTCTACCCAGGATGATCGACACGACAAGAACCGGATCCATATCTAGCACAATGAACTCGGTTGGGATGAAGAACTTTCTCACCTTGACGGGGACATTATCCATAATCCTTGGGGTCTCAACCATCTATTGTCGGCCATAAACAACTTCATCTTCACCGGCTCCAACGCTCCTAGCTTGATTTGGTGCCATATTGAAAGTGGCATAAGACTTACACTAGCTCCAGAGTCACACAAGGCCTTGTAACGATGATTTCCAAGCCCAATTGAGATGGCGAACTTCCCTGGATCAACCTTCTTTTCGGGGAAGTCCATCTTGTTGCATTCCTCTGCAATATCTACTAGAGACCTCTTGTTGCTCAAGACCTCCTTCAAGAACTTCACATAAGCGGCCATGTCTCTAAGTGTTTCGGTGAGGGGGATAGTAACGTTGAGGCCTTGATGTATCTTCATGAACCACTTGAACTTCCTATTAGTGGGGTCTTTCGGCACCTTGGAGGGGAATGGGAGTGGTACCTTTGGCTTAGAAATAGCCTCAGAAGCTTTCGGCTTTTCTGCAGCAGGGGTCGACGTCGAGGCAAGGAAGTCGACGTCGATGGATTCTAGGTGCTGGACGGAGTCTACTGAATAGGTGGGTCAACGTCGATGGGCTCTGCACTTACTGTAGGTTCTGCAGCCTTTAGGGGGTCGACGTCGACCCTGGGGGGGGTCGACGTCGAGGGCGTTTTTGGGCTCGTCGTCTTCTTTTTGTGAGTTCTCTCAGTCTAGTAACTCAACGTCCACTCCTAAGCTTAATGGCAGCAACATGCCCAGTTGCTGGGCCCTTAGGATTAGTCGCGGTTTGGCTTGGTAGGGTTTCAGGTTGCCTTGGAATTTGAGCCGTCAATTGACCCAATTGGGTCTCTAGGTTCCGCCTCCATATATCCATCTCCCCAAAGCGAGCATTGAGACCTTGCAATTGATTTTAAACAGCTGAGTTGGTAAGATCATCAGTATTCAGAGGGGAGCCCCGATAATACCTATGAGACGAGGCAAGTAGCACTAGGTTTGGAGTCCACGGCAGCGAGTTGATCCGATAATGTTTTGAGTTGTTGACAATACGCAGCGATCGACGGCGAAAAGGTCGTCGTCCTCGGATGTGGGGCGATCAACCCTTGAATCAATATGATGAAAGATCTTATGTGATTTCACATAAGTCATGAAGAGGTGAGACCATGTGGTGTACTAATTTGAATCCTGATCAAGGGTGATCGGAATACAATTCTTAATGTTGGATATGGGGAGTGCGGAATGGAATGAGTGCTTGCAGTTAGACCTGTCAAATAGGTCATTCAGGTTGGGTTTGGGTCAGGTCAGTTCCGATCCCGGGCAATACGAGTTTCAGGTATTTGTGGGTAAACTCGAACCCGGGTTTGACCGGGTTTCAGGTCATTTCGGGTCGATTTTGGGTTGGTCAATTTTTTCTTTTTTAAATTAAAAAAAATCAAGATTGGATAATTTTGCGATAAATTTAAAATTCTAAAATTAAAGACGTTGTTCATAAGCTCTAGTGCTTGTAATTATATACTATATCTGATCTAAAATATTTGATTTTTATTATTTCTCAATAAAATATAATAATATATTAATATCAAATTTTAAAATAATTTTTTAAAAATAATTTTATTAAAAATTTGATATTTTATTAAAAATTTGATATTTTATATATTATTAAATTTTATTAAAAACATTTAATTTTTATTACTTCTCATAATTTTCAATAAAATGTAATAATATATAAATTTTCAAATTTTCAAATAATTTTTTAAAAATAATTTCATGCAATTAGTAATAAGCATAGAATTGTTTTAATATTTTAATATTTGTTTAGAATTTTTTATCTTCTTAAAAAAGCCTGTTGAAAAAAAAATCAAATACTATCGATCAGATGGAGTATTACACAATACAAATAAATATGAAAGTTTATTTGAAAACGAAAGATAAAGTGATTGTAATTATAAAATGTAATAAATTGGAATCGCCAT
This sequence comes from Persicaria maculosa, assembly GCA_963922045.1. Classification (NCBI taxonomy): domain Eukaryota; kingdom Viridiplantae; phylum Streptophyta; class Magnoliopsida; order Caryophyllales; family Polygonaceae; genus Persicaria; species Persicaria maculosa. The sequence continues at coordinate 76,953,733 of OY998252.1, read as the reverse complement.
AAAAAAATTAAATCATTTATAATTATAAATCAACCGGGTCAACCTGGTCACCGAGTCAATTGGGTAAATCCGGTCAAAATTACCGAGTCAATCGGGTCACCGGGTCGAAACCCAGATTACCCAGAAATTTTCCGGGTTTTCGGGGGCGGGTCGGAAAAAATTTTCTGGTCAAAATTTCCGGGTTTGGGTCGAAATTTTTTCGAGCGTTCGGGTCTGGTCGACCAGAACGGGTTGTTTTTTGACAGGTCTACTTGCGGTCATCAACCATTTTTTTAGTAAAAGGATGAAAGGAGAAAAAGGGGTTGTAGTAGTAGACCGCATGAGGGGATCGAATTAGATTATGATTTCCGTGAGGAATAAGAAGTCTGATACTATATGTGGAATGATTTGGTTCTGGGTAAAGTCCCCTTTAGGGTTTCATTCATGAGATTGTCAATTTATATAGACTAAATACAAGAGGGATGAATAGGCTTCAGCCATTAGGCCCATACAATATACATATATATAATTTATCAATTTCGAAACATGCTCGAAACATTATTTTCAAGTTGCTATATGAAAAGACTCAGTTTTTCACATTCGTAGGGGACCGTTGGAGAGAAATACTTGAAATGGGTTTTGTGGAATGTGATTTTAAGAGTTTCACGTACACTGGTTTTCTAAGTCCCTACATAAATTGCACTAACAAGTTTCACTAGTACAAAAATTACATTTTATCCCGTGATATAATAGCCCGGATATAAAATATCCGAGTTATAATATGCTTTAAAGTGATAATTATGTATTTTATTTTATTTTTTAAAACTAAAAAATAGCATATAGCCCGGATCTATAACACACGCCCGGGCTATTATATATTGAGATTCTCAGTACAACATGTATCAAATAACCCGGAGATAAAAAAATCCGGGCTGTTACTTTACTCTAATAGCCCGGGCGTTTAACCAAACACCAACTTCGGGCTAAATGTACCCACCCAAAGGTTCGGTCCAAGTTAATGGCCCAAGTTAATAGCCCATACGCACACAACTCCGGGCTATTTTACGTGCGGCGCGGAAAAAAAAAGAAGCGCAAGATCTGAAAATTTTCAAAGGGGGTTTAGGGTTTCCAAATTGAAATCACTAAACTGCCGTCGCCTCGCCCCAAATTGAAATCCCAAGTTCGGAGGTTCACATCGTCTCGCCGTCGTCGCCACCTCCCACCACATCGCCGTCGTCGCCAACTCCCACCACATCTCCTTCGTCGCCACCTCCCACCACATCTCCTTCGTCGCCACCTCCCACCAAATCGCCGTCGTCGCCACCACATTTCCCACCGCATCGCCATCGTCGCCACCACATCGCCATGGTCTTGCCGTCTTCTCCACCTCCCTGCCACCACATCGCCGTCGTCGTCACCTCTCCACCACTCCAAGTTCAGACGTCTTCGCCTCTCACCCTCTCTTCTCCCCTCATTTCTCTCGCTTTCCCTTCGTCTCCTCGGTAAGTCGTTCTCCTCTTCGTCCTAATTTCTGCCTCTTCATTACATTCTGCAACGAATTTCATATCTCTGATCTTGTGCGACTTCGATTATTGCTATTAGATTTCTTCATGTTCATTACAGACTTACAGTACCTTACTTTGCATTTATTGAAAAAAAATCCACTGTCGAAGTTGATGCTTCTCTCCACTCTTGTACCATCTTCGTTCTCTATCCTCAAATTTTGCTTTTTAGGTCCGGTTAGAACAAAGAAGATGCAGCGAGGACGAGAAGGAAGTTCCACAGGTATGCAGAAGCTTGGCTATAGCAATAATATCACTGCAGCTATAGGATTCAAGTAAACTAATGTGCCTTATTTTCTTACCTTTGTTGAAGTCATAAAGCTTTCGCTTTATGGAAATTTCCTATTTGCCAATTCAACAAAGAAAATAAATCGTTGTGTAGAATAGATTCAAAACTATTATATTTGACAATTGCATTCCAAAATTAAGAGTATATTTGGCAATTCAAACAGAATCTAGATTCATGGATTATTTAGTTTAAGATATGATCACAAAAACCACCTTTAAAGCAAATGTGTGAATAAGTACTTTTGGAGATGTCCAAGTAGTTTTGTCCAAGTAACAGATTTGGTTTTGAATGACATTTATATATACTAAGCAGTCTAAGCTATTGGTATTTATTTCTTCTACAAGTGTGTATCCGTCTATTCGAAGTTTGCAATTTTGGTTTCCATGTACCTGTATATACATCAGTTGAAATCCAAAAAAAATTGTGATTCTGATTGTCATTGAGTTTAGTAGGTGGGTATATATAACCCATGCTGAATTTTGTGATTGCATTTGCTGAGGAAGGCAATAGGATGTGCCGGTCTGGTATATGTCATTATTCTGATAGGAGGCTTGTTTTGTACTGCAAGCCTAGAAACTTCTTTCTTTAGGCCAACTTTGTTGAAATCACTCTTGTTATACATAATGCTGTGAAAACAAAATTGGTTTTGTTCTTTAAGGATGCTTGTCATTATCATAATACAAAACTGGTGTTTTATGTTTCAGGCTTTATTTGTGAGGTCATTAGTAAAAGAAATTTTGGTCCGAGTTTTAGTTTTTTTTAATGCAATGTTAATATAGTGTCTAGGTTGCTTTACATCCATAGGTTATTTAATTCTTGTTACTGATAATCTGCCTAATACCATGTTTTGTTTGTAGGGATTCATCCGTGTTTCCCTCATTCGGAAGAAAAAAATCTCGAGCTTCATTGAGCCAATCTTTAGTGGTAAGAACATATTGCATTCTTGAGACTTTTTCTATAGCCTAGCAAGATTAGTACCCATTTATCCAGCATCTTATCCTTTGTTGTTATGAAATTCGTAAGAGTGTAAGAGACGAAAAAAATCTTGTATTTCTTGCATCCTTTAAACAACTTTGTCCTTCTGAAACTTAAAAAAGACTACTGTTTCCAATACTTTTCGCTTTCAATCTCAAACCTTAAAACATAAATTGATTTCTAGACTATCTTGAAGCATCATGATGATTTTAAATACATCCTACTTTTCTGATACACACCACTTTATGAGTAGCATATTACTTTGGGGAGATTTGAATTAGGTAATCCTACTTGTTGCAACCAGGGCATACACCCACTCGAAAGTAAAATTATAACCCTTGAAATAAAACATATCATTTTCAAGGATGCAGAGGGAAGTAGGGAATGAAGATGAAAAGAGATGATTCCCATATCCAATTTGTTGTTGTCCATAGGAAAAAGAATAGAGAGAACAACTCATGATGTCAATATTTCTCATTCTTCTGGTAAAGGTAAAAAATGATTCTTTACATGCTCTTGTTTTGTTATGGCACAAAATTAATAATTGTGTATTACAATAGGTAATAACATATCTACGAGGGCCACCTTCGTAGATATGTTATTACCTAATGTAATACACAATTATTAATTTTGTGCCATAACAAAACAAGAGCATGTAAAGAATCATTTTGTTTAAGTATGATATGCTTTTGTTTCCAGTGGTTACTATTTTGTTTCTCTAACATTACTATCATTTATTTATTTTCATGTGTAAAGACTAGACTACTAATCAAGTTGTGAGGTTGGTGATTTTCTTATTATTATTAATTGATTTATTTGTTCAAAGTATTCCTTGAATGCCTCTGATGCAACACCATTGTTTCTTCAAAATGGTTATTTGTAGGAAGTCGCTTCTAGTTTCAAGGAAAGCTATCCATTGTGATAAAAGTAGTGCCAAGGTATTCCACAGTCACATCTTAATTAGCTTCAAATTTAAGGTGTCTTTCAAGTTCATGGCTACAACATTTAAGGTATTTTTGTTCTCTAATGTTACTATCATTTATTTTTCTTCACGCTTTAAAGAAAAATAGAATGAAGGGGAAGCTAAATTCTGACTGGAAGGGCTTTCTCACCTGCATTCTGCTTTTGAAAAGAATTATGAACACTTAAAAAGGTACTAAGTCAAGAACACTGAATTCATTTATGCATTTTTCTTGGGTGAAGCATTTAATTATACGTCTAATTATCCTTACTTGCATTTGTGTGTTGTTCTATTTTAAGCGTAACTTACCTTGCACTCCTCTTTGAGTTGCTGACGTGCTTTTCTCTTATGCACTTAGTGTTCTTACTTTTTATTAGTTGTCATATTGACATCAGATTAGGAATTAAATATCACTAGCCTTGAATCCATAATAGATAAGGGCTTGTTAAGCAATTAGAGACATGTGATAACAGATAATTAATCTCGAATTGGATTCATTTCACTAATAAACAAGCTTTGTCCTTTAAGCTTGTTATTCAAGCTTTGGGCTAGAAAAGTGGTTCATTACTGCATGTTATTTGATGCACTTTTGTTTTTGGCCAAGACATTATTCTTAGTTACTCCATACTTTTTGGCGCAGGTTATAGTTTTGGTTGTGTATGGACAAACGTATGGACAAACGAATTCCAAGTCGGTAGAAGACATTAGAGGCGTGGCAAGGAACTTCAGTGTTCTAAAGCAAAGGTTGTGTGTCATTTTGCTTATAACAGTTTTGGGGTAATTTTAGTCCTTTTAGAGCTAATATTATGCACTTGTTTTTGGATTACATAATGAAAACTCACTCTTTTTGTGGATGATTTGTAACCTTTTTTGTTCGGATGAAATCTTAGTTTTTGGTATAATATGTATTTGAGTGTGTGCAAAGTGCTTTCTCTGGAATCTGATTAATGTTGATTGTGGCCAATTCGAAAAGAGGTGAAGGGCATGTATTATGCAATGTACAGGTGGGATAATAATAAAATAAAATGGTTATTTTAAAATAATAATAATAATAATAAATAGCCCGGACCTCATGAACTCCGGGATATATAACGTTGTTTTATGGGTAGAATGACGGACCAAATAGCCCGGAGGGTATCATAGGCTCCGGACTATATGATCAATCTGTATTGGCTGGTATAGACCAAATAGCCCGGATATAAAATGGTCCGGGCTATTTGGATGTGCTTCAATGGGCTTTTTGACGAATGAAATAGTCCGTAGTTGAAAATCCGGGCTATTTTGAGCACCTAATACCCCGGATTTTATTTAACATCCGAGCTCTAAAGTCTGTCATTTTTCCAGCGCCAAAATTGCCAAGCTCTAATAGCCCGGGCGTGTTTTTTTATGTCCGGGCTATATACCTATTATCACACCTATGTGTTGCCCGGACCATATTTCGATTATATCCGGGATATATTTAACTTTACGCCCGGGCTAAAAGATGTTTTTTCTACTAGTGTTTTTTTTATTATGTTGGTCATACTTTTAAGTGGATCCTGAGGTTGGATTCAGTTATGGTGATGGGAGTTGGAGACTCTATATTCAGGGGCAGGTCGGGTGCATTTTAGGGCATATGATCTTTTTTTTTACAGGAAAAAAGCGGTGTGTCTGTATGGTTTCTAATTACATATCCAAATGAGCCAACCCAGGAAGAAGATAAAGCTCCATCGAAATTGAGTTTGTAGGTTGACGTCTACTAAAATAGTCATGTTGAAATGCACAGTTTAGCTCCATGTTTTATATACTTTGCATATTTCGGGTTGGGAATATGTCGAATTTATGTAGTATACGCTTATTTGCAAGAAATGGAGATCTACATGAGTTTTGGTTTAATATTAAAGAATATGGAAGCCATTTCGGGATAAAACCAAGAAGTGAAGACGGGAGCTCAAAGCTACTCGATATCGACGAGTTTTATTCGATATCGACAAACAATGTCCGGGCACAACACTGATCGAGGAGCACCGGATCGAGGAACTGAAGGCAGAGCAACCCGACTCCAGAGAGTTACTCGATATCGACAAAGACTTGAAGACCAACCCGGAGTCGAGGAACACAAGCTGATCGAGAAGCCGAAGACGAAGACATGACGGGCAACACTTACTCGATAGCGAGTACTCTACTCGATATCGACAAAGACCAAAGTCACCTGTCCGAGCAATGTCGAAGAGAGTTGCTCGACCAAGCAAAGCCAGCCAAGTCGATGAAGCCAATTTCCTCGATATCGAGTAATCTACTCGATATCGACAAAACCTGAGAGCCAGTGTCCGTGCGGATCGAAGACCAGCAACTGGACACCACCAAGCTAGCCGAAGTCGACGTCCATGTTCCTCGATATCGAGGACTTTACTCGATATGGAGTAGAAAAACCCCAGCCGCGTTACGCGGTTTCAGCTGTCCTACATGGTTTTGGCTTGCTTGGGACGAAAGGAATCGATTCTATCCAAGTTTATCAAGCTCCATCCATGGAGAAGAAGATTTATCCACTTGAAGATATTTTAGCCTTTTAGATATATTTCCCCTTTTAAGATAAATGTTTCTTTTATTTATGTTTTATCTTTAGATATAGATAGAGATTTCTATCCTTGATTAGCAAGGATTAGAAGCCTATAAATAAAGCCTTAGGGGGCTGAATTTTATTTATTCCATCACAGAGTAATTCAATTTCAGTAGGAGAAGTAGTAGTAGAGAGAGAAAGAGAGGCCGAGTGGAGCAAAGGAGCGAAAGTGATCTGGCTTTGTTCTGTTTGTACTTTCTTCAGTTCGGTTTAATGCAAGTAGTTTATCTTCCATCAAGAATGTCTGAGATTGCAATGAAGCGCGAGTAGTCCACCAATTTCTAGGGTTGGGGTGAGCCCGACGATAGCCCTGCATGCCTGAGGTAAAGATCAGACTTTTATCATGTTTTAAGCATCTACTACTTGTTATGTGTTTATTACCCATCTAATGGAGGTCCATGCTAACAACTTGGATTGTAAACATAAAATCGGTAGATACAATTAGGGTTTCTTGAAAGAGTTGTCTAATTGTTGGAAAAGGTGAAAGCTTGGTCCTTCGATGCGATTTACATGATTATCTGTTTTATTCTTGCCTTTTGCATGATTGGTTATCGTTGTCGCAAACCCCAATCTTGGAAGTTTTCCACACATAGTTGATTTTGAGAATCCCACAGGCTTTTGTCTTTATTTTGTTTTTTTTTACTTTCTACTTTCCTCGATATCGACTAACTCTTGTCGATATCGAGTTATTGATCCTCGATCCCAGATCGCCGTAAGCTTCTCCTGTGCATGTACTCGACAAAGCCATCCTCGACATCGACTTGTTTACTCGATATCAAGTAGAGTGCCCTCGATATCGACCAAAACCAGGAGCTGCTGCTGCGCTGTTCGACTTGCCCGATCTTCTGTCGACTAACCCTAGTCGAGATCGAGCACTGTGGTCGACTTCTGTTAGTGAGATTCCACCGCTGCCTAGGATCCGCTGACACGCTTCCTCGTGGATCGATCCTGACTTCCCACTACTGCATCGGGAGGAAGTCTTGTAATCATTTGCAAGAGACGGAATCTGGTTTGCTGTACTTTATTCATATTTTTAATTTGCATTCTCGATTTCCTCCTATTAACAAATTGGCGTCGTTGCCGGGGAAGCAATCATTCGCGCCTTAGGTAGTTAAATCTCACGTCTGCTTTGAGTTACTTTACAGGTGTATGCGTCGTTCTGGTCAACCACCTGAGTTTGACGGCTTAGACGAACCGGAATGCCTTTTACACATCCAAGCTAAGCTAAAAAGAGCCATGGTAGCCGCAGAAACACAGGAACAACTGATACAGAGGCTTCAGAGGGAACTAGCCGCTAAAGATACTGCTATCGCCGTTGAGAGAGCAGGAAGGGAACAAGAAGAAGCCGAGCTTGCCCAATACCCAACCACTGCAGAGGATTATATGCACCCGACTCTCGTCGTGCCTGAATCGGCTATTCTAATCCCTGAAAATACTTTTGAAATTCGCACTCAATTCCTCGTAGAACTTAAAAATCATGCTTTTCATGGAAGGTTTAATGAGTGTCCTCTTGAACATATTACCAATTTTTCTGACATATGTCGTACTCTTGTTGAAGGTACAACTCTGGAATATGTCAAGATGAAGGCCTTTCGTTGGTCTCTTGCTGGACCTGCATTGATGTGGCTAGAAGGACTGAAACCGCGATCCCTCACAACATGGGCCCAAGTAGAGAAAGAGTTTCTCAACAAATTCTTCCCTCCTACCAAGACAGCACTCCTCCGCCAGAAGATTACAGCTTTCAAACAGAAGTCTGGGGAGCCGTTGGGAAAAGCATGGGAATGGTACAAAGAACTTCTGCGATCTTGCCCTACTCATGGACAGCCACCATACGTCACCCAAGAGATCTTCTTCAATTCTCTTGACCAAGTCACTAAGTACAGGATCAATTAGTACACTCGATATGAGTATTTGACGATGCCACCAGATGACGCATGGGGTGTAATTGACAAACTCACCAACTATGACAACAAGTATGGGGCTACCACAAATTGTGAGGAGAACTCCTATGCTAGGCCAGCGCCATCTATGCCCCTTTATGAGCCTTCCAAGGAGATTGACCCAGATGTCAGGGAGCAGTTCTACAGAGACCAGAATCGCAAGCTCCTCAAGCAAGTCAAGTATCTCTCTGTCAACCAGCCTTGCATCAAATGCGGATCACAGCGGCACACCACTACTGAGTGCCCACACACAGAGCAAGTCAGGATGGCAGAGACACACGAAGAGGTAGCTTACGCAGGGGGTCTCAATCGCTATATGGGGGATCAAAGGTTCTATCAACCACAGTCGAACCAAGGTCCTCCTAGGAACCCCCCGCCATACAGAGTCCCATGACATCTAGAAAGGGATCAGAAGAAGGATGATCTACATCTTATCCTTGAGGAGATGCGCCGGAATCAAGGCACCATCAACAACCAGTTCCAGAACAACAATATAAAATTTGGAGAGCTAGACATCTGGAAGAGAAGCATTGAGACTCAAATGGGTCAATTCGTTGCACAGATTCCACGACCATCCGGACAACTCCCTGGGCAAACAGAACCAAATCCTAAGGGGAAGACCGGACACGTCGCATCTATCAAACTCAGGAGCGGACACCAATTACACGAGCCAGAGATCGGAAAGCACCAAGACAAAGCAGAGCAGCAACTCGACAACGAGAAGCAACAACCAATGTTGTTAGGATCGAGATTTTAGATCGGATCGATGGGGGTGCAGTAGAATCGAATCATAGGATCGGATCGTAGGATCATAAGATCCTACTACATGTTTAAATTTTTTGATAAACTAATTACAAAATATTGCATATCTCATATATGTAAAGTTAAATCAATGCTCAATAGCTATTAACCACTTTATTTGTCTATCCATATATGAAAAATCCACACATGTGTATATAACAACCCAAAAAATTCGAGCAGTGAGTCATAATTCTAGATTTTTTTATATCCCTAAATAGAGAGTGAATCAAAACATTATTTTAAATAATCAATATAACTATATCAATCAACATATTAATTCAAATTACCTAAAAAAATCAAATTACCAAAAAAAAATATTTATAAAATAAACATATTAGTTCATGTTGTAGGATCTAGATTCTATTCCCGATCCTACTACGATCCTACGATCATGTACCATCCTACTACGATTCTGTACGATCCTGCTGCATCCGACTCTGTATGTGCGATCCAGATCGATTGGGCCACTTTGGATCGTAGAATCGTAAGATCCCACGATCCTGATCTAGATTTTAACAACCATGGCAGCAACTCGATATCGAGGAACCTTTGGTCGATATCGAGGAAAATATGGCCGATGTTGACGACTCTGCAACACCCCCGACGTCTGTTCTGGCTCCAAAGCAGAAAAAGACACTGCCTTTCCCTTCCAAAGCGCTGAAAGATCCCACTGCAAGTAAGTTCAAACGTTTTGTTAATATGCTGCAATAATTGAATTTCTCTATTCCTTTTACAGAAGCTCTGCAAGACATGCCTGCATATGTCAAATTCCTAAAGGCAATCCTGAGCAAAAAGCGATCCATCTCGGAGATCGCCGGCGAATGCAAAGTGCTCCACTTCCCTGAGAAGAGACTTGACCCTGGTAAGTTTTCTGTTACTGTGGGATTTGGACAATATAAATATGAGTCCTTGTGTGATTTAGGAGCAAGTGTGAGCATCATGCCCTTATCAATCAGGCGGAAGGTGAAGATAGGATGTATAGAGCCTGTGGATGCCAAGCTATACATGGCAAACAATACCGTGGTCATCCCTACAGGTATGGTTGAGAATGTCCCCATCCAGGTTGTTAAATTCTTTTTTCCAGCTGATTTCCTAATTATAGATTGTGCTGAAGATCCTACTAACCCTATTATTCTTGGTAGACCATTCTTAGCTACAGCAGATGCCAAGATTAGTGTCAAACAGCGATTGCTCACCTTCACCATAGGCGACGAGGTCTTAGACTTCTCTTTTGGCCCTGCAAAAGAGGAAATTTCATGGCTGGAGGTGAAGAGCATCAGCAACCACGGGATCAAGCAAACAACGGAGGAAAGAACCAGAGGCCAACTCGATATCGACAAAGGCTCCTCGATATCGACCAAAGTTGTACTCGATATCGACCAAACTTCAACGACATCGACTTCCTCTGCTGAGCACCAGACTTGCCAAGAGCCTAAGTATGGGGTCCCTGTACTCGATATCGACCAGTCTTGCTCGACATCGACTAACCCCAAGCCCGAAGATTTCTGTTTTGGGCCCGAAAAGGTAAGTTCAGGTATGAATCCTACTCCTCCTCAGTCCATTAAGAATTTTATCAATAATTCAAGGGGAGGTAAGGCCCCGTGGTGAGAGAATCTGCGGAAACTGAGAGCTGAGAAGAGAAAGAAGAAAGAAAAGGAGGATTATGCAAGCAACCAACTGTCAGCTGAGCTTGCATACTACAATCAGGACCTAGATGATCCAGGAGAAGGGCCAAGCACAAGCGGGCCCCACATTAATGGTCCTTGAGCACAAAAGGAGAAGTCGACATAGCGACTCTAAAATCTAGAGCATGTATATAAAACTTTTTAATTTTGGGACTTTGGAACTTTTGATTTTGGTTTTGGTTTTTGTTTTTTTTTTCTTTAGTTTAGAATACTTCATATGGAACGTCTTGTCTTTGTGTGCAATCTAACACTTTTAGGTCGGCAAGCATAAAAGGATCGCAAAAGGTGGAATAAGAAGTCCCTGAAAAACAGTCGAAATCGGCCAGGCCAGTCGAGAACGACCTAGAGTAGCAGCTCAGAAGTTCATCGATATCGAGTAGGCCAACTCAATCTTGACCAAGCCAGAAGAAGTTCCTCGACTTCAGATTCCACCGGACGCAGACAGCCTACTCGATATCGAGTAAAGTACCCGATATCGACAAGACCAGTTTACTCGATATGCTTTGTTATGCCGTCCTCGATGCATTATTCAGTGAGTTCCTTCCTTTACTCTTGTTTTTATTTGATTTTATACAGTGGGGACACTGTATATTTTAAGTATGGGATGGGGGAAGAGCTCATTATCATTATTATATGTTTTATTCTTGCTCTTGCTTTTACATGGTGAAATTTTGAGAAAATTTTAAATTTCTCTGCATAAGGCTAACTCGAAATTCTATAAGACATCTCCCATTGCTTGTAAATTATTCAAAGAAATATTGTCATGGAAGCTTTAATTGAACTCGACGATGCAAAATTAGATTCATTAGAGATATATCATGAAATTGCCTAGTAAAGGGAAGTCACAATAAAATGCATATTTTCTTGAAAACCATGAAAGGAGGTAAAATTTGAAGTTGCTTTTGACATGTTGCATGATAAGAGGATGGAGGACTTTATATTTCCATATAATGTTCATATGTTTATATCCTAGCCTTACCTATGCTTATGCATCACAAAAGCCATATATATGCCTTATTTCAATTATTGCTCCACATGTTCCAAATATTGCCATTCTTTACCTTATTTCCTATCCGGGGATTATGTTGAGAATGATGTTACATTATGGAGATGTTATATGGCTGTTGTGTTGTTATGTCATTATTGGAGATTGGTAGGAAATTATTTGAAATATATGGAAAATTTAATGAGTGAAAGAAAATCCGATCACCTTAGGAGATAAAGGTAGATCGACCCTGCTCGCTGAGATAATAGTTTGGCGAGATGGGACACATTGTGAGGAGTCCAAAGCACTAAGTATCCGGGGCCATTCATGACACCCATGTTTGCGACTCGCGAGAAGGCAGTGCTGAGGTTAGAGAGGTAAAAGCATATTATTGAAAAAAGCATTGTAAAAGGTGATGATTCTTATGAAAAGGAATGTGGTTGAGAAAGTTTGGAAATACTCCATTTCCCCGGATTATTAAGCACCACATTACCAAAATATTGCCCACCTTTAGCCTTTTACCAATTTACTCCTTATTTGACCTTAAATTAAAGTCCTCTTGATTATTGTTGCTTTGTCAGATAAATGTTTTTGGCATAACCCTCATTTTGTGAGTAGATGTTGCTTTTTATTTGCACATGCATGGATTTGTGACACTAGTACCTTTTCGATGATGGTAATTGACTGCAGGGACATATGAAAATGAATCTATGATGTTGAGAGTTTAAATTCTTCCCCTGAATGACCATCCAAGTTATTGCTTGGGGACAAGCAAGCTTAAGTATGTGGTGATTTGATGTCTACTAAAATAACCATGTTGAAATGCACAGTTTAGCTCCATGTTTTATATACTTTGCATATTTCGGGTTGGGAATATGTCGAATTTATGTAGTATACGCTTATTTGCAAGAAATGGAGATCTACATAAGTTTTGGTTTAATATTATAGAATATGGAAGCCATTTCGGGACAAAACCAAGAAGTGAAGACGGGAGCTCAAAGCTACTCGATTTCGACGAGTTTTACTCGATATCGACAAACAATGTCCGGACACAGCACTGATCGAGGAGCACCGGATCGAGGAGCTGAAGGCAGAGCAACCCGACTCCAGAGAGTTACTCGATATCGAGTACTCTACTCGATATTGACAAAGACCTGAAGACCAACCCGGAGTCGAGGAACACAAGCTGATCGAGAAGCCGAAGACGAAGACATGCCGGGCAACACTTACTCGATATCGAGTACTCTACTCGATATCGACAAAGACCAAAGTCACATGTCCGAGCAATGTCGAAGAGAGTTGCTCGACCAAGCCAAGCCAGCCAAGTCGATGAAGCCAATTTCCTCGATATCGAGTAATCTACTCAATATCAACAAAACCTAAGAGCCAGTGTCCAAGCGGATCGAAGACCAGAAACTCGACACCACCAAGCTAGCCGAAGTCAACGTCCATGTTCCTCGATATCGAGGAGTTTACTCGATATCGAGTAGAAAGACCCTGAGCCGCGTTACGCGGTTTGAGTTTTCCTACACGGTTTTGGCTTGCTTAGGACGAAAGGAATCCGATTCTATCCAATTTTATCAAGATCCATCCATGGAGAAGAAGATTTATCCACTTGAAGATATTTTAGCCTTTTAGATATATTTCCCCTTTTAAGATAAATGTTTCTTTTATTTATGTTTTATCTTTAGATATAGATAGATATTTCTATCCTTGATTAGCAAGGATTAGAAGCCTATAAATAAATCCTTAGGGGGCTGAGTTTTATTCATTCCATCACACAGCAATTCAATTTCAGTAGGAGAAGTAGTAGTAGAGAGAGAAAGAGAGGCCGAGTGGAGCAAAAGAGCGAAAGTGATCTGGCTTTGTTCGGTTTGTACTTTCTTCAGTTTGGTTTAATGCAAGTAGTTTATTTTCCATCAAGAATGTCTGAGATTGCAATGAAGCGCGAGTAGTCCACCCACTTCTAGGGTTGGGGTGAGCCCGACGATAGCCCTGCATGCCTGAGGTAAAGATCCGACTTTTATCATGTTTTAAGCATCTACTACTTGTTATGTGTTTATTACCCATCTAATGGAGGTCCATGCTAACAACTTGGATTGTAAACATAAAATCGGTAGATACAATTAGGGTTTCTTGAAAGAGTTGTCTAATTGTTGGAAAAGGCGAAAGCTTGGTCCTTCAATGCGATTTACATGATTATCTGTTTTATTCTTGCCTTTTGCATGCTTGGTTATCGTTGTCGCAAACCCCAATCTTGGAAGTTTTCCACACATAGTTGATTTCGAGAATCCCACAAGCTTTTGTCTTTATTTTGTTTCGTTTTACTTTTTGCTTTCCTCGATATCGACTAACTCTTGTCGATATCGAGTTACTGATCCTCGATCCCAGATTGCCGTAAGCTTCTCCTGTGCAGGTACTCGACAAAGCCATCCTCGACATCGACTTGTTTACTCGATATCAAGTAGAGTGTCCTCGATATCGACCAAAACCAGGAGCTGCTGCTGCGCTGTTCGACTTGCCCGATCTTCTGTCGACTAACCCTAGTCGAGATCGAGCACTGTGGTCGACTTCTGTTAGTGAGATTCCACCGCTGCCTAGGATCCGCTGACACGCTTCCTCGTGGATCGATCATGACTTCCCACTACTGCATCGGGAGAAAGTCTTGTAATCATTTGCAAGGGACGGAATCTGGTTTGCTGTACTTTATTCATATTTTTAATTTGCATTCTCGATTTCCTCCTATCAACATAGGTACCTATTGCAAGGGCCCTCCATTTCGCGTTCTTCCTTGCCCTTGCAGATACGTATCGAGTCTCTTTTTTGTTGTGGTGCTCAAAATTCTCTGTGTATTCATCATTCTGTTTGGAAGTGTTCCACAAGTAGGTCTGGTCCTTAATGAAAGAGATTATTCTTTTTTATGTCTGGCTTTGCATTCTCAAAGAGAGATTTGTTATGGGAATACCAAATACTCCACCGGCAAAATGCTAGCTTAGCAAAGCGTTGGATTCCAATTTTTTCCTTTAAGTTACAGATGATACTATTTAACTCTGAACCTTGTGAAAAACAGGTGTTTAGGATTATTATCAGACTGGGGTCTAGATTTGCTAACGTTGCTCGCGTGATAGGGCAATCCCATTATAGGTGCATTAGATCTTCGTAATTTGAGTCGCAGTGTGGGCATGTAGTAGGAATTCCAATTCCCCTAGAGGCATGTCTTAATGATGTAGGTTTTCCATTTTTCGCTATTTTCCAAAGTAGAGTTTTTAATTTTGAGGGTATATCAAGATTCCAGATCCATCTCATGTCAGATTTTTGATGGTGTTTGAAATTGTTGATCATTTGTAAAGTAGAACAAGTACTAAACTATACATTTTTGCTCCACTTCCAGTATATCCTGTCAACATGTATTTGCTTGGGAATTGGGGAGTTCGATATTGCTTCAATTACGTCATTTGGTAAGATATTCTGAAGGGTTAAGCGTAGTTTGTCCAAGTTCCACTTTTTATCATGTGTAATAAATTGTTGTGCGGTTATATTGGTGTCAACTTTTCGCCCATCCTTAATCATAGTAATGAGGGGTAGTTTTCCAATCCAATGCTCATTCCAGAAGTTGATGCTTTCACCATTTCCAACACTACAAAAAATAATGAAATTTGCCACGCTTCCTAGCTTCAGCAAAAGCTTACCGTGGCAATTGGTACCTTTTGCCACTGATGGTAGCTTCGGCAAGGGTTGTCGTAGCTATTGAGATGATTTTGCCACCCTTGGTAGCAACGGCATGTATTTGTTGTAGCTATTGACTCAGTTTTTACTATAGCATAGCTACGACTCGTGTGTTTTTACTGAAATTTGCCACGGTACGGCAATGCCGGCGCAAAAATATATTAAAAAAAGAGAGAAATAAAAGAACTGAGTCGTGTAATGTCTTGACCTAACCCATGAATCCATTGAAACCCACCATAAGCATCGTTGCCCCCTTATTCCTTAGATCTAGAGATGGAGAACTCGCCCTAGGCGCCTCTTCTCCATTGCGCTCGTCGGAGCCACACCCTTAAGCCGCCGGTGGGGAGCTTGTTCTCGTTCTTGTTTCCATCAATCTCCGTCGTTATCTTTCTCCTCTTCGACCCCCACTAGTTTCCTCTTTCTCCCCGTGTAACCAGATCTAGACCGGGATCTAGGGTTTGTTGTTGTTTGCTACGATTTTGTGATGGGATATGCATCTGAGTTTACCCTCCTTTCTTCTTTTGCCACTAGTTCCTTCCCCAGCCTCAGATCTGAAAACCATGACCATGAATCCTCCTCGTCTGCTCCCCCCCTTTCTCTCACGTCCCTCTCAAACCTCTCTCAACAAGTGAAGGAGGGTGCCATCACCGTTGAACTCGTCGCAGCCAAGGCAGTAAGCCACCTATGTGCTCCCAAAATCCCTGAGTCGAAGAAGATAGCCCTAATGTCGTGGGTCTGAGAAGTTGAGCTAGCTTTGGATCTAAGAGGGCTTCGTCTTCATTGCACTGGATGGGCTCCTTGGAAAATGTCGTCTCCCCTACTGGCAACGGTAAGCACTAAACCTATCATCACTTTTAATTTGGGTATTTTTTCCCGATAAACCCTAATCCCTAATTAACCATTTGAATTCGTTTGAAATTTTGGTTCATAGGTTGTTCCGGCAAATTAACTAACCATTAGAATTCGTTTAAAGCCCTAAAATGGAGCAAGATAAAGAATATTTTTCCCCCATTTTGTTTGGGGAAAAAAATCTGACTTTGATATGAAATATGCCTTTTGTTTCTGTCTGTTCATCAATCTGATACAATGAAATCCAGGCTATGTAACTTTGGAATGTTGTTTCTATAGCTGATGTTCTAAGCATGTGATGGTCTTCAGATTTAGACAGTTGTTGAATTACTAATAGCTGGGTCTTGTAAATTAGGTTGAACAAACATTGTGGTATTTGCTCTACCCTAATCCTAAACTGATCCCGCTGAAAGCTTACAATTTGTCAAAATACATCGTCTAATTGACAACTCTATCCAACTCTCCCTATTGCCTACTTTTAGTCTTATACTATCTACCCACTCATATGGACAGTAATAGATTTTTGATAGCAACAGATGTTCATTTTCAGACAGTTACTGATATATTCAGGTGGATGTAATGCAATGCAATCTAATCTCCTTGTTATATATTCCCAGCTATGAGCATGGACAAGAAGTACTTAATCAGAGAACCCACAAGTCTGACATCCCGCAGCTATGGTGCTTTATATTTTCAAGCTCGTTCTTATAGTTCCAGCAGCGATTTTAGGCATAAGGTGCAATGATTGTAATATCACAATAAGTAATTATTCTTTGAAGTTTTTTTCACAAGTTATTTCCTCTTGAATACTTGTTACATGTAGCATTTCCATTGGATATACCTTCAGATTCAATCGTACTTCATGAAATTTCAAGAAACAAGTTTTTTTTTATAAAAAAAACACAATATATATATGTATCTATTTTTACAGATCAATGAAATACACAATTATAGCTCTTGTGAAAGCCATTTTTAAAAAAACTAAAAGTAAAGAGGAATGTAAGAACTAAAATCCAGAACCCCAAACAAGCTAAATAACATCTTAGCAAAGCAAGAATCTAATGGATTGTTGAGAGATAAAGCTCGTTCAATTTTCATTGTTTATTTAGGCAAATTTAACTTCTTCTGGATGGGACGATGATAATGAATAGGTACATGTACTTTGGACAGTTTGAACTTTTAGAAGGGTAACTTGAACTTCTATAGTAACATTGTATGTGTATATGTATGCCTTTCTCCACACAGTAAACAAGAAGTTTGTAGGACAAGGCTTCTGTGATTTTTAATTGATTAGACAAAGTACTTCGTTTTCGGTAGGGATTCCAGTCGCATTTGAGAGATGACCTCTAAAAAGTAAAACTACCGAGTACATAAGACGTGAGTTGTATTTTTTGGTGACTTTGTGAGTTGTGCTTAAGTTATATTCCAATGTAAATGCAAGCCTTTTAAATTGAGTAAGTCGTCTCCTTAACCCTCTATTTTATTTAAAGTGTTTTTTTCATCAATTTCAATTTCCTTGCTAATATTCTCATTCCCATAGTTGAACATATGAAATCTTCTTTGTTTCAAGCTCTATTTGCTAGCCATTACAAGGAGGACAAGCTTATTTGCTTATTCTCAATTTGTCAAAGGTAAAATATGTAAAATCTCTCACCTTTTTTCTTCCCATTGCATCGGCTATAGATCGGGCTATAAATGGCATATATATTGTAAAGGCTCGAATTTTCAAATCCTAAATTTTTTAAAAAAGAAAATTAAATGTGAATTTAAATCGGTTTTAAAACTCGTTTAGTGGATTTCGACCGGAATGTAAAATTTAGCGATATCCTTTTCGAGTTTTTTTTAAATCTAATTGATCGAGGGAGCGAGAGTCGGAGAAACTAACATTCGAGAACTAATTGTGGGATTCGAAATTCGCGTATTCGGGATTTATTTCCGGGTATTCGTTATCCAATTCAACACTCATCCTCACCCACTCCCTCACCTCACCATACCGCTTCAAATCTACTCCCTCTCTCCGTCATTGTTCATTCACATCACCCTTGTTACCATCACTTTCATCTACTCCCTTTCCCTCCATTCCCTGGCTGATCATCACCACCACCGTCACATTCCCCATCACCTAAATCCTCCACCGTCACCTCCATCGTCGCCTCCAGCCCACTTTCTCCTTCGTTCTCCTTCCACCCAATGCCACCTAGGAGCCGCCCAAGAGCCACCAGCGGCACCGACAAGCCACCGAGGCACCATATCCCACGTTTGATCGCGAACCAATCTTCTGGTAAGCCGTTCTCACTCGTTTTCGATCAGAATCGTCCTCGAGCTTCACCATCACCCTCACCCATGTCCGCAAGTCCGATAAGCCATTGCGATCCACCAACGACGGCCATACCTCCGATCGAGAGCCTTGAAGTCGCGAACCACCTCGGTGAGCCCCCGATCTTTCCTTTCTTTTCTCATTAGATTCGTGAATCCTCGTTGCTTAGGCTAGTCAGGAGGCAGTGTTTGAGGGGTGAGTGTGGGGAGGTGGGCGAGATCGAGATCTCCGGTGAGCATCGAGGGCGGCGCGGCGAGCTCGTGGGAGGCGCGAGCAAGCAGGGTCGAGGAGCGAGAGTGCGAGGCGAGGCCGAGCGAGGACGAGACCGCGACCGAACTGTGGAGACGACGACAGGAAGAGGACGAGGATGCGAGGCAAGGCGGAGCTAAGTGCTTCTAGCGTAGCGGACGTGAGCGGCGTCGAGTTTGACGCCGGCGAGAGTCCTCGGATGATGCCAAACGAGAGTTGTTTTTTAATTTTGGAGGAGGATGGCAATGACATGGCTTGTGGGTCCTGCCTCCTTGTTTACTTTATTTAATTGTTTTATTGAATAGGTTGGGGTTAAATTAGCGGGTTTGGTTTGGTTCGGTTCAGTTCGGGTTATCCGTTTATTTATTTAACTAATTAGCAGAATTAAAAGTATTATATATATTCAATATTATTTAATGTTTTAAGAGATAAAATATTATTTCAGGAGAATTATAAGGGTTGATTTAATAAATAAAAATAATTTGAATTTTAGAGGATTTGGAAAAGAATTTCAGAGTCGAAAAATGATTTAATAAATAAATAGAAAAAAAGGAATTTTGCGAGCATTTTTAAGGGTCAGAATTCTTAACTATTTAAGTTGGATTTTGAAATGGATTTGGGACTAACATGGGAATCTGACTTTTTCGATGATTAACTAGCATGATAAAATAATCATTTGACTAACGGCATGATATGTGTGACAAATAGGATGACTTGTGGTGAGTTATGTAAGATATTAAAGGTTAGTTAATTATGATGATGATGATATATATTCGTATGCAAAGTATGAGTATAAAATGATAGTATGCGAATTTGGCTAAGTATGATATGGAGGTTATCTTAAGCTGATGAGATGGCGGATTACATGTGTTGAATACGGTATGAGATGATGAAACGAGATGAGAAATTGAATGGAGACATTAATGTTGTTGATGATGGAATGATTACATTGTATAGTTTTATGTGAATCTTATGTGTGTTGTTTGATATGCTTTGTGTAAGTTAGATTTAGACTTATTATGTTGCCTATCTTCTAGGTGATCTCTGATCTGTCTGGATTTGCTTGATTGCTGTATTGCTTGGATTCTGCGTTTCTCCAGGTAAGTTCTCTGAACTTACTCATGATGGGCGCTCTATGCACTAGGTGTTATATAGTAGGATAGTGTTCATGCACCATACGACTTAGAATCACGCTTAGGATCTAAAATGGAAACCATATGACTTGCTATATGTCTTTGCTAGAAAACGGCCGTTATAGGTGTTTATTGGATGTGATCTTTTTTATCTATTCTTGTCATCTTAGTGGGGCTTATTATAGAAAGTTGCTTGCACTTGATGGGTGAGGTAGGCTTTTTGATAATAAGTCTTTGCTCGCACTTGTATGGTTGTCGTTGTTTGCCTTCTCTTCGTAGTTAGTAGGCTCCTTACGTAGGGATGACATGCACCATGGGTGAGGTAGTTCCCTTCGAAGGGAGTTGCTAGAGGATTCCTTAGGCGCCGAGAGGGACATGCTATTTGGCATTTCTTGTAACTGAGCACCTCTTTAATTATGTCCGCACTTAATTATCCGTATGCTTGTCTATTTAAGTTCCGTTTTGTGTTACACATTTCATCTTAGGAATAGGATGCTTATTATATGCCTCTCAAAGTGTCTTTACACACGCGCATGAGTGGCAAGATGGTTGACCCAGATCCCCCCCCCCCTTTTTTTTTTAGATTCAGGTAACCGCTAGCCGCTATCTTTTCTTATATGGATGCTTGGCGGGTTCAGACTTTTGGCATTAGATTGAGAGCTCGAGAGACTACTAGACTTCCTCTCTTTTATACTCTCTTACGTTTTTTTGTCTCGGCTCTTCTTTGGCACCTTTGGGATTGTATTTTGCTTTAATTTCACTTATGCTGGTTGCATGCCTAAATGGATTTTCCGCGTTGTAGACTTAGGATAGGCACAGGGGTTTACCCCGGGGTCTCCAACGGACCTTACGGATTTGGGCGCGAAATCCCGCTTTAAACTACAAATCTTCGGTTTCAAACCTTCAACCTGTACTCAGAGCGCAAGATCATAAAGAGGGGTTTTATCCCTCGAAACGTAACTCGGGAATCATAATCCCGGGCCATTACAAATGTGGTATCAGAGCCAGGTTTTGCAATCCGAGTACGATAGGTTGGAGTGGTTATGAAAATCGCCCAATGATTTCAATCGGTTTTGAAAATGTTTTCAAAAGGGTAAAATGAATTTAATTGGACTTAATCATAAATGAATAAAGAGGTAACAAACTCGTGGGTAGACACCAAAGAAATAGGCATCCCTTATGGATGTAGAACTCGGGGAATGGTAGACAAAATACTAGCTTTTATTGATAGATGGGCCTAGAAGACTCCAAGGAGCACCACGGAAGTGGGAGTATTGGGTTAGGAGACCGTGAGGTTTTGCCCCTCCGTTCAGCCGTCCCTCGAAGGGCGGCATAGATCGCATCGATGCTTATGTTTATATATACATATATGCAATTGGGCCCGAGGGCGATCCTCCTCGAAGAGGATCATATTAATCTTGTTGAGTGCTTCCGTGCTGAGTATCTAAATTAACCATTCATGTAGCCATCATGGTCGATACTAGACGCAGTTCAGTCGGGCGTGGGGGTAGGGCACGTCGCGGCAGGGGACGCCCCCACCGAGTTGCCGTTGAGAGCGCCGAGGAGCGCACCACTGACGATCACGCTGAGGAGTGAGCTTCGCCATCACCGGCGGACGACGGAGCTTCGATTTCCGCACAGACTAGGATTGGGCAGCTAGAGGCGGCGCTTCACGACATTCTGAGACTAGAGACCCCCGCTCAGTAGCAGATGCCCACGGAGAGGGTCGGATTCGAGCAGACGATACTAGAGATGATTCAGAGGCAGACGAGACAACAGCATGCCCCACAGCCAGAGGCAGATGAGGCCGTAGACGGGATTCGAGCATAGAGGCGCATTGATTGGGTTAAGAGGTTGTCGTAGACCCACCCGCCTCTATTCACCGGAGACCTCACAACAGATATCGAGCTATGGTTCAGAGTCATGGATGGACTCTTTGAGCTGATCGGAGCACCACCAGGAGAGCACCAGAGATTGGCGGCTGGCCAGCTACGAGATGATGCTTTTAACAGATGGTATGTATACAAGACGGACCAAGCTGATTGGACGTATAATGAGTTCAGATCTTTGATGCTTCGCGAGTACAGACCATCAGAGAGGTGGCCTTCTACAGAGAGAGTTATGATGAGACGTTATCAGTTGCGGAGGTTTTCTACCAGTGCAAGAAGGAGCTGGTATATTGCGGACATTTATGCCAGACAGACGCGAGCCGTATTCGACTGCTATCTATGAGGCTCTCACCAGTTGTACTTCTGCATACTTCCAGCTTGGGTGATGTCCCCTTTGATAGGTTCTTAGAGGTTATCTTGCGCTATGACACACAACGTCTTCTGTCAGATACTACCTACCAGTATTCTCATACTCCTCGAGGTGAGAAGAGACCGAGAGCCACAGAATCTAGTCGGGACATGCATGATAGAGGAGACTCTTTCAGAGGCAAGTTTAGAGGATATACACGCCGAGCACCACCAGTGCCCCGCCAGGAGATGCGAGTTCAGAGCATTGCATGTCAAGGATTTCATGAGTATGGACACCCCACAGAGAGATGCTCGAGGAGGCAGGTGGTATGTTACATCTGTGGGGATAGAAGACATTGAGCAGCTTATTGTCCCCAGGGTGGAGGACCTTCAGATGAACCAGCACCTCGACTTCAGGCGCCACCAAGACCAACCCAGCTGACATACCCCCAGGGACAAGGGAGAGGACCGTCGTCAGGCCGAGGCCGAGGAGGCAGAGGATCTGTTACGGGACTTGCACACATGACAACTGAGCGATTTGAGTTAGAGTATGAGGGAGGACAAACCAGAGGAGGCCTTGATCTCGACTTACCCCCACCGCCCCGTGTCTACTCCATGGGAACTGCGAGTTTCTCCGACCCTTCACCATCAGGTACCATGACATGAGGTGTTTATCTCGATGCTTGTGTGCACATGTACAATTGATGATGATGTGCTAGACATGTTGTTATATGTGATTATCCTTGACGTGATTAGGACATGTTGTTAAATGTGTGATATGATTGTCTATCTATGATGTTTTGATGTTAGAAAGGATAGAAGCTTAATTATTGGAAATCAATTCTGACATGGAACCTAGGAAGAGAATATGAGATTAGCCTTAGAGGTGGATGATTCCACCTCTTGAGTTCTACAATTTGCTTGACTAATGTCGGATTCAAAGGATTTTGAACGATGCTTTAAAAGTGATAACTTGGATTTTGTGGAAACTAATGCGACCCGAGATTTCATTATAACGCCCACGAAGTGGGCACAACTATTTTATGGGGGCACATGTAGATTGTTTGCTAAGACCTAGTGGTGACGCTATGACGCTTTTTGAGTTTTGATATGGCCGAGAAGCCGGAGTAAGGATGTGGTAGGGGCCCATATCACATTCTTGCTACGACCTATTGGTGATATTATGATCACGGCAACGTTACTGTGGGGATCTCATAAGGGCACTTGCGAGGTACTTACGGGATCAATGACATGATCCTTGGACTCACCATGTTCAAACTTCATCCCCTATTATAAATGATTTTAGTCTTGGGGACGAGACTTGTTTTTAGAGGTGGATGATGTAAAGGCTCGAATTTTCAAATCCTAAAATTTTGGAAAAATGAAATTAAATGTGAATTTAAATCGGTTTTAAAACTCGTTTAGCGGATTCCGACCGGAATGTAAAATTTGGCGATATCCTTTTCGATTTTTTAAAAAATCTAATTGATCGAGGGAGCGAGAATCGGGGAAACTAACATTCAAGAACTAATTGTGGGATTCGAAATTCGCATATTCGAGATTTATTTCCGGGTATTGGTTATCCAATTCAACACTCATCCTCACCCACTCTCTCACCTCACCATACCCCTTCAAATCTACTCCCTCTCCCCGTCATTGTTCATTCACATCACCCCTCGTTACCATCACTTTCATCTACTCCCTCTCCCTCCATTTCCTGGCTGATCATCTCCACCGCCGTCACATTCACCATCACCTAAAACCTCCACCGTCACCTCCAGGGCCGTGCCGATCATTTTGAGGGCCCTATTCGAGATTAAAATTGATCATATTAATTAATTATTATATTTTTTTTACTAAATTTGTAATTATTTATATGTCATTTGTTATTTTATTTATATCTATATTATTTTTGGTAGAATGAATTATATATATCTAAATTAATTTTTATTTAAAAATTTTTGAACACTTTAATCCTTATTAATTTACTTCTCATATTGCAATTCAAATTTATTATTTTTTCATATTTTTAATATATTTCTTTTATAGATAATAGATGTAATTTTAGAATATTCTGTTAACACATTTCCGTACATTCAACATGACACTAACTAGTGTTAAAAAACACTTTCAAAGTGTTTATATTTATAATTTCACGACAGACCACTGGAATCTATAAAAAAAACAAGAAAATTGCTAAATAAAAACTAAAGGGACCCACTGGGCCCTTAATTTTTATGTAGAAAAAGCAAGGAAATTATCAACTAAAAATTAAAAGGGTAAATAAACTTGCAAAAAACGGCTTAGTTGTGGAATCGAACTCGGGATTCCAGGGTACACGCGCGCACAAATTACCACTAAGCTACTGCAGCCCACTTTCTCCTTCGTTCTCCTTCCACCCAAGGACCACCGGCAAGTCTCGACACCTTATCAGAGTCACCAGCAACATCTGGAGCCACCCAACCCCACCCAGGAGCCGCCCAAGAGCTACCAGAGACGCCGATAAGCCACCGAGGCACCATGTCCCCCGTTTGATCGCGAACCAATCTTCCGGTAAGCCGTTCTCACTCCTTTTCGATCGGAATCATCTCGAGATTCACCATCACCCTCACCCATGTCCGATGCAGGTCCGATAAACCATCGCGAGCCACCGACAACGCCCAGACCTCCGATCAAGAGCTCCGAAGTCGCAAACCACCTCGGTGAGCCCCCGATCTTTTCTTTCTTTTCTCGTTAGATACGTGAATCCTCGTTGCTTAGGCTAGTCGGGAGGTGGTGTTTGAGGGGTCAGTGTGGGGAGTTGGGCGAGATCGAGATCTCCGGTGAGCATCGAGGGCGGCGAGGCGAGCTCGTGGGAGGCGCGAGCAAGCAGGGTCGAGCAGCGAGAGTGCGAGGCAAGGCTGAGCGAGGACGAGAGCGCGAACGAGCTATGGAGACAACGACAGGAAGAGGACAAGGATGCGAGGCGAGGCGGAGCTGAGCGCTGTCGGCAAAGCGGACGCGAGCGGCGTCGAGTTGGACGCCGGGGAGAGTCTTCGGATGTGTTAGCATTATATTATTTATATGTGTCCATATCATGTACAGTTACGATTGTACCCTTAGGGTTTTCACTCATTGATATATATACAAGACTAGGCCTCTGAGATCTGTTAAGGACTCAGTTCTCCAAACACTTACATGGTATCAGAGCTCTAGTGTGAAACCCTAATTTTTAGTTTCACATCTCCGATCCCTAGCCGCCGCCGCCCCTGCGCTGCCGCCGCCCTAACCCGCCGCCGCCACCCCTGCCGCCGCCGCTACCCCAGCCGCCGCCGCCCCTTCTGCCGACGCAGCCGCTCCCCACAGCCGTCGTCGCCGCCGCCACCCTCTTATTCCCCCCCTCAAAGCCATCAACAACTGGCCTGGACCGACATGAAACGAAAGAAGTAAGAATAGCCTGGGCGAGCCATCATTGATCAACTAGGCGATGTTGGGCAGAAGGTTAGCGAAGAACGCCTTGTCCTTCAACTTATCAACGGCCTCTCCACCAAATTTGATGTCGTAGGTGGCATGATCAGCTACACAGCGCCACTTCCGAGTTTCATGGTGGCTCGCAGCATGCTCTCCGGGGAAGAGAACCGTCAAGGACGCCCCCAGGGTCCTTCCCATGTCCTTGTTTCCTCCAAGGATTTCATAGCCCCGGACACAATTCCCCAAACCCAACCCAGACCATCCCAACAGCGCGGAGGACGTGACAGAGGCGGCAACAGCGGCGGGCGCCGCTAGGGAGCTGGTACCTGCAGCAGCCCTGGTCCCCCGCTCCGCCGCCCTGCCCTTATCCGACGTGGGCGGGATACCCCCCGCCAGGCTTGGTCTTCCCGTAGCATCCACCACAGCAGCCGGCCCCATCCCCGGCGATGTACGCTTCTCAGCAGCCTCCATCGCACCCCATGCACACCAACCTCTCCGCCGCTTTCTCCACCATGGGACTTCAGCAGCCGGACGACAACTGGTACATGGATACTGGGGCCTCCTCTCACATGACGAATGCACCAGGTAACCTAAAAACTGTTTTTAATTTTAGCACTTTACCGTCTATTTATGTCGGAAATGGTGAATCTCTTAAAATTGTCGGTTCGGGTTACACAACCCTTCCCAATGCCCCACCCCTTCGCCTCAACAAAGTCCTGCTTGCCCCTGACCTTGTTAGAAACCTCATTTCTGTTCGTCAATTTACCGTCGATAATCACGTGGCTGTCCAATTTGACCCGTTTGGTTTTCTTGTGAAGGATCTTCGTACGGAGACCCCAATCATGCGCTGCAATAGTTCTGGCGACCTCTACCTCATCACCAAAGCTCGCCAACCGTCTCCCACCGCCCTCATCGCCTTCGTCGCCCATCGCTCTGACTTGTGGCACGCTCGTCTTGGCCATCCTGGCGACCATGTGCTTCAATGTCTCCACACTAGTCATTTAATTTCTTGTAATAAAGCCTCTGGCATTTGCATTTCCTGTGAAATCGCCAAGAGCAAGCGTCTACCTTTTAGCATTTCTCATTCCAGTACATTTGCACCTTTTGATCTTCTACATTGTGATTTGTGGACATCTCCTATTTCAAGTGCTAGTGGTTTTCGATACTATTTGGTTGTCCTTGATGATTTCACCAATTTTGTTTGGGTTTTTCCCCTACGTTACAAATCGGAAACACAAAGTTACATTGTCAATTTTTACACATTTGTCCGCACTCAATTCACTTTGCCCATCAAGTCTATTCTGTGCGACATGGGAGGAGAGTTGATAACAATTTTGTTCACTTCTTTTGTCAACAAAATGGGATATCACTCCGCTTCTCATGCCCCCAAACCTCTCCACAAAATGGCAAAGCGGAACGCATTCTCCGCACTCTCAATGACAAAACTAGAACCCTCCTACATCACGCCTCTCTTCCCCTCCCCTTTTGGGTTGAGGCGCTTCACATGGCCATCTATCTCCTCAATATCCTTCCATTCAAAGCCATTGGCAACTTCATCCCAACCTTGGCACTCTACAAGCGTTACCCTTCCTACGATCACATTAGAGTGTTTGGATGTCTCTGTTTCCCCAACATGAGTGCCACCGCCCCTCACAAGCTATCCCCACGTTCCACTAAATGTGTCTTCTTGGGCATCGCCCCACACCATCGAGGCTACGGTTGTCTTCGCTTGGATACCAATCGGGTTGTCACTTTGCGCCATGTGATTTTCGACGAACAGACCTTCCCTTTCGCCACACCCCCCACCCCTGTTGTTCCCAACCCATCCACACCACCCAATTCAGACGAATTCCCACCCCTCCTACGCCACCTATTTCAACAAGCATCATCCGGAACACCCCCCACAACAAACCAACCCCCCGCCCAAATTCATTGGCGACGGGTGCAGCAACTTGCGACGGGCGCCGCACACCATCCGGCGGGGTCACCCCCCCTGGCGGCGCCCGCCGCACAGCCCGCAGCACCCCTTGCGGCGGGTTCACCCCCCCTGGCGGCGCCCGCCGCACCCAACGCCCCTCTCCTCCCCCACCCCACCCCCCCCCCCCCCCCCCCGCAGGCAGCCCCACATAACCCCCCGCCTCCACTTGCACCCCTTCCCCCCCGCCCATTCCATGAAGACCCGATCTTAGTTCGGGATCTTCAATCCTAACCCCAAATACAACCTTCTCACTCCGTCCCCCGACACATCCCCTCTCCCCAAATCTCCGCACAAGGCCTTACAGGACCCGAACTGGCACGCCGCCATGATGGATGAGTTTAGTGCTCTTATTAAAAATGGCACGTGGGACCTCGTTCCAAGGCCTCAGGACACTAATATCATTAACTGCATTTGGTTGTTCAAGCATAAGTACAGGTCAGACGGGACTCTAGAGCGACACAAGGCTCGCCTAGTGGTCAACGGCAGGTCGCAAGAGGTTGGGGTTGACTGTGATGAGACTTTCAGCCCGGTCGTCAAACCGGCTACCATCCGCACAGTTCTGAGTATCGCCCTTACTAAGGATTGGCCTATTCATCAACTTGACGTCAAGAATGCCTTCCTTCACGGCAACCTTCAGGAGACTGTGTGTCTGTGTATATGCATCAGCCGCAGGCTTCTATGATCGCACCCGCCCATCTCACGTCTGCCTTCTCCGGAAGTCTCTTTATGGGTTGAAACAGGCACCTCGCGCCTGGTATTAGCGGTTCGCCACGTACCTCACTGGCATTGGCTTTCAGAGCAGTCGGTCTGATCACTCCCTCTTTGTGTTCCACTCAGGGTCTGAGACCGCCTATCTTCTCCTGTACGTTGATGACATAGTGCTCACCGCTTCCTCTACATCGCTCCTGTCTAGCCTGATGGCCCTACTGCGATCAGAGTTTGCCATGACTGATCTCGGTTCCCTGAGCTACTTCCTTGGCGTCTCTGTGTCACGCACTCCTACTGCCCTGTTCCTTCATCCGCAGAAGTACGCTCTTGAGATCGTCGACAAAGCCGGCATGACGTCTTGCAAGCCCGCCACCACCCCTATCGACTGCAAGTCCAAGCTCGACGCTGCCTCCAGTCCTAAGGTTGAGGATCCTACAGCCTACCGCAGTCTGGCCGGTGCTCTCCAGTATCTGACATTCACCAGACCGGACATTTCCTTTGCCGTCTAGCAGATCTGCTTGTACATGCATGATCCCCGCGAGCACCATCTTCAGGCGCTCAAGAGGATAATCCAGTACATCAAGGGCACCTCTGACATGGGCTTACATCTCGCTCGCAGCAG
Source organism: Persicaria maculosa (assembly GCA_963922045.1). NCBI lineage: Eukaryota > Viridiplantae > Streptophyta > Magnoliopsida > Caryophyllales > Polygonaceae > Persicaria > Persicaria maculosa. Next base: position 76,924,688 of record OY998252.1, on the reverse strand, counting down.
GTTTGACTCCATCACCGCCTATTTTGACGCTAACTGGGCGGGTTGTCCTGAAACTCGCCGCTCCACATCTGGTTTTGCGGTGTACCTAGGCGACAATCTGGTATCATGGTCCTCCAAGCATCAGGCCACCATCTCCCGCTCGAGTGCAGAGGCTGAGTATCGTGGTGTTGCCAACGTCGTGGCTGAGACCTGCTGGCTCCGCAACCTTCTCTACGAGCTCCGGGTTCCCCTTCGATCGGCTACACTGGTCTACTGCGACGATGTCTCCGCTGTTTATCTGTCGTCGAACCCGGTTCAACACCAGCGGACGAAGCATATCGAGATTGACATCCATTTCGTCAGAGAGAAGGTCGCCCTAGGCCAGGTCCGAGTTCTTCATGTCCCTTCCGCACATCAGTTTGCGGACATTTTCACAAAAGGATTACCTACTCCTCTTTTTACTTCTTTTCGTTCCAGTCTTGCTATTCGCTCACCTCTAGCTGCGACTGAGGGAGGATGTTAGCATTATATTATTTATATGTGTCCATATCATGTACAGTTACGATTGTACCCTTAGGGTTTTCACCCATTGATATATATACAGGAGTAGGCCTCTGAGATCCTTTAAGGACTCAGTTCTCCAAACACTTACAGGATGATGCCAGACGGGGGTTGTTTTTGAATTCCGGAGGAGGATGGCGATGACATGGCTTATTGGTCCCGCCTCCTTGTTTACATTATTTAATTGTTTTATTGAATCGGTTGGGGTTAAATTAGCGAGTTCGGTTCGGTTCGGTTCGGGTTATCCGTTTATTTATTTAACTAATTAGCGGAATTAAAAGTATTATATATATACAATATTATTTGAGGTTTTAAGAGATAAAATATTATTTCGAGAGAATTATAAGGGTTGGTTTAATAAATAAGAATGGTTTGAATTTTAGAAAATTTGGAAAAGAATTTCAAGGTCGGAAAATGATTTAATAAATAAATTGAAAAAAAGGAATTTTGCGAGCATTTTCAATGGTCAGAATTCTTAACTACTTAAGTTGGATTTTGAAATGGATTTGGGACTAACTTGGGAATCCGACTTTTTCGATGACTAACTAGCATGATAAAATAATCGTTTGACTAACAACATGATATGTGTGACTAATAGCATGAATTGTGGTGAATTATATAAGAGATTAAAGGTTAGTTAGTTATGATGATGATGATATATATATTCGTATGCAAAGTATGAGTATAAAATGATAGTATGCGAATTTGGCTAAGTATGATATGGAGGTTATCTTAAGCTGATGAGATGGCGGATTACATGTGTTGAATACGGTATGAGATGATGAAACGAGATGAGAAATTGAATGGAGACATTAATGTTGTTGATGATGGAATGATTACATTATATAGTTTTATCTGAATCTTATGTGTGTTGTTTGGTATGCTTTGTGTAAGTTAGACATAGACTTATTATGTTGCCTATCTTCTAGGTGATCTCTGATCTGTCTGGATTTGCTAGATTGCTGTATTGCTTGGATTCTGCGCTTCTCTAGGTAAGTTCTTTGAACTTACTCATGATGGGCGCTCTATGCACTGGGTGTTATATAGTAGGATAGTGTTCATGTACCATACGACTTAGAATCACGCTTAGGATCTAAAATGGAAACCATATGACTTGCTATATGTGTCTTTGCTAGAAAACGGCCATTATTATTGTTTATTGGATGTGATCTTTTTCTCTATTCTTGTCATCTTAGTGGGGCTTATACTTGGTGGGTGAGGTAGGCTTTTTGGTAATAAGTCGCCATATATAGGACTCTTCGAGCATTAGGCCTTGTATGGGTGTCGTTGTTTGCCTTCTCTTCATAGTTAGTAGGCTCCTTCCGTAGGGATGACATGCACCATGGGTGAGGTAGTTTCCTTCGAAGGGAGTTGCTAAAGGATTCCTTAGGAGCCTAGAGGGACATGCTATTTGGCATTTCTTGCAACTGCGCCTCTTTAATTATGTCCGCACTTAATTATCCGTATGCTTGTCTGTTTAAGTTCCGCTTTGCATTACACATTTCATCTTATGAATAGGATGCTTATTATATGCCTCTCAGAGGGTGTTTACACACGCGCATGAGTGACCTGATGATTGACCCAGATCCCCCCCCCCCCCCCCCCCCTTTTTTTTTAGATTCATGTAACCGCTAGCCGCTATCTTTGCTTATATGGGTGCTTGGCGGGTTCAGACTTTTGGCGTTAGATTGAGAGCTCGAGAGACCACTAGACTTCCTCTCTTTTATACTCTCTTACGTTGTTTTGTCCCGGCTCTGCCGTGGCACCTTTGGGATTGTATTTTGCTTTAACTTCACTTATGCTGGTTGGATGCCTAAATGGATTTTCCGCGTTGTAGACTTAGGACAGGCACAAGGGTTTACCCCGAGGTCTCCAACAGACCTTACGGATTTGGGTGCGAAATCCTGATATGCGGGACGGGCCTTGTCCCGCATATAAAAATAATAAAATATTATATAAACTTGCAAAGTGAAAAATGCTTTCATAATTCATTATTTTGTATAATATGTTGAATACGGTATTCTTCTCAACTATATTATTTAATAATAATAATAATAATATTATAATAATATTATTAATTCATACAATGATTGTATATTTAATTATAATGTTAAACATATTTGGCTACATTATCTTACTAGATCAGGACGGAAAGGAATTGAGACGAGATTCACCAGATATTGTCTCATTATCGATTGATAGTTGGGAAGAATACCGTATTTAATTAGCTATTTGCCTCTTGTAACTCTAAATGGGTATAATAATAATAATAATAATAATAATAATAATAATAATAATAGTAGTAGTAATAATAATAATAATAATAATAATAATAATAATAATAATAATAATAATAATAATCCCACGTTATAATTAAAAATAAAATAAAATAATATTACTTATTTTTATTGTTATTATTATAAAATAATTATAGTTTACAAGAAAAAATTATAATATGATATAATAATATAATAATAATAATATAATAATAACAATAACAATTTTATTATAAATTAATAATATTATTAAATTATATTATAATATTATATAAAAATATTATTATTATAAATTGAAAATTATTTTTATAGTTATAAATAATATTTGCTCAAATAATAATAATATTGTTATTATAAATAAATATTATTATTATTATTATTATAAATGGAAGATTATGATTATAATTATAATTATAATATTTTCTCAAAATAATAATACTAATAATATATTATTATTATTCTATAATATTATAATATTATTATTATTATAAAAATTATTATTATTATTATATGCGGGACGGGACGGGATTTGCGGGATCCCACCGAGATCGTCCCGCGTTTCGTCCCGCATAAATTTTGCGGGACGGGATCGGGACGGGATTCGTTATTTTGTCATAAATCCCACCGGGATCGGGACGGGATCGGGATTTGCGGGATTTGTGCCCACCCCTAATTTAAACTACAAATCTTCGGTTTTAAACCTTCAACCTGTACTCGGAACGCAAGATCCTAACGAGGGGTTTTATCCCTCGAAACGTAACTCGGGAATCACAATCCCGGGCCGTTACATATATAGAGAGAGCTATTGATCTTGGTATTTTATTTTTTATTTATTAACTTATGTTCTATATTAGGGCATGAATATATGTAGAGATTAAATATCATATTTACATGGAAACTATATTTTCTTAATCTTAGATGGTTGCAACTTGGATAAGACTAGCTATAAGGAAGATGTCCACTGGTTGCCACCTAATAGTAATTTGATTGATTTATTTTCTTTCCGTAAATGTCTTTATGAATGTGGAATGAAGTTCTCTTTTGTGCTGAGACATTTGGTTTATTTCAGTCTGGTGGTTGTTGAAGATGTAATGTGGTTTTAAGCGGCAAGTCTTGGTGCTGAATAGTATAAGATCTATAAATAGTTCTACTTTTTTGTGATTATGTGAGCATATAAACTAAGTGATATAATCTGATTTCTTCTTTTTGTGATTCTATAGGTTTATATATGAATCCTTATTCATTAAAAGGAATGTTTGTGTTATAATAAAAGTGGCTGATTTTGGGTACAAGACAAAGGCAAAGAGTGGTGTGCTGGATCTACATCCTTCTCACTGCGGTAAGCATTTCTTAGTTTGATGTGCTATTGCCAAAGTCTTGATGTACGAATTAAGTCATGGAGAGTGGAACTGATTTACTTGCTTAAGGGCTTCTTGTTATTGGTGAAAACACTTCAATGATATTACAAAGTACTAATGTGTTAACCTTTATGTAGGCATACATTTATCTTTTCTTTTAAGGAGAAAAAACAGATTTGGACAAATATTGAGAGGTTGCTGATAGATGGTCAAATAGAGGTATTCTCACTCCCTCTTCCTCTCTTCCTATTCCTCCCCTATCCTCTCCTTTTTTTGGACCCTGGCGTATTCTCTTAAAAAAAATTTGGCACGAAACTTGCATTTTATCGAGTGCTTTGGTAAATATACATTTCTTATCATCAACAAATTTACCATTTTTTTTATATAGATTTTCAAAAATAAGATACAAATACAATATCAGCCCTTTAACCATTTTCTAAATGATCTATGTATTTCTTTAGTAAATTTGTGTTGATTTTCTTGGTTTATTGGCTGCTCTTGAAATTTTCTTGGTTTATTGACTTCTCTTGAAAGACTTTCGTTGTGAAACTGAGACTAAGTGTCTCGATGTCAATTTTAAGCTAATATAAAGACAAGTTTAGTTATCATATGGTGTATGATATGAGTTTCCTTAAGGTATGATGCATTGGTGCTTATGTCAACTTAAAAGAAAACCCTATAACTTATCTTTAATATTATGTAAGAATGAGGTTTGCTCGATTATCTTTTTTTTATATATTGGCAAGGAGTTGAGTTATGCCCCATATTTTAACCTATCCTGAAGCAAGATGATAGGCATAAAGATGTGGATGAAGTTCTTTCTACCCCTGGTGCCTTTATATATGTTTCATCTAGAGTTCTTTCTCAACATTCCTTTTGTTTTCAAACAAAACCATCGTTTTCTATTGATTTTGAATGGGTTTTTGATTCCTAAAATGAAATGAATTTATTTCTCCAGACTCTAAAAGGGGTCATTATGCTGCTAAACACAGATGGGTTATTGTAACGACCCGAAATTTAAGTGCCCAAATTAACCTCTATAAACCTACTTAGAAGGTAAATAAGGTTCGGAATACTAAATTATCGGGGAACGTTATAGGAGAAGTATGATCTTCTCCCGTGAGCTTTGGATCTTACGACCGAGTACGAGTTATTATTAGGTTCATTTACGCGGAAGATTTAGTTGTCAAAAGATGGGGATTGCGAACCCCGAAAAGATCATAATCCCGTTGGAGGCTTTACCTGTCCTAGACTATCGCGAAAACGTTTCGAACAGAAATAAAAACGGAAATCATAAATACAACAAAACGCCACGGCCGCGCCGGTTCAAAACGATAAAACGTATGAGCAAAAGAGTACGAATGTCAAGCGCCTCCCTCATTCTAATCGTCCAAAAGGTCTATCCCGACAACCATCCACATAAGTAAGTCATATCGGGTAAGGGGTACCTGAATCTAAAAAAAAGAAATAAATCAGGGTCAATCATCGGAAATATGCACTCAATGCCATATAAAGAGACATACTTAAGTTAAACTGCATGAATGTTAAAATGTAACACATAAGCAAGTGTGCAGATATATATATAAATGCGAAGTAAACACACAAGGGCCCGTATCATCATCATAATCATCATCATCATCATCATCATCATCACCATCATATCATAATATCTTCTCAAACGTACTCATCCTTCTCAAACATGCTCATTCTTTCTCATCATAAGTCTTTCATCATTTCATTCGTGTTCCATCGAGTATAAATCATTTAGTCAGATTTTGACGGTCGTCCTACCATAGACACATAGCATACATATGAATTATTGGATTTACTATGTTCATCCTACGTCATATTACCACTTTATATTCCTAAACATGTTACTAGGTCGCGTGATGAATGAAGACTCTCGATAAGACAAAGAGGACTTACCTGGAGTCCGGAGAATAAGCAAGCAATAAAGTGCACAATCAAGGATCCAATCAACAAGAGCCTATTAATTTCATTAAGCTTTCATTATGTGGTATTCTAATGCATGGTACCCAACCTAATAATCAACATACACCCACATGAGGTTCACGATTCTATAGATTACGCACTTTGGTTAAGTGATCCGGACTTAACCAGTTATAATCTATATCGTATTATCACATAATCGATTCTCTTCTTATCGGATCATAAGCCAAGTTATGGGGATACTTCATTTCTGTATTTTATATACTCTAAGTTTCGGTTATGTCATCATATATTTAACCATATTCTTAGCATTCCCTTAAAAAAGTTTTTTAATCGAGTCGCTATAAACATTGGTTACTAAAATTATAATAACTCTTGATCCAACCGTTGGATTGCTTTAATATTTGAAGGGAAGTTAGATAACATTTCCATAAACATCATATTAATATTTCAGCCGAATCAGACCGTTGGATTGGAATTAAAGTCCAAATTACAGAGGCATATATATCCATTTTGTTTGTTGTGACGTTTGCTACAAAACGCAACCAAAAACACATAGAGGCTCCACTTCCTAAGCCCTAATTTACACATAAGGCTCCTAACCTATAGAAGGAAAGGTGGATGAGAGATTACCCTCGAAGCCTCTCTCGAAAAAGACCAAATTACCCCTCCAAGCTTCCCGGGACCTTGCGCCAAACACCTATCATTTTTGACAAATCCAAACCAAAACATAAAAGGAAGTCTTAGACAAAAACCTTCAAAATTAGTTGTAAAACAAGTATAAAATCAGATTTGAAGGGGAGGAAACCAAGACTCACCCAAACACACTTGAAAACCTCAAGAACACAAAGGGCTCGGCACTGCTGGCTCGGAAATGGGGCTCAACGGCTGGCTTGACTGGTCCGATTTTTGTGCAAGAACAATGGTTGGAAAGGCCTCTCTTTTGTGGATATTTGGCTTCAAGAATCAGCCAAAAAGCTTGAGTGAGGAGGGAGTTATGGTGGTTTGAAGTTGAGGTGTTGCTGGGCCAACAATGGCTTCCCTCTTTTCTTTCTCTTTCTTTTTCTTTCTTTCTCTCTTCTCTCTCCGATTTTGGTGGTTTAGATGGCTGAGAATGGAAACCAGTTGCGGTTCTTTATGGAGCCAAAAGGGTGGGCAAGGGTGGTCAAGGAGTTGGTGTGTATTAGATAGCATAGTGAATGGAATAGGAGTTGGTCATTCAAAGGTGTCTCGAAAAGTCGCGACAAGTTATGAAAGTCACCGAAATAAATGGATGACAAGGCCTTTGCCTCACCAATATTTCTCGGAAAATTATCATACGAATTCCATTAGATCGGAATTGTAATCCTCTTTCCATATAACATATGCCATCCAAAAATTTTAAATTTTTCGGTGTTTTCAAAATCGTAAAAGGAGGATAATTGCTCGGACTCGGAAATTAATTAAATAATAATTAAATTTTTCGGTCTTTACAGTTATGGGTTATTGGGGGCTAATTAGAAATTAGCGTATAAAATATATATTTTCAGCCTTGTGTGCTAATGTGCAAATATGTTGCCTGTTTTCTAGATTTTGTTAATTTTGAAATTTGTACTGCTTGATTAGGTAAGAGAGCATGCTGCAGGAGTTTTGGATGGCCTGATGAAGGGTGGTGATGAAAATCTGGAAACTGAATTTCGTAATAGAACATTTAAGGAGACAAACCTTATTAGGCAATGTATTCTTTGAGGTAAATTTGTATAATTAATGTAAATTTATATAATTAATATAAATTTGTAAATTAGGTAAATTTGTATAATTAATGTAGATTTAGATAATTATGTATATGTAAATTTGTATAAATTAATAAAATTTTATTAATTTTATTAATAGGTAAATTGTATGTGTAATATTTTTTTTTAATAAATGAGACTTTTTAGCCCGGGTCTGAAGAATCCGAGCTGCAAAGTAGGCTTTTTTAATTCTTTATAAATAAACTAGCTATGGCTGCATGCCGTGGCAAACATGTTGTTTTTCATAGGGTAGCTTCGCCATCTCATAGCTACGGCTCTTTGCCGAAGCTATTTTTTTTTGCTATGGCTCTTTGCCGAAGCTACCAAAATTTGCCACCTCTAAAGTCGCCACGCCCCTATTTGTCGTCGCTTGGCCAAAGCTAGCATTCTTTTGCCACGGTAGATTGGCCTTTTGCCACGGGAAATTGCCGAAGCCAATTTCATTTTTTTTTGTAGTGCAATGGACCAGCGAATGCCCATCTTTAAAAAGAGGAATTAATTTAGTAAGTTGGGTCCATTGCCATGAAGAGTCTCCCTGTTTATGGTACTTTAATATATGTTGTTGTTTTAGGTATTTCTCCGTAATCAAGGAGAGTCGTGGGTTACATGACTCAACTAGGATTTTCCATAATAATTTTAATTGTAATGCTTTGTTCATGTCCTCAAAGTTTTGGAGTCCTAGACCCCCATTTGATTTTTCCTTACATACCACAAACTAGCTAATGAGCAGCTTGTGTTTAGGGCCCTTATTCCGTAGGAAGTTTCGATTAATCTTGTCTAATTCCATATGTATTGATTTTGGTAGAAGGAAGCATTGCATAAGGTGTAATGGCTTGGCCAACAAAATTGATTTGATTAGTGTACATCGATTTGATTAGTGGAAAGCAGTTAGCTTTCCACTTGTGGAGTTGAGATTTCGTTGTATTTAGAAGCCCAGTAAACACTTCCTTGGTTGCCCTCCCACAAATGATAGGGTAGCTGAGGTAGGGACCCAGGTTATTTGTACAGGTTATCTCTAATTCGTTGTGAATCACGTTTTTCTGACTCGTTATGTATGTGGTTGTTTGAAAGTGCGATTTATGTCTGTTTACTTTTTGTCCTGATAGTGAAGAGAATTCTCGGAGTATTTTATTGATTTGATCACAGACAATTTTCGTAGCAGATTCAAAAATGACAATATCATCTGCAAATGTCAAAAGTAAGTGGGATTCTAGTTCTGTTTCGGGTAAAAAGGAAAAACGGAAAAATTAATTACAATTTCAAATTAATTACCTATCTCGTATTTCCTTCCATCTTGTCGTCATCGACTCATCATATATATATATAGATGATAGATCTCATATATATAAATAATCATTTCATGTGATGGAAAAAATAGAACACAAGGGTAAAGATATAAATTAATATACATCGTGATTATCACTTAGGACAGACAATTCCGTCATTCTTGCCGAGCATTGTAACCTTGGCATTCAAACAGGAGGTTAAAGCCATCTTCTGAGGTGGTGCCTTGAGTTGTATATCTGCAAGGGTAACTTGGTCACATGGCACTGCTTGGCTGCAGTTCAAGGAAACGACGACGTTTGTAGCGGCAGTGCCCCTTATGTTCTTAAACTGAATGCCGCTAAGCTTAACATGAGACGGTTCCTTGGCAGTCTGCATATATATGAATATATTAATTAATTAATAATAATGAATTGAAGGATAAATGTAAAGGGTCCAGGTAGGCAGTGATGTAACGAAAAAGCATATATATTTATATAATTATATGTGTTAGATAAAACGCACGCACGCACGCACCGTCTTGTGAGTGCTATATGTGGTGTCGATAATGATGGGATTCTTGACGGTGTCCATGACTATGTCTTCGTATAGTATCTGTTCAGCCACCGTGTCGACCTTCCCTGGCCACGTCTTGATTCGTGCTCCATTTTGTGTGTGTCTGAAGGTACAATTCCGGACATATATTCCCCGCACGTCTTCCTCTTCGTCTTCTCTCCCCAGGCTCCCAATGCTAAATTATACATATATATACATGTGTAAAACATCAACAAACTTGAGTACTTTACTGATCGATCGAGTTTTAATTTTTGACTTCACTATCTATATACATATCGATAGTTAATTACGTATATACCTTATGCCATGACCAGGGCCGCAGATGACGTTGGACACAAATATGTCGAAAGAACCCTGGCCAACGGAGATGCAGTCGTCACCGGTGCCAATAACGCTGTCGTAGATTGTTACTTGCTTGGAGCGACTCGTGTGGATGCCATCGGTGTTAGGGCTGAGATCAGGTGCCACCAGCTCCACCCTGCGGATGGTGACATTTTCGCAAGCGCTGATGAAGATGTGGAAGAACATGCTGTCTATTGATTTCATCCCATCGATGATAGAGTTGTTGGCTCTATAAAACTTTATAGACTTCATCCCATCCATGCACAACCACACAAAAATATAATTATATTTAAACAACACAAATACATATATACGCTGTGAGTATTTCGTTTATGTACGTGGGTACGTTATGTACACCCAAATGAACTTACAAAATCTTAACTTGTATGTAAAAGTTAGACTAATAATGATAAATAAATCTCTATTTAATTGCATAGAATTAACACACACACTCTAGAGTGTGGATCGGATGAGAACACTCCTTGTGGTGAGAACGTATGAACATTTCTGGATCATCGAATAATCTCTCAAAATTAACGGAATAAACTATGTAAGGTAACCGAATAATCTCTCAAAATTAACCAATTATTGATTATTAAATTATCTACAAATAATAATTACCAAATAATGTATAATTTTTATACATAATTGTTTCAAAGTTCCTCGTACCTATAAATACTCTTTTTGATTTTACCAAATAATTTACAAGTTTATTGATTACTATTTTAACATTCCAAAATAAATAAATATGTAAATAATCAACCTCATACATACGAATAATCTCTATAATAATAAATCAAATGTAACCGAATAATATAATTTTAACCGAATAATATTACTAATATAATTTTCATCTTACATAGGAATAATATTTATAATCAACCCGAATAATCTCTCAAATTTAACCGAATAATATATCATATTTAATGGAATAATCTTTTTAATTTAACCGAATAATATAATTTTAACATCAATTCGGACGAATAATTTATGATTTCCTATGAATAGTCTTTCTTTGGTCGATGAATCATATTTTGAATTTCACACCATTTGCATAAACACTAATTATTTCCGAATAATGTATTCATTTTCATACTTTCTCTTAATACATAATAAAACTAAACTATCTTATTCGGACGAATAATGTTTTCATTTCCCACGAATAATCTTTTGTTCCTACGTTCCCATCTTAAGGGTTGTTCCCACAGGAGCCACCCTATATATATATATATATATATATATATATATATATATATATATATATATATATATATATATATATATATATATATATATATATATATATATATATATATGTATGTATATATATAGATGTATGTATATATATAGAGAGAGAGGGTGAGGTTAAAGTGAAAAAGGGGCTTAAGATGAAAAATTTGCTTAAACTGAAAATAAGTTATTAAGGAATAAGCTGACTGCTGACACGGGTTTTATTTTTATAAAAAAGCCGAACCGGGCTAGACCGGCCAAAAAAAACATTCTTCCTTCTCCTCTCCCCTGGGCCCTGGTCACGCTTCTTCTCAGACCTCGATCTCTCCTGCCAGGTCGTCTTCTCAGACCTCGATCCGGTCCACCATAGTTGCAAACATCGTTCCAACCATCAGCCTCTGCGCTAAAGGTCTCAGCACACCTTCTACAAATGTTTATTTAGTTTTGATAGTTCATAAGATTTTGGAATTGTAAAGTCGATTTTTATGTGTTTGATGAGATAATGGATTCAAATCTCTCCAGATTTAAGGTCTACACATATAATTTAGTAACGCACTTTAGGTGTTCGACAAAATGTCCAACAAAAAAGCATGTCATTTTTCCTTCTATTTGATGAGATTTTGATATTTATGAATTCATCTTTCCTGTTGAAGTTCATTATATAGCCTTTCCTTGAAAAGGGTGACCATGTTAAAACAAAAATCGTTGGTCTGGTAATCGTCAATCTCTTCAATGACTGCAGACTTGTGTGACTGATAGCCTTTTGGGAAATCTTTCATTTTTCGGTAGATGTCAATTGATGTGTTCATATGCAAATAATGATATATAATCTGCCACAAGGTACCTTTGATGATTTTTTTTTTGCCTCTCGAATAAGTGAGCATGATAATTTAAGGAAGTTAGGATGGCTGTGAAATTAGGATGGCTGGTCTGGTGTATCTAATAGAGCAGATTTATTGTGTGCGATTAGTGAAATTAGACTACTACAGTAATCGAGAGAGACATACAGTTTTATTGCTTTTCAGTTTCGGGAGTGTTATACTTCTTGTTTACCGTCAACTTTCCATGGATGACTCATATGATTGCATTCTTGTAATGTTTAGCATGATCTAGTAAATCTTAAACATCATTCTCTGATTCAGGAAACGAGCAGAGGAAGATGACATAGTTTCAGTTGCTAAAGCCAATGCTGAGAAGTTTGCGCAACGATTTGGGAATTGATTTTTGTTTGTGTTTCCCTATTTATGGCAGCTAAGAAATTCATTTTTTCTGTCAATTCTGAGAGATTGTACCCACAGGCACTATATTAAGGACTGATAGCTTCCTCACAGTTGAGCAATTCTCCTTATTCACACAACTGAGAAATAAAGAACCTCTTTTCTGTCTATCCTAGTTAAGTAGTTATATATGAGTAGAGATTCATGCCAAGACTGTATGCGCTGAACTGTGCAATTTATAATATTTGGCGTGCTAGAAATATGGCAATTTTGAAGAACACTTTCACTCGTATAGAAGACACAGCTATATTAGTTGTACATGAATGTAAAGAAAGACTAAGAGTTAAGGGGAATACCACTAGTAGAGTGGATAGGGTGTGGAGAGAAAGGCTAATAGCCTAATCTGTTCATGTTTTTTGGCCTTTTACAAGTGGTTACTTGTTTCGAACCACTTCTTTTTGTACGCCGGGGGTCCTTAGGGCCCTCCCTCCTTTATGGAGATTTATATATATTTACCAGTTCAGGGAGTAGAGATTCATGCAATGAAAGAATCTGAGGGAATTTGAAATTTTTTGTAGTTTATCTCAGATAGTTGCATTTTGATAGTTGGTACTGCCTGTAAAGTAGTAAACTAATTTCATTAGTTAATTTTCATGACATGTTCTCTTAGAGGTATTCTAACACACTCGAAGACTTCATGAAAGATCCAGAAAGTCACGGTGAACCTCCTGATTGCATTGTAAGCAGTGTTTTATAATTAGCTTTATTTTTTCTTTTAAGTGTTATTACGTCTGCTTTTAGATACATATTCATAATAGATGTCGATGATGGGATTTTTCTAGTTCCCTAACAGAGAATGAGGATTGAGCAAGGTATCAATCGATTGCACTTAGTGGTGAATAGGGAGTACTAGTATGCTGAAGTTTAACCTCAACTGATTTAGGATGAAAATTGTAGACTCTCAAAGCACCATCCTACTTAAGAAGTAAGATTTGAAGCATAAACTTTTTACAAATTATATCTAACTGAATATCTCTATGCTTTTGGATCTCATAGGACTTCATTTTTGTTGAATCTTTCTTTACTTTGTTTCTTCAAATAGATACTTATTTGATGAGCATTTTTATCTCATATACTTCCAGGTTTTGGGAGTTGAACATATACCCCGTTTTTTTTTCCGAAAAGGAGAACTAGATAAGATATGGGAACCATGCATGCTCTTGCATGTCTCACTGATTCGAGGGGAGGCACATTTACAAGTTTGTTAATTTTTAAGGGTTTATAGATTCCAAGACTTCTTTTGTAAGGCTTTAATGATTCCAGGCGTTCCATTTTACTAGATATTTTCTAAGGCTTCACTGATTCAGGGTCTCGTTGATTCGATTCTTGCAACTTTTCGATTTTTCTATGACTTTCCTGATTTGTAGGACCTTCCAAATGATCAAGGGTTGATTTATTTCCTTATTCATTATCAAAATTTTCTTTTCTTAAATCTTTTATGTGATTGTGGGATGTAACTGTTTTTCTTTTTCTTGTTGAAGTTAATAATTGAGGAGTAGCTAGTTGTTGCACTGGTCTTGCTCTAAGTTATTCGGGAATGTTGTTAAAAGTGGGTAGATTTTTTGGAGAAGCATTAGAACATGCTTTCTAAAACTATGGCATAAAAATTTATATAGATTCTATTCAGTTTCTCTACGTTAAGAGCAAACTTTTTTCTTATTAGATATGCACAACATAATGTTACATTTGCAAACATAGTGTTATATTTGCACAACTTAAAGTTATGTTTGCACAATATAATTTTATATTCGCACAACATAATATTATATGTGCACAACGTAACATTATATTATTAGATATGCACAACATAATGTTACATTTGCAAAACATAGTGTTATATTTGCACATCATAATGTTATATACGCATTATTTCATCTTATTTGTGCACATTATCGTTTTATTATTGCACTTTATAATCTTATTCATGAACGGGAACGAAAAGAAGACAATCATAAATAGCCTATGCGGGATTTTGAACTCGAACCTTTGTGCATGGGCACATCGTTATACCATTTTGAGCTAATAGGCTTTTAATGACACATGTCACATTAAAGTACAAAACCGCCATAAAATAGCAACCCATAAAGAAAATATTTAGTAGGAAACTTACTTTACATTAGGAAAATGCACATTTATTAATAATAATCTTTATTGTATTATTTGTTCACTTTATATTTTGTAATCTCATATTTTTCACTTTTTAAAATAAAGACAAGAAATGTGATGTAACATATTTTGTTGCATTTTGTAATCTTGTAGATGCACCTTATAATATTATTTCAAATAAAAATTACGGGCTAAAATATGTAATTTTTATAATTGAAATAAGGGCAATATTGGTAGAAATAGAAAGTATGGGAGAGGTGGTTACATTTATCTCATATTTAGGGTCATTTACCTATTTTTCCATTTACCCCATAAAATTAGGCCCATTTACACATTAAATAGGCCCATTTATCTATTATTCATTTAATTAGGCCCATTTACCTTCAAATTGGACCATTTTCATTTTAAGAGGGATTTTCATCTTAAGCCTCATTTTCATTTGAACCTTTACATACATACATACATATATATATATATAGTGGCGGCCGCATGAATTGCTAGAGAGGGGCGAAATTTTTTGTTGAGAAAAAAAATTTCCTCGATATATATAATAAAGAATTTTTTTAACATATTTATAGAAAACTATAAATTGTGGTATAAATATGATATTTTATTACAAAAATTCATGCAATACTTTAATCATTTATATGTGTGTGTAGCATGATTAAGATTTTTTTTTTAAATATTGAAAGAAAATTATAAACTTTTTAAAGAATTTCTCATTTGTAAATGAAAAAAAAAATTGATAAGATTGAAAACTATGACAAAACACCTCATAAATTGTGGTTTAACTATGGCATTGATAGTAAAAAAATTTCATAGAAATAAAAATTAGAAGAATTTTTTAAAATATATGTATATCATAATGAAGAATATTATGAAAATATTAAAAGAAAAATATAAAATTTGATTTAAATTTGATGACAAAAAAACCTCATAAATTGTGGTTTAACTATGACATTGATAGTAAAAAAATTTCAAAGAAATAAAAACTAGATAAATTTTTAAAAATATATGTGTAACATGATGAATAATCTCATGAAAATATTAAAAGCAAAATATAAAATTTGATTTAAATATGACATTTATAATAGGGAAGATTTGGTTGAAATTAAAAATAGTGCAAAAAGGGAAGAAATGAGGTTTGAACCCATGACCTCTTACATCCATTTTTCTTCCTTCCCTCATTTTCACCAACTAAGCTAGACAATTTTAGTATTCTCTTTCACATTTTTTTACCTTTTTTTCAACATATACTACGAAATTACGTCGCTAGAGGGGGGCGAACGCCACCCCTGCGCCCCCATGCAGCCGCCCCTGTATATAGGGGAGGGTTCGGGTGAGAACACCCCGGTCAGGTAAGAACGAAAGAAGCGATTTGATTGGTGGAAACGGATCCTAATTAAAATATACACAAAAAAAAGCTCCACGCGCTTTTTATTCTCATTCCAGGCTTCTCCTTCTTCACCGTCGCTCCCGTCTCCAATGGCCATCGGTATCCCCTTACCTCCTCCAAGCTCCACTTCAAGCCCTAATTTGACGATTTCTCAATCCAAAAGGAGTTGTTGTCCACCGATCCAGTTCGCTCATCGAATTGATTTGAAGGCCCGCGGCGGAGACGTCTAGTCGGAGGACGAGGGATCCGTTGAGGTCGTCTATCCACCGGCGATTGGCGACAATTACGGAGTCGTCGGTAGCGGCGATTGGCGGTGCGCTGCGATGAGATCGCCTCCTGGATCTAGGCTTCGGCGGCGATCGCTACTTCTAGGCATTCAATTTTAGGGATCGATGAGTCCTTCTAGGAGGCTACCAGATTGAGTCTACCTCCACGGTGTAGGCAGACGACGATCCTACGATTCAATTTTAGGGATCGATGAGTCCCGATCCAGATCTTACGATCCTACGATCCTATGATTCTAGGCAAGGTTTTGATCCGGATCGGGCATATAGACTCCTTCATGCTAGGACCTACCTAGGATCCTATGGGATCGTGTGGGATCGGTAGGATCTACCGATCGTATAAAAAATATCAGATCCTAGAAAAAATCATATTTGTGTAATTGTGTTTGTTTTGTTTGGATATTGGGGTCTTTTGGATACGATGAGCCTTTTTATTTTTTATTTCTTTGGCAACCCATCTCCTTAGAAATTGAAGGCAGAAGAGTGAAGACGTTGAATTGAAACCCTAAGCCCTTTGTTTCGTTACTCAACTCGACAAATCCACGTCCGAGCCCCTGAAATTGTTCATGATGTGGTTAATTGCGATGATGACACTTGAAACTAGAGATGACACTGGATAGTTGGATGTGTGATTTATCTCTTGTATGTTTGTCATATTTTAATACATTATCCTTTTCTGTTTGTCACCTTTTGAGACATTATTATTGACAAATTATGAATGTTAAGTGCTTATTATTGGACTATTTTAGTTACTTAATTTGTTTAATGGAGGAAAATCTTAGTTTTAGTTTAAAATTAAGGTATTTGTTTAGGATGATTTGTTTTTATTTTATTATTTATTTTATTTTTAATTTTTGTCTAGGATCTTACGATCCTACGATCTGATCCTACGCCCTTGTTTCGATCCCACACTAGGATCCCAAACCTAAAAACCATGCCTCCACCCTCTTCCGTTCTTCACCATCCCTGGCAGCTCGTCCCTGGCAGTGTTGGCTTAATTCGTTGAGTCCACTCACTCCGCTGACCTCGGCCTCCAGTTGATAGGCGAGGGATCACAATAGGCTCCTTTAGCTTGTTCTTCGATCTCGACGGCCTCCCCCTCGGCCGCTTCGTCTTGGAGATCCCACCGCTCAGCGGATCCTCCTCCGGGCTATGGTTTCTAGTGCGTGCATAAGTACGTTTGAATCTATTGGATATTGCTCTGTAATTTCGTTTTCACTTCCCCACGAATTGGGTGGAGTTCACTTTTATCTCACATGATTCGAATCACTATAGAATTTGACTAAGAGTGAAGAAATTATTGTTGTTGAATTTTTACTTTTTATATTAGGGAAAAAATTCGAGGTCAGACATATCTGAACCTCGAGGGCCAACAAGTCGGCATATGGGAACCGTCTAAACAAACAAAAAAATATAAAGATGGTGCAAAGTATAGGTCAGAACTCTACAAAAGAGAAACTAAACATAACTAAGCCAAACAAGATGAGGACGTAGATGAAAGACGAAGTCAAACACTACCCTGAAGTAGTACCGTAAGCCAGCGGCACATCAGGAGTCACCTGTGGGCAGTGAAGACAAACCTCCAAGGAACCATTCTTCTGGAAAAATGAGATGCCTCAATACACACTGCCACGACCCCAGCCTATCCCGACTCCGATTGCCAGAACCTCATCAAACGGAGAAGAAAGTTCAGCCATGCCCAACATAAAGCCAAACAAATGGCTGAACCGAAAGCACCAGGAACCCAAGTGAAATTAACGCAAACCCCACTGGAAATTATTTATTTTAGTTATTATTATAATTTACTACTTTTAATTTTAATTAATTTAATCTATTTTCATACGGATCTGCCTTTGGGCCCAAGGCAAAGCACACGACCCAATGAGAAGGAATTCCAGAGATATGCCACATGAGAATCCTTTAGGGAAATACAGACAGGAACGCCGCACATCCAACCACATCCAAGCGATGTTGGCATCTCACAACTGGCCAGGCGGATGAGCCGCGGGGGAGCCATGGGGTATAGGGGCATGAGAGGATTCAAGGACAACTAGTGACCGAGCATCGATCGATGGAAAGAAGGAACAACACCGGAAGCGGGAGAGAAGGTTGTTGAAAGAGTCGAATTCGGCGTCGGAGAGGAGTCCGACGGCAACACAAACCCTGCAACAACACAAAACCGCACACCAAGGAAAAGCCTCTGGCCAATTGAAAGAAAGGATAGGAATAAACACGCAAACCCCGACCCGTGAAGAACAAATGAGGTGGAGGCAAAGCCTGGATATGGGGAGGAAGATTGCGAGGGGCTCGATTACAAACCGACATCAAAGGAGAACCAGGTCTCCATTGAAATTGGAGTGAGAGAAACCATTTCCTATATAGTTGAAAAATGGAGATTACTCCCACCCAAGGTAGAGGAGAAATGGGTTTCAAACCCGCCCAATGGAATGGGAACAAGGAGGAAACTAGGTATGTAATCCTGGAGGGGTGGATTGGGGCTCTCGGAGGAGATTTAGGGCTCTCGGAGGAGCGTTTTCAAGGATAGCGTTTATCACCTTATTTTTGCCATGAAAAAGGAGGAAGGAAGACAAAAACATACTGAGCAAAGGAGATTACCACCAGGACACCACCCATAACCAGCACATCCATCCACTAGCCACCAAAATGCAGGCACCCACCAATCCACGCCAGAAACCAGCGTCCCCCACCCACGGATCGACCGGACCCAGAACGAAAAGATCGGACAACCGCATATAAAAGGAAAGGAATGACAAGGAAATGATCGCGCCAAGCCTAGCAACAATCGAACTGAGAAGTAATTTTGTGTTTGGGTGAGATATTTCAGAAGGAGATCAAACAATCTGATTTTAGAGAAGATAAACTGGAGAAAAAGTTGGGGGCGCGTGGGCCTTTCCCCAACGCGTATTATTGTTGTTGAATTTTCTTGTGTTCCTCAAGTCCTAGTGATTTGCAGTGTTATTATTATTGAGTCTTTTAGTTATATAATTCTCGTATTTGATTGGAATAAGTAGCAAATTGGAGAAACTTAATGTGCAAATTTCTCTTGTTGAATCAAAGTTGCTTGCATATATTCCCATTTAATTATTCTTGTGGTATTTAGAGAAAGTGATTATGTAGATCATGCCTTTAAAAATATTGTTTGGACTTTTGAAATTGTTTCCAGGGGTGCATTACTAGGGATCACAACGATTGATCGATTTACATTCTCCTGCTTGATCGACACCTGAAGCATGCTCGTCTTTGCAGGTGATCAGAGAACAAGCAAAGGTGTTCAGATGCGCATCTGTAATCGATTTCTTCGAGAAAGAGTTCACGATCTATCCGCCCACGGTGAATAACAAGTGGATGCATGAGTGCGCGAGGAAGGCGACGGTGGACACGCTAGGGCCTTCGAAATTTGAAGACATGGAGCCGCTCATGGGCGCTGATGACTTCTCGTTCTACACTAAAATCGTACCTGCAGCATTCTACTTCATCGGAATCAGGAATGAGAGCCTAGGAATGGCTATAACCATTTAGATGTAACATTTTTGTGCTTGACATTCTTCGGGTTAAAACTTGAAAGTTTCATCACTTTTGATAGGAGCACTTTACAAATAGCTTTTGACAACATATGCAGATTACTTTATGTATTTATAAAATTTTATTATGAAAAACTAATTTTAAAAATTATGGATGATTAAACTATATATTGGT
Source organism: Persicaria maculosa (assembly GCA_963922045.1). Lineage (NCBI taxonomy): Eukaryota > Viridiplantae > Streptophyta > Magnoliopsida > Caryophyllales > Polygonaceae > Persicaria > Persicaria maculosa. Next base: position 76,904,601 of record OY998252.1, on the reverse strand, counting down.
TCATGAATTAAACAGAAGTGGTTTATCAATTTATAGTAAATGGTTCAGCACATATATAGAGAGTGGTTCATTGACTAAATATAGAGAGTGGTTCAACACATATATGGAGAATAGTTTCGCCCACATATCGAGAGTGGTTCGGTGATAAAATATATATATATTGGTTCGTAAATTAAATAGAAGTGGTTCATTAATTTTATAGTAAATGGTTCAGCACATATATAGATAGTGGTTCAGTGACTAAATATATATTGGTTCATGAATTAAATAGAATTGGTTCATCAATTTTATAGTAAATGGTTCAGCATATATAGAGAGAGCGGTTCAGTGACTAAATATATATTGGTTCCTGAAATTACATAGAAGTGGTTCATCAATTTTATAGTAAATGGTTCAGCACATATATAGACACAGTGGTTCAGTGACTAAATATATATTGGTTCATAAATTAAATAGAATTGGTTCATCAATTTTATAGTAAATGGTTCAGCATATATATAGAGACCGGTTCAGTGACTAAATATATATTGGTTCATGAATTAAATAGAATTGGTTCATCAATTTTATAGTAAATGGTTCAACATATATACAAAGAGCGGTTCAGTGACTAAATATGTATTGGTTCAAGAATTAAATAGAAGTGGTTCATCAATTTTATAGTAAATGGTTCAGCATATATATATATATAGTGATTCAGTGACTAAATATATTTATTCACATGTGTGCTGCACACCCGTGCATGGGAAAAGAAGTGCGGGTGGGCAAAGGTGGATCCTCTTTAGGGCCGGTGGTGGAAGTCGTCCCCCCAATTGAAAATAAAATTTAACATACATATTCCTCTCGTCGATAGCTTCGATTATATTATAAGCTCAAATCCGATATCTAAGCAAAAAGTTATAAGCGTTTCAAATTTGAGCTCTGAATTACAATATTTCCTATATAATTTGCCAAAATGATATATTTTTTTGTAATTATCATTTATTAATTTCATATCTTAACAATATAATTATATCTAAGAACTTCAAATTAGGAGGTTATATTGAAATATTTGAAAACAATGAAATAAATCATGCAAGATTTATGTTATTATTCTAGTTACACATCCATTAAATTGATGATTTTGTCGGAAAACAAAAATTAGGGTTTAATTTTACATACAATATTTTTTATCGTAATTTTTCACCCACTCAATCAACAATTTCAGGATCCACCACTGCGGGTGGGGGACAACATGACGTGGGTTTGGACGGTGGAACAGTTGCGCGAGTTTCAACTTTTTAATATTATTTTAATACCTTATGGATCAATGAAATAATTTCTTTCGTTCTCACTGGTAGAGGTTTTCTCACCCGAAGCCTACCCTATATAGCAACCTATAAAGAAAAATTTTGGTAGGAAACTTACTTTACATTATGAAAATGCACATTTATTAATAATAACCTTTGTTATATTATTTGTTCACTTTATATTTTGTAATCTCATATTTTTCCTTTTTTAAAATAAAGACAAAAAATGTGATGTAACATTCTTGTTGCATTTTTCAATCTTATAGTTGCATCTTATAATATTATTTCAAATAAAATTTATGGGCTAAAATCTGTAATTTTTATAATTGAAATAAGGGCAATATTGGTAGAAATAAAAAGTATGGGAGAAGCAGTGTCATTTACCTCATAATTAGGGTCATTTACCCATGTAACCCATAAAATTAGGCTCATTTACACATAAATTAGGCCCATTAATCTATTAATCGTTTAATTATGCTCATTTATCTTCAAATTAGACCCATTTTCACTTTAAGAGACATTTTCATTATAAGACCATTTTTCATTTGACTCATTTCCTATATATATATATAGACATTTTAGTTATCATATGGTTTATAAAACAATATATAGGCTTTTTGTTTTTATATGTAATTATTATTTTTATTTGTTTTTAAAAGAACATGTTACCTTTTTATGTTGCTGATTTTCGAAATATCTTGTGTTTTCCCTTGCAATTTTATTGGTGTATTTCATTTCATATGCTAATATATGTCAAGCTTGTAAAACCACTTTTATGCTGACATTTCTATCATGTTGTCAGTTATCTATCATTATTTGTCAGCGTATGTTTTATCATTTTTCAGTTATCTTTCATTATTTCTCACTTTATCTTTTATCATTTGTCAACTATTTGTCATTATTTGTTATCATATATGTGTGTAGGTGTTTGTTATCTTATCTTTTTGAGTTATGACTTTATTTTCAATCTTTTCAAGGGATGCTAAAATCTCTTATAGTGATTCTAAAATATGGGGTCGAGCTGACAGTGATAAGGCCATTAGGGTTAATGATGAGAATGATGCATAAATTGAATTATTAAAGCGTTCTAATCTTGTTTCGAAATCTATAAGTTTATGCTTGAGCCCATGTGAAAATGTGAAGAAGGGTAGAATACCGAAATACAATCGATCAAAGTCATTATTAGATGAAGACGAGCATGTCTTTTTGTACTCTTTTTTAAAGGGTAATAGGTGAGTATTTTGGGGGGGTTTTGTGTTTATAAGTGTCATAATTCTGACGGCTGACTTTTTCTGTTTTTTGTCATGTAGAGACTTCTTTGTCAAAGGGTATGACTTGATGCTGACAAAGAAAGAGTTTTTTGAAGTTATAATTGGGAAAGAAAAATGGCTCTAGGGCATAGTAAGTATATATAATTTATGTGTATCAAATTTTTAATTTTTAATAGAATAGTTTTGTTTACACTATTTTAGAACATGTATAATATGCATTTAGAACATATGGAGGAAGCTTTTTTTCATATGAGGAAGAGAATATCAAACGAGGCTTTGAGATATGAGAATATTGTTATTTTGGACTGGTTGTTTTATCAGTGGTATTTACCGAAATGAGCGGCGTGGTTACAGGCAGTAGATTCTATTAATGAAACTATATTGAAGTATTTCATTGGGTTACATCCTAAGGATTATGGGAAAGATTGGATCACTACAATGAGGATTTATACCCCATTCAATATTAACCTCATGCATTGGGCTGCTCTAGAAATTCAAACCCATGAAAGGAATGTGGTAATGTATGATTGTAATAAGTATGTTACTAATCGTTGCAACTTGGAGAAGTGTTTAAAGTTGTTAACTGTGTGGCTCCATGTTCACTTGAGCAAGTCGAGGACATACAAGGACTTTGACGCCACTCTGGCTTTCACTATAGATAGAGCCCCTGATATCATAAACGATGAAAGTGGGTATATTTATTTGTAATTATTATTTTTGTATTCAGTTTTTTATTTATATTTGTGCATTGTTAGGGGAATTACTAGTAAATACCCCATTTTGATAATTGGCTTACAAAAATACCTAGGTTTGAAAACAATTGCATCAATATATGAAAATTTGCAAAAATACCTTATTTAATTATTAAAACTACCCTGCACTCCAAAAAATAGGGGAAAAATGTTCAATATTTTTGGTATTTATCATTTTTCTTATATTTTTAAATTAATTTTAAATTATATTAAATAATTAAATAATAAAAAATCTGGAATTAAAAAAAATCTCAATCCCATGATTTAGGTCAAAAGTGTATCTTTACTTAATCTCCCGCCGATTATTGATCAGATCCTGTAAATGTTCATATATGGGATTGTCAAGAACGATATTCATCCTGTCATTTTGATAATATTATGGTTTCAAGATATACATTGATAATCCTTTTGTAAATATGGTTAATAATCCGGAAGATATGATTTACCGTATCTTCAGTGATTCTCTCCCCAATTATAGCTTAAATCTTGTCGAAAAAACCATAAAAAATTGTCACTAAGAACATTACTTAGTATCTAGTGGTTATGATTTAGGTCAAAACCATATTTTACTCAATCTCACGCCGATTATCTTTACTCAATCTCACGCCAATTATTGATCAAATCCTGTCAATATTCATACTTGGGATTGTCAAGAACGATATTTATCCTATCAATGTGATAATATTATGGTTTCAAGATATATATTGACAATCCTTTTGTAAATATGGTTAATAATCCTATAGATATGATTTACCGTATCTTTAGCGATTTTGTCCCCGATTATAGCTTCAATCCTGTCGAAACAAATCTACAGCCTTGTAATTATGAACATTTCTTCTGTCGTTGTGAAAAAGGAACTTTGCCATCTTGGACATGCCTTTAATTTCTAGTTATGGTATGGATAAAATCGTATCTTTATTCTCTCCCCTATTATAGACTCCATCCTATCAGTGTTAATTATCAGCTTTGTCATAAAGAACTCATATCCTGTCAAAAAGAAATTTTACTCTTATCAGTATTAATTTTCTTACTAAGGCAATGTTTTTCATCCGACTAGTTTTATTATTTTTAAATTTTTGGAAAAAAATATTAAAAGCATTATTTTAATATATATTTCATTTTTTAAATATTTTTTTACTTTTCTTTTAATTTATAATTCTCGTTTTAAAGATTTTTACATTTAAATTTAAAGGTAAAACTAGTCATTATTTTTAGCACAAATGACCCAGCTATCATATTTTTTCTATTCTCACAAAATGGGTATACTTTTGTAAACCGAACACCGATTTAGTGTATTTCTGCAAATCGGCCATGTTATTTTTCATTCATGTTGGATGTGTAGAGCGTCTTGTGGGATTTTTACTGTAAAGGCTATTGAAACTGTGGTGTTTGACCGAGACGTTAGATTGTTTAATCAAGACAAGCTTTTTTGTTACAGGAAACGGATGTGTTGTGATCTCCTGAGGGAAAAATGGGGCTTTCAATTTAGTATTTGGTTGCAAAACATCTGTAAAAACATGCTGATATGTGGGTTATACTTTTGTACTTCCAAAAATTGCCTAAACATCTTTGGGGGTGTATATCATTTTGAATTTAAATATATGCTGACATTGTCAAACATCAGTTGTCAGTTTATGATTCGTCGTTTGTCAGCTATTTGTCATTTGTTTGGCAACTATCTGTCATTTGTGTTATCATTGGTGTTATAGTTAATGTTTTTGTTAGCTTATGGTTTATCCTTTTGTCAACTATCTGTAATGTTGTTCTTAGGTCATGTTTTAACTGAATAATATTATAATATATGTTGATAATATGATGATAAACAGATTTATATATGTTGTCACCATTTGTCAGCTTTATATCCTTTGTTAAACATATATGCTGACAAACTAATATATGTATTTTTATAAATAACGTCAAAAATATGTGCTGATTATGCTGACAAGAGAATTTTAGCATTAGAATTTTATAGTCAATAACAGTTGTCTAAGACGAAATTTTCAACTTATGGGTTGTCACCTATCTGTCATTTTGCTGATAATTTTGTGATGATTATGCTGACAAGGGAATATGTATAGTCAAAAGTTGTATAATATGTGCTGATTATACTAATAGAAGAATTTTATAGTCAATATGTGCGGGAGGGGAAATAGGGAGTTTTGCTGATAATTTTGGTAGGAAACTTACTTTACATTATGAAAATGCACATTTATTAATAATAACCTTTGTTATATTATTTGTTCACTTTATATTTTGTAATCTCATATTTTTCCTTTTTTAAAATAAAGACAAAAAATGTGATGTAACATTCTTGTTGCATTTTTCAATCTTATAGTTGCATCTTATAATATTATTTCAAATAAAATTTATGGGCTAAAATCTGTAATTTTTATAATTGAAATAAGGGCAATATTGGTAGAAATAAAAAGTATGGGAGAAGCAGTGTCATTTACCTCATAATTAGGGTCATTTACCCATGTAACCCATAAAATTAGGCTCATTTACACATAAATTAGGCCCATTAATCTATTAATCGTTTAATTATGCTCATTTATCTTCAAATTAGACCCATTTTCACTTTAAGAGACATTTTCATTATAAGACCATTTTTCATTTGACTCATTTCCTATATATATATATAGACATTTTAGTTATCATATGGTTTATAAAACAATATATAGGCTTTTTGTTTTTATATGTAATTATTATTTTTATTTTTTTTTAAAAGAACATGTTACCTTTTTATGTTGCTGATTTTCGAAATATCTTGTGTTTTCCCTTGCAATTTTATTGGTGTATTTCATTTCATATGCTAATATATGTCAAGCTTGTAAAACCACTTTTATGCTGACATTTCTATCATGTTGTCAGTTATCTATCATTATTTGTCAGCGTATGTTTTATCATTTTTCAGTTATCTTTCATTATTTCTCACTTTATCTTTTATCATTTGTCAACTATTTGTCATTATTTGTTATCATATATGTGTGTAGGTGTTTGTTATCTTATCTTTTTGAGTTATGACTTTATTTTCAATCTTTTCAAGGGATGCTAAAATCTCTTATAGTGATTCTAAAATATGGGGTCGAGCTGACAGTGATAAGGCCATTAGGGTTAATGATGAGAATGATGCATAAATTGAATTATTAAAGCGTTCTAATCTTGTTTCGAAATCTATAAGTTTATGCTTGAGCCCATGTGAAAATGTGAAGAAGGGTAGAATACCGAAATACAATCGATCAAAGTCATTATTAGATGAAGACGAGCATGTCTTTTTGTACTCTTTTTTAAAGGGTAATAGGTGAGTATTTTGGGGGGGTTTTGTGTTTATAAGTGTCATAATTCTGACGGCTGACTTTTTCTGTTTTTTGTCATGTAGAGACTTCTTTGTCAAAGGGTATGACTTGATGCTGACAAAGAAAGAGTTTTTTGAAGTTATAATTGGGAAAGAAAAATGGCTCTAGGGCATAGTAAGTATATATAATTTATGTGTATCAAATTTTTAATTTTTAATAGAATAGTTTTGTTTACACTATTTTAGAACATGTATAATATGCATTTAGAACATATGGAGGAAGCTTTTTTTCATATGAGGAAGAGAATATCAAACGAGGCTTTGAGATATGAGAATATTGTTATTTTGGGCTGGTTGTTTTATCAGTGGTATTTACCGAAATGAGCGGCGTGGTTACAGGCAGTAGATTCTATTAATGAAACTATATTGAAGTATTTCATTGGGTTACATCCTAAGGATTATGGGAAAGATTGGATCACTACAATGAGGATTTATACCCCATTCAATATTAACCTCATGCATTGGGCTGCTCTAGAAATTCAAACCCATGAAAGGAATGTGGTAATGTATGATTGTAATAAGTATGTTACTAATCGTTGCAACTTGGAGAAGTGTTTAAAGTTGTTAACTGTGTGGCTCCATGTTCACTTGAGCAAGTCGAGGACATACAAGGACTTTGACGCCACTCTGGCTTTCACTATAGATAGAGCCCCTGATATCATAAACGATGAAAGTGGGTATATTTATTTGTAATTATTATTTTTGTATTCAGTTTTTTATTTATATTTGTGCATTGTTAGGGGAATTACTAGTAAATACCCCATTTTGATAATTGGCTTACAAAAATACCTAGGTTTGAAAACAATTGCATCAATATATGAAAATTTGCAAAAATACCTTATTTAATTATTAAAACTACCCTGCACTCCAAAAAATAGGGGAAAAATGTTCAATATTTTTGGTATTTATCATTTTTCTTATATTTTTAAATTAATTTTAAATTATATTAAATAATTAAATAATAAAAAATCTGGAATTAAAAAAAATCTCAATCCCATGATTTAGGTCAAAAGTGTATCTTTACTTAATCTCCCGCCGATTATTGATCAGATCCTGTAAATGTTCATATATGGGATTGTCAAGAACGATATTCATCCTGTCATTTTGATAATATTATGGTTTCAAGATATACATTGATAATCCTTTTGTAAATATGGTTAATAATCCGGAAGATATGATTTACCGTATCTTCAGTGATTCTCTCCCCAATTATAGCTTAAATCTTGTCGAAAAAACCATAAAAAATTGTCACTAAGAACATTACTTAGTATCTAGTGGTTATGATTTAGGTCAAAACCATATTTTACTCAATCTCACGCCGATTATCTTTACTCAATCTCACGCCAATTATTGATCAAATCCTGTCAATATTCATACTTGGGATTGTCAAGAACGATATTTATCCTATCAATGTGATAATATTATGGTTTCAAGATATATATTGACAATCCTTTTGTAAATATGGTTAATAATCCTATAGATATGATTTACCGTATCTTTAGCGATTTTGTCCCCGATTATAGCTTCAATCCTGTCGAAACAAATCTACAGCCTTGTAATTATGAACATTTCTTCTGTCGTTGTGAAAAAGGAACTTTGCCATCTTGGACATGCCTTTAATTTCTAGTTATGGTATGGATAAAATCGTATCTTTATTCTCTCCCCTATTATAGACTCCATCCTATCAGTGTTAATTATCAGCTTTGTCATAAAGAACTCATATCCTGTCAAAAAGAAATTTTACTCTTATCAGTATTAATTTTCTTACTAAGGCAATGTTTTTCATCCGACTAGTTTTATTATTTTTAAATTTTTGGAAAAAAATATTAAAAGCATTATTTTAATATATATTTCATTTTTTAAATATTTTTTTACTTTTCTTTTAATTTATAATTCTCGTTTTAAAGATTTTTACATTTAAATTTAAAGGTAAAACTAGTCATTATTTTTAGCACAAATGACCCAGCTATCATATTTTTTCTATTCTCACAAAATGGGTATACTTTTGTAAACCGAACACCGATTTAGTGTATTTCTGCAAATCGGCCATGTTATTTTTCATTCATGTTGGATGTGTAGAGCGTCTTGTGGGATTTTTACTGTAAAGGCTATTGAAACTGTGGTGTTTGACCGAGACGTTAGATTGTTTAATCAAGACAAGCTTTTTTGTTACAGGAAACGGATGTGTTGTGATCTCCTGAGGGAAAAATGGGGCTTTCAATTTAGTATTTGGTTGCAAAACATCTGTAAAAACATGCTGATATGTGGGTTATACTTTTGTACTTCCAAAAATTGCCTAAACATCTTTGGGGGTGTATATCATTTTGAATTTAAATATATGCTGACATTGTCAAACATCAGTTGTCAGTTTATGATTCGTCGTTTGTCAGCTATTTGTCATTTGTTTGGCAACTATCTGTCATTTGTGTTATCATTGGTGTTATAGTTAATGTTTTTGTTAGCTTATGGTTTATCCTTTTGTCAACTATCTGTAATGTTGTTCTTAGGTCATGTTTTAACTGAATAATATTATAATATATGTTGATAATATGATGATAAACAGATTTATATATGTTGTCACCATTTGTCAGCTTTATATCCTTTGTTAAACATATATGCTGACAAACTAATATATGTATTTTTATAAATAACGTCAAAAATATGTGCTGATTATGCTGACAAGAGAATTTTAGCATTAGAATTTTATAGTCAATAACAGTTGTCTAAGACGAAATTTTCAACTTATGGGTTGTCACCTATCTGTCATTTTGCTGATAATTTTGTGATGATTATGCTGACAAGGGAATATGTATAGTCAAAAGTTGTATAATATGTGCTGATTATACTAATAGAAGAATTTTATAGTCAATATGTGCGGGAGGGGAAATAGGGAGTTTGACACGCGCACGGGGGGGGGGGGGGGGGGGGGGGTTGATGGTACATTTCTAAGCAAGATGGGAGGGAAGGAAGCGGACAGCTGTTTAGATGTGATCGGTGGACACATTTAGTTAATTAATATTGGATGGTGGATATTTAATTAAACCAATTGACTAGAAAAAAAAATCTATTTTAATTTGATTTGTTGAAAATCTTATAATTATGTTGGTGATGACACATCATCGAAATGCTTCTCATTTAATAGTTAGATTAATATTAATAAAATAAAAGTTTAACATGTATATTTTTACAATAATATTTCCATTATGACTTATCATTGAGAGAATTAAGAAGAGTGTGACACATAGGATTATAAACTTGTGTACGTTGTTTTATGATTGATATAGAAATAACAACTGATACTCACTATAGAGTATAGAGTATTACTAAGACTTCTACAAAAACGTCATTAATTCTCCCAATTTTAAATAATAATTAAAATAATATTTAATCATTACATAATATATTATTATTATTATTATTATTAAAAAAGCAAAAAAAAATTCTTTTGATTTAATTAATAATTGTAATTGTATGCATGCATGCAAACTTAAAATTTTTATCTTTCTCTTTCTCTCTTTCTGTGTCTGTAAACGTTTTTTACCATATATATATTTTCTTATAAAAGATTGCATAAATTATGTATTTCTTCAAATAACCATCGAAATAGTATGAAACAAGTTTTTTAATCAAAGCCTTTAATTACATAATAAATTAAAAAAATAAAAAAAATAATTCACTTGATAATTTTCTTACAAAATATTTCTAATTCAGATAATTTTTTCAACCCAATTTGTGGGTTTTTAAAAAATGACATAAATTAAAGATTTTTTTTCAATTATTGTAAGCCTAACAATTTATTTTTTATATTTTTTAAATTTACCCTTTTTGTAATTTTGATTAATAAAATATTTTAATATTTTTAGGTTCTATTTGAAAACTGTCAACATTAAGTGTTACTTTTATTTTAAAAAGGATATTAGTGGTGGTGTAAGCACATACAAGTAGACCTGTCAAAACACAACCCGACCCGGTGACCCGACCCGACCGACCCGAAAAATTTCCGACCCGAACCCGAAAATTTTGACCCGAAATTTTTTTTCGACCCGAACCCGAAAAACCCGAAATTTTCCGGGTAATCTGGGTTTCGACCCGGTGACCCGATTGACCCGATAATTTTGACCCGATTTACCCGATTGACCCGGTGACCCGATTGACCCGGTTGATTTATAATTATATATAATTATTTTATATATATATAATTAAAATTTATCACAAAATTATCAAATAATGATTTTTTTAATTTAAAAAAGAAAAAATTGACAAACCCGAAATCGACCCGAACCCGACCCGAAACCCGATCAAACCCGAGTTCGAGTCAACCCGAAAAACCCGAAACCCGTTTTACCCGAGACCCGTTTTACCCGAAACCCGAAGTGACCCGACCCGAACCCGGCCCGAATGACCCGTTTGACAGGTCTACATACAAGTGAAAATTTGGGTTATTTTTGGCACTTTATAATATTCGTGATGCTTCCTGCTCACCCCATTAAAGTTTGGATTATTTTAATGGGTGAATTACATTTTTGGTCCCTAACCTTTACCACTTGTTTCACTTTAGTCCCCAACCTTTGAAACGTTTCAAAATAGTCCTTGACCTTTCTATTCCATTTCATTTTAGTCCCTAACCTTTCAAATGTTGTAAAATAGTCCCTAACCTTACATTTTTTATTCGTTTTAGTCCCTAATATTAAAATATTATTTGAAATAATTATAAAAAAACCACCTTAAAGTTATCATAATTTAAATAAAATCATTCATACAAAGAAAATTATATAAAATCATCTAACTCTATAATTTTAATTTTGAAAAATACTCAAACTATTTTACTATTTATCATAAGAGCATATTATATAAAATTATTCATAAATTTTTTTTCACAAAAGCTCTCATAAAATTTATAGATCTTGTGATTAACTATGAAAGATTGTGGGATATTTTTTTTCCCTATTTACCATACATAGATCCAATATATGTATATTAAATATTTATTCATTAAAATAATGAATTTGAATAATAAAAGAGATCTTTAAAAAAAATCATAAAGTTGGATATTTGTTTTATAATTATTCTTTATATGGGTAATTTACTCATTTGTATACATTATGATAACTTTATATGGGTAATTTACTCATTTATATACATTATGATAACTTTAGGGCGATTTTTTATAATTATTTCAAATAATATTTTAATATCAGGGACTAAAACAAATAACAAATATAAGCTTAGGGACTATTTTAGAACCTTTGAAAGGTTAGGGACTAAAATGAAACGAAATAGAAAAGTTAAGGACTATTTTGAAACGTTTCAAAGGCTGGGGACTAATGTGAAACAAGTGGTAAAGGTTAGGGACCAAAAATGTAATTCACCCTTATTTTAATTTTCTTTTCTTTTAAAATATCTTTATTTATATACAATCCTTTAAATATGAAGGAAACGTTTTAAATAATTTTCATAAATACTTCTTAGATACTTTTATGTTAATTCTCTCCATTTATTGGCAATTAATCTCTCATTAATTCTCTCCATTCTAAATACTTCTTAGATAAATTACTATATCAATATCATACAAAAAAGGATATAAAGCAAATTACTATAACATTTATTGGCAAAAAGCTATCTTCATATGTTACATAGATTTTTAATGAAAAAACTATGATGTTTATGAAAAACTATATGATATGTTAATAATGATAGTATTAATTTTCAAATTATTAATGTAAATAGATATATTTTTATTATTTTTAATCGAAATATGTTTTCTAATTGTGGAGGATTTATGGAGTAGAAGATTTGATATTTGACACACAAAAAAAGGTTTTGATGCTTATTACTATAACATTTATTGGCAAAAAGCTTTCGTTATATGTTATATAGATTCCTTTAAATGATTGTAAAATAAATTGATATCATATTATAACTACACTATCATCATTATTAACATATAAACCATAAATGTTCATTTTCAAAGCAATGTTTTCAATATCGATAAATAGTATATTTTAATAATGTAATTATATATAAAAAAATCATGATAAATATTTATTTTCTCTTTTTTAGTTAACATGTTTATATATTTCAACATATTACTTTTTTTTTATTTGAAATATGTTAAATGATGACCTATATATATACATATATTTTTAGTATTCTATACGAAAGTTATAATTTATCTTGTTGCATGTCATGTATAATCACTTATTTATTATGTTTAAAATATTTTATTAATGAGAATTTTAAAATTATAATGTGACAGATGAGAGTGGACATTCAATTAATTGAAATAATTGAAACATGATTTCATAGTAGAAAAAACATTTCACTTTAGGGGGTTGTAGTTAGGGGAATGAGTGGTAATAAAGAAATAGTAAATGGGTGAGGTTTTCAATTAGGTTTCAATTAATTTGATTAATTGAATGCCCACCCAATAGGGGCGAAGGAAATCATTAATGTTATCGCAATTGGTATGCGTTGATGTTTTGTAATGTATATTTGTGGATTATGATTGTTAGCGGATTTTTAAATTCATTATCTAGAGAATAAAAACTCATTTAAGGAATGAGTTGAGTTTTATTTTGAAGAAGATGGTCTCCAAGGCTAGAAATTTTCGAGATTGCATGATTGATCTTATGTTAGTGTGGCAGATAATTCAATTGCATGCTAATTTTCTCACTAAAATTAAATTTATTTCTACTTTCTAAAGATTTTTATAGTTCTTCTTTATCTATTAGATTTATTTTGGTTTTGTTAGAAATTTATGATTGAAAATTTATGAGGGAGTTTTGATTTCATTTCAAAAATATTCCTCTGGTATTATTAAAAAAATTTGTATTAAACTATATAAAAATTATCATAAGATTTAGATTATCACTTTTATTTGTAGATGAATATACTTTATTTATCTTCTTCATGTTAATATTTTTACATTTAAATATGAATAAATATTATAATTTGACACTCCACAATATTTTTCCATGCAAAGCATGGAGAACAAACTATGTATGATATTTCTTTCAATAAATACTATCTTTCTATGTTCTATCCCTTCTAAGAGTGTTTGTCGGGTATTTCGCCCAATAGGGAAATTCCAATTCATTCATTGGGCCTTTTGGACGAATTTTTAAGGTACTAAATATTACCTGTAATAAACAAAATCATGTGAATATATCAATTATACTACACCTACTTTTATTTTTATATGTATCTCTGCTTTAACCAATCATATCTAAAAATATAAATTTATTTTTAATTAAAAATCTATCTTATTAAACCAAATTTTATGTGTTATTTTCATTCAATTGTAAATATGTACTATTTAAATATATTTTAGTATTACAATATCCTAACAGACATGTCATGAAAAAGAAAATTTAATTTAAATCTATAGTAAATTCATCTTACATTACATCACTAGAAGCCTCCATTCGACATAGTGGAGTCTAGGACATATCACGTCAAACACCTGCTTCCTCATCCTTAAATGAACTAGTAAATGGTCTCTCAGTTGTAAATTCGTACGTCCATGTCATCCACGACATCACCCACTACCCTGCTTCGTACTACTCCCTCCGTTCAACAAAACTTGACGTTTTACTATTCATGCACGCTTTTTTAGGAGCTAAAAACTATATAAAATATCGACTTTTTAAATAATTTTTTTTAACAATTTCGTAGTTATTATTAATAAGTACAAACTTGTTAAAATTTTTTTTAAAAAAAATGAATATTTTATATAGTTTTTATCATTTTAAAAAAGCGTGCATGAATAGTAAACAACAAGTTTTGTTGAACGGAGGGAGTATCTCACTAACCACTCCATTTTTGTAACCACGACTTTATTGTTGAATGTAAAATATGTAATCGCCCGACATGACTAACCACACCACTAACACCATTACTCAAGGATAAAATCATATATACATACTATGTTTTTCATATCATTTTTATTTGTTATTTGTAATTTTATTCTATTATTTTTATTTTTTCAAATTATTTTTATATCCCAAATTTATAATTGATAATATGTGGTTAAAATTAAAAGAAATAAATCCAACTTACTAAATTATTCCGGGTAAACTTTTTCTTTGAAAAAAATTTAAAAAATATATTTACATTTTATATTTACATATTAAAAAACTTTTATTGAAAAAAATCATGTTTTAAAATAGTTTAAAAATTTAAAGATCAATTATATTAGATAATAAATTTAATGTTTTTTAAAACAAGAATTTTTTTCAATAAAAGCTTACAAATATGTAAAATATAAATATATTTTTTAAATTTAATTTTAAAATAAAATTATACCCAATATAATTTAGTGGTATACCATAAGCTCCTCCGGGAGGAGTTGCAGGAGATGTTGTGCTGTTTATGAATTTATAGAAGTATATAAATTAATATAATAATGAAAAGGGGATATACGTACGGTTGGGAGTGGGGCGCAGTTGCTGTTGTGCTTGCAATCGTTCTTGTTCCAACTAAGAGGACCTTGGCCATTGACGAGGCCGGATCCGGTGAAGATAACGTGTTCAACACGCTCAAACACAATCCACTCCGCAGACGGGTAAAGGCTAAGGTCGGTGTTGGCCAAAAGCAGGCCTTTGTTTTCGACCATAATGGGCGCACTCTTGCATGGCCCCGTGAACATGACTTGTGCTACCACATAGTTCCCCTGCGGGATCAACACTTTTGCCGGCCCTGGAACTTGGCATGCTGCATGCCATGCCTGAATAAATGCCTGCCAATTGAATTCTTCAATTCATCAATATATATTAACACGCGCACGCACGCACGCACACATATATTCTTCAATTCGATCATCGATCCATTCGGGCAGCTAGCTAGCTAGGTAGGTTTACTTACGATAGCGTTCATGCATCCTCCCTCCTCGTCCAGATTTGGTTTTCCATCTCCTTTAGCTCCGTGCTTGGTGACGTCAAAGACTGGAGCATTTGCAGGAAGATTGATAGGGCCTGGTGGGAGAAGGGTCGGTTGTGCTGAATTTGTCACCGTCGTCGTCTTCGCTGCTGGAGCCCCCTTTTTAACCGTTGTCCCTATTTTTTTGTGTTTCTCCTTCTCTTTCTCTTTGTTTTTGCCTTTATCTTTAGCCTCTGATCCAGACGTCATTGCAAGCGCTACAATTAGGATGATCGCAACCACCCTTATTAGGATCAGTTGCTGATCCTTTCTTGATCTCTGCAGGTTCATTGAAGCCTTGGGACGAGGACTCCAGCTTTATTCAATATTACAAACCAAATTGTTTAAACTAGAAAAAAAGGTTAAACATAAATATATATATATTTATATATACTTTAGAAAGTTTATTCATGCAACAAGAACCAGAAATTAGTCTACAACACTGTCAATGTTTCCTAATTTATACCCTTCTTTCTATTTTTCCCTTTTTTTTTGGAGTGTTGCTATATTTAGCTTTATCAATTACTTTTAGCAAATTCTATCTCATCCATCAGTGTTGAGATTTGAGAGTTTCACGGCTTCAGGCCAGTGGGAAACAATTAGTGTTACCTATTTAGACCAACCAAAATTAGAAAGGACAAAACCTAAATTTCGCTACTCTCACCACAATAATTGATGAGCCGCTCTATTAATAGCTACTCTCAGCACAATATATTATTTGTCACTCATCTGAATTAGACCTGTAAATCGGCCAATTTAGGTCGGGTTATTTTGAATTTCGGGTAAAACGGGTCTCGAATAGATCCGGGTTAATTCAAACCAGACTTTCACCCGGTTTCGGAGCAATTTCTAGTTTGTCAACGTTTTTTAATTTTTTTCTAAAGAAATCGTGTTTTGATGAATTTGCAATATCTTGAAAATACTAGAGTTAAAGATGTGGTTGCTAAGTTATTCTTTTTGGGTCCTATATTTATTAGAAGATGTCATCCTAAGCTCGAGCACTTGTAGTTATATACTGCGTACCTTCAATCTAAAATATTTGATTTTTACTATCACCCATATTTTTAATAAAATTTACAACTCTACAAAATATCAAAGTTTTAATTAAAATTTTGAAATTATTTCATACCAATTAGTAATGAGTATAAAATTATTTCAAATATTTAATTAAAATTTTTAATATTTTATAAAGTTTTTTAGCTTTTTAAAAAACGTGTTTAAAAAATAAAAAAATTAAAATATTGTAACGGCCCAAAATTATGATTTTCGGGTTACGTTACAAGGGATGAAACCCCTTGTTCGGCAATCCAGGTACGAGTCGAGGTTTCAAACTCATTTTAAGATTAATCGAAAGAGGGATTTCAAACCCTAAAAATCTCGAAGGGTCGTTGGGTACCCTTAACCTGTCCTAAGACTATGTCGCGAAGTCCATTTCAAACGAAAGTAAAATGAAAGCAAAGATTAAGATACAAGTGCAACGGCAGAGCCGGGTCAAAACCAAATCATAAATGGGTGATTACCATTTTACCCAGTTAGAATATTAGCCAGATTCTTTGGTCCGCCAAGAGATTCCCCGTCATAGAAGCACACAAGAGCGGTACCTAACACTATCCACGAAGTCAGGCCTGGTAATCGCCTGCGGGTCCTCTGACCGCACTGAGACCACATAACATGCCTATACCTAAATAAAAGATGACTAATGCAGTACAAGATTTAAATCACATAAGCATGATTTGACAGTTATGATAATATGCAAAAAAAATGTAAATGGCCCAAGACAATGCCAAGTGGCATATCCCTCTCCTACATTTGCACCCCTTCCCGTTAGTGCAGAGACTAGCCAGTTCGGTGCTATAGCATAGCAATTTCCTCCTGGTGGTGCACAAACCACGACATCATCATATCATATCATCTCATCGCTTGCCCGATGGTGCTGGGCTATCATATCATGCTCATATCGACTCGATTGACTCAGGGTAAACCCGATGGGGCTGGGCAACCCTATGACCCTAGCAAAGACTCTAGGACTATCACAGATAACGGCAGTTTTGTATTCAAACACACATAGTAACCACATGCTCAATTGAATGCAATCCTAGCATGATACTACATGGCATGCTTTAATATGCAACACCTACACATCGTATGACACATCAGGCAAGAGGTCCAGGTTACTGAGTAAGTCCCGTAGGATACTTACCTGAAGATCCAGAACAACAAGATAACACAACCACGACCCAAATGCAAGTCGAAAAACAATCCAGAAGTAATACACACCTATCATCAAGCCATTACCATAAGCTACCAGACCAACATTCATACACACGAAACCCAAGTTCTCAACATCCTCAAAACCAATCGATGGTAAAACCATTTTCCAAAACCTTTCCGATACGATCAACATCAACCAAAATCATTTACCTCAAATCAAACCCATTGATAAAATCGTACCAACCATATTTCCAAACTTCCTTCTCAAAACCAACATCAGCAAACCAAGACAAAGAATCCCGAGATTAAACATTTAAATATTAAAACCAATCTCTCAAAACCATATTATAGAAATAATTTCGGCATTTTGATTTTTCAAACAAATTCGTTATAAGACATTTTCGAAAACATGAAAACTCCTTTTTAAATAATCTACCCAACAATACTTAACTAAATAAAAATATCAAAATTTAATTCTCTTTACAAATCCCAATTATAAATCCAAGCCAATAAATCATTTTACAAATTCCTAAATTCACATATTTAAAACATCGCACAACACATATTCAAATAATATCACTTTCCAAAATAACTTCATAATATAGAATAAATTTCAGACATATGTTTTGATAAAATCGGAATTTTTAGGACACAAAATAATACACATAAGTAATTATTATCATATACTATAACATGTATATAATCATCAAAATACACAAATAATGCCAAATGACAATATAGTGAGGAATCCAACCCAACAAGCCCAAACTAATAATCTCTCATTCTTGATTCTGTAAAATCGAATTAGAAGGGAAGAAAGAAGAGGTGGGGCCGGCTGAGGTGGCTGCCAAGTTGGAAGCGGGGCCCGCAACCTTCTTCAACCCCCATTTGAACGAAACAAAACGGAGACACAACCCCAGCGTTTGGAAAATCGAAGGAGGATGAGGGAAAGGGGAGGCCGACGGTGGCGGTTCCCGGACTCAGACAACGAAGCCGACACCCACACACACACAGAGACGGGAACAAAAAAGAGGAAGTAAGAAGGCTCATCGAGGGGGTTTGTCTCGCCGGAACGGAGCTCGGGGAGGCGGCGTCCGGGTGCTTCGAGGCGAATTCTTCGATCAAAAAGACCTGGGGAGGGTGTGGGAACATTAAAGTCGAAGCTTTACATCGAAAGGAGGCAAAAGGAGCGGATACGACCACTGACCGTTGCAAATCGGAAAACAGGGGAAGGGAGGAGTCGGGGGCTGCAGCGGCGGCGCCGGTGAAACTCAGGAGGCTCTGGGTGCTCGGAAATGCCAAGGAGGGCAAGGCGGAACTCTAGGGAGCTGCTGGCAGAAGAATGATGAGAGAAGAGGAGTGGAGTGGTGCGGTTTTGGGATTCGGTGCCGGTAGATCCTGGGTGGAATCTCGGGCTTGACTTATGGCGTCGAAGGAACTCCTAGTTGCTGATGCTGCTTGAAAGGAAGAAGAGCTGGAGGCGAAGGTGGGGAGGAGAAGGTGTTGTTGCTCTGGTCTTGTTCACGGAACCAGGGAGAAGAAGGCTCTTGCGGCTGGGCCTCAAGGCGACGAATGAGAACGACGGCGAGGGTAGGGAGGAGGTAGTGCGGTGGCGGGGGAGTGGCGGTGCTCTACGGTTTGGGGGTGGCTCAGGGGTGGTGCGTTTGGCAATTCAAAAGCAAGGGACTGAGATTTAAATGGAGAGGAGTAGGGAAAGAGTGGAGAGGAAGTGGGTTGTAGTGGGATTTGGATTCAATTTTGAAGAGGAGAAAATGGGAGTTGTGATGTCCGAACAAGAAAGGGGAAAAGGGATGCTTGGCATTAGCTACAAATGGGTGAGGCAAGACCATATGTGGGAGTGTAAATGCTCGGATTTTCAAATCCTAATTTTTTAGAATAAGAGAATTAAAAATGAATTTAAAATAGATTTAAAACTAATTAAGCGAATTTCTGACCTGAATTTAAAAATTTGACGAACGATATCCTTTCGATTCTAAAAATGTAATTAATCGAGTAAGCGAGATTCGGGGAAACTAACATTCGGAGACTAACTGCAGGATTCGAAATTCGCGTATTCGAGATTTCTTTCCGGGTATTTGTTTACCCAATTCCACACACAATGCTCACCCACTCCCTCCTACCTTACCCTGCAGCTAGAGACCATCCCACCCTATCCTAATCTTTCATGTCAAAACCTTACCATACCCTTTGAATTCACCCCCACTCCCCGTCATTTCTTCATTCACCAACACCCTCCTTCACCATCATTTCCCGCTCTCTCGGTTCACCATCACCATCGCCACTCCACCCCCTGCTCAGCGCCACCACCAATACCTCCTTACCGCTACTCTCCCTCTTTATGCTCTCTCACTCCGCCTCCCGCCACCGGAGCACGCCGTTGCCACCACCAAAGCCGGAAGCAGCAACCGCGAGTAGCTCCCCTGTCCTCTGTTTTCCCGTGAGCGAACCCGAGTTTCGCCGAAGCCCCTCCGGTGTCCTCCCTTCTGTGAGCCACTCCCACTACCACCCCGCAGCCCCCTTTGACGTCCACAAGCACCGAGATCCGGCCAAGAATCGCCGGAGCCACCACCGAGCCACCGGAGCTCCATCGCCCCCGTTCGAGCACGAATAATTTTCTAGTCCGAGGAGCCATCGAGTGCCTCCGAAGACACCTAGATTTCCGATCGAGAACTCCGATCGAGAGCTCCGAAGTCGCGATTACCTTGGTGAGCTTCGTTCGTTCCCTTCCTTAGCCCGATCGTTCCTTTCGTTTTCTATGGTCGGGAAGAGAGTGCGAGAGATGAATGTGGGAAGCTTGGGCAAGATCGAAAGCTGTTTGTTGCAGGAGGATGGTCAAGTATGAAATGAATATAAAGTATAGATCAGACTGACTTCCCTGTCTCAGCAAATGAATACAAGACTTCCTCCCGTTGTAGTAAGAGAAAGTCAGGATCGAATCCTCGAGGAAGCACGTCAGCAGTTCTCAGGTAGCTGTAAATTCTCACAGGCAAAGCAGCAGAAAGACAGAAACACAGAAAAGAAACAGAAATAAAAGCAGAAATAACAAAAGCAAAGAACAAAGCAAAACAGAAAAGACAAAGCAAAGCAACAAATAAAAGCAAAGCAGAAACTAAAAGCAAAGCAAAGGGCTACTCGATCTCGACCACAAGCTTGTCGAGATCGACAAGACAGTGAACAACAGAAAGTGAAAATCGACGAAAACAGAAGAAAACCAACTCGACCTAGACCAAGTCCTACTCGATCTCGACCACAAGCTTCCTCGAGATCGACAAAGCACTACTCTAGATCGACAAGAAACAGAAATATAAAATTGCAGATTTTCGACAGAACTCAGAAATTCGACAGAAATAAATCAATATGCTAAAAGACTTCCAAAGCCAGGGTTTCAACACCACAACGATAACCATGCAAAGTAACACATAAAGGCACAAAAGATCATGCTTTCCATCAAATAACTTTCGTCATTAACAAATAGGCATATAGAGGCTTTCGCGTAAACCCTAATTGTTACTAATCCTTTTTCACATAATTAATCCAAGTTGCATTAAGATCACTTTCGCTTCAATAATATAAACAAGGATCAACTTCAACTCTCGCAAAAGAATCATGCTCATAGGGATAGAAGATGAATTGCACAAAAAGATCTGACCTTTAACGCGTCATCTCACATGGCCACCGTCGGGCTCACCCCAGCCCCAGAAGTGGGTGGACTACTCACGCCTCATCGCAATAACAGACATTGATTGATGAAAAGAACTAAATTGCATTAAAACTAAATTCAAAAGCCTTTACAATCCTGGCAATCAACTTTCGCAGAAAGCCAAAACCTTAAAAACCTTAGAACTCCTAAACTCTATGTGTAACTAACTAATTGTCTCCGAAATTGAATTGTGTGTGTATTGGAATCCATGAAACTGAGCCCCCTAGGGCTTTATTTATAGGCTTCATTCCCTAGCTATTCTAGGAAAGAAGATATCTATCTATATCTAAAATTATATCTAAAAGGCTTTAAAGATAAATAAAAACAATAAAGGAATTAAATCTAAAATAGGAAAATATATCTAAAGTCTTCCATGGATAGATCTCCTTCTCTTCATGATGTATCTTGATAGATTAGGATAGAATCGGCCAAATCGACTCCTTCGCGCCCAAGGAATCTCAATTCTACTCGGACAGGTTTCGTCGAGAAGTTTCTGGAAACGGCTCTACTCGACCTCGACCACGGCTCGTCGACCTCGAGTAGGGTGGTTCGTCGACTGGACTTCCTCGGCTAGATCTGCTCAATGTGGCTCGGTCCTGGCTCACTGGCGCTTGTCGTCCTCGAGTAGGGCTTTGTCGATGTCGAGTAAGACTGATCATCGACTAGGTCTCCTCGGGTGGCTCTACTCGACAAGGCTCGGACAAGGCTCATGGGCGTCGTCGACCTCGAGTAGTCTCATCGAGATTGAGTAGAGTTCTTCGTCGGCTTGGTGCATCCCGCTGGCAGCGGGTTTTCTTCCGCGGCAGCGAGTGGTCCGCTGCAGCGAGTCGAGTCGCTGGCAGCGAGTGCCGCCTGGTCGTCCTCGTCCTTGGGTGCTCTCCTTGTCGACTCCGGGTGTGGCGTCTGGGGTGTCGTCGATCTCGACCAGTGGTCCTCGAGATCGAGTAGGGTCCGGAGCTCGGGTTGGTCTGGCTCTCGATCAGGCTTTGTCGACAAGGCTGTGCTTGGACATGCTCGTCTATGTCGAGTAGGGCCCACTCGAGATCGAGTAGCCTTGACTTTCAGCTTGGTTCCGCTGCTTTGACCTTGGACTTCTGTAGCGGTTTTCCGAGCTTTTCCGACCTTCTGTAGAATCGCTGTAAAACGCCTCGAATTCTGCGAATTGAACAGAAACTAGTGTAGATTCCATAATTTGGCAAATAAACATAAACTACATAGGTTCTGTACTATATTAGCCCAAATGTATGAAATGTATGCAGAAATCGATATAAAAGTTACTGTAAAACATGGCAGATTCAGCTCACAACAAAAGCTCAAGCGAGGTCGAGATCGGTGAGGCCGATTGCGAAGGCCGTGAGTGCGAGGGAGCAGTGCGAGCGGAGTCCGAGTGAGCAGAGTGGGTGCGAGGGAGCCGTGGGAGTGCGATCGTGGATTGGGAGGTTAGTCCAAGGGAGCAAGCGGGGATGAGTCGAAGCTGGGCGAGAGGTCAGAACGACGCCGACGAGGTTAGGGTATCGAACAGGGAATGGTAGGGCGGGAGTTCCTTTGAAATCGGGAGGTAGGAGATGATTGTGGGGCCCTTGCATATTCTATATTACATATTTAATATTGAGCCGGTTTGGGGATTAATAATTATGGGTTCGGTTCGTTTCGGTCCGGTTCGGTTCGGTTGGATTTAAATGGGTTTGGTTCGGTTCGGGTTTATCCGCTTATTTAATTATTTAATGGTATTTAAAATAGAATATAATGTTATTTGGGGTTTAAAATATATTATTTAGACTTGGAGATTTAAAAAGAAATTGAAAAAGAATTTCAAGGTTAGAAAGTGACTTAATAAATAAATTGGAAAAGGGATTTTACGAGTATTTTCAAGGGTCGGAATTTTTAACTATTTGACTCGGATATTGAAATGGTTTTGGAACTAAATAGGGAAGTATACTTGTTCGATGACTTACTATCATGATAATATGATCGTTTGACTAACAGCATGATATGTATCACTAATAGCATGACTTGTGGTGATTTATTATAAGAAGTTAGATGTTAGATATTATGATGTTGATGATATATATCTGTATGCCAAGTGTGAGTATGAAACGGTAATATGTGAAATTGGCTAAGTATGAAAGTTGTCATGAGCTGATGAAGATGATGTTATGATCGAATTGAGGAAGATGTTAATTTATGAGACATGATGAGACGAGATGAGAACTGAAGATGAGATGATAGTGTTAATAATGATGAGACGGTCGAGTTATCACATTTATGTGTATTTTATATGTTTCATATGTGACTTCTGTGCCTTGCGTAAATTAGACTTAGACTGATTATGCTATTTATGGGATTACTAGGTGATCTCTGATCTGCCTGGATTTGCTTGATGATTGTATTGCTTGGATTATGCGCTTCTCCAGGTAAGTTCTTTGAACTTACTCATGATGGGTGCTTTATGTACGGGGTGTTACATAGTAGGCTAGTGTTCATGTACAATACAACTTAGAATCACGCTTAGGATCTAAAATGGAAACCATATGACTTGCTATATGTCTTTGCTAGAAAACAGCCGTTATAGGTGTATATCGGATGAGACATTTTTTTTCTCTATTCTTGTCATCTTACTGAGGCTTATTATACAAAGTTGCATGCACTTGATGGGTGAGGTAGGCTTTTTGGTAATAAGTCGCCATAGGACTCTTAAAGCCTTAGGCCTTGTATGGTTGTCGTTGTTTGCCTTCCTTTCATAGTTAGTAGGCTCCTTACATAGGGATGGCCTGCACCGTGGGTGAGGTAGTTCCATTTGAAGGGAGTTGCTAGATGATTCCTTAGGAGCCTAGAGGGACATGCTATTTGGCATTTCTTGTAACTACACGCCTCTTTATTTATGTCTGCATTTAATTATCCGCATGCTTGTCTATTTAAGTTCCGCTTTGCATTACGCATTTCATCTTAGGAATAGGATGCTTATTACATGCCTCTCATAGTGTGTTTACACACGTGCATGAGTAACCGCTAGCCGCTATCTTTGCTTATATGCATGCTTGGCGGGTTCGGACTTTTGTCGTTAGATCGAGAGCTCGAAAGACCACTAGACTTCTTCTCTTTTATACTCTTTTACGTTGTTTTGTCCCGACTATGTCGTGGCACACTATCATTTTTAGACTTTCATTGGTTTTGCATGATAAATGGATGTTCCGCAACATAGACTTAGTGCAGGTACAGGGGTTTTACCCCGAGAATTCCAACGATCCTTACGGTTTGGGTGCAAAATCCCACTTTAAAATACTAATATTTGATTTCAACCTTAAACTTGTAATCGGAGCGCAAGATCCTAACGAGGGGTTTCATCCCTCGAAACGTAACTCGGGAATCATAATCCCAGGCCGTTGTAAAGGTGGTATCAGAGTCATGGTTTTACAACCCGAGTACGATAGGTTGAAGTCATTTTGAAAATCGCCCAATGATTTCAATCGGTTTTTGAAAATATTTTTAAAAGGCAAAATAAATTTAATTGGACTTAAACATAAATGAATAAAGGGGGAACAAACTCGTGGGTAGAGACCAAAGCGATAGACGTTACTTATGGATGTAGAACTCGGGGAACGATAGGCAAAATACTAGGTTTTATTTACAGATGGGCCTGGAAGACTCCAAGGACCACCACAGAGGTTGGAGTGTGTGGGTTAGTAGGCCGTGAGGTTTTGCCCCTTCGGCCAGCCGTCCCTCGAAGGATGGCATAGGTCGTCTCTTGTTAAATATATATATATATATATATATATATATATATATATATATATATATATATATATATATATATATATATATATATATATATATATATATATTCAATTGGGCCCGAGGGCGATTCTCCTCGAATGGGATCGTATTAATCTCGTTGATTGCTTCCTCGCTGAGTGCTGATATGTTTAGACTAGAAATCTAATTGGTCTGCCTTCACTATGAAACATGAGTTTGAAAATCTATGCAAATGGGGTAGTGGGAGAAGCCTTACTCTTATGTAGTCTGAATTTCGATTCTGGTGGGTAGTCATTCCCGTTGTTCAATCCCCACTAGAGGATATCTATCGTTCTGCTGTTTATCCCTCAAAAATGCCTAGGAATGTTGGTAAGGGTCGAAGAGTGTCCGTCTTTCTCGCTCTAAGTCATATTCCGTATTCAAAGTGTTGATATTCCTACCAAGCATCTTACCTGATGTCGACGTCTGCTAGGGGAAATTGCGTCTGTCAACTAACTACTCTTGGGGGTTATGTTCGAATGTGAGGGTTACTCGACTCTGTGAGGGCAAGTGATTGTTGACATGATTCCGAATAGAGCAAAGAGTCGTCTTATGGAGTTATCCTTCTCAATCTTCGTAGTAGTCACCCGTGTCTTCTTGCCACCAGAGTTTAAACACGAACTCTACCATATTCTCTCAAGAAACGGGGTGTCGAGTCGATTGGAATGAGTCGATCATTGATCGATTTCCTTTAGGGATATCTGTGCGGTTGTAATGGTAGCCCTTCTTGCGATTGCATGACATAATGTGTTAGTATATTTTCAACATGACATACCTGGCTTCTTGCGTTGTTGTACTTGTAAATGAATGTGTGTGTCGCATGTTGTTGTTGCAAGAGGATGTGTCTAGTATGAAATATAAATAAAATATATGAAACACATTAATAATTTCTGGAAAATAAATTGCATTAATAAACTCAAAAAAAGCTTACAACCGATCGAAGCCAAATCCCGCTCTCACTTTCTCCAACCTTTGTTGGCCACAGCTTTCTCTCTCTACTCCTACTCGGTGTGTCTGGAATTGTAACTGAATTAGAATGCCTAAAACTCAGCCCTTAAGGCTTTATTTATAGTATTCATTCCCCGGTAATCTAGGAAAGAACAACTATATCAAAATCTAAAACTTTCCTATCTAAAGCATTAAGATAAAACATGGAAATAAAACAATTAAATCTATAAGGAAATAAAGCTATTTGTGGATAAATCCTTCTTGACTTGATAAATCTTCATGTGGATGGATAGAATTCCACATCTCTTGGATTGCAAGTAACTCTATCTTCTTGGACACAACTCGATCTCAGACTCGGACTCGACTGGATTGTCCTCGACATCAAGTAGAAGTGCTCGACGTCGACTAGGATTTGTCTCCCGGGATTGCACTCGAGCTCGGGTTGGATTCGGACTCGATGGGTGTACTCGACGTCGAGTAGAGTTGTTCTGCTCGAGTGATCTTGCTCGACTTCGTGTACTGCTGGGCCTGGAAGTTACTCGATATCGAGTAAAAGTGGTCGATATCCACCAGCCTTGTCGAGTTTCTCTTTCCTTGTTTATGCTCGATTTGTTCTGGTTCCGCTGCTCCATGACCTTGGACTTTCTGTAGTTGACTTCGAGCTTTCCGTCCTCTCTCCGAATTGCTGTTAAATGCCTCGATTTCTGCAAAATTAAACAGAATCTAGTGTAGACTCTATAATTTGAAAATAAGCATAAACTACATAGATTCTGTACTATTCTAGCCCAAATGTATGAAATGCAGGCAGAAATCGATATAAAAGTAAGTAGAAAACATGGCAAAATAGGCTCACAACAAACACCCCCTAATTAAGCTTGTTTGTCCTCAAGGAATACTTTTAATGGTCATTCAGGGGAAGAAATCAAAACTCTCATCATATTAGATTCATTGCCATATGTCCCTATAATCAATTACCATCCTCGAAAAGGTAATAATGTCATCAAATCCATGCATGCAAATAAAAGCAACTCCGCACATAAAAGGAGAGTTATGCAAAAAGATTCATTCGTGACAAAGCATTAACAATCCAGAGGACTTCAATTAAGCTCATAGTGAAGAAAAGGTAAAAGGTATAGTGGTGGGCTAGTTTTGGGCAATGTGGTGCTAAATCCGGGGATAACTTCTTCAAACTTGCTTTCTTGCTTTGATGCACTTTCTCCCTTCATATGATATTCCATATCACTCATCCTCTCGTAATTCACTCTTTGTTTTTTTTTTTCACTTTTATGCTTTTACCTCTCTAATCTCAGCACTGCCTTCTTGCGAGTCGCAAACAAGGTGTCATGAATTGCCCCAGATACTCAGTGCTTCGGACTCCTCACCTTGGTGTCCCATCATGCGGAACTATTATCTCAACGCAGGCAGGGTCGATCTACCTTTATCTCCTGAGGTGACCGGATTTTCTTTCACTCATTAAATTTTCCATAATATTTGAAACTTTCCTGCCAAACTCCAAATATGATAATAACAACAAAAACACAATATAATAATCTCTATCATGTGACATCATTCTCAACATAATCCACGGATATGAAATAAGGTAAAGAATGGGCAATATTTATATCACGTGGAGCAATAATATGAAATAAGGCTTAATATGGCTTTTGTGATGCATAAGCATAGGTAAAGGCTAGGATATAACAGTATAAGCATTATATGGAAATATAAAGTCCTCCATCCTCTTATCATGCAACATGTCAAAATCAATTTCAAATTTTACCTCCTTTCATAGTTTTTTTATATAAAAATATGCACTCCATTGTGACTTCTCTTTACTAGGCAATTTCATGTTATATCTCTAATGAATCCAATTTTGAATCGTCGAGTTCAATTAAAGCTTCCATGACACTATTCAAAAAGTTTTCAGTGGGGGTTATTTTTATGAACTTTGGAAAACATCCATATAAGCACATAAATCAAATATGAAATCCAAAGTAGCCATGTATAAACAATTCAAGAATTAAGCTTTAAATATGCACACATAATGTCAAATGAAATCAAATATGCATGAAGTAAACCCTTCCCCCACCCCATACTTAAACATTACAGTGTCCTCACTGTATAAAAAACAAGGGTAACGAAAGAAACTCACTAGACAGGTGTGCTAATTGTCGGAAATCGAGTGCAATGTTTCTGCAGAAGTGGTCGACATCAAGGAGGTTAGTGGACTTCGAGGAGAGTTGGTCGACTTTGACCAGGACCACTCGACATCGAGTATTGTTGCCTCTAGGATGGTTTTCCTCGAGATTTGTGGTCGACGTCGAGTGGGCGACTCAACGTCGAGTACTCCTGCAACTTCTTTGTACCTGCAAAATTTGTTAGACGGAAAATATCCACAAATAGAAAAACTTAAAAATAATGTCCAAAAACCAAAAACCAAAAGCAACAATGTCCAGCAATCCCAAAAACTAATTGTCTAGTTACAAGCTTTAGCCTTTATAGTCACTAGACCGACTTTCTCCTTTTAAGCTCAAGGTTGAATCTGCAGGGCCCATGTAGCCTGGGCTTCAAACAAGACTCCATTTTTGTCCATCAGCTGCAATCCTCCTGAATGGATCTTGTTCACCGTGAAAGGTCCCATCTTCTTCTTGTTGAACTTGTTGGGAAACCAATGATCCTTTGATTTGGCGACATAGACTTTGTCTCCGACTTCATACTCCTTGGGATCATCATTAGAAACCCTGCATAATCGCACATACCAAGGCAAACCTCTCCCATATATAGATAAATCATTGATTGAAATAGGAGAAGAGATGTCAATACCTTGGCTTACCTTCGCAGAATCGGAATTGGAAACCTTATAATCTAGTCGACTTCGAGTACAGGTACTCGACGTCGAGTAGATCGTCGCGTCTAGTGGACTGTTCGTCGAGGAAGAAGGAGTCAGGGACCCATGTGTCTGGTCGACGTCGAGTAAGGTTCTCGACGTCGAGTACCTTTCTGGCTCGAGTGGGTTGCTCGTTGAAGATGGAATAGTCGAGGAAGGTGGGTGATGGTCGACGTCGAGTAGGCTACTCGACGTCGAGTAGAGCTCGACTTCGGGTGGAGTGCTCGACGAAAGCGCAGTTGGTGGAGAGCTCGGGTTCTGGTCAACGTCGACTAGAGTACTCGACGTCGAGTACCTCTGGTTGACATCGACCCCAAACTTGAATCCTGGCAAGGCATCCGAAAAGAAGTTAGTCGATATCGACTTACCTTGGTCGATGTCGAGTAGGTTCTCTGTATCGTCGTTTAGGATGGCCACGATCTCCTTCACTTGGGCTTCCATATCCCTCTTTTCCAGCTCCTCGGGGGTCATATTTCTTACCTTAGGTTCCCCGCAAATCATGTACCTGGCTGATATTGACTTGATCTCTTCCATGGGACCTGTGTGTCTTCAGTTTTATTAAAAGAATACTCAATTACCTCATCGCTGATGTTGAAAGTGAGTACTTCCTTCCTTACGCTTATTTTGGCATCCACCATCGCCAAGAAGAGCCTTCATAGAATGATTGGGCACGCAGGGTCCTCTGCCATATCAATAGCTAAGAAATCAGCAGGGACAAAGATTTTACCTACTTGCACTGGTACATTGTCCACCATGCCTGTTGGGATGACCACCGTGTTGTTCGCCATGTATAACTTCGCATCCATAGGCTCTAGAGCACCTATCTTAACTTTAGACCAGATTGATAAAGGCATTATACTCACACTAGCTCCTAAGTCACATAAGGCATTAAATTTATATTGACCAAATCCAATGGTTATAGTAAACGTACCTGGATCTGGCCTTTTCTCTAGAATGTCCATTTGGCTGCATGTTGTGAGCTGAATCTGCCATGTTTTACATTTACTTTTATATCGATTTCTGCATACATTGCATTCATTTGGGCTAAGATAGTACAGAATCTGTGTAGTTATTGTTTATTTGCCAAATTATGGAATCTACACCAGTTTCTGTTTAAATCGCAGAATTCGAGACGTTTTACAGCAACTCTAAGGAAGGTCAGAAAAGCTCGGAAAACAGCTACAGAAGTCCAAGGTCGAAGCAGCAACGGAACCAGTCGAATCGAGTCAAGAGTCAAGGTTACTCGATCTCGAGTAAACCCTACTCGATCTCGACGAGCATAGCCGAGCAAGCCTTGTCGGCAGAGCCTGATCGAGAGCCAGACCAGCCCAGCTCCGGAAGTCTACTCGATCTCGACAAGCCCTGGTCGAGATCGACGAAGCCCAGTGCCACATCCAGAGTCGACAAGGAGAGGAGTTGCCCGAGAAGCCGAGCACATCGCAACTCGATCTCGACTAGACCTGGTCGAGATCGACAAGCTACCCCGAGCCAGTCCGAGGAGGAGTCCTCGACACCACCACCGAGAGCCATCCTCGACCAATCCTAGTCGATCTCGAGGACTCTTAGTCAAGATCAACGAAGGCCGGAGACCAGATCCAGGCCTGTCGAGGAGAGCCACCCGAGAAGATCTAATCGGCAAGGCCACTCTACTCGATGTCGACGAGAACTACTCGAGGTCGACGAGCACCAGGATCCATGTCCGAGCCTGTCGAGGACTAGCCAGCCGAGACGACAAGCCAAGCCAGTCGACAACTTTCCTACTCGAGGTCGACAAGGCTCTTGTCGAGGTCGACGAGGATTCCCGAAGCCGCATGACGCGTGATGCAGTCCTACTCGGTGCAGAATCCTTGGAGCCGAAGTTTGCCAAAGTCTATCCGATTTATCCACATCTATCATGAAGAGAAGGAGTTCTATCCATTGAAGACCTTTAGATATATTTTCCTATTTAGGATTTAATTATGTTATAGCTTTTATTTATCTTTTTAAGTTTTAGATAAAGTTTTAGATATAGATAGATATCTTCTTTCCTAGAATAGCTAGGGAATGAAGCCTATAAATAAAGCCCATGGGTATCAGTTTTATTCATTTCAATTTCGAGGAGAAGTAGTAGGAGAGAGAGAGAGTGAGTGGCCAAGAGAAGTTTTGTGAAGCGAGAGCGGAATTGACTTCCTTTGGTTGTATGCTCTATTTTATTTTATTAATGCAAGTTTATTTCCTTTTATTATTGATGTCTTTAATTATGATGAAGCGTGAGTAGTCCACCCACTTCTAGGGTTGGGGCGAGCCCGACGATAGCCATGCGTGCCTGAGGTAAAGATCCGACCTTTATCATGTTTTGAGCATTTTCCTACTTGTTTATGTGTTTATTGCCCATCTAATGGAGATCCATGCTAACCACTTGGATTATAAACATAAAATTAGTAGAGACAATTAGGGTTTCTTGAAAGAGTTGTCTAATTGTTGGAAAAGGCGAAAGCTTGTCCTTTGATGCGATTCACATGATTATCTGTTTATCTCTGCCTTATGCATGCTTGGTTATCGTTGTTGCAAACCCCAATCTTGGAAGTCCTTTTACATACAGTTTAGTTCGAAATCCCAAAGCAATTGTTTTTACTTTCTTTTGTTTTGTTTTTACTTTCTGCCCTCGTCGATCTCGACCAGCCCTTGGTCGACCTCGACTACTGATCTTCGACCTAGAGTCGCCGTAGCTTAATTGTGCAGGAGATCGACAAAGACAAGCCGAAGTCGACAAGACCTTACTCGACATCGAGTACCCTCTGGTCGAGATCGACCACCCTTTGCCGAGTTGCTGCTGCTGTGTTCGACTGTCCGATCTTCTGTCGACTAACCCTTAGTCGAGATCGAGGACCCTGTTGTCGACTTCTGACCGTGAGATTCCACCGCTGCCTAGGATCCGCTGACATGCTTCCTCGTGGATCGATCCTGACTTCCCGCTGCTACATCAGGAGGAGGTCTTGTAATTATTTGCGTGGGCAGAATCTGGTTTGATTTATTTTGTTATATTTCATACTCGATTTCCTCCTCACAACAAATTGGCGCCGTTGCCGGGGAAGCTATCATTCGCGCCTTAGGTAGTTGAATCTCACATCTACTTTGAGTTACTTTACAGGTGTATGCGTCGTTCTGGTCAACCACCTGAGTTTGACGGCTTAGACGAACCAGAGCGCCTTCTACACATCAGAGCTAAACTACAAAGAGCCATGGCGGCAGCTGAAACACAAGAACAACTGATTGCCAGGCTTACAAGGGAGCTAGCCGAAAAGGATACCACTATCGCCAATGAAAGGGCAGCGAAGGAGCAAGAGAAAGCAGCAAGGGAACAAGAAGAAGCTGAGCTTGCCCAATATCCAACTACAGCAGAGGATTATATGCATCCAACTCTCGTCGTGCCTGAATCGGCGATTCTAATCCCTGAAAACTCTTTTGAAATTCGCACTCAGTTTCTTATAGAACTTAAAAACAATGCTTTTCATGGAAAATTTAATGAGTGCCCTCTTGAACATATTACCAATTTTCATGACATGTGCCGTACTCTTGCTGAAGGTACAACTCTGGAATATGTCAAGATGAAAGCTTTCCGCTGGTCGCTCGCTGGACCTGCACTGAAGTGGCTAGAAGGACTGAAACCAAGATCCCTTACAACATGGGCACAAGTAGAGCAAGAGTTTCTCAACAAATTCTTCCCTCCTGCCAAGACAGCATTCCTCCGCCAAAAGATCACAGCTTTCAAACAAAAGCCTGGGGAGCCGCTAGCAAAGGCATGGGAAAGGTACAAGGAATTACTGCGATCTTGCCCTACTCATGGACAGCCACCCTACGTCATTCAGGAGATCTTCTTCAACTCTCTTGACCAAGTCACTAAGGACAGGATCAATCAATACACTCGATATGAGTACCTGACGATGCCACCAATTGACGCATGGGGTGTGCTGGACAAGCTCACGGCATATGACAACAAGTATGGGACTTCTACAAACTATGATGAGAACGCCTATGCCAGACCAGCACCATCTATGCCACTCTATGAGCCAGCAAAGGAGATTGACCCAGATGTCAGGGAGCAGTTCTACAGGGACCAGAATCGCAAGCTCCTCAAGCAGGTCAAATATCTATCTTTCAACCAGCCTTGCATCGAATGCGGATCACAGAGGCACACCACTACTGAGTGCCCACACACTGAGCAAGTCAGAATGGCAGAGACACATGAGGAAGCAGCCTACGCTGGGGGTCCGAATCGCTATATGGGAGATCAAAGGTTCTATCAGCCTCAGTGAAACCAAGGTCCTCCTAGGAACCCCCCACCTTACAGAGCTTCAGGACATCCAGAAAGGGATCAAAAGAAGGATGATCTACAGCTCATCCTTGAGGAGATGCGACGAAATCAGGGCACCATCAACAACCAGTTCCAGAGCATCACCACCAAATTTGGGGAACTGGACATCTAGAAAAGAGGAATAGAGACCCAGATGGGTCAAATCGCTGCGCAGATCCCACGACCGTCCGGCAAGCTCCCTGGGCAAACAGAACCAAATCCTAAAGGGAAAACCGGACATGTCGCAGCTATCAAACTCAGGAGTGGGCATCAATTACACGAGCCAGAGGTCGGGAAACGGCAAGACAAGGCAGAGCAGCAACTCGAGACAGAGCAGAACCTGGTCGATCTCGATGAGCCCGTACTCGATGTCGACAAGCCTCTACTCGACCAAGACCAGAAGCTGAGCTCGGACTCCGCTGTGCAGACCAGCAACCCGAGTTCGACAACCCAACTCGAGGTCAACAAACCCCTAGTCGATGTCGACAAACCTCTGATCGATGTCGAGGAGCAGCAAGCTGAGGTCGACGACTCTGCAGCATCTCCGACAACTGATCTGGCTCCAAAGCAGAAAAAGCCACTGCCTTTCCCTTCTAAAACACAGAAAGATCCCACTGCAGGTAGGTTTACCCGATTTGTTAATATGCTGCAAGAACTGAATGTTTCTATTCCTTTTACAGAAGCCCTGCAAGAGATGCTTGGATATGTCAAGTTTTTGAAGGAAATCCTGAGCAAGAAGCGATCCATCTCAGAGATCGCAGGCGAATGCAAAGTACTCCACTTCCCTGAAAAGAGGCCTGACCCTGGTAAGTTTTCTGTTACTGTGGGTTTTGGACAATATAAATATGATTCTCTATGTGATTTAGGAGCAAGTGTGAGCATCATGCCTTTATCAATCTGGCGGAAGGTCAAGATAGGATGCATAGAACCTGTGGATGCTAAATTATACATGGCTAACAATACAGTGGTCATCCCTACAGGTATAGTTGAAAATGTCCCCGTCCAGGTTGGTAAATTCTTTGTCCCAGCTGATTTCCTTATCATTGACTGTGCTGAAGATCCTACTAGCCCTATTATTCTTGGTAGACCATTCTTAGCTACTGCAGATGCCCGAATTAGTGTCAAGAATAGGTCGCTCACCTTCACCATAGGCGATGAGGTTTTGTATTTCTCTTTTGGCCCTGCAAAGGAGGAAGTTTCATGGCTGGAGGTGAAAAGCATCAGCAACCACAGGACTCAGCAAACAACGGAGGAAAGCGCCAGAACTGTACTCGAGGTCGACAAGCCCTACTCGACCTCGACAAGCGCTCTACTCGACCTCGACAAACCTTTGTCGATCTCGACCACCACCACTGAGCCAGAAACTTGCCAGGAGCCTAAGTATGGGGTCCCTATACTCGATCTCGACCAGCAGTACTCGACATCGAGTAGACCCAAGCCCAAAGATTTCTGTTTTGGGTCCGAACAGGTAAGTGCAGGTATGAATTCTACTCCCCCTCAGTCCATAAGTAAAATTTTCAATTATTTAAAGGGAGCTAAGACACCATGGCGAGAGAATTTGCAGAAATTAAAGGCTACAAAGAAGAAGAAGAAAGGGAAAGGAGATGATGCAAGCAACCACCTGTCAGCTGAGCTTGCATACTACCATCAGGACCTAGATGATCCAGGAGAAGGGCCAAGCATGAGTGGGCCCCATAATAATGATCATTGAGCGCAAACGGAGAAGTCGGCCTAGCGACTCTAAAATCTAGAGCATGTATATAGAACTTTATGAACTTTTGGGACCTTTTGAACTTTTTGGTTTTTGGTTTGTGGTTTTTGGTTTTGGCTTTAGGTCTTTTAGAATACTTCATGTGGATAGTCTTGTTCTTTTCTAACACTTTTAGGTCGGCAATATAAGGATCGCGAAAGGTGGAAAGAAGAAGTCCCTGAAAAACAGTCAGAATCGACGAAGGCCAAGTCGACGACGACAAGGAGGAGAAGCCCAGAAGTTACTCGACCTCGAGTAGACGTACTCGACATCGACAAGCCCAGATGCTCCTCGACTTCAAATTTCACCAGACACTGAGAAGTCTACTCGATATCGAGTAAGGGGTACTCGATATCGACAAGCTAGCTACTCGACCTGCCCAATTTCGCCTTCCTCGATGCTTTATCCTGTGAGTTCCTTCCTTTACTCTTGTTTTTATTTGATTTTATACAGTGGGGACACTGTAATATTTAAGTATGGGGTGGGGGAAGGGCTCACTTTGTGCATATTTGATTTATTTGATCATATTTGACATATATGTGCATTATTTCTGTAAATTGCTACATGGCTATTTTGGAATGCATTATTTGATTTATATGCTTATATGCATGATTTCCAAAATTTGAGAAAAATGACCCCCCATTGAAAATTTTGAAATAATGTCATGGAAGCTTATATTGAACTCGACGATGCAAAATTGGATTCATTAGAGATATAGCATGAAATTGCCTAGTAAAGGGAAGTCACAATGAAGTGCATTATTTCTTGAAAACCATGAGAGGAGGTAAAATTTGATATTGCTTTTGACATGTTGCATGATAAGATGATGGAGGACTTTATATTTTCCATATTATGCTCATATGTTATATCCTAGCCATACCTATGCTTAGGCATTTCACAAAATCCATAATATGCCTTATTTCAAATATTGCTCCACATGATCTAAATATTTGCCATTCTTTACCTTATCCGGGGATTATGTTGAGAATGATGTTACATTATGGAGATTATCATATGGTGTTTATGTTGTGTTTATCATTATTTGGAGTTTGGCGGAATTGTTTAAAATATATGGAAAATTTAATGAGTGAAAGAAAATCCGATCAAAGATCGACCCTGCTCTCTGAGATAATAGTTTGGAGAGATAGGACACCAGGTGAGGAGTCCGACGCACTAAGTATCCGGAGCCATTCATGACACCCATGTTTGCGACTCGCGAGAAGGCAGTGCTGAGGTTAGAGAGGTAAAAGCATTATTATTGAGAAAAAGCATTATGAAAGGTGATGAATGTTATGGAGAAAGAATGTGGTATGAAAGTTTGGAAAGTACTCCATTTCCCCGGATCATTAGCACCACATTGCCAAAAATTGCACACCTTTAGCCTTTTACCAATCTACTCCTTATTTGAGCTTAAATTAAAGTCCTCTTGATTATCGATGCTTTGTCACATAAATTGTTTTTGCATAACCCTCCTTTTGTGAGTAGATGTTGCTTTTGTATATTTGCACATGCATGGATCTGTGACACTAGTACCTTTTCGAGGATGGTAATTGATTGCAGGGACATATAAAGAATGAATCTAAGATGTTGAGAGTTTAAATTCTTCCCCTGAATGATAATTAAAAGTATTGCTTGAGGACAAGCAAGCTTAAGTATGGGGTGTTTGTTGTGAGCTGAATCTGCCATGTTTTACATTTACTTTTATATCGATTTCTGCATACATTGCATTCATTTGGGCTAAGATAGTACAGAATCTGTGTAGTTATTGTTTATTTGCCAAATTATGGAATCTACACCAGTTTCTGTTTAAATCGCAGAATTCGAGACATTTTACAGCAACTCTAAGGAAGGTCAGAAAAGCTCGGAAAACAGCTACAGAAGTCCAAGGTCGAAGCAGCAACGGAACCAGTCGAATCGAGTCAAGAGTCAAGGTTACTCGATCTCGAGTAAACCCTACTCGATCTCGACGAGCATAGCCGAGCAAGCCTTGTCGACAGAGCCTGATCGAGAGCCAGACCAGCCCAGCTCCGGAAGTCTACTCGATCTCGACAAGCCCTGGTCGAGATCGACGAAGCCCAGTGCCACATCCAGAGTCGACAAGGAGAGGAGCTGCCCGAGAAGCCGAGGACGAGAAGCCGAGCACATCCCAACTCGATCTCGACTAGACCTGGTCGAGATCGACAAGCTACCCCGAGCCAGTCCGAGGAGGAGTCCTCGACACCACCACCGAGAGCCATCCTCGACAAATCCTAATCGATCTCGAGGACTCTTAGTCGAGATCGACGAAGGCCGGAGACCAGATCCAGGCCTGTCGAGGAGAGCCACCCGAGAAGACCTAGTCGGCAAGGCCACTCTACTCGATGTCGACGAGAACTACTCGAGGTCGACGAGCACCAGGATCCATGTCCGAGCCTGTCGAGGACTAGCCAGCCGAGATGACAAGCCAAGCCAGTCGACAACTTTCCTACTCGAGGTCGACAAGGCTCTTGTCGAGGTCGACGAGGATTCCCGAAGCCGCGTGACGCGTGATGCAGTCCTACTCGGTGTAGAATCCATGGAGCCGAAGTTTGCCAAAGTCTATCTGATTTATCCACATCTATCATGAAGAGAAGGAGTTCTATCCATTGAAGACCTTTAGATATATTTTCCTATTTTGGATTTAATTATGTTATAGCTTTTATTTATCTTTTTAAGTTTTAGATAAAGTTTTAGATATAGATAGATATCTTCTTTCCTAGAATAGGTAGGGAATGAAGCCTATAAATAAAGCCCATGGGGCTCAGTTTTATTCATTTCAATTTCGAGGAGAAGTAGTAGGAGAGAGAGAGAGTGAGTGGCCAAGAGGAGTTGTGTGAAGCGAGAGCGGAATTGACTTCCTTTGGTTGTAAGCTCTATTTTATTTTATTAATGCAAGTTTATTTCCTTTTATTATTGATGTCTTTAATTATGATGAAGCGTGAGTAGTCCACCCACTTCTAGGGTTGGGGCGAGCCCGACGATAGCCATGCGTGCCTGAGGTAAAGATCCGACCTTTATCATGTTTTGAGCATTTTCCTACTTGTTTATGTGTTTATTGCCCATCTAATGGAGATCCATGCTAACCACTTGGATTATAAACATAAAATTAGTAGAGACAATTAGGGTTTCTTGAAAGAGTTGTCTAATTGTTGGAAAAGGCGAAAGCTTGTCCTTTGATGCGATTCACATGATTATCTGTTTATCTCTGCCTTATGCATGCTTGGTTATCGTTGTTGCAAACCCCAATCTTGGAAGTCCTTTTACATACAGTTTAGTTCGAAATCCCAAAGCAATTGTTTTTACTTTCTTTTGTTTTGTTTTTACTTTCTGCCCTCGTCGATCTCGACCAGCCCCTGGTCGACCTCGACTACTGATCTTCGACCTAGAGTCGCCGTAGCTTAATTGTGCAGGAGATCGACAAAGACAAGCCGAAGTCGACAAGACCTTACTCGACATCGAGTACCCTCTGGTCGAGATCGACCACCCTTAGCCGAGTTGCTGCTGCTGTGTTCGACTGTCCGATCTTCTGTCGACTAACCCTTAGTCGAGATCGAGGACCCTATTGTCGACTTCTGACCGTTAGATTCCACCGCTGCCTAGGATCCGCTGACACGCTTCCTCGTGGATCGATCCTGACTTCCCGCTGCTACATCAGGAGGAGGTCTTGTAATTATTTGCATGGGCAGAATCTGGTTTGATTTATTTTGTTATATTTCATACTCGATTTCCTCCTCACAACACTGCACTCCTTTGTGATCTCAACCATTGATCGCTTTTTGCTTAAGATCTCCTTGAGGAATTTTACATACGATGGCATCTCATTTAGAGCTTCTGTGAATGGTATTGTGACGTTGACCCTTTGAAGCATCTTTATGAAACGCTGGAACTTCTTCTCTGCTGGATCCTTTGGAGATTTTGTTTGGAAAGACAGCTTCTTCTTCGTCGGAGGTGCTGAAAGGTGGTCAACAGGGGTAGAAGGTTGGTCGATGTCGACTAGGGTGTCCTCGACGTCGAGTACAGTGGTCGACTTCTGGACAGGCTTTTTGTTCTATTCGATGTCGAGTTCTGGCTGGTCCATGTCGAGCAAATTGTGGTCGACGTCGAGTGGTTTACTCAATCTCGAGTACTCCTCAGCAACTTCTCCGTCTGTATTTTGCGCGAGCGTTTCTGCCTGTCGTCCACTCCTTAGATTCATGGCAGCCACATGTCCTGTAGATTTACCTTTAGGGTTAGGTTCAGAGGATCCAGGGAGCGTACCTGATTTCTTGGGGACGGATGTTGCCAGTTATCCCATTTAGGTTTCCATTGATATCCGCCAGATATCGATTTCGCCAAGCCTTGAGTTGACGTCGTGCAGCTGCGTGTGGATGGAATTGATAGAATGTTTGCTTTCTGTATGGTTCCTCCGCATCACCCCAAGTATGAGCTGCAGGTCATCTTTCTTACCTTCTCTGTCAGGGTGACTAGGAGCTCTATAGGGTGGGGGATTCTGATGCTGGGGGGCTGGCGATAATAGCTCCAGTTCTGGTTCTGATGTTGTCCTGAGTACTGTCCCCCTGCATACTTTACCTCTTCATGGGATTCTACCTATTGTACTTGATCAACATGGGGGCACACAGTAGGGTTGTGCCTCACAGACCCACATTCCAAATAAGGCTGATTTTTAGACAAGAATTTGACTTGTTTGGTAAGACGGCGTACCTGGTCATTTTGGAATTGCTCCTTGACGTCCGGATCAACCTCCTTTGGTGGCACATACAATGGCATAGATGGGGCAGGCCTTTCATACCTTTCCCCAACAGAGGCCGCATAAGTCCCATATGTATTGTCGTAGTTGGCCAGCGTCTCAAAAGTCTCCCAAGCACGCCGTGGGGTGTACTCAAGATACCTATATGTAGTATAGTTGTTTATCCGGTCCTTTGTAGGCGCATCCAGGCAGTTGAAGATGATCTCCTGGATGACGTAGGGTGGCTGTCTGTGCGTAGGACAGGATTTCAGAAGCCTTTTGTAGTGCTCCCAGACCTGTGCAAGCGGTTCTCCTGGCTTTTGTCTGTAAGCCGTTATTTGTTGTCTGAGAACAGATGTCTTTGCAGGAGGAAAGAACTTGTTGAGGAAGAGATCTTGTAATTCGTTCCAAGTGCGAATTGACTGTGTTGGCAATCCTTCAAGCCACTGTGAGGCTATTCCTGCAAGGGACCAACGAAAAGCCTTTAGTTTGAGATATTCAAGATTAGCACCATCAGCAATTGCTTCATATAAATCTAGAAAAGTAGTAACGTTCTCTAAAGGACATTCATTGGGCCTTCCTCTAAATTGACTACTCCTAATTTCAGTAATAAAAGAAGGACGAATTTCATAATTAACAGGGCGAAGAACGATCGGTGATTCTGGAACTTCCAGAGTAGGATGCAGATACTCCTCTGCGTTGGTTGGGACATGCCCAATCTGCTCCTCAAGTTCCCTTATCACGTTGACTTCACGATCTACCCTTGCCTCCCACCATTGCTGGTTCTGTGTATATTCCACCTCTCGTCGGGCGCGTTTTGCTTCTCTGGCGGTGAGTTCCTCAATGCGTAGACGGAGTTGCTCAAGGTGTTGTGCTAGTGTGAGCTGGACCTCATTTTCATTTTTGACTTGTGACATCCTCCTTAGCCTTCGTTGAAGATGAAATAATCGCTCTTGTTCGAGAATTGGGTCGATAGGTATGTGATCAGTTCTTCGCATGCACATGCAAAACAAAAACAAAAAGAAACAAGTAAAAAGGAACTAAAAAGGGCGCGATTGATTGCTTCCCCGGCAACGGCGCCAATTTGTTGTTGCAGGAGGATGTCTCTAGTATGAAATATAAACAAAATATATGAAATCAAACTGACTCCCTGTCTCAGCCAATAAATACAAGACTTCCTCCCGTTGTAGTAGAAGGTAGTCAGGATCAATCCACGAGGAAGCGTGTCAGCGCCCGCCTTTTCAGTTCCAAATCTCAACACGATCTCGACCAGAAGCGTACTCGACTTCGAGTAAGGTACTCGATTTCGACCGCACTGTCGACTAAAACAGTAAATAGAAAGCAACAGAAAATGAAAACGAAGCAAAAGTAGTCGATCTCAAGCACCTGTACTCGACGTCGACCAAGAGTTGTCGATTTCGAGTAAAAATAGAACCGAAAATTCTCACCTTTTGCGAATGAAAACGAATGAAAACTCAAAATTTTGGGAAAATATATCAATGAACTAAATACTTCCAAGATCAGGGTTTCAACACCATAACGATAACCATGTAAAATAATACATAAAGGTATAAAAGATCATGCCTTTTCATCAAATAACTTTCGTCATTAACAAATAGATAAATAGAGGCTTTCGCATAAACCCTAATTGTTACTAAACCTTTTTCACATAATTAATCCAAGTTGTATTAAGATCACTTTCGGTTCAATAACACAAACAAGGATCACCTTCAACTTTCGCAAAAGAATCATACTCATAGGGATAGAAGACGAAATCGCATCAAAAGATTTGACCTTTAGCGCATTACCTTACATGGCTACCGTCGGGCTCACCCCGACCCTAGAAGTTAGGTGACTACTTGCTCTTCATCATGAATAAACACATTAATAATTTCTATAAAATAAATTGCATTAATAAACTCAAAGAATGCTTAGAACCGATCGAAGCCAAATCCCGCTCTCACTTTCTCCAACCTCTCTCGGCCACAACTTTCTCTCTCTAATACTACTCGCTATGTGTGGAATTGTAACTGAATTAGAATGCCTAAAACTCAGTCCCTAAGGCTTTATTTATAGTGTTCATTCCCCGCTAATATAGAAAAGAACAACTATATCTAAATCTAAAACTTTCCTATCTAAAGCATTAAGATAAAACTTGGAAATAAAACAATTAAATCTATAAGGAAATAAAGCTATTTGTGGATAAATCCTTCTTGACTTGATAGATCTTCATGTAGATGGATAGAATTCCACATCTCTTGGCTTGCAAGTAACTCTATCTTCTTTGACACAACTCGATCTCAGACTCGGATTCGACTGGATTGTCCTCGACATCGAGTAGAAGTGCTCGACGTCAACTAGGATTTCTCTCCCGGGATTGCACTCGAGCTCGGGTAGGATTCGGACTCGACGAGTGTACTCGACGTCGACCAAACTCCTCGACGTCGAGTAGAGTTGTTCTGCTCGAGTAATCTTGCTCGACTTCGTGTACTGATGGGCTTGGAAGTTACTCGATATCGAGTAAAAGTGGTCGATATCGACCAGCCTTGTCGAGTTTCTCTTTCCTTGTTTCTGCTCGATTTGTCCTGGTTCCGCTGCTCCATGACCTTGGACATTCTGTAGTTGACTTCAAACTTTCCGTCCTCTCTCCGAATTGCTGTTAAATGCCTCGATTTCTGCAAAATTAAATAGAATCTAGTGTAGACTCTATAATTTGAAAAATGAGCATAAACTACATAGATTCTGTACTATTCTAGCCCAAATGTATGAAATGCAGGCAGAAATCGATATAAAAGTAAGTAGAAAACATGGCGAAATAGGCTCACAACACATGTATAAATCCGCATGATTATTATTTCCCCTTGAACTAGGTTTCTGATAGTGTGGTCACCCTCTCTCTGTATCCTTGTAAAGAGGCTTCCTTAACATGATAGCCTAATGATTATAGTAGATGCTTATTATACTTTCTGTGACCTCCTCTCATGCTTCCTGAATACCTGATCTGACACCTCGCATGATCACAAACCATGCTATATCACTATAGCATGACAAATTTACGATACCATAGAAAATAGGCCTATTAATTAATAAGCTGACGTCATAAATAGGCCACCCAATGCAAAAGACATCTGACCCCACTACAAGATTCATTGCGAGTAGGGTACTCAATCAAGCCTTTACCAAACTTAACACCCTCAAAATCCTCGGTCCATATTTCATCGCGACTAAGATCTTGGCATAAACCTGCATAGAAGCCAGGACAGGTCCCAACAGTACCTCGTGGCTCTTCAGAGTCCTAGCAAGTAGCTCGCTGGCTCAAGCACCTTTCCTTTAATATAACCGCATGAATTGCCTAGTTATCTAGTGTCAGGGCACGCATTACACATGTCCTATGTTAATCCACGAGGTCGCTAGCCAGTTTCTCGCTTGGTTTCCCTATAAATACCCCCCTCCGACCCCAAAGACAGGGATTCGATTCAAGAGAGAAAGTAGAAGAGCTCTAACTGTCTCCCGGACCTAAAGCCCCTGGAGTTGAGTTCTTAAGGTCTTTGATCAGAGAAGAACGTTCTTGGAATAAGAACATCGCCTGACTTCCTCTCAAGCCGACGACTGAACAACTCAAATCATCGCGAGCCAAACATACCACCCCCATCGTTTGGGCTAATAAAGGCTTAATCTGATCATCACCCCTCATGGTTAAGGCTTGCAGGTATTTTAAGACATTTTGTCTTCGTGATGAGGTAATAAGTACAGGTGAAATTCCACGATCGCGTCATTGGCGCCGTCTGTGGGAATCTTTCAGGACGAGAGGTTACGCGTAGCAATACGCTTCTTTACATTACAATCATTAAATTTCCTTTACCACATTCTTTTTTGCGTCTTTACTCGCTTTACTCTTCATAGATCCTATCTAAAATAATTAATAATAGCGCTTATTTCCCTTTTAAAACGCTAATGAATTTTGTAGGAATTATGAATTTTACACTATTCGGGGGAGAGTTCGGAAACCGGCATCATGATACCGAGGAAACCAACGGTCTCAACCTCAACGTTCCCCCAACAAGGAAGCTCTACACAACGGACGAAAACGTCCCTCAACAACCTCCTTGGGACATTGCGCAACCTCCTCCATTTGTTCCCTACGGAATGTGGGGTCGTTACCCCCCGTACCAATTCATCGCGGGGAGTTACCCGCATAGTACATACTTTAATCAATAAGCGAACGGAGTGCCATTCCAGCACGACCCCCGTGCTTACTATCAACAACAGGGTCCCGGGCCTACAACAGTCAATCACTTCCCCAACCCATCTGGTGGCCCTCTTCACCTCGGTCCGGAGCTCGACGAAAACGCCAACAAGATCGCCCGTGTTTTCAATTCCAAGGACATATCATCGCGTTTAAATTCCCCTAAGGCACCCGGGAAAACTCGCAAAGGTGAACCAACTTTCCCATCCGCTTTTTGCAGAGAAATACGCTAGGCGCCAGTTCGCAAAAGATGGAGGGATTTCTCTATCGCCAAGTATAAGGGAGATACTGATCCCAATTATCACCTCAACCAATTTACAACGGCGATGGGAATGAACGAAGACAACGGTGCTATGTATTGTCGCTCGTTGTTGTGAGCTGAATCTGCCATGTTTTACATTTACTTTTATATCGATTTCTGCATACATTGCATTCATTTGGGCTAAGATAGTACAGAATCTATGTAGTTTATGTTTATTTGCCAAATTATGGAATCTACACCAGTTTCTGTTTAATTCGCAGAATTCAAGGCATTTTACAGCAATTCTACAAAAGGTCGGAAAAGCTCGGAAAACAGCTACAGAAGTCCAAGGTCGAAGTAGCAACGGAACCAGTCGAATCGAGTCAAGAAACAAGGTTACTCGACCTCGAGTAAACCCTACTCGATCTAGACAAGTATAGCCGAGCACAGCTTGTCGACAGAGCCTGATCGAGAGCCAGACCAGGCCAGCTCCGAAAGTCAACTC
This sequence comes from Persicaria maculosa, assembly GCA_963922045.1. Taxonomy (NCBI): domain Eukaryota; kingdom Viridiplantae; phylum Streptophyta; class Magnoliopsida; order Caryophyllales; family Polygonaceae; genus Persicaria; species Persicaria maculosa. Next base: position 76,859,643 of record OY998252.1, on the reverse strand, counting down.
GATCTCGACAAACCCTAGTCGAGATCGACGAAGCCCTGACGCCACACCCGGAGTCGACAAGGAGAGGAGCTGCCCGAGAAGCCGAGGACGAAGACGCCGAGCAACTTTACTCGATCTCGACTACGCCTTGTCGAGATCGACGAGCCGACCAGAGGTTGTCCGAGTCCATGCCGAGGAGCTCTAGTCGACACCACCAGAGAGCCATCTTCGACGAACCCTACTCGATCTCGACTACGCCTTGTCGAGATCGACAAGCTTCTGAGTCCAGATCCGGAGTCCATCGAGCAGAGTCACTCGAGAAGACCTAGTCGGCAAGCCAGTCTACTCGAGGTCGACTAGGGCTACTCGAGGTCGACGAGCACCGTGAGCCAAGACCGAGCCACATCGAGCACCAGTTAGCCGAGACGAGGAATCCTACTCGAGGTCGACGAAGCCTTGTCGAAGTCGAGTAGAGCCGTTTCCAGAAACTTCTCGACGAGGAACAATCCGACTAGACTTGGGATTCCTTGGGCGTGAAGGAAAGTCGATTTGGCCGAAGATTCTATCCAAATCCATCGAGTTCTATCCAAGGAGACAAGATCTATCAACATCATGAAGACGTACCCTATTTAGTTTTATCTCTTCCTTATAGATTTATTTCCTCAAAACATTTTATTTATCTTTTAAGTTTTAGATAAAGTTTTAGATATAGATAGATATCTTCTTTCCTACAATAGCTAGGGAATGAAGCTTATAAATAAAGCCCATGGGGCTCAGTTTTATTCATTCAATTTCAGAGCAAGACAAGTAGTTCCACAAAGACAGTTTAGGAGTTCGAAGGTTTTAGGGTTTTGGCATTCAACGAGAGTTGGATTGCCGGGATTGTAAAATCTTTTGGAATTTAGTTTAATGCAAGTTGTTTTCTTTCAATCGATGATGACTGAGTTTGCAATGAGGCGCGAGTAGTCAACCCACTTCTAGGGTTGGGGCGAGCCCGACGATAGCCATGCATAATTGAGGTAAAGATCTGACTTTTATCATGTTTTGAGCATTTTCCTACTTGTTGATGTGTTTATTGCCCATCTAATGGAGATCCATGTTAACCACTTGGATTATAAACATAAAATCAGTAGAGACAATTAGGGTTTCTTGAGAGAGTTGTCTAATTGTTGGAAAAGGCGAAAGCTTAGTCCTTTAATGCGATTCACATGATTATCTGTTTGATTCTACCTTATGCATGCTTGGTTATTGTCGTTGCAAACCCCAATCTTGGAAGTTCTTTTACATTAAAGTTTAAGTCGAAATCCCAAAAGCATTTGTTCTTTATTTTCTTTATTTCATTCGTTTTACTCCCTGCCCTCGTCGATCTCGACCACACTCTGGTCGACCTCGACCACTGATTCTCGACCTAGAGTCGCAGTAGCTTACTTGTGCAGGAACTCGACCAGACCTACTCGACCAAGACGAAGGCTACTCGATCTCGAGTAGAGCCTTGTCGAGATCGACCACCCTTAGCCGAGCTGCTGTGCTGTGTTCGACTGTGCCTGACCCCTGTCGACTAACCCTTAGTCGAGGTCGAGTACCACTGTTGTCGACTTCTGATCGTGAGATTTCACCGCTACCTAGGATCCGCTGACACGCTTCCTCGTGGATCGATCCTGACTTCCCGCTGCTACATCAGGAGGAGGTCTTGTAATTATTTGCGTGGGCAGAATCTAGTTTGATTTATTTTGTTATATTTCATACTCGATTTCCTCCTATCAACAAATTGGCGCCGTTGCCGGGGAAGCTATCATTCGCGCCTTAGGTAGTTAAATCTCACGTCTACCTTGAGTTACTTTGCAGGTGTATGCGTCGTTCTGGTCAAACACCTGAGTTTGACGCTTTAGACGAACCGGAATGCCTATTTCACATCCGAGCTAAACTACAAAGAGCCATGGCGGCTGCTGAGACACAAGAACAGCTGATTGCGAGGCTTACCAGGGAGCTAGCCGCAAAGGATACTGCTATCGCCACAAAAGATGCTGCTATCGCCGCTGAGAAAGCAGCAAGGGAACAAGAAGAAGCTGAGCTTGCCCAATATCCAACTCTCGTCGTGCCTGAATCGACGATTCTAATCCCTGAAAACTCTTTTGAAATTCGCACTCAGTTTCTTATAGAACTTAAAAACAATGCTTTTCATGGAAGATTTAATGAGTGCCCTCTTGAACATATTACCAATTTTCATGACATGTGCCGTACTCTTGCTGAAGGTACAACTCTGGAATATGTCAAGATGAAAGCTTTCCGCTGGTCGCTCGCTGGACCTGCACTGAAGTGGCTAGAAGGACTGAAACCAAGATCCCTTACAACATGGGCACAAGTAGAGCAAGAGTTTCTCAACAAATTCTTCCCTCCTGCCAAGACAGCATTCCTCCGCCAAAAGATCACGGCTTTCAAACAAAAGCCTGGGGAGCCGCTAGCAAAGGCATGGGAAAGGTACAAGGAACTACTGCGATCTTGCCCTACTCATGGACAGCCACCCTACGTCATTCAGGAGATCTTCTTCAACTCTCTTGACCAAGTCACTAAGGATAGGATCAATCAGTACACTCGATATGAGTACCTGACGATGCCACCAATTGACGCATGGGGTGTGCTAGACAAGCTCACAGCATATGACAACAAGTATGGGACTTCTGCAAACTATGATGAGAACGCCTATGCCAGACCAGCACCATCTATGCCACTCTATGAGCCAGCAAAGGAGATTGACTCAGATGTCAGGGTGCAGTTCTACAGGGACAAGAATCGCAAGCTCCTCAAACAGGTCAAATATCTATCTGTCAACCAGCCTTGCATCGAATGCGGATCACAGAGGCACACCACTACTGAGTGCCCACACACTGAGCAAGTCAGAATGGCAGAGACACATGAGGAAGCAGCCTACGCTGGGGGTCCAAATCGCTATATGGGAGATCAAAGGTTCTATCAGCCTCAGTGGAACCAAGGTCCTCCTAGGAACCCCCCACCCTACAGAGCTCCAGGACATCTAGAAAGGGGTCAAAAGAAGGATGATCTACAGCTGATCCTTGAGGAGATGCGACGAAATCAGGGCACCATCAACAACCAGTTCCAGAGCATCACCACCAAATTTGGGGAACTAGACATCTGGAAAAGAGGAATAGAGACTCAGATGGGACAAATCGCTGCACAGATCCCACGACCATCCGGACAACTTCCTGGGCAAACAGAACCAAATCCTAAAGGGAAAACCGGACACGTCGCGGCCATCAAACTCAGGAGTGGGCATCAATTACACGAGCCAGAGGTCGGAAAACAGCAGAGCCAAGCAGAACAACAACTCGATCACGAGAAGCCTGTACTCGATGTCGACAAGACCGTGGTCGACCTCGACGAGCCTCTACTCGACCAAGACCAGAAGCTGAGCTCGGACTCCGCTGCGCAGACCAGCAACCCGAGGTCGACAACCCAACTCGAGGTCGACAAACCTCTGGTCGATGTCGACAAGCCCGTGGTCGATGTCGAGGAGCATCTGGCCGACGTCGACGACTCTGCAGCATCTCCGACAGCTGATTTGGCTTCGAAACAGAAAAAGCCACTTCCTTTCCCTTCTAAAACTCTAAAAGACCCCACTGCGGGTAGATTCAATAGATTTGTTAATACGTTGCAAGAGCTAAACTTTTCTATTCCTTTTACAGAAGCCCTGCAAGAGATGCCTGGATATGTCAAATTTCTGAAGGAAATCCTGAGCAAGAAGCGATCCATCTCAGAGATCGCAGGCGAATGCAAAGTACTCCACTTCCCTGAAAAGAGGCCTGACCCTGGTAAGTTTTCTGTTACTGTGGGTTTTGGACAATATAAATATGATTCTCTATGCGATTTAGGAGCAAGTGTGAGCATCATGCCTCTATCAATCTGGCGGAAAGTAAAAATAGGATGCATAGAACCTGTGGATGCCAAATTATATATGGCGAACAATACTGTGGTCATCCCTACAGGTATAGTTGAAAACGTCCCAGTCCAGGTTGGTAAATTCTTTGTTCCAGCTGATTTCCTTATCATTGACTGTGCTGAAGATCCTACCAGCCCTATTATTCTTGGTAGACCATTCTTAGCTACTGCAGATGCCCGAATTAGTGTCAAGAATAGGTCGCTCACCTTCACCATAGGCGATGAGGTTTTGGATTTCTCTTTTGGCCCTGCAAAGGAGGAAGTTTCATGGTTGGAGGTGAAAAGCATCAGCATCGACAAGACCAAGCAAACAACGGAGGAAGAAGCCAAAACTGTACTCGAGGTCGACAAGCTCTCCTCGACCTCGACAAGCACCCTCCTCGAGCTCGACAAACCTTTGTCGATCTCGACCACCATCACTGAGCCAGAAACTTGCCAGGAGCCTAAGTATGGGGTCCCTGTACTCGATCTCGACCAACAGTACTCGACATCGAGTAGACCCAAGCCCAAAGATTTCTGTTTTGGGTCAGAACAGGTAAGTGCAGGTATGAATTCTACTCCCCCTCAGTCCATAAGTAAAATTTTCAATGATTTAAAGGGAGCTAAGACACCATGGCGAGAGAATTTGCAGAAATTAAAGGCTACAAAGAAAAAGAAGAAAGGGAAAGGAGATGATGCAAGCAACCACCTGTCAGCTGAGCTTGCATACTACCATCAGGACCTAGATGATCCAGGAGAAGGGCCAAGCATGAGTGGGCCCCACAATAATGGTCCTCCTTGAGCACAAACGGAGAAGTCGGCCTAGCGACTCTAAAATCTAGAGCATATATATAGACTTTATGAATTTTTGGAACTTTCTGAACTTTTTAGTTTTTGGTTTTTGTTTTTGGTTTCGGTTTTATGTCTTTTTAAGAACTTCATATGGATAGTCTTGTTTTTTGGTGAGGAATCTAACACTTGTAGGTTGGCAAGCATATAAAGATCGCGAAAAGTGGAAAGAAGAAGTCCCTGAAAAACAGTCAGAATCGACTAAGGCCAAGTCGACGACGACAAGGAGGAGCAGCCCAGACAAAGCTACTCGAGATCGAGTAGACGTACTCGACCTCGACAAGCCAACGAACACTCCTCGACTTCAGAATCCACTAGACGCAGACGAGCCTCCTCGAGATCGAGTAGACTGTACTCGAGATCGACGAGCAACCTACTCGACCTGGACTGATTTGCCTCCTCGATATGATCCTGTGAGTTCCTTCCTTTACTCTTGTTTTTACTTGTTTTTATACAGTGAGGACACTGTAAATTTTAAGTATGGGGTGGGAAAAGGGCTTACCTTGTGCATATTTGATTTATTTGATCATATTTGACATATATGTGCATTATTTCTTGGAATTGCTACATGGCTATTTTGAAATTCATTATTAATTTATGTGCTTATATGCATGTTTTCCAAAATTTGAGAAAAATGACCCCCATTGAAATTTTTGAGTAATGTCATGGAAGCTTATATTGAACTCGATGATGCAAAATTGGATTCATTAGAGATATAGCATGAAATTGCCTAGTAAAGGGAAGTCACAATGAAATGCATATTTTGATGAAAACCATGAAAGGAGGTAAATTTGATATTGCTTTTGACATGTTGCATGATAAGATGATGGAGGACTTTATATTTTCCATATAATGCTCATTGCTATAATCCTAAGCCTTACCCATGCTTATGCATTACACAAAAGCCATATTATGCCTTATTTCATATATTGCTCCACATGTTCCAAAATTTTGCCATTCTTTACCTTATTCGGGGATTATGTTGAGAATGATGTTACATTATGGAGATTATTATATGGTTGTTGTGTTGTTGTTATCATTATTGGAGTTTGGCGGAATCATTTGAAATATATGGAAAATTTAATGAGTGAAAGAAAATCCGATCAAAGATCGACCCTGCTCGCTGAGATAATAGTTTGGCGAGATGGGACACCAGGTGAGGAGTCCGACGCACTAAGTATCCGGGGCCATTCATGACACCCATGTTTGCGACTCGCGAGAAGGCAGTGCTGAGGTTAGAGAGGTAAAAGCAATATTATGGATAAAAGCATTATGAAAGGTGATGAATCTCAAAGAGAACGAATGTGGAAATTCAGTTTGGAAATACTCCATTTCCCCGGATCATTAGCACCACATTGCCAAAAAATTGCCCACCTATAGCCTTTTACCGATCTACTCCTTATTGAGCTTAAATTAAAGTCCTCTTGATTATCAATGCTTTGTCACATAAAAATTATTTGTGCATAAACCTCCTTTTGTGAGTAGATGTTGCTCTTATATATTTACACATGCATGGATCTGTGACACTAGTACCTTTTCGAGGATGGTAATTGATTGCAGGGACATATAAAGAATGAATCTAAGATGTTGAGAGTTTTGAATTCTTCCCCTGAATGACAATTAAAAGTATTGCTTGAGGACAAGCAAGCTTAAGTATGGGGTGTTTGTTGTGAGCTGAATCTGCCATGTTTTACATTTACTTTTATATCGATTTCTGCATACATTGCATTCATTTGGGCTAAGATAGTACAGAATCTATGTAGTTTATGTTTATTTGCCAAATTATGGAATCTACACCAGTTTCTGTTTAATTCGCAGAATTCAAGGCATTTTACAGCAATTCTACAGAAGGTCGGAAAAGCTCGGAAAACAGCTATAGAAGTCCAAGGTCGAAGTAGCAACGGAACCAGTCGAATCGAGTCAAGAAACAAGGTTACTCGACCTCGAGTAAACCCTACTCGATCTAGACAAGTATAGCCGAGCACAGCTTGTCGACAGAGCCTGATCGAGAGCCAGACCAGGCCAGCTCCGGAAGTCAACTCGATCTCGACAAACCCTAGTCGAGATCGACGAAGCCCTGACGCCACACCCGGAGTCGACAAGGAGAGGAGCTGCCCGAGAAGCCGAGGACGAAGACGCTGAGCAACTTTACTAGATCTCGACTACGCCTTGTCGAGATCGACGAGCCGACCAGAGGTTGTCCGAGTCCATGCCGAGGAGCTCTAGTCGACACCACCAGAGAGCCATCTTCGACGAACCCTACTCGATCTCGACTACACCTTGTCGAGATCGACAAGCTTCTGAGTCCAGATCCGGAGTCCATCGAGCAGAGTCACCCGAGAAGACCTAGTCGGCAAGCCAGTCTACTCGAGGTCGACTAGGGCTACTCGAGGTCGACGAGCACCGTGAGCCAAGACCGAGCCACATCGAGCACCAGTTAGCCGAGACGAGGAATCCTACTCGAGGTCGACGAAGCCTTGTCGAAGTCGAGTAGAGCCGTTTCCAGAAACTTCTCGACGAGGAACAATCCGACTAGACTTGGGATTCCTTGGGCGTGAAGGAAAGTCGATTTGGCCGAAGATTCTATCCAAATCCATCGAGTTCTATCCAAGGAGACAAGATCTATCAACATCATGAAGACTTACCCTATTTAGTTTTATCTCTTCCTTATAGATTTATTTCCTTAAAACATTTTATTTATCTTTTAAGTTTTAGATAAAGTTTTAGATATAGATAGATATCTTCTTTCCTAGAATAGCTGGGGAATGAAGCTTATAAATAAAGCGCATGGGGCTCAGTTTTATTCATTCAATTTCAGAGCAAGACAAGTAGTTCCACAAAGACAGTTTAGGAGTTCGAAGGTTTTAGGGTTTTGGCATTCAACGAGAGTTGGATTGCCGGGATTGTAAAATCTTTTGGAATTTAGTTTAATGCAAGTTGTTTTCTTTCAATCGATGATGACTGAGTTTGCAATGAGGCGCGAGTAGTCAACCCACTTCTAGGGTTGGGGCGAGCCCGACGATAGCCATGCATAATTGAGGTAAAGATCCGAATTTTATCATGTTTTGAGCATTTTCCTACTTGTTGATGTGTTTATTGCCCATCTAATGGAGATCCATGTTAACCACTTGGATTATAAACATAAAATCAGTAGAGACAATTAGGGTTTCTTGAGAGAGTTGTCTAATTGTTGGAAAAGGCGAAAGCTTAGTCCTTTAATGCAATTCACATGATTATCTGTTTGATTCTACCTTATGCCTGCTTGGTTATTGTCGTTGCAAACCCCAATCTTGGAAGTTCTTTTACATTAAAGTTTAAGTCGAAATCCCAAAAGCATTTGTTCTTTATTTTCTTTATTTCATTCGTTTTACTCCCTGCCCTCGTCGATCTCGACCACACTCTGGTCGACCTCGACCACTGATTCTCGACCTAGAGTCGCCGTAGCTTACTTGTGCAGGAACTCGACCAGACCTACTCGACCAAGACGAAGGCTACTCGATCTCGAGTAGAGCCTTGTCGAGATCGACCACCGTTAGCCGAGCTGCTGTGCTGTGTTCGACTGTGCCTGACCCCTGTCGACTAACCCTTAGTCGAGGTCGAGTACCACTGTTGTCGACTTCTGATCGTGAGATTTCACCGCTACCTAGGATCCGCTGACACGCTTCCTCGTGGATCGATCCTGACTTCCCGCTGCTACATCAGGAGGAGGTCTTGTAATTATTTGCGTGGGCAGAATCTAGTTTGATTTATTTTGTTATATTTCATACTCGATCGACCTCCCCCGAGGTCGATCGAGTAAGGGGGTGGGGAAGAAATGGAAATAGGGGAGGAGGATACCGACCTCCCCCGAGGGACACAAGAAATGCCCGGGAAGCCCGGTCCTCGTCCAACCGACCTGAGTGCTCCAACCAGGATCGCCGGAAACGTCCCTTTTCGGATGGATGCATTAACACCATCATGGGGGGCCCGCGATATTTGACACCAGTAAGCACGAGAGGAAGAACTATGAGAGAGAAGCCAGACGCCCCCCAATCCGAAGCCAGTGTCAAGCAAGCATCCACTTCGCACGCAATAATGAGTTTTTGTGTTTCCCTCATAATGATGAATGCCGAAAAATGGCCTTTTCTTCAGCTGCACCATCCTTAGCTTCTTCATGAGTTTCCTTTAAGCTCTTAAGTGTGTCCGATTTCTGCGAAATCAAACAAAAACTAGTGTAGACTCCATAATTTGACAAATAAGCGTAAACTACATAGATTCTGTATTAATCTAACCCAAATGCATGAACTGCATGCAGAAATCGATATAAAAGTAGATATAAAACATGGCATAAAACATGGGCATCAAATCACCCCATACTTAAGCTTGCTTGTCTTCAAGCAATACTTTTAATTGTCATTCAGGGGAAGAATTTAAAACTCTCAACATCATAGATTCATTCTCATATAACCCTGCAATCAATTACCATCATCGAAAAGGTACTTATGCCACAAATCCATGCATGTGCAAACAAAAGCAACATCTACTCATAAATAGAGGGTTATGCAAAAACAATTCATGTGACAAAGGATTAATAATCAAGAGGACTTTAATTAAGCTCAATAAGGAGTAGATTGGTAAAAGGCTAAAGGTGGGTAATATTTGGCAATGTGGTGCTAATAATCCGGGGAAATGGAGTACTTTCCAACTTTCATACCACATTCTTTCTTCATAAGATTTCTCACTTTTCATAATGCTTTTATCAACAATAAGGCTTTTACCTCTCTAACCTCGGCACTGCCTTCTCGTGAGTCGCAAACATGGGTGTCATGAATGACCCCGAATACTTGGTGCTATGGACTCCTCACCTGTGTGGCCCATCTCACTGAACTATTCTCTCAGTAAGCAGGGTCGATCTACTTTTATCTCTTGAGGTGACCGGATTTTTTCTCACTCATTAAAATTTCCATATATTTCAAACATTTCTTCCGAACTCCAAATAATGATAACAACAACACAAACACCATATAACATCTCCATAATGTAACATCATTCTCAACATAATCCCCGGATCGGAAATAATGTAAAAAATGGCAATATTTAGAACATGTGGAGCAATGACTGAAATAAGGCATATATATGGCTTTTGTGATGCATAAGCATAGGGAAGGCTAGGAATATAAACAATGACCATTGTATGGAAATATAAAGTCTTCTATCCTCTTATCATGCAACATGTCAAAAGCAACTTCAAATTTTACCTCCTTCTATGGTTTTTCAATAAAATATGCACTTCATTGTGACTTCCCTTTACTATGCAATTTCATGCTATATCTCTAATGAATCCAATTTTGCATCGTCGAGTTCAATAAAGCTTACATGACACTCTTTCTTTGAATAATTTACAAGCATTGGGAGATGTCTTATAGAACTTTGAGTTTAGTAATTAAGCACAAAATTTAAAATTTTACTCTAAATTCACCATGTAAAACCAAAAACAAGAATAAAATATATAATAATAATGAGCTCTTCCCCCACCCCATACTTAGAATATACAGTGTCCCCACTGTATGAAAATCAAATAAAACAAGAGTAAAGGAAGGAACTCACCGAATAACGCGCCGTAGGGTCGAAATAGGGCTGATGTAGGTTGCCAGGAGTCGATATCCACTAGGTGTAGGTCGATATTGACTACAATTTGCCCGATTCCAAGTATGCAGCTGGTCGAAATTGGGTGGATAGGTCGATAATGACCAACTTCACTCGATATTGAGTAAGTTGGGTCAAAATTGACTGGTCTGTCTCTTCTGCTGCTGGGTCAATTTCTACCTCAGGGGTCAATATTGACTGATTTAGGTCGATGTTGACCAGGTTGGCTTGACTCCAAATTTTATTTTTCGACCTGCAGAATTTGTTAGTTTTTCCCGAAAAAAGATAAGATTCCACATGAAGTATTCAAAGTCAAAAACAAAAAGAAAACCAAAACCAAAATTTTCAAATCCCAAAACAAATCCAAAAGTTTTATGTACATGCTCTAGATTTTAGAGTCGCTAGGCCGACTTCTCCGCTTATGCACAAGGACCGTTAATCTGGGCCCCCCTTGTGCTTGTCCCTTCTCATGGATCATCTAGGTCCTGATTGTAGTATGCAAGCTCGGCTGATAGGTGGTCGCTTGCATAGTCTCCCTTTCCTTTCTTCTTCTTTCCGGCTTTCATCCTTTGCAGATTAGCTCGCCACGGGGCCTTACCTCCCCTTAAATACTTATTAAATTTATCGATGGACTGAGGAGGAGTAGAAATCATACCTGAACTTACCGTTTCGGGCCCAAAACAGAAATCTTCGGGCTGGAGGTCAGTCGATATCGAGTGATAGGGGTCAATATCGAGTGCAGGGACCCCATACTCAGGCTTCTGGCAAGTCGGGTATTTAGCAGAGGAGGTCAATATCGACCGGGGGGGTCGATATCGAGTTGCGTGGTCGATATCGAGTTGGTGATGTCGATATCGAGCTGTGTCTTGGTGCTTTCCTCCGTTGTTGTTTGCTCGTCCCCGTGGTTACTAAAGCTCTTCACCTCTAGCCATGAAGTTTCCTCTTTCGTAGGGCCAAAAGAGAAATCTAAGATCTCGTCGCCTATTGTGAAGGTGAGCAATCGCTGCTTTATGCTGATTTTAGCATCTGAAGTAGCTAGGAATGGTCTACCAAGAATAATAGGGCTAGTAGGATCTTCGGCACAATCTATAATCAAGAAATCAGCAGGAATATAGAACTTACCAGCCTGGACAGGGACGTTCTCGACCATACCTGTAGGGATAACCACCGTATTGTTTGCCATGTATAGCTTGGCATCCGCATGCTCTATGGACCCTATCTTTACCTTTCGCCAGATTGATAAGGTCATGATACTCACACTTGCTCCTAAATCACACAAGGACTCATATTTATATTGTCCAAATCCCACAGTAATAGAGAACGTACCAGGGTCAGGTCTCTTCTCAGGGAAGTCCATTCTTTTGCACTCGCCGACAATTTCCGAGATAGATCGCTTGTTGCTAAGGATTTCCTTGAGGAACTTGACATATGCAGGCATCTCTTGAAGAGCTTCTGTAAAAGGAATTGAAACATTCAGTTCTTGAAGCATCTTAACAAACTTTTTAAACCTACATGCAGTGGGATCTTTCAGCGCCTTGGAAGGAAAAGGAAGCGCCTTTTTCGGAGCCAGAACAGATGTCGGAGGTGCTGCAGATGAGTCGATATTGACTGGCGGGGACTCGATATTGAGTTCAAGTGGGTCGATATTGACCTTGTGATGCTCGATATTGACTGGTGGAAACGAAGTCGAGGTGGCTGGTGCTGCAGAGTCAATATCGACTGGTCCATGCTAAATATCAACTACTGTTTGGTTGATATCGACCTGGGTATGGTCGAAATCGACCTTCTGTTTAGTAGTTCCATTTGCTTCTTCGTTCTTTGGTTCGTGCAATTTGTGACCGCTCCGTAGCTTTACAGCTGCGACGTGTCTTGTCTTCCCCTTAGGATTTGGCTATGTTTGCCCAGGGAGTTGTCCGGTCGGTCGTGGAATTTGTGCAGCGAATGGACCCATCTGGGTCTCCATGTTCCTCTTCCAAATGTCAAGCTCTCCAAATTTTGTAGTGATGCTCTGAAGCTGATTATTGATGGCACTTGTAGACTGTTGGTTTTGTGCTTCATTTCTCCTCATTTCGTCGAGGATAAGTTGCAGATCGTCCTTCCGTTGATCCCTTTCTGGATGTCCTGGAGCTCTATATGGCGGGGGGTTCCTAGGGGCACCTTGGTTCCATTGTGGTTGTTGAAACCTTTGATCCCCCATATAGCGATTTGGACCCCCTACATAAGCTACCTCTTCTTGGGTTTCTGCCATCCTGAGTTGCTCTGTGTGTGGGCACTCAGTAGTGATGTGCCGCTGTGATCCGCATTCGATGCAAGGCTGGTTGACAGAGAGATACTTGACTAGCTTGAGGAGCTTGCGGTTCTGATCTCTGTAGTACTGCTCCCTGACATCTGGTTCAATCTCTTTAGAAGGCTCATAGAGAGGCATGGATGGGGCTGGCCTGGCGTAGGCATTCTCATCATAGTTTGTAGAAGCCCCATACTTGTTATCGTAGTTGGTCAGCTTGTCTAGTATACCCCATGCGTTTGTTGGTGGCATCGTTAGATACTCATAGCGAGTATACTGGTTGATCCTATCCTTAGTGGTCTGGTCAAGAGAATTGAAGAATATCTCCTGAATGACATAGGGTGGTTGTCCATGAGTAGGGCAAGATCGCAGCAGGTCCTTATATCGTTCCCATGCTTTTGCCAGCGGTTCCCAAGCTTCTGTTTGAAAGTTGTAATCTTCTGGCGGATGAGTGCTGTCTTGGCAGGAGGAATGAATTTATTGAGAAATTCCTATTCCACTTGAGCCCATATGGTGAGGGATCTTGGTTTCAGTCCTTCAAGCCACTTCAATGTAGGACCAGCGAGAGACCAACGAAATGCCTTCATCTTGGCATATTCCAAAGTAGTACCTTCAGCAAGAGTACGGCACATGTCAGAAAAATTGGTAATATGTTCAAGAGGGCATTCATTAAATCTTCCATGAAAAGCATTATTTTTATGTTCAATAAGGAAGTGAGTGCGAATTTCAAAATTATTCTGAGGGATTAGAATGGCCGATTCAGGCATGACGAGAGTCGAGTGCATGTAATCCTCTGCAGTGGTTGGGTATTGGGCAAGCTCAGCTTCCACTTGCCTCCTTCGCTCAGCTTCCTGTTCCCTGCCTGCTCTCTCAGTGGTGAGAGCAGTATCTTTGGCGGCTAGTTCTCTCCTAAGCCTCTCAATCAGTTGTTCTTGTGTTTCTGCGGCCGCCATGACTCTTTTTAGTTTAGCGTGGATGTGTATAAGGCGTTCCGGTTCGTCTAAGCCGTCAAACTCAGGTGGTTGACCAGAACGGCGCATACACCTGTGAAGTAACTCAAAGCAAATGTGAGATTTAACTACCTAAGGCGCGAATGATTGCTTCCCCAGCAACGGCGCCAATTTTTTGTAGGAGGAAATCGAGAATTGCAAATAGAATGTAAATAAAATAAGCAAACCGATTCCATTCCGAGCAAATAATGTTCAAGACTTCTTCCCGATGTAGCAAAAGGAAGTCAGGTTCGATCCTTGAGGAAGCTGGTCAGCGGATCCTAGGCAGCAGAAGAATCTCACTCGATTTCGACTCCAGGGAACAACTGAATATTGACTAGAGGCAGTCAATATCGACTTAGTTCGGTTGATTTTGGGCAGTTTTCAGCAAGGCAGTCGATTTTGGCTCAGGTCACTCGGTATTGACTTAGGTCAGTCAATATCGACTAGTGTCTCCTCGAAATCGACCTGTTGTGCAGAAACAAAAACGAGCAGCGATCTTTCTGGATCAAACGTCAAAAGTCGATATCAACCTATAGGAGGTCAATATCGAGTAGGGCAACAGTAGGAAAAAATAAAGAACAAAGCTTTCGTAGATTTCGGAATTAACTTTTTATAAAAGAAAACTTCCAAGATCGGGGTTTGCAACGACAATAACCAAGCATGCATAAGGCAAGATAAATAATGATAATCATGCAAATTGCATCGAAGGATCAAGCTTTCGCCTTTTTCAACAATTAGACAACTCTTTCATGAAACCCTAATTGTATCTACCGATTTTATGTTTACAATCCAAGTTGTTAGCATGGATCTCCATTGAATGGGTAATAAACACATAAAAGGTAGTAGATGCTCAAAACATGATAAAGGTCGGATCTTTACCTCAAATACGCATGGCTATCGTCGGGCTCGTCCCGACCCTAGAAGTGGGTGGACTACTCGCGCCTCATTGCAATTGCAGACATTGATTGAAAAGAAATAACTTGCATAAACTAAATTCAAAGTCTTTACAATCCCGGCACTCAAACTTTTGTAGAATGCCAAAACCCTAAAACCTTTGAACTCCTAAAACTTCTCTGTGGAACTACTTCTCTGGAATTGAATTGATAAAAACTAGCCCCATGGGCTTTATTTATAGGCTTCCAATCCTTGCTAATCAAGGAAGGAAATTCTATCTATATCTCTATCTAACATAGAAGATATAATTCTACTAGAAATAATTATATCTAAATAAGTAAAACTAGATAAATCCTTAGGGAAATTAATTGTTCAACCCTTAGGATAAATAAAAAGATAAAAAGATAAATATCTAAAATCTTCATGTGTCGGAATCTTCTCTCGGAAATATCTCCATCGGATTCGGGATAAAACTTTAAGTGAAGCCCGGAATCGACCCGGACCCGTCGCTGTGAGTTGGTCGATAGCGACCAAGGCTGGTCGATATTGAGTCATCTTCCTCGGCTTCACTCAGTCACTCGATCTAGGCTTCCTGGGGCAATATCGAGTGGGATGTTGGTCGATATGTGGTCGATATCGAGTAGTCCTCTTCTCTGATGGTCATTTTGAGTCGATATGGAGAATTTTGACCACAATCAAGTCGATATCGAGTAGCATAGCTCGATATGGACCTGTCTTCAGTTCTCAACATTCTGCGCTGTTCTTTAAATGCACTTTCCCGAGTCATCGTTCGTCGGATTGATGCATATGAGCATGCGTTGGAAAGCTCTTTTTGAGGGCTACAACTCTCATGAAGACATCAAGTCTTGACTCAGAATGATGAATGCCGAAAAATGGCCTTTTCTTAAGCTACACCATCCTTAGCTTCTTCATGAGTTTCCTTTAAGCTCTTAAGTGCGTCCGATTTCTGCGAAATCAAACAAAAACTAGTGTAGACTCCATAATTTGGCAAATAAGCATAAACTACACAGATTCTGTATTAATCTAACCCAAATGCATGAAATGCATGCAGAAATCGATATAAAAGTAGAAATAAAACATGACATAAAAATGGACATCAAGAAACTCTATCTATATCTATATCTATCTATCTAAATACTTAAGATAAAAACTTGGAAATAAAGGAAATAAATCAACAAGGACTATATATAAAGTAGGCAAATATCTCTTCCAACTTGATAGATCTTGATAGAATTTGATCTTGTGGATATCTCTATTGGACTTTGGATAGAACTTTGAATAGAACTCGAACTAGCTCGAAATCGGCTACTGCATGTCACTTGATATCGACTTCGGCCACTTGATATCGACCTGGCTTTTCTTCGCTTCAGCTCAGCAATTCAATTTCGGCTTCCAAGAGACAAATGACTCCATGTTACTAGATATCGACTTGTAATGGTCGATATCGACCTCCGTTTTCCTTTGCAGCTTCCTTGGTCGATTCCTGGTTCTCAGCTCTGTTTGGGCCTACTCGATATCGACATGGTCAAGTCGATATCAACCACTGCTCTTCCTCTTCCTCGATTCTGGTCAACTCTGGGTGGAAATCGACTGCTTACTCGATATAGACTAAGGGTACTCGATATCGACCAGTGTGTGTCGACTCAGTTTTCTCGTTTCTAGCTCAATTTGTCCTGGTTCTGCTACTCCTTGACCTCGGACTTCCTGTAGTTGACTTCGAGCTTTTCCTCCTTTCTCGGAACTGTTGTAAATTGCCTCGATTTCTGCGAAATTAAACAGAAACTGGTGTAGATTCCATAATTGGCAAATAAACATAAACTACATAGATTCTGTACTATTCTAGCCCAAATGTATGAAATGCATGCAAAAAATGATATAAAAGATAGTATAAAACATGGAAAAATAGGCTCACAACAAACACCCCATACTTAAGCTTGCTTGTCCTCAAGCAATACTTTTAATTGTCATTCAGGGGAAGAAATCAAAACTCTCGACATCTTAGATTCATTTTCATATGTCCCTGCAATCAATTACCATCCTCGAAAAGGTACTAGTGTCACAAATCCATGCATGTGAAATTAAAAAGCAACATCTACTCACAAAAGGAGGGTTATGCAAAACGATTCATAAGTGACAAAGCATTAATAATCAAGAGGACTTTAATTTAAGCTCAAATAAAGAGTAGATTGGTAAAAGGCTAAAGGTAAGCAATTTTTGGCCATGTGGTGCTAATGATCCGGGGAAATGGAGTACTTTCCAAACTTTTATACCACATTCCTTCTTCCTTTTATTTCTCACATTTCCCTCATCGCTCATTTCTTTTTTCAATATTATGCTTTTACCTCTCTAACCTCAGCACTGCCTTCTCGCGAGTCGCAAACATGGGTGTCATGAATGGTCCCGGATACTTAGTGCTTTGGACTCCTCACCTTTGTGTCCCATCTCGCCGAACTATTATCTCAGCGAGCAGGGTCGATCTACCTTTATCTCCTGAGGTGATCGGATTTTCTTTCACTCATTAAATTTTCCATATTTTTTCAATTTCCTGCCAAACTCCAATAATAATAATAACAACACAACAACCATATAATAATCTACATAATGTGATATCATTCTCAACATAGTCCCCGGATAGGAAATAAGGTAAAGAATGGGCAATATTTAGATCATGTGGAGCAAAATATGAATTAATGCATAATATGGTTTTTGTGATGCATAAGCATAAGTCCTCTGTCCTCTTATCATGCAACATGTCAAAAGCAATTTCTAATTTTACATCCTTTTATGGTTTTCAAGAAAATATACACTTTATTGTGACATCCCTTTACTAGGCAATTTCATGCTATATCTCTAATGAAATTGGTTTAGGGAATTTCAAGGATCGGAATTCAAATTGAGAGTGGATACTAATTAGTCAAGCGTGTTTCTCACATATTGTTA
This sequence comes from Persicaria maculosa, assembly GCA_963922045.1. Classification (NCBI taxonomy): domain Eukaryota; kingdom Viridiplantae; phylum Streptophyta; class Magnoliopsida; order Caryophyllales; family Polygonaceae; genus Persicaria; species Persicaria maculosa. The sequence goes on along the minus strand of OY998252.1, from coordinate 76,842,126 downwards.
TCAATCACCATCATTGCATCCTTTGCTTATTTTTGTAGTACTTTGCATACTTCCAAAACCCCCCTTTTCATATCATTCTCGTCTTAGCATACAAATTTAGCATACGAATTGCACAAGTCTCTTTGGGTTCGACTTGTACTTGCCAAGCTATACTGGTTAGGTTAGTTCAGAACTATTTGATAGGATTTAACGACTGAAAATATCTCTATCACATGGCTATTACAAAACTTGATAAGGGAAAACACAAGCTGGTGGAATCCAACCTTGCACCAAGGAGGAAGCCTGACAGTGGGATTGTTATTGCGGAGCCAAATGATCCATCCGATGGGAAGCCTGTCCCAAAGGAGAAGGGTGTAAACCCGATTATTGAAAATCCGAAAGGCAAAAAGAAACCTACTCTTGATGTTGCCAGACTCCGGTCTCGGCTTTCAGGAGTTAAAGACAACATCCTTAAGCTGCAACAAACGACTCTATATGCAACAATCATTGGAGAACCAGTGGAGGTGAAGGAGATTCGGAAAAAGATCAGATTTGATTGGAAATTTGTGGAAGGTGGATTCCAGGTAACCCCCCTTTCCCACAACTGGATAGAAATGAAATTTGTACTTCCTGAGGACAGGGACAGAGTATGGAATGGCCGTCCATTTCATATTCTGGGACAATTGGTCCTGCTCAAACCTTGGAAACAAGGTTTTGATCCGGCCTCCGAATCCATATCTACTCTTGATATGTGGATAAGGATCCCTGGACTCCCCTCAGAATACATAAGCAAGGAAGTTTTAGCCACTATCATTGAGGAGAATGGACTAGGTACTATACTGAAACTTGATGCTTTCACTACTAAGGGGGTAGGAGTCCGCTATCCTCGTATCTGTATTAATGTAGATATCACCTTGATCCCGGATAAGAAAGTCTTTGTCCTGGATGAGAATGATAATCTGAGAGAGTACCCGGTCTGGTTCGAAGAGTTCCCGGAGGGATGCGGGAGCTATGGCTCGCCTGAGCACTTCTTCTCGGAATGCCCTCACCGCCAGCTTGCTCACAACACGATCAACGTGACCCTCCCCAAGCCAAAAACGAAGGAACAGAGGAAGGAGGATCTGATTGGCGATGATGACGATCGGGATTGGATCAAGGTTGCATCCAAAGGCAAAGGGGATGGTCCATCCTCGCGGGTGGGCAATCCCAGGTCGGAGCTGCTTAAGAACATTGGCATCAATGTTACCTACAAATCGGATTCTTCTTCATCCAAGATGTCGGGCAGAACCTCTAGCATCTCCTCTCGTATTGGCGGGGAGGCGCCACCTGACCCAAAGCTGGGCCTGGCCGAGCCGGCGCCGACTGATGAAGTTGCTCAAGCGACCCTTCCTAGTGATGATCAAAAGGAACTGCAGGCTGCGTTACCTCCCTTGCCTTTTACCCTGAAACCTGATGATGATGACGCTTTTGATTTCGACAATATTTTATGTGCTGAAGACTTGGACGAACCTATGGATTTCCTCTGCCAGGAATCTTTTGAAGATGCTCTGAATGGGGTTCCTACTGGGGTAGAGTTTCACTTGTCCACCCTGTACGACCCGGCTGTGTATGCTGAGGCTGTGCAAGCTGCTGCTGCTACCCCTTCGACCCCTTCGGGTTCCTTTCTTCAGAGGCTGGAAAAACTGGGAGTCACCACCCCCTCAACGTCTGAATCAGGGAAGCGGAAAAATAGCATGGGAGTTAACGACACTGCCTCGTCCTATCTGAAGGAAGGAGGCGGGAAGAAGCAGCGCACTGATGAGTGACAAACCTCGAAGCAGTTGGAGTTGGGCGGTATGGTCTAAAGCAACTACCTCTATATATTATGCTACTCTTATGAACCCTTGTTGGATATTAGTTCTTTTAATCACCTTTTGTATTGTGAATATCTCGGTTTATCGGTTAAGCTTTGTTTGCTGCATGCTGTTGAATTCTACAATCAGGAACTATGGCTTGTATGATATGGGTTGTTGGTTGAAATGCAAGTTAGGAATAACACCGTATGTCTGAAATTCGCTATGTAATGGTTGGACCTATTAAATAGTAATAGAGGCATATATATATTACATCTTGTGTTCTTTAAATTACATTTTGATTTATGCACAACACTCCTTCGATAACAATCCAAGATCAAACAATAACAAATTACCTACTAATGCCACCAAATTCAAGAAATCCCCACGACAAACGACCATCTCGGCCTTAACACGACCTAAAGAAGCGGGTCACGCCCGGGGAGCTGAGCTCCTCTGTTGCGGGGCCCTATCCCCGGCTCAGCTGCCTAGACTGCCCGCCAACAACACGCCTGGGCCCCGAAACAATTGGTGGTTGCGCTCCTGGGCCAGTCATCACTCTCCGGCTAGGGGTATTGCAAACCACAAGCCCCTGTATTGGACAGACTACATTAAAATTCACTGCCTGTCGAAAATCTTTTCGCTTTGGATCCCGAGAATATGTGCACGCTTAAACCACATCACAACCCGACAAAGAATAAACGAGCACAAATGTTTGATCGAGCCAAAACACTTGAGCCTTGGCACCGGTGGTGGGCGAAACATGTTCTCGCCTCCCCCAATCCCGGGTGTCAATGAAAGTTAGCTTCTGGAATTGCAGAGGGATTGGCCGTCCCACGTTCTGGAATCTGGATTGAGGTCAGCACGTGGTGTAAAACAGAACACATCCAATTAGTGGCACTTGCAGAAACAAAAACTGAAAACATCCCCCCCCCCCCCCTTCAACCTGGTTAGGTACTGGGTTTGACAAAGCTTTATGGTCACCAGCTATTGGTAAATCTGGGGGTCTGGGTCTTCTATGGAAGGAAAACTGCTTGCTAAATGAAACCATTGAAGTTATAGCACAACGACCTAGGGTAATTATAATCAAATACACCAATACCCTTGACAACTTCTCATGCCTCATATGGTTCATTTACGCTCCCCCCAGGAGCAACATAAACCGCAATTCTGGGAACTGTTAACTGAGGAAATCAAACGGGCATCACTCCCGGGCATCATTATGGGCGACTTACACGAGATTGGTTGCTTTGCTGATAAAGAAGGGGGGGCTGTCACTCACCCACGAAGGTTTCTTCGGCTAACAGAATTCAAAAACAGATGCTCATTGGTGGATATCCCAGCTTGGGGAAACCCCTTTACATGGAGGAAGAAGCAGGCTGACTATGGAAACATAAAAGAAAAAATCGATCGGGTTCTGTTACATCACGATATAATACATCAGTACCCCGCCTTATGCACTAAAAATGGTGCATTCGCATCTTCAGATCATTGCCCAATCACAATCGAGCTCAACACCAGCCAAACCTTCAAACCCCCACCGTTCAAATTCGAAAATGTATGGTTACAGAGAGAGGATTTCAAAAACATTGTGAAACAGGCATGGCGCCTGAAATTCCATGGCTTGGCAATGTACCAACTTACCAGGAAAACTAAGCTACAAAAGGAAAAAGCGAAGATGTGGAACAAATGCACATTTGGTAACATCTTTAGGCAACTACAAAACGTAGAATCACAGCTTCTGGCGCTTCAACAAGCTCGATCAAATAACTCAAACTGCAACAGGGCCAAAAAAGAGGCAACATTGATAAAGAAAAAAGAAAAACTACTTCTCTTCCAGAAATCTTACTGGAATCAGCGTGCCAAATCCAAACATATCAAATTATCAGATTCAAACACTGGATATTTTCACAGAATAGCATCAGGCAAAAGAAATAGAAAATTCATACGTTCCATCACAACATCTGAAGGCACCCAAATCATAGGAGAAAACAACATAAATAAAGAAATTAAGAATGACTTCCAGAAAAGATTCACAAAACAACAAATCAACACGCCAAAACTAAACGACTTCCTTACTCTAATCACACAAGAAATAACAACTAAGGACAACACTGAGCTAATATCCATTCCCTCAAACGGGGAAATAAAAACGGCAGTCTTCTGCTTAGGCAAAAACAAGGCCCCTGGTCCTGACGGAATAACGGCAGAATTCTACAAAGCTTCTTGGGACGTAGTTGGTCCCTCGGTCATTAAAGTTGTAAAGAGTTTCTTCTTATCCGGAAGACTACTGAGACAAATAAACCATACATTCATTACGCTGCTGCCGAAAATAGACAACCCAACTACAACAGGCCACTACAGACCCATTAGTTTGTGTACAACAATATACAAGATTATTTCCAAAATCCTAACAGAGCGACTCAAAAAAGTCCTGGGTAAATTGATTAGTCCCCTCCAGGGTGCATTTGTGTCGGATAGAGCTATCCAGGACAATGTTCTTATAGCCCATGAAATTTTTCACTCATTTAAAACCAGAAGGGGAAAGACGGGTTGCCTTGCCCTTAAACTAGACATGGAGAAGGCCTACGATCGCGTCGACTGGGAGTTTACAGAAGCTGTCATGAGGAAATTTGGGTTTCACCCAACATTCATTAATTGGATCAAGGAATGCATCACATCAGTATCATACTCGGTTCTGGTAAATAATGGTCCTACTGACTTGTTCAGCCCAACTAGAGGTTTAAGGCAGGGGGATCCATTATCACCGTTCCTGTTCATTCTGGGAGCAGAAGTTCTGGCACGAAAACTATCCTTGGAAGCTAGGGCCACTAACAAATTGCTGGGCTTCAGGCTCGGTAGGTCTGGCCCCTGTATACCCTTCCTTGCATTTGCTGACGACGTACTCATTTTCCTCAAAGGGACCAATGAGGCCTGTCTCACAGTTAAAAAAATCCTAGATGACTATTGTCAAATATCTGGACAAAAAGTAAACTACCACAAATCAACCTTCCAGGCTACACCTGGAATCACACGGATAAGAGCTACTGAGCTAGGTCAAGTATTGGGTATTTCCCACTCACAATCGGTTGAAAAGTACCTGGGTTGTCCGATTATTAATGGAAGAGTCAACAAAGATACGTTCAAGGAAGTTGTCACAAAAACCAAAGATCAATTAAGCAAATGGAGGGCTGACTCTTTATCACAACAGGGAAGAACGACTCTTATCGGTTCAAACTTATCTGCAAAGCCGCTATACATTATGCAAAACTTCATGCTCCCAGCCACAATGCACAACGAGTTAGATACCATAAACAGGAGCTTCTTTTGGAACAAGGATGCACAACACAGTCCATTAATAGGATGGGGGAAAATTTGTAAACCAAAAAAATCGGGCGGCTTGGGGATTAGGAAATCCAAGGAAATGAACGAGGCCCTCCAGCTAAAACTTCTTTGGAAGGTTCTAGCTGAGCCAAACAACGCATGGGTCCAGGTAGTCACGCACAAATACCTAAAAGGAACGCATATCCTCAACTACGAAAAAACCGAAAACATGTCCTGTCAATGGGCAAAGCTAACAGGCTTACTACATAAATTCAAAGAAGGCATCATTTGGTCCATTGGGAACGGCAAATCTGTAAAATTCTGGACTGACAATTGGGTCTCTGATCATCCGCTGGTCCGGCGATCGGACTGTCCGACACAAATTGATAAGAATGAAACAGTTAATGAATATATTCTGAACGGCCAATGGTGTGTGGAGAAGCTAAATAGGGCACTTCCGCGGACTATAGTGGACGACATTCTCTCTGTCCAGCTGCCCGTAACACAACTAGAAGATAGACTATACTGGTGGCCCGATAAACACGGATGGTTTACTACCTCATCTGCCTACAAACTCCTCATGAATGAATCAGGAAATGAACCATGTAATTATGAGTGGATATGGAAGTTGAATCTACCACCCAAAATAAAAAACTTCCTGTGGAAAGTTGCAAGGTCTGGTCTACCAACAAAAGCCCGCCTGGCGACAAGAGGGATCCCGGTGCCGACTGCCTGCGACCGATGTAACGGGAGTGTGGAGGATGTTTCCCACATTCTCGTCGAATGCCTCCCAGAATTAACCACAAACCAACTAAGTGCAACAGAAAAGCAGATGCTCCAACAAACTATGGCCAGAACGCGGGATGTGGGTGAACTGTTGAACTGGCTGCAAAAACTCTCAAAATCCAAAATACAAGCCATTGTCACAAGGTGGTGGGGCATTTGGTATTTCCGAAACGGCATAACCTTCCGACACCAGAAACTCCCAACAACGAGCAACATTGAGGCATTCTCCACAAGACAAATTGAAAACTGGAATCGGGCGTGCGAAATAGAAGGTGAGTTCCACATTAACCACACAAACAAAAAGGCAGCAAGGAAGGCAAACAACACAAAAACTGAGAAGGCAAAACAGAAAAAATGGAAGAAGCCACCCCACGGGACCTTCAAAGTCAATTTCGATGGATCCGCGCTGAGTAATGGGGCAAGCTCCGCAGGCATTATCATACGAGACTAGGACGCGACTCCCATCCAAATATCATCGTTAAAACTCGGGCGCTCTTCGCCCCTTCTGGCGGAAGCTGTAGCCCTCAGGTTGGGCGTGGTGGAAGCCAGAAAGCTAAACATTCAACAACTGATCATAGAGGGTGATTCAAAAATCATCATTGACTATTTAAAAAGCAATTTCCGTTGCCCATGGGAAGTTGAGTTAATCCTCTCCGACACCCAATCCATCGTCCGAAATATGAGGGAAGTATTGTTTTCTCATATTCCCCGTGCAAGCAATAGAGTGGCTGACAAGGCTGCACACCTTGGTCACTCGGCCTATGGGGATCAAATAACAACCAACAAAGATCTACAGGATCTCATCCGCTTGGATACTCTTGGGTAGCCCCTACCCAAATTTTTACCTAATCAAAAAAAAAAAAAAAAAAACCAAAAATAGTAACATAAAGGAGTCTCAACACTTAGACAAATCGGCATTACAAGGCCTAAGGAGGATCGACCTCTTCTTGAATTCCAATGCACATGTATGTCTTCAATGTTGTCTTCAATGTTGGTCCTTCTCTTAAGATGATTGGTGTGTCTGGAGCTATAGAAGATGGTCCCGCATCAACCTCCCATTCTTGAAAAGGATTCGACCACGAATCCAAGTCTTTAGCCACAGCGAAGTAAGAGATTAGATCGGCAACGTTGAACGTAGCGCTCACGACCATGTCTCCAGGAAGCTCCAATTGGTAGGCATTGTCGCCCACTCTCCTAAGAACCTTGAATGGTCCGTCACCTCTTGGTGCTAGCTTGCTCTTCCGTGCTTCTGGAAACCGCTCCTTCCTTAGGTCCACCCACACAAGATCCCCAGACTGAAATGTGACCAATCTGTGTCCCTTATTGGCCTTGTTAGCATTGTATTCGGCTTTTTGCATAAGCTTTGACGCGTCCGTTCACGTAGCTCCTTGACAAACTCGACATGCTTACCTTCTTCAAATGATTCTTTCTCTCTCATAGGATATGGAGTAAGATCAAAAGGGGTTAGTGGATTAACACCATAGACACATTCAAATGGAGTGAGTTTCGTCGCAGAATGCATAGTTCTATTATAACCAAACTCCACATGAGGTAAGGCTTCTTCCCAAAGCTTTAAATTCTTCCTAATAATGGCTCTTAGGACAGTAGTAAGGGTTCTATTAGTCACCTCAGTTTGGCCATCAGTTTGGGGGTGGCTAGAAGTAGAGAATAGCAATCTAGTTCCCAATTTATTCCATAAAGTTCGCCAAAAAATGACTTAAGAATTTCACATCCCTATCACTAACAATTGTTTTAGGCACGCCATGCAACCTAACTACTTCTCTAAAGAATAGATTAGCAACATTGGTAGCATTATCAGTTTTATCACATGTAATAAAGTGAGCCATTTTAGAGAAACGATCAACCACTACAAATATAGAATCCCCCCTTCTTAGTTCTAGGCAACCCAACTATAAAATCCATAGAAATATCTTCCCAAGGGGTTGAGGGGGTCGGCAGTGGTGTGTATAGGCCATGGGGCATAAGCTTAGCTTTGGATTTTATACAATCTATGCATCTTTTAAGACAATGTTCTACATCCCTATGCATATGTGGCCAATAGAAGTGTGATTTCAATGTATGATATGTTTTATCTCTACCAAAATGTCCCATTAATCCACCACTATGGGCTTCACTAACAAGTAATAATCGCAGAGAACATCTAGGAATGGACACTTCATCCTTTCGAAATAAGAAACCATCATGGATATAAAAGCTATCGTTTGGCCCATGTTCCTTACATTTTCGAAAGTGCTCACCGAAATCCAAATCAGATTCATACAATTCCTTTATGGAAATAAAGCCCAAGACTCTAGAATCCAAAGTGGTTAAAAGAACGTGTCTTCTAGATAAAGCAACAACAACCACATTGTCTTTACCTTTCTTATACTTAATCACATAAGGAAATGTTTCAATGAACTCCATCCATCTACCATGTCTCCTATCAAGTTTATCTTGAATTTTAAAGTGTTTCAAGGATTCGTGATCATTCCTAAGAATAAACTCTCTAGGCCATAGGTAATGAGACCAAGTCTTAAGAACTCTACACAATGCATATAACTCTTTATCATATGTAGAGTAATTAAGACAAGCACCTTTAAGTTTCTCAGAAAAGAAGGCTATAGGCTTACCTTCCTGCATAAGGACGCCACCAATTACAACTCCGCTAGCATCGCACTCAACCTCAAATGGCCAAGAAAAGTCCGGTAGAGCTAGTAGTGGTGCGTGTGTCAGCTTGTCCTTAAGCGTGTTGAACGCCTCCTCCTGAGCTGTTCCCCATTTGAACTCACTTCTCTTCTTTGTGAGCTCGGTAAGTGGGGCTGAGATGGTGCTGAAGTCGTGCACGAAATGCCTGTAGAAGCTCGCAAGACCTTGGAAGCTGCGCACATTGCCGATGTTGGTGGGTGTCGGCCATTCTTGTATGGCTTTGATCTTTGCCTCATCGACACGCAATCCGTTAGAGCTCACTACAAAACCAAGAAAAGACACTTGTTCATTCCATAGCTCACATTTCTTTAAATTAGCATATAAGTGTTCATTTCTTAAGGTTTGCAGTACTTCTTTAAGATGTGCTTTATGATCATCAGGAGATTTGCTATAAATGATAATATCATCAAAATAGACAACAACAAATTTCCCTATAAAGTTTCTAAGCACATGATTCATTAAACGCATAAAAGTACTTGGAGCATTAGTTAAGCCAAAAGGCATAACCAACCACTCATATAAGCCAAACATAGTCTTAAATGTTGTTTTCCATTCATCACCTTCCTTCATTCTAATCTGATGATAACCACTCTTAAGATCAATTTTCAAAAATATTGAAGCTCCATGTAGTTCATCTAGCATATCATCTAATTCTTGGAATGGGATGGCAATATTTAACAGTTATGTTATTAATAGCCCTACAATCTAAACACATTCTCCATGTTCCATCTTTCTTAGGGACTAATAACACAGGCACAGCACAAGGACTTAAGCTTTCTCTAATATATCCCTTATCCAACAGTTCCTGGACTTGGGATTGGACCTCTTTGGTCTTAGTGGGATTCATACGATAAGCATGCCTATTAGGCAAGGCAGCCCCTGGAATAAGATCAATTTGATGCTCAATTCCACGAATAGGGGGTAGACCTGCTGGCATGTCATCGGGGAATACATCCTTATACTCTTCAAGAAGAGATAGGATGTGAGAAGGTAAGGTAGATCTAAGCTCCTCACTCAACATATTCAACCCTTTGCATATGAGCATGAGAGTTGTTTCCCCATCCACATACTCGTCTATGAATGTGCTCTTGGAAGCCAAAAACACACCTTTAGGCCGAGCTTGGGGATCCACTTGGCTCGACTAAGCCGCCTTATCTAACTCACCTTTACTTACCTTGCGCTTCTCAATCTCGTCAGCCACTTGTGTAGGCGTCATGGGCTTGAGAACGACGTTCTTTCCCTGAAAAGTAAAGGAGTAACGATTAGTAAACCCATCATGAATGACCTTACGATCAGATTGCCAAGGACGACCTAATAGAATATCACAAGCTTGCATAGGCACAATATCACATAAAATATCATCTTCATAATGTCCTAGTTTAAAATGCACTTTAACTTGTCTATTCACTTTCAAGTTTCCACAATCATTCATCCAATGCAATTTATAAGGTCTAGGATGTTGGACAGTAGACAGTTGCAATTTATCAACCATTTCTTGACTAGCTAGATTACAACAACTACCACCATCAATGAACATATTAATAACCTTTCCTTTAACTAGACAGCGAGTATGAAACAAGTTTTCACGTTGATTGTCATCACAGGGAGTAGGAACAACACTTAATACTCTTCTAACAATCAAAGACTCTCCATGTTCATATTCGACACCATCATCATCATTATAGCATATAAGGTTAAGGTTCTAATCATTATCATCATTAGCATGCTCATCCTGTTCATCACAAGAGTTTTCAAATTCATATTCTCCTAGGTGATTAATCATGAGAGTTTTCTTATTAGGGAAATCCTTCATATAATGACCTCTACCTTGACATTTAAAGCATATAATATCTCTAGATCTAGTGGTAGAAGGGTGAGGATTACTCCCTTTGGGACCAGTAGATGTCCCAGACAATTCACGTCCATTCCATGGTGCTTTACCCTTGTCGAGGGGCTGTTGGGAAGCTCGGCTATCACCCCTCCATTGAGGCTGTTGTGCTCACTCTCGAGAGCCCATGTCCGGCCTTCCTTAGGGCTGTTGCGGCCAATTGGGACGCCACCCTAGCTGCTGGCCACTCGACACTCTTCCTTGGCTCTTATAACGTTGTCCCCTTTCTACTTTAATTGCTAAATGTAACAAATTAGTAGGAGTAGTATAGGGAAAATAATCAATTTCATGAGCTAAGGCGGGATGCAAAATCCTAAGATACCTAGCATTTGTATCTTCATAAGGTTCAACCACATTAGCTCGAGCCATGGTTTCTTGCATAAGATTAAAAGTCTCCTCAATAGTTTTATTACCTTGTTTAAGGTTTTCTTGACGTTGTCTAAGCTCTCTAGCATAATGTTGAGGAACAAACCTACTTCTCATAAGTGCTTTGAATTGAGTCCAAGAAGCGATAGGCGCATCAAGGGTTCTTCTTCTTTCTTTAACTAGATTATCCCACCAAATTAAAGCAAAGCCAGTAAATTCTAGGGAAGCTAGTTGCACCTTTTTAGCGTCAGAGAAGTTATGACAATTCCAGATTTGATCCATTTTAGTTTCCCAATCAATGTATGCATCTGGATCAGTTTTACCTTCAAAAGAAGGAATCTTTACCTTTACCTTACCTATGCCGTCCTCGTCAGGATTCCTAGGCTCTCTGTAATAGTATCGACCTCCTCTATCGTTCCGCATTGGGCGCTTATCCCAATACTCCTTTTCTTGGAAATCATCGTCGCGCTCCGAATAGTAGAACTCCTCTTGGAAGCCTCGGCCTCTCCCTCTTCCTTGTCCTTGTCCCTGCACATTAGCAAACCCATTATTTCTACCATTTATCCCACCTTGTGGAGAGTTATTTTCTTCAAATATAGGGTTATTTATATTAGGATTAGGGTTAGGATTATGGACTTCCCTTTCACCTTGAGGCGTTTCGTCACGCCTTTGGTTACCTTGACCACCCATGGTGTTCGACCCACTAGGCCTAGACTCCAATGCCGCCACCTTCGCCGTCAATGCAGCCAAGGTTTCAGGGACGGCAGCCATGTTGGCCATGTTTTTCATGATGTTGTTCATTTTGTTCATCATGATGTTGAACTGCTCGGGAGTCATGGTGGTGCTAGAGTTGTTCCCATTGTTGGGATTATTCTCGTTGTTTACTTGGTTACCTGTCTAAGACATTGCAAATAAAACGAGCAAAGAACTATGTAAAGATTAGTAAAAATATAAACAACCTCACAATGTGTTTCGCTCACACTCCCTCTCTAATTGGTATGTCCCGCTTGTTGGGGCAAACCGCCTTGGGCAAATCAACACTCAAGAAAAAACCTAACAATCAAGATATATGTGAGAGAATGAATGAAACAAGACTTGATTAGCAAAATCACACAAAGCACACGACAAGAGCTGTTGTACTCGATACAAGCAAAACAACTCGACGACTGGACTAGGAGTACTCGATCAGGGTGATCCGCACTCGACTCCAACAATAAGGCACTTGACAAGGGTCAAGGGCACTTGACACAACAACAATAAGCACTTGATTAGCAAAATCAGTACTCGACAACAAAAGAAATCAAACCAAAAGCACTCGAGACAAGAGAAAAGTGTTCGACAAAACAAAAGAGAAAAGAAAACAAAGGAAAGTTTGGAAATTTACCTCTTTTTGATTTGAAACCTTAAGTTAGGATGTTGTAGTTGCAAGGTAGGGTTTCAATTTTGTATTTTGTGGAGGTAATGTGTTTGGTATAAGGGTGTGTCGACTAGGGCTAGAGAGAAATCACCAATGTTGGTCCTTGGAGCTTTCTTGCACTAGTAGAACAAACTCTTTTTTTTTTTGACTTACTTTTGCCCCTAGTGAATTTTATCCTCCTAGGTCCAAGTTCAATCTGTTTTTGTTTTGAATTTTCGAAACTGATTTTTTTTTAATCTAATGCAAGAAAGACTATAATAATAAAAAGGACTCGAAAATTAGATAGAAAAGGTGAAAAGATAAAAATTTAGCCCTAATAAAAAGATATAGACAACCTTTGGATATATTTGGTAAGAAGATCTATCTTTAGCCTTTTATGATATATGATAGATTTAATGAATTAATTCTACCACAAAATCAGATTTTAAATAAGGCAATGGAAATAGATAGAACAAAATATCTCAAAGATAGAAAAAGATAAACACACTTAGGGTTTCTTGTGGTGGTATGATAGAATCGGCCAAGCTGGACTTATGGGGACAAGAGTGTGTCGTCGGCTCTAGGGTGAACACAAGGGGTTGTGCATACGGCTTGGTCGACTCCACTGGTCTTGGCTAGGCTTGTGTTTAGGCTATGCAACCACACACAAAAGATTAGTGCAATAATCAAATAAAGAACAAGAAGTAAAAGACCAAAACAAGAAAAGGACTCTTTTTGTGGGTTTTTGTGTTTATGAAAAGAAAAGACTCAATCTTTGATGTCGGAAACCAAAGCTTTGATGCCAATTTGATACGGGGTTAGTTGTGAGATGGCCCAGTCTTCGACAATCAAACAAGAAACTCAAGAACGGAAGCAAGAACTGAACAAGACTCAACAAGAAACGCAAGAACAGCAAGAAACGATGCAAGAAAGGACTGATCTTTGACAAGATCGGCCAAGAACGACTCAAAAACAAGAATACGCATCAAGAATTAAAGAAAGACTCGAAATTGATATAAAGACACGATCGATAAGGACTGAGTCGATCTATATAGAACAAGATAAAGACCCTAGGCCTCCTCAGAGGGTAGGAACCAATACCAATGACTATATAACCCGCCTCTACAACCCTACACAACCAAGCGGACAACTTGGAGGCACAAGAAGGGGGCTCGTGTATACTAGGATCACCAAGTCTTGCGAATTTAATGAACACAAAGCAAACCAAGCTGAGACAATGACCAATCTGCAATCGATGAGCTCCGCTTCTAATCGATCGACTTGCACTCAATGTGTTTCACACAATTTGAGAAGAACTAATTCTATTCATTAAAATCCATCGATTACAATGGTAGGCTCGGCATTATATAGGCCTCTAAGGGCTGCTGGGCCGATTTAATTAAATAAAAGAGATAAAAGAAGATAAAAGAACTACTTAAAGAAATTAAAAAAATATCCATAAAGTTTCCTGAAATAACTTAAGTAGAAATAATACTAAAAATAGTAACATAAAGGAGTCTCAACACTTAGACAAATCGGCATTACAAGGCCTAAGAAGGATCGGCCTCTTCTTGAATTCCAATGCACATATATGTCTTCAATGTAGGCTCTGGGAGTTGAACCATGCTCGAGAACAAGGCGTGACTCACAAACATGAATGTGTCTCTTTGAAGCTTCTTAGCTCGGGCTCGAGTCATAGGTCCTTCTCCTAAGATGATTGGTGTGTCTGGAGCTATAGAAGATGGTCCCGCATCACTTCCGCTAAGAGAAACATTTGTCAACTATCAATACTTTTACATATGCATGATTACCAACTTGTTCTTCAAGAGATGTTGACTACTATAATGGATTAAGGCCCGCAATAGAGGAAGTAGTTATAATCCGTAGCAAGTTGATTACCAATCTTAGTGGTTAACTAAGACTAATAAACAACGCAAAGCATGGTCAGAACAAATAGTATTGAATGAATGAATATGAATAAACCATATATTAATTATAAAATAGTAAAACATACCTCACATGTCCTAAACCAATGCATTGAATATAAGCAAAACTACATAAAGGTTTAGTCGAGCATTGCTTACCAAAAACTCTAAAAAGATCAAAGTATTAGAGAGAAGTGTTGTAAATGAGTTGTGTATCAATTGTGTATTTGAAAACCTAGGCTAGAGAGGTATTTATAGTGCTGAAAAACCTTAGAAGACAAGCTCCTTCGTGTGCAAGAAAAGCCCAATATGCCAGATTTGGCATTTCGTGAAGATTCTGTGAAGATCCTTGATTAGCAGATGTCGATGGATAGCGGCGGGCTCCGATACTAGTGAGTGTCGAGGCTCCTTCGCGGGTGCTGAAGATCGGCGAGCGACTCTGGGTAGCCGCAGACGCCGCTCCTGCAGAACTCTATTTTTTCTCTTTTTCTTCATCCAATCTTCTTGGCTTCCCTTCTACTCTTGAACATTGACTTTTTCTAGGCTCTTTATAGCTTTAGAGTGTAGCATCGCCTTTCTTCTTGAGCTTGGTTCCAAGAATCTACATAGATAAACATAAAATGCGTAGATTCCGAACATTGCAAGTAAAAGACAATGAATGTGATTTGTGCACAAAACATGTAAATATGCAACCTAAACTACCCTAAAACTACCTGATATGCATATGCAAAACATGCATTATTAGATATCCTAAGGACACATGTCCTTCCCTGATCCGTACAACTGAGAAAGTATAAAACTCCAACTCGGGCTGCATAATATAAGCTTTTGGAAGTTAAGAAGTTTAGAGAGATATGTTAGATGTAATATAGGCCCATAGGCCCAATAGTCATTAGGTCATGATGTACACCTCCTATATATTATAATAATAGCGACGGCAACCCCAACGGGGATTATTCATTCTGACATGGTATTTGAGCCTCTAGGGTTTCATCTAAATTAACCCTAATTTTTTTTTTCCGATCCCTTCCTCGCCGCCTCTCTTACCGTCGTCAGATCTCCCCTCGCTGACTAGGCCACATCCCCCGCCGGTCACCATCTGCCCACCTAGGGTCATCCCCTTCCTCTATCTCTCTCGTAACCGACCACCGAGCACCACACCGGTCGCCCATCTACCCAGATCAGACCACCACACTGGTCTCTCAATCTCGACCTAACTCCCTCGCCGCCTCCATCTTCCTCGCTTCTCCATCATCTCGCCGACCAAGCTCCAGCCACCAGGACACCCAAATCCGACCACCGGAATCTTCGCAGCCCACTACCACGCCCAGATCGCATCCACTCCCTCCTCTCTTTCTCGCACCCACACAGCACACCCAAGTCACCACCTTCGCTCTGCTTTTTTCCGACCAGATCCGACCACTGCCGACCACCATCGGCCACCCCCGAGCCCGGATCCGGCACTCGTGAGACTCGCATCACACCCGCAGCCCCTTCCCCTCTCCCTGCACAGGCGAAGGTCGCTGCCCGGATCGGCGATTCCAAAAAGAAAAAGATAAAAAAAAAGAAAAAAAAAAACCTCTTACCATGGTTGATGCCCCCACCGAGTCCAGTACGTATGACCTTCTATGATCCCCAACAACCTCTCGTCGGGATTATCGCCCCTCCGAGTCATTAAAAAGGGGGTATTCCCCCATTGGAGCCCATCCTCAGGGCTACACCGCCTCTCCAACGAGGCCATACCCAAGCCAACAGGGACTCCTTGGGCCCTCTCCGCACCATCTGGATCAGGCCTTAGCAGCGGGATCATCGTCGTCGTCCTGACACAGGCAGCCCGCCATCATGACACCTACAGGCGTGTCACCTGCCGATCCGAATTGATACATGGATAGCGGAGCCACTGCGCACATGTCGCACAACCCAAGTATAATTTATGGCCCTACTTCTAAGAGTCTTTTTACCTCCATTATTTTCGGCAATGGTGAACGCATTCCTACCTTGGGTCTTGGGCACACTACATTACCAACTCCTACCACTGACCTAAGCCTTAACAACATCCTCGTCTCCCCTGGCTTAACAAAGAACCTTGTATCCATTCGTCGCCTCACCATAGACAATAATATCTCCATTGAGTTTGACCGCTTTGGATTTGCTGTCAAAGATTCACAACTAGAGCCCCGCTCATGAGATGTAATAGCGCTGGAGACCTTTATCCTGTCACCAACAAAATACATCCTGTCACCTCTCCTATAGCAACTAATCTATCAATAGTTGCTCGTTCGGCATCTCTTTGGCATGCCCATCTTGGTCACCCAGGTTCCCCTGCTTTTCAGTGTCTTCGGTCTAGAGCTATTCAATGTGATCAAGGGCCAAAACCTACCAGTTGTCCTGCATGCCAACTCGGCAAACATTCTAGGTTGCCGTTTAGTAATTCTTTCACTCCTGTTTTTGCCCCTTTTGACATTCTTCACAGTGATCTATGGACATCTCTTGTTGTTAGTCATGATGGGTTTCGTTATGTGCTTGTTTTTCTTGATGCTTTCTCTCATCATTTGTGGATCTTCCCCCTCAAATACAAATCTGAAGTTGTTTCTCACTTCATTGTCTTTCATACATATGTTCGCACCCAATTTAACTTCTCCATCAAATCTTTTCAATGTGACATAGGCGGTGAATTTAACAACAATGCCCTTAAATCGTTCTTCTCCACTCATGGCTTTCAGTTCAGATTCTCTTGTCCACATACTTCGTCTCAAAATGGGAAGGCCGAACGAATAATCCGCTCCCTCACCAACTCTTTGAGAACCCTTCTTATCAATGGCCATGTCCCCTTGACATATTGACCTTACGCAGCCGAGACGACATGCTATCTTCTCAACATTACCCCTTCCACAACTATCCAAAATTGGTGCCCAACTGAAGTCTTATATCGCGCCACTCCAAATTATGACCACCTCCATGTCTTTGGATGCTTATGCTATCCCAAGGTTCTAAATATCACGTATCGGGGTCGTATCGGTTAGGACTAAAAATGATATATCGGGGATATATTGGAGATATATCAGATTTATCGTTTTCACTAAATTTTAATTATAAATATTATATTTATACTTCAAAATGTAAAAATACACATGAAAAATTAATATTTAAATTATAAAATTACCAAATAAACTTGATAAAATAAAAACAACTTCATTCATAAAGGCTAAAGTTACTTTATCAAAGTTGGCAATTCTAAATATCCCCGATTTACCCCCGATATTGACCCGATATATAGGGTCACAAAGGCTAAAATTGCCTTATAAAAGTTGGAAATTCTAAATATCCCCGATATATCACCAATATTGACCCGATATATCGGCGTTGACCCGATATATCACGTTGACCGATATTTTCACCCGATAAGCCGATATCGTAGCAGATTCTAAATATCCCCGATATATCGCCGATATATCGGCCAATATATCCAATATTTAGAACACTGTGCTAGCCTAATCAAGCTTCTGTCGCTCCTCATAAGCTCGCACCATGTTCCCTTCCTTGTGTCTTCTTGGGCTACCCCTCTCATCATAGGGGGTATAGATGCTTTGACCCAATTACTAAATGTGTCATCATCTCTCGTCATGTCATGTTTGATGAGAATAGTTTCCCTTTTTCCAATCTCCCCACATCCTCAAACACATCCTTCTCCTCTGATGACTATCCTACCGTACCTCTTCTCCACCAACTATATCCCTCTTCCTCTCCGAATGCTATTACATCTCCGGTTCAGGCACCCAACCCTCCCTATCCTGCCACTTCCAGCCCATATCCTGCCGCATGCAGCACCTATCCTGCCACCTCCAGCCCTCGTCCAGCCCCCTATAGCTCCCGTGTTATCACCTCAAGCCTCTCTCCCGACAACTGCAGCCCCTGCCCTATCACCTAACCCCACCCAGTCGGTCAACCAAATCCAAACTCGAAGCATGAGTGACATCTTCCGACCCAAACAGATTTTTGACCTCTCCACGTCTCACATATCTCTCATCCCTACATCCCACAAAACATCCGCCTTAGACCCAAACTGGAATGCTTCCATGCTTAATGAGTACAAGGCTCTTATTAGCAACAACA
The DNA here is from genome assembly GCA_963922045.1 of Persicaria maculosa. Taxonomy (NCBI): domain Eukaryota; kingdom Viridiplantae; phylum Streptophyta; class Magnoliopsida; order Caryophyllales; family Polygonaceae; genus Persicaria; species Persicaria maculosa. The sequence continues at coordinate 76,823,811 of OY998252.1, read as the reverse complement.
CTTGGGTCTTGGTTCCTCGGCCTCATGGGGCCAATATCGTGCGGTGCATGTGGCTCTTTTGGCACAAATTTCGCTCTGACGGATCTCTTGAGCGCTATAAGGTGCGATTGGTTGCCAACGGGAACTCTCAGCACGTGGGGGTCGATTGCGATGACACATTTAGTCCGGTTGTTCAACCGGCCACCATCCATACCGTCTTGCATCTCGCTATCTCTAGGGATTGGCCTATTCATCAACTTGATGTCAAGAACGTATTTCTTCATGGTCATCTGAATGAGACAGTGTACATGTTCCAGTCGCCTGGTTTTGCTAATGAGACCAAACCAGGCCATGTTTGTTTGTTGAAGAAGTCTTTGTATGGCCTTGAACAGGCACCTCGGGCGTGGTATCTTGGCTTTGCTACTTACCTACACATGCTTGGCTTTGTCAGTAGCAAGAGCGACTCGTCTCTGTTTGTCTTTTGCTGAGGTAATCAGCTTGCGTATCTGCTATTATATGTCGATGATATCATTCTTACTGCATCTTCAAAGACTCTTCGGGTTGCCATCGTTAATCAACTCAGCAAGGAGTTTGCTATGTCTGATCTCAGGCCTCTAAGCTTCTTTTTGGGAGTCTCTGCATCTCGATCTGCATAGAGATAAGAGAAACAACTAAATAGAGAGACTTGGGTATATCATCCGTAGATCTTTTTCACATTAGGAGGTCAGCAACTCTTGCTCGGCAGATCAATCTTCTCATCATATCTGCGTCACAATCGCATAAAAAAACTGCTAAGGGCCATCCTCTAAGCTAGGTAAGCTCCATCGTAAACCATTGTATTTCAAACTACGAGACACAGGTAAGTTACCTCATTTTTAGGCTTGGGTAACGCGAAACATCCCAGGTGGGATGGAGAGAGCCAGCTATGAGACCTCGGGTCTGGTTATGATGCGTGGCCTATAATTTGGCCATATGTTTTAGGTAAGCCCTATCTATCGTGGCAGGTTGACTCTGACCCCACCTAGGTCCCAACTAAATGAGATTTTTTAGGAAGGGATCCATCACTGCTATCCCATCTCCAGTTGTCGTATGACCTGACATCGGGACACAAACAAAAATTGGTGACAGTTTTTTTTTTTACGAAATTAGTGTCACCACCTTTATAAGTGGTGACACCGGTCAATGACTTTGGCAACACAACTTTGGTGACACATGTATGATGATAAACAAATTTTTTGGTGACAATTTTTTTTTTACGAGATTAGTGTCACCACCCTATCGTTATCACCACAACCTATATCTCTGTCACCACCATCCATATCGCTGTCACCACCCTTATTGCGGCCACCACCTCTATCGCTGTCACCGCCCTATCGTTGTCACCACTCCTATCGCTGTCACCACCACCTCTATCACTGTCACCACCACCTCTATCACTATCACCACCACCCACATTGTTGCACCACCCTTATTGTTGTCACCACCTTTATCGCTGTCACCGCCCTATCACTGTCACCATTCCTATCACTGTCACCACTACTCCTATCGCTGTCACCACCACCCCCTATCATTGTCACCAGCACCCATATTGTTGTCACCACCCTTATTACTGTCACCACCTCTATCACTGTCACCGCCCTATCGTTGTCACCACTGCTATCGCTGTCACCACCACTCCTATCGCTGTCACCACCACTTCTATAGCTGTCACCACCACCCTTATCACTGTCACCACCACCCCTATCGTTGTCACCACCCTTATTGCTGTCACCATCTCTATCGCTGTCACATCCCTATCACTGTCACCACTCCTATCACTGTCACCACCACTCTTATCGCTGTCACCACCACTCCTATCGCTGTCACCACCACCCCTATCGCTGTCACCACCCTTATTAGAGGTGACACTCTTGGTGACACATGTAATTTCATGAAAAATTAAAAAAAAATAGTGTAATCAAATACAATATGACCAAAATAAATAAAAAAGAACATATAATTTCATGAAAAATATAGTATAATCAAACACAATATCTACGAAAAATAGTGTAATCAAGCATTCAATCGAAGAACTTGATACAAAAATTAGCTATGTAGGCCTTATTAGCCTAAGACCAACTTTGAATGTAATAATAAAATCAAACAATAGTATGTCAGCCCTTGACAATAAACCAAAGTGTTGTGCATTTTCGTATTACAAAATCATGGTCACTAGAATTGAACAGATAAATCAGAACTTGGAACAAGAAGAACAGATGATGGCTTCACTGGAAAATGATGAATTGATGATATTCATAGCAAAATCAAACAACCGAACAAAAATCAGATTTGATTAGCAAAATCAAACACAAACTCATATTTAAATAGCAAAATCAAACAAAAATTCTCAGAGCGGCATTCTGTTCATCACTTCATCTTTAACCTCAATTCACGACTCGCAATTCGGCGAAGGAGCTTCAAATCGCGAAATCAAGCTCGATTGAAGTAGTTTTAATGAATTCAAAGACGAATCAAGCAATTGCGCGAGCAAAAGATGCAAAAGAGAGCGGAGATTGAAGGATTAATTACCAGATCAATTGATTCGAAACGGCGCCAACCAGAGCCGGAAATCGGCATTCGATGCTCGGATTTCCGAGGAGATGAAATCGAGGAAGGTCTGTTCCTCGTCCTGGTCGTGGTAGGCGGAAGAGAAGAACGACCGGAGATCCTCGCGCTTATCAAGCCATCGCGATCCGTGTGGATGACGTCGAACGCTCGTCGGAGGAGAGGAAGGCCGATTGGAGAGGAGACGAAGACGAACAGCTCATCCGAACGAACTTCGCCCACTACTGCGAGACGTTCCCTCCTGCTGCGTAATTGGGGAGACAAAGAAGACGGAAGCAAATATATGAAGGAGGACCCAAAAGACTGAAGCGGCTATAGGGTTTAATTAAAATGGGGGTAAAATGGGGTTTTCATAAAAATTTTAGGCATTTAACAAAATGGTAGTTTAGGTGGACAATTAGCAAAAGTGATATACAAAAGTGAACATTTAGCCAAATATCTTCTATACTATAATGTGTCTCCATGACCATAACCATATATCATATATCCTAATATAATTCAAGAGATATATAGACAAAAAAAGAAAAGAAAAAAATGTTAAGTGGTTGCTACGTACGGTTGGATGCATAAGTTAGATATGTAGGACTTGGGTTGTCTAACAGTTTGATACTTCTAATACAGATATGATCTATGCGTTAACTCGAGTTATTGATAATATCTTTTGTTGGAATAAAGGTCAGGTTAAAACGAAATTACCTAAACGTGTTAGGCCTCCTGATAAAATGATGTGGAAATGTCCTCCAATAAAAGTAGTTAGGATTAATGTAGATGCTTCGGTGAAAAGGGAAAAGACTACACATACACTTGGTGTATGTATACACCATTTTTTTTTTCTTGAAAATTTATTTTTCTAGGGTTCACCATTTAAAATTTACGGTATCATTAGTGGTTATTGAAATTTTTAGGGTTTATTCTTTATAATATGAGTATAATAGAGTTTTAAAGAAAATTTTCAGGGTTAATTTTTACAATTTTAAAAGTAGTGGATAAATTTTATAAATTTTTACACATGGAAAAAAGATACACCAACATACACCAAGTGTATGTGTATCATCCTCCGGTGAAAAGTGATACTCAGCCACAGGTTGGTTGTGTTGTGAGGAATAATGATGGTCAAGGTATTCGGATACATAAATGTAACGTTAAGATGGGTTATGTCATCTTAGCAGAAGCTTTTGCTGTATACACAGGTATAAGATTGGTAGCGGAGATGGGGATCCGAAGATTTACAGTTGAAAGTGATTGTGCTATCGTCATCAATGCCATCAATCATGCCTATAATATACCATGGGAGGTCGCTCAAATAGTCCAAGAGATCCATTCATTAAGAAGAGATTTTGAGAGCATCACGTTTAAGCATTGCTATAGAGAGGCCAATAATGCAGCTGATTTTATTGCTAATTCTCAATTCAATTGTAATTTTATTTTGAGTGCTTGTTGTTGTGAGTTTCAAAACATCATCTTGCGAGATGATCATGGATGTCGGTAGTACATTCAATCTTTTGCCTACTGTAAAAAAAAAAATAAAAAAATAAAAAAATCTAACTTACACTCTTAACTATGCCTTCAATCTAACAGTTGTCGTGGGATCCTTTGATCACTGTCCAAATCACTTGCAGTTGCCGGAAGTAGTACGTGCTTACTTAACACAGAGCATAATTTCTTTTTACCATAAAAAGATAGGCATGATCAATAAGATAAGATTGTGAAAATTAAGATGCATTGAACAAATATCTTTTCAGTGAACTGTTTTCAAAACAAGATATTTAAAAATGACTTTAAACGAGAAAACAAAACCCAATTATCAATGAAATCATATTCATCTCCATGTATTATTACTTAGCACCTTGCAAATAACTAGTATAAGCTCTTCAACTGATCCCAGAATGTAACAGATTAATTATTTGCTAGGTTGCACGGACATGGGAAACGGGGACACGGCAAAGCGGTAATTTTAAAAATCAGGAAACGGCGAGGAAACAAAAATATGAAATGAAATCAAATAAATATCATTCAAAGGATTGACGAAGAAGACTAGAAGAAGACTAGAAGAATCAAAAAAGAAATCAAACAAAAAAAATAGGGCAATTGAGGATTGAGGAGTGATGATTGACGAAGAAGACTAGAAGAATCAAACAATGCCGTTTCCCCGCCGCATCCGAGCCGCTTCCCCGTTTTTCCGTGTCGGAAACGTCCAAAAATAAAATTCTGGCGTTTCCGTGCTTCCTAGATTATTTGATAAGTATAAAGAGAAAAAAGCCTACAAATCAAAACCCCTAAATAAGCAATTTTTACAATTAAGCACAAAAATCATCAAATCTGAAACAAAAACTTCCATTAATCAAATTCCAATCACAAAATCATAATAAACAAGTTCCTAATTCACCCAAACAAATCCTAAAATCTACCAATTTAACAAATAAGCAAACCCTAGAAATTGGGTTTTTTTAAATTACCTTAAAACTTCAAAAGAAGAGAGAGGGAGAGAGAAGGATGGTGGTGGGAGGTGGTGCTCGCCACCGGCTGTTGAGCGAGGTCGGAGGGAAAGGGTCACCATTGGCTCTCGGGAGGACAAGCCGTCGCTTTGGAGGGTTGGTCGAAACGTGCTCGGGCGAGGAACGGTTCGTTGTTCTTGGGTTGGGATGAGGGCTGGTGGTCGGTGTTCGATTGTAGACCTGAGCAGACAGGAGAGTGGAGTGGTGGAGGCGGTTGCATAAGTGCAACAACCATAAAGAGAGAGCAGCGAGCAAAATGCAAGCTTGAGAAGGGAGAAGCGGTGAGCAAAATACGTACACACGCTTTGAATCCGGAGTTTGGGGGGTTGCATACAAGATACATCCTATGGGTTGTACAAGAGACATTCTTTATATATATATTCTTTATATGTAAATGTTCCACAAATCCTAAAAGGGCTTGAAATCCTACCTGAACAGGCTTGCATTAATCCCAAAAGGACTTGACCAAAATGTGTTTTCGATTAGGCTAGATTTTCTGGTGCGTTTTGCTCAAACGTTATGTGGTTTTACCTCTAATGTGTCTCGATGATCCTTTTCTTCGTTGGGGTTTTGGTGTCCGAAGTCGGGACTGGCAGGGGTCGAGATGGTGTGTACGGGGCGACTCCGCGTTCAGAAAGGAGCTTCCATGGAGGTTCGTCTTCACTACCCACAGGAGATTCCGGATGTATCGTTGGCCAGTGGTGTTACCTATTGGTGGTGCTTGACTTCTTTCTCAGTCTAGATCCCCAACTTGTTAGGTTTTGGTTTGCTTAGATTCTTTCAATTGTAGAGTGCGTACTACTTGTCATTACACCCATTTTTTATTTCTATTGTATGTTCGACAGCTCTCCGTCCGTTGGCTTGTCGGTCTTTCTAGAATTAGACATGTCCAGTGGCGGAGCCAGAAAGTTTTCGGAGGGGGGCACAATTATACATGTATAAAATCGTTTTGGATTAAATTGACATAAATAATTATATATAATACAATAATAAATGATGTTATTTTAAGATAAAATATCATCGGTTTATGATAAAACGCTATCATTTTTTTCACCTAAAAAAAATAAATATAAATATATAAATGAAATAATGGGAAAAAAATTTAACAAAATAAGTAAAGGAAACGTAATATAATAAATATTGAGTTAAGATCATTGTTGTTATATGAGCTGAGTAGCTAGAGCTTGGCTTGAGTTTTGCATAATAAAATCTAGACTCGATCATCATTAACAAAATGAGCCAATTATGAACACATTTTTATGCTCAATTCAAAACTCCACTCGACTAGATTTAAACTCGATCAAATAGCACGAATTTTGTGAAATTTACATATTTTATTTTAAGTTACTATGTCATGAGCAAGTAAAGTTGCATAATATTTGGGGAAAAAAATTCAGCTCAAGCTTGTTCATTTACTAAACAAGCGAGTATTAACTCAAGTTCAAATATAGGTTCGACTCGAGCTTAACCCTAAATATAATCAAGCCTAGTCAATATATAATTTATTGCATTCATAACATATAATAATGTATAACTAGATATAAATTTTTTTAAACATGCGTAACTTCTTATCTAATTGTCGAAATGATTACTATAACCTCTCATTTCGAAGCTTTCTAGATGAATTATATCATGTGAATGTTAATTTAAGTAAAATATAAAAGCATTATGGTCCATTGAAACAAAATTAAAGGGATTAATATACCTTTAATTTATAAACATTCATAACTTTTTATTCAAACGTCGGATTATGAGTATCAATCAATCAATATCTAATATCTAATATAATACTAAAACAGATGTTAATGATGTCACTTGGCAAACTCTCCTTAATTATAGACCTAAAAATCCCATGTGGTGAATTTTTATGCCTCTTGGACCCACCTTCAATAATTAATTAACTTAATTATTAATTACTCCAATATTGTAGTTTAAATAAAAATTTGTTATTCAAATATATGAGATTTTATATGGGTCATCTACCCGATTTTAAAAAATTGATATTCAACCGAAAATGGTTATCAATGTTTATCTAAATCCATTGAAGATGTTTTTCTAATAGTTTATGGATATTTTTCAAAACTTGGTTACCAATGCTAATACAATATTTTGATCTTATATTTTAATTCAGTTTTTTTAACTTTATTTACTTGAGTTTCATACTTAAATATATAATAATTTTACTTTAGTATTTCAATCATTTCGTTCAATATAATTATTTATTTCATTTGATACTTCATGAAATAAATCAGGACCTAATGATTGTAGATGATAAAACTAATCATTTTAATCATGGAATCATTGATTGCTAATTTTATTTGACATAATGTGTTGATTTCTAATAAGATGTTGAAACCAAACTAAATACGCGTACAACAAAACCAAATATTTTCACTATATCTAATTATAAGTTTATTCGAAATGAAATAACTGTTTTCCAATAAAAAAAATAATTTCTTTATTATTGTGTAAGTTTTTAAAATAATTTTTGTGTAACTTGCACAACATAAATGTAAATAGTATTTTATAATTAAATACCTAAACTGGAAAAAATCAGATTAAAAAGAAATAATTATGCTTACACAGTTGAATTTGAACAAAGTTACATTTTCTGTTGAAACTTTTATTTTTTTGTCAATAACTTGATGATTATCTTTGTAACTTAAATATTTAATACTTTACCGGTCTTTGAGAGGTTAACAACTTTGGCCCTTGATTTCATAGAACATTATCATGTTTTTTTTAACATGGATTTTGTTAATAAATTTCCAACTTGACTATTTCCCTATTTCGCGTGAAATTTCAAATTTTGTATATTTATCATTTGGATGTTTGGATTTGATCGATTTATTCTTAGGATGATTGGTATTTCTTTAGCTGGATGGATGTCACATGGTCCAATCAAAATAATTAAAATTTAAATTGTTCAGTCGTTAGTGATTTTGTGTTATTACAACAATATATCCTCTCCGACATTTTTATACGCTTTCCATCCTAGAGTTCTTAAAATATAATTCACCTAGAATTTGTCGAATGTGTAGTCCCTCTAAAAATGTATTTGGTTTTACCCTTCGGTTTATTACGACAACAAATATTTATTTAATGTTCAAAGCAACCAATCAAGTTATAAAAAAATCAAAAGGAAAAATAATAATTTAAAACACTATCTACATTAGTGCATTCAACTGTTTCTATATAGAAATGTGAGACATTGACGTTTTGCAACATATATTATATGCTGATATAATATAACCGTTGTTTTCCGAATCAATATTATGTGTCTATATCATTTTCATATTATTATAATATGTCTAATATATAATATAAATAAATTATGATAATATATTTTAAACAATATAATATATTTTCCAAATCTCGTGCGTCACGCACGGGTACTATGCTAGTATAATACTAAAATAGAGACGTGGAAATCCTATGTGGCGGGTTCTGGTGCGATTCGCTTACGTGTCGTACTTTGGTACAATATGGTCCGGGTTTTTTGACACATCAATTAATGATGATCCAATATATTTAAGCCATGTCATACAACGACCTCATCTATTTTATTGACGTGGCATCTATTCATCCTACTCAATTGATTATTCTTAAAAATATTTTACCTTAAATTATTTTATCTTTAGAGATTAAGATTGGTTAGGTTAGTTTATTATATGCAATGATAAGATTTTATTGTTAATTAATTATATATTAAAAAATTTAGTTTTTAATATAAATATTTCAATCTCATATCTTAACTAGTTACAAAATCTATCATTTTAATGCTATAAATATTCAACTTCATATCTTAATTATTTATAAATTCTATCCTTTTAATATAAATATTTGACCTCAATATATTAGTTACTTATGTATAGAACCTATTATTTGATGATAACTTATTATTATTACTTTATAAAATCACAACAAGTATTTATTTAATATAACTAAATTTAAGATGTACCGATACCGATTCAATACATATATTTTTTTATAATTTATCCGAACAATTAAGTAGCATACTAGCATATCTTCCTATGGCTAAAGAAATTGCACGTAAATTCAATATTTAATAAAGAAAAAAATTGCGAAATAGGCACATTAATTGGACGATTTTGCAAAATGGTCGCGTATTTGGACAATTTTGCAAAATGGCCCCTATATATACCTAATTCTCAATTTTTTATTTTTTTTCCTGAGAGTTGCTCCATCGTCTCTCTCTCCAATCTCTCTCTCCGCTCCCGATTGAAGGCAATTTTGGAGGCGAGATCTCGATCGATCTATGGCGGCGAGATCCAGTGAGGTTGGCGCCGGAGCCGCTGTCTGGTGGCGAGATCGTGGGAGCAAGGAAGCGCCGGAGGCGGTGGCGAGCGAGGGAAGGAGCGAGCGGCGGTGCGAGCGAGGGAGGGAGCGAGCGGCGGAAGGAGCGAGGGAGGGATCCAGCGGCGGAAGGAGCGGGGGAGGGAGCCAGCGCCGGAGGCCGGAGCGAGCAAAGGCGCCACCGAGCGGAGCAACGAGGAGGTGAGTTTGTTGTACCAGTGATGAAATTCTACATTTCCAGAATTGATTCTATACTTAGGGCTATGAAGACTTGAATTAGGTTTAAGGCCTAGCAATTGCAGCTTATTAAACATTGAATCTGATCCAGAAGGGATGAGTTGACTAACGATGAGCAGCAAACTTTGATCTTTTCATTATTTTTGTAACTTTGAATTAAGTTTTTGGCCTGAAATTTAGTCCTTGGATGTGCACATGGTTTGAGTTCTAATGACTTCAGTTTCAGTATCAATTGCATTTCTAATTTTGCACACAGTGTATGAATCTATCATGAGGAATAACTTGCACATTGAAAATAAGATCTCAATGTTTAAAATGCTTCTTATTGTATCCTTAGTAGGAATTTCAAAGTTGTGATAGCGCCATCTACTGAGTACTGGCCAGGTGAGCAACAGCAAGCATTGTCTTCTACTAGCTTTCAAGTTCCGACTCTGCAAAAGAATGGCAGCACCAATCCTTCTCAGGAGTTCCGGTTGTTCAGGGCACCGAACGACACCAGCTTTTACTCGCACGAGGGTCTCAGGTAAGTCTGGAGACAGCAAAGGAAGTTTCTCATAATACACTTTTGGAATATGCAAATCCAGTTGTAAGTATTCATGAAATTTCTTGTATGGGTGTATAGGGTGGCTTAGAATTGGCTCTAAGTTGGTTGACTTGTACAAGGAAGCTTATGATAGTATGTCTTCTAGATTTCTAATCTGTTTATCTAAATGGTCTTCTGGCATTACCGTCTTCTTTTTGGAGCTAGACAAGCTTGCCGCCATTCTTGAGTAGTTGACTGTCGATGTTCCAGTCTCACTATGTTGACTCATTTGTTTGTTGTTCTCTACTTAATCTGCTTCCATGACTCCACACTCCTGAGAGCTCAAGGATGGCTATTTACTCTTTATCTTTTCTGTTGTCCTTGATGCATATGTAACTAGTTAGAGAGTGAAATTATTATTTTTAATGAAACAAGTTATGCTGTTTAGATCAATATTTCTGTCAGTGTGCAGGTATCATCTGTAATTTGATAAGCATACGATTCATTTGTTTGAGAAAGACATAGTTTAACTGCCTTTTTTGAACTTTGGAGTACTTTATTACTTGCAGCTCTTAGTTTTATGTTGCTCTTGACTGTGAGCAAGAGCTGGAAACTGCCAAGAGCAGCTCCGCAATTGAGAAGAACTATGAGCTTCTTGATGGGCAAGTAATTAGTGTTTTATATTCCCTGTCTTTGTTAGCTCCTCTTTACCAAATTTTCATGTGGATCTCATTTTTATATCCTATTGCTGCAGAGATTCAAGGGTTAATTTGATAAATCATTAGATGATTCAACCTCTTATTTTTACTCCGTATTAGTTTGGACTTGTTAGATTTTCCAGGAATAGAATTGAATCTTAGTTCCGTCATGCTAAGTGTAGTCTTTTGAAATTACTATGAATGGTTCTGAGGTATCTGTACCGTTTGCTTTTTGGTGTTGTGAACTCCATTTTGTTAAATCAACTACTGTGTTAACATTATATATTGTGCTCAGTGGGCAAGTTATTACCATTGGTGCTGAGAGGTTATGATGCCCTGAGGTTCTCTTCAAGTTATTACCATTGGGGCAAGTTATTACCATTGGTGCTGATTATCCTCTCGTTACACAAGATGGTTGGTTTTTGAATCTGTCATGTATGATACATTTGATCTGATAACACATGTTTAAGGTTCTTGATCAGTTGATGTTCTTAATGTTGCAGATCTCGTTTATAAATTTTCGAAACTGGATCGGAATCTGAACTTCATTGAGCATACAAGTAGGCTGGGCTAGAAGGAGTAAGCACTCCCTCTTTGGTATTCATACCTGTTGGATGAGAAATCGCCGTTTTGCTGTTTGATTGAATCTGGTTATCCACTGCAGGACTAAAAGGGCTATGCCTTTGATTGTTGATCCCGGGCTCTACTCTAACAGAAAATCGGACATATTCTTTGCCCAGCCTAAGAGAGCTTTGCCAAACGTGTTTAAATTATTTACCTGTTAGTATGCCAATCTTATTCAAGTTTGTCCTTGAAATGTGATCATTTTCAAGTATAGCAAATATCATGAACTTCAGCCATTTTTTGCAGGCTCGGCATGGATGATACTCTCACGAGCATTCGTGGAGTACCTAATCTAGGGATGGGACAACCTACCTAGGACCATGCTCATGTACTGTAAGGGCCCGGATTTTTAAATCCTAATTCTCGGAAAAAAGAAATTAAATATGAATTTAAATCGGGTTAACTAAAATCTCTTAAAATGAATTCCGGCATATAATTAATTTAAATGGACTTTCATTCAGATTTATTTTCGCTTTCGCTTGCTAAAATTTGAGAGTATAGTATAATTTTATTATTTGATTCAGTTCGAGAATTCGATTTCAATTTGAAGTTTTAAGCTTTATATCTTTTGAGTCGGGTTAAAGTCGAGTGAGCGGGTTTCATGATTTATTTTATTATATCCTATTTCTTTTTCGAGTATTGTTAAATTAATTTAAATTCGATAATGATTTACAAATTCGATATCAACTTTATAGTGTCAGGTTGATAGAGAGCGTTGAGATATTTTAGCGTCGGTATTGTGTTTGAGAGCGGATTCGGGTTTGGTTTCTTCATGATTTCAAGTTGTTAATCGGGGACCCACTCCTCTCCCTAATTTCTTTTTTCTTTTCTTTTCTCTCCCTCTCCCTCTCTCTCACTCTCTCTTTCCCGTTGCTAGCTGCTCGAAATTTGTCTTCTTCTTCAGGCTAAACAAACATCACTGCACCTTGCTTGCTCTTCTCTCCCCTATAAAGTGAACAAATTGGAAAACCCTAAATCTTATCCACAGGTCACCCTCACCTCCTCTCATTCCTTTCTTCAGATCCGAAACATGGTCCATTGGCCCTTCTTGAGCCGTGCTGCTGCAAGCACCCAACCACCGCAGCCCCTCTTGTTCCCCTGTTCGATTTCCGAGCACCGGCCAAGCGCAACTCCTCCGCCTCTTGTCGTCGCCGCAATCCACCAGCAACACCACCACCTTCAGGCGCGCCCAGGAGCCCCACCGGAGTCGAGACCGCGCCGCTCTTTCCCTCTCCTTCCCCTGCTTCGTGTTCGAGGTCGGTAAGCCTTCGATTCTCCCTTTTCCGACTCCAAACCTCTTAAAGGCACACCTTTATGACCGATTCCGTCTAACCCAGGCCTCCCAGAGCTTCCTCCATCATCGACGGAGCCGAATCGAGCCCAATCGGACCTCTCCCCGGCGAAATCGAACTCTCCCTTCGGTGAGATTTCTTCCTCCTTCCTCTTTGATTGTTTCGATTGTTTCGTGTGGGTAAATGTTGGGAATGGGTCTTTGAGTACGCTTGGGTGAGTCGCAGTCTCCGGCGAGGACCTCGTTCTTCCTCCTCTCCGTCTTCGCGCAGAGCCAGAGGTAGGAGGAGACGGTTTGGCCGGGTTCACCTCCTTCCTTCTTTTCTTTTCTCCTGAACCGAGTCTCTTTATATTGGCCGGTTCACTTACACCCCCCCCCCCCCCCCCACACTTGGATCCGGGTTTGGGGGCTGGGTATTCATTCGGGTTGTGGGCTGCATCCGGGCTTCCTTCTTCATTAAGGGACTGGGCCTGTTCTTCCGGGTTGGGTTTCGGTTTTGGGCTTGTTGGATTGTTCCTTGTGTTTTATTTGTTGTTACACTATTATGTTATATGTTGATATGTTACGCACATATACTATGATTAGTAGTTAACTATTATTAATGTATTATTTTATTACATTATGAGATTTATGATATATATTCCAAAGATTATTGTATATTATGAATTGGTTTTAGAAATGATATTATTTGGACTATGCATTTTATGATGTTTTGGAAATATGGGTTTTGATTTATAAATATGGGTGTGAAAATATAATTATTTTGTGACTAAATGCCGGAATTATTTTGATGGTATAAATTTACAAGTTGATTAAAGATTTAATGTTTATAAAAGGGTTTTGGCCAATTATGATTTAAGAAGATGTTTTGAATATGAGTTGACTTAACTTGATATTTAAGAATTTGGAAAACTTCGGGAAACGAGTTTGAAAATAATGTTGGTGAGATTTGTCGATGGGTTTGATTGGAAATGAAATGATTTTGGGTTGATGTTGATCATATCGGAAAGGTTTTGGAAATGGTTTTACTATCGATTGGTTTTGAGGATGTTGAGCACTTGGGTTTCGTGTGTATGAATGTTGGTCCGGTAGCTTATAGAAATGGCTTGATGATAGGTGTGTATTGCTTTTGGATTGCTTTGGACTTGCAGTTGGGCCCTTGCTTGTATTATCTTGCTGTTCTGCATCTTCAGGTAAGTTCCCTAGGGGGCTTACTCAGGTTGGACATTCATGCCTGTTGTTGCATTTTATGTTAGGTGTTGCATATGCATAAAAGCATGCCATGTAGTATCCTGTTTAGGTTGCACTAATTGAATGAGCATCTGCTTACTTTATGCGTTTGAAACAGAACGGCCGTTATCTGTGATAGTCCTAGAGTCTTTGCTAGGGTCATAGGGTAGCCCAGCCTCATCGGGTACCCTGAGTCAATCGAGTCATGAACTTCCTTATATTATGCCTGTGGGCTTTATTGTGGAGCGGGTTAGGCATGCGTGCCGCCCGATTATGATGGAATGCATTCACGAGCTGGCCAGTCTCCGCCCTATCGGAAGGGGGTGGAGGTAGGAGAGGGATATGCCACTTGGCATTGTCTTGGGCCCTTTACAGTATTTGTACACATTATTATAATTAGGAGCATGCTAGTGTGTTGACTTTCGTACTGCATTAGAGCATCTTTATTAGGTATAGCACATACTATGTGGCCTCAGCGAGGACTGTCGGTCCCGCATGAGTGGCTCGATCTGACTCCTTTCCCCGTTCTTTTTTTTTAAGGTATTTTCTGCAGATTTTGATTGCTCGATGTCTATATGACGGGGTTCCCTGTTTGCGAATCGAAGAACCTGGCTAAATCTCTAACTCATTATAAATGGCAATCACCCACTTATGTTTTGGTTTTGACCCGGCTCAGCCGTGGCGCTTTGTATCTTAATTTTGCTTCCGTCTTGTTCCGTTTAAAATGAATTTCGCGAGTTAGTCCCTAGGACAGGTTAAGGGTACCCAACGGCCCTACGATATTTTCAGGGTTTGAAATCCCTCTTTATTACTGACCATAAAAATGAGTTTGAAACCTCGACCCTTACCTGGATTGCAAGATCCGAACAAGGGGTTTTATCCCTTGAAACGTAATCCGGAAATCATAATTCTGGGCCGTTACAAAGATGGTATCAGAGCTGAGGTTGTGCAATTCGGGTACACAAGGGTCGAGTGTATGTTTTGGAAAACCGTCCATGAATTTCAAATGATTTGAAAGTGTTTTAAAGGGGCAAAATGAACTTAAGATGCCTAACCTAAATTGGACTAAGTAATGAACTCGACCTGTAATAAAAGAGAAAAACCGACCAAACGGGGACACGAGTGGGTAGTAAAGGCGATAGACCACCCCTATTGGGTGTAGCTGGGAACGGTAGACAAAATATCAGTTTGTTCTTTACAGATGGGTTGGGAGACTCCAATGAGATCATTGTGAGTGTTATTTACTGATTCTGTGCTGAGTGCTTGCTATGCTAGAGATCTGATTTGGTATGCCTAACAATGAGTTGTGTATTGACTGACCTGTGCAAACGAGATAGCGGGAGTGCCTTTATTTCTACATTGTCAAACCCAGCTTGTGTAAAACAGCCCCTTCCACTATGTTTGTTAACACATTGACGGGTCTATCTAGCTTTTTCTTGGATGCCAGTGTCTTCCACGGGGAATTGGGTTGGTAAACACATTGTGTCGGGAATTATGGTTGGATGTTAAGTTGTCTGAGTGAGTGTTGGAAGTTCTTGATGTCACTTGAGTTAGAAGTAAGGTGTTTATGGGGCTGTCTTTCCTTATTCTCATTATAATCAACTAGTGTCTTCATGCCATGAAGAGTAATACCAAAGTCCCACGGGGAAGAGGGGTGATGAGTCGGTTGGAAAAGCCAATGGTTGCCCTTAGGGATCTCTGTCCGGTTGTAATTGTGACTCTCTCTGAATTACATGACATAATTTTGTAATCTTTGGCATGTACCCTGTGAATGCCCATTGGTAAAAAGCTACTCATGTTGTTGCATCTATGATTGGTTACCTTGCTTAGGTCTTGTGTTATGTCTTGGCTTCTACCATGATTATATGTTGTCATAGCATGTTTACTTGGCATATTGATCGTAGGATTGAATGCATGTGTGAGCTGCATGAAATGAATCTGCATGATTTTACTCTACTAGGTTCATGATAGTGTGATCGTTAAATTTTGATACCCTGATGAAGCAAGTTCCTTATTTGATACGTGCTACAACTTGATGTCAACATGTCTTATATGATACGTAATTTCTAGTACATGTTATTGTCATGATCCTTAATGTAAATTCGTGATTGTATAACATTCTGTATCCATGCTAGTCACATTGTTTAGGTCTCGTGTTGCATCTCGCTTTCTGTCATGATTATGTTTGGATTCGCGTGTCTGATTGACCTATTGTAATGATCGTACTACTGATTGGTTAGAACCATGAATGGCATGATATGAGTCTATATGAATGTTGCTTTCCCTGAATTAGGTCCATGATAGTGTGGTACGCTCCTCTTTGTACGAGTGCCCCGTAAGATGACCTCCTCGGCATTTTAGTTAGTGTTGCCCTTGGCCTTGCTTGATTAAATTAGTAGTTCCATCTGTGACCATGATATCGAAGTAATATCTTGATATATGCGTGTCTCATTTAGTATTATTTAATTGGAACACATGCCCCCGTATTCTGCTTATATTGTCATGATACATAGGCTTATATTATGCACTGCTACATTCCTCCCATGCTTTTGTATCGCTGGACTATGTCAATGTGGTCTCTTGTGTATCGTTGTATTAGTCAATCAAGCGCATGTATGTATCAAATGTTGTATTGCGTCATTAGTACCACGTAGGACTCTTGGTTGCGAGTTGTGCGGATTTGTACCTTGGCTACATTATTGTTGATTCCCCCTCGAGATATGTCCTTGATAGTGTGACTCTTCCCTTCTGCTATTCTCTTAAAATGTTGTATTCGCCCTTATTAGCCCTATCATGTTTACATGATCATCGCTCTATAGCGTTCCCTATTACTTTATGATGCCCTCTCGTGCTTACATGAATATATGACTTGACACTTCGCATGATCACACACCGCGCTATATCATGTTTCCGCATATACATGACATCGGAATGTTAGGGTGGGTCTAGTCGAAGTGCCTTGATGAGTTCATGTTCGATATGTGCTAGTAGTATCCTATAAGGTTTATGAATTCCGATATGACTCCCTAGATGGTAACTTTTCGTACTTACTGCATTGCGTAAACATGCTTCGTGAACCTTATGCTGAGTTCTCTTAGGCCACTCTTAACTATGTCATGCCTCATCGTGTATCGCTAGCATCCTGTAGGACCTATGCTTTCTGAATGTGACCCTTCGTGTGATTGCATGCCATTCTTGACTTATTATATGATCATTGTTGCCAGATGTGATAGATACCATGATGCTCTTATGTGTTCTCGTATAACATTAGGTCAAATTGTTACGGTAAGCTCATCATGATGCATTAACCTTGATTGTTGATATATATACCCCGCTAGTGCATTGCTCATATATGTGATATTCGCTCTGTTTGGTAAATCCCGTATATCTCGCTTAAGACTACTAGGCATTATGGCTTCATGAATCGATAGACTGTTAGCTTGTCTCGCATGCGTCTCAAGGTAGAACTCGAATGTGTCTTTTGAATGTACATGTATGTCGTTGATCTTCGAGATAGGTACATGTTAGTGTGGGTTGATATGGTTGATTGCTTAAGACGAACCCTTGCTGTTTGTCACAAATTGTAACCTCATAGATTTTCATAGGGGCATCGTTGTCATTCTCGGGTCAAAGTCTTGTCTCTAGTCTTGTCGTCCTTTAGCCTTGGTCTATGTTTGGTTCCGAAGTGAACATTGGGTTGCCCGTCCTTGTCACTCCCTTATCTCTGCTAACTTAGACTCCTCTGCGATATTTGGTGAGCGACTGCTTGAAAGAGAAAGGAAGTTGCATAACGATGTAGCAGTGTGGCGGAAGCGTGGGCCCATAACCCACAAGCCTCATGATCGACGGTGTTGGTGGGACAGATATGTTTTGAGGATTGTGGCTATCGAGTACGATATGACTTGCAGGCGGGAGTGTCCTCCGTTTGAATTGCTAATCCTTTTGAATATGTTGATAACTATGTTGCATTGCTTTGATGGTGACATTTATGTGTTGATGTGCTGACTTGGTAATAATTGTTGTCTGATTGCTTGTTGTGTACGATGATATGATTCAGTGCCTTACAGTTCTAATGTACATGATGTCTTGATACGTTGATGCTTGAGTTGCTAAGCATGATCTAAATTCATTACCTATAAACTGTGAACTGCAAATGTTGAGAAACCTGAACTGTCTATTAGATAAGGTTATGATGAAATTTGCTAGCTTGACTTGATTATGTGCATATATGATGATTTGTAATAATGATCGAGCATGACGATAAATTGGGATTTATCGACGCTGTTGCAATGTTTAATGCTGAACTAATGATGCTATTGATATAAATGCTAGTTGATATGATTTGGTCCTTATGTGTAATAATGTCTATGATTGCTTCTTCTTTGAACTTGCGGGTGAGGGTTCTCTTGTGGGGTGGTTGATGAGTGGTAAAAGAATTCTAGGCGGTTAGGATGGTCGATGGTATTACAAGGTAAGACGCGAGAGAGGGATCCATGTGGTTAGCAGGGTATGATGCTTGTGATGTCTTGAGTAGTATATGAAGTGTGGGGAATGACTTTTGAGAGTATTTAAGATAGTATGCGAGGGTTCTCGGGTATGAAGTTAGAGATAGGAGTCGGGTTCTTAGAGGTGGATGGTGTGTCAGAGTGCTTGATGGAATGAGGGGTGAGATTGTCGTAGTTAGTGTTATTGAGTCTAGAAGAGGATTAGTCTTGGGTTGAGAGTGGAGATGGGCGAGTGGAGATTGTGTTTTATTTTGGTTGGTGATGATGTGAGGATCTTCTTGATATTGTGATTTATTAATATGTGCTTGCATGATAATTAGATAACGACCATGATGAATCTGATGCGGAATGATATTACCTATTGTTATGCAATATTGAAATCTAGTTGGTAGTGACAAATGTTATCACGATATATTGCTGCTCTGCTATGTTGTTTTAGGAGCATGTTAGGATATGTTGTGATCTGGTATACGAGATAATAATGTGTTATTATGTGAAAGTGTGATGTTATGTTATGGGGTGAAAGCATGATGTACATTATGTGGTAGTAAACATGATGTTGTATTATATGTTTAGCAAGCACGCTTATGGATATGTTGCATCAAGAATATGGCTTTCAAAATGAATATGATTTATATATATATGAGATAATGATGTATGATTACTAAATGATCGCTACATGGCGTTGTGATGAGTTAAGATGATGTCTGGTGAGTATGCTGACATTCGATGATTGATATGCTGCTTGACCTCCCTTTTCGCTGAATCTTAATGGCATGATTTTGTTGTGTTGACAATGAGTTTTGGTTCGTTGACTCTATGATGGGGTGATACTTTTATGACTTCCGATGTGTTATCTTGCTGTTCTGCATCTTCAGGTAAGTTCCCTAGGGGGCTTACTCAGGTTGGACATTCATGCCTGTTGTTGCATTTTATGTTAGGTGTTGCATATGCATAAAAGCATGCCATGTAGTATCCTGTTTAGGTTGCACTAATTGAATGAGCATCTGCTTACTTTATGCGTTTGAAACAGAACGGCCGTTATCTGTGATAATCCTAGAGTCTTTGCTAGGGTCATAGGGTAGCCCAGCCTCATCGGGTACCCTGAGTCAATCGAGTCATGAACTTCCTTATATTATGCCTGCGGGCTTTATTGTGGAGCGGGTTAGGCATGCGTGCCGCCCGATTATGATGGAATGCATTCACGAGCTGGCCAGTCTCCGCCCTATCGGAAGGGGGTGGAGGTAGGAGAGGGATATGCCACTTGGCATTGTCTTGGGCCCTTTACAGTATTTTTACACATTATTATAATTAGGAGCATGCTAGTGTGTTGACTTTCGTACTGCATTAGAGCATCTTTATTAGGTATAGCACATACTATGTGGCCTCAGCGAGGACTGCCGGTCCCGCATGAGTGGCTCGATCTGACTCCTTTCCCCGTTCTTTTTTTTTAAGGTATTTTCTGCAGATTTTGATTGCTCGATGTCTATATGACGGGGTTCCCTGTTTGCGAATCGAAGAACCTGGCTAAATCTCTAACTCATTATAAATGGCAATCACCCACTTATGTTTTGGTTTTGACCCGGCTCAGCCGTGGCGCTTTGTATCTTAATTTTGCTTCCGTCTTGCTTCCGTTTAAAATGAATTTCGCGAGTTAGTCCCTAGGACAGGTTAAGGGTACCCAACGGCCCTACGATATTTTCAGGGTTTGAAATCCCTCTTTATTACTGACCATAAAAATGAGTTTGAAACCTCGACCCGTACCTGGATTGTAAGATCCGAACAAGGGGTTTTATCCCTTGAAACGTAACCCGGAAATCATAATTCTGGGCCGTTACATGTACTATACGAACTTCGTGTCCTCTCTAGAGGGCTACTTTCACACGGTCATATGTAACGTTCCAGAGTTTGCTGCAACAACAGCTAACCACGACATGCATTACATCTCGTGGGACACTCCTCCTCGACAGCACCCACACATACTCACCTTGAACGACACAGAAGATGGTTGGGAGCAACGCGGCTTTTGCTAGGAAGTTCAAGCAAGATGATCCTGTCTTGGACTGGATTGACAGGGAATTGCTTGGAAGGGGAAACGGAAGCTTCACCCCAGGCGGTTGGTGTGACAGCAAGCTGAACTGTTCGGATGTTGGGGATCCGGAAAAGATCATCCCTGGGCCTGGAGCAGAAAGGCTTAGTCAGCTTATATCTAGGGTAGTTAACTCTATAGGGTTCAAAAGATACCAATGTAAGTAGATGTCATAGACAAGTTGTTCATATGCTGAAAATGTCAATAAAGTTGCTGGTGCATTGTAACAGTTAGCAGCAACACAGGCTTACAACTTTAGATCATAGGTGAATTTGCATAGGTGCTTTGATTCCTTGAAAGTGAAACCACATTGTAATTTCAGTTCCTGTCTCCGTGAAGATTTAGGGTTTGTTTGATGCGATACCCTTATATGCTTGCACCGAAAGAATCTGTAATAAAGGTTGTGTCAGCATCTTTTTAGAAATTAAAGGTTGTATCAGCGGTGTTTGCAATTTTAGTGCTGACAGAGTTATAAAGAAATAAAACTGATCAATACATTTTCATCACTAAAATTGCAAACACCGTTGACACTAGTTGTTTTCTCTGATTAACAAAATAGAAAAAGATGCTGACACTACAGTTGTGCAACTCTAAACTACGGTTGTGCAACTTTAAAATACAGTTTAAGAACCAAATTAGATTAAAAAGTGAAAGAATAATATTATAATGTGCCCAAATTAGATTTTTAGTTTAAGAAGAATCAAATTAGATTTTAGTTTGTATGAATAAAACTATAACTTTCATCCATAACACTATGAAAGTTTAGAGTTGCACGACGTTGTTGTAAGAGTTGCACGACTCTTGTTTTAAGAGTTGCACGACTCTGTTTTAAGAGTTGCACGACTCTTTTTTACGAGTTGCACGACTCTGTTGTAAGAGTTGCACGCCTCTGTTGTAAGAGTTGCACGCCTCTGTTGTAAGAGTTGCACGACTCTGTTGTAAGAGTTGCACGACTCTGTTTTAAGAGTTGCACGACTCTGTTGTATGAGTTGCACGACTCTGTTTTAAGAGTTGCACGACTCTGTTTTGCTCTACACGAAACTAAAAGCTACTATATAATATAAACTTTTTTTATAGGATTTCATACTTATTGCTCATAAGCATGAAATTATATAAAAAAAAATTAATTAAAAAATTGATATTGTTTTATAGTTTTTATCATCATAAAATAATCCAACCTAATAATAAATGAAATATTTTTGCACAACATGCTCTTATTTTTGCTCAACAATTCTTTATTTTTGCACAACAATCGAGACTTGTGAAATTGTGTATCCATATAATCTTATTTTTTGTAAATATAATTTTATACTTTTTAATAGATTATTGCACAACACGGTTTTATTTTTGCTCATCAATATAGTAAAATTGCACAACATGGGGGATTGGTGAAATTTTGCTCAACATCATGTTATTTTTGCTCAACAATAGGTTATTTTTTGCACAACAATAGAGACTTGAGAAATTGTTCTCACCATGATTTTATTTTCTCTCAATATAATTTCATACTTTCTCAATAAATTATTGCACAACATCATCTTATTTTTGCTCAACAATAGGTTATTTTTGCACAACAATCGAGACTTGTGAATTTGTTCTCACCATGATTTTATTTTCTCTCAATATAATTTCATACTTTCTCAATAAATTATTGCACGACTCTGTTGTAAGGGTTGCACGACTCTTTTTTTAAGAGTTGCACGACTCTCTTGTAAGAGTTGCACGACTCTGTTTTAAGAGTTGCACGACTCTGTTTTAAGAGTTGTACGACTCTGTTGTAAGTGTTGTACGACTCTTGTTTTAAGAGTTGCACGACTCTCCTGTAAGAGTTGCACGACTCTGTTTTAAGATTTGCACGACAATCGAGACTTGGTAATTTATTCTCAACATGATCTTATTTTAAAAAAGTGCTGACATGAAAAAAAAAATTATGATTCATTTGTCATGTGCTTCTTCGATTCTTTGTGAAATTGTTATCCATGCTTGTGCAACTCTAAAAAAAGTGCTGACATGGGAAAAAAAGTGCTGACACGGAAAAAAGTGCAACTCTAAACTAGACTTGGATCATATTTGCACAATTTATGGTTATATTTACACAAAGTACTCTTATATTTGCACGATAAAAAGTTAAAAAAATAAAATAAATAAAAACTAGACTAGGGTCATATTTGCACAACTTATGATTAAATTTGCACAACGTCCTCTTATATTTGCACAACTTACTCTTATTTTTGCTGAACAATAGGTTATTTTTTGCAAAACAATCGAGATTTCTGAAATTGTTCTCAACATGATTTTATGTTCTCTCAATATTATTTTAAGAATTGCACGACTATGTTGTAAGAGTTGCACGACTATGTTGTAAGAGTTGCACGACTCTGTTTTAAGAGTTGCACGACCATGTTTAAGAGTTGCATGACTCTGTTTTAATAGTTGCACGACTCTATTGTAACAGTTGCACGACTCTTGTTTTAAGAGTTGCACGACTCTCTTGTAAGAGTTGCACGCCTCTGTTTTAAGAGTTGCACAATTCTGTTTTAAGAGTTGTACAACTCTTGTTTTAAGAGTTGCACGACTCTGTTGTAAGAATTGGACGACTTTATTTTAAGAGTTGCACGACAATCGAGACTTGTGAATTTATTCTCAACATGATCTTATTTTATCTCAATATAATTTCATACTTTCTCAATAAACTGTAAACGATTCAGAATAAATTGAAGCAAGTCTAGTTTTATTTTTTATTCTTTTTAACATTTTGTCATGCAAATATAACCGTAAATTGTGCAAATATAATCGTATGTTGTGCAAATATAACATTTTGTTGTGCAAAAATAAAAATAAAAATATAGATTATGGATCCCATAATAAAATATAGATAGTTTTTTTAATTTCTCATATTTGTAGGGTGATTTTTGTAATTATATCAAAATTCTATCTTCTTCCTCCGATTCCTGCGAAGATGAATCCATGGCGCTCCGCGCTCGATGCCACCGCCGTCGGCCTTCGCTCCGGTGCTCGCTTCCTCCCTCGCTCCGACGATCGCTCCCTCCCTCGCTCCGACGCTCGGTCACCACCGCCTCCCTCCCTCGCTCGCTCCTTCTTCAACCGTCGTCTCTCCAGATCCAACGTTCGCAGGCATCCGGCTCCGCCTCCGGCTCGCTCGACCTCGCTCGGCCGTTGCTTGACTTCGCTCCGGCATTCTCGCTCTCCGGAGCTCTCGATCTCCATCTCGAGCATTCTCGGTCGCCGACGCTCACGCCTCTCCTCCCATCGCTTCGGCATTCTCGCTCTCAGAATCAATTAATCGAATTCCAGATCTGGAATTCAGATCTAGAATCAATTATTCAATTAATCGAATTCGACTTCAGAATCAATTGGACATATATGGCGAATTCAGATCTGTCCGGGGGAGGGTGCGAGGCGGAGCGGCTGCGGCAGCGACAAGGAGGAAAGGAGGAAGATGGACGAAATTGCTTCAGATCCGGCGCCGAAGCCATAGATCTCGACCTTGCTCACAATCGCCGTTGAGCAGTTCTGGATTGAGAAACAGAGAGCGCGCGGAGAGAGAGGTCGGAGGAGAGAGAAAGGTCGGTGAAACAAAGGAAAGGGGTTTTTATTTAGGACATTTTGCAAAAATGTCCCAAAACGCGGATATTTCGCAAAATAAGCCTATTTTCGTGGCTATTTTGCAAAACCGCCCTTTAATAAATTGTAGTTATTTTAATCTTACTTAAAAAATTCAAGATTTAAGAAATTGCACATAGAATTTAATCTTACTTAATTAACTGTCATGTCGATAATTTTGAGTGGTTAACTAAAATGGTGATATGTAATTATAATCAAGTATTAATGTAGGGTTATCATGCCAATTAATTTGTTATTTCCAAACTAAGACCATAATTTGCTAATTAAAAAAATTCTAGACAAGGTTATAAATGTATCTTTGACAAGAAAAAAAATATCAATTAAATTATTTTAAAAAAAAATTCAGAGCCCTAAAATTTTATAATATGATGTTTCTATAGTTTATATTTGTATATATACCCCATTTATAATATATATTTTTAATACAAAAAAGATGTTTATAATACAAAAAAGATGTTAATATAGTTTATATTTATGAACTTTCAATTGCTTTAATTTCGCTTTCAAAATTTTGCTTCGCTCATCACCTCATTGATGTACCATTTCTAAAGAAACCGCGCAACATGTGGGTAAATAAAACTAGTTATATATCAAAGCGAAGCTATTGAGAAGAAGAATATACATAGGTAGTTCGTCAAATGAGAGAGGGGACACGTGACCCATGTCCGTCTCTAGCTCCGCCCCTGGACATGTGTGATATCGAATTCGATCTTACTTTATTCAAAAAAAAATAAAATAAAATAAAATAAAACAAAATTGGGGTGATTTAGAAACAAGTTGGAGATTGGACAGTTGGAAAGTAGGAGAGGATAGTGAGTGGCATCCTCAGCCATAAAACGGCAGCAATAGAAGTCAAATTATAAAGAAGTGGTGGTGTCAGTCTGGAAGGAAGTTCAAAATAAACACCATACCGGGATATAGATTTAAGAGTAGAGAGTAGTTGAGTTGATGAGGAGCATGGGAAGCTCCCCGGGGATCCCCGGCAAGGGCATCGCAGCCATCGTCGGGGTGGGCCCCGGCCTCGGACGCTCCATCGCCCGCAAGTTCGCCTTCGAGGGCTACACTGTGGCCATCCTCGCCCGCGACCTCGGGAGGCTGTCGACGCTGGCCGAGGAGATCGCCATCGAGGGGATGGGCCAGGTGTTCGCCATCAGGATCGACTGCTCCGACTCCAGGAGCGTCAGGGAAGCCTTCGAGGGCGTACTCTCCCTCGGCTTCGTCGAGGTTTTGGTCTACAACGCCAGCTTCCAGCTGCAGCCGCCGGATGTTCCAGCCCACCGCCGCCCCACCAGCGTCGTCGACATCCCCGTCAGCTCATTCGAGAAGGCGCTTGCCGTCTCCTCCGTCGGTGCTTTCCATTGCGCCCAACAGGTCCTTTAATTAATTCACCATATCTATCTATCTATCTATATATAAGATATAATTACCATTACAATGTCACATTCACATTCATAGTCCGTATTATATATATGTGATTGTATCAGATTCTCGCAGGTCCTACCGGGTATGGTCGAAAGGGGGAGAGGCACGATACTCTTTACGGGATGCTCAGCCTCCATCAATGGCCTCCCTGGCTTCGCTGAATTATGTAACCAATTCGATCATACCCATTTGATTTCCTTAACTACACTTAATTATCAACGCATATATCATCTTCTTTTCTTTTTCGTGTTAATTCGTTTTCATTTTATTAAACGAATTAAGGCTGTGGGAAGTTTGCACTCAGAGGCCTGTCACAGTGCCTAGCCAAGGAGTTTAATCCCCTTGGGGTTCATGTAGCTCACATCATCCTCCACGGCGTCGTTTCACCTCCCAGGTGCGCCTTTCAACAATATTGTCCCGTCTGGACAATATTTTGATAGAATCTAGTAACTGATTTCAATGTATGCATAACAGATCGAAGTGATGTGAATTATTAATGTAGGACAGTGGCCGCCACAGCAACCAGTACGACGGCGTCTCTTCTAAGTAGGTCGTCTCCTGTTGCTGCCGGAGAAGCTGACAGGCTTTTGATGGACCCGGACGTGGTGGCTCAAACCTATTGGCACCTCCACACCCAAGATAAGTCAGCCTGGACCCAAGAGATTGATCTTTGTCCCTCCGCCACTGCTGCGGCCACAACAACCACCACCGCTATTACTGCTGCTCGTAATTTCTACTGACGATCAAACTTTGAAATGCGTACAACCAAATCTGTCATTGTCTTCTAGCTCTTGAGTCAGTCAGTATTCGAGTACCATCTTATATCTTCATGATTGATCAGTTTGTGCCTACATATATCGTATATGCAACTATGCCATTTGGTCGCTTTGGTTGATTGAATTTTGTGCTTTTGGCCGTCTTTCTAGATTATGAATTTTTTTTTCTTAAACTGATACCAAATGGAACAGAGGATTCAGTCCAGTTCGGAACAAAAGAAAAAGAAGGAATAGGAAGGTGGCCCCAGGAACATAAAAGAACATAAGAGAGAGAAAGAATATGATGGTGGCCGACTTGGAGATTGGATGAATAGGAAGACATCTTCGTGTATAAATGGATGTCATACACTTTTGTTGGACGATTCTCCCCGACATTGTTCTCTTAACTCTGCCCATTCCGTCCTGTACAGACTACAGACCTCGGGGTTAAACGGAAGAATCAAAAGCAGACGCATGTATGATAAAAAATTCAATTCTCAAGAATTATGTGGTCCGACCGATGAACTAGATCCGCCCAGTAGACAGATTGCAGCTAGGGTTTTGATTACTGTTTCTACTTTTAAGATCCACCCCATAGAGACAGACTGTTGCTAGGAGTAACTTAAGTTACCCCCTAAACCCTACTTTTGATGCAGGATTCACTCGGTTGTTGTCGTAGATGGAAGTTTACAACCCTATTACATTTTAGCTTAGGGGGAATAAAACACAAACAAAACTGAAGTCTGAACCCAAACAGGCCCTTTTCAATTTTTATGTTATTATACAAATGGTGATACTTCAGGAATACAAAATCAATCATGCAATCATTTGGAAATTTTAACACTAAAGCAGCCTGGTCCAGATGGTCCCTGTGGTGGCTCAATTGACAAGAGAATAAGCATATACTGCCACTGAATGCCAGTACATATATACTTCACAGTCAAAATAAAACATAAGGAATATCATCTTCACTTGTTAAACTTTGTATAACGAGTTTGTTCAAAAGTGTTTTGGGATGACTAAAGTGCAATGGCGGATAAGTATTGGCTTAGGCATAATTCAGTTTGCTAGTGTTCATCGGAAGTAAAAAAATGTAACATGTTTCCAACATGAATGGAGCAATATATGCAATACAAGACTTTTGACAAGCATGGCACCTCTATCAAAATGGAGTCAGAGATTTGATTCCTCCGAAAATGAGCGAGATGCATCAAAACCAAAACTGCAGGATGATTCATCATGACAACTGCGAATTGACATTGTCTTTAAACATTCAGCCCAAATGTACTGCAAATAATGTCATCCTGGTTCAGATGGCAGCAAACACCACAGAGAAATCAACTACATAATATAGTGAATTAAAAATTTTACCTTGAGTTGGTGTCATTTGTGAGCATGGCATCTCATTCCTGCCCTACGACAGCAATACCAACATCCAGATATAACACAACCTTCTGAACCCATGTTCATGCATCCTGGAGTCGAGCAGCTGTGATTTTTAGGCATGTACCTATCTGAATGGAAGGCTGGTAATGGGATTGTGGAAGGTAAGTGTTCGGATCTGTAAGAATAAGAGCCGGGAGCTTGATAATGGGATTGGGACCTATAGTATCCTACCCCGGAAGGCCCCATGAAAGCAGACCTAGGATCATGGCCTCTAGGGAAAGCATATTGTGCATTCATATGGTCAGATTGCAGCTGAAGCCCATCAAACCTTTGGTAAGGAACAGGATATGATTCTGACGTTGAAGCTTTATTTCTAGCATACGTAGGTTTTTTATTTCTAATAGGAGGCTTGAATATCCTTGCTTGTGTCACATCACTCTTAGTTGCCTTAGATGCGCACTGACCTTTTTTATTACCGATACTAACCACCTCATTTGCTGAAGATGAGCCTTTTCCATGTTGATCGCCGTGTTTGCCTCTTTCTGAATGTATCCTTTGACTATCCCTTAAATTATTGGATGATGAATGGTGTTTCGGAATCCTTTCACCTAGTAATGTGAGCCACATATTAAAGACGATTCATAGGGCATACTATTGTTGAAATGCCAACACAAATCAAAATTTGATACCCCTATCAGAGCTTTGTCGACTTTTGTGCCTATTCTGCTCTTGAATTCGTACATCTCTCTTTTGTCTGGCTATCGCACCTCTATTATGCTTCTCGTCAAGAGCCTTGGACCTGTCGGCCTCATTCTTCCATGGCTTCATTGCACAAAGTTGAGATTAGACGCAAGGAGGCACAAGATGCGAGGGAAAGCTATACAGGTCTTACCTGTCTAAAGGTTTTCAATCGATAGAGATTCCTCCCCTTGATAAGCAACGGAAACAAAGGAGGTAATTTCTTTGTACCTTTGCTCCATAGCACTTCAACCTTGCAAACAGAAATATTCATAAAACTAGATTAATCAGTGAAACTGATGCTTATTCTTGTTCAGAATTGAGGCACACAAAGAGAAGTGAGGCAGAAGCGAAAACACATTATGAATATACAATGTTCCATTTTCAAACTTAGAATTCTTGAAACAGATTTCATACATCATTAGCTTCATCCTTACCGTGAATGTGTGCTGCTGCTTAGCTGCACCATAGCTTTCTTTTACAACTCTACCAGCAACTGTCCTACTCCCCATAACTTTTCCTGATCTTTTTAGTTTCTCAAACCTGAGTTTACAACATATTTTCAGTTCACATGAAAAAAAATACATATAACTATACAAGCTTTCGCCACTTGTCCTCTCCTTTTCCATTCCAATGATAAAACAAAAGTCGCCGTCAAGATACAAAAGCATTACTATCTAGCAAGTTCAGCTGATGTTGTAGATCAATTGCATACTTTGGCATTTATCAGCAGTCAAGTTTACCAAAAAAAAAAAAACCCTGATGAATGAATAAATGAAGCTCTACAGAAAACACAAGTTTCATACTGTTGATAAACTCTTTGTGTGAATAGAACAACATCTCCCTTGCAGACATCACCTGTTAAGACAGGAAAGTAGAAATTACAATCTCTTTAGATACCTTAGAGATGAGATAGACCAACTCTGAAGGCAAATTGCTAGACTATACCTGTGCAGTTAATGAAAAATGATGGCCTTGGATACAGATCTTCAGCATTACCATCCTTTATTCTGAAAAACTCAGCAGATAACAAATGCAGAGTGTATCAGTACTTCAGCTGATGATTGTCATTGATATATACCGTATCAACTTGGCATTAACAGTTTGAGAACAAATCTACAAATTAATAGTTGAGATGGCTATTCCTTCTATATCAGTAAGATGGCTAGACTAAACTTCAAGTGAACATAAGTGTCACATAAAAGCAAAGAGCCAAAGATATAAGAAAACATGATGCTGTTTGCTCAAGAGCAAGAAACTCCAGGAATCCTTGCTACTGAACTGTGAATGTCAAAACAGCAATCCATGAACTAAAGAGAGACTACAGTGAAAAATCTCAATTCAAAGAGAAGTCAAAACAAAGCAATAAACCTACCTCCAGTGCTCATGTACCCTAATCAAACATTCAGCCTTGCTGCCTGCAATTCGAAGCCCATGCTTTCGCAAATATGCTTTATACACATTTAGTCTCAGGTTTCCTATATCTTTCTTCTCTGTAGCCAAACAGAACAGCATCAATGGATGAAGACTACCTGTATAATAGTAGGAAGGCTAGAAGCACCAAATCCACACATATGCCTAAGTAGGCTAAGTCTAATTCAAACTGAAAACATTTCAATAGCAATTTGCAATGTAAAAATTAGGTATAAAAGTCCTAAATAGATCAAACCAACTCTGCCCCCACTTGGAGAAAAATTGCACTAATATATACAAAATAATCGACAAATCCCTATATGTTTGAACAATTGGCAAGAAAACCACACCTTGAAGTAGCTGAACGACACGGTTAGAAAGAGTATCATCATCTTCATCATCTCCAGGTTTACCACCGTCGGAAGAAGGAGAAGATCCGCCTTCGGCCTCGTCCGTATGATCATCTTCCAGTCGCTGATAAGCGCGATCGTCATCGTACTCAGATGCCTCAGACTCATTGTCACTAATTGAAGCAATACATTTCCCAATTGACAGGCATTGAACAAATGATTTCAAAACCAAAAATAGACTAATCTATTTTGACAGATGACCCATACTCGGGAAAGAATGGATAAGAGGGAGAATACCTTGGGTGAAAGCTACTAGCGTCGCTCTCGTCTTCGTCACCGCTGGTGGATGATATATCTTCGGCCTCATCCGCTGATACTTCCACCAGTTGGCGATCACCGGCGTCGTCATCACTGGAGTCAGATAGAACAACGACATTCCGGTTCTTCTTTCGGGGGGGCATTTGTGCTATCCCTGAGGTTTTTCAGAAGGTTTCGAATATGCAGTTTCGAAATTGGAAAAGCAGGAGGAGGTTGTCCCTTCGAGACTCTCACCAAAAATCTCTCTCAAGTCTCAAAGCAAATTTTTTAGGAGTTTCGAAATTTGAACATTTTGTTTTTTAAGATAGAATTACATAATCGCCCCTATTTTTTTTTTTAAAAAAAAAGTTAAATACACCACGAATTTTTAGTAGACCAGTGAACTCCACAACTTGATGCGGAATATCTTGTAAGAAGCGTCAAAACTGTCAGGAAAAAAAATACTCCCTCCGTTCCTTAATATTTGTCATTTTCAATTCTGCACGTATTTTTAGAAAGAAAAAAAAACTATATAAAATATTAATTTTTAATTCAATCTTTTTAAATAATATTATACTTATTACTACTAAGTATGAAATCATATTAATTTTTTTTAAAAAAAAATAAAATATTTTATATAGTTTTTAGTACCTTAAAGACCGTGCCTAAATAGTAAAATGTCAAACATTAAAGAACGGTGGGAGTAAATAGAGGGACTATAGGCCTATTTAAAAAAATAAAAAACTTCCAAATAATCCGCAACATGGTGCGAACAATTTTTATGTTTTAAACGAGATCAACTGCTTCTCCTGAACCAGGTAAGGCTAGTTTCTTCAGAAGAAAGAGAATCAACTGAAGAATCCGCCTTCCTTTCTTTAAAGAAGTCATTGGGGGATCTCCTGCCTCTGGTGTAAATTTTATGTGTGCCTTTTTTTATATATAAAAAAACCCTGCAAATAGTCCGCAACTAGTTATGGAATTCTCATGTTAAACTTTTTTTTTTGTCTTGAATTTTTGGGGCATCTGACAACAGTTTCGCAACAGGTTGCGGAACCCACTCCGCAACAGGTTGCGAAGATAAGCGGTGTATTATGTAAAAATTAGCGGTGTATTTATCAATTATTTTTTTGTTCTATTACATGGGATATTGTCTTATAATAGGTTCATTACCCTTGTTTTGTATGGATTGTTTATTTTCAAAAAACTATTATATTAATTTTTTTAAATATAATAATATAAATAATTTAATAAAATTTTATTCTTATTTTTAACATTTCTAAAATATGAAATATTGGTTTATTTAGGGAGAATTATGATTAACCTAAATCCAATTTCATAAAAATCCTATTGGTGAGCACAAATCCTGCAAATTCGATTCCGTCTCGATTCCGGTGGAATTCCGAAAAATAAATAGTGAATCCTGTCTCGGTTCCAGTCCCGCAAAAACTACGCTGGACAAAGATTTCTTATCCCGTAAATCCCGTCCATTAATCCCATACACATACGATCAATTTAGATAAATCAATGTATGTATACAGTGTACGCATACACAGTTTTGATGTATAAATTGTACAAACAAGGTTGATATGTATACGTATAAATATAGTGAATGTGGGGAGTGATTTTCTCGTAAAACGGTTTTTACCATGTAATGTGGGGAGAAATTATATCTCCATTAGATTAAGAAATGAGGAAATTGGGTGGAGTATACCATTTTCAAGTTTTTTTTTTAAGTAGTTGTACTCCTTCAATTTTGTTTTATGTAATTGTACTTTTTTAAAGATAGATATTACCTATTTACCCTTAAAATCAATTTTTACCCTTTTCAATTTTTATCCTTTTTTAAAATGATTGATGATAAAGATATTTTTAACAAATAAAATTTTATCCTAATTTTTTTAAAAATGATTGGTGGATGAAGATATTTTAACTAACTTTATCCTTTTAAAAACTACTCAGTTAAGATTACTGCAGACGGATTGGTGGATGAAGGGATTATTATCAACAGAGAATTTTCTAGGGTACCACTTCAAGAATTTTCTAGGTTACAGGTAACGTACGTTACTCTTCAAATTATTTGATTAGAATCGTTTATCGATCAATTCTACCCTAAATTATTGTATGCAAATGATTTTATTGTAACAATTTTTGTTTCTTTTTCCAGTTTGCAATGTAGAGATGATCGAACAAGATAACGGAGGGTCCATATCATCCTATGTTCAACCACACAATGAACCTCTAAAATTGAGTTACTTACAAGAAATCACACTCATGTAATGCAACAATATTCATGTAACCAGTTCTTGTAATACAATAATATTCATATAATACAATGTCATGAGTTACTTACAAGAAATCACACTCCTGTGATACAATAATATTCATGTAATCAATTCCTATAATGAATGAAATCTTCTACCCATTACTATACTCACATTTGTCTTGTAGAGTTGTATTACAAGAAATCATTATAACCAACTATAACCAACTAAAGTGGCATACAATTCTTGTAATGAATGATTTACTGTAATGAACGAATTCTTGTACCCATTACTATAACCAACTACAATAGCATACAATTATTGTAATGAATGATTTCTTGTAATGACCGAATTCTGGTAAAGACAGGTATCAATTAAAGTAGCATACAATTATTGTAAAAATAGGTAACGATTATTGTAACATAAATTATTGTCCCTAACTAACAAGAAGCGAATACAATATCCGTAGGTAAGATATCGATTCTCTAAAGCTTCCATCTACCCTACATCTTCATTCTTTCATCTATCCTGCATCGTCATTCTTTTTTGAAAATCACAAACCGTGATGAAGAGTTTTTGTGTCTGTATTGGGGAGCCTATGTAACGGCCCAAAATTATGATTTCCGGGTTACGTTTGAAGGGATGAAACCCCTTGTTCGGATCTTGCAATCCAGGTACGGGTCGAGGTTTCAAACTCATTTTAAGATTAGTAGAAAGGGGGATTTCAAACCCTAAAAGCCACGAAGGGTCGTTGGGTACCCTTAACCTGTCCTAGGGACTAACTCGCGGAATTCATTTCAAATGGAAGCAAGACGGAAGCAAAATTAAGATACAAAGCGTCACGGCAGAGCCGGGTCAAAACCAAAACATAAGTGGATGATTACCATTTATAATGAGTTAGAGATTTAGCTAGGTTCTTCGATTCGCAAAAAGGAAATCCCGTCATATAGACATCGAGCAATCAAAATCTATAGAAAATACCAAAAAGAAAAAGAACAGGGAAAGGAGTCAGATCGAGCCACTCATGCGGGACCGGCAGTCCTCGCTGAGGCCACATAGTATGTGCTATACCTAATAAAGATGCTCTAATGCGGTACGAAAGTCAAACACACTAGCATGCTCCTAGTTATAATAATGTGTAAAAATACTGTAAAGGGCCCAAGACAATGCCAAGTGGCATATCCCTCTCCTACCTCCACCCCCTTCCGATAGGGCGGAGACTGGCCAGCTCGTGAATGCATTCCATCATAATCGGGCGGCACGCATGCCTAACCCGCTCCACAATAAAGCCCGCAGGCATCTCATAATATAAGGAAGTTCATGACTCGATTGACTCAGGGTACCCGATGAGGCTGGGCTACCCTATGACCCTAGCAAAGACTCTAGGACTATCACAGATAACGGCCGTTCTCTTTCAAACGCATAAAGTAAGCAGATGCTCATTCAATTAGTGCAACCTGAACAGGATACTACATGGCATGCTTTTATGCATATGCAATACCTAACATAAAATGCAACAACAGGCATGAATGTCCAACCTGAGTAAGCCCCCTAGGGAACTTACCTGAAGATGCAGAACGGCAAAAGATAACGCAAGCAAGGGCCAAAATGCAAGTCCAAAGCAATCCAAAAGCAATGCACACCTATCATCAAGCCATTTCCATAAGCTACCGGACCAATATTCATACACACGATTCCCAAGTTCTCAATATACTCAAAACCAAACGGTGATAAAAATATTTTCCAAAACCTTTCCGCTACGATCAACATTAACCAAAAATCATTTACTTCCAATCAACCCCATTGATAAAATCGTACCAACCATATTTTCCAAACTCTTAAATCCCAAATTAAGTCAACTCATATTCAAAATAATTTCTCAAATCATACTTGGCCAAATTCCGACATTTAACATTTAAACCTTAAAACCACTTTCTCAAAATCATATTATAGAAATAATTCCGGCATTTTATTTCAAAACCTTGACTTTAATGTTTCAAGTAATTTAAGACAACGATAGACATTTCCAAAATAAATCCATCTTCACAACCTTATTTATAAGTCAAAATCAACAAGTCATAATTATAAGATCAAGCCAATAATTCATTTTGAAATTCTTAAGTCACATATTTAAATATCACCAATACACATTCAAATAATATCACTTTCTAAAATAATTTCATATTATAGAATAATTTCAGCAATTTATATTTTCCATAAAACAGGATAATATATAATGACACATAACACATATATATTAATATAACCATAAAACATTTAATAACACAATGTAATAACAAGACTCAACCCAGCAAAGTCCAAAACACCCTTACCCGAATCCAGTCCCCAAACCCGGCCCAAAGAAAAGGAAGAAAGAAAATAAGACCCGGAAAGGAATACCCGGATCCAAGGGGCCCGACCCGCCAAAAATGGAACTGAGGTAATGAGAGGGAGAGAATGGATCCGGTTTTGAGCCCACGACCCGGAAAAATAGGCCCAATGCTCCATCTCCTTCCCAGATCAAAAGAGCAGAGCTCTCGGTCACAGACGTCGGACGGACGGAGGAAGAAGAAGAGGGGGAGGAGTACTTGCCGACGGTTTCCTCACCCGACCACTCACTCATGCCCTCCCGACCCCGAACAAGACAGAGACACAACAAAATAACACAGAAAGGAGGGAGAGGACGAAGCTCACCGAGGAGGGCTTGAGTCTCGGCGGAAAACGTCGTCGGAGGCCTGTTAGGGGTTCTTCAAGCTCGTCGGGGACGGTTCTGCACTTAATCGGCCCTGGGTCGAAGGTAAAAGTCATAAAGGAGGAGCTTTACTTGGCTTAGATCGAAAAAGGGAAAGGAATCGCTACCGGGGCTTTTGGATCGGAAACTGGGCAAGCGAGGGAAGGAGCTCAGCTTCGGGGCTCAGGATGGCTTCTCCGGAGGTCTGAAAAGGTGGAACCGCTCTCAGGCAGCAGCTGATTTAGTCGGAAAGGGAGGGAGGAGGAAGCGAGCTTCTCGGCCCTTTGTCGGAAAACAGAGGAGGCCGTTTCTGAGCG
Organism: Persicaria maculosa; assembly: GCA_963922045.1. Classification (NCBI taxonomy): domain Eukaryota; kingdom Viridiplantae; phylum Streptophyta; class Magnoliopsida; order Caryophyllales; family Polygonaceae; genus Persicaria; species Persicaria maculosa. Next base: position 76,787,904 of record OY998252.1, on the reverse strand, counting down.
CCACAGCGAGGAGAGGGCTGCGGCGGCTTCTGGACGACGACGATGAAGAACAAGGCTGCTGGTGGCTGGAACCAAGTAGGAACGCAGGGGAAGGTAAGGAGGAATAGTGGTGGTGACTTGGTGGCTGCGAAACAACAGAGGAGATGGTGGTGTTGTTTGGGGCTGAAACGGCAACGGTGGAGGGGTTTTGTCTGGTGGTTCTTGGTACTGCAGAGAAGGAAAAGGAGGGAGAGAGAGAAGAATGGGTCTGGTTCTCTTGGTGGGTGTGTGTGAGTGTAAAAGAGTGTTGCTCTATATTGGGTATGAAGACAAAATCCTGTGAGCTGGGTAAGGAAATTGGTGTAGGTGAGGGAGTGCAGCAGCATGCCTCTAGCGGCCTAAACGACCGAGAGAGATAGAGTAGAAAAGGAAAAAGGGAAACATAAATCTGGGAATGGTCCCAGTCACGAGAGAATTCAAAATAGCGGAATAGACTCGAAATCCGCTAACCCCTCTTTTAACGAAATAAATTAAAACTTCATTCAACTTTTACAATTTATTTACAATGATCAAATAAAATTAAATTCTCAATTTCGAAGCTCAAAGGCGGAATTAAAATCCGTCAAAATCCAAGTTCTAAGACGATGCCGGAATGATTATAAATCACTATTTTAATAATTTAATATTATAAAATCTCCCGGTCTTTACATCATCCACCTCTAAAAACAAGTCTCGTCCCCGAGACTAAAATCATTCTAAAACAATGGGGATGAAGTTTGAAATTGGTGAGTCCAGGGATCATGTCATTGGCCCTGTAAGCACCTCATAGGGCCCGTATGAGATCCCTACAGTACCCTTGTCGTGATCATAATATTCCCAATTGGTCGTAGCAAGTATGCGATATGGGCCCTTATCACATTCTTATTCCGACTTTTCGGTTATATCATAACTCGAAAAGCAATCATAACGTGTCTACTAGGTCTTAGCAAGCATTCTATATGCGCCCCTATAAAATGCTTGTATCCACTTCGTGAGTCGTTATAATATAATACCGGGTTTGAAAAGTTTCAAAAGGAATTCCGCAATTGAAAAAGATTAGCCTCGAAATCGTTGAAACCCTCGATAGCGTTTATTCTTTAAAAACCAGTTATTTTCTTTCTATATCGTTCAAAATCTTCAAATCCGACGTTTAACCAAGAACTTTGCACCAAACAAGTCAAATCCCTTCAACTCAAGATTTCGTCAAAATCTCCCAAAACCAAATCATTTTCCCGCATATCAATCAATCAAATTCAGAAATCAGGAGGTGGAATCATCCACCTCTAAGGGCTAATCCCATATTCTCTTCCTAGTTTCCAAATCATGCAACATCATTCACAACTCAAAAAGTACCATAACAAAAAGTTTCATCAATTCTTATATAAGCATAATACCATAAGCCATCTCACACATGGCAAGTCCCACATCATATCATAGTCACAAACCATCACATAACCGTTTAACATAAACATAAACATGCCAACAAGTCTCAAGTAACAAAGGAACAACAACCCTCAACATACTACAAATCATAAGGTATATCTACATCATACTGAAGGCATCACAAGTGCATAATCGAATGCTCATCACGTAAGCACACATGTCCAGAAATCAACGGGTTAGATGTTATGGGGTTAGTACGTCAGTACACATCATGCTTACTACCACATAATAAAACATCATGCTTCCACATAATAGCACATCATTATCCCATAGTTCATAATCATCATTACTTCATATATCATATCACAGCACATCCTAACATGCTTCTAAACCAATATAACAAGATATCAAAGTACTAATATATCATGGTAACACTTGTCACTACCAACTAGATTTTAATATTGCATATCAACATTTAATTAATTCCATATCAGGTTCATCATGGTCGTTATCTAACATCATGTCAAGCAAATATAAATAAATCACATAATCAAGAAAATCCTCACATCATACTAGTCAAAATGAAACACAATCCCCACTCGCCCATCTCCACTCTCAAGCCAAGATTAATCCTCTTCTAAACTCGCCAACGTCAACTCAGAAAAAATTCCCTAGAGAATCCCAATTCATCTCGATGATCAAATCTCGCCCCTCCTTCCGCTAAGCACTACCACACCATCCACCTCTAAGAATCCAACTCCTATCTCTAACGTCACACCCAAGTACCTCTAATACCATGTCCCCAATATTCACGAGCCCTTCCTTACACTTCTCGTACTACCCGAAGCATCACCAACATCACCTAGAAGCTCATTAGAACCACCAACATTGCCTCCCAAAAATCCCAAAGCTCACTCAGCCTTACTTAAGCCAGCATCCCTCTCTCGCAACTGACCTTCTAGTACCATCGATCATCCCAACCGCCCAAAATTCTTTCACCACTCTCCAACCACGCTACCAAATGACCTCCCCCACATGTTGAAGGAAGAAGCAATCATGAAAATCATCAAACATAAGGTCTACATCATATCAACTAGCATTCATAACATAACATCATGGATTCAACCAGTCTCAGTTAACATCATGCTCAATAACCATCGCAACCATCATATATGAACATAATCAAGTCAAGCTAGCATGTTGCATTATAACCTTATCAGATACAATTCAGGCTTCTTAGCATATGTAGTTCACATTTTACAGGCAAAAGAATTCAAATCATGCTTAGCAACTCAGCGTAGCAACAAGTCAAGACATCATGGTATATGAGATCTATAAGTCATCAAATCATATCATCATAGACAACAGGCAATCAAGTAACAGTCACCACCAGGTCAGCACATCAACATGTAATCTCATCGTCAGGTTAGTGCAATATCATTGTCAATAAATTCAAAAGGGTTAGCACTTCGAACGGAGAACACTCCCGCTTGCGAGTCAAATCGTACTCAGTATCCGCAATTCTCGATGCGTGCTCGTTCCGCCGACATCATTGATCCTGAGGCTCGTGGGTTATGGGCCCACGCTTTCGCTGCACTTCTCTATCGCTATCTAACTTTTCGTTCCCTCTTCCATGCGGTCGCTCGTCGAATGTATCGCATAGGGTCTAAGTTAGCGGAGATAGGGGAGTGACAAGAGAAGACAACCCAAAGTTCCCCTCGGAAACAACCACAGACCAATACTAATACGATAACCAGAGACAAAACTTCAACCCGAGAATAACAACGACGCCCTTATGAAAGTCTATTAGGTTGCAATTGTGGTAAGCAAACACAAATTCATCATGGGGCATATCAATCATATTAATCCACTCTGACATGTACCTATATCCAGGAGCACGACATACGTATTCATTCCAAAAGACATATTCGAGTGCTACACGGATGCATGCGAGACAAGATAGCAGTCTATTATCCCATGAAAGCCGATATGCCTAGCAACTTAAGCAAGATATGCAAGATTTAATGGGTATCACAATTGTCACATATATGAACAATGCACGAGCTTGGTGTATGCGTCATACGAGAACATATAAGAGTAACATAGTAACTATCTCATCTAACACAATGATCATATAATAGGTCAAGTATGACACGTAATCATATGACGAGATACATAGCGTGATACAAGCATAATCATGAGCCGTTAAAAGGAGTTCATTATGATATTTACGAAGCACGAGGCATTATCAAAAGTAATAAGAAGGACATCAAGGGCGATAGATTATAGTCATACTAGGAACGAACCATCATAGATCACATATATGGTACAATAGTCATCACATCATAGAACAAGTACAACACGTGATCATTTAGCGAGTCATATTGGGAACCATAATTAAGCCCTACAGAACACTACTGGCAGATATTGAACATGCACATAATCAAGATAACTCGACTAGATTCATTCTAACATTCATGCATTCTACGTAGGTGAAAACATGATATAGCGTGGTGTGTGATCATGCGAGGTGCCAAGTCATACATCTATGCGAGCACGAGAGGATATCATAGAGTAGTACGGAATACTACCGAGCGATAACAAGTAAGCATGCTATAACTAACCATCACGGAAAACAAGTAGATCATCGAATTCAACATCAATTTAATCATGCGTAAAACATTTTAAGAGGAGAGAAAGAAGGGAGAACCACACTATCAGGGACCTAGCTCAAGAGAAAATCAACAATAATGCAAGCAATATACAATTCAAACGAGTCACCACCAAGGATCTTACATGATACTAAAGGTTCAACATACCATACGATACATGCATGCAACTAATCATGACGTCATGTAAGAAATCAATTCAATCACATTCCAACAATATAGAAGCATGAGGAAGGTTTTACGTTGTATACTATGAGTTTAAGCAACAGGGCAATATAGCTGGAACATGGGAAGATGAGTTCAAACCAACACATACTGGGATAAAACATGCATTTATCAAGACTCATTTACACAAACATAATCCCAATTCAGTGCAAGTATCACACAACAGTATAAATTGCAGAGTAAGCAACAATGATTAACCTGATGTATACATAACAAACGAGCATGCTATTGATTCTTGCCATAAAAGGGATAATAGGCATTGACACGTCATCATCCAATAAGCTAAGATGATCATCTATCAACATTCATACAAATAGGAATTGATCACACTATCATAAAACTAGTAGAGTAAAATCATGCAGATTCATTTCATGCAACTCACACTTCCATTCAATCCTACGATCAATAGGCCAAGACATAACACAAGACCTAAGCAATGTAACCAATCATAGATGCAACAACATGAGTAGCTTTTTACCAATGGTCATTCGCAGGGTACATGCCAAAGATTACAGAATTATATCATGCAATTCAGAGAGAGTCACAATTACAATCGGACAGAGATCCCTAAGGGCAACCATTGACCTTCCCCAACTGACTCATCACCCCTCTTTCCCATGGGACTTTGGTACGACTCTTTGTTGCAAGAAAACGTTGGTTGATCGTCATAAGAATAGAGAAGGACAGCCCCATAAACATCTTACTCTTTAACTCGGAATTACGTCAAGGACCATATTCCAATAATCACTCAAACAACCCTCATATCCACACATATCTCCCGAAGACAATGTGTTTACAACCCAATCCCCGTGGAAGACTCTGACATCTGGGAGAAAGGCTCGATAGAACTGTAAAGGGGTTAACATAGTAGAAGGGGCTGTTCCACACAAGCTGAGTTTGACCACACGAATATAAGGGTACTCCCACTATCCCGTTTGCACAGATCAGTCAATACACAACTCATTGTTAGGCATACCAAATCAGATCTCTAGCATAGCAAGCACTCAGCACAGAATCAGTTAATAACACTCATAATGATCTCATTTGAGTCTCCCAACCCATCTGTAAAGAACAAGCTGATATTTGCCTACCCATTCCATCCTACATCCAATAGGGATGGTCTAACTCCTTTCTACCCACTCTATCCCTCTTTAGTCGGTTTTCCTCTTTTATTATAAGTCGAGTTCATTACTTAGTTCAATTTCGGTTAGGCATATTAAGTTCATTTTGCCCCTTTTTAAAATCCTTTCAAATCCTTTGAAATTCATGGGCGGTTTTCCAAAACATACACTCAACCCTTGCGTACCCGAATTGCACAACCTCAGCTCGGATACCATCTTTGTAACGGCCCAGAATTATGATTTCCGGGTTACGTTTCAAGGGATGAAACCCCTTGTTTGGATCTTGCAATCCAGGTACGGGTCGAGGTTTCAAACTCATTTTAAGATTAGTAGAAAGGGGGATTTCAAACCCTAAAAGCCACGAAGGGTCGTTGGGTACCCTTAACCTATCCTAGGGACTAACTCGCGAAATTCATTTCAAACGGAAGCAAGACGGAAGCAAAATTAAGATACAAAGCGTCACAGCAGAGCCGGGTCAAAACCAAAACATAAGTGGATGATTACCATTTATAATGAGTTAGAGATTTAGCTAGGTTCTTCGATTCGCAAAAAGGAAATCCCGTCATATAGACATCGAGCAAACAAAATCTATAGAAAATACCAAAAAGAAAAAGAACAGGGAAAGGAGTCAGATCGAGCCACTCATGCGGGACCGGCAGTCCTCGCTGAGGCCACATAGTATGTGCTATACCTAATAAAGATGCTCTAATGCGGTATGAAAGTCAAACACGTACACTAGCATGCTCCTAGTTATAATAATGTGTAAAAATACTGTAAAGGGCCCAAGACAATGCCAAGTGGCATATCCCTCTCCTACCTCCACCCCCTTCCGTTAGGGCGGAGACTGGCCAGCTCCTGAATGCATTCCATCATAATCGGGCGGCACGCATGCCTAACCCGCTCCACAATAAAGCCCGCAGGCATCTAATAATATAAGGAAGTTCATGACTCGATTGACTCAGGGTACCCGATGAGGCTGGGCTACCCTATGACCCTAGCAAAGACTCTAGGACTATCACAGATAACGGCCGTTCTCTTTCAAACGCATAAAGTAAGCAGATGCTCATTCAATTAGTGCAACCTAAATAGGATACTACATGGCATGCTTTTATGCATATGCAATACCTAACATAAAATGCAACAACAGGCATGAATGTCCAGCCTGAGTAAGCCTCCTAGGGAACTTACCTGAAGATGCAGAACGGCAAAAGATAACGCAAGCAAGGGCCCAAATGCAAGTCCAAAGCAATCCAAAAGCAATGCACACCTATCATCAAGCCATTTCCATAAGCTACCGTACCAATATTCATACACACGATTCCCAAGTTCTCAATATACTCAAAACCAAACGGTGATAAAACTATTTTCCAAAATCTTTCCGCTACGATCAACATTAACCAAAAATCATTTACTTCCAATCAACCCCATTGATAAAATCGTACCAACCATATTTTCCAAACTCTTAAATCCCAAATTAAGTCAACTCATATTCAAAATAATTTCTCAAATCATACTTGGCCAAATTCCGACATTTAACATTTAAACCTTAAAACCACTTTCTCAAAATCATATTATAGAAATAATTCCGGCATTTTATTTCAAAACCTTGACTTTAATGTTTCAAGTAATTTAAGACAACGATAGACATTTCCAAAATAAATCCATCTTCACAACCTTATTTATAAGTCAAAATCAACAAGTCATAATTATAAGATCAAGCCAATAATTCATTTTGAAATTCTTAAGTCACATATTTAAATATCACACAATACACATTCAAATAATATCACTTTCTAAAATAATTTCATATTATAGAATAATTTCAGAAATTTATAACTTCCATAAAACAGTATAATATATAATGACACATAACACATATATATTAATATAACCATAAAACATTTAATAACACAATGTAATAACAAGACTCAACCCAGCAAAGTCCAAAACACCCTTACCCGAATCCAGTCCCCAAACCCGGCCCAAAGAAAAGGAAGAAAGAAAATAAGACCCGGAAAGGAATACCCGGATCCAAGGGGCCCGACCCGCCAAAAATGGAACTGAGGTAATGAGAGGGAGAGAATGGATCCGGTTTTGAGCCCACGACCCGGAAAAATAGGCCCAATGCTCCATCTCCTTCCCAGATCAAAAGAGCAGAGCTCTCGGTCACAAACGTCGGACGGACGGAGGAAGCTCACCGAGGAGGGCTTGAGTCTCGGTAGAAAACGTCGTCGGAGGCCTGTCAGGGGTTCTTCAAGCTCGTCGGGGACGGTTCTGCACTTAATCGGCCCTGGGTCGATGGTAAAAGTCATAAAGGAGGAGCTTTACTTGGCTTAGATCGAAAAAGGGAAAGGAATCGCTACCGGGGCTTTTGGATCGGAAACTGGGCAAGCGGGGGAAGGAGCTCAGCTTCGGGGCTTAGGCTGGCTTCTCTGGAGGTCTGAAAAGGTGGAACCGCTCTCAGGCAGCAGCTGATTTAGTCGGAAAGGGAGGGAGGAGGAAGCGAGCTTCTCGGCCATTCGTCGGAAAACAGAGGAGGCCGTTTCTGAGCGCCACAGCCAGGAGAGGGCTGCGGCGGCTTCTGGACGACGACGATGAAGAACAAGGCTGCTGGTGGCTAGAACCAAGCAGGAACGGAGGGGAAGGTAAGGAGGAGTAGTGGTGGTGACTTGGTGGCTGCGAAACAACAGAGGAGATGATGGTGTTGTTTGGGGCTGAAACGACAACGGTGGAGGGGTTTTGTCTGGTGGTTCTTGGTACTGCAGAGAAGGAAAAGGAGGGAGAGAGAGAAGAATGGGTATGGTTCTCTTGGTGGTTGTGTGTGAGGGTAAACGAGTGTTCCTCTATAATGGGGATGAAGACAAAATCCTTTGAGCTGGGTAAGGAAATTGGTGCAGGTGAGGGAGTGCAGCAGCATGCCTCTAGCGGCCTAAACGCCCGAGACAGAGTAGAAAAGGAAAAAGGGAAACATAAATCTAGGAATGGTCCCAGTCACGAGAGAATTCAAAATAGCGGAATATACTCGAAATCCGCTAACCCCGCTTTTAACGAAATAAATTAAAACTTCAATCAACTTTTACAATTTATTTACAATGATCAAATAAAATTATATTCTCAATTTCGAAGCTCAAAGGCGGAATTAAAATCCGTCAAAATCCAAGTTCTAAAACGATGCCGGAATGATTATAAATCACTATTTTAATAATTTAATATTATAAAATCTCCTGGTCTTTACATCCTAACTCCCATGGTTGAATTAGGGTTCTCAAGTTAGAGTTCACTATACCATGGAAGTTAGTAACAATCACACAAAAACAAATAAATCAACGCGTTCCCTATATACACCGCAAATGACGCGTCGGATTGGACGTTGCAGCAACATTGGATTAGACGTTGCTGCAACGTCCAACGTCCAATTCGACGTTGCATTTGTTGGTGAAAATTGCCCAAGGGAAGGGGATCCGAAGTTGCAACAACGTCGGCACGGACGTTTTAGCAACGTCGGATCCGACGTTGCAGCCTGGATCCCAAACAGGCTCCATCGGGCTTAGAAACGTTCATTTAGACGTTGCTACAACGTCAAATGTAACGTTGTTTCTAGGTTCAAAATCCCCAAAGGCAAACTAAGGGTGGGCTTGGCAACGTTTATTTTGACGTTGTAACAACGTCGGATTCAACGTTGTAACAACGTCGGATTCAACGTTGTCACAACGTCAGCTTTGACGTTGTGACCACTTCCAGGTTTCCCAATCAACCACCCCTATAAAAGGGAATGAGGACCTTGAATAACTTACCACAACAATTCCACATTCTCCTTCCTTCCACATTTTCATTCCTTCCACATTTTCAATCCTTACATGGAGCCAATTACATCTGAAATAGTAGGCTCCACAGACAGCATGTATTTTGTAATCGAAAGGGTTCGGTATCCAATGCCCCCGGAGGAGTCCAAATGTGCTTGCAGCAGTCCAGAATACAGAGGCATGCATCCATGCGCGCTGTTTCGGGTCGTTTGTGAAAGAGAGAATCACATTTCTGCACCCTTGCGGCTCGGGTGTCGGGACTGCAATGATTTTCATCCGGGCATTCGTGGAGCCTATGAGTGGAAGGTTGGAGATCTTCTGCTTCAACATATCCGGTCATTCTTCACCGATGTAAACAGAGGTGACCACGCTGACGTGGCTCAAACGGCAGGGATACTTGTGAGGGAAGCAAATATGGAGGTTGGAAGCTTTCCATTCAACGAGTTAAAGATTAAAATCATTCCGAATATGAACTAAGAATAGCCTGGTCGATATGAAGAAAAAATTATGTTGTTATCGATGTTGTATTTGTTAGTTGTGATAATGCCTCGATGTATGTAATTTGTTAGTTTTAGTAATGCCTTGATGTGTAATCTGATCGTTATCTATGAAGTGAAGCGTTTGCATGTGATTGTTTGTTGTTGTGATCGGGTAGAAACCATCAAAAATAATAACGCAAATAACACGAAATACACAAATATAGCATACCGACAAAATACGAAATGTATGTCATAAACAAAGGGACTATAATGTATCTACTGCAGAGATCGAATGTAGCCCATGAAATGCTCATACATCTGGTCTAGCTGGGGATGCCCGCCCAATGCCTGAATGGCCTGGGTCATCTTGTCGACTCGGGCCTGGCGTGCAGCAGTCTCAGCATCAATCTCATCCCCATCCCCATCTGGTCCGATGTCGTCGTCTGGGTGGGTAGGCGCAGCCGGAGGAGCACCAGGTAGTACCACTGTCGTGGGCATCACATGACCTCGACTCTGCGGCTGGAACCAAGCGAGGTAGTCAGCTGAGACGCCTCCCTGACAGCTCTCGATTGTCCTCCGGTGACCGGTGACAGGGTAGAATCTCTCATCGTCCTGATCTGCCCAACGGTGGTACTGCATGCCGAACGTCACGATGTAATGCCTCTGCAGGCGAAGCGGGCGCTGCACAAAGGACGGAGGAATGACGGCCAATGGCTGCTCCTGCACGCGGCCGAACTATCGGAGCACCCTGTCTGGCATGTACGGCTCAAAGATGCCACAGAATCTGAGGGTGCCTCGATAGGTGGATGAGCGAAACTGACCAGCGAAATCCAGGTCTCTGCCGAAAGGCATCCACTCGACCTATGTTCAGAAAATGATATAAGGGAAACAATCTTACTCGACATATGTAGTTAAAATCAAAGAAAGTGAGAAACAGGTTACTTGATCGATGGTCATGTGCTCAAGCTGTGCTCGAAGCCTCTTCTCCTTCTTGTGCCTCGCCTTGTCGTTCCCCCTCTTCTCGGCCTTCGACGGGTCGAACCGTGCCATGTATCCGGGATCATCAGCAAGTGCATCCTTGTCCGAGCTAAGAGGACCCGCAAAACAAGGGAAGTACGACCAGATCCATGCTTAAAAATTATAAACCATTAGAGCACTTATTAAATGTAAACTCGCAAGCAGAGGAACGTATTTACAGTATTAAAGAAACATGTTACCTGCAACAGTGCAGCACACCCACGTAGGCCCCTGGCATCGCCTCTCGTGGTCTCCTCTAATCCCCGGTAAAGGAAGGCAAGCACTCCTGCTCCCCAAGCTAGTCTCCCGGAGTGCGGCAAATCCCAAACTAGCCCGAACAACGAGAAGTGTACGCGGCTCTGGGACTTGTCGATAAAGAGCATCGCACCCAGCAGTGTAGCTAAGAAAGAAACCGCGAGGTCGTGCTGCCACTCTACGCTTTCTGGCACTACGCCATCTGGGGTACGGTCGGTCCACTGATCCCGACGGTAGCCGTGCCTCTCCTCCCACCAAGCCGTCAACAACGGGATGGCCCAACCGCAAGCCGTCCTATGCTTCTTCAGCAGGGCCGGGGTCCAACCAAATAACTCCTGCAGTAGAGGCTCCAACTGTAGTGGAAGATAGTCAGGGAGAGGCTCGCAAGGCAGTCCCTCGATCGGCAGCCCCATCAGACAGGCGACGTCGTGGAGGGTGATGGTCATCTCGTCCAATGGAAAGTGGAAAGAGTTCGTCTCCGGCTGCCAGTGCTCAATAAACACAGTCAACAACTTGGCATCCACTCCGTCCCAGTTTAAATCAAGCAGCCCCAGTAGACCAGACTGAGCTGCCGCCTGCACCCATGTCCCAGGACCCTCGTACATGTATTACCTGAACGGACGGAGGTGTGAAGCCCGATGATGAACCTTCAGCAATTTATGCCGATAGGTCGGGTCCGTCCATAGCCGGTGAGCCCTATGGTTCCTAAACGAGACCAAAAGATCTCCTAGAGGCAAGTCGCCATGAGGGAGCTCATCGTCCCCATGACCGTCCTCCCCCCTCCCCCCTCCTGCTCGCCCCCCTCCTCCTCCTCGCCCCCTCCTCCTCGCCCCCCTCCTTGAATTGGTAAATAAAGAGCGGCCATTCCTCGCCCCCCTCCTCCTCGTGAGCCTCCACCCCATCCCCGGGCGCCGTACCCTGTGGCGCCTGGGGCGGCCCCTCACCATCCACCTAAGGGGCCTCCTCGTCCTAACCAGCCACCTGATGGTCCTCCTCATCCTCCTCGTCTCTCTCATCATCGAGGTCCTCCTGCTCGAACTGAAGATCCTCCGCTATATCCGCCTGCTCCTTTTGTGTGTCATCCGCCCCCACAACAGGTGTGAGGCAGTCAGCTGCTGCTGCGATGACCGCAGCCCAAGCAGCGTCTCCATGAGCGTGTCCGGAGGTACTGGCAACATCCCTAAGATCTGATACCGTCTGCGCTGACGGAGCTACTGAACAGATCATGTGCTGAGGGCACCACAGTACTCAAGCCGAAGAACATACCGTCAGTGTCTGTATCGTCCTCCGGCCTCCGCTGTGTCGGGGCTGTATCAGGCTGAACCGCCATATCTCTCACGGTCAAAGTCTCCTGCTCCGCAAGAGCCATGAGATCTGACACCGTTTGTAAAGACGAGTCAGTGATGATGACCTCCTCCGAATCGGCGCTCTCTACGGCATGTGAAGACGCATTGCGATCTACCCCGAGAACGATGCGAATGGTCCCGTCATTCCGTCTCATCCGAGAATCCTATTAAAATTTTGGACTACTATGTAAATATATTTTTTCATTTAAGTTGAATTTCATATTCACCCCTTTATTAAAATGTGTTATTTCATTCAAGAATTTAATTTTCGATCCGCTTACAGTAGTTCACTGTAAACAACTTCATTTGTAATAATTTGTTTCTATAATTTCTTTTTGTATGTTTCGCCAATTCCTTTCTATGATTTCTTTTTGAACATGTTATTTTGTAACAATTTCTTCTAATACATATTATTTTGTAACAATTTTTTTTCTATAATTTCGCTTTAGACATTAAAGTAGTTATTTTGTAACAATTTGTCTTAAATATATTGTGCATTCAAATTAAATAAGGTTAACTTATCCGATTCATATGATAAACTTATTCGTTATAAAATTCAACAATTAAACAACAAAATAAAATGAAAAATTAAATAAAGTCAAACTAACCGATGGCGTACTCGTCAGGGGAGATACCTCCTGCGTCCGCCTCTTCCGGCCAGCACCGGCTCTCCCACCACCGCCACCACCCCCATCACCAGCGGTCCTCCCGGCGCCACCACCACCACGGCCACGCCTACCACCACCAGCAACCCCGGTGCGAGATTCACCCACCCCTCGGCCACCAGCAACCCCTGATCCGCCATCGCCGCCGCGCCCCTCACCTCGGCCACGGCCTCCCGGCCTTATGCCCCCTCGGCCACCAGCAGCCCCTAAGCCGCCATCGCCGCCGCGCCCCTCACCTCGGACACAGCCTCCTGGCCCTATGCCCCCTCGGCCATCAGCAGCCCCTGAGCCGCCATCGCCGTCGCGCCCCTCACCTCGGCCACGGCCTCCTGGCCCTCTGCCCCCATCACCGCCGCCTAATTCGAGATGACCTCACCCAGCATCTCCTCGGCCGCCTCCACCCACGGACACCATCTCCTCTCCCGCACCTCGTCCAGATCCGCCCTTGCCGGCGAATCCTTGGCCTCGTCCCCGGGATCTCACCATCGATCTCGCCTGGATCGCTCTCTTGCACCCTCGAAGGAATCAGTCGCTCTCTCGCTCTCTCGGAGGAATCGATCTCTCTCCCGAATCGCTCGTGTGTGGAGGAAGAAGAAGCACAACGTCGGTTTCGATGTTGTGCTTTATATAATAAGCACAACAACGTCGAATTCGACGTTGTGCACAGTTGGACAACGTCCAATCGGACGTTGTGGGGTTGAACCCCCTTCAACTTACAACGTCTATTTTGACGTTGTAATTCAAATTAGAACGTCAATTTAGACGTTGTAGTTATCTTTTTTTTTGTGTGAATTGAACTTGGCATATTTAATAAATAAATAAAATACATTATTTTCACATTTTAGATCGTTGAAATTAACTTGGCATATTTAATAAATAAATAAAATACATTATTTTCACATTTTAGTTCGTTGAAATTGAACATTTCTTCCATATTTAATAAATAAATAAAATAAATTCCGTCGTATTAATGTAGGTACAGTAACATAAAATACATAAATAAAACGATAATACATAATTAATTATGAAAATTATAATACATATTGTACATACGCCGGTCTCCGGGCATCTCTATCTCCCAAAAACCCTTCCGGCATAGTCAAATATGAAAACGATAATACATATATTACATACCCCGATCTCCGATCATCCCCCCCCCCCCCCTTTGAAAATACATATATTACATACATATCATACGATAAGTCTACAACTCTGTGGTGCTAACGGTACTGGGTGTACAACTACCAACGGACTCATCTAGACTGGTAGAGATGTCGATTTGTACGTCGATGAACGCGTACGATCGCAACCTATCATTTCCCAGACCCACCACCCTCTCAATTACGTACGCTGTAACTTCACGGATATAATCCCGACATACATCGGCGTAGAACATGTCCAACATTTCCGTAATGATTATGCCCATGTCGGATAGGTAGGCCTCTCGGTCGTTTCTATAAATCTCCGCGTCGTTGTGGCATCCAAACTCCCCCGGCACCGATCTCCTTCAGCCACTCTGACATGTGATGCCGAAAAGGCAGCATGGGAATGCCCCCTTGTACATCCGGTGTTGGTAGTTGCAGTCGCTGGCATAGGGTGGATAACGGTATTTCGTCCCTCTAATTTGATAGCTGATCCCCTCGGACGTTTCTGCGTCTTTTGTGAAGTAAGTAGGAAGTCTATGATTGGGGGCCGACATTAGGTAGTAATAGTATGGAAGGGTTTGTGGTGGATGGATTGTGGGTGTGGGTGTGGGTGGCTTTTATAGGCACTTCAGCATACAACGTTCAATCTAACGTTGCATAAGGTTTTGCAACGTTGGAAGAAATGTTGCATCGGGGAACCCTAGGGGTGGGGTTTAGCAACGTTGGATTAAATGTTGCATAGGGTTAGAAACGTTTGATTAAACATTGTATGGGGTTAGCAATTTTGGATTTAACGTTGCATAGGGCTGCCCTATTCCAACCCTACGCGTAGGGTAGTATATGCTAGGGTTGGAAGGGTTGATAACAACGCTGGATTCAACGTTGCTAGGGTATAGCAACGTTTTTTCCGATGTTGCAGGTTAACCTTATTATTTTGTCGATGTCGAGTTAATTAAACCGATATCCAGTGATTTTGAAAGTGAATATGAACATATAGAGTTAATATTTCGATCTTCTTAGTAGGTTCCATTCAAGCGAAAATGAAAATGATTCATATGTTAATGTTTCGATCTTCTTAGTATTCTATTCAAGCGAATATGAAAATGATTCAAATGTTAATGTTTCGATCTTTGTAGTAAGTTCCCTTCAAGCGAATATGAAAATGCTTGATAGGTTAATGTTTTGATCTTCTTAGTATTCTATTCAAGCGAATATGAAAATGATTCAAATGTTAATGTTTCGATCTTCTTAGTAGGTTCTATTCAAGCGATTATGAAAACGATTCATATGTTAATGTTTCGAATTTTAATATCAAGGAGAGTACATAGAGTTCACATCGAATGCGCATTACAAAATATATAACTTATATAATAAATATAAAGTTGCCCCAAATCGAACGTTGAATAAGCAAAATCAATTGGATCAGTTGCTCCCAATAGACTCAGCAGGTCCCGCTGGTTGAATCTCAATCAGCACTTGCTGGAACATGTAAGTCTCCTTAGTTTGTTGGGCGGGCCGCGCTATTAAGTCAATCACGTACTCGGCAATGCTGTGAATACGCGCCCGACTCACATCGCAGTAAAGACTTTTGATGTTATCCTTTGTATGGGCTAACACGCGAGTATAGTACGACTCAAGGTCTCGGTCGGACTCCATACAACGGAAATACACCTCCCTTGACATCTTAGACCGGCGATGACACTGCACAGAAAATAAAACAGCATCGAAATAAAATGCGATATTTCCTCTGCTTACACTTGTAAATGTGATGTTCAGCCGGCACACTATGCCTCGTCACTCTAATAGTGTAACGGGTGCCATCCGAGAACTCAACTGTCTTCACAAAACTGTACGGAGTTGAAGACATGGTAGAGAGCTTTTTGGGTGTTGGGTGTTTGGTGTGATAAAGTGGAGGGGGGACCAATGGGGCCTTATATGGTGGCCCCAATTACAACGTCTGAACAGACGTTGTAATTGGGAACGTTCCCTAATTACAACGTCCATTCCGACGTTGTAATTGGGGGATGTTCCCAATTACAACGTACATTCAGACGTTGTAATTGGGGAATGCTCCCAATTACCACGTTGGAATGGACGTTGTAATTGGGGAATCTCCCAATTACAACGTCTGATGTGACGTTGTTATGATTGACACATAGAACACGTAATTGACGTCATGTATGGTCCCCCTCTTATGCCCTTATATACCTCCACCATCAGACCGAATGAATGCATCCCTTTACCTCATAATTCAAGACAATAGTTAATATTTCATTCGTAGATTTGAAAATGTCATCCTCAGAAAGTGAAGAAGAGATGGAGGTGGTACGAGTCGCCCCCCCCCCCCCCCCCCCCCACGACGAAGCAATGTCGTCCCACAAGTAAAATCCTATGGATGTATTATCTGTCTCTATGTATTTTTCCATTATTTAACCCGAAGTAAATATATACCATTTAAGTAATATCAAGTGCAAGTACGTTGTTATGCCTTTATCTAGTTTCGAGACTTTACATGTACGTTTACCGACACCCGTACTTGGCAATCCCGGAACGAAATGGTCGACCATTTCAAGCAACTCGGCTTGAAGAACAACATGGTCTTAGTAATCAAGCGATCGTGGTCGACCGCTTCAAACCGACCGGGTGGCATGTTGTTAGCGTGCGAGCAATATGGGGTGTTTCGCACAAGGGGGAAGCAGATTCGCAACACGCAGAGCAAACTAAGCAACTGTCCGTTCTCCTTACTCGGTCATGAGGGGGGGCCGAGTATATGGATGATGACCATGTAAAATGGAACGCACAACCATGGGCTCCCTCAACGATTGAAGGGTCATGCTTACGCGGGAAGAATGAAACCAGGGGAGAAGAAAATGTGCAAGTGGATGAAAGACATAGGAACTCCGCCGAAGGCCATCTCGTACGGGCTACGACAAGCAGATGTGAATAGCGTCACCTCAGCGCGATCACTGGAGAACACCCTCAACAAGCTCGCCGTTGAAGAGAGAGAAAATCGAATGATGACCCAAGATACCCTCCATCGTCTCCGAGAAAGGCGCTACTACTACGAATTCAGGAGGAGCCCAGACGATGACAATGTATTGAATGACCTTTTTCTCGCACCCGGATGGGATTCGTCTCTTGAACAAATACCCTTACGTCGTCGTCATGGATAGTACATACAAGACAAACGCGTAAGTACTATATCCTATGTCTTCGTACATTTCTTCCATATATAGTGATATACTAATGTGCGTACGTTGCTACACCGCGTCCACAGGTACAACATCGCGCTGTGCGAGATAGTCGGCTTAACGCCAACGGGAAACAACTTTTGCATCGCATATGCCTTTATGGCTCACGAGGACACGGACACGTACACTTGGGTGCTCAACAACCTACGTGTTATTTTTCAGGGTAAGGTGCCCGATTCGATCATGACAAATCGGGAGCTGGGCCTTCTGGCTGCACTTAGGGCCGTCTTCCCCGATGTGCAACATCTACCGTGCTGGTTACATGTAACTCGCAACTGCGAAGACACCGCTTTGAAGATTACAAAAAATCTGGAACTTTCAACTCTATTCAAGAATCAGGTGTGGGGTTTATTCTCGTCTTCGACGGAGGAGTCGTTCGAGAGGCGGCGTAGATATCTTCACGCCCAATGGCAGGCCTTTCCCGGGGTCATGGGGTATCTGGAAATAGTGTGGCTCATCCACCGGACGAGCCTTGTCAGATGTCACACTGACCACGTCCTGCACTTTGGAACGAGGACAACCAATAGGTACGCATATCGTTTTCGTCGTTACCCTTGTCACTCCTTTACTACATTTCGACAGTCGTTCACCTCAAGCACATGATGCATCGTGTAGGGTTGAAGGCCAACATAAAGTGTTGAAGGAAGCATTACACTCGTCCACTAGTGATTTCTGTGTCGTGGTGGATGCCATTCATTGGGTGAATGAATGTCAGGTGCACGAGATCCAGACTGCGTTGGAGATAGATCGTTTCAAGTGGCCAACTAACGCACACGAAGTCCCCTTATTCGATCAGATTAAGCACGTGGTTTCAAATAAGTGTTTCGAACTTCTCTACGGTCATTGGAGGAAAGTTGTCGATAAAACAGTAGCTTCAGAGTGCGTCGACCATTATTGGAGAATATGCTATGGGATACCTTGTGTGCATGACGTCCAACGTTTTGTTGATGAAGGAGTTCAAATAACACCTGACGACATCCACCCATTTTGGATGGATCTGACGTGGGATGAATCAGACAATGCGATCTTACCCTATGCCAGGTCGGCTTCGTACACTGCATCTAATGAAGCTTGTGACCCTGATCTGCACCCGCCGGAGTGGGGTAGCATACGGTCAAAGGGCAGACCTAGAGGGAGGAGGAACCCGTGCAGAACGAATCCCTTGCGATCTGGGCAAAATCGGGCGAATTTTGAAAGGGAGGAAGCCATATCAGGTCGCCGCGGTAGGGACCGACAGTCCGGACATCCGTCTAACGCACATTATTGGGGATTTAGCTGGGGAGACAACAATGTGGAACCTTTCATGTTCAGGCACATTGCGGCAGCCGTCAACACCGTGGGAGATGGTCACTGCGGATATCGAGCTTTGGCGCAGCTGATGTTATGGCCAGGGGAGGCACGGTTCGTAGATATAAAAGGGTTATTGTGCAACCATCTGGAGCATAACGATCACCTTTACGCTGGTTGTTACATGGGAGGGTATTCGGTCCGAGAGTTTGTCGACCTGCAGAGTTACTCCGGCAGAGTGGGAGGTGACCGGAGATACTGGATCGAGTTGCCGATCATGGTTCTTGTGTTCGCAACCGTCTACCAGGTGCCCCTTGTCGTCTTATCGTGGCACATGCCCTTCACATGCCTCCCTATGTACACCGAACAACCAAATGGTGCACCTCACGAGGCCATACTGGGCATGGCATGCATCGGGAACCAAGATCATTTCGCAGTGGTGAGTATGATCTCGCTCCAACCATAAATTAACTATCATTAATTACCCCACTTAACATTATACTATACTTTTTGCCCTTTTTTGCAGATATGGTTACATCCCAACGCCCCTTTACCTCCTCCAACACATGAATGGACGGCATATGATCAACCGAGCGTCAACGGATGGGATACTCCCTTCCAAGACCAATTTGATAGATTTAGAGCATTGCGGATTCAGGAAGGTCGCCCTCTACACCATGTTTAAGAGTCATGAAGATGTAGAAACAATATAAAAAAGCAATCATTCAACCAAAACAAACATCAGTTGGCCCCATATCTAAAATTACAAACGGGTTTTAATGTTACATTTCAATAAGGGTTGTTGTTTTAAATGGAACAACTACCGACCGACTCTTTAGGAATGTTTGGGTATATTCTAATCTGCACCTGCTGGAACGCATATGTCGTCATCAGATCTTGGGCAGGGCGCACTACTGTATCAACTGCATACTCTGCTACTCTGCGACAGCGCGACGGAGACATGTCATCGTACAAAACGATCAGGATATCTGTTATCTACTCAATCATCCGTGTATAGTACGATGCAGGGTCGTCGTCACACTCCTGACACCCGAACTGCAACTGTGTTGACATCTCCAAGATGCGGGAAACCTGCAGAGAAAGTAGATTGCATCGAAAATAATGTGTATAGTTCATATGCTTGCAGTTGCAAGCATCCTCCTTAGGCGGACGAGGGTGTCTCCCCACTTCAACAATGAAACGGGTTCCATCTTTGAACTTGGCATATTTGACAAAGGAATTTGGGCTTGATGCCATTACGTGTGTTTCGTGTATGCCAATAACGCAAATGTTGATGTATTTATAGATGGTCTAATTAGCAACGTCCAATTAAACGTTGTTATGGGAGTTCACATAACACAATGTTTAATGTGACGTTGTAACAACGTCCAATTAAACGTTGCTGCAACGCTCAATGTAACGTTTTAACAACATCATATTTGGCGTTGTAGTAAGGAAGCCTCACAAAAAACGAGAAAGGATTTCCCACTATAAATTACGCTATGCGAGGGTCGAAATTACAACATCTCGTTTGACGGAAGAAGAGATGGCGGCCGGTAACACACCAAGACCTTTCTTCTCGGTCACAGGGAGCGGCCCTAGAGATTTTTTCTGGTGGGTAGAAGACGTCTCGCTCACACAAATACTGGTAAGCCCCCTTCGGTCTCACATCCGATTTACAACGGTCCCAACTCACTAAGTAGATCTTGACATCTGCAGCCTCTGCCTTCCAACTTCGAGGAAGAATACGGGCTGGGGGGCGTCGAAAGAATAACGCTGACTAATGGGCCAGGGAGGAGAGGCACCAGCATCCGGGTAGAGCGCAACAGCTCCGGGGCACTCTGGCTCACACAAGGATGGAATACGTTCGCGAGATCGCGTGGCATGCGGGTAGGCGCGGGTTTTATGTTTAGCTACTTAGGCAACGCTCGCTTCCGGGTCGTCGTAGTGCCGCCGGAGAATATTTCACCATCAGAGGAAGAGAACAACAATGATTTCATCTGAGGTGGGACATGACGACGACCCGGAAAAACTTCTTAACTATGTTATTTTTGTTGTAATCTTCTATCATTAATATGAAAACTGAGGCAGTCTAAACGTTTTCATGTAACGTGTTTTTCCCTGAAATAACCACAAATCATATTTGAAAACCCTCTGCGAGGGGCAAAACGCCCCAACAAAATAAAAGATACAAACATCGCACTAAGTTTTCGCCAACATACTACCCAATAAAAACAAAGATAATAGAACTTCAAAGTTGATCCAAGTGTTGATGATAAAAACGTCAGACTTAACGTTGTTTTCATATTGCAACGTTGTATTGAACGTTGCTGTCTGGCCCGACGAGGCCCACTTTAGCAACGTCGGATTAGACGTTGCTAAAGTGTCCGACCCACCCAACTTCCTTCAATTCACAACCTTGTGTAGGACAAATGACAACGTCGAAACGAACGTTGCTACAACATGAAATCCAACGTTTCTACAACGTCAAATTCGTCGTTTCATTAACAGCGCTAATCGTGGATTTGCAGTGTATATAGGGTGACCCTAAATCAAATTTACCAACCTTCAATGTCTTCGCAATCACCGTACTTCAAGAAAGATGCAATGGGATGAGCGTGACTTAATTGAAGAGAGGAATGGAAAAGAACGAACGTTGATGGAATAGGATGAGCGTCAACGGAATTATAATTAATTAGAGATTCTACGATTAGTTGTTACAATCAAATCAAGGGCAAACATGTCATAACCAAAATAAAATCTTCAAGGGTACATCTACCTAAAAAAACTTGAAAAGGGTATAACTACCCAATTTGGCCTTAAGAAATTGAATAGCCTAAATCTAATGAACAAAGCTAGGACATGTGGGTTAAAATTTCAAATTAACATTAGTTAATAGGGGCAATCTTTCTACCCTTTAATAAAAAATAAATTGTAACATGGTTGGGAAAACTGTCTTTCTACCCCTTGGGTAATCATGGCTTTGATACACATCGAGATCACTTGGCAGCTATTAGCTTGTAGAAAAAAACACTCCCACCGGGTTGGTGGCATATCTTGTTGTCGCCACCGCCCCTTGTTGCATGCAGCCGCCCTTCGGCCTCCACCCTGACCTTAGCTAGTAGCCGCCACCGCTACCCATGTGGGTCTTCCGCATCCTCCCAAGCCCCACCCCTCGCCACCATCCATAGGCAATAGCCATCGCTTTCACCTTTCATCTCCGTCGACTACACCGTATAGGCCGGCCTTACGTACCGCTGCCTTGGTCACAACCGCTATCGCTAACCATTGGGGACTGTTGCCTCCACCTTCTGGGTTCGCTGCCGCCGTCCTCCGCCTATCTAGCCTCACCTCCGTCGCCCACCAGGCCACGTCCGCCTGCGTGTACAACATTGTATATATCTACCCATGTTGTCTTTGATAAGGTCAAATTTCCATACTCCTCAGGTTCACCTCCTACCGAACCCAGTCCACAACTTGTAGCTTCATCCTTTTTGCCCACTTTAGTTCTTGGAGCTGCCACCACTTCCGAACAACTAGCCCATTTTACACCGACAGCTACTTTGCCTCATGTTCTTCCCTCCCCCACTCCAACCCCACTTATTTCTTTATTGTCATACCCACCAACCCCTATTGACAACTGACGAGTGGTGAACCGAATCTCACAAAAGAATTAATCCTAAACTCAAATACTAGTATAGCAAATAAGTCCAGGTATCGTCCTACTGAGAGTGTGAGATCAATGGTTTTCTTGCTAACAATTTAGTCCAGGTACGTATGAACACGATTAGAGTATTGATTTCATTGGTTGTGACATACTTGGAGATACATCAAATGGATGTCAACAACACGTTTTTACATGGCTATTTATCATATATAGGAAGTTTATAGGATCATACCACTAGGGATAGAGAACACTTCTGGAAATTTTCGCAGACTTCAAATATCCTTATATGGGTTAAAACATGTGTCTAGGCAATGGTACTCTAAGCTTGCATCTACTCTCCAGAAACTAGGGTTTTGGTGTTCGTTAGAATGTCGTATGTTCTAACACCCCAAATAGTAAATCTATACCTTCAACTAATAACGAGTATCAGCAGCAAGTACAGGTCGATCCCACGGAGAGTGCATGCGACTTTGGGTAAACGTGGTGAGCAAGCAGGCAGTTCATAATAAAAGTAATAGTAATAATAAGAGAAAGAAGCAATAAATAAAAGCAACGGTTGAAGCAAAAGATAATAATAAGATGAGAATATAGTTCTACTTATATTCATAACATTGGTAATTTCATGATTATCGGGTTGTTTGGTTATGCTTGGCTATCTTAGTGTCAGTTTGTGCACAGAGTTGTATAGCTTCGTGATTCGATCACTATAACACCCCCGTCCCACATCAGATATCATAAGGATGTTGGGAGTGATTTATAAGTAGTTCAAGCCCTGCCCATGTAACAAAAGCTCTTCCTTTTCAGGCTCCAAGTGAGGACAACGGATCTGAGAGGGATGATGGACGGTTTTTAGTCGTGTAAACCGTATCAAAATAAAACTCAAACCTACAAACTAGTGTAGCAAGTAAGTAAGAGGTCGATCCCATAAAAAATCAAGTATTTCTCAGCAATGTGTATTTACCAATTAGTGAAAGGAGGGTTTTGGTTGATTGAGATTGAAAAGAAAACAAAATAAAATAAAAACCAAGGATGCAAAACAATTTTGAGAAGATCGCTCTACCAACAATTATCCACTTTATTTGGTTGAATTGATATTGTAACTTCCTCTTGTCCTTTTATGATTCCTATTGATGTCCTTGTACAGACCTAATATAGTAACTAGTCCAATCAGTCCTAGAAACTCTTATCAATTGAACAGTCCCTAAAAAAGGATTTAACCCAATTGATAGCTTTAAGTTCAAAGATTAACCAAGGTATTTGCAGTCCCTAAAGAGGGATTTAACAACACATCCAACTTCCTACCCGTCCAATTAGTTCAACGAGCCCTAAAGGGATAAGTTTGTCACTTGGGTTAAGGTTCGCAATCAAGAATCTACAAAACCCTACCAATTGAATTGATTCTACCAAGTTGATCAGGCGAGATGGAATAAAACAATCAATAATCAAGCACAAAGAAGTGGAAACATTCAATATAGGAAATAAGGAACAAGATTCAGAAACTCACAACTCAATCCAAACAAAGCTTCAAATCGTAGATAGAACGAAGAGAGTTTAGTCGCCCATGGCGAACATCGCCCTAATCTCCAATTGACTGATGAAAAGTAGAATAGAATAGAAGTGGAAGTCATAGAAAAGTAAGGGTAAATCGGTCTTAAAGGCTCAAAGTCGGCCAAAAACCCTAGAGTTTCCACAAAGATAGAAGTTGGGCCGCTTGCGCAGATCCGGATCTGAAAGGACGGCGGGCGCCGCTTAAACCACGGCGGGCGCCGCTTTGACAGCTTCGCAAACTGAACTTGTAACGCACTTTTTGGAGTCATCGTTCGTCTGATTGACACATATGAATATGCGTTGGAAAGATATTTTCAAGGATTACAACTCTCATGAAGAACTTCGAAGCTGAATCAAACTTATCAGAACCTTAAAGAGACGATTTCTCCATGTGCTCCATTTCTGCTCTTGTTCTTGTGCTCCTTTGCTTCCCAAATCGCCTTTTAATCCTTCCCTAGCTTGTTCCTTGTACTTTTGACGTCCTATTTGGTCTCTTCCCAAGCTCCTCACCATGTCGATCGACACTACGAATCTGCATAAATCCAATAAAATAGCGTAGTTTCCGAACTTTACCACTAAAAGAGCATAACATGCAATTAACTCTAAAGTATAAGCAAAAACCTATGAAACACAACTAAAACTATTCTATAATGCCTATATAAATATGCATTATCAAACTCCCTCACACTTAAGCTTCGCTAGTCCTCGAGCGAATCAATACGAAGCAACCTATACCTACGAGTTCATCATCCATGCAATAGCCTTAAACAAAAGCAACATCAATTTGAAATGGAGCACATGATCAAGTGACTAAACATCCTAGCATGTATTTAGCAATAAAAGCATAGAAGTAGAAATCATCCAACATCACAAGGAATATGTGTTTCACTCATGCTCTCATGTGTTTAGGCAATTAAGTTCAACTCTCAACTCAATCCAAAATGTACTAAGCTCATAGACATTGACAACAATATAATCAAATCTCCACCGAAACGTCATCACTTGCAGAAAGCAATAATAATAAACAAATTGGCTCTAGAATTTCGCTCTTTTTTTTCTTTCTTTTCTTTTTTCGGTTTCTTTTTCATTTTATTTTCATTTTTTCTTTCTATGCTTTTTTTTGGCTTTGGTGTATTCCTTACGCGAGTCGCAAACATGGGTGTCATGAATGACCCCGGTCTATCAACACCTCAACTTACTTGAATGAAGTCCACTTGAACATCTTTTTACGCGAGTTGCAAACATGAGTGTCATAAATGAATCCGGTTACTCAATGATCAAGCTTCCTTTCTTAGTGGATAGTTTTCAACACCATTTTGCGTGAATCATACCCATGGGTGTCATGCGTAGACCCGGTTACTTAGTGCATCAACCATTGCCACCATATTTCACTCAACATGCACAAAATAAAGCCAAATATAAACATAAAAACATAAACTCCGCAAGCAACAAACATGAGAGTCGGTCTTCACAATAGATAATGAAGTCAATATCAAGAGGAAGAAACATAAGGAGAGTAAATCACACAATTAAGCAAAAGGACTATAAATGAATCCAATAAGGCTAAAACAATCTAACAAGGGTCATGTTTTGTAGGATTTCAATTATACTTTAGCTTAATCATTCACGCTCAATTACATCACCAATCATGCTCTCCATATGAAAACATTTCCGAACAATAAGGCTAAGCAATTCAAACTAATCGTAGGATTTACAAGTTCATGCCATAAGAAAATATAGAGTTTCACTAACTAAGGTGGGTGTTTAGATAACAACATATATATGCAATGCATAATATTTTTGGGATTTTTGACATTTTCTATTTTTTTTTCTTAATGCATAAATAAATAAAAATAAAAACACAATCAAAATTGAAACATGACCTAACTAGACACATTAAATCCCTCCCCCACACTTAAATCTTTCATTGTCCTCAATAAAACATAAAAGACAACAAAAATAATCAAATAGAACTTGAGGTGAGGGAAGAGAAGACTTACTAAAGCTCTTGTGATAGTGGTTGTAATGCCCGGAACTGACGAACTCGCGGCCAGAAATGTAGGCTCGTGGCGGCGAGATGAATGTTATCATTGGGGCTCGGATGTGAGAGCTGTTGCGGCCGCGAGAGGTGAAGTCGCGACGGAGAGGAGAGGGGTTCCGCTGTTTGTGGGCAAGGGCACTAGTAGTGGCGGGTGCAGGATGTCGCGACCGCGAAATGAGATCTCGCGGCAGCGAGATGAGGTCAGTCGACAGGGCTTGGTCAGCAATGGTATGGCAGCAACATAGGATGAGTCGCGCCCGCGACACACGATCTCGCGGCGGCGACTTGACTTAAAAAACTCTCTACTCGGTATGTCCAAGTACCGAGTCGGTATCTGGCCTCTGCATAACCGGTGCCCGTCGTGGCGAAACAAGGCCGACCAGGTCGCGGTGGCGAATTGAGTCTCGCAGCGGTGACTTACCTGGGCGAGCCTTGGTTGCTCCTTTTTCGTCCATTCCACTTGCCTTACCATTAGATCATCCCAAAAGCTCCAAAAAGACTTATAGAAACCCATTAACTATCGAATAGGAACTCTAAAATTTATTTAAATTGAACAACTAACTAGAAATGGAAAAGCAAGAAAATAGCAAACTTACCTTGGGTTGCCTCCCCTATAACGTCCTTGTTTATCGTCTAAGACTCGATGATTTATTGTTCTTACCTTCCTTCAAGACTTATTCAGACATTGTCAATGCCCTCAAAAGCAAATCAAACTCTTGTGCCCGCCCATAATTTGAATGAACACTAAACATGAAAAAATTGAAAGCTAAAGATATGAAGTTAAAGAATGAATTCAACTTATCATGTTCTTGAGCTTGACTTTCAGCTGAGGGAATGTAGTACCACCAACACAGTTCCACTGGTGGTTTGTAGAAATAGCATTCAAAAGGATCAACATAATCACCATTACCTACAAAATTGCAAAAGTTTACCTCTATTACCTCCCGAGCCTCTACAGATGGCTCTAGACCTGGTTCATCAATGGGCGAGCTCAGAATGGATGATTCAGATGGAGTAGGAAATACATCACATGTAACCTCATGCGTCGACTCATGAGAATCCAAGTCAGGAAGCACTAGGCCCCTTTCTCCATCATCGAAGAAACTATCGTTGCCTGCAACCAATTCCTCCTCATTCGGCATGTCATTGTCGTGTTGAAAACAGATAGGAGGGAATGAACTAAGCATAATGACATCGATAGGCTCTTCCATTAATGTATCCTTTAAAACCTCAAGGGGTGGTGGGATGGGTTTCTCAAAATTGAAGGAAGAAGACTTCGGGGGTTCGTCAGCAACAGCGCGGTGGCCGGCGCCCTCCTACGGCGGTCGCCGCTCCTTAGAGTCGTCAACCTCCATCACGGTTTCGTCGTCCCCTTCTAAGCTCGTATTTTTCTCACCTTTTGCACTCAATAATTGAATGATTTGGCTCATCTGACTCTCCAAGTTTCGATATCGCTCAGCTTGCTCCATGACTATCCGTGCAAGGTTCTCAGTTTGAATCTCTAAGTTCTTTGTGCGCTCAACCTACTACTACACCACTTGTGTGAGAGCCTGGATTGATACTTCCTCCTCAACCTGGTGACTCATACGGTCGAAAAAATCCCAAATCTAAAAGAGTCCCATATACAATAGGCCTCCACTACTCATGTGCTCAGCCAGGCTTCGTGTTCCAGCATTCATCCCATCAAATATGCACACACACACATCTCTCGCACACCATATTGATAACCCAATGAACCATGGTTGTCAACATACTCATGCAATCTAGTGAAGTATTGGTGAAAGTTCTCACCTTCAAGCTCTGCTAATCTCAACATCTTAAAAAGTTAGTAGCAAGGGTGTGATGAACCGTAAGATAGGTTCACAAGAAAGTTAGATATATGCAAAAAATCAATAAATACACAAAACAAAGAAATAAACTTGATTCCCCGGCAACGACGCCAATTTGATGGACGATTTTTAGTCGCGTAAACCGTATCAAAATAAAACTCAAACCTACAAACTAGTGTAGCAAGAAAGTAAGAGGCCGATCCCACAGAGAATCAAGTATTTCTCAGCAATGTGTATTTACCAATTAATGAAAGAGGGGTTTTGGTTGATTGAGTTTGAAAAGAAAAGAAAACAAAATAAAAACAAATGATGCAAAACAATTTAGAGAAGATCGCTCTACCTACAACTATCCACTTTATTTGGTTGAATTGATGTTGTAACTTCCTCTTGTCCTTTTATGATTCATATTGATGTCCTTGTTCCGACCTAATATAGTTACTAGTCCAATCAGTCCTAGAAACCTTTAACAATTGAACAATCGCTAAAAAGGATTCAACCTAATTGATAGCTTTAAGTTCAGATATTAACCAAGGTATTTGCAGCCCCTAAAGAGGGATTTAACAACACATCCAACTTCCTACCCATCCAATTAGAACAACGAGCCCTAAAGGGATAAGTTTGTTACTTGGGTTAAGGTTCGCAACCAGGAATCTACAAAACTCTAGCAATTGAATTGATTATACCATGTTGATCAAGCGAGATAGAATAAAACAATCAACAATCAAGCACAAAGAAGTTGAAACATTCAAATGTAGGAAATAAAGAACAAGATTCAGAAACTCACAACTCAATCCAAACAAATCTTCAAATCGTAGATAGAACGAAGAGAGTTTAGTCGCCCATGGCGAACATGGCTCTAATCTCCAATTGTCTGATGAAAAGTAGAATAGAACAGAAGTAGAAGTCATATAAAAGTAGGGAAAATCGGTCTTACAGGCTCAAAGTTGGCCAAAAACCCTAGAGTTTCCACAAAGATAGAAGTTGGGCCGCTTGCGCAGATTCGGATCTGAAGAGACGGCGGGCGCCGCTTTGCTTGTAATGCACTTTCTGGGGTCGTCGTTCGTCCGATTGGCGCATATGAATATTCATTGGAAAGCTCTTTTCAAGGATTACAACTCTCATGAAGAACTCAGAAGCTGAGTCCAACTTATTATAACCTTAAAGAGATGATTTCTCCATGTGCTCCATTTCCGCTCTTGTTCTTGTGCTCCTTTGCTTCCCAAATCGCCTTCTAATCCTTCCCTATCTTGTTCCATGCACTTTTGACGTCCTCTTTGGTCTCTTCTCAAGCTCATCACCATGTCGGGCACTACGAATCTGCATAAATCCAATAAAATAGCATAGTTTTTGAACTTTTCCACTAAAAGAGCATATTATGCAATTAACTCTAAAATATAATCAAACAGTTATGAAACACAACTAAAACTACTCTATAATGCCTATCTAAATATGCATTATTAAGGGCTAGGTGGCATGGGTTGGAGCCTCAAAATACACTGGGTCTTGCAATCAATATGAACTCCCTAAACTCTTGCATGGGTTTCAAGAAGCAATATGCTCATAATTAGATTAGGATATAATTCATTTAATTCCTGCATATTCGATGTGTGACCTGGTTGTCAACCCAGCTATCGGATTCGATAAGAATAACATCAAACTCTCTGTTATTACTCTGCATATTCGATGTGTCACCTGGTTTTCAACCCAGCTATCACATCCGCTAAGAATAACATTAAACTATTTGTTATTACTCTTTCATATGCATGAATCCCAACCTGTTCATCAAGATATATTTGCTACTATATCAGATTAAGACCCACAATAGTGGATTTAGCTATAATTCCTTAGCACATTGTTTACCTATCTTAGTGGCTAGTTAAGACTAATAAACATCATAAACATGTAAAGAACAAGAGTAATGAATAACCAAATATGCATAAATCAAACATAACTATAAAATAGTATTCAAATAACCCTCACATGTCCTTAACCAATGCATAAAATATAAGAAAAACTATATAAAAGGTTTAGCTGAGCACGACTTACCGAAAACGACAGAAAAGGGAAAAAAAAGAGAAAAGTGGTGTGAGAGTAGTGAATGGTGAGCGAGTGAGATATGTCTGAGATGTGGTTGGGGAAAGCTGTATTTATAGGCATAGAAAACCCTCGGAGTTGACATTCTTAAGGTAGAAGCGAAGCCTAATGGGCCTGATTTGGCCGAGAGGAAATCTTTTGGAAATTGAGACCTGCGGGCGCCGACAAGGTAGTGGCGGACGCCAATCCTGTGGGTGCCGCTAGGTCTTCAGCGGGTGTTGTAAGTCCCGGGACGCCAGTCATTTGGCCGCGGGTTCCGCCTCTTCATTCTTCTTATTTCTTTCTTCTTCATGTCTTGTCTTAGCTTCTAAGTTTCCGTAATGTTGCTTTCCTCTTCTCTTTTAGCTTGACTTTCGAGAATCTGCATAAATATGCATAAAACGCATAGATTCCGAACTTTGCAACTTGAAAGACAATGAATGCACTTTATGCTAAAAACATATCTAAATGCAACCTAAATGACTTAAGAATGACTTAAAATGCCTATACAAATCATGCATTATCAGGTTTGTTATGTCCAAATTTGATTCATCTCTTTTTCCGAAGATTGATGGTTTAGATGTTACCATTGTTGTTGCTTATGTGGATGACATTCTTGTCATTGAGAATGATCAATCCTCAATTTCACACCTCAAAGTTACATTGGACACTTTATTTAGTATCAAGGATGTAGGTCATTTGAATTTCTTTTTGTGAATGGAAGCCTTAAAGGTGAGTAATGATTTGGTTTTTTATCAAGATAAGTTTGCTTTGGAGCTGGTTGAAAATGCTCAAGTTGATTACCTTCCTTCTTGTGTTACCCTGATAATGCATCTTTTGTACAGACATTCTAGGCGGTTTTAGGGTAATTTAGGTTGCATTAGATAGGAAGTTAGAGTTAAGTCACATCTTTATGCTTTTCTATTCGAAATTCGGAATTTACACTTTTCTATGTTAATTATGCAGATTCACGAATCCGAGCTCGAAGAGATGATAATGAAGCCTAAATCTAGCTAGGATGGCTAGAAGATAAAGACAAGAGTACCCAAGAAGAAGCTAAGTAAAAACAAAAAGAAGAAGAGAAGAAAACATGATGGACACAGGAGCAGCGCCCATCGCAAGACATTCGGCACCCCCCGGGCTTGCGCCCATGTGAAGTTCTTCAGCATCCGCGAGGAGCGGCTTCCGCCAGACCTGAGGCAGCGCCAACAACCAAGGATAAATACGCTGATTTGGATCCTTATATGAAAGAGATTCATTCCTATCCTTTAAAGATCTTGTTTATCCACCAAGGAGGTCGGCACTAGGGATTTTCTCAGCTAATTTGAGTCCTATAAATACCTTATTCGACCCAGGGTTTTCAAAACCATTGAGGCACCAGCCATATACAATTTAGTTTATCTTTTATTAGTTTTCCGAGGTTAGCCATGATCGACTAGCCTCTTTTATAGTTATGCTTGTATTTCAATACAATGGTTATGGACATGAGATGGTTGTTTATTATGTTTCTATTATTCATATTTGAGTGACACATTGATTATTTCAATTTTCTTTGTTCTGATATTGCTTAAGTGTTGTTTGTTTATTTTAATTGGCCATTAGGATAGATTTGCCTCATGCTAGGATTATAGCTTCATTCTGATATAACGGGCCTTAATCCATATGATATTGTAGAAGAATTAACAGGTAAAGGTTATTTCTTTTAGTGGAAGCGATAGTTGGGGTTGACAACCAGGTGATAACTCAAATAGACATGAGAAATAATGTTTATTTGCTAGGTGTTTGGGACATAATGCTACTCTCCCCAATATGAAAGAGTTTAGGGAGTTAGGTGTTGTTATCGGCAAGTTCGGCCTACCTCATGCAATTACCATTGTTGCGAATGTAAGTGAAGCTATATTACTCATCATAATGTTATGTGCTATTCAATCATTGCTAGTCTAGGTTTTCATTTACTTTCTATTTACATTGTTCCTTTGCTTTATTATTTCGCTTGGCATACGCATTTAAGAGTCGTACATGTTCTTCGTGGGATCGATTCCTTATCGATACAAAATGTTAGTTAGTTAGTGGGCTTGAGTATTTTATTTTTGGATAATTAAACCATGACATTTAATCGTCCACCAAATTTGTGGTGCCGTTGCTAGGGAACATCGATTTTTCTTAAATACGCTTGCATTTGTGTTTTCTTTAGTATGTTTGCATTTCAATTTGTGTGATCCATCTTGCATTGTTCACACCAATTCTACTAATCAATCTAGAGTGCCTTGTAATCCAGATATTGAAAAGGCTTTCTCCGGGTTAAGAAGACAACATTCAAGGAATATGGCACTCCATGGAGGAGGAGGAAGAAGAACACTATGAGATATTAAGGAGCCCGATCTTAGTACACAACCATTAGCAATCAAGCTCCCGGATCTCCCAGCAAATTCAAAGTTTGAGTTCAAGTAAAACTAGGCAACCATCTAGCCTAGTTTCCATGGAAGAAGTGGAGAAGATCCTAACAAGCATTTAGAAGAGTTCACAGCAATATGCCATCACTTGTGACGTACAGGCATGATAGATGACCAGATGATGCTCTAGGTGTTTCCTTTCACCCTCAAGGACGCTGTAAATGATTGGCTCTACTACTTGCCAGCAAAAAACATCGAAACATGGGTGGAGATGAAGAAAGCATTTCTCAATAAATATTTCTCAGCCACTCATCGAAACAAAGTAAAAAGAATGATCGCAAACATCAAGCAATCTCCATCTGAATCCCTTTATGAGTATGTTGAGCGCTTCAAGAAGCTCAAAGCCTGTTAGACCAAGAGAGAAAAACCATCATCAACGCTATAAATGGAGAAGATGTGCTGGATAAAACACCCGAGAAGACTATAAAATTGATCGAGGGGATTGCTAATGCTTCTCAACAGTACGAACGGACCCAAGGAGTAAGAGGAGTGCACAATGTCAAAGCTGCAACCATGGGATCGCACCGTTAGAATGAAATGGAAAGGCTCACAGAGATGATGAAGGGCCTATCCGCTCAGGTTTCCCAATTACAAGCTAGACCTTGTGGGGTTTGCAGAGATCCATCGCACCCCAATGACTTATGGTCTAAAGTCCAGGAAGGAGTTATGGAAGACAGCGCCATTGGAGACAATGGCCCAGACGATTCGGTAACAATTTTTTCAACCCTAACTTCAATACTAATTACTATCAAGGTTTTGGGAGCATGAATGTTCAAGAACCATACCATGGGAGAAATCAGTTCGAACCTTGTCCTAGGAACCCAATGCTAGCCAATCAACCATAACTAGATAAGGTTCTTTTCCTTATCTTAGAAAAGTTTGTAGCAACAAAGAAGGTGGTTGGATAGATGACTTAAAAGATAGGAGAGCTCCAGGAAAGGAATGCAAGAAAACTACCATCTCAAGTAGCAGTGAATCCAATGGAGAAAGCTACGGAGCAGACCCATTGAGGGGTCATTACGTCGATCCACCGATGCTTAACCAAAGATGCTTCTTGGGAGGCAACTCGAATTTTTTTTTTCAATTCATCGTATTTGCTTTTGAATTTGTTGCATATATGTCTTAGCCCTCACTAGGCATGTTTATTATCATTTGCATTAGGATTAGTTCATGTAATAAAGAACTCTGGCTTTTCTAGAGAAAAGTTGGAGTTCTTTAAGAAAAAGAGGAAAAAGAAGGAAATCTGCAAGACCAGCGCCCGCCGTGTAAAGGCCCGAGTTAATAAACCCAGGTTACTTTCCGAAGGGCTGGATACCTTTATTCGGATCTTGCAATCCAATTACGGGTCGAATAGTTTCAAAATAAAGTATTACTGTATAAAGAGGGATTTCGATCCCAGAGAGCACAAGGTCCATTGCAGACCCGATGTTAACACAGATGTACC
The DNA here is from genome assembly GCA_963922045.1 of Persicaria maculosa. Taxonomy (NCBI): domain Eukaryota; kingdom Viridiplantae; phylum Streptophyta; class Magnoliopsida; order Caryophyllales; family Polygonaceae; genus Persicaria; species Persicaria maculosa. Next base: position 76,754,185 of record OY998252.1, on the reverse strand, counting down.
TGTCCTATAATCTAAGTCGTTGGAAAACCGTTGAAGTCTAAAAGCATCAGATAGTCATAAAATTCATACAAAGGGGTATCACGGCAGAGCCGTGTCAAAATGACAATACCAAAGTGCATAATTAGTAAGAGTACCCATAGAAGAGCATAGTGTGATAAGTCAGTCTCTCTCTAGATACGCCTATGGCAAAACCCTCGCAACATCAGCATGCAACAACAATAAGCAAAAGCATACGTAATTAGAGTGCATATGTACCTAAAAAATAAAAGGGGAAAGGAGTCAAGCCGAGCCACGCATGCGGGACCGGAAGTCCTCGTAGAAGCCACATAATACACACTATACCTAAATAAAGATGCTTCTAATGCAGTGCGGTAAAGTAAACACTCAAGCCTGCTAGCAGTTTATATATGCAGAAAGCGATAAATTAGGATCTTACACAAAATGCCAAGTGGCATATCCCTCTTCTATCTCTGCACCCATTCTCATTAGTGCAGACACCGGCCAAGTTCGTGCTAGCTCATCATATAACAATATATCTCATTTTTATGCTCATTCATATATCATGCTCGTTTTATTTCATTTATGATAATACAGTATCATGGACAATGACTCGAGAGGAACGAACTCGATGGAACTGAATTGTCCTATAACCCTAGCAAAAGACTCTAAGACTCACAATTAACGGTCGTTCTACCAAACGCATAGAGTAAACAGATGTTCATTCAATAGTGCAAACCCTAAGCATGCTACTACATGATCATACTAGATGCAAAACCTAGTATACTACATGACAACATGCATGAGAGTTCAACCTGAGTAAGCTCTCTAGGGAACTTATCTAGAAGTGCAGAAGAGGAAAAGGCAACAACCAGGTATACAGAAAGCCAACACGTCAGAGATGATCCCCTAACACATATATAAACAATAATATAAATGGGTCTACTTCTAAAGCTACACAAAGCATATGATATCACACAGAAGTTCACACAACTACAAGTCTTATCATAATAACTTCCATATCATCATCATCATCAGTTCATCTCAAATCTCATCATAGAATCTCAACATATCTCATCAAGTTCCATCCTTTCTCATTGTCTCAATATCTCATCATTATATAATCTCATAACACACAACACATCTCATATACGAATTATGTTCATAACTCAGATCATCGTATAATATAACATGCTTGTGTATAATCATCATATCACAATCCCATACTTATGGACATATATCAACATCTCATATCATAATTCATACTCCACATCATGCTTCATAATCAACATATATCACAACAATATCAACATGTTGGAACTCATAGAGTATATCATAACATCATGCTTACACATAAGACTCACCAACTTAGTTAATAGGCCAATCATGTAAGAACCTCAAGTTAGTTAAGATCCATTTCTAAAACAACCTTCCAAAACCATGTAAAGCTTAAGATCTTTAGTTATCTCATAAACTCTATTTATCAAGGCAATCTGTCATGTTTCAAACCTTTTCCCCAAAATCTTTTTAAGTAGTTAAAATGATCTTCCGACCTTCGAAAACGTACCTCAAATACCTTTTGGAAACCAAGTTCATCTTAACAAGTCATGCCTTTGAAATCACATCACGAAACCCAACCCAAATCGGACAAACAGCCAACCCAAACCTACCAAGGGGCTTTCGCTGTGGCGAAACCCCTCCAGCGAGCATCCGGCGAGATGGGGGTTCTTGCGGCAGCAAAAGTCCTTTGTCGTGGTGAAATCTTGTTTCGCCGTGGAGAAGCCTAGGTTTCCAGGTCCAACGTGAAGTTCATACTCGCTGCGACGATGAGGGTCACTCGCTGCGGCGATGAGGGTCTCTCGCCGCGGCGACAAGTGTCTCTCGTCGCGGCGAGAATAGTTCCTCATCAGCTCGAGAGTGGGCTGTGGCAATGTGAGCCACGCCCGCATCTTTGGCTGTGGCAAAACCCAAGTTTCTCCATGGTAAAAAGCCACTCCCACGATTAGTTCTTAATCACAGCGGCAAAACCTGCAACTGAGCTTTGGTTTGAGATTGTTGACGCCGCCATTGTTAGTGTTAGCTCTCCTCGCTTGCTCCAAATCCTTTCCTGACCTCAACACACATGTTAGAAGACAAAGGACATGAAAGGATCGACAAGAGAGAGGGATGACTTACCAAGGTCTCGCTCTTTAACGGAAATCGCTCGGGAAGCTTTGTCTGGATTTGTCAGAGCTAGATCTTGATTGAAATGCCTACAAAGCATATTGGGGGTGTTAAAGGTGAAGCTTTACTCAGTTAGGAGGCCAAAGGAAGCGAGAACGAGTACTTACCGTCCTTGGAATCGAAATTAGAGGAAAGATGAACGACGGGTAGCTCTCGGCTTCTCTGTAGTCTTTTGGGAAGCTCTAGCTGCTCGAGGATGTGGGGAGCTCCTGCATTGTTGTTCGCTAAGGAATGATGAGGGAGGAAGTTGGTCTTCTTGGTCCTTGCTCGCGGAAAACAGGGAGAATGAGGAAGGTGCTTGCGACTTGGGTCCAGTTGGGGAAGACGACAAGGCTGTGAGCTAGGAGGTGGTGGTGAGGTGTGGGGATCTTGCTCAACCAAGCAAAGGAGGAGTTTTGGGGTTGTGGTGCTCACGACAAGGGAGGAAAGAAGAGGAAGAAGGGGGATCTTGGAGAGGATAAGCTTTGGGGTTGTGCTTCAGGGTTTTGGGTTTGTGTTTGATTTTTGTGGTGAGTAATTTGATTCTATGGAGTGCAATGCAAACAAGGGTTTGTTGGGCTGTTTTTCGGATAGTGCCAAGGGAGCAAGGCTTGTCTCCTTTACCATATAAGGAGGGTGAAGGGATGGAGAGGGAAAAAGAAATTTGTGAGTGTTTAGCCAAATCTAGCAAGGAGGATGGTGATAGGAAGTTGCCTTGAATTTCAAATCAACACAAGGCTCCAATCGAGCTGAATTTTTCGGAAGGGGCAAGAGAGGAAGAGGACAAGAGTTGTGGTCTCGGAAGCTCGAATTTGAATTTTCGAAAGTTAGTTTCTTGAATCCCACTCTATCGATCTCATTCTGACCCGATCAAAATATCATTTCAAAACCAAGAAGATATTGACATCCAAAGTTCATTTCAAATCCCGAGGTGAAAAGATGGAATCCACCTTCAAAAGTTCAAAAATTTGGCAGGAATCCGCTTTGGGAATGTTAAAATAGGATTATCAAGATGAGGATGAGGGTTTCCAAATTATCCAAATTTCCAACTTAAATCCATTTTTTTAATATTTTATATTTTCAAAAATCCAAGGTCCTTACATTATCCACCTTTAAAAACAAGTATCGCCCATGAGATTAAAATCATTTTCGAAACCAGGGAAATTTTCAAAATCCTAGTCAATTTACCCTATGTTAGTCAACAGATCTCCTAAGTAGCCTCTTTAGGACCTCTCCTATCCCACTAAACCAAAAGCAGAGGAACCTCCTGTCCCTATCCCTCATGTGCTCTCTCTAATGCATCCCACCTGATCAATTGTCTCTTTGACCATCTTTGGCAATAATGTTGTTGTGTCGGCGGGCTCATCTCAACAGACTGGTGACTTGCAGTACCTCTCATACAGTGCCACGTATGGAGCCATCTCTATCGACGAATGTTAACTGTTGTTGTCTAGAAACTCCACCAAAGGTAGAAATCTAACCCATCTTTCATCCCGCTCTAAAAATCATGATTTCAAAATGTCCTCCAATGTCTGAATCGTCCGCTCACTCTTGCCATCTATTTGCGGATGGAAAACTGTACTGAACTATAGTCGAGTCCCTAATGCCTCATGTACATGCTGCTAGAATCTTGAGGTAAACCGTCCACCTCTGTCATAAACTATTCTCTCAAGAACCCCGTGAAGCCTTACAATCTGTCTGACAAACTGTTATAGGAGGAAATCGAGTTCAAAATATAATAAAATAAATCAAACCAGATTCTGCCCACGCAAATAATTACAAGACTCCCTCTCGATGTAGCAACAGGAAGTCAGGATCGATCCTCGAGAAAGCTGGTCAGCGGATCCTAGGTAGTGGATGTCTCACGTCGGATTTCTACCTCAGGGAATCTACTCGATATTGACCTAGGATAGTCGATATCGACCAAATCCAGTCGATTCTGGGTTCTGTGTAGAAGGCAGTCGATTTCGACCAGGTCACTCGATATCGACCTAAGTGCTCTATATCGACCGGTTTGCTCGATTTCGACCTGTACCTGCAGAAACACAAACAAGCAGTGATCTTTGCTCGATCGAGTATTAGAAGTCGATATCGACCAGTGTTGGTTGAAATCGAGTAGAATGCAGAAAACGAAACAAAAGCCAAAGTTCGTAGATTTCGATTTAGACAATGTAAAAGAAGACTTCCAAGATCGGGGTTAGCAACAACGATAACCAAACATGCAGAAGGCAAGATAAAGAGAAATAATCATGTAATCACATCAAAGGATTAAGCTTTCACCTTTTCTAACAATTAGACAACTCTTTCAAGAAACCCTAATTGTATCTACCAATTTTTATGTTTACAATCCAAGTTGTTAACCTGAATCTCTATTAAATAGGTAATAAACATATAAAAGGCAGTGGATGATCAAAACATAAGAAAGGTCGAATCTTTACCTCAAACATGTGTGACTATCGTCGGGTTCACCCCAACCCTAGAAGTAGGTGGATTACTTGCTCTTCATCATATGAAAAGACATCAATAATAAAAGAAAAATACCTACTTGCATTAAAATAAACCAAAGCTTACAACCGATCGAAGCCAAATTGCTCTCGCTCTTCAACTCCTCTCGGCCTCCACTCTCTCTCTCTCTCTACTTGTGTTCTCTCTGGCTTGGAATTAATGAAAAATTAGCCCCATGGGCTTTATTTATAGGCCTTAATCCTTGCTAACCAAGGTAAGGAAATTCTATCTTCTATCTAAGGATATAAATCTAATGGGAAATAAATAAATCTAAATTAGTAAAACAAGATAAATACTAAAGGGTAATTAAATGTTCCACCCTTAGGATAGATAAAAAGATAATAAAAATCTAAATCTTCATGTGCAAGGAATCATCTCTTGGAATCTTCAGCTCGGACTCGGAATAGAACTCGGAATCGACCTACGTTCATTACTGGCAGTTGTTCGATATCGACCAAAGTTGGTCGATATCGAGTAATTTTCTCGGCTTCACTTCAACTCACTCGATCTCGGCTCCTGGGAGAATATCGAGCAGTATTTGGTCGATATCAAACACTATAAGTCGATATCGAGTTGCCCTCTTGTCTGCTGGTCGATTCGAGTCAATCTGGAGATTTTCGACCAAGATTAGGTCGATATCGAGTAGGCTTGGTCGATATCGACCACTCTTCAGTTCTCAACATTCTGCTCTGTTTTTTAAACGCACTTTCCCGAGTTCTCGTTCGTCGGATTGATGCATATGAGTATGCGTTGGAAAGCTCTTTTCGAGGGCTACAACTTTCATGAAGACATTCAAACTTAATTCAGAATGATGAATGACGAAAAGTGGGCTTTCCTCCAGATGCACCATCCTTAACTTCTTCATGACTTTCCTTTAAGCTCCAAAGTGCGTCCGGTTTCTGCGAAATTAAACAGAAACTAGTGTAGACTCCATAATTTGGAAAATAAGCATAAACTACATAGATTCTGTACTATTCTAACCCAAATGCATGAAATGTATACCAGAATTGATATAAAAGTCAATATAAAACATGGCACAAAACATGGACACCACAAACTTCTCTACTAGCCTCGAAACAGGCCAAGTTTCCCGAATGGCGATGAAATGGGCTGACTTTGTCAATCTGTCGACCACAAACCAAATAGCTTCAAAACCTCTAATGTCTTGCCTCAGTCCAGTAATAAAGTCCACAGAGATATCCGTCTACTTCCACTAAAGAACTGGAAGCGATCTGACAATTTTTCTCGCTCTCTAGTGCTCAATCCCGACCTGTTGACCAACTTGACTTCAAGCCACAAAATCTGTAATGTTCGCCCTCATCCACTGCCACCAGTAATACCTCCTCAAGTCCTGTTACATCTTATTCATCCCTATGTGGATAGAATAAGGAGTAGTTTGTGCCTCATGCATGATCATCTGTCTCAAATCTTAAGCAGATGGCACTACACCTCTACCCTGATATGTCAGCATCCCATCTGCTCTCTTTGCAAGCTCTCCAACTCATCCATGTGCCATCCTCTCTCTCTCTCTCTCTCTCTCTCTCTCTCTCTCTCTCTCTCTCTCTCTCAAAACAACAATCTCTGGGCAATCTTCCTGGCATCTGCGGATCTCCTTTCTCGGCTCTAACTAAATCTCCAAGAAAGACAACTGGCTGCTCTCTTGCTGAATCCAAACCTCGATGTCGCATGACATCAAATCTACCCGCAATCTCTCATGAACTGTCGATCTGGAAACTGTTACCTCCCGGTGAGTCTTCCTACTGAGCGCATCTACCAATACATTGGCCTTCCTTGGGTGATATATGATGTCCAAATCATAATCCTTCAGAAGTTCTAGCCACCGTCCCTGCCTCATGTTGAGCTCCTTCTTTTTGAAAATGTACTTCAAGCTCTTGTGATCCGTCATCACCTTGCACGAAGTACCATACAGATAATGCCTCGAGATCTTCAAAGCGTGAACTACAGCTACCAACTTCAAATCATGAGTGGGGTAAGACACCTCCAAATCCAGCCCGTGAAGCATCTGTATAAATGACGACGTCCTTAGTCACAGCTTGCGAAGCGTCTGTATAGATGACGTCGTCCTCAGTCCCATTGGTCTAGCAATGAATGCTAAAAAATCCTAGGATAAATCTCCGATAGTAGCTAGCTAGACCCAGAAATGAGCGAATGTCTTTGACGTTTTTGGGCACCTCCCAAGCAACGATAGCATCAATCTTCGTCGAATCCACCACGACTCCCTCTGCTAAAATCTCATGAACTAAGAAGGTCACATCATAAATCCATAAATCGCATTTGCTGTACTTGTCATACAACTAATGCCTCATCAGCATCTCCATAACGATTCTCAGGTGTTTCGTGTTCCCCTCTCTACTCCCCGAATAAACCAAAATCTTATCTATGAAGACAACGACAAATCTGTCCAGGTAGTCGATAAACACGCGGTTCATCAGCTCCATAAAAGCAGCAGGCGCATTGGTCAGCCCAAATGGCATGACCACGAACTCATAGTGACCATAGCGTGTCCTGAAAGTTGTCTTCTGTATATGCTTTGGCCTTAATGCTGAGTTGATAATAGCTTGACCTCAGATCAATCTTCGAAAACACTGTTGCTCCCTAAAGCTGGTGCAACATATCATCAATCCTAGGAAGAGTGTAAGGTAAGGGTTCTTCACTGTCGCCTAATTTAGCTCTCTGTAATCGATGCACAACCTCAACGATCCATCCTTCTTCTTGACGAACAAAACTGACGCTCCCCATGGCGATGCACTCGGTCTGATATAGCCTTTCTCAGCCAACTCTTCCAACTGAACCTTCAACTTTGCCATCTCTATCGGTGCCATCCGGTAAGGAACTCACGAAATCGGCCTCATGCCTGATGTCCATATTTTATGCCATATTTTTGTGCTTATTTTCGCTCCTTATTCTTGTTATTGTATATATTCTGGGTTGGGAATATAGTGAATATGTGTAATTTGTGTTTATATGCAAGAAATAGAGGTCTACACAAGTTTTTGTTTAATTTTCAAGAATTTGGAGCCGTTCTGGAGAAAAACCGAGAGGAAGGATCGACTGCAGGAAAGCACTTGATATCTAGTGGATTCGCTCGATATCGACTAGAGCAAAGCTGAGATTTGGCTAAGTGTTGGACAAGAAAGCTATTGTAATTTCACTCGATATATACTGGAGTACTCCACATCTACTGAAGAACTCAACGTCTAGTGGAGGTTACTCTATGTCTAGTGACAATCATCCCCACTTAGAAGCTAAAGAGAGAAGAACACTCGATATCTACTGAAAGCACTCGATATCTAGTGGGAGCACTGGATATCTACCGGATTTTGACTCGATGTCTAGTGGACCTACCAGATGTCTAGTGAAGATTTACAACACTTAGAAGCTGAGAAAGAAGATTCACCGGAAATCGGCAGGGGCACTAGAAATCGAGTGGAGTGTACTCGACGTAGAGATTTGACAAATCCGAGTTGAAAGAGACTTACTTAAGCACGAAGTACAAGGTCTTCTATCTTACCTTATAAACTTCTATCCTTATGAGTGCATGTCTATTTACCCTAGGGAATTTAATCATTTAGATATAGTTTTATTAATTCTAGTTGGTCCTATCACTCGTGCAAGGGCCAAGAAGATTCAAGATGCAACTAAAACAGTTCTTGTCCATTACCAAGGAACAATGGAGCAAGGGTTCAGGCCACCCTGGATCACTTTGTTGAAGACTACACCGCCACCACAGGAGTTGAGCTTCTGTCCACAGACAGAGCTCATGAAGACTCGTCTACATCAACCATGACAAGACCATATATACTCGGCCCATACCCATGTCGAGTGCAAGAGGTCCATGTCGCGCGGACCTTGAAGCCCATGTCGAGTCCCATTGCTTTGGTGGGCCGGTTTACCTAATTAATTAATTCTATTATTTTATGTAACTTAGGATTAATAAGGTGGGAGATTATATCTACTCTAGATAGAAGTCGTGTCCTCAAGGAGTTGCAACGCCAAGTCACGGAGCTCATGGAAAAGGGCTTGGTTCGAGAGAGCTTAAGTCCTTGCGCTGTTCCTGTGATATTTGTCCCAAAGAAGGATGTCTCATGGCGCATGTGTATACATTGCAAGGCAATAAACCAAATAACAGTTAAGTATCGTCACCCTATTCCTCGTTTAGATGATATGCTTGATGAATTATATGGTGCTTGCATCTTTTCTAAAATTGATCTTAGAAGTGGCTATCGTCAAATTAAGATGAAAGAGGGAGATGAATGGAAAACGGCTTTTAAAACTAAGTACGGATTATATTAATGGTTAGTAATGTCTTTTGGTTTAACTAATGCTCCTTCTACTTTTATGAGGCTTATGAACCATGTGCTTAGAAGATACTTAGGAAAATTTGTATATGTTTATTTTAACGATATCTTAATTTATAGCAAGAACCTGCATGATCATCTTAGTCACTTAAAATTGGTATTTGATTGTCTTAGAAAAGAAAAATTATCTGCCAATTTGGAAAAGTGTTCTTTTGCTTCCGAATCTACTATTTTTCTTGGCTTTGTTGTTTCTGCATCTGGTTTGAAAGTAGATGAGGAGAAGGTTTACTCCCACTCATGTCCGCTCATTCTTGGGCCTTGCTGGCTTCTATCGATGCTTCGTCAAGGACTTCAGCACCATTGCCCCCCCCCCCCTACATGAGCTGACCAAGAAAGAAGTGACGTTTCGCTGGACAGATGCACATCAGAGGGCATTCGATGCTCTTAAAGATCGACTCACCCATGCCCCTGTGCTGCAACTACCTGACTTCGCACAATTGTTTGAGCTCGAGTGTGCTGATTCTGGCACTGACATTGGTTGGGTTCTGCGGCAGAATAGGCGTCCTATTGCCTATTTTAGCGAGAAGTTGGGCCTCGCTGAGCTCAACTATTCTACCTACGACAAGGAACTGTTCGCGCTGGTTCGATGCTTACAAACATGGCAGCACTACCTTTGGCCTAAGGAGTTTGTGATTCATTCGGATCATGAAGCTTTGAAGTACCTCAAAGATCAGTCAATGCTCAGCAGGCGACTTGCTCGATGGGTAGAGTTCTTGGAGTCCTTTTCCTATGTGGTTCACCACAAAAAGGGAAAGGATAACATGGTAGCTAACGCGCTGTCATGCAGGTATGTCCTCTTGAACCATATGGATGCACATGCATTGGGTTTTGCTTTGATAAAGGAACTGTATGCTTCTGATGGTTTCTTTAAGACTATTTATGCTCAATGTGTGTCCAAAGGTGAACTTGATTCTTATTTTCTTAATAATGGTTACTTATTTAAGATGGGCAAGCTTTGTATCCCATCTTCATCTATTCGACGACTATTAACTCAAGAAACCCATGAATCTAGGGGACATGGAGGTTTCGAAAATACCTTAGCTGGTTTAAAGGAACATTACTTTTGGCCTAATATGTCTAATTATGTGCTAAGATTTGTCAAAACTTGTGTCACATGTGCTAAGGCAAATTCGAATGGCCTATACATACCATTACCTATTTCGAATGCACCCTGGAAAGATGTATCTATGGATTTCATTGTTGGTTTGCCTAGAACATCTAAGGGTCATGATTCTATATTTGTGGTAGTGGATAGATTTTTCAAAATGGCTCATTTTATACCATGTCACAAAACTGATGATGTTATTCATGTTGCTATGCTGTTCTTTAAAGATGTTGTTCGCTTACATGGATTGCCATTGTCTATTGTGTCTGATCGTGATTCTAAATTTTTGATTTGCTTTTGGAAAACATTATGGTCTAAGTTGGGTACAAAGCTATTATTTTCTACATCTTGCCACCCTCAAACTGATGGCCAAACTGAGGTTACAAATAGAACTCTTGGGGCTCTCCTAAGAGTCATGATGTGAACTAACCTCCGGAGTTGGGAAGAATGTCTACCATTTGTTGAGTTTGCTTATAACAGGTCTAGGCACTCAGCAACCAAGAAGACTCCTTTTAAGGTGGTCTATGGCCGAAATCCTCTCACACATGTGGATATGATGCCGCGGCCACTTAAGGAAAAGGAGAGCATGGATGCAGCTAAGCAAGTGGACTTCATCAAGCGCTTGCATGAGCGAACCAAGGCTCAGCTGGAAAGGAAAAGCGCTCAATACAAGGCAGCGAAGGACAAGCATCGCAAGGATGTGTAGTTCAATGTTGGTGATCTTGTGTGGCTGCATCTCAGGAAGGAAAGGTTTCTGCAACAACGGAAATCTAAGCTCGACCACAGGGGAGATGGACCTTTTCGAGTGGTTCAGAAGATGGGTCCAAATGCTTACAAGCTGGATCTCCCTACCGACAAGTGCAGTGTTCATTCTATCTTTAACGTCACAGATCTATCTTTGTTCGTGACTGACGATGACTTTAACGACGATTTGAGGACAAATCGAACTCAAGTGGAGGAGAATGATGCAGTGTAAATGTTGATGACTCCTGGTGACATTGAGGACAACATGAAGGTGCCCTTCGATGGTCCTATCACTCGTGCAAGGGCCAAGAAGATTCAAGATGCAACTAAAGCACTTCTTGTCCGTTACCAAGGAACAATGGAGCAAGGGTTCAGGCCACCCTGGATCACTTTGCTCAAGACTACACCGCCACCACTGAAGTTGAGCTTCCGTCCACAGATAGAGCTCATGAAGACTCGTCTACATCCACCATGACAAGACCATACTCGGCCACACATGGGAACACTTTGCCCATACCCATGTCGAGTGCAAGAGGTCCATGTCGAGTGGACCTTGAAGCCCATTTCGAGTCCCATTGCTTTGGTGGGATGGTTTACCTAATTAATTAATTCTATTATTTCATGTAACTTAAGATTAATAAGGTGGGAGATTATATCTACTCTAGATAGAAGTCTTGTCCACTAAGTTTTTATCTTCTAGGTTTAATTACTTATCTTTAGGTATTTAAATTATATCTTTTATAAAACCAAACTCTATCTTGCATGATAGAATGGTTAGGCAATTTCTATTTAATCATATTAGTTCCCTTTGAATTAATCAGATTGAAATATAGAATTGAGGAACCATTTTAAGGATTAAAAGGTTCCCTCGACTACCAATCCAAAGCTTCAACACTTTGAGGTTCTTGGTTTAACTCGGCAATCAGAAACACCAACCTTCACACAACCGGTCAAACCCTAAACCAAACACATACCCGGATTCGTTGCAACAAGGAAGAGGAAGAATCGTCGCATCAACAGGCTCAGCGTCTTCATGGAACCGGCTCCGCGCGCGCAAGCGCTGGTGCTCGGCACCCAGCGTCTCGCTCCCACGGCTTCGCTCCCTCGCCCTTGGTGCCGCACCCTGAGGAGCCACTCGCTTCTGCGCTCCCGAGTTCGCTCTCGCACCTGGCTCTCGCTCCCAGCGAGCATTGCCCGGACGCCCTCGCGCACAGACCCCGCACATCACCCGCGCTTCCCTCTTCTCTATTCCGTCGCTTTTTGTGTTTAAATTAATTAAGTTAGATTTCGTCTCCATTTCAATTTAATTTAATTAATTAGGAGTGGTTCTTAGTCTTGAGCCCACATGCGAAGGATCGAGGATTCCAAACGTATCATCTTTCCTTGGCTAGCAAGGATTGGTATGCTTTAAATAAAGCCCTAGGGGCTGAGATTTAGATCACCCAGAAACACAGAACAATTACATTCGGCATAAGAGCTTTTCTCTTAGGGCCAGGGTGAGCTCGACGTTAGCCACACATGCTTGATGTGAATTTGATGTCGATATTTGTTATGTCTTGATCATATTCTACCTTTTTTAATCAAAAATGGTAGAGATAATTAGGTTTATTTGCATAAGCCAATATTCCTATTTGTTAGCAACGGCGAAACCTTGTTCTTTTGATGTGAAAGCATAATTGTTCGTCTTAATCTATTCTTGTGCATGTGTGGTTAACGTTGTGGTAAACCCTAGCCTTGATAGATCTTTTTCCTTATTTTTTTACTTCGTTACTTGTGTCGTTCGTTGAGTTATCGAAAAACCCAACATTTTGAGGTTTTCTGTTTATTACTTCCTTTCAATCCTTTTATTCTTCGACCATCTTTGCCGACGCACTTTGGTTACTGTTTTTGTACTCGACATCGACTGCCCCCAGTCAACATCGAGTGCTTGGATCGACTAACAGTCTTCTGAGTCGGTCAAGATATTCTACTGATCCACTCGACATCGACCATTCTAGTCGACGTCTACTGTTGCTTTTGTCTCTGCAGGTTTTCACTAGAAATCAACTGGATTTCAGTAGACGTCGACTGCATTTCAGTAGGCATCGACTGAATTCTAGTAGACATCGACTGCATGTCACTAGGAATCAACTGTCACCAGTAGACATTAACTCCATTCCAGTCGACGTCGAGTGACTTCTGGTCGATTACAGAACGTTGTTTTCAAGCTAGTTTAGGATCCACTGACACACTTACTCGTGGATCAAACCTGATTCCCTTCCACTACAGCGGGGGAGTCTTGAATTTATTTGACAGGCTAGGAGTTGCGATTTGATTATATCTTTATTTTCATATTCGATTCTCCCCTACATCAGTGCCCGAATCCAGCTCTATAAGAAAGTCGATGTCCCTTTGTGGAGGAAATCCTGGCAATACATTGACAATAGGAAAACATGTCGTTGTTCCTTCCAAAGAATACTCAAACTCACAACTAGTATAGTTAGTAAGAAAGAGGTCAATCCACAGGAAAATCTATCAATTCAAGTGCAAGTCGAATCGCTATGTGAGAATATGGGGGATTTTTGGTGAGAAAAAGATCCGCCTTTTATCAAAGCGAAAACAATGCAAACAAAGTAAATTGTATTTAGAATGCAGTAGAGAGAATTAGGTTCACCTACAATTTATCACTTCAGTTGATGAATTCGATCCTTGTTTCAGCCTCTAGTTGTTGTCTTTTCCTATCAATGTCCTTGTTCAGATCTTAGGTAGATTACTAATCCTACGAGTCCTAGCAACCCTTATCTCTAAAGGAATATGATGCACCTTGGGTGAAGGTTCGCTATGAGGAATCTACAAAACTCTAGCAATTGAATGAATCTACTCTAACTAGTTGATCAGGCTAGAGAGAATAAAACACATTCAAGGAATTAAGCGCAAGGTAAATGATAGAATAACCTAGAAAAGTCTTTTAAAAGCCTCCAAAGAGTCGGCCAAAAACTAACATAAAAAACCCTAATTAAAGTTCGATTTTGATTCGGCGTTTCTGCGAAAGCCGCGGGGCAGCCAACCCAGGCCGCGGGGCGGTCAGGCGATCAGCGTAATCCTTCGGATGGGCATCGAGCCGCGGGGCGGCTAGCTTGGCCGTGGGGCGGCCAACCTGTTCACAACGATTTTCCCTCTTCGAATTTGGTCTCGATGTCAACATGAAAGTTATAGATCTCGAAAAGAGCTTTCCAACGCATGCTTATAAATAGGCATTCCGACCACCGAGGCCTCCAGAAAGTGCGAAACAAGTTCAGCTTGTCTGGCGACAACTTCTGCTGACTTGTTCTTCCCTTAGACTCTCGAAATTCGACTCCACTCCTGTGCTCTTCACTTTTATTCCTCAACTTGAATCTTCCTTCATCCAAGAGTCTCCTCATTCCTCGTCGGATCCACATCTACATGAAATTAACCATGAAATTGCATAGATTCTGACTCTACCAACACCACAGGTAAACATGCAATTGTAACTAAAATATGCAATATTCACAACTAAACTATGCCAAATGTAATCTATCATACAATACTAATCATGCTCTATCAAATTCCCCCACACTTGAACCTTTACCTGTCCTCAAGCAATAGAAAACTCCACTTTGCAGCCCCACAGATTAGCAGTTCATGTACCCACCTCTATAATCTTTAAGTGCATGAAAAAACTAGCACTCACAATAAATTAACAACATCATAGCACATAATTGCAATAATCAATGAAAGTAGGAAACCATATCCATTCTAGAACTCACAGGGAATATGTGTTTCACTCTCGCTCAAGTCTTTAGGGTTAAATGTTTACGCTCAAAAGTCAATTTTCAAAAGCTTAGCTACAACAGTCTTGCACCATTGTTCTAGCTCTCCATCGCTGGTGACTCTACACACAGCAAAAATCATGAGGTCTTTCAATTGGGTTGTAATGGGGCCAAGGTAGAAAATATAAGGTATGGAACAATTTAGGCCATGTGGTGCTCATAATACGATACCATAACTCTACAATGTCATACAATTCCAATCTCAAGCATATAACTTTACAAACCATACTCAACTCAATCCTTTTTTCTTTTTTTTTTTCTTTTTTTCTTTTTTTTTCAATGTTACTTTTCATTAGGGGTGGGCACGGGACGGGACGGGACAGGATTGAGCCGGGACGGGACTCGTCCCGCGAAATTTTTACGGGACGGGATTGAAACATTTTTTTTCGGGACGGGATCGGGACGAGATGGTGTCTGGATGGGACGGGATCGGGACAGGACGAGCCTTGTCTCGCAAATAAAAATAATAAAATATTATATAAATTTGCAAAGTGAAAAATGTTTTCATATTTCATTAATTTGTATAATATGTTGAATACGGTATTCTTCTCAACTATATTATTCAATAGTAATAATAATAATAATAATAATAATATTATTATTATTATTATTATTATAATACTATTATTAATTCATACAATGATTTTATAATTAATTATAATGTTCAACATATTTGGCTACATTATCTTACTAGATCAGGACGGAAAGGGATTGAGACGAGATTCACCAGATACTGTCTCATTATCGATTGATAGTTGGGAAGATTATCGTATTTAGCTATTTGCCTCTTGTAGCTCTAAATGAGTATAATAATAACAATAATAATAATAATAATAATTCCACGTTATAATTAAAATAATAATAATAATAATATTATTACTTATTTTTATTTTTATTATTATAAAATAATTATACTTTACAAGAAAAAAATATAATATGATATAATAATAATATAATATAAATATTAATAATAATAATAATTTTATAATAAAGTAATATTATTATTAAATTATATTATAATATTATATAATATTATTATTATTATTATCATCAATTATTATTATAAATTGAAAATTATTATTATAATTATAAATAATATTTTCTCAAAGAATAATATAAAAAATTATTATTATTATTATTATAAATGGAAGATTATGATTATAATTATAATTATAATATTTGCTCAAAATAATAATACTAATACTAATACTATATTATTATTATTCTATAATATTCTATAATAATAATAATAACAATAATAATAATAATAATAATAATAATAATATTATTATTATTATTATTATTATTATTATTATTATTATTATTATTATTATTATTATTATTATTATTATTATTATATGCGGGACGGGACGGGAGTTGCGGGATCCCACCGGGATCGGGATGGGACCGGGACGGGATAGGGATGGAACCGGGACGGGATCGGGAATTGCGGGATTTGTGCCCACCCCTACTTTTCATACCATATCAAATGATTTTCCTTGACTTTTAACCGTAAGTGAATTTTATCCTCCTTAGGTCCCAAGTAATGAATGTACTAGTAAGAATCAAACATCTCATAAGGTTACCTCAAACATACAATCCACCACTAAAACCATCATCCACAATGTAGATATTCACCAACCATTCCTAATTCCCGGATGGGGTCAAGCTATAATTGGCTATGGAAAAATCTTGTGGAGCTACAAAAGAATAGGTAATTAGGCTCAAATTGGCTTCAAGCAGAGGATAATATGTAAGGTGGAATAGAGTCAAATAGGGCTGATAAAGGTGCCTCAATCATGTTTAAGTCATTTTGCAGAAATCATAATGTGCAGCCTTGAAAAAGATATCTAAATGCAAGCCAAAGAGGAAGCAATTGAAGAGAGTGCACTCAACAAACAAGGGGACTAAATCAAGTGCAGTCTTGAATAGGCAAAAATAAGCTCAGCAGGTCATGTCTAGAACTTCAAGATCGCCCGAAATTCCAAGATCTTATGTGCGCAATCATTAACCAATCATGTTCATCAAATAGTATATAAAATATATATCGAAGGTTTCAACATTCCATGCACATCATGGGGTATAAATCTCAATAGATAGAATAGAGGACAAACGGTATCCATATGGGGAAATAAGACATAATCCTAACAATGCAATTTATAAATAAATTATTTTTATTTTTTTTTTGGGATTTTTTTTAAAGACTAACATTCTGATATGCAATATAAACTAAAAACAAAAATAAAAGTGCAAACTAAAAATAAACATGCAATCCTATCATACCATGCGATTCTTCCCCCCACACTTAAATCAGGCATTATCCTTAATGACATAAAAGACAACAAAAGATAAAAATATGAAGGAAGGAAAGAAAAACTGACTTGTTCACTGTAGTGGTAATAGGTAATGTGGGAAGTGAGGATGAAAAAGTGCCAGTCCCGTCAGAGGTCACGAGGCGGCTTTCCTTTCCGTGGGGCGGCTGAGCCCATGGCCTAGCCGCGGGGAGGCCTTTCCTCTTTGTCCTATTCTCTTAGTCTTTTTACCCCTGCGATGTTAGTACCCCATGAGAACAAACAAAAACCCAAAACTAAAAATAAATTAATGCAATTAATAGAATCTAAATCTAACGACCTTGGGTTGCCTCCCAAGCAGCGCCTTTGATTAAGGTCGTTGGCTCTGTAAAGGCTCGAATTTTCAAATCATAATTTTTCGGAAAAAGGGGAAAAAAATGGAATTGAATCGGTTTTAAAACTCGTTTAGCGGATTCCGACCGGAATATAAAATTTGACGAATAATTTCCATCCTTTTACCTCGAAAATTCAAAATAATTATCGGGTGGCGATATCCTTGTCGATTTTAAAGATCTAATTGATTGAGAAAACGAGAGTCGGAAAAACTAACATTCGGAGACTAATTACGGGATTCATATTCACGTACTCGAAATTTAATTCCGGATATTTGTTTACCCAATTCAACACTCAATACTCACCTACTCTCTCACCTCACCATACCCCTTCAAATCACCATCCTCCCCGTCTGTTTATTTCACATCTGCCCCCTACCCTCTACAACCCGCCTACTCCACTACAACCCGCAAGTACTCCCGCTCCCTTCAATTTCAACTCCTTCTGCACTCCTCCTATCTCCATCACTTCCTATATCCATCATACAGCTCTTCCTCCAGCTGCTCTCTTCCTCTTCATCACCTCACCATCGTCCCACACCGTAATCACCATCACCGCACCTTGCACCTCTGTTTTCCGAAATCGAGCCTAGCAAGTCGATGTCGAGCTACAAGCAACATCAGCAGCCCTTCAACACCCCTCGGAGTCACCACCGGCAACCGGAGCAGCCTAGAAGCTCCCCAGCGCCACCGCAAGACACCGGAACTCCGTCGCCCTGTTCGAGCGCGAACAATCTTCCGGTAAGCCGTTCTCCTTCGTTTCAATTCTTTTCTTTTCCTCGGGTGGTCGGAGTGTGTGTGAGGGCTGAGTGTGGAGAGGGTGGGCGAGCTCGACGGCTCCGACGAGCATCGAGGGCGGCGAGGCGAGCTTGAGCGTGTGTGAGCGAGCAGGGCCGAGAGCGGAGACGAGCGAGTGAGGTCGAGCGTGTGTGAGCGAGCCTGAGGAAGGGGTGGAGTCGAGCCTCACAAGCAAACTCGAGAGCTGGTGGATCAGGCAGACGCGACGTCGAGCGGAGCACAGTGGCGCAAGGGAGGAGACGCGCCGGCGGGAATCTCCTGTTTGAATCGAGGAAGAAGACGTTAGGGGCCCTCCTTGTTTTCTTAATTGTTAATGTTAAACCGGTTGGGTTTGGTTCGGTTCGGTTTAGTTGGATTTAATTGGGTTTGGTTCGGTTTGGGTTTAACCGTTTACTTATTTAATTATTTATTTAACTAATTAATGTTATTTGAGGATTTAAAAGATAAAATATTATTGGGACTTAAAGATTTATAAAGAATTTAGAAAATAATTTCAAGGTTGGATAGTAATCTAATAAATAATTTTAAAAAGGAATTTAGCGAGTAATTTCAAGGGTCGAAACTTTTAACTGTTTAATTCGAATTTGAAATGGTTTTGAAACTAACTTGGGAATAAGACTTACTCGATGACTAACTAGCATGATAAAATGAGCGTTTGACTAACGACATAATATGTTTGACTAATAGCATGACTTGTGATGATTTATTATAAGGGGATAAATATTTGTTACCGATGATGATAATGATATATATACTTATGAAAAGTATGAGTGTAAAATGATAGTATGCGAATTTGGCTAAGTATGATATGGAGGTTATCTTAAGCTGATGAGATGGCGGATTATATATGTTGAATACGGTATGAGATGATGAAGCGAGATGAGAAATTGAATTGAGACATTCATGTTGTTGTTGATGGGATGGTTAACTTATATATGTTTTATGTGAATCTTATGTGTGTTGTTTGATATGCTTTGTGTAAGTTAGATTTAGACTTATTATGTTGCCTATCTTCTAGGTGATCTCTGATCTGCCTGGATTTGCTTGATTGCTGTATTGTTGGATTCTGCGCTTCTCTAGGTAAGTTCTTTGAACTTACTCATGATGGGCGCTCTATGCACTGGGTGTTATATAGTAGGCTAGTGTTCATGCACCATACGACTTAGAATCACGTTTAGGATCTAAAATGGAAACCATATGACTTGCTATATGTCTTTACTAGAAAACGGCCGTTATAGATGTTTATTGGATGTGACCTTTTTCTCTATTCTTGTCATCTTAGTGGGGCTTATTATAGAAAGTTGCTTGCACTTGACGGGTGAGGTAGGCTTTTTGGTAATAAGTCGCCATAGGATTCTTAGAGCTTTGGCCTTGTATGGGTGTCGTTGTTTGCCTTCCCTTCATAGTTAGTAGGCTCCTTACGTAGGGACGGCCTGCACCGTGGGTGAGGTAGTTCCCTTTGAAGGGAGTTGCTAGAGGATTCCTTATGAGCCTAGAGGGACATGCTAATTGGCATTTCTTGTAACTGCGCACCTCTTTATTTATGTCCGCACTTAATTATCCGTATGCTTGTATGTTTAAGTTCCGCTTTGCATTACTCGTTTCATCTTAGGAATAGGATGCTTATTATATGCCTCTCAGAGTGTGTTTACACACGCACATGAGTGGCCTGATGATTGACCCAGATCCCCCCCATTTTTTTTAGATTCAGGTAACCGCTAGCCGCTATCTTTGCTTATATGGATGCTTGGTGGGTTCAGACTTTTGGCGTTAGATTGAGAGCTCGAGAGACCACCAGACTTCCTCTCTTTTACGTTGTTTTTTCCCGGCTCTGCCGTGGCACCTTTGGGATTGTATTTTTCTTTAACTTCACTTATGCTTGTTGCATGCCTAAATGGATTTTCCGCGTTGTAGACTTAGGGCAGGCACAGGGGTTTACCCCGGGGTCTCCAACGGACCTTACAGACTTGGGTGTGAAATCCCGCTTTAAACTACAAATCTTCAGTTTCAAACCTTTAACCTGTACTCGGAGCGCAAGATCCTAACGAGGGGTTTTTATCCCTCGAAACGTAACTCGGGAATCATAATCCTGGGCCGTTACAAAGGTGGTATCAAAGCCAAGTTTTGCAATCTGAGTACAATAGGTTGAAGGGTGTTTTGAAAAATCGCCCAATGTTTTCAAATGGTTTTGGAAAATGTATTAAAAGGGCAAAATGAATTTAATTGGAATTAAACATAAATGAATAAAGGGGAAACAATCTCGTGGGTAGAGACCAAAGCGATAGACATCCCTTATGGATGTAGAACTCGGGGAACGGTAGGCAAAATACTAGCTTTTATTTACAGATGAGCCTAGAAGACTCTAAGGAACACCACGGAGGTTGGAGTGTCAAGTAAGGAGGCCATGAGGTTTTTGCCCCTCCGGTCAGCCGTCCCTCAAAGGACGGCATAGATCGACTCTATGCTTAAGTTTATATATATATATATATATATATATATATATATATATATATATATGCAATTGGGCCCGAGGGCGATTCTCCTCGAAGAGGATCATATTAATCGTTGAGTGCTTATATGCTGAGTGTTTAAATTAACCGTTCATATAGCCATCATGGTCGATACTAGACGTGGTTCAGTTGGGCGTGGGGGTAGGGCACGTCGTGGCAGGGGACGTCCCCGCCGAGTTGCCCTTGAGAACAGGAGCGCACCACTGACGATCACGCTGAGGAGCGAGCTTCGCCACCGCCGGCGGACGACGGAGTTCCAATTTCCATAGAGACTAGGATTGGGCAGCTAGAGGCGGTGCTTCACGACATTCTGAGCGAGTTACGGGGAGGAGCTCCATCTACGGCGCCGATGCCAGAGATTCCTGTTCAGCAGCCGATGCCCACAGATCATGCCGGAATCGAGCAAATGGTGCGCGAGATGCTTCAGAGGACTCGACAGGTGACACTAGAGACCCCCGCTCAGCAGCAGATGCCCACGGACAGGTCCAGATTCGAGCAGACGATACTAGAGATGATTCAGAGGCAGACGAGACAGCAGCGTGCCCCACAACCAGAGGCAGATGAGGCCGCAGTTGGGATTCGAGCGGAGAGGCGCATTGATTGGGTTAAGAGGCTGTCGCAGACCCACCCGCCTCTATTCACCGGAGACCCCACGACAGATATCGAGCTATGGTTCAGAGTCATGGATGGACTCTTCGAGCTGATCGGAGCACCACCAGGAGAGCACCAAAGGCTGGCGGCTGGCCAGCTACGAGATGATGCTTTCAACAGATGGTATGTATACAAGACGGACCATGCTGATTGGACGTATGATGAGTTCAGATCTTTGATGCTTCGCGAGTACAACCCGCTAGGGCTGCAGACCGCCAGAGAGGTGGCCTTCTACAGAGGGAGTTATGATGAGACTTCATCAGTTGCGGAGGTTATCTGCCAGTTTAAGAAGGAGCTGGTATATTGAGGACATTTATGTCAGACATACGCGAGCCGTATTCGACTGCTATCTATGAGGCTCCCACCAGCTCTACTTCTGCATGCTTCTAGCTTGGGTGACGTCCCCTTTGATAGATTCTTAGAGGTTATCTTGCACTATGACACACAACGTCTTCTATCAAATACGGCCTACCGGCATTCTCATACTCCTCGAGGTGAGAAGAGACCGGGAGCTATAGAATCTAGTCGGGACATGCATGATAGAGGAGACTCTTTCAGAGGCGAGTTCAGAGGAGATACACGCCGAGCACCACCAGTGCCCCGCCAGGAGATGCGAGTTCAGAGCATTGCATGTCAGGGATGTTATGAATATGGGCACCCCACAGAGAGATGCCCGAGGAGGCAGGTGGTATGTTACACCTGTGGGGATAGAGGACACCGAGCAGCTTATTGTCCCCAGGGTGGAGGACCTTCAGATGCACCAGCACCTCAACTTCAGGCGCCACCGGGACCACCCCAGCTAATATATCCCCAGGGACAGGGGAGAGGAGCACCGTCCGGTCGAGGCCGAGGAGGCAGAGGATCTGCTCCGGGACTTGCGCACATGAGAGTTGAGCCATTTGAGTTAGAGTGTGAGGGAGGACAGACCAGAGGAGGCCTTGATCTTGACTTACCCCTACCGCCCCGTGTCTACTCCATGGGAACTGCGAGTCGCTCCGACCCTTCAACATCAGGTACCATGACATGAGGTGTTTATCTAGGTGCTTGTGTGCGCATATGCAATTGATGATGATGTGCTAGACATGTTGTTGTATGTGACTATACTTGACGTGATTAGGATATGTTGTTAAATGTGTGATATGATTGTCTATCTATGATGTTTCGATGATAGAAGTGATAAAAGTTGAATTATTGAAATTTGATTCTGACTTGGAACCTAGGAAGAAAATATGGGATTAACCCTTAGAGGTGGATGGTAGGATGAACTGAGCAGTTGGAAATGATTTTGAGTAACGTCGAACTTGAAATTTTGAATGGTATGTCAAAAGAGACTAACTTGAATTTTAAGAAACTAATGTGACTCTAGTTTTCAATATAACACCCCACGAAGTGGATACAAGTATTTGAGTTATGATATGGCCAAAGAGTCGGAGTAAGGATGTGGTAGGGGCCCATATTACATTCTTACTACGGTCAATTGGGGATATTATGATCACGACAACGGTACTGTGAGGATCTCATAGGGGCACTTATGAGGTGTTCACGGGATCAATGGCATGATCCTTGGACTCACCGATTTCAAACTTCCTCCTCCGTTTTTAAAATGATTTTAGTCTCGGGGACGAGACTTGTTTTTAGAGGTGGATGATGTAAAGGCTCGAATTTTCAAATCATAATTTTTCAGAAAAAGGGGA
Source organism: Persicaria maculosa (assembly GCA_963922045.1). Classification (NCBI taxonomy): domain Eukaryota; kingdom Viridiplantae; phylum Streptophyta; class Magnoliopsida; order Caryophyllales; family Polygonaceae; genus Persicaria; species Persicaria maculosa. Next base: position 76,731,087 of record OY998252.1, on the reverse strand, counting down.
AAAAAATGGAATTCAATTGGTTTTAAAACTCGTTTAGCGGATTCCGACCGAAATATAAAATTTGACGAATAATTTCCATCCTTTTACCTCGAAAATTCAAAATAATTATCGGGTGGCGATATCCTTGTCGATTTTAAAGATTTAATTGATTGAGAAAACGAGAGTCGGAAAAACTAACATTCGAAAACTAATTACGGGATTCAATATTCACGTATTCGAAATTTAATTCCGGATATTTGTTTACCCAATTCAACACTCAATACTCACCTACTCTCTCACCTCACCATACCCCTTCAAATCACCATCCTCCCCGTCTGTTTATTTCACATCTGCCCCCTACCCTCTGCAACCCGCCTACTCCACTACAACCCGCAAGTACTCCCGCTCCCTTTAATTTCAACTCCTTCTGCACTCCTCCTATCTCCATCACTTCCTATATCCATCATACAGCTCTTCCTCCAGCTGCTCTCTTCCTCTTCATCACCTCACCATCGTCCCACACCGTAATCACCATCACCGCACCTTGCACCTCTGTTTTCTGAAATCGAGCCTAGCAAGCCGACGTCGAGCTACAAGCAACATCAGCAGCCCTTCAACACCCCTCGGAGTCACCACCAGCAACCGGAGCAGCCCAGAAGCTCCCCAGCGCCACCGCAAGACACCGGAACTCCGTCGCCCTGTTCGAGCGCGAACAATCTTCCGGTAAGCCGTTCTCCTTCATTTCCGATCCAAATCACCCCCGAGCTCCTCCATCACACTCACCCGTGTCCGGCGCAGGTCCGACGAGCCATCGCGAGCCACCGACGAAGCCCAGAACTCCGATCAAGAGCTCCGAAGTCGCGAACATCCTCGGTGAGCGTTCGAACCTCCTTCCTTTTCCTTGGTTCGTTTCAATTCTTTTCTTGTCCTCGGGTGGTCGGAGTGTGCGTGAGGGCTGAGTGTGGAGAGGGTGGGCGAGCTCGAGGGCTCCGACGAGCATCGAGGGCGGCGAGGCGAGCTTGAGCGTGTGTGAGCGAGCAGGGCCGAGAGCGGAGACGAGCGAGTGAGGTCGAGCGTGTGTGAGCGAGCCTGAGGAAGGGGTGGAGTCGAGCCTCACAAGCAAACTCGAGAGCTGGCGGATCAGGCAGACGCGACGTCGAGCGGAGCACAATGGCGCGAGGGAGGAGACGCGCCGGCGGGAATCTCCTAGGTAAGTTCTTTGAACTTACTCATGATGGGCGCTCTATGCACTGGGTGTTATATAGTAGGCTAGTGTTCATGCACCATACGACTTAGAATCACGTTTAGGATCTAAAATGGAAACCATATGACTTGCTATATGTCTTTGCTAGAAAACGGCCTTTATAGATGTTTATTGGATGTGACCTTTTTCTCTATTCTTATCATCTTAGTGGCGCTTATTATAGAAAGTTGTTTGCACTTGACGGGTGAGGTAGGCTTTTTGGTAATAAGTCGCCATAGGACTCTTAGAGCCTTAGGCCTTGTATGGGTGTCGTTGTTTGCCTTCCCTTCATAGTTAGTAGGCTCCTTACGTAGGGACGGCCTGCACCGTGGGTGAGGTAGTTCCCTTTGAAGGGAGTTGCTAGAGGATTCCTTATGAGCCTAGAGGGACATGCTAATTGGCATTTCTTGTAACTGCGCACCTCTTTATTTATGTCCGCACTTAATTATCCTTATGCTTGTCTGTTTAAGTTCCGCTTTGCATTACTCGTTTCATCTTAGGAATAGGATGCTTTATTATATGCCTCTCAGAGTGTGTTTACACACGCGTATGAGTGGCCTGATGATTGACCCAGATCCCCCCCATTTTTTTTAGATTCAGGTAACCGCTAGCCGCTATCTTTGCTTATATGGATGCTTGGCGGGTTCAGACTTTTGGCGTTAGATTGAGAGCTTGAGAGACCACCAGACTTTCTCTCTTTTACGTTGTTTTGTCCCGGCTCTGCCGTTGCACCTTTGGGATTGTATTTTTCTTTAACTTCACTTATGCTTGTTGCATGCCTAAATGGATTATCCGCGTTGTAGACTTAGGGCAGGCACAGGGGTTTACCCCGGGCTCTCCAACGGACCTTACAGACTTGGGTGCGAAATCCCGCTTTAAACTACAAATCTTCAGTTTCAAACCTTTAACCTGTACTCGGAGCGCAAGATCCTAACGAGGGGTTTTTATCCCTCGATACGTAACTCGGGAATCATAATCCTGGGCCGTTACAGGCTCGACAGTTTATTCATCCATTGATTCAAGACTCTAGTGGACATCGCTAGCGCCCTCAAAAGAAAATCAAACTCTCGTGCCGAACCGATATTCGAATGCACACTAAAGATGAAACAATTTGTAATTAAAAATATAGCAATGAGAACCATTACAAACTTACCCTTCATTCGAGATTGATTCTCCCTCGAGGGTATGTAGGACCACCAACACAGTTCCGCTGATGGTTTGTTGAAGTAGCAGTCAAATGGAAAAATGTATCCACCAATATTCTTTTCAGTGTAGAAGGTAACCTTTCCTTGCTCTATAGCCTCGTCAATAGGCTCTGGACCTGATTCATCAATGGGTGAGCTAGGGATGATCTCGTAATATGGAGTGTTTTCTATCTTCTCAGTGTGATTTTTCACAATGACCTATCGTTGTTCCACAGGGAAATCTATCAATTGCTATGTGAGAATATCAGGGATTTTTGGTGAGAAAAAAATCCGCCTTTTATCATAGCGGAAACAATGAAAACAAAGTAAATTGTATTTAGAATGCAGTAGAGAGAATCAGGTTCACCTACAATTTATCACTTCAATTGATGAATTCGATCTTTGTTTCAGCCTCTAGTTCTCGTCTTTTCCTATTAATGTTCTTGTCCAGATCTTAGGTAGATTACTAGTCCTACGAGTCCTAGCAACCCTTATCTCTAAATAACCCTAACACGGTTAAGATTCAACCTAGAGATAGCATTAAGAATATGAATTAACCAAGGTACATATAATATCAAGCTACGAGTCAATATTCAACATTTATTCAACTTCCTACACATCCAATTAGTCCTACGAGTCCTAAATGGATAGGATTGCCACTTGGGTAAGGGTTCGCTACGAGGAATCTACAAAACCCTAGCAATTAAATGAATCTACTCTAACTAGTTGATCAGGCCAGAGAGAATAAAACACATTCAAGGATTTAAGCGCAAAGAATTCAAAACATTCGAATAGGAATAAGAACTAGATTAAGAAACTCAAAATTCAACAATCAAAGATCCAAACTGTATATATATCCTAGTCGATAAGTTTTACCCATCCGGGAATTAGGATTTAGAGTTGATTATGGATTGATCATTTTAAGTAAAGAAAAAAGAGCTATAGTTTGTGCTTAATATTAAAAGCTTTGCAAAAGAGTTGTAATGTTATATGCTTTATTTTTTTTATATTGTATTTCATTTATTTGCCTCTAGAAAAGGAAAAAAAGAGAGAAAAAAGAAAAGAAACAAAAAGAATAAAAAAAGGAAAAAAATTATGCAATGAGCCTTAATTTCATTATTCTTACATATGAGAGTTGAATAAATGTTAGTTGAGAGTTTATTTTAATTGTTTATGGAAGCTTGATGTATATTTTAAGTTGTGTTGGAAGTTTTAGGAATCTTGGTTCCCAGAATCGAAAGCACCACATGACCAAATACAATTCCTTGCCTTTATGTTTCTACCAAACCCCATTACAACCCCGCTGAATGGAGTCCTCTTTAAAGTGTTCCATTGAATGAAAGTCCTCCTGATATGCTTATTTGCTTTGACGTATTTGGTGGAGATATTGCTATATAAATGTCAATGTTTAAGATTGATTTCTGCATACAGAATGAAGTTGAGAGTTATGCTTAAGCCTAAACACATGAGAGCGAGAGAAACACACTTTCTTTGTGAGGTTGGATGGATAGGCATGCGGGCTACTTGATTATTCAAATACATGTTGTGATATTTGGTTGCTTTATCTATGTTTGCAATTTCTCTGATGTTGCTTTTAATGGAGTTAAGACTTGAAGAATTCTCCTATGGGATACATTGATTTATGCTTTATTCTATTGTTTCTTGATTACAAGCAAGAGCTTAATTGTGGGGGAGTTTGATAATGCATATTTTAGATAGACATTTTAGGTAGTTTTAGGTGCATTTAGAGTAGGGTTATTGCAGGTTTGTTAGTTAATTTGCATTGTTACTCATTTGGGCATTCGAGTTTGGAATCTACACAGTTTTATGCTTATTAATTAGATTTATAATCCGAGTTTGAAGAGGGGCTAAGGATGAACTAAAGGACGCTGGTTTAGGGCTTAAAAGTGGATAAGAAGGAGCATAAGTGGAACAAAGGAGAAGAGGATCGAAGATAAGGAAGAAAACACAACACATGAAAAGCGACGCCCGTTATTATCAGATCGGTACTCGCTGGTCTTCCAGATTCAGTGATGTCTCCAAAGTAGCCATGTCTTTATGCATATTTTAGTTCCATATTCTTTACATTTTGCATATTTCAGGTTGGGAATATGTCGGATTTATGTAGTATATGCTTATTTGTCAAAAATAGAGATCTACATAAGTTTTTGTTTAATATCGCAGAATATGGAACCATTTCGGGAGAAAACCAAGAGGCAAGAACCGGAGCACAAAGCTACTCGACATCGACTACCCTTAGTCGATCTCGACAAGCCGTGTCTATACACCTGCCCGGATCGAGGAGGATCACATCGAGAAGCTGAAGACGAAGAATCCAACTCCACACCGTCCTCGAGATCGAGTAGGATCTACTCGATGTCGACAAGACTCTGAACACCCACCCAGAGTCGAGAAGAAGTTACCCGACCTGACCAGGAAGCCGGACACCCTACTCGACCTCGACGAGAGTTAGTCGAGATAGACGAAGCTCGGAGCCCAAACCCCAACCTATCGAGCATAGCTACCCGAGAAGACCTAGTCGACAAGACCACCCAACTCGACATCGACATGGGGTAATCGAGATCGAGTACACTTGTGGGCCATGTCCGAGCCCGTCGAGGACCAGCTAGCCGAGACGACGAAGCCGAGCCAGTCGACCAACTTTCCTACTCGAGATCGACAAGACCCTTGTCGAGATCGACGACGATTCCAGAAGTCGCGTTACTCGGTTTGACGAATCCTACTCGGTGTGGGATTACTTGGGCCCGAAGATTGTCGATTCTATCCGAAATCATCAAGACACATCATGAAGGAAGAGATTTATCCACTTGAAGACACTTTAGATATATTTCCCTTATTTGGATTTAATTCCTTTGTAGCTTTTATTTATCTTTAAAGTCTTAGATATAGTTTTGGATATAGATATAGATATTCTATCCTTGAATAGCAAGGATTAGAAAGCTATATAAAGCCCATGGGGCTGATTTTAGATTCATTCAATTTCAGAGAGAAGTAAGTAGGAGAAGTAGAGAGAGAGAGAGAGTGAGCGGCCGATTGGAGTTGTGAAGCGAGAGCGGAATTGGCTTCAAGCGGTTGTAAACTTTGGTTTATTTCAATGCAATTAGTTTTCTTTCAATCAATGATGTCTGAGGTTGCGATGAAGCGCGAGTAGTCCACCCACTTCTAGGGTTGGGGCGAGCCCGACAATAGCCCTGCGTGCCTGAGGTAAAGATTCGACTTTTATCATGTTTTGAGCATCTACTACTTGTTTATGTGTTTATTGCCCATCTAATGGAGATCCATGCTAACAACTTGGATTATAAACATAAAATCGGTAGAGACAATTAGGGTTTCTTGAAAGAGTTGTCTAATTGTTGGAAAAGGCGAAAGCTTGTCCTTGATGCAATTCACATGATTATCTGTTTATCTCTACCTTATGCATGCTTGGTTATCGTCGTTGCAAACCCCAATCTTGGAAGTCCTTTTACATTAAGTTTAGTCGAAACCCCAAAGCATTTGTTTTTTATTTTCTTTCGTTTTATTTTCTGTCCTTCTACTCGATCTCGAATTGCACTACTCGATATCGAGTAAACTGATCCTCGACTAAGTCGCTGTAGCTTCTCCTGTGCAGGTATTCGACCAAGACAAGCCGAAATCGACAAAGGCCCTATTTGATATCGAGTAGCCCTCGTCGAGATCGACCACCGTTGCCGAGTTGCTGCTGCGCTGTTCGACTGTCCGATCTTCTGTCGACTACCCTAAAGTCGAGATCGAGGACCCTGTTGTCGACTTCTGACCGTGAGATTTCTCCGCTACCTAGGATCCGCTAACACGCTTCCTCGTGGATTGATCCTGACTTCCCACTACTGCATCAGGAGGAGGTCTTGTAATTATTTGCAAGGGACGGAATCTGGTTTGCTGTGATTTATTTATTTTAATTTGCATACTCGATTTCCTCCTACAACATTCAACAAATGCCAATCCTAATATGAATATTTTAATTAGGAAGTTTATTATATTTACTAGGGTTTTAATTAGGCCAACTACTAGACCTATTTAAGTTGTTTTTCATTAGGTTTTGAGAGACATCACACAACATCTTATCATCGTTATTCTTTAGGGTTTTTCTCAAGTTATGAGCAACTAAACTCATTGTTTCCCTAGCGATTCGAATAGATGATTGGTTGAATTGTGAGGTTTTGATTTCTAATGTTATTCCTTAGTTATTTCCTTACCTTTGTGCTCATATCATTGTAAGTTAATTCTCTCTTGATTGATCACATTGAAAGAATTGCATCTTGCTAGGTTTTAATTTATTTGCAAGAATAGTTATGCCTTAGTAGCAAATACAAGTAAGTAATCCCGTAAAGCAGATATTGGTTATGTAGGATAATGACAACTTGGTTAAATATCGGTTCCTAAATTGTTAGGGTTAAGGAAATGGCACGTCTTAACTTCAGACTAGTGGCTTAGGAGGGTTGGTACTACTAATCTACCAGGACTTTGGAAATTTGTGCTATTTGTATGCTAAATCCAAACAGGTGGCTTAGAAGGGTTGGTACTGCCATTCTGCCAGGACTTTAGGGATTTGTGCTATTTGTATGCTAAATCCAAACAGGGTGAGGGTTGCATATAGGTGTAAGGGATTGACATTTCCATGAGGAGTGTCAGTCCATATAAACCAAAGTCCGAATAACATCAATTACATTCATTGCATTATAATAACTAGAAATCAAGTCAAGGACCATGAACACCAACCATTGTTCAGAATTGCAGGTGAAGCATTTTCATCCCATTGGTAACAAATTCGCAATCATTTCATTTTTTATTTCATTTACATTATTTCATTGTGGGCTTTAATCCATAAGTAGCCAGTATATCATGCAGCGATGGATATGGACTCATGATATTGTAGGAGAATCGATAGTTAAAGGTTATTTATTTTAGTGGAAGCGATAGATGGGGTTGACAACCAAGTGACACGTCGAATAGACTAGAGAAATAATGTTTTATTTTGTAGGTGTTAGAGACTTAATGCTACTTGCCCCAATATGCAAGAGTTTAGGGAGTTAGGTGGTGTTATCAGCATGTTCAGCCTACCTCAATTATGTGCTTAAACCAACCCTAGGATAGCTACATAACCATTATTGCATAAGAGCTCGATGATCATGGAATTACCATTGATGTGAATATAAATGAACCTATATTACTCATCATATTGTTATTTCCTATTTCAATTATCGCTAGTCTGGGTTTTTTATTTACTTTCTATTTACATTGTTCCTTTGATTTAGTACTTCGCTTTGCATAAGCATTTAAGAGTCGTACATGTTCTTCGTGGGATTGACCCCTTGCTTTATCTATACTGCATGTTAGTTAGTTAGTGAGCTTGGGTATTTTATTTCGGGATAATTAAACCACGAAATTAAATCGTCTACCATACCCCCTTGCTTCTTAACTTCAAGTTGGACAATGATGATGACGTCTTTCGATTTCTGATCAACCTTTGTTTCGAAGCTTAGTCGGGAAGCTGAATTATCTTAGAAGCACTAGGCCTGGACTTTCTTTTGTCGTACAATGTTTCATTCAATTCATGCAGAACTCGAAGTAGAGTCACTTTGATGGTCTTATTCATTTAATTCATTATGTTAAAGGTACAATGCGTTACGGCCTTTGATTTTAGTCCAGTTATGATCTCGTCGTTCAAGCTTTTTCCAATTCTAATTTCCCGTCTTACTTGATTACAAGGCGATCAGTCACTGGGCATGTTTTGATGATGGGAACGAATCCAGAGGGGTATATGACGGGATAAGATTCAGTTAAAAAAGGAAGACAGTGAACAGTTAAAGGTACATGACGTCGTTGTCTCGATTTTAGAGAAAGAGGGAAGAGGATGCCATCTTCGTAATCTATGTGCCAAAGTTATTAATAAATCACAGCCGTTCGTTTAGGAGTAAAATGAACAGTTATTAGTAGCTTGATAGAAGAAAAGACAATTACAGGTTGTTAGAACCTCGCGTCCCTCATTTGTGTATAAGTAGAATAGAGCATCATAAGTATGATTAAGATAACACACACAAGCTCCTTGTATTTTCCAGTTTTCAATCAATAAAGTCATCATTATTTATGTCAAACACAACTGCTTGATCTCTTGCTTTCTTGTCTTGATTTCTACAAAGATTTCTTCTATTAGAAATTAGAAAGAGGTATCTCGGAAGAAAAGAGAAAGAAATGGAGCTCAATTAGTTAGCCTTCTTTCTTGTCTTTTTTATTAAATTCTGTCAAATGGTGAAACTAAAAACACTACATTTAAGTATGCTAACAACTGATATATCATTGGTAACAACTGAACACTACTCTAAATTCTTTCTTGTCTTTTTTATTAAATTCCGTCAAATAGTGATTACTTGCTCTTAAACAACTGATATATCATTGGTAAAGAAACCAGAATTTCATGCATCTATATTTGTTTTCCTTTTCATCCTTTTTTTTTTAAAATATGAAAAACATATGGGTTGCATTGTTGAGTCAAATAAATGGAAATTTTGATGCCCAATGTATATTCCATCAGTACTACATGAATTTTCAAGCCTCTATGTGTGATCAAGTTTCTCTCTTTTAACTTTTTTCAGTAAGGTTTTGACTAATTCGAGAATAAACAAATTTGCTATTAAGAGGTGAACAAAATGAAAGAATAGTTCGACAATCTTACATTAAAATCTCGATCATCTCGTTTTTGATCTATTTATAGGTCTACAAGGCATTTGCATATGGTAGAATTAATCTCGCTGGAGGAATATATGTCGACATTGAAGAAAATGGTTGGTATTCAAGCCCTAGTAGAGGTTGTAGCAATAGGAAAGGTTAACAAAGACCTCAATGCTATGGTTATGGAACCTTCAAGGACTAACCACATCTTCCCTTCTAATGGAAAAGCATGTTCAAATCTTACCTATGGAAGATAATCAAGTAATTGATTGGAGATATGCTAAGCAAAGCTAGATTAATAGGGAAGCTACCTGGCCACATCTATTGGCAAAAGTTTTGCATTCCGAGAAGCCCAAGGACGAGGCTTATAGAAGTTCAAACGAAAATGGTGGTTCTAATCATGACCACAATCGTTACCTTAAACCTCGATTTTCATCCAAGGCATCAAATCACATGAAGTTTGGTGTTTCTTTATTTGTTATTTTTCACATTTTGTTCCAAAAAAGTTAATGATGTTCTCTAGCAAGTATAAACACAACCACAATTCTTTGATTTTACTAGTGTTGCTTATTTATGATTACTTACTGTTAATGAAATTGATTTGAGGTTTTGTCGGAATTTCGAAGTTACAATAAGATGTTCGGGGTAATCAAATTTTCGAAGATGGATGCTCTAAAATATTTTCCTACAACATTAGCCTATATTGGATTTGAACCCACATCTTTGCGTGTAAGCACAGTGATCTGCCATTTGAGCTAATAAGCTTGAATCTTTTTTTATTAGAATATAAGTAGACCATAATAGAAAGAGACAGGAAAGAAACAGAGCTCAACTTTCTTAACGTTGGTTTTTGGCCTACCTATACAATTCAACCAGTTTTGGAAGGGACCAGAAGAAAGAGACAGAGATCAACTTCACATCAGAAATATACATGAAAGAGACAGGATCATTGCCAAGGTCTCTAAACTAATGGGAAAAAAATCACATTATGTATGACTTCCTTTAAAACATAAGCAATCAAGTGGAAAACTATGCAGCTGGAAGACAATGAATAACAATCATAGGACATGGCTTACACTCCACATATCTTGATGGTTCGGGCAAACTACTAACTATGATAATTTCATCAAGTTTGTGAATCAAAAGCTTACCACAATTAATAGGAGCAGCAAAAACCTTTGATATGCAGTGCAAGCAATCAAGGTTAGTGCACAATCACATTAGGAGCCTGCACAAGCACTTGAGAAACGGGCACTGCAATGCTAGCAAGGTTAGTGCCTTGACATGTAGGGAAAAAAAATCAAGGTTCTACAAAGCCCCATTTGTGTAAGCATTATATTGCTCAGATTCCTGGAGTGCAAATTGGATGAAATTGAGGAGCAAGGTATGATTATCTGTCAAGAAGTTCCATGCCAAATATTCCGTAAATACAAGCCACAAAACACCAACATCAAACCCACAAAACCCATAAAACCCCTAAATTTGATATACGAATCCATTCAATTCCAACAATTCAACCACAAATTGAGAATTAAATTTGATGTATAAACCCTAATATTCTCAATCCCCCAAGTTAATACACATACCAGTCCGGCTGTCCCCCTCTCTCGTGCAAAACATAAGTGTCGACACAGGCTTCTTGCCATGTTCAATCTTTAGCGTCATATGCCAATAAACCGATACTCCGATTTTCCATTAAGCGGGATTTCGGTAGACTAGAAGAATCTAGAGAAAGGCGAGAAGAATTTGGGGAAGAAGTGAACAACTCGGAAAAGTTTGGAGTGACGACCCCTTTCTTCTTCTTTTTTTAAATTTATTTATTAATTTGGTCTTTAAAAAAAGTAATCATAGTCATTGATTAATATGAACAGTGATATATTCTCAACTGCACAGTACAGTTTATAATGGAACTGCACTGGAGCCGAATCCAATATAAACAGGTGCACCACAAAATTTCAACAATAATTCATATTGACCACTTAAATTAAGAAGGAAAAAAAAAAAGGTAAACAAGAGCAACACAACATTTTTTACTGCAAAATTTCATAATATTCTCATTGTCAATTGAAATCTACGGCGCCGATGGAACTCCGTACAGAAAAACTCCCAACTCATCAGTATTACAAACAAGAAACATACGAAAGGTGGACACATATCAGTCAAGCATTATTCATAAAAACTCTCTCATCTAACAACTCAGTCACCTGCAAAAGAAACCTAAACCACTACTCTTATCAGAAAAATTGATCAGCTTCTTAACTTTGCTTGCTGATTTAATATGCCCTAGTGAGGAAAATGGGAACGGCCTCCCATTTGTGTATTGTATCATCATCCCAATATTCCCATAGGATCAGGATGAGCCATTCTTATTATACTATTTAATTAATTAAAACATTTTGATTTAATGTAGTAGCCAAGTGATTTTCCAGTTTGAGCTAGTCACCTTCCGAGCTGTGAGTATCAGATTTTCCTTCGTAATCATCCTCCATACTCTCACATCTACTAGCTGGTGAGTTGCTCTTAACAGATCTCATGGAAAACTCAAAGGGTCCTTCTGGTGAGCCAGATTTATTCAACTCTACCTTCGAGCCGCTGCTGCAACCACTGCCTTCAATCCATGAATCTTGCTTAAGGAACAGCTTATCCCTTGACAAGCTTGTCATGGATTTCGAAAGCTTCCTTAGGTGAAGCCTATATTTCTACAGATATCATAAGGATTAAGAAAAATTATTATTTGGTTCCATTTCATATTTGGTCTTATTCATGCTTCTCCCTTATATATAATTATACAACTCATACCAAATACCCCATTTCAGATTTCGAAACCCAAACCGATATTGATAACCATTCTCTAATCAAACGTGACATAAAGTTACATCTCATGCTCAAATATGAGTAATGTTTCATGAATTCATTAGAGGGCTCTATTAGTACCTGCAAATGGCTCTTAACTTCGTCGTTTGTGAGTCCATCAACCTGCATCAGTTCCCTTATCTGCTTTGGTGTAGCCACTGAATATCACAATACCATAAACCAGATTTCAAACTCCACACTCGTAAGATGACCAGCTTCTAACTTTTTTTTTTTTTTAAATCTATTTAGCTCAAATCCTAATTTCATTGAGGTTCTCTTTTCTGCTATCTAGTAATCTTAAACAAAACAAATGCCAGTATCATAAAAATTAGATCGACCTTGAGGTCCACCGAGTCTGTCAAGGGCATCAACGAAACTTCGATGAAGCTCCGGCGACCAGCAGCGCCTTTGCTTCCTCGGACCCTGAATCAGATCCTGGGGTGACTCGAACTGCAGTTTCAGCTGAGCAGTCACAGCGGGATTTGGATTGGAGGTGGGGCCACTGCTGCCAACTCCTCCCTTCTTCAAATCGGCCGGTTCAAACGTCACCGGGCAAAGCCCGGTTCTGGTTAAAGCCAGCTTGTTGTTGCCCACGGCTTCTTTCGCCGGAGGTAGCCTTGGGCGGTAGAGAAATGACGAAAATGTCCCTCTCCTATCAGTCCCGCATGGTTTGTTCTACACGATAACCAACCACAACCAAACAGTTCAGCTTTTTTTTTTTTGCTCTGAAAGAGATTAATATATATTATATTTATAATGTTAGAGAAAGAGAAGGTACCAGACTAAGCTGAAGAGATAAGGTTCGATCGGAACTCCATAGCTGAGCAGACCTCATCCAGCTCTTCTTGTCGGCGTCTTCCTTCCATCCAGTACTTGGAATCCCGTCAAAATTACGATTTCTAACAGCTTGTTTCTTCAATCTCTCAAGAGCTTCCCATCATCACAAGACAACCATAATCAAAATCTTATCCAAAACCAAGTAAAGAGAGACGAATCGAGATCGAATATGAAAAAAGAACAAACAGTATTACTCACCATCAGTTAGGATTGAAATTGAGAGAGGCAACGCGCCCCCTAAGACCTCCATTTTCCGGAGCTCCTCTTCTAATCGGGAGATGTAATCTCGGGGGGTTATGTCGGGCTCTTTCTTGTGATCAGCGCCGGGCCATGGGAGGCTCAAATCTAAGCTGAGTTTGGGGGATTGGGATTCCATTTCTACGATACCTGATTTTGCTAGGGTTTTTGTGGGGATGTACGAAGGTCGGAGAGACCGACTTGGGTTCTCTCTTATACAAAGGGGAAGGGGAGAATAGGAGGCGTTTAGACGCAATCGGGTCGTCGCATATGTTGGGATCGAGAGTTGAGATTCTAGTCTTTGTTCTAATTTTTTTTTTTTTAAATATATGGAAATTCCCTTTTTTGTTTCCTGAGATTTTGCAAGGTATTTATGATAATCATCAGTTGTAAATATAAAGTCCTCTTTCAACTTATTTATTAAGATATTTTTTCTTTTCCGTTCCTAACACAAATTATATTGATAATATTCTCTCTAGGACATAGAAGGCGAGCGGTGGTAGTCTCCGACGATCAAAGTACGTCTTCTTCCTCTCCAGTAATAGGCCGTGGGAGCTAGAGTGTCTCGCCGATTCCGTGCGAGGTTCACCGTGTCTGTAGCTTTAGAGATTTGGAGCGATCAGACTGTCGAGAGGGGTAGTATTTAGGGTTAGGGTTACAATGGAAGGGGGAGGGAATATCCATCTAACGAGGTAGGAGAGGGAGGCGAAAGAGATAGGAACTGTCATTGCAAAAGCAGGGGGACGAGTGGGGCTCCGATCTTGATCGGTTCGCTGAAAACGTCGCGTCCTTTTAATTCGTATGCGCTAAATACAACGATGAAGGCGGCGTGAAAGGTGAAGAAGGGATACCACTTTAGAGAATTAGCAGCCAATGTCTTCTCTTTTTAGTTTAGCGACCAAGTAGAGAAGGAGTGGGTACATAAGGGAGGTTCGTGGGCATTCGATCGTGCCCTAATGGTTCTTCGAGAGCCTAGACAGGAACAACCATCGAAGATGGCTTTCGTTGAGACGCCTTTCTGGATTCGGTTGTATTACTAGTGGGGGCTTTCAAAAAGGAGGCGATGGAGAAACTAGGAGCTAGAGTCGGAAAGATAATGGAGGTGGACGAAGGAACAATTGAGATATGCGGGAAATTCATCCGAATGAGGGTCATGCTGGACTTAACAAAGCCATTAAGAAGGGGAGTGATGGAAACGATAGAAGGGAAAAAGATGTGGATTGTTGTCAAATATGAGCGTCTTCCAAATTTTTGCTATGTATGTGGTCGGGTGGGGCATGTTGAAGTGGATTGCGATCATGAGGAAGCGAAGCAATTCCACAATGAATATGGAGACTGGATGTGAGCTTCTCCAATGAAATTGGTGCCAAAAGGACGGGGGATAAGGTTGGAGCAAAGTAAGGTGGGAAGGTATGGGAGAAGCGACAGTGAGGGTGAAACTGGGGTGAAGCATGGGGAGGGTGAGTGGAGCAAGAAAACAAGAAAGTCATTAGCAGAAGAATAAAGGATAATGGGGATGAGGGGGACGAGGAAGTGCTTGGGGGCGGAAACCAGGAGATTCAAATGCAGGTGGTAGAAAAATTAAAAATAGTGGGATTGGGGGAAAAAGAAAATGAGGGAGAGAAGGATAAAGGGCTAAAGAATGGGATGGAAACACTAACATAACAAATTAGGGGAGAGGATGACAAGGTGAGGACAGAGGGCGAAAATATCAAGGGGAAAGGGGAGATGATAAGAGGAGAGAATATGTTAGGAAAGGGAGGGGGCGAAAACACTGGAAGAGAGATGCCAGGGGGAAGTCGGAAGAGGAGAGGGATAGGATGGGGAGGGAGAGTAAAGAGGAGAGGATGGAGGGGATACAGAAATAAAAAACGAGGATGGAGGGAGAACGCAGTGAGGAAATGATGATTGAAAATAGGAGCGAAGATAAAAGGCAGAAAATGATTCTGGTAGATGATCCAGTTTCGATATCGGCAGAAGGGACTGACAGTTCCTTCTGCCAGAAGCCATGAATATTTTAATCTACAGCTGCATGGGATTGGGGGGAGGCCATGCAGTTAATAGGCTCTCCGATTTGGTGAGAAAGGAGGCCCCAAAAGTGGTTTTCCTAATGGAAACCAAGAGTACGGTTCAGAGGATGAAATTCATACGTAGGATAATGGGAATGGCGGGCTATTTTATGGTTGATTGTGGGGCAGATCGGGGGGTTTAAGCTTGTTATGGACGGAGGATGTGGGGCTAAATGTGAAAACCTATACTAGACATCATATTGATGCGGAGGTTACATGTGATGCTCAAATCTGGAGGTTTACGGGTGTCTACGGGTGGCCAATAAGGCGGAGAAGAGGCATACATGGGGGTTATTAGACCGGTTGCATGAGGAGAGTCACTTGAAGTGGATTTGCATAGGTGATTTCCACCAAGTGATTCAGTTGGAAGATAAGGAAGGAGGAGCCCCGGTGGATGTTGAGCTTATGATTTAACTCAGGGAGATCCTTGAGAAGTGTGGGCTGCAGGAAGTTAGTTTTGAAGGATGCATATTCACATGGGATATTAGGAGAGAGGGTGATCAATTCATTCAGGAAAAATTGGATTTGGTCTTTGCTAACGGCCAATTCTTGGAGGCGTTTCCAGGTTCTCGAGTGCATCATCTAACGAGGGTGGGCTTAGATCACGTGCCAATTCTCATGAGACTGAGTACGGATAGGAGAAGGGAGAGGAAGAAAAAAGGGTCGAGATTGTTTCGATTCGAAGCAATGTGGCTAGGCGATGAGGGGTGCAGAAGTGTTATTGAAAAAAGATGGAGCGATCCGGGTGATAATGCATATTTTATATGGTCATTTGGTGGTCTTAGGTACATTAGAGAGTTGTATGGCATGTTTAATAAGCTTATTCATATTCTTGGTCATATTGTATTTAAAGTGTGAAATCTACGGTTTCTAGTGTTTATTTGTACGTTATAAGATCCGGCCTCGAAAGGTGGAGAAAGAATGGAGCAAATGGATAAAAGAAGAGATAAGGAACAAGAGAAGAAAGGGAGAACATGGAGAAATCCTATCTTTAAGGTTCTGAGAAGTTGAAACTAGCTTCTAAGGTCCTCATGAGGATCGTAGTTCTTGGAAAGACCTTTCCAACGCATACTCATATGCATCAATCGGACAAAGGATAACTCCAGAAAGTGCATTACTAGTCTATCTTTATGGGAACTCTTATCTATCTTTCCTAGGGTATTTGGCCAACGAAAGGAGGCCTATATTAGACATATTTCAGTAGGTTTTAAGAGAGTAGTTAAGTTTTATTCATTCATAAAAACTCATTACAACGAGATGATTTAAGTTTAGGGATTCAAGGTACATACTTGCCTAGAATTCTTGTGGTTTTTCTATGATTAAAGATTGGTTGATTGATTGTGAGATTTGATTTCTATATTATTCATGAGTTTATTTATCATCTTGTTCTTCATGTTATATTTTTGTTCCATTCCATGACTGGCCATCTAGTTAGGAATTGCATCTATGCTATGAATCCATTGTTGGTTTCTCGATAGCAAACGGAGTAATTGATTTAGTGATATCTCTATGCCTTTGTAGTGGATGATAACAATTGATATATGTCATTAGATGTTGATTATGCCGATTAGGGTTGTTCCAATTGTGTCTTAATTGCATTGAATCGATATGCTAAGTGTTCTAAGCACTTGAGTTCTTAATGCTATTCTTTAGTGATTGTTCTTAATGCTATTCTTTAGTGATATTGAATAAGATGAGGGAATCTCTGCGGATCTCTCAACTTTAGTCAAGTCGACATAGGTTTAGGAATAATATTGATATCAACTCAAGGATCAAGTAAATCAATCAATGTTGCGAATTGTAGGTAAACCACACTCTTATCATTTGTCTTCTCTTCGTTCCCATCCATATATTTATCTTAGTTTATTTGTGCTATCTTTATTCATTCGTATTCCTATTCTATCGTTAGTATCATAATTGATAAATACACATTGCATTGAAATACTTGTTTCTCTATGGGTTCGACCCCTTACTTATCTGTTATACTAGGTTGATAGTTTAGTTTATTTGTTTCGGTTATTTCTTTAGCGAGGTGAAATCTAACGACGTTTCCCTTCCGTCAAAAGTGGCACCGTTGCCGGGGAAGCAAGTTTATTTCTTTGTTTTGTGTGTTTGTTGATTTTTAGTGTTTTGTGTTCGTTTTTCTTTATTTTGTTCATTAGTTTCTGTCGGAAAAAAAATGTTGAGGTTATATCAAAACCAGGGAGAGTATTTTCACCATTACCTAGAAAGAGTGCTAAATATATAAGTGAGCGAGCGCAAATCACAGGGTTTCAATGATAGCGAGTTAGATAAGGTGATTTGTGTTATGGAGGGTGCGCAACCTGAAATAAGGAAACTTATTGACGATGGAGAGTGTAGCCCAAAACTAGGAATATGGGATCTTATCCAACGCATAGCCCTTGATTGTGAGTTAAAAGAAACATGGGAGAAAGGATGCAATAAGTTGGTCGAGCTACTCAAGAAGGAATCATAACTGGATAGGGCGGTGTCCGCCGCTCCACACACGGCGCCCGCCATCTCTACAGAATTCCCAAAGGTAAGGATATTAATTGAGCAAGAATATTGGGAGACGCATGGCTTCTCTGATGATGATTGCATTGAAGAAGATGATCTAGTACTTCTTTAAACGGAGTCTCATGAGTCGACGCGTGAGGTTTCATCTACTGTGCGTTCTTCTCCATCATTTATCACATCTCCTATTCCATCACCCATTACCTCTCCTTATCCAACACCCGGTGAAGTGGAAAGCCCAATGCCTATTGAAATGGAATCTCATGAGTGCACGCATGGGGATCCATATGTTTTGGCTCCTGATTCATCCGAAGAGCTCATCTCGATCGCGCCAATCACAAAACCAATTCCAGAGCCGATTTTTGTGGCTCTTGAGCAAGGTAATGAAATTTCTAACACTTTTGTGGATTATGGTGAATATTTTGATCCCTGGGAGCATTACTTCTACAAGACACTATCGGAAGTGTGTTGGTGGTCTTACATTCCCTCTGGAGATGATCGAACCAAGGTAAATAGGGAACTGTCAAAAGTATCCTTAATTACAAAGTTGTTCATGTTTAGTGTTCTTTCAAAATTTGGTTGGGCACAAGAATTTGATTTGCTTTCAAGGGCTTTAACAATATCTGAATGAGTGTTAAGGTAAGGATACAATAAACCGTCGAGTCTATAATGTTAACCAAGGACGCTTCTTGGGAGGCAACCCTTGATTTGTTTTCTAGTTTGCAAGTTTTTCAATTCCTAGTTAGGTGTTTAGTCTTTCGAATTCAATAAAATGATAGAGGCCCATATATATATATATGTGTGTGTGTGTGTGTGTGTGTGTGTGTGTGTGTGTGTGTGTGTGTGTGTGTGTGTGTGTGTGTGTGTGTGTGTGTGTGTGTGTGTGTGTGTGTGTGTGTGTGTGTGTGTGTGTGTGTGTGTGTGTGTGTGTGTGTGTTTTTGGAGGAGTCTTGAGTTAATCCTGAAATTTGCTTGATTAAATGACGGAATGACGTTCTGCACAACCAGCGCCCGTCGTCCCATCCACGACGCCCGTCGCCATTATCCTTTTTTTATTTTCTATCTTATTTAGGATTATATGTTTTTATTTTCTATCTTTTTATTTTAGGTTAGTGTTATTTATTTTCTATCTATTTTATCTATCTTAGGTTTGATTATTCTATGTTAGGGTTAGTTGATTTATCTTAGGATTAGTTTTTATTTATCTTAGAACTAGATTTTTTTTTATTTCTATCTATTTCTAATATTTCTTTTTCTTTTTGATAGATGTTCTATTCTCTTTCGAATTAACCATATATCCCAATTCCCAAATTTGATCATTCAAACCATTGTCTCCAAGCCACACAAGAACCCTAATTTCTCCACTTGAATCTAAATTCTAAAACTTAAGCCTTGTGTTTCAATCAAAAGCTTTTCTTTGTCCTATCCACCAATACCCTTCATCCATCAAATTCGACTCTTTTCATATCATCGCCATTCCTATCACCAAAAGAAAGATATTGAAACCAAGTCCTAATCTTCAAAGAGCAATTTGGAAGGAGTTTGGACGTCGGAACATTGACGTTTAAACTCGGATTCATGGTTCTGCATAGACGGCGCCCGCCATCCCATACATGGCGGCGGCGGCCGCCTCAGTGTTCCAAAGCTTGTTGTTCGATGATGGAAACCACCACTACCATGATCAAGTAGTTCCCTTTTCCCTCACTTATGGTTTTATTTTAAATTTTGTTGTCTTTATTTGATTTTCAATTAAGGATGATGAAAAGTTTAAGTGTGGGGGAAAAGTGAAGTGAATTAATATAGTTAGGTTAGGTTAGTTCATGTTTAAATTTTTGTTATTTCTTTTATGTTATATAAATTGTCAAAAATGAAAAAAAAATTGTAAAATGTCAGAAATCCAAAAATATCATGCATTGTATAAATATGTGCTAGTCAACTACCCATCTTGCAATGTTTGTCCTCTATTATGTATTTTGGCATGATCATATGAATCCCATAGCATGTTTGGATTGTTTGGCCTTATCGCCTTAAAATGTTTTTCTTATGAAGCATGATTTGGTGATGTAATTGAGCATGTATGATTCAGCTTGAGTATGAATGAAATCCTGCACAATATGACCCTTGTGAGATTGTTTTTTATCCTTATTTGAAACATATAACTCCTTTTGCTTTTATGTGTGTTTTACTCTCCTTATGTTTCTACCTCTTGATATTGCCTTCATTATCTATTGTCAAGACCGACTCACATGTTTGTTGCTTGCGGAATTTTATGCATTTATGTTTATATTTGGCTTTAGTTGCATGTAAGTTTTGAGTGAAATAAGGTGGCAATGGTTGAGACACTTAATAACCGGATTTACGCATGATACCCATGAGTATGATTCATGCAAAACGGTGTCAAAAGCTATCCACTAAGAAAGATAGCTTGATCATTGAGTAACCGGGTTCATTCACGACACCCATGTTTGCAACTCGTGCCAAAAGATGTTCAAGTGGACTTTATTCAAGTAAGTGGAGGTGTTGATAGACCGGGGCCATTCATGACACCCATGTTTGCGACTCCCCTAAGGAATACACCAAGGCCGAAAGATAGCAAAGCACAAAAAATAGAAGAAAAAAAAGATGAAAAAAGTCAAAAAAAAAAAAGGAGAAAGAGTAGAGAGATCTAGAGCCAAATCGTTTTTTTTATTGTTTTTCCGCAAGTAATGGCATTTCGGTGGAGATTTGGTGATATTGTTGTCAATTTCTATGAGCTTAGTTACATTTTGGATTGAGTTGAGAGTTGAACTTAAAAGCCTAAACACATGAGAGAATGAGCGAAACACATATTCCTAGTGAGGTTGGATGATTTCTACTTCTATGCTTTAATCGCTATATACATGCTAAGATGTTTATTCACTTGATCTTGTGTTCATTTAAATTTGATGTTGCTTTTGATGAGGCGAATGCCTGATGAATATGTTTGTGCGATGTTTGGTTATTGCTATGTTTTTCATTGCTTCAGGACAAGCAAAGGCTTAAGTGTGGGGGAGTTGGAGTTATGACAATTTGTTTGCTTCTTTCATGTTTAATTTGCACATGTTATGGTATAAAAAATTTTGTTTTAGACATGAAGAAGTCTCCATCTCTTTTCTCTAATCTAGTTCGCTAGGAGACTAGCAAAGCTTAAGTGTGGGGGAGTTTGATAATGCATATTTTATTTGTTCATTTGTAGGGGGTCTTAGGTACATTGGAATCCAAACACACCTCTCTCTCTTTTCCCCCCAGACTCGAACCCTGAACCTGTGGCGTTGATGACTCTCAACACAACCAACCAGGCAAGAGGGGAGTTGGGGTGGGGGGTCTTAGGTACATTAGAGAGTCGTATTACATGTTTAATAAGCTTATTCATATTCTTGGTCATTTGGTATTCGAAGTGCTGAATCTACGGTTTCTAGTGTTTATTTGTAGGTTATAAGATCCGGCCTCGAAAGGTGGAGAAAGAATGGAGCAAATGGACAAAAGAAGAGCTAAGGAACAAGAGCGAAAATGGAGAACATGGAGAAATCCTATCTTTAAGGTTCTGAGAAGTTGGAATTAGGTTCCGAGGTCTTCATGAGAATCATAGTTCTTGGAAAAAGATTTCCAACACATATTCATATGCGTCAATCGGACAGAGGATGAGTCCAAAAAATACAAGTTCAGTCTGCCGAAGTTGTCAGCACTGTAAGGACGGCGCCCGCCGCCTCGTCAGATCCGGATTTGCTATACACAACCTAGTCTATCTTTATGGGAACTCTTATCTATCTTTCCTAGGGTATTTGGCCAACGAAAGGAGGCCTATATTAGACATATTTCAGTAGGTTTTAAGAGAGTAGTTAAGTTTTATTCATTCATAAAAACTCATTACAATGAGAGGATTTATGTTTAGGGATTCAAGGTACATACTTGCCTAGAATTCTTGTGGTTTTGCTATGATTAAAGATTGGTTGATTGATTGTGAGACTCGATCTCTATATTATTCATGAGTTTATTTATCATCTTGTTCTTCATGTTATATTTGTGTTCCTTTCCATGATTGTCCATCTAGTTAGGAATTGCATCTATGCTATGAATCCGTTGTTCATTTCTCGATAGCAAACGAAGTCATTGATTTAGTGATATTTCTATGCCTTTGTAGTGGATGATAACAATTGATCTATATCGTTAGATGTTGATTATGTCGATTAGGGTTGTTCCAATTGTGTCTTAATTGCATTGAATCGATATGCCAAGTGGTCTAAGCATTTGAGTTCTTAATGCTATTCTTTAGTGATATTGAATAAGATGAGTGAATCTCTGCGGATCTCTCAAATTTAGTCAAGTCGACATAGGCTTGGGAATAATATTGATATCAACTCAAGGATCAAGTAAATCAATCAATGTTGCGAATTGTAGGCAAACCACACTCTTATCTTTTGTCTTCTCTTTGTTCCCATCCATATCTTTATCTTAGTTTATTTCTGTTGTCTTTATTCATTGGTATTCCTATTCTATCATTAGTGTCACAATTGATAAATACACATTGCATTGAAATACTTGTTTATCTGTGGGTTCGACCCCTTACTTATCCGCTGTACTAGGTTGCTAGTTTAGTTTATTTATTTGGGTTATTTCTTTGGCGAGGTGAAATCTAACGACGTTTCCCTTCCATCACCGGGCTCTTTGTCAGTTGACTAGAGTGTATTAGGGAAGATTGCAAGATGTGCGGAGAACCTCAGGGAGTGGGACTTGGTTCATTTTGGCAATTTTGGGAAAAAGTTGAGGGAAGTGAGGGAAAAGTTGGGAGTGATGCAGCGAGCGGGTATGACGGGGGCTTTAGCTGCAGAAAGAAGGAAACTTGAAGAGAAGGAGAGGGAGTTGATGAGGCTGGAGGAGATCCTTTCAACTTCTGCTCCCTTTTGAAGGTGCAAAGCTCCTTTAAGAACTTAGCATATCTAGGAACCGTCTTGATGAGATTGAGAAGCGGAATGTTTACTTCACACATAGCAAATGTCTCGTACAACTCCTTATCATTCTCTGGCTTTCTTCTGTCCTTTAAGGCTTCGGAAAATGGGGCTATGGGCTTTTAAGGATCAAGGTCAAGCTGCGATATCGGATTCAGAACAGCAGCTTCCTCGGACATAACAATCTCGTCTTCCAGGGACGGTGTCGCGGCGGCGAGTGGGGCATCTCGCGACGGCGACTCAGTGTTAAGCATGGGTTCTGAGACGGGTTCAGTCGCCGCGGCGAGATCAGCATCTCGCGGTGGTGAATCGCGGCAGTCAGGGTTGGTCTGGCTCGGTTCTCTTGCGGCGGCGACTTCAGCAGGTCACGGCGGCGACAACGGTGATTTTGGACTTCCTTGTCCGATTTCCTCGTCACTCTCTACCCAATCTTCCATAACTCCTTCTTTGGGATAATTGAAAGGCAGAACCTTACCACTTCTTAAATGTATAGCGTTGACATTCTTACGCGGTGGAGGAGGAATAGATTACGACGATAGTGAGTTCGATGTCTTAGCTTTCAATTCACTCACTTCAAGGTCCAATTGTCCCATGGTCTTCTTATAAGCGTCCATCTTGTCCATCATCAATCTCATAGCTTCGCCTGATTCTGGATTGGCTTGAGGAGGGGGGCTTTGTTGGTTTTGAGGCCTCCTCTGCTGGTAAGGTGCTTGGTTATGTTAGAACCTTTGGTCAAATTATTGGTAATTGTTGAAGTTGGAATTGTTGAGAACGTTACCAATGTTTTGACGAGGACCATAACCTCCCAAGACATTGACATCAGTGACATTAGATCCTTAATCTACGGGCACAAATGAGTCAGATGCGTAGGATCACTACAAAGTCGACATGAATGGTGCACTTGATTAACTCCTTGCAATGCCATGGTAAGTCTATTCACTTGCCCCCTTAGATCCGAGTAATCATCTTGTGGCGGGTTGGCTTGCATCCTTTAGACTCCTTTAGCTCCTAGAGTCTTAGAGTATTGCTGAGATGAATTCGCAAGCCTCTCAAACATATCCGTAGCCTCCTGTGGCGTCTTAAGCAAAATATCTCCTCCACAAGCATTATTCACTGACCCTCTATCTCTATCAGTTAGTCCTTCATAGAGTGCAAGGACTAGATCATCATCAGAGAGTCCATGATAGGGGCATGCAACAACAATCCGTTTGAAGTGCTCATAATACTCATAAAGTGATTCCGTAGCCATCTACTCAATACTAGTGATCTCTCGCTTCATCTTGCTGTGTCTGCTAGCAGGATAGTACTTATTCAGAAATGCTTTCTTCAACTCAATCAAGGTGCGAATACATCCAGCAGGAAGATAGTATAGCCAGTCGCTAGCTGCATCCTTCAGAGTGAAAGGAAAGACTCTCAAAAACATCCGATCATCATTCAGACCACCAACTCTGATGCGTTCGCAGACATCATGGAACATGGTGAGATGCTAGTTCGGATTCTCGCTCTGAAGACCATGAAAGTAAGGAAGGAAACCAGTCCATCCTGACTCAAACTTGAATCTAGAACACTCAAGAAGATCAGGGAGTACAATAGCCAAAGGTTGAACATTCAGATTCGACTCCTTAATCTCTTGCAGAGTCCTCCTTGGAGGAGCAACTGCGTCATTCAGAATTTTATTGTTGTTATTCTCATTCAGCGCTTGATTGTTTCCATTCGGGTTATTACCATTCTCAGCCATCTGTTCTGGGCTTTCCGAGTTGGAAGAGTGATATCTTCGCAACTTTGAAAGGGTGCGTTCAATTTGTGGATCCAAAGAGAAAAGAGATGCGTCAGTAGCACGGGTGTGAACCATACAATGGTTCACACCAAAGTAAAGTAACAATTAGACAATTAATCAATAGATTTCCTCGGCAACGGCGCCAAAATTCGACAGGAGGTAGACCGTCATGTGTAAACCTCGCCAAAAGAATTCCCACACAAATAGCTAAGTACAGCGATAAGTGCAGGGTCGATCCAACGGGGAAATCTAAGAATCAATCTAAAAGCTACTTCACCAAGAAGTGGGAAATAAACAAGCAAACAGGGGAAATAGAACTAAAAGATCAAGAATGCAATCGAAGTAACAAAGCATAAGAATGATGGTTTAAGTAACAATCAAAGGAGAAAAAGTTCCACCTGCGCATTCATCGACATTGATTGGCTTAATTAGTCCTAGACATGAACTCAAATTGTTTGATTCCTTTAACTTACATTCTTCCCATCTTAGTTTGAATAAATTAAAGTGCAAAGAGCACAATTAACCCCTTACACCTTTATGCAACCTAAGCACAGACAAAGATTTAAAATAAAGGCAGCACAAATTCCGAAGAATCTAGGCATATGAATAACACCAAGTAAACAAGGTGTAACCGATGTTTAAGACATATGTTGAAATCTCTACTTAGTGATTGTTAGGAGGAAGAATCGAGTATGAAATAAATATAAAATATAAATCCCAAATCAACTCCCTGAACCACGCAAATAAAAATTACAAGACTTCTTCTCGTTGTAGTGGAAGGGAATCAGGATCGTATCCACGAGGAAGTGTGTCAGCGCTCGCCTTTCTAGTCCCAAATTGCCCTCGAAATTGACCAGCAGAGTACTCGTTATCGACCACTCAGTCGAGTAAACCTACAAAGCTAAACTACAAACGAAGAAAATAGAGCAAGTCGAGTAAAACAGTCCTCGACGTCGACCAGACTACTTGACGTCGAGTAGATTTCAGTCGAGATCGAGTTGTGCAGAGAACAAAAACGTAACTTTGCGAACAGAAATAAAGCAGAAGCAACACAAAATTTGTGGGAATTAATTCAATAAACTAAAAGCTCCTAGAATCGGGGTTTCAATGCTATAACGATAACCACATAAGAATCATGCTAAAGGTATAAAAGATCATGTCTTTTCATCAAATAACTTTCGTTATTAACAAGTAGGAAAATAGAGGCTTTCGCATAAACCCTAATTGTTACTAACCCTTTTCACATAATTAATTCAAGTTGTATTAAGATCACTTTCGCTTGAATAACACAAACAAGGATCACCTTCGGTTGTCGCAAAAGAATCATGCTCGTAGGTATAGAAGACGAAATTGCATTTAAAAGTTGTACCTTTATCGCATTACCTTACATGGCTACCGTCGGGCTTACCCCGACCCTAGAAGTTTGGTGACTACTCGCTCTTCATCATAAAAAGACTCATCAATAATAAAAGAGAACTAAATTGCATTGAATCAAATAAAAACTTACAACCTATCGAAGCCAAATCTGCTCTCACAAACAAAACCTCTCTCGGCCTAAGCTCTCTCTCCTACCGTTCGAATGTAATTGTGTGTATAAAATTGGATGCCTAAAACTCAGCCTCTAGGGCCTTATTTATAGTATTCAATCCTCGCTATACAAGGAAAGAATAATCTATCTATTTCTAAAATTATCTATCTAAAGATAAATTATAAAATTTTAAAGCAAAACAAATAAATCTCTAAGGTAAGTCTACCTAAAGTGGATAAATCTCTCTTGAACTTGATATATCTTCTCTTCAAAGTGATAGAATTCACGTGCCTTCACTTGTAAGTAAGCCCAATACTTGGATCTCCACTCGGATTCAACTCGGATTGGCCCAGAAAAGTGCTCATCATCGACTAATCTACTCATCGTCGAGTAGGTTCGTGTTCTCCTCGTGATGTGCTCGAGCTCGGCTAGGTTGGTGGACTCGATGGGTACTCAACATCGAGTAGACTCCTCAATGTGGACTAGATCTTGGACTCCTCGAGTGGTTTTTGCTCGGCTTGTGCTCGATCTCTAGTGATGATCGATGCTGAGGTCGACTATGTGTACTCGACATCGACTAGGTGTAGTCGATGTCGACTAGTCATGTTGAGTGCTTTCTTCCTTCTTTTCTGCTCGATGTGCTCTCTTTAAGCTGCTACTCGATTTGGACTTTCTGTGGTGGACCTCGAGCTTTTCGATGATTTCCTTCCTTTCTCCAAATTGTTTTAAAATGCCTATATTTCTGCGAAATTAAACAGAAACTAGTGTAGACTCCATAATTTGGGAAATAAGCATAAACTACATAGATTATGTACTATTCTAACCCAATGACATGAAATGCATGCAGAAATCGACAGAAAAGTTAATGTAAAACATGGCAATTTAGGCTCACAACAAACACCTCATACTTAAGCTTGCTTGTCCTCAAGCAATACTTTTAATGGTCATACAGGGGAAGAATTCAAAAGGAGAGTTATGCAAAAACATTTCATATGTGACAAAGCAATAATAATCAAGAGGACTATAATATTTAAGCTCATGGTGAAGAAAAGGTAAAAGGTAAAGTGGTGGGCTATTTTTAGGCAATGTGGTACTAAATCCGGGTAGAATTCTTCAAACTTGCTTTCTTGCTTTGATGCATTTTCTCCTTTCATAATTTTCACATCTCTCATCCTCTCATAAATCATTGTTTGTTTGTTTTTTCATTATTATGCTTTTACCTCTCTAACCTCGGCACTGCCTTCTCTCGAGTCGCAAACATGGGTTTCATGAATGACCCCGGATACTTAGTGCTTTGGACTCCTCGCCTTGGTGTCCCATCCTGCTGAACTATTATCTCGACGCAGGCAGGGTCGATCTTCCTTTATCTCATGAGGTGACCGGATTTTCATTCACTCATTAAATTTTCCATATCTTTGAAACTTTCCTTCCAAACTATAATAATAATAATAATAACAATACAAACACCATATAATATCTCCAAAAGTAACTTCCCTTCTCAACATAATCCCCGGATAAGGAAATAAGGTAAAAAATGGGTAATAATTAGATCATGTGGACAAATATGAAATAAGGCATAAATATGGTTTTTTTGATGCATAAGCATAGATATGGGTGAGATATACAAAACATGAGCATTATACGGAAAATATAAAGTCCTCCATTCTCTTATTATGCAACATGCCAAAAACAACTTCAAATTTTACCTCCTTTCATGGTTTTCAAGAAAACAATGCACTTCATTGTGACTTCCCTTTACTAGGCAATTTCATGCTATATCTTTAATGAATCCAATTTTGCATCGTCGAGTTCAATTAAACTTCCATGTCACTAATCAAAATTTTTAATGGGGGCGATTTTTATAAACTTTGGAAAACACGCATATAAGTACATAAATAACATATGAAATCCAAAGTAGCCATGTATAAGCAATTAGAGAAATAAACTTCAAATATGTACACATATGGTCAAATAAAATCAAATATGCATAAAGTATGCCCGTCTCCTACCCCATACTTAAATATTACAGTGTCCTCACTGTATAAAAACAAGGGTAAAGAAAGAAACTCACTAGACAAATGTGCAGAACGTCGGAATCGAGTGCTGTTGTTGTTGTAGAGTAGTCGATCTCGAGGAGAGTAGTCGACGTCGACTAGACTACTCGATCTCGAGTAATGTTGAAGTCTCAGGGTGATCATTTCTCGACCACAGGCCCCTCTTCTCGAAAATGGTGGTCGACGTCGAGTAGACTACTCGACGTCGAGTACTTCTGCAACTTCTCTTTGGTTCCTGCAAGCTCCGTTAGACAGATAATACCCACAATAGCAAAACCCCAAAATAGTGTTTCAAAACCAAAAACCAAAAGCAGAAATGTCTCAAAATCCTAAAAAGTAATTGTCTTGTTTACAACCTCTAGACTTTATAGTCGCTAGGCCGACTGTTGTTGCAGGAGAATGTGTCAAGTATGAAATAAATATGAAATATAAAATCAAACAGACTCCCTGTCTCAGCAAATAAATACAAGACTTCCTCCCGTTGTAGAAGAAGGGAGTCAGGATCGATCCACGAGGAAGCGTGTCAGCGCCCGCCTTTTCAGTCCAGAAACTGTCGAAATTGACTCAGGAAGCACTCGACGTCGACTAAGGTCCTCGACGTCGACCACTCAGTTTAACAGAAACTGCAAAACAAAGAAAACAGAACGCAAAACAAAGCAAAAAAAAGACAATGTCGAGTAAAAGCTACTCGACGTCGACTAGAACCTACTCGACGTCGACTAGATGTGGTCGAAATTGAGTACACAGCAGAGCAAAAACGTAACTTTCTTGCAACGAACGAAGCACAGAAACACGAAATTGGTGAAATAAAATCAAAAAACTAAAATACTTTCAAGATGAGGGTTTCAACACCACAAAGATAACCATATAAAATAATGCATACGGTATAAAAGATCATGCCTTTTCATCAAATAACTTTCATTATTAACAAATAGGAATATAGAGGCTTTCGCATAAACCCTAATTGTTACTAACCTTTTTTCACATAATTAATCCAAATTGTATTAAGATCACTTTTGCTTCAATAACACAAACAAGGATCACCTTCAACTTTCGCAAAAGAATCATGCTCATAGGGATAGAAGACGAAATCACATCAAAAGATTGTACCTTTAGCGCATTACCTTACATGGCTACCGTCGGGCTCACCCTGGCCGTAGAAGTTGGGTGACTACTCGCTTCTCATCATAACAAACATCAATATAATAAAGGAAATAACTAATTGCATTAATGAAATAAAATAGATCGAGCTTACAACCGATCGAAGCCAAAACGTCTCTCGACAAACTCCAACTTCACTCGGCCTTGCTCTCTCTCTCTCTCTCTCTCTCTCTCTCTCTCTCTCTCTCTCTCTCTCTCTCCTACTCTCGAAAACTCGTATGGCTTGTAGCTTGGATTGTTGGATGATTGAATGATTCCAAAACCCAGCCCTTGAAGCCTTATTTATAGTGTTCAACCTTAGCTAGTCTAGGGAAGAACAATCTATCTATATCTAAAACTTTCTATCTAAAAACACATGATAAAACTTAATTGATAAAGGAAATTAATCTATCAGGAAACTAGAACTAATGTGGATAGATCCCTCTTGGTCTTGATAGATCATCATGTGGATGGATAAAATTCCACATATCTTATCTTGCAAGCATTCTATCTTCTCGGACACACACTCGTACTCGGACTCTAACTCGGACTGGGTTACTCGACTTCGACTAGACGTAGTCGGCGTCGACTAGAATTTTTCTCCTGGGTTGCACTCGAGCTCGGGCACGTTCTGGACTCGAGGGGTGTACTCGACATCGACTAGGAGTACTCGACGTCGAGTAGCTCTGGGCTCCTCGAGTGGCTTGCTCGAATTCGTGTGAAATTCTACGCTCGGGAGTACTGGACTTCGACTAGGTCTAGTCGATGTCGACTAGAACTTTGTCGAGTACTTTTTCTCATTTCTTGCTCGATTTGCCCTTGCTCAGCTGCTCCTTGACCTTGGAGTTTCTATAGTGGACTTCGAGCTTTTCATCCTTTCTCCGAATTGCTGTCAAATGCCTCGATTTCTGCAAAATTAAACAGAAACTAGTGGAGACTCCATAATTTGGCAAATAAGTGTAAACTTCATAGAATTTGTGCTATTCTAACCCAAATGCATGAAATGCATACATAAATCGTTACAAAAGTCAATGTAAAATATGGCAAATTAGGCTCACAACACCGACTTCTTCTCCATAAGCTCAAGATGGTATCTGCAGCGCCCATGTAGACTGGGCCTCGAACAGGACTCCATTCTTGTCCATCCGCTGTAGTCCTCCTAAATGGATCTTGATCTTGTGCACCGTGAATGGTCCCATCTTCTTTTGATTGAATTTGTTAGGGAACCAGTGATTCTTAGATTTGGAGACCCTGTATAAGCGCACATACCAAGGCAAACCTCTCCCATGTATATATAAATATTTAATTGAAATAGGAGAAGAGATGTCTGTACCTTGGCTTACCTTCGCAGAATCTGCATTTAGGACCTCGGAATCTGGTCGACATCGAGTAGCAGTACTAGACGTCGAGTACGTTTGTGCTTTTGATGGACTGCTCGACAAAGGAGGAGAAATCGAGTGCGTAGAAGACTGGTCGACGTCGAGTAGTCTACTTGACATCAAGTACTCCTTTGGCTCCGGTAGGCTACTCGATGAAGGTGTGCTCGATGGAAAGCGTTGAATTTGGTCGACGTCGACTAGAGTACTCGATGTCGAGTACTTTTGGTCAACATCGACCCCATACTTGAACCCTCGCAAAGATTCTGAATAAGAATTAGTCAACGTCGAGTTATCTTGGTCGATGTCGAGTAAATTCTCTGTTTCCTCGTTCAGAATAGCCATGATCTCCTCCACCTAGGCTTCCATATTTGTCTTCTCCAGCTCTTCGGGGGTCATATTTCTTACCTTTGGCTCCCCGCAAGTGATGTACCTGGCTGAGATTGACTTGACCTCTTCAATGGGACCTGTATGCCTTTCCGTTTTATTGAAAGAGTACTCAATTACCTCATCACTGATGTTGAAAGTGAGCACTCCATTCCTTACGCTTATATTGGCATCCACCGTCACTAAAAATGGCATTTCTATAATGATTGGACAAGTAGGGTCCTCTACCATATCAATAACTAGAAAATCAATAGGGACAAAGAACTTACCTACCTGTATGGGTACATCGTCCACCATGCCTGTTGGGATGACAATTGTGTTGTTTGCCATATAGAGTCGGGCATTCAAAGGCTCTAGAGGACCTATCTTGACTTTGGACCAAATTGATAGAGGCATAATACTTACACTGGCTCCTAAGTCACATAAAGCACTAAATTTATGTTGACCAAATCCAATGGTTATAGCAAACTTACCTGGATCTGGCCTTTTCTCTAGAACGTCCATCATACTACATTCCTCTGCGATCTCAGTCATCGATCGCTTTTTGCTTAGGATCTCTTTGAGGAACTTTACATATGATGGCATCTTATGAAGAGCTTTAGTGAAAGGAATGGTGACATTTAGCCTTTGAAGCATCTTCATGAACCTTTGAAACTTCTTTTCTGCTGAGTCCTTCAAAGATTTTGTTGGGAATGGCAACGTTTTCTTCTTCGGAGGTGATAGAGTCTTGTCGACGTTCTCAGAAGGGTGCTCAACATCGATAGAAGGGTGGTCGACGTCGAATACAATGGTCGACTTCTGGGCAGGGTCTGGATTCTGCTCGACATCCACTATGGACTCCTCGACGTCGAGTACGTTCTGGTCGACGTCGACTAGTTTACTTGACATCGAGTGGTCCACTGCAACTACCTGTCACGTCGACTAGTTTACTCGACATCGACTAGGGACTCCTCCGTCTGTGTTTTGCTTGGGCGTTTGCATCTGTTGCTCACTCCATAGGTTCATGGCAGCTACCTGTCTTGTAGATTTATTTTTGGGATTAGGTTCGGAGGATCCTGGAAGCGTACCTGATTGCTTGGGGATTGATGAAGTTAATTTACCCATTTGGGTCTCCATTGATTTTCGCCAGATATCAATCTCCCCAAGCCTAGAGTTCATGTCGTGCAGTTGATTGTGGATGGAATTGATTGATTGCTTGCTATCTGAGTGATTCATCCGCATCTCCTCAAGAATTGTCTGCATGTCATCTTTCTTACCTTCCCTGTTAGGGTGACTAGGAGCTCTGTAAAGCGGGGGTCTCTTGGATACTGGGGCTGGTGATAATGGCTCCAGTTCTGTTGCTGATGTTGCCCTGAGTAGTTCCCCCCGCATAACGTGCCTCTTCGTGGGTTTCAGCTACTAATATTTGGTCAGCGTGTGGGCACGCAGTAGTGTTGTGCCTCACAGACCCCCATTCCAAACAATGTTTATCTTTAGAAAGGCATTTAATTTGTTTGGTAAGACGACGTACCTGATCATTATGGAAATGGTCCCTGACGTCCGGATCCATCTCCTTATGGGGCACATATAGAGGCATAGATGGAGCATGCCTTTCATACATTTTGTCTGAGGCCGCAGAAGTCCCATAAGTATTATCATAGTTTGCCAACGTCTCAAAGGTTTTCCAAGCACGTCATGGGGTGTACTCGAGATACCTATAGGAAGTGTAGTTGTTGATCCGCTCCTTGGATGGAGCATCCAGGCAGTTGAAGATGATCTCCTGGATTACGTAGGGCTGCTGTCCATGTGTAGGACATGATTTCAGAAGCCTTTTATAGCGCTCCCAAACATGCGCTAATGTCTCCCCTCGCTTCTATCTGAAAGTCGTGATCTGTTGTCTGAGCGCTGCTGTTTTTGTAGGAGGAAAGAACTTGTTAAGAAACAAGTCTTGCAGTTCATTCCATGTGCAAATAGATCGTGCATCCAAACCCTCAAGCCACTGCGAAGCTAATCCTACAAGGGACCAACGAAAAGCCTTTAGTTTTAAATATTCTAGATTGTCATTATCTGCAATAGCTTCACATAAAATCTAGAAACGTTGTAACATGCTCTGAAGGGCATTCATTGGGCTTCCCCCTAAATTGATTCCTCCTAATTTCAGTAATAAAAGAAGGACAAATTTCATAATTAACAAGGGGAAGAATGATCGGTGAATCTGGAACTTCCAGAGTTGGATGCAGATACTCCTTTCCATTTGCTGGGACGTGCTGAATCTGCTCCTCAAGTTCCCTTCTAGCGTTAACTTTGCGATCTACCCTTGCTTTCCACCTTTGCTGATTCTGTTGATATTCTGCATCTCGCCTGACGTAGTCTGCTTCTCTGGTGGTGAATTCCTCAATTCGTAGTCGGAGTTGCTCAAGCTCATGTGCTGGTGTAAGCCGGACCACGTTCTCATTGCTAGTTTGTGACATCTTCCTTAAACTTTGTCGAAGGTGGAAGAAGCGTTCTGGTTCGAGAATTGGGTCTATAGTTGTTCAATCAGTTCTTCGCATGCACCTGAAAAAGATAAACAAAAAGAAAAAGACTTCATGAACCAACTCCCTGAACCACGCAAGGGCGCGATTCATTGCTTCCCCGGCAACGGTGCCAAAATTTGTTAGGAGGAAGAATCGAGTAGGAAATAAATATAAAATATAATTCTCAAATCAACTCCCTGAATCCTGTAAATAAAAATTACAAGAGTTCCCCCCCCCCCCCCGGTTGTAGTGGAATGGAATCAGGATCGTATCCACGAAGAAGCGTGTCAGCGCTCGCCTTACCAGTCCCAAATTGCCCTTGAAATCGACCAACAGAGTCCTCGATCTTGAGTAGAGTACTCAATATCAACCAGTCAGTCGAGTAAACCTGCAAAGCTCAACAACAGACGACGAAAACAGAGCAAGTCGACTAAAACATTCCTCGACGTCGACCAGACTACTCGATGTCGAGTAGATTTCAATCCAGACCGAGTTGTGCAGAGAACAAAAACGTAACTTTGCGAATGAAAATAAAGCAAAAGCGACATGAAATTTGTGGGAATTAATTCAATAACCTAAAAGCTCCTAGAATCGGGGTTTCAATTCCACAACGATAACCATATAAGAATCATGCTAAAGGTATAAAAGATCATGCCTTTTCTTCAAATAACTTTCGTTATTAACAAGTAGGAAAATAGAGGCTTTCGTATAAACCCTAATTGTTACTAACCCTTTTCAGATAATTAATCTAAGTTGTTTTAAGATCACTTTCGCTTCAATAACACAAACAAGGATGACCTTCGGCTGTCGCAAAAGAATCATGCTCGTAGGGATAGAAGACGAAATTGCATTTAAAAGTTGTACCTTTATCGCATTACCTTACATGGCTACCCTTGGGCTTACCCCGACCCTAGAAGTTTTGTGACTACTCTCTCTTCTTCATAAAAAGACTCATCAATAATAAAAGGGAACTAAATTGCATTGAATCAAATAAAAACTTACAACCGATCGAAGCCAAATCTGCTCTGACAAACAAAACCTCTCTCGGCCTAAGCTCTCTCTCCTACGTTTCGAATGTAATTGTGTGTACAAAATTGGATGCCTAAAACTTAGCCCCTAGGGCCATATTTATAGTATTCAATCCTCGCTATCCACGGAAAGAATAATCTATCTATAACTAAAATTATCTATCTAAAGATAAATGATAAAATTTTAAAGCAAAGCAAATAAATCTCTAAGGTAAGTCTAACTAAAGTGGATAAATCTCTCTTGAACTTGATACATCTTCTCTTCAAAGTGATAGAATCCACGTGCCTTCACTTGCAAGTAAGCTCAATACTCGGATATCCACTCGGATTCAACTCGGATTGGCCTAGAAGAGTACTCGACATCGAGTAATCTACTCGATGTCGAGTAGGTTCGTGTTCTCCTCGTGATGTGCTCGAGCTCTGCTAGGTTGGTGGACTCGATGGGTACTCGACATCAAGTGGACTCCTCGATGTCGACTAGATCTTGGACTCCTCGAGTGGTTTCTGCTCGGCTTGTACTCGATCTCGGGTGATGATGCTGAGGTCGACTATGTGTACTCGACATCGACTAGTCATGTTGAGTACTTTCTTCCTTCTTTTCTGCGCGATGTGCTTTGGTTAAGATGCTACTCAATTTTGGACTTTCTGTAGTGGACCTCGATCTTTTCCATGATTTCATTCCTTTCTCCGAATTGCTGTAAAGTGCCTCGATTTCTGCAAAATTAAACAGAAACTAGTGTAACTCCATAATTTGGGAAATAAGCATAAACTACATAGATTATGTACTATTCTAACCCAATGACATGAAATTAATGTAGAAATCGACATAAAAGTTAATGGAAAACATGGCAGTTTAGGCTCACAACAGTCATGATCAGACAAAGGTTCTCAAAATCCTAAGCATGCTACTACGGAATTCATTAAATGACTAAAGAACAAAAACCTAAAAAGATACTATTATGATGGCCAATCACAACAATATCATCGATATGCTAGAGAGAAATCAAAAGAACAGTAGAAAACAAATAAGTTTAAGCCTCACAAACCACCAAACAAGTCTCCGAAACACAGGTGAAACAAATAACGAACTTAGCAACTCATAGCGTACCTAAATCTCTTTCGAATTGATGAAAAAATAAGAAAACTTGAATGGTTGATTGAACTACTGTGAATATGATTCAAGGTCTGAGAAAAACATTCTCCTTCATCTCTCTAAGTCTAATTTCGTGGCTCCCCTTGATAGGAAACAAGAGACCCCGAAACCTAGATACTTTTCTTAAAGATAATGCGGAAATAGTCCTAAAATAATATAAAATATCCTCAGATTATTAAAACTGAAAATAATACTAAATAAGTCTCAAAATATCTTCCTTAAACCTCAATGAACAAGTCTTCAAAAGATTGGATTGAATCTCTCACCGAAAAGATATAATTTGGATCTCAAACTGATGTTATCTAGATGATCCCATCTCCGCAACTAGGAACTCACGGCCGCGACACACAACTTTCAGCAAACCTCTCACGGGTAATCTCTCCATGGCTAACTGGTGAATCTCGTGCCGGCGACAAGGACACTCGCGGCCGCGACTCTGGAAAGAACGTGTGTTCTTGTGCCTTTCTCCTCTTGACCTTTTCTTTCCTTGCTTTCATTTCTCTTCTTTTCTTCTTCTTCTTCACTCCAATAAGGCTTTTCCAAGTTAGCCATAAGCCAGAACTACGAACCTACATAAAACAATCGAAATAGCGTAGTTTCCGAACTTTTCAACAAAAAGAGAAAAATAGGAAATTAACTGTAAAACCTAACCAAACAACCATAAAACATAACTAAAACTATTTTATAATGACTATCTAAATATGCATTATCAATCCCATAAGTTTATGTAACGTGCTTTATAAAGTTGTGTCGATATATAGTGCTTACCAATGGGTTGAAAAGTTGTCTTGGGAAGCTAATCTCGCCGAGTCAAAGTGCTTTCATACCAAGGTGATTGATAACAGACAACGTCTTGTCTGCTTTTAAAATATTTCATTATATGAGGAAGATGCAAGGCGGAAGGATGGGATACATGGCTCTGAAGCTGGACATGGCCAAGGCCTATGACCGAGTTGAATGGTGTTTTCTAAAGAGCTACATCCTGAAGTTGTGCTTCGTGGAAAGGTGGGTTGACTTAATTATGAGGTGTGTTACATTTGTATCCTTTTCAGTGCTGATTGATGGTATGCCGTCTTCGATATTCATTCCGAAGAGGGGTCCGCGACAAGGAGATTCGTTGTTGTCATACTTATTTCTATTATGTGCGGAGGGATTATCAAGTATGCTAAGGGTGAGTGAAAGGGAAGGCAGATAGGAAGGAGTCTAAATTGTGCGGGGATCCCCAAGAATCTCTCATCTGTTTTTTTGCTGATGATAGTGTTCTCTTTGCCAGAGCGACTTGTCAACAGGGCGGTGAAATAGCACAAATCCTTCGTGAGTACGAAGCTGCTTCGGGTCAACAAGTGAACTTGGCAAAGTCTGATATCTCTTTCAGCAAAAACGTAAATTAGAGTACCCACGAAGATGCTGAAAGCTCGTTACTTCCCTCTAACGAGCTATCTAAACGTTCAGCTTGGCTTTCAGCCTTCATACACTTGGCGAAGTATGTTAGTGGGGAGAGATGCTTGAGTGTGAGCATGTTTGGTCGACCAGATTTAGACCGATTGCTGATCCATGGAATTTCGGATTGGATTTGCGTGTTGCAGAACTTATAGATTGGGAGGTTAGGAGCTGGAATGAGGATATTGTACAGGAGGTCATATAGCGCCAATTTATGCGGAGTTGGTGTTAAGAATGCGCTTCACAGAACAAGATGTACATGATGATTTAATTTGGCATTATAACAAGGACGGCTTGTTCATGGTGCGATCGTGTTACCATGTACTTAAGGAGAACACTTTCACAGAGGATGGAGCCTCCACTTCGGACCCGACAAGGGGAGACTACTTGTGGAAGAAGGTGTGGTAGGTTCAAGTAGCCTCGCGGATACGGAATTCTCTATGGAGAGCCTGCAAATGTGTTCTCCCATGCCTAAGCAATCTAAAAAAGCGGGGAGTAATGCTAGATGATTCGTGAAGCATCTGTGGGAGCCAAGAGAATGGGTCTCAGGTGCTTTTCCATTGCAAGAAAGCACTGGGGGTCTGGGCTGTCATACCAGAATTGGGGTAGTTCAAGAAAAGAGCTAATGGAGTCTTGGAGACCTTCGGCCTAGTGCTGAGCTCGGGCAGCAGCAAGGTTGCTTAGATGTGGGTACACACCATTAAGGCTATATGGATGGCTAGGAACAAACGAATCTTTGAGTCAATTGAGATGCCACCGGAGGAACTGATACGGGATGTGCAACAGAGAGTAGCAGAGCACAATAAAGGAAACGACATCGACCTACACCGCCCTTCGTGCAAGATTGCTAGACATGGTAAATGGGAGAGGCTGCCAATGGGATTTATTAAAATGAATTCGGATGCGGAAGTCGATGAGAGAAAAGGGTCGGGTGTTCGATGCATAGCCAGAAACGAGCTTGGGGAGTTGGCCTTTCCAACGGCAAGAAGCACACAAGCGTCGGAGCAGGCTGAGTTGGTGGAAGCGGAGGTTAGTGTCAGCGTTGGAATTGTGTGTGCAGAAGGGAGTGTCGAAGGTGTGGATTGAGTGCGATTGTCTACCAGTTGTGATGCTTCTGAAGCAGAACAGGTACCCAAAAAGGGAGATGGGTCAGCAAATTAGGAAAATCCACAGGCTTGCTCATCAGTTAAAGGAATGTCGATGGAGTCATATTCGACGACAGGTGAATCGGGATGTTGATTTTCTCGCAAGAATTAGGCATGCGAGCTCAGTTTTAATTTTAAATTATGATCTAGTTCCGTTTGAACGAAGAATGCTTGCTTCAGACGATGCACAGTAATAGTTGATTGATTTGGTTTTGCTAAAAAACACAAATTATATTGTAATTTCTCATAAAAGGAAAAATAAATGCATTTAGATACACGATTATTGTTTAGCCCAAGCTGAAATTTTCAATGACTGGTCGCAATGACCACTAGAAGATTGGCCAGAACGACAAGGTTCAATTTGGTCGTTGCGACTAATATCCTAATAGTCATTGCGACCAATATGTGTTTGGTTGTTGTGACTATGAGATTACGTTATAAAAAACGATCTTCCTATAAATAGAATCGTAGGGGTAGTCGAAAACCTTAGACCGTGCGGTATTCTCATTGATTGAGCATAGAGTTCTCAACCAATTGTAAACATGTCAAATAACAACGATTAGTTGAGTAAGGGTCTCGAAGATATATCGCTAGAATACGAACTCCAACAGGTATGTATCTTTATTTTTCTCTACAAGCTAGTAGAAAGCTTTATTTTTCATGATTAATATGCATTGATGATGTTTACATATTGTGCATGATACATATTTTATACAATATTATGAGATGAAAATTGCAAACTTATGTAAAATCGCAAACTTTTTAAGGGTTAATGAAATATCATGTCATTGAGAATATATGAAATTGCAATCTTTTTTAGGTTTAATATTAGTATGATTAATGAAACATCATATCAACGAGAGTATAAAATTATCACTTTTTTAGGTTTAATACTATTAGGGTTAATTTCATCAAAAAATACTATTAGGGTTAATTAATCAATAGGTAAATAATTAAATTAATCATAGAACATATTAACGGAGGATTATTTGTTAAATCGTTTTTTCATGTCATTAGTGTAACATCCCGAGTTATAGATATCGGGTTACGTTTCGAAGGAATGGATACCTTCGTTCGGATCTTGTAATTCAAGTACTTGATCTAAAATAAAAGGGTTAAGTTTTGAAAGGAGGGATTTCATATCCTAAATTCACTTAAGGTCCATTGAGAACCCGGTGTTTTCACACCGATACCTGTCCTAACTACTAATATGCGCATAGACAATTTAAGTCTAAAGTAGCTTGCAAAATGAGAGTATGAAATACAAGGCACCAAGACTGAGTCGGGTCAAAATAAAATGAACAATTATAAAGTAGAACATCATGGTGAAGTTAGCCTCTCCAATTACGCCATGGCCGAACCCGTCAAACAGCACTAATCAGAGCAACTTTCAAAGACACATTTGATGAAATTGTGTGCAAATCTAAAGAGAAACTTTCAAAATGGGGGGCAAACTCTCTTTCTCAACAAGGTCGTGAAGTATTTATAAGATCCAACTTATCACCTAAACCATTGTATACTATGCAAAGCTTTATGCTCCCAACCACCATTCATAAAGAACTTGACCAAATAAATAGAGTCTTCTTCTGGAATTGGGTTTCTAGGCCGCAGAGTAAGGGTGGTCAGGGACTAAGAAAGGCGTATGAAATGAACGAAGCCCTATAGATGAAACTGCTTAGGAAAACTTTAGCTGATCCATCAAGTATGTGGGTGAAAGTGATCAAACACAAATACCTTAAGGGTAAAGATATACTCAATTACAAGAAAAAAGGGCATAGCTCGTGGCAGTGGGCCAACTCTGCCCGATGATAAGAAAATTCAAAATAGGTCTTATATGGTCAGTCGGGAATGGAAAAACGATTAAATTCTGGAAAGACAATTGGGTGGACTCTGTTCCATTATTGCAACGCCCCAACTATCCAATTCCAGTGAATAACGAGGAAATGGTAAGTGAGTATATCATCGGTGGAAAATGGTGGATCGAGAAATTACAAACCACTCTACCAAAGTCAATGGTGGATGACATTATATCAATCCCAATTCCTTCTAACCCGTTCCAAGACTGACTTTATTGGTGGCTTGACAGGTATGGTTGGTGGTGTGGTGCCGAATGTCGTTACCTTTCTACAACACTAAAAAGAGTAACCCAAACTAACAACTCAACTAGTAAACTAGTAACAAGTATAGCGGAATAGTAAGGAGTCGATCCCACATAGAGATTACCTTTCCAGTATATCAAATCGCTATCAAAACAGAACAATATCAAGAAGTTATTGAATATCAAGACAACTGAACTTAACAAGAGCAACAATAGTGAATTGGTGATAATTATGAATGACATGATAGTTTCCCCTACAATTCATCAACAATGGTTGTCTTTAATCATTGACTTTATCTATCTTCTCTTGTTTGATTCATCTAATGATGGATCACTCCAACCTTAAGCAATGCAACAATAACAATCACACAAACAACCAATGATAGGGGAACAACTCCCTAACCCTAATTGGTATAATTGATAAAGTAGAAATGTCAATGTCCTACACACCCAATCAATGCTTTCATGGGATCAATCAGTTGTGCTGCGCTACTAATCCAATTAACTTGCAACGGTTAATCAAACCTTTAGTAGGAAAGTAAATTCCATCAAGGTGGCCAATCAAAAGGAAATATATGCAATCAATCAATAACAAACAAAGACATTGAGTAAACCAAACTCAGAATAGATAGAAATTAATACTCACAAATCATATAACCATGTCCCTGAATTGTAGGCGAAACAAAAGAGGTTTAGTTCCTCATGGAAATTCTTCCTCTCAATATCTCTATAAGAGTTCTCTCTCAAAAGGTTTCAACAAGTAAAAAGAAGTCCCAGCCAAAATCGGCAGAAAAATAACATAAATAATAAACCCTAATAGGTTTCCAAAAGATGGAATAGAAATCCCGTATCGACACGGGCGGCGGGCGCCGTTTCCTCAGTAGGCTTATTCTTCGATTTGTGCATTCCAATCCAAGCCAACTTTCTTCCATGCCTCTTTCTAGCCTTCTTCACATGTTTCCTCAGGTTCCTAACTCTCAAAACTCATCCCTGGGAAGCCATAGATTCATCCTTCTAGCTTCGGGACATAAATCTGCAGAAAAGTATAAAAAGAGCGTAGATTCCAAACTTGCAAGACTCAACACTAAAGACTCGAATTACTTAAATAAACATGATATAATATATCCTAGACTCCTTAACAACTACCTATAATGCCTATATAAAATACGCAGTATTAAACTCCCCCACACTTAAGCTTCGCTAGTC
Organism: Persicaria maculosa; assembly: GCA_963922045.1. Lineage (NCBI taxonomy): Eukaryota > Viridiplantae > Streptophyta > Magnoliopsida > Caryophyllales > Polygonaceae > Persicaria > Persicaria maculosa. The sequence continues at coordinate 76,689,672 of OY998252.1, read as the reverse complement.
CTCAAGTGACCAACAAAAGCAACCTATACCTACGAACTCCTCAAGCATGCCATAGCCTTACAAAACGAACCAAAAAACCACTTTCAAGGAACATAAGATCAAAGTGACAAACATCATCACATGTATCTAACGATCAAAGCATGTGGAAGTGGAAATCATCCAACCTTACCAGGAACATGTGTTTTACTCAAACTCTCATGTGTTTAGGTTTTAAAGAACAACTCTCAACTCAACTCAAAATGTACTAGGCTGATAGATATTGACAACAATATAATCAAATCTCCACCGAAATGTCATTACTTGCGGGAAGCAATAAAAATAACTGACTTGGCTCTAGATCTCACTTTTTTTTCCGGTTGTTGTTTTTTTTTTCATTGCTTTCTTTCGGCCTTGGTGTATTCCTTACGCGAGTCACAAACATGTGTGTCATGAATGGCCCCGGTCTATCAACACCTCAACTTACTTGAATGAAGTCTACTTGAACATCTTTTGACGCGAGTTGCAAACATGGGTGTCATGAATGAACCCGGTTACTCAATGATCAAGCTTTCTTCTTTAGTAGATAGCTTTCGACACCGTTTTGCGCTAATCATACCCATGGGTGTCATGCGTAGATCCGGTTACTAGGTATCTCAAACCATTGCCACATTATTTCACTCAAAATAATCAATAAGAAACTAAAGCCAAATAGAAACAATAAAAGTACAAAATCCGCAAGCAACAAACATGTGAGTCGGTATTGACAATAGCTAATGAAGTCAATATCAAGAGGAGGCAGCATATGAAGAGTAAATCCCACATAAAAGTAACATGGATCATATGACTCCAATAAGGCTAAAAACAACAATCTCACAAGGGTCATATTGTGTAGGATTTCAATCATACTTCCAACTCGATCATACGTGCTCAATTATATCACCAGATCATTCCTCATAAGCAAAACTTTTCAGAAAAGGAAACAAATAAATAAGGCCAGACAGTTCAATTCCTTCATAGGATTTACAAGTTGATGCCGTCAAAACCTCAAAGTTTCACTCAACCAAGATGGTTGTTTGAAAAATAATGTATTTTAAGAACACAAGAAGTACTTTTGGTATTTTAGACATTTTCTAATGGCAGAAACTATTAACATAAACTCAAACATAAGACACAAAAACTAAGACAGAATCCAGACAAGCATCATCCAAACATAAAGATAATAATATCTGACATCCAAATGACAGAAATAGAAATATTCAAACCAAAAGTAAAGGCCATCATAGGGCCACACCAAACCGATCAAAGTACAACGAATGTATCGACACATAACTCAAGAAATCATAAAAACATCTCATAAAACTCCTCCCCCACACTTAAAGATTACATTGTCCTCAATGCCGAAACACGAAGGACAATACAACAAACTGAAATAGAACGAAGTGTAAGGAAGGAAACATACTCACTCACTGCTGCGGTGGCGGCTAGAATGGGTAGTACTGCTGAAACTGCTGACAGAACGTGTCAAATGAAGTCTGGAGTCCCGAGATAGCGCGGGTCTGCTCCTCCTGCCTCTAGTGCATCGCCTCTTGGCGCTGGCGCATCACATGATGGTAGCGTCGAAACTCCACGCCCTGGGCTAGCTGCAGCTGATAGATCTCATCCAGCTGCTAGGCAAAGTGACCAGAAGAGACAGAGGAAGGGGCATAGCTTTTGTTAGTATCAGAATCCGAAGCCCCAGCCCGGCTAGACTCGCCTCTCACGAATGTGGCAAGTGGGACGTTCCAACCAGCGGAATCACTAGGAGCCTGAACCTCATCATCATCATCATCGTCATAAGCATCCTCCTCATTAGTCAGGTCAACAGCTTCCGACAGTAAGTTGAAGTCAGCAATCATCAGTGCAAGCGGAAGTTGAGCCGGTAGACAGATGATATGGTCGCCGCTACGTCCAGCATGCCAAATAAATGGTGCCTGATCACCCTCAAGGTGTCTCATCCTCGTCAACCTCTCCAAGGAGATGCGAGACTCTCCGTCCATAGGCACCAACTCTGTAACTCGTACTCCGTAGCGCACAGATATTAGTGTAATCAATCCTTCAAAGCCGATAGTCCTGGTATCCCTCTGAGCTCCCCCTACAAGCATATCAGCACAGGCGTCTAAAAACAATTGCCGCCAATCAGGAGTCACCTACACCTCGGGGGTCAAATAATACATCGCCTCCCATGCCTTCATCGAAACCTTATTCATCTCATTCATCCCGAAGAAGGTGTAGTTCAGCACCTTGTGGCAGAGTCTAAGTGCAGGATGGGTGATGCTGTAGTTGTAGTTCCCGCCCTCACGGATCCACGTGGCACTAGTAGCTGCCTGCCAGGTCGCCGTCGGCGAGGGACTCATCATCATCTGACGCCTCCAGTTCGGAGTGGCAAGGAGAGTGATACCCAAATATCGTCTAAGTTGTGCAAACGTCCTCAAGTGTGTCCGTCTCATAAAAGTAAACTGAATCTGTTCTCTATCCTCAAGAACAACCAATGTCACCACAAACTCTCTAATCAAATCCGGATAAGTCAGGCCGTGCATGGAAATAAAGTGACCAAGGCCCCCATTCTCGAGATGGGTAGCACAAGGTCCTACTAGACCTATAGCATCTAAAGCCGGATGATCGAAAAACTTGGTCGTCGAGTATTTCCTAGGGTTAAGTTCATTCCACTTACTAGAGTAATCGGAGCAATCATGTTTGGAAAAGATGTCATGGTGATGAAATTAAGAGGAGGAACGAGCAAACTTACGAAAAACTGACGACGAAAATCGAGTTCTGGTGAAACAGTGGGCGCCATGCTTCAGGCGGCGGGCGTCGTTACTTGCTGTTCGACTATTGCGCTCGGCTTATCCACAAACAAACCTCCTCTGACGTCGTAAAGTTCCCTTTTCCACCTTCTTGCTTCACAAAAAGTGATATAGGGTCTTCGGGAAGGGTATTTTGAAGTAAAAGTGGCCGAAAGTGGTGGTTTGAGATTTTTGTCAATTTCCAAAGTGACCGAAATCAAGAATCGAGGGTTTGTATTCGTAGATCGGGATGTGTAGATTCCGAATATGGAGTCGGAATTCTAGTTTGAGCAACGGTTTGGATGGAATGTGAGGAAGTGTAAGGACGGAGAAGGGTTGGAGGTTTGAGGGTTATGGAGGAGTGAATAGAGGTTAGGGATGAAGTGTAGAGAAATATAAAATAGGGTATTAGTTTGGGAGTGGGCCTGGCAAATAACGAACCGGCAGCCCAAATCCACCTAGTTCAGCCTCAACGGCGGGCGTCGTGTGCTCAGTGGCCTATTTTTCTCGTTTTCGATCCAAAAATTCAATTCTTACCTCATAACCTCATTCCAAACATTTCAAAAGACCAAAACAAACAATCCTAACACTAACTAGACTGAAAAAGAAAATAACGAAAAGAAAAATAAAAATAGAAAGACTTACCCCGAGTTGCATCCCGAGTAGCACCTTTGTTTCACGTCCATGGCTCGACGTAGTGACGTGACTCTATTCCTCAGGGAGGTCCTCCCCTTGCAAGGAGTCCATAACTTGGTCGGCGATGTCCTCATGATATTTCTTGATTCTCTGACCACTCACCTTGAAGTTATGACCTTCCATCGGGTTTTGTAAATCAACTGCACCATAAGGATAGACATGTACCACAATGTATGGACCTGTCCATCTGGACTTGAGCTATCCGTGGTGAAGTTTCATACGTGAGACATACAACAGAACCTTATCTCCGGGGTGGAATTCTCTCCTTAAAATGTGCTTATCATGCCATGCTTTAGTTTTGTCCTTGTAAATCCTGGCATTCTCGTAATCATCCTAGCGATTTTTTTCTAACTCTTGAATTTAAAGCTTCCTCAACTCTCCTGCTTCAAATACATCTATATTGGCTTGCTTAACTGCCCACAGTGCTTTGTGCTCGAGCTCAACTGGAAGATGACACGGCTTCCCATATACTAGCACAAACGGAGACATCCCGATAGGTGTCTTGTACGCAGTACGGTAGGCCCATAGTGCATCTTCCAATATGAGACTCCAGTCTTTTCTGTTTGGTACGACAGTCTTTTCTAAAATCCGCTTTACTTCCCTGTTACACAACTCTGCTTGTCCGTTGGTCTGAGGATGATAAGCAGTAGAGACTTTCTGAGTCACGTTGTACTTTCTCAAAAGAGCACTAACAATCTTGTTACAGAAGTGAGTTCCCCTATCACTGATAACAGCTCTAGGCATTCCAAATCTGGCAAAAAGACTCTTCAAGAAACTAGCAACAGTGCGAGCATCATCAGCCTTTGTTGCTTTCACCTCAACCCACTTAGAAACATAGTCAACGACAAGCAAGATGTAGACATTTCCAAATGAACTGGGAAATGGTCCCATAATCGAAGATAGTGTAATCTCATTCCTTCCTGAGATATTTCCGGTTCGCTGACATCGATCGTAATTCCTGGAGAACGCCTGAGCATCGCGTAAGATGTGTGGCCATCAGAATCCCGCTTCAAGGGCTTTCCTAGATGTTCTCTGTGCTCCAAAATGTCCACCGCTTGGGTGCGAATGACAATATCTCAAAACAGAAGTTACCTCATTGTCTGAAAGACATCGATGAACAATCCTATCAGCGCAGTGATTCCATAAGTATGGATCATCCCACACATAGAAACGAGCATCATGACGGATTTTGTCTTTCTTTGCTTTCGGGCAATTTGAAGGGAAGATTCCAGCCACCAAATAGTTCACAATATCCGCGTACCAAGGTTGCTTTGTCCGGATACTCATAAGAAAAGCCTACGGCTCACCTTCATCATCTTCAAGCAAGTCTGCAATCAGGACGCTACAACGGCGGTGGGCGCCGTGCTCTGAGGCGGCGGGCGCCGTTTCAGCAGCTTCGTCCCAAGTCGAAATACTCAGCAATCCTTCATCAGGGAATTCTCCCAATCTGTCTGGTTGCTCTCCCCCACCATCGGTTCTGTAGATTCTGCTCTGGTGGTTGGCTACAAGATTCTCTGCCCTCTTCTTATCTCAGATTTACAGATTGAATTTTGTCAGAAGTAGAATCCATCGGATTGATCACAGTTTTGCGTCCTTCTTTGTCATTAAATAGTGAAGTGCTGCATGGTCACTATAGACCACCACTTTGGCACCCAATAAATAAGGACGAAACTTTTCTAGAGCAAACACCACATCCAATAGTTCCTTTTCAATAGTAGTGTAGTTCCGCTTAGCCGTGTTCAACATCATAGAAGCGTAATAAATCACATGCGATGCTTTGTAAACTTTTTGGCCCAAAATAGCCCCAGCTGCATAATCACTAGCATCGCACATCAACTCAAACGACAGAGTCCAGATAGGAGCCTGAATGATAGGCGCTGAAGTCAACTGATTCCTCAACTCATGAAAAGCTTTCTTGCAATTATCATCAAACACAAAGGAAACATCTTTCTTAAGTAATTAACATAATGGGGAGGTTATATTGGAAAAATCCTTGATAAATCTCCTATAAAAACCCACATGACCTAAGAAAGAACGAATCTCACGCACATTAGTAGGATAAGGTAAAGACTGAATTAAATCTATCTTAGATTTATCTACCTCAATGCCCTTCTTAGACACAATGTGACCTAGGAAAATCCCCTGTTCAACCATAAAATTACACTTTTCAGAGTTCAGAACCAGGTTAGTTTCAACACATCTTTTAAGTACTAAATATAAATGATGCAGGGAAGAGTCAAAGTCATTCCCATGCACGGTAAAATCATCCATAAACACTTCAATAAAATGCTCAACATATTCCGAAAATATACTCATCATGCATCTTTGAAATGTACCAGGTGCGCGCATTACATAAACCAAAGGGCATTCTACTATAAGCAAAAGTACCAAAAGGACATGTGAAAGTGGTTCTTTTGATCCTCAGGTGCAATAGGAATTTGAAAATATCCAGAATAACCATCTAAAAAGCAATAATAAGACCGGTCGGCAAGGCGCTCAAGCATCTGATCAATAAAAGGCACAGGAAAGTGATCCTTACGTGTTGCCATGTTGAGTTTGCGATAGTCAATGAAAACTCTCCAACCAGTCTGTACCTTCATAGGTGCCATCTAACCATCTTGATTCTCAAAGACCGTGATACCCGCCTTCTTAGGGACCACTTGTGTAGGACTTACCCCTTGACTATCAGAAATAGGATAGATCATACCTGCCTGAAGGAGTTTCAAGACTTCCTTCTTGACGACCTTCATCATGGGTGGATTCAACCGTCGCTCAGGCTATCTTGTCGGCTTTGCATCGTCCTCCAAAAGTATGCGGTGCATACATAATGTTAGATTGATCCCTTTGATATTAATAGTCCCTCCCAAGGCGGTGCGATGTTCCCTAAGGTCATCCACCAACCTTTGTTCCTGGTCAAGAGTAAGCTTATTAGAAATGATAACAGGAAGGGTGTCATTCTCTCCTAAAAATGCATATTTTAAATGATCAGGAAGAGATTTCAATTCAACTTCAGGTGGTTTAATAACAGACGGAAGCAGCTTTTCACTAGGAAGAACTAAAGATTTAGTTCTATAGGCATGAGACCAATCATCCAGGTTAGTATCAAGTGCCACAGACAATTCTTTCAGGTTATTAGGCAAATCATAATCATAAGATAATTCACCTAGAGGTGATTCCAAAACAACCTGTAATTGGTCAAAACGATCAATATGCATAATATCCTTAGTGAAAGCATCAACAATATCAACCAGATTCAGAGAATAAGTAGGAGATTTCCCTTTAGGGATAAAAAAATTCAGCTCTTTTTCCATCAACTTCCACAGTTAAAGACCCAGAAGAAGAATCAATTTTTGCTTTTGCAGTTCGCAGAAAGGGTCTACCTAATATGATAGGTGTCTTAAGTATACCAAGTCCCATTTCCATCACATATAAATCAGCAGGGAAAATCAAATCATCAATCATGATCAAAACGTCTTCAACCACCCCCTAGGGGTGAAGTTGAGAGCGATCAAAAAGCTGTATCACAACCCTAGTTTCATTTAGAGGACCCAGACTCAATTCATCATATAATTTGCACGATATCACATTGATAGATGCACCAAGATCAACCATAGCAGTTTTGAATGTGACTTCACCAATTGTACAAGGAAGAGTAAACATACCTAAATCTCAGCACTTTTCGGGTAAACTCTTTTGATAAACTAATGAAAGTTTTTCTTGTAATTCCTTACCTTCCCTTTCCTTCTCCCGTTGTGTCTGCTTGGTTGTGCAAACTTCCCAAAGGAATTTGGCATAACGAGGAATGGACTAACCTAGATTAAGAAGAGGAATATTTACCAGGCGTTTGGTGAAAGTATCAAAAAGGTCCTTATCGTTTTCTCACTTGCGATCAAGATTCGAGGCATAGGATAGGAATGGTACATGCTTTACAACCTCAGAAGACCGCTGCTTTGATGATTTCTTCGAAGATTCAACTCCGTGGAACATTGGTTCCGTGACTGGCGGTGGCGGCGGGCACCGTGGTGAGGGGCGGCGGGCACCGTTCCAACAGTGCATCTCAAATTCGTAATTTTCATCATCTTCTCCACAAATCATCTATCTAGACCTTCTTTTTGAATTTTCATTGGAAAAACCCAAATCATTTCCTCCAAGGGCCATAATCATGGAGTCTTCTTCGGACAAATTCCTTTTTCAATCTCTCAATTTGAGTTCTTGTAGCTCTTGATACATATGCCACAGAAGTTCTCCTAGATGTTTTGCCATCATCATCAAATCTCTAAAAGCACTTCCTTTTAGAACTTCAGAGTCCTTAAAGTGCGGTTCTTGAACTTCTTGCTTTCCTTGAGCGTTCGGTGTTGCCATTTGAGTTGCCATTCTCATCACAACCTCCGTTAGCTTCGCGACTTTCTCCTCGCAGCCCTTCACAGGATCATCCAGTGCAAATGGATTCCTAGATCCACCAGACTTCCTGTACTGTTGAGTTGAATTTGCTAATCCGTCGAAGATCTGCATAGCTTCTTCCGATGTCTTATCCAATATATCACCTCCGCTAGTAGCGTTGATGACGATGCGTTCTTGGTAAAGAAACCCTTCATAAAGATAGAGGATTAGATCCTCTTAGGAAATCCATGTTGAGGGCAACTTGCCTTGAGTCGCCTGAATCTCTCAAGGTAGTCGTAGAGACTCTCTTCAGGAAGTTGTTCTATGCTTGTCAATTACTTCTTTACCTTACTCAGACGAGTTGCTGGAAAATATTTCATCAGAAAAGCTTTCTTCAATTCATGCCAAGTAGTGATACTTCCTTTAGGCAAATAGTGTAGCCAATCTATTGTTGCATCTTTCAGGGTGAACGGAAACAAACTCAACGGGAGTTGATCATCAGTAAATCCTTGAGGTCTGAGTCGGTCAGAGACACTAACAAATTCAATCAAGTGCTTATTTGGCTCATCTTCAATCATCCCATGGAATTCAGGTAATGTAATCGCAATGTTTTGCGAATTCAGACTAGGTTCCCTTATATCTCTCAGTGTCCTTCTGAGAGGATTTTCAGCATCTTCATCCATCTTTGCTTAACCTTCAAAAAGACTCAACAAAAATTGACCAGTAACCAAAAAGTAATCCACCGAGGTGAATTACCAAGATAGCAGTAAGAAAAACAACGGAAATAAAGTAAATCACCCCGACAACGGCGCCAAAATTTGGGCGTGGTGCAGAATGTCGTTACCTTTCTACAACATCAAAAAGAGTAACCCAAACTAACAACTCAACTAGTAAACTAGTAACTAGTATAGCGGAATAGTAAGGAGTCGATCCCACAGAGAGATTACCTTTCCAGTCTATCAAATCGCTATCAAAATAGAACAATATCAAGAAGTAATTGAATATAGAGACAACTGAACTTAACAAGAGCAACAATAGTGAATTGGTGATAATTATGAATGACGAGATAGTTTCCCCTACAATTCATCAACAATGGTTATGTCTTTGATCTTTGACTTTATCTATCTTCCCTTGTTTGATTCATCTAATGGTGGATCACTCCAACCTTAAGCAATGCAACAATAACAATCACACAAACAACCAAAGATAGGGGAACAACTCCCTGACCCTAATTGGTATAATTGATAAAGTAGAATTGTCAATGTCCTACACATCCAATCAATGCTTTTAGGGGATCAGTCAGTTGTGTTGCGCTACTAATCCAATTAACTTGCAAAGGTTAATCAAACCTTTAGCAGGAAAGCAAATTCCATCAAGCTGGCGAATCAAGAGGGAATATATGCAATCAATCAATAAAAAACAAAGACATTGAATAAACCAAACTCAGAATAGATAGAAATTAAGTCTAACAAATCATATAACCATGTCTCTGAATTGCAGGCGAAACAAAAGAGGTTTAGTTCCTCATGGAAATTCTTCCTCTCAATATCTCCATAGGAGTTCTCTCTCAAAAGGTTTCAACAAGTAAAAAGAAGTCCCGACCAAAATCGGACAAAAAATAACATAAATATTAAACCCTAATAGGTTTCCAAAAGACGGAATAGAAATCCCGTATCGGTACGGGCGGCGGGCGCCGTTTCATCAGTAGGCTTATTCTTCGATTTGTGCATTCCAATCCAAGCCAACATTCTTTCACGCTTCTTTCTGGCATTCTTCACATGTTTCCTTAGGTTCCTAGCTCTCAAAGCTCATCCCTGGCAAGCCATAGATTCGTCCTTCCAGCTTCGGGACATAAATCTGTAGAAAAGCATAAAAAGAGTGTAGATTCCAAACTTGCAAGACTCAACACTAAATACTCGAATTACTCAAATAAACACGAAATAAACTATCATAGACTCCTTAACAGCTACCTATAATGCCTATATAAAATACGCATTATCAATTTATTTACCACTTCCAGTGCATACAAGCTGGTCACTCAAAACAGAGTGGGAGAGGATGAAACAAATCAATGAATCGGGAAAATTGATACCCAACCAAAGATTAAAAATTTCGTATGGAAACTTTGCCAATCTTGTATCCCAACCAAAGCAAGATTGTCTCAGCGGGGTGTGCCCGTATCAAATACTTGTGTCTTCTGTAATGATGCAGTGGAAGATGACACTCACCTATTTCTTGAATGCCAAACACATATCTTACAAGGAGTCCTCACGATATCTGAACAACATGAAATTCATGATCTCATCCAACAATCAAGAGAAATTAAACCAATTCTTAGATTTATAGGTGACAAATTAAACAATAACAACAAAGCACGTTTAGCAACAAGATGGTAGACTACTTAGTTCTTTAGAAACCAAATCATCTTCTCTAACAAGGAGATTCCAACCAACACTAACATGTCATTAATGTCTCAAACAGTTATGGATAATTGGAATCATACTTGTAAATTCAACGTTGAATCAGATCAGAATAACCACTCCCGACACCCAACTATAGCATAGCCTAAGAACAATATTCGAGGAGGTCAACACAAATGGGAAAAACCACCTTTCGATTCGTTCAAACTAAATTTTGGTGGTTCATCTTTGTCCAATCAAAACAATTCAGGCAGTTTTATTATCAGAGATTGAGAAGGACACCCTATTAGTATAGAGAACAAAAATTTGGGTAAACAATCCCCGCTCAAAGCTGAAGCCCACGCTTTGTTACAAGAAGTGGAAAAAATGAGAGAGCTTGGGATACCCAAGATACAAATTGAGGGGGATTCCTTAATTATTATCAATCATCTTCCTAGTAGCTCCAGCTCGATGCCCATGGGAAATTGAAATGCTAATGTCAGATATTAAACTGCTCCTTCATGGAGTTGACCAAATATCTTTCTCTTACATTCCCCGTGTATGCAATAAAGTGGCTGATAAGGTCGAACACCTTTGCCACTTTGCTCCGGGGAGAGAGATTCTCAATGATCTTGGTTTACAGGATCTCATCCGAAAGGATGCTTGGGGATAGGGTCGCCCGATCTGAAACATTACCTAATAAAAAAAACTAATCAGATCAAGGGGTAACGAGTACCTGAAACTATACAACAAGTCAAGGCAAGCCACTGATGCATGCCCGGAAGGCATCGCCGAGGCCATATAATAGGCACCATATACCTGAATAAAGATGTCTAATGCATTGCAGAAAATTAAACACACAAGCATGCGGATTCAGAAATTCTCCGTATCTCAGGATGCCGGGGCTCGTGCTGCCGCTTATATTTTTACTAGACTCAGTTTTATTATCACTAAGGGGTGGAGTTCTGTTATTCTCGCCCTGCTCGGCTATACTATGGGGAGCACTGTCTTTTGTCTTGTCAGGGGGTCCAGCAGGGGGATCCCCTTGGTCCGCTGCTCTTTTCCTTGGTCTTACATCCTCTGGTATACAAGATCCGGGATTCGTTTGATTTATGCTTGCAGGCCTGGTATTTAGATGATGGTGCTATTGTAGGGGACAAACTTGTGGTTGGCCAGGTTCTTGATATGATTATGTCCGATGGTCATGCGTTGGGGTTGCACCTTAATGTGGATAAGACCGAGGTCTTCTGGCCTGTTGCGGACCCTAGGAGCTTGGTGCCTGGTGTTTTCCCTCCCCTCATTGCTCGTCCTGTCTCTGGTGTTACAGTCTTAGGTGGTCCCGTTAGTATTTGCCCTGTTTACAGCGCTGAGATTGTCGCGGCTCAGGTGGCCAAGACCGTCGAGCTCATGGATCTTGTTGCCAAGCTCGAGGATCCTCAGAGCGAGTTGCTTTCGATACGGGCTTGTTCAGGTATCTCTAGACTCTACTTCGCTCTGTGTACTTGCCCCCCAGGTGCTGTCGTCCCTGCTCAGTCTACTTTTGACAGCGCTCTTCGCGTCTGTTTAGAGCGTATTGTGGCCGCTTCTGGTCCTGGTTTTGGTGATTGGCAATGGAGGTTGGCTACTCTTCCGTTTCAGTACGGAGGGCTTGGGGTTTATGCTGTGGGTGATGTCATGCATTATTCTTTTCTGGCTTCGCGTCTGCAGTCTTCTGGTTTGCAGTCTTCGCTCCTCCGCCTTGCTGGGCTGCCCCCGGGTGAGGGGGCCTCTTTCGATGCTGCTCTGTGTGATTTCAATGGTCTTACCGGTTCTGACTTCAGTCGTGATTCATGCGAGTTCGCTGCCCCCCAACTTATGAAGAAACTGGCAGATGTGTACTTCGCCCGAATTGTGGCCCTTCCGAGTCGGTCTTTTCATTGACCTCGCACCAGGTGGTGTTGTGGAGGTCTCAGCATGGGCCTATCTCGGGGCTCGGTCAGACCATGAATGGGAGGACTTACAGGTCAGTCCTCTGTTATCGTTTGGGTATTCCTTTATTTCGGGTTAGGCTTCCTTGTTCTGCTTGTGGTCGGGTTTTTGAGGATGATATTTTTGGAGACCATGCGGTGTCGTGTTCGAGTTCTGTGGGGCTCAAACATTGGCATAATCTTGTCTGTGATACCCTCTCCGACATTTTTTTCCATGCTGGGATCTCCTCTGGGAAGGAGGTGGACATCGGGGTTGTTGACAGCCTGGGTGGACCCCTTAGGCCCGCCGATATTCTTCTTTACTCCTGGGACCGTGGTCGGGATGTGTGCGTTGACATCACTGGTTCTTCCCCCCTTTCTCAGACCTGCTTGACTTCCTTCGCTCTCGGACGATGTGTACTCGTCTAAAGAAGTTGTTTTGGATAGAATTAAGAGTTTTCCACGTGGTTCATCGCATGGAAGAGATGGTTTGCGTGCTTAACATCTTATGGATTGCTTGAGTGGGGATGCAGTTTCTATTTCTGATGAGTTAGTTGATTCTATCACCCATGTGGTTAATCTTTGTCTGAAGGGGAAATGTCCTAAGGTGTTAGATGAGTTTATTGCTAGTGCTCCTCTCACACCGCTTGTCAAGCCAGGTGGTGGCATTCACCCTATTGCAGTGGGTACTGTTTGGCGGCGTTTGGTTTCCAAGGTTAGTGCTTCCTTGATTGGTCATTCATTGAGTGGTTATTTGGATTATTTTCAGTTTGGAGTGGGAGTGTCAGGTAGGGGTGAAGCCATCCTCCATACTATGACTCGTTTGATTGAGGAGCGTAGTAGTGAAGAGGGTCTTACTATGATGTTGGTGGACTTTAAAAATGCTTTCAATATGCTTGATCAGGAAGCAATGATTCGTGAAGTCCGGACCCATTGTCCTGCAATCTTTCATTGGGTTGAGTTTTGCTACTCCAATCCAGCTAGGTTGTATTATGATGATCATACCCTTTGGTCTTTTCAAGGGGTGCAATAAGGAGATCCTATCGGTCCTTTACTATTTGCTATAGTTTTGCATCCGTTGGTGCACAAAATTTTGGAAACGTTTCAAGTGTGTTTCAAGGCTTGGTATTTGGATGACGACACTATTGTTGGGGATACCTTGGTCATGGGGAAGGTTCTGCAGATGATTATTGAGGACGGACCCAGTTATGGTCTGCACCCTAATGCTGATAAAACTGGAATATTTTTGCCGAGAGAGGACCCAAGGAGTGGGCTAGCTGGTGTTTTTTCCACCTAATATTGCTAGGCCGCTACAAGGGGTTAAGCTTCTTGGTGAACCTATCAATGTTAATTCTATGTTCAATTGTAAGCTTGTGATGAAGAGACTGGACAAAACAATCGCGCTTATGGATGCAGTTGCTAAGATTGTGATCCACAGTGTGAGTTACTGTTACTGCGTGCTTGTATTGGGGTCTCAAAACTTTATTTCACTCTACGTACATGCCTCATGCCTTTGAGTTTGCTCAGCTTAAGTTCGATCTAGCTCTTCAACGTTCCCTGGAATGCATTATCAATGACTCTGGGCCGGGTTTTGGCAATTGGCATTGGAGGCTGTCCACGCTGCCCCTCAAGTTTGGGGGCCTCGGTGTTTATTCTGCAAGTGATGCTCTCTTTTATGCTTTTTTAGCTTCGCATTTACAATATGCTAGCCTACAGATTAAGCTTCTCCAACATGGTGATGTCACATCGTCTGGAATGCTTTGGATGGTGTCGTGCGTGTCTTCAACACTAAGGTAGGAACTGATATTCTGAGTAGACCAAGTGAGATCGCTACCCCAAACTCATAAAGAAATTGGCAGACATATATTTCACATGGATTACGAAAGACTAAGAGAATACCTTTTCCTTATCACTACATCAGATGGCTTTGTGGAGCTCTTAGCGTCGAGACTGTGCTACTGACTGGATTAGAGCTATCTTGATCTCAGGGTCGGGTTAGAATATGAATGGTAAGACGCATTGTTCTGTTTTATGCTACCAGTTAGGCATCCCTTTGTTTTCCATTTCAGAATCTTGTTCTGCTTGCTCCAAGGTGTTTGATGGAGACATTTTTGGAGACCATGTTGTATCATGTGCGGGTATTGTGGGGATTAAACATCGACACAATGCTGTTTGTGACACTTTGGTGAATGTCTATTATCGTTCTGGGATTTCAACCGGTAAAGAGGCTGATATTGGCCTATGTGGGGGAGACGGGAAATCCCTCCGTTGTAAAGACCAAAATATTATTTAATATTATTTAAATTTAAAAATATATTATTTTATATATGAGTTATAAAGTTGGAGAAAAACTCATCATCGAGAACAATATTTTATTTAAAATCAATATGAACCATTTCGGCATCATTAAAAAAAAAATTGATTCCGACGGATTTTATTCCCGCCCTGTTACTTCGAGATTTGGAATTTATGTTGGAGTTCTTTCTTTTATTTCGGATCTGAAAATTTGATTTAAATTTTAGACGAGTCGGGATAAGGTCGAGTGAGCGGGTTTCGGGATTTAAATTCCGGGTGTTTTGAAATACATAATTGGGACCAATTGTTTCTCCCTCTTTCTTTCATCCAAAATCAGATCCCAGCCAGGTTGTAGTTCACCTCTTTTGTCATCTTCCCTTCTTCTTATCCGAAAGTTGAGCATCCAGCTCCTCTTCCCCCTTTAGCCTGACTACAATTTGTCTCTTTCCCCCATTTGATCCCTCACTACCACGTCAAAACCTGCAGCACCTATCTCCCTTTTAATTTCATAAACACCAGGCTCCCCTTCCCCACTTCACTTCATTTTGATTCAAAACCAAGCTTAACCCCACCCCTCACTCCTCAAATCCTCCTTCTTCTTACTCTTGTTCAAAGTCTACTACCCAAACAAACAACCCACCAAGACCCTCCTTTTCTTCCATTTTATCCAAGCTTCGAGCCCCCATCTCCCTGTTTCTTGGTTAGCAGCAGTAGCAACCATTTTAGCCTTCGAAGTAACACCCAAAGACCTCCGAGCATCACTGGAGCAACAATGAACGCAACCCTGAGTGAGCACTCGAGCGTCTCCGAACGCTTCCCTGTCTCTCGAGATGGATCGAGCGCCCCTTGAGCCTCCACCGGAACACTTGTACCTCAACTCCTCAAATGTGAGCTTTACCATTGAATGAACTCCGTCAGGCCAGTTGCCAAACCTCCATTTCACCTTTTCTGCACCTCTTCCCTCCGGTTTTGTTTGCCAAAGCACCACCACCAACATCGCTCCATTATTCTCTGATTCAGGACCACCGAGGGCCTTCGCTTCCTTTACTCTTCGAAGGTGGCCGAACAAGCAGGCAGCAGTCGCCTCTCTCTTCGACATCCGTCCGCGCCAGTAGCAGCCCCGGAGCCTGAACCGATCCGCCGCCAAGCCACTCCCTCTCTCAGATCCCCTATTTTCTCTAATTAAGGTCGGTAAGCACCCTCTTCTTCTTCTTTCGCTCTCCAACACCATATAAGTCCGCCTTTAAAGTCCTTCTTCCTTCGTAGGCTACCCCGGTATTGATCCGTCTTCATTGAAGCCCAAATTGTATCTCCGACAAGCGTTTTCCGATGAAGATCTCGAGCCTTCGGTGAGACCCTTCTTCTCTCTTGTTCGTTAATTTTCGTGTCTCATAGTTTTCGGAAAAGAGGCGGGTGAGTGGGGGTGTCGAGTGGGAGCGAGGGTAAGATGCCGGCGAGCGGGCAAGGATCTCCCCTTCTCTTTCCTTTCCGTATCAAGCACGGCCGGAAATTCTGGGTTGAAGGAAGGAGTCGGGTCTCTTCCTTCTTTTCTTTCTTTTCTTGGGCCGAATTCGGGTACTTTTTCTTTCAGGTGAGGAGCTCCCCTTCTCTTTCTTTTCCTTTAGTTTGGAAGATGCGAGCTGGGATGGATCCCAACTGCTGGATTCGGGTTCCTTCCTTCCTTGCTTTCATCTGGGCTCGGGTCGGGTTAAGCAATCGGGTCGCTTCATCCGATTTGGGTAAGGCTTGGGTTTCGGGTTGGGCTTTCTTTCCGGGTTCTGTTTTCGGGTTGAGGGATTGGGGCCTTTTGGGTCGTTGATTAAGTTTTATTGTTAATGTGTTATATTATGTTGTGCTTCATAGTATTATACAATTGTTAATTTATTCTTAGATTATTATTATATATTCTTCTGGGTTTTTGTGATAAATAAAAAATTTGAAAAAATTAAATCTGTATTTAGTGATGTTTTAATTTGTGATTTTAGGAAATTTGAAATGAATTATGGGTTTTGATTTATAAATATGGTTGTGAAAATAGAATTATTTTTGTGACTAAATGTCGGAATTTATTATACAATGATGTTGAAATAAGAAACATGTCGGGATTATTTAGTGGAATAAACTTGCAAGTTGATTAAAGATTTAATGGTTTAGAAATGGATTTTTGGGTCAAATATGATGTGGGAAAATATTTTGAGTAAAGATTTATCAACTTGAGATTTAAAGAGTCTTGGGAAATCTTGGGAATTTGACTTACTCTGCCTAACTTTATGAAGGGCTTGATAACTCGTTGTGTGTAAATTATGAAAAACATGCATTGATATCGGTATAATTGCTTAGTATAAATTATGATGTGCGGTATTGTCATGATGATTTGATTATTATGCATGATGTGAATATAAGTTGATTATATGGCATGATGTGTTAAGTGTGAGATTTATGGATGATATAGGAATATTATGCAGATGATATGATATGTTATGGTGTGATAAGATATTTGATGAGTATGGTGACCTATGAATTCCAAACATGATTATTAATATGTTATTGGGTATCCAAGTATGAATATAATTGAGATATGCGATAACGAGACTTGTGACTATATGTTGTTTTATGATATTTTGTTGAGATATTGAGATATTGAGAAGATGGAATAATGCGATGAGATCTGAGACGTTTGAGATAATGATGATGATGATGATGTTGTTATGAGATTTAGTCATGTTTGCCTATATGAGTCATGACCATTGTATGCTTTAGAACTTAAGACTTATGCGTTTCATGTATGACTCGTTATGAGAATTGTGACCTGATTGGATTGCTTGCTATTGTTGTGACTACTTTGGATTATGGGCTTCTCAAGGTAAGTTCCTAGAGCTTACTCAGATTGATTCTCATGTGCATTTAATCATAGGATATACTAGGTGTTGCATATGCATAAGAGCATGTCAATGATGCCATGTAGTATCATCACTAGTAGAAAATTGGGATTTTACCCCATAGCTTATATAGCCCGGATTATGGTTTTATCGGGGTATTATAACACAATCGACAATTTTCTATTTTTTTATTAATATGAAAATAAATACACCCCGGATATTATAATAAACATCTGGGTTATATTATAGTGAGTTATTAAATGGCTGATATCATATACCCCAGGTGTTTGTTCATATTTTTATCCGGGCCTTATAACTTATTCCCCCAAATAGGCAGTATAGACCTGATTTTATACCCCGGAGAAAAAAGAATACTCCTCACGTAATTATATCCGGGGTATGTTTGTTTTTTATTTATTTATTTTTATGGACACTTTGTCTCTCCATCTCTAAAGATCCCTTTTCCAAACCCTCGATTCTCTACCGCCGTTCACCACACCCTCGATTCTCCACCACCGTGCATCACAACCCTCGATTCTCCACCGCCGGTAAACCACATCCATCGATTCTCCACCGCTGTTACCATCTCTTTGTTACACCCTTACCGCCGGTCGTTCACTTTTTCCACTCTTCCTCCGCCATTTTCCTCGTCGACATCAACCAGCCTTCTGCCTCTGTTGACCACCCTTCTGCACCTCCGATGAAGAAAAGGCTGCCTTTCCCATCAAAATCTCCAAAGGATCCAACAGAGAAGAAGCTCCAGCGTTTCATAAAGATGCTTCAAAGGCTCAACGTCACAATACCCTTCATAGAAGCTCTTAATGAGATGCCATCATACGTCAAGTTCCTAAAAGAGATTCTGAGCAAAAAGCGGTCAATGGCTGAGATCGCAGAGGAGTGCAGCCAGATGGACGTTCTAGAGAAAAGGCCAGATCCAGGTAAGATTGCTATAACCATTGGATTTGGTCAATATAAATTCAATGCTTTATGTGATTTGGGAGCCAGTGTGAGTATAATGCCTTTATCAATATGGTCCAAGATTAAGATAGGTGCCTTAGAGCCTGTAGATGCAAAACTATACATGGCGAACAACACGGTGGTCATCCCAACAGACATGGTGGACAATGTGCCAGTACAGGTAGGTAAGTTCTTCGTCCCTGCTGATTTCTTAGTTATTGATATGGCGGATGACCCTGCTTGTCCAATTATTCTAGGAAGGCTCTTTTTGGCAACGATTGATGCCAACATAAGCGCAAGGAAGGGAGTGCTCACTTTCAACATCACGGATGAGGTAATTGAGTATTCCTTTAATAAAACTGAAAGGCATACAGGTCCTATGGAAGAGGTCATGTCTATATCAGGTAGGTACATAACTTGCGAGGAGCCTAAGGTAAGAAATATTACTTCTGAGGAGCTGGAAAAGAGGGATATGGAAGCCCAAGTGGAGGAGATCATGGCCATCCTAAATGACGACACAGAGGATCTACTCGACATCGACCAAGGTAAGTCGACGTCGACTAACTATTTTTTGGATGCCTTGCCAGGATTCAAGTGTGGGGTCGAAGTCGACCAGAGCTACTCAACATCGAGTACTCCAGTCGTCGACCAGACTCAGAGCCCTCGACCCACAGCAGCTTCGTCGAGCAAACAACCCGAGGCCGAGAATTCCTCGACATCGACCAACTTGGTCGACGTCGACCAAAAACCTTTTCCATCGACTCTGTCTTCCTCGACCAGTAGTCCACCAGACGAGCCGAATTCCTCGATGTCGAGTAACCTTACTCGATGTCGACCAAATCTTCAGGAGGTCCCGAAATCCGAATCTGCAAAGGTAAGCCAAGGTATGAATCTCTCTTCTCCTATTTCCATTAATGATTTATCTATACATGGGAGAGGTTCGCCTTGGTATGTGCGATTATGTAGGATTTCCACTGATGATCCCAAGTAGTATGAAGTTGGTGACAAAGTACGTCTATGTCTCCAAATCACATGATCATTGGTTCCCCAACAAATTCAACAAGAAGAAGATGGGACCTTTCACGGTGAACAAGATCCATTCAGGAGGACTGCAGGTGATGGACAAGAATGGGGTCATGTTTGAAGCCTATGCTACATGGGCCCTCCAGATTCCACCTTGAGCTCAAATGGAGAAAGTCGGCCTAGCGACTATAAAGTCTAGAGCTTGTAAATAGACAATTAGTTTTTGGATTTTTGGACATTGGTTGTTGGTTGTTGGTTTTTGGGTTTTGACATTGTTTTTATGTTTTTCTATTGTGGATATTTTCCATCTAACGAATCTTACAGGTAAAAGAAGCTGCAGGAGTACTCGAAGTCGAGTAATCTCCTCGATGTCGACCACCCATCGACGAGCAACGAACCTGTGGTCGAGGAGAGGGCCACCCTGGAGGCAACACTTTACTCGATCTCGAGTAGTCTTGGTCGACATCGACCAACCTCCTCGAAATCTACCAACCTTCGTCGATGTCGACCACCTCCACATCAACATTACACTCGATTCCGACGATCAGCACACTTGTCTAGTGAGTTTCTTTCTTTACCCTTGTTTTTATATGGTGAGGACACTTTAATATTTAAGTATGGGGTGGGGGAAGGCTTACTTTGTGCATATTTGATTTAAATTGACCATATGTGTGCATATTTAGAGTTTAGTTCTTGATATTGCTTATACATGGCTACTTTGGATTTAATATTTGATCTATGTGCCTATGTTCATGTTTTCCAAAGTTTGAAAAATCACCCCCATTTAAAATTTTTGAATAAGTGTCATGGAAGCTTTAATTGAACTCGACGATGCAAAATTAGATTTATTAGAGATATAGCATGAAATTGCCTAGTAAAGGGAAGTCACAATGAAGTGCATATTTTTATTGAAAACCATAAAAGGAGGTAAAATTTGAGGTTGCTTTTGACATGTTGCATGATAAGAGGATGGAGGACTTTATATTTCCATATAATGCTCATATTGTTATTCGAGCCTTACCTATGCTCATATTGCTCCAAATGATCTGAATATTGTCCATTCTTTACCTTATTTCCATCCGGGGATTATGTTGAGAATGAAAGTACATTATGGAGATTATTATATGGTTGTTGTGTTGTTGTTATATCATATTTGGAGTTTGGAAGGAAATTGAAAAATATATGGAAAATTTAATGAGTAAGAAAAAATCCGATCACCTCAGGAGATAAAGGTAGATCGACCCTGCTTGCTGAGATAATAGTTCAGTGAGATGGGACGCACAGGTGAGGAGTCCAAAGCACTAAGTATTCGGGGTCATTCATGACACCCATGTTTGCGTCTCGCGAGAAGGCAGTGCTGAGGTTAGAGATGTAAAAGCAAAATATTGAAAAAAGCATTGAGCGATGAGAGAAAGGTGCGAAATCAAAGGAAGAAGGAATGTGGTATGAAAATTTGGAAATTACTCCATTTCCCCGGATCATTAACACTACATGGCCAAAAAAATATCCCAACTTTAGCCTTTTACCAAATCTACTCCTTATTGAGCTTAAATTAAAGTCCTCTTGATTATTATTGCTTTGTCACTTATGAATGTTTTCGCATAACCCTCCTTTTGTGAGTAGATGTTGCTTTTATTTCATATGCATGGATTTGTGATGTTAGTACCTTTTCGAGGATGGTAATTGATTGCAGGGTTATATAAGAATGAATCTAATATATTGAGAGTTTTGATTTCTTCCCCTCCATGACCATTTAAAGTATTACTTGATGTGCGCCTAAATTGCCATGTTTTACACTTACTTTTATATCAATTTATGTATGCATTTCATGCATTTGGGTTAGAATAATACAGAATATGTGTAGTTTATGTTTATTTGCCAAGTATGGAGGTCTACACATGTTTTTCTCATATTTCGCAGAAATCGAACGCACTTTGGAGCTTAAAGGAAAGTCATGAAGAAGCTAAGGATGGTGCAGCTGGAGAAAACTCCATTTTTCACCATTTGTTATTCTGAATCAAGTTTTGATGTCGTCATGAAAGTTGTAGCCCTCGAAAAGAGCTTTCCAACGCATACTCATATGCGTCAATCCGACAAACGAGGACCCGGAAAAGTGCGTTTCAAGAACATAGCAGAATGCTGAGACTTGACAGTTCTACTCGACGTCGACCAAACTTGGTCGAGATCGAGTACACCAGGAGTCAGAAACCTACACGGAGTCGAGCAGAGACACTCGAGGAGCGAAGCTTTGTCGATGTCGAGTAAAGTCGACATGCCCAAATCCTAGCCGAGCTCGAGTGCAACCCCGGGAGAGAAAATTCTACTCGACGTCGAGGAAGTTGGTCGACATCAAGGAACATTCCAGAAAGTCTGAGTCCAGTACGAGGAGAAATCCGAGCATAAGAGTTACTTGCAAGCCAAGATTCGAGATATTCTATCAAGAGACATCAAGTTCTATCAAGAGAAGGAAGATTTATCCACATTAGTTCTATTTCCTTTTAGATATAATTATTTTATTTCCAAGTTTTATCTTAATGTTTTTAGACAGAAAGTTTAGATATAGATGGATATTTCTTTCCTAGATTAGCAAGGGAATGAAGCCTATAAATAAAGTCCTAGGGGCTGGATTTTATTCATTCAATTACAATTCAATTCTAGTTACAATTCAAGTCATATAGAGAGAGAGAGAGAGATCGAGTAGGAGAGAGAGTGTCTTGGAGCTGAGTGGAATTTGTGAAGCGAGAGCGGAGTTGGCTTTATTCGGTTGTAAGTCCTATTTAGTTTATTCAATGCAATTTATTTTCCTAAAATCTTTGATGAGTTTCTTGATAATGAAGAGCGAGTAGTCACCCAACTTCTAGGGTCGGGGTGAGCCCAACGGTAGCCATGTAAGGTGATACGGTAAAGGTTTAATCTTTTGATGCGATTTCGTCTTCTATCCCTATGAGCATGATTCTTTTGCGAAAGTTGAAGGTGATCCTTGTTTTTGTTATTGAAGCGAAAGTGATCTTAATACAACTTGGATTAGTTATGTGAAATAGGGTTAGTAACAATTAGGGTTTATGCGAAAGCCTCTATCTTCCTATTTGTTAATAACGAAGGTTATTTAATGAAAAACATGATCTTTTATGCCTTTATGTGTTATTTTACATGGTTATCGTTGTGGTGTTGATGCCCTGATCTTGGAAGTCTTTATTTTATTGATTTATTTCATCAAAATTCATGTTCTGTGTTGCGAAAAGTTGCGAACTTTGTTTTTGTGTTACTTGAAATCGACAAGATTTGGTCGGCGTCGAGTTGTTTGGTCGAGATCGACAAGGTTTCTGCTTTGGTTTTCTGTTCTTCTTGTTTCTACTTTCTGTTTTAGTCGACAGTGTTGTCGAAGTCGAGTACTTTACTCGAAGTCAAGGACTCTTCTGGTCGAATTCGCTGAGTTTCTAGAACTGAAAAGGCGGGCGTTGACACGCTTCCTCGTGGATACGATCCTGACTACCTTCTACTACAACCACCACTAGAAAACTTTAATTATACATCTGTTGTCAATAGATGTCTTTCAAAAACATTTTCGATCTCTTTGTGCGTGTAGTAAAAGATCAAAACTTTACACATCAGTTTTAAACAGATGTCTTTTATTAATCAGAACCCCTCAATTTTTGTTATGGCATGTTCACTTGTTGACGAATATCCATAATTTGTCATTTGAAATCATTTGAAGATGTCCCCCTAAAGCAAAAAAGTGACATTTACATCTTTATTTATAAAAATAATTGATGTCTTAATAAAACATAGACAACAATTTTTGTTGTAGTGATCACGTTTATAATCATGTTCTATATATAATTTATGATTTTATATTGTTTTAATTTAACCGACCACACGAAATATAGTCAATACTTATGTGTTTTCATGTTATCGACATCGCATTGAGAGTATTCATTCTCTGTGTATTAATTTCATGTCCATTATATGTGATATTATATTGTTCTACAACAATGCATTATTGTGGTTTTATACACAGAAGATGTCGTTTTATACATTTGTATCAGTTTTTTAAAAATAAAATGACGTTGTTGCTCCATTGAGACAACGGTTTATTTTGTAGATAACGATGTTACTTTGACAAATTTATATCAGTTCATATATCATTTTTAATGTTCAAACTTGTTTTGCACATTAATTTAAATGTAAAATGACGTTGTTGCTCCATTGACACACGATTTATTTTGTAGAGAACGATGTGTATAAGTTATACTTGCATTTGTTTCAATAGATGGATCTGATGTTAAATGTAGGAATGCACTGCTATTTTCATATTTAATCCGATTTTTTTGTTTAAATACGCAACATGCTTTTGTCGATAGAACATCGCATTCATGTACATATATACTAGCTTCATAATGTAACATTCACAAAAAATACATTGCCGATATTCATAGTTAAAAAATTGGCTAGCCACAACATCACAAAAAAGGTAAATGGCTAGCCCACATATCTACGACCTACATTACCTAGCTAGCTAGCGAACATCTCAAAAATAGATCAGGCTAGCCGAACCACCTAAATCGATTAGTGTATATGATGCACCAACATTCATACCATAAATGTTTTAAAGCATAAAACATTAAGACCCAAAAAATGGTTGATCACCTGCATTTTCAATCAACAAGAAATACTAAGTGGCACATTTACTGAGCAGCTCTAGAAGCTTCATTAACCTATAGCAAAGGCTGGATATACCGAGCAGCCCACTAAAGAGATGGAAAGAACAATAAGCCTACAAAAAAAATTGTGAACTTCATCAATTCTATGATTTGTGCATTTTAGGAGATTGGATTCATGAAAGTAACTAAAGAAATTCAGGATTGCAAGGAAATTTAAGCAATAAGCCTAAAAGTACCAAAAGAATTAGTAAACTCTTTGCTATTGAATATAAGGCAACCAAACTGTAAAGCATGAGTACATTAAGACCTTCTAGACTCGATCAAAGGTCAATACACCTAAAAAAAATTTTGAACTTATTTAAACAATAGTGTAAATTTTTTATGACGATAGACAACAAATTTGGAATTTTGTACAAAATATAGCTATCTGCTGGCTTTTAACAGCTCTGAGATACAACCATTTACATAACATTATGAAAAGATAAACTTCATACGTATATAAAATGACTAGAGAAAAAAACATAAATTGACTAGAGAAAACAAGAGAGCTAGAAGAAAGAGGAGAATTTCACCTCAAATCCTGCTAAATCATATTGTCTTCTCTTCTTAGGATCAGATAAGATGCTACAAGAATATGCAACCTCTTTAAAATGCGTTGCAGCTTCAGGGTTTCTTGCATTCTTATCAAGATGATACCTATTGACAAAGAAACAGTAATAAGCATCAAGAAAGATTATCCCTTTTTTGCACCAACCCCCCAAATTTACAATCAACCTAACCCTATTCAAGTATAACATATGACATATATTGCGTCCATCTCAAATGGATGTAATCTGAACAAAACCGCACTTCAGAGTTTTAAACACGAAACCGTTAAAGTAGCTGCTGTCACATTGCCGCAAAGACACAAAACCAATGATAACAGTGGCATGACAGCAGTTGCAGGCAAAAAAATATGGGATTGATCAGCAAGAACAGAGGTTGTATGTTAGAAAAAAATGCGACAAAAACGCATAAAATAAAGCATGACAACAGCTGCACAAAAGAGATAAGGAAAAAAAGAACAATAAAAATCAGAAAGAACAAACGCAACAGTAGCAAAGACAAAAACCCAATGACATTAGTGGCATGACAGCAACTGCGCAGCACCTCCTACATCCATTGAGCACCGGTTTGGTGGCCAAAATAAGTTTAACTTATTAGTACTGTTATATGAGAAACTGGCAGGTATCTATATAATTCAGAGTTAGTTTCAGGAAACCTCCATGAGTAGCTATTTACCTAAACTAATTTGGAATTGTTTGGTTCAGTCTTATTAATCCTTATTATTTCTTTTATTCATTATAAGCTTCTTATAGTAATATCTTACTGATTACTAGCTCCTTATGAGCAATCAAACCAATAGGACACAAACTAACCATGCCAAAATCCTTCCAATAAGCTACCAGATAATTTTATACACAAAAACTGACCAACTATAGTAGCGTAGCCTAGATCATCAGGACCTTTCCACTTAAAAATAATGTAGCAGATTGAATCTAACCAGCCATAAATCATGGAGAAGCCAAAGAACAATTAAAAATCGATAACCAAACATCCATTCCTTTCTCATCAGAAAGTACTGTATTTTTCTACTCAAAAGCTGATAAAAAAAACTAAATGTTGCTTCAGTAACAATCCAGCTTACCATCCTAGAATTTCTAATATTTTGGATAGGCAAAATAGAACCAAATGGTCAATATGTAGTAGTTTGTAATTCATAGATAAAAACTAAGCCTATCCGAAAAACTTATTCAGTAAATCACTTTTTAATCAAGAGGGTAATGAAAGCCTCAGCTGAGTTGTATTTTTAGCATGATATTTTCTATGTGAATCACCAATTCTGATGTGTAGTCAAAATGACGAATTGAATATCTTCATGCTTTAATTTGCGATAATGCAATTTAGCTTAATGCATCATTATTTAGGTAAGGGATGACTATGTTTTCTCAAAGGAAAAACTTATGAATCTTAGAAGTAGAGTGTGAGGTAGAGTAGTATCACCAGTTTATACCCACAGTTTCAGTTCTTATATTATTATATTTACTAAATTCACTTTAACCATGCATATTACTTTCAAACTTTGGTTTCGTTATTAACATTGACCTGATTCTATTTATTACTTGAAAAATACTAATTTATTTGTTCATCTATTTATTTAAATCATTCATTTTTTAAATACATAGCCATTATAGTAGTTCTTCAATTTCTTTTTTTAATTGTTTGGTGTAATTTTATTAATTGTTTAATAAAAGATAAATAAGAGTAAACAGAAAAAAAAAGTTCACAAAAAAGATTAATTGGAAATGAGTAAGACATTTCTGATTAACAACTATGCAAATCCTGTGTAACAGAGGTAGCCAAACAAATAAGGTTAACTCAAACTCGTACTTGATGTAAATAATCTTTCTAAATGAGGCCAACTCTATCAAGGGTTAAAGGTGACAAAGAACTAAAAAAAACAAGGCCAACTCAAACTCATATTAAATGGATATAACCTTATTTTGAGTAAGATATACCCTTTACCATCCAGAAGAAATGTCTTAAATGGAAAATGTGTTTAGACAAATGTGGAATGGGTAATGATGGTTAAAATTCTTATACAATAGATCATGACCTACACACCTAAAGACAAAGAAAGGATTACTACCCTAGTTTTCTTGGATGCTGCTTCAGGCTTAACACCGTGATCTCCTTCTGATTGGCCGTTGGCAGTGAAATCCCTGTAAAAGTAGGCTTAAGAATATGAGTTCTCTTTTATAAAACAAGGCAACCAAGATAAAGATTTGGGACATACCTATTGATGTCATAAATTGGGGCATTTTCCTTTTCATCACTGCTTGGATTTTGATCATTTCCACTCCCTGCATTACTGTGGTTGTCTTTGGTTATTTGAGCTCCCATTCCCGAATTCTCTGTTTCTACTAAAACCCTTTCCTCAGTAGTGTCTTGCAAAGAAATCGTGCCACTTTTTGGAGTTTCATTTTCTGAAGAAGCCATGGTGGTGCCTTCACCATCATCCGGTTTTGCTGATTCGGAACATGGTCCAGAAGAACAGCTTCTCTATGTAGTATTCATGTCCATCCGCTTACTGGAGTTATGTCCAGGTCCAACTTCACAAAGAACAGATTTAGTTTCATCCTTTTTCTGTGCAACTCCTTTGATCTTACTGTTAACATGTTTAGAGGACTTCTTCTCATTCTCTTCTCGAGTTTTTGTGTTGCCAACCACTCTCTTGCCAGCTCTTGCACCGCGCAATTCTCCTTTGGTAGCTTTCTTTAGATCAGTAGTCTCAGGCTTCCTGATGCCATCATATAGCACATATTTGGGGACATCCTTTTCTGTGCAATTCCTTTGATCTTACCGTTGAGTCGTCTAGAGGACTTCTCATTCCCTTCTTGGGTTTCAATGCTGCCAAGCACTTTCTTGGAAGCTCTTGCACTGCTTAGTTCTCCGGTGGCAGCTTTCTTTTTGTCGGTAATCTCAAGCTTCTTGATGCCATCACATAACTTCTTTGTGGGGGTGGTAGTGCTCTAATCTTCAAGTGTTTTAGTCTTCATCATAGTCTTCTTCTTAGGTGAAGTGAATGTCAAAGACTTTGCAACCAATTTTGGCTTCGGAATCCTAGAACTGGTTTTTGGCTCGTGTCTGACGCTGCAAAAGGGTTTGGACTCAGCAACAGGTTGTTTGACCCTAGGAGTAGTCATGTACTTTGCAGCAACATACTTCACTCTGGCCTTGAGAGTTGTAGTAGGCTTTGGAGGTGGTTGCGGTGCATCTTTCTCATCAAGAAGCTTCCGAGAAACTGAAGATAACAACGCCAATCTCGGAATCCTGGACTATGAAGATTTTGGAGGTGCTGAAAGTGCACATTTCTTGTTCTCACTGGAACAAACATATAACATTTGTGTCATGTGAAGTTGTTTATGTACACAGATGAAAGTGCTAAGCAAAAGATGATTGAATATAATGAGGTTTTGCTTACAGTCTCTTGTTTAGAGCTTTTTGAAACCTTAGATTTGGGCTCCTGGCTTCCATGGCCTGCAGTTTATGTAAACAAATCTTAAATCAAATCACAAGTTTGGTGGTGAATGAAAAGACCATTTTTACTGACCCATCGGAACAGCTTAGAACTTACCCTGAGGACAAAATTCTTGTATATTGCTTCCGCATCGATCTCTTGTTCATGTTTTAGATCAAATCCTAACATATCATCAACATAAACCATCAGCAGTGATTTCAATTGGAGGTTTTATCTTCAAACAGAAGATAAAGAAACTGCTAGCAGTGCAGATCCAATCATCTGAGTATTCCATTCCAAATCCTTAAAACCACTCTTGCACAAATCAACTGACATAGAAGTCAGAAATTATCCACCACAATATACCTACTTCTCATGGGTTTTAAAGACAAAGAAAGGATTAGAGAAATCCAGATGGATTATATATGAAGTTGTTTATGTACACATATGAAACTTCTAGCATTGCAGATCTAGATGGACGATACCAGAAGAGGCTACGACAATCAAAACTGTGTGATTAATAAAGTACCAATAGTCTTTAAAGGCCACAAACATAACAAACTCAAAACTGCATAATCTAAATTGCCGCCCAAGATGAAAAAATCTAGCACAGAAATACTCCAATTTCGCAGGTAATATAAACGCTAAAACTAAGAATCTCATGATTGCATAAACAAACACCTTACAAAACTGTTGAAGAGACGCACAAGCCATAAATCTGATGATTAATACAGTACCATAACACAAACTCACTCGCTTACAGTTGCATTTGGCAATGAATCTGATACAAATCGATGGAGCCAGTCAGATTATTATTGAAATAGCAAAAAGGTAAGCAACACTCGCTAGTCACACCCACTGCCTTCAGCCCAGCAAAATGAATCACAATCAAATCTTACCAGTTATCACCCGCGGACATAAAACTAATTCTATAGTTGTTAATAATAACAAAACCAACTCATGAATGTGCTTGTTCACAGAAACAAGGTTTCTTCTAAAACACTTCTCAGTATCATCCCTTATTCCTCAAATCACCGTCCAAATCAAAACCCACACGAACACATCAAAATCAAAGAAAATAAAATGCCAAATAAACGCAGATTTATGGTTTCGAATTTAGCAAATTATGAATATCAAAGGTTAAGCCTATTCCGCCCAAGTATTTGAGGGATTCAAGCTCGATAAATGATAAACAGATTACCTCTAGCGTAAGTAGCAGCACTGAATGATGTAAGTAGCAGCACTGAACGATGATGGTCGGATGAGGAGAAGATGAGTTCGGGGTTTGGTACGTGGCTCAGATCTGGAGAGAGGTAGATCAAGGGTTAGAGCTTTAAGGTTGACTGAATGTGAAAAAAGAAACCAAATTAGAATGAAGATGGGAAATAAATGAAGCCAAACATATAGGTTGTAATGTCGGATACCTCGTCGGCGATTTAGGGTTTCAACTCCCATCCATTTTCACGATTCCTTAGAGTCGGTGATGGCCGGAGAAGTGAGGCAGCACTGAAAGTCGGTCGTTGGAGCTAGCAAGTGGAAGCTTGGATCTGGTGAGAGAGGAAGATGACTTGGGGGTTTTGTTCGTTATGGAGAGAGGAAGATCGAGGGAGTTTAGACCAGATTGAATGTGAAATTAAACAAGAAACCAAATCAGAATGAAGATAGGAAACAAATGAAGCCAAACAAATAGGTTGGAATGTCGGATACCTCGTCGGCGATTTAGGGTTTCAACTCCCATCCATTTTCGCGATTCCTTAGAGTCGGTGATGGCCGGAGAAGTGAGGCAGCACCGAACGCTGGTCGCCGGAGCTGGCAAGGGGAAGCTTGGATCTGGCGAGAGAGGAAGAAATTCGGTTTGGGGGGTTGGGTTCGTTCTGGAGAGAGTAAGCTCGAGGGAGTTTAGAGATTGAATGTGAGGGGAGATAGAAGAAGATAGAATTATTTTGTGTTAAATTTTAGGAAAGTAAGAAAAATGGTCCATTATTTTCTAAGTGTTAAAAGTTATTGGAAAAAGGAAAGTCAAAATTTTGAAAGTGTTAACATTACCTCCAAAATTTTAACATTAACTCCAAAATTTGGGGTCCGGGCTCCGAATTTTTTTTCTAAGTGTTTGAATTCCGTCTTTTTCTCATATAGCGCACGTTTTGTTTTTTTTTTAGAATTAACAGTTTCACATCTGTCCAAATATTTGACCATCGTCTATACTGCTTTATACATCACAAAAAAATAACCGATGTAATATATAAATTTAACATCTATTGATTTCTTGACAGACTTAAATGACATGATGTCTAATTGCAGTATTCTAGTAGTGAACGGGAGAAAGTCTTGTATTTTTTTGCTGAGAAAGGGAGTCAGTTTGCTTTATATTTTATTTATATTTTCATACTTGACACATCCTCCTGGAACAATAGTGGCAGAGACGAAGTGCAGGGTGGGTGATCGTGTAGTTGTAGTTGGCTCCGCCACGGATCCAAGGGGAACCAGTAGTAGCCTGTCAGGTCTCAGTCGATGGAGGCCTCAGCATCCTGCGTCTCCAGTCAGGAGTATGAGGGCGAGTAATACCCAAATAATGTGTCAATTGTGCAAAAGTCGTCGAATACGTACGCCTCAACAAAGTAAACTCGATCTGATTTCTATCCTCAAAGACCACTAGGGTCGCCAGAAACTCTCAGAACAAATCCGGATAGGTCAGCCCATGCATAATGCATCACAATAAAATAGCCAAGGCCTCCATTCTTGAGAAGGGTAGCACACGACCTCCCTAGACCTAAAGCATCTAAAGCCAGATGATCGAAAAACTTAGTCGTCCAGTATTTCCTAAGCCTATGCTCATTCCATCTCTCTAATTCCTCCATATGTAATGTGGTCGGGGCAATCATATGCAGAAAAGAAGTCATGGTGAAGAAATAGATTGGCGAAATGAGACAAACTTACAAAATCTGACAAAAACTTTCACGCCAGTGGAGCGGCAGACGCCATGTGTCAGGCAGTGGGCGTCGTGGAATTCTAGGCGATAGGTCTTTCTCAACTGTTCACAAAAGATCCTCCTCCGGCATCGTAAACTGCCCTTTTCCTCCTCATTGCTTCACGAAAAGTTGGTCTAAGGACTTGGGAAGGGTGATTTCGAACTAGAAGTGTTCGGAGGTGGCGGTTTAGGGTTTCAGAGAAATTTAGAAGTGGCCGGAAATGGAATCCGTGGACATGTAATAGTAGGTCGGGGTGTGTAGATTCCGAATATGGAGTCGGAATTCTGATTGAAGCAATGGTTTGGATGTAGTGTAAGGATTTGTGATGAAGGAGAGGGTTTGGAAGGTTGAGGGATATGGAGGAGGGTTTGAAGGTTAAGGATGAAGTGAAAAGGGTGGAATAAAATTACGGTTTTAAAAATATGCAAGCGGGCCCACCGACTAACGAACCGGCGACCCAACTCCATCCTGAGCAGCTCGCACGGCAGACGCCATGGATTATACGGCGGGCGTCGTGTCCTCAGTGAGTCACACCTCTTGTTTTCGATCGCGAAATCCAAACTTACCTCATATTGTCATTCCAAACATTTCCAAAGTGCAAAAACTAACAATCCTAATACTGAATAAACTAGAATGAAAGAAAAATAAAATAAAATAGAGTAAATGTACTCACCTCGGGTTGCCTCCCGAGCAGCGCCTTTGTTTCACGTCCATGACTCTACGTAATGATGTACTTCTATTCCTCAGGGAGATCCCCCCCCCCCCCCTGCTAGGAGTCCATAACTTGGTCGGCAATGTCCCCATGATATTTCTTGATTCTCTCACCACTTACCTTGAAGTTATGACCATCCATCAGATTCTGTAGATGAACCGCACCATAAGGATAGACATGGACCACAATGTATGGGCCAGTCCATCTAGACTTGAGCTTTCCAGGGTGAAGTTTCAGATGTGATGCATATAACAGAACCTTATCTCCTAGGCGGAATTCTCTCCTCAAAATGTGCTTACCATGCCATGCTTTCGTTTTATCCTTATAGATCCTAGCATTTTCATAAGCATCCCAGCGAATTTCTTCTAACTCTTGAAGTTGAAGCTTCCTTAGTTCTCCTGCTTCAAATGCATCCATATCGGCTTGTTTGAATGCCCAAAATGCTTTATGCTCGAGCTCAACTCGCAGATGACATGGCTTTCTATACACCAAACTAAACGGAGACATCCCAATAGGTGTCTTATAAGTGGTACGGTAAGCCCATACCGCATCCTGCAATCTAAGACTCTAGTCTTTTCTATTCGGTGACACCAACTTTTCTAAAATCCTCTTTACTTCCCTATTAGACTATTCTGCCTGTCCATTGGTTTGAGAATGGTAAGTGGTGGAGACCTTCTGAGTCAGATTGTACTTCCTCAAAAGAGTGCTGACGATCTTGTTACAGAAATGAGTTCCCCTGTCGCTAATAACAGCTCTGGGCATCCCAAATATAGCAAATAAACTCTTCAAGAAACTAGCAACTGTGCTAGCATCATCAACCTTTGTCGCTTTTGCCTCAACCCATTTAGACACGTAATCTACTGCGAGCAAGATGTAGACATTTCCAAATGAACTCGGAAACAATTGTTGTATGAGGAAATCGAGTTCAATAAATAATAATATAAATCAAACCAGATTTGTGCTCACGCAAATAATTACAAGACTTCCTCCAGATGTAGCAAAAGAAAGTCAGGATCAATCCTCGAGGAAGCGTGTCAGCGGATCTCGGGTAGCGGAAGAATCTCACGAACAGAAGTCGACTCCAGAGTACTCGACCTCGACTAGGTGTAGTCGACAAGGGTCAGGCACAGTCGAATTCGAGCAGCAGAAGGGCACACGGCGTAGTCGATTTCGACTAACTCTCATCGACGTCGAGTAGAATTCGTAGTCGAGTAGCTTGGTCGAGTACCTGCAAAGACAAAAACGAGAGCGATCTTCCTTGATCGAGTATTAGTGGTCGACGTCGACTAGATTAGTCGAAGTCGAGTACGTGCGCAGAAGCATAATGAAAACTAAAGTTCGCAGATTTTGAGATAAACAAATATATGAAAGAAAACTTTCAAGTTCGGGGTTTGCAACAACGATAACCAAACATGCATAAGACAAGATAAAGAGTAATAATCATGCAATCACATCAAAGGAACAAGCCACTACAACAGAAGTCGATTTTGGCGAGAAATTTTTTCCTCGTTGAAAATTGATATTTCATCGCTAAATCTATTTAGCGAGGAAATATGCTTCCTTTTTAAATAGTCGCTGAAACCTCGTCACAAAAGAGTCTAACGTGGAAAAAGGAAATCGTCGCAACAAACATTTTGCGATGAAGTCAATATTTGTCGTTGTAAGTCTCTTTAGTGACTATTAATTTCATCGCAAAAAGTAATCATATTTGTCACAAGAAAAGTCAATGGATTCCATAGTAGTCGTAGAAGGTAGATGGCGAGAAACTTTAATTTCTCGCAAAATTGTATATTTCCTCGCTAATGATGATATCATGTTGGCTCGATATTATTTCGCGACATATATTTTTGTCACAAAAAATTAATAATTTCCTCAGGAAAGATGTTGACAGAATCGATAATAATTGCTAAATGTATTTAGCAATGATTAAAATCATCGCTAATAGAGTAGTTTCCTTGCGAATACAAGAAAAACAGTTTTTGGTGACAAATAGTTTCGTTGCCCAAAGCCTATACTTCATCGCCCAAACATATTTGTGACGAAAAAAGTTCATCACTAATTCTTCACACTAAGAAATGATAGCTTTGACAACTAAATGTCGCTTCTAGTACTATATACATACACACCTCAGCTGAGAAATGATAGATTAACAATTTAACATAGATAATCTTGCCATTTAGGTCAATGTATACATACATCAATAATAATGAAATGAGATTACAATCCAAGTATTTGTTAGAGAAGCTCATAAATCACAAGTCTCTCTTCTCCATATAAGCATAAACTGAAAATTCTAATGAGACTCATGTGGTGATGTTTGGCCACTAAGTAGAAACTCATTCTTCAATTCGGATTCACCTTGCCCTGAATTGCTTGTTAGCCTCTTCACTGCTATTTGTTGCCCGGTAGAAAGGACGCCCTATAGAAACAAAAGCAAAAACAATTTATTGCTTAAGAGTAGAAATATAATACAAAAAAAGGCATATTTCAAGTAGGACATCTAAGATCAAGTTACTCTCAAAGCCTACTGCTATCTTATAAAAATTAAAGACATAGAGTCAATAAAATAATGACAAAGTCAACTAAGAGCAAAAGTTCAAGGAAATAAGGGTAGAACAAAATAAAAAGAACACTCACACCAATGGTACATCGATCAAAGGTTCTTCTGTGCCTTCACTTTTTCTGATTTCAGATTATCAATTTCAGAAGAACACAAGTTTGTTCTTCTGAGACTGCAAGGACCTCAAAGGAGGGAAATAAATCATCAAAATATAAATTTATCACAAATGATCTAAAGGTAAAAGGGGATGGACACAACAAAAAATAAGGTTGAGAGAGATAGACAAAAGAATCCCTTACCTGCGTTTGTCATCTGAACCTGAACTTCTAGGAGCATTGTCCAGCTTAAAATTCAATAAAGCTGCAAACAAAGGTTGAGATTAAGAAATATGTTATTAAACATAAAAAAAATATCTATTAATTAATAATCAGAATACATCAACAATGAAGAACTTACCCAAGATGATGGAAGAGAATATTGCATGAACTGAATAAGCAGGGCAGGGAGCGTTCACCCCAACTAGTTTTGTTAGATCAATTCATCAGAACAAAGCCTCGGTCAAGTTCCACTTCTAAATTTAATTCAAAAGTGAAGGCTAGTAAGATCATAATCAAACCAATATATCCAATAAAGCTCAACAAATCAGTAGCAAATTTCAGCCCTAGACAAACCAAAATTATCACATTCCCTAAACAGACTCAAGAAGTACACATGAATGACCCAACAGGCATTCGTCAAAATACTGATTTAGAAAATAAAAGAGCAAGTACCATCCTAGTAGATTCTACTCAATCTCAACATAGGACAAATGATTCAACATCCAAATCCGACAACAAATATGCAGGCAACAAAAAAAATGTGAGCAATTTTATAAATTCTAATCTTCTCAACGCAAACAATCCCCTAATCTTCTCAATGCAAACAATCACTTTCATCTTAAAAATCCCATCTTGTAGCTAATGTAAACGTCAAATAAATCATGCATTCTTGCATCAATAGCTAATTTAAGAATATCGAATGACAATTGAAAAGGAGAACTATGAGGAAGGACATCTAAAGAATTTTGTGCAAATAATTGATAATGCTCTAGTTGATAACCCACTTCATAGCAAACCCATTCGTAGGCGCAGCTACCATAGTCAATAATCATTTTATAACTAAATTAAATAGAAGATAAAATGAAGAAAAAATAAACTATCATGTTGAGAACTATTGCGAAAATTTGAGGAGGT
Source organism: Persicaria maculosa (assembly GCA_963922045.1). Lineage (NCBI taxonomy): Eukaryota > Viridiplantae > Streptophyta > Magnoliopsida > Caryophyllales > Polygonaceae > Persicaria > Persicaria maculosa. Next base: position 76,654,102 of record OY998252.1, on the reverse strand, counting down.
ATATTTGGTGATAAAAAAAGAAGTTGTATGTAAACTTTGAACCAATTGCCTTGGATTTTTCTCATTTAACTCTATGGATGTTAATGAAACCAACAACAAACAAATTCCACCCCACAACAGGCTGTAAATATCATTCATAGAAAAATAAATCACCTTGGAAAGTCATTCACTTCGGTTTGCAGCACTTAAAGATGGAAATGGTGATTCTCTTAGCAATTAAGTGGTAAAATTCCTCATACATTATTCCCAAGGCCCCCTTTGTGGATCATTGAGAGGCCTCATCTGCATTTTATAAGCGATCGTCATAAAATTGACAACAACATTATAGATTGGGAAAAAAAACAACAAAAGCCTCTTTATGAACTTGCATAATTTGCTACTCTCTTTCAAGAATGTAGAATATACCATTAAGTGGAATCAAATCAGAACACCACTTTGGGTATTCAACTACAAGTTTGTAACCTAAGTAATATAACATTAAGTGGAATTAAATAGAGAAAACTCAATTATACCAAACCTAATTGTGAAGCAGAAAGTCCGAGATTTCAAATCCAAAGGCAAAATTCAGCATCTAAACATTCGGGTGAATAAATTTGACGATGATTTGAGTGTTTCAAACATTACACAAGTAAAATAAAATGTAAGCAAGAATCTATCTCAGAGGTAAGAAATCATTGATGTTCATTATGAACTGAAAGCCAATCGGGAGCAGCAAAGCAAAGACCTACCTCCGAGAAGAGGGAGAAGCGGCATCAGGTGCAGTGAATGGAGACGGTGAGGTGCGTGGTCAGGTGCAAGGAGCAGGCCCTCAACAAGGTGTCGAATGGGCAGCATCTCTGGGGTCACCATAGTAGCTAGCGATTTCCGACAGGGGAGAAGAGGTTAGTTAGGTTCCGACGGGGAAGCGACCGAGAAGAGGAAGAGATACTGGAGAAGGAGGCGAGAGCGAGACGGGGCAAGAGAGAGGAACTCAGATCTAAAACTGGTGGCTAAGGAATAGGGTTTTCAAAGTGTTAGGAATTAGCGGGTATATATATATATTTTTTTTATTAAATTCAGCACTTTTTAAAACAATTTGAAAGAAATACTTTTTTATCCGAATTTGAAAAAATATTTTAACATCATAAGATAAGAATAATGATGTTTATATTTTTTTTATTTAAAACGGAAATATAAATGCTGATTTTATCAAGTCATCATATATAAATAAAGTGATGTTCAATAATACAGAATATAATTTTAGAAGTGTCAATACATATAATATACTAAAAAATCAAACACTGATATAAGTTTAGTTTATCACAATAACATGTAACATTATACTCATTTATATATCCTTTCTAGCAAATAGGATTGAATCAACAAATTAAATACAGGTTTAATTTCACTACAACAGTATTAGGATAAGCTTTTAGGTTTGTTTACACCAAGCTTAAGAATCTTAATATTAATCCACAATAACTAACTTTTTAGAAATAATCAATATATGCCTAATCGTAGTCGTATAAACCAATCATAATTTTTTTAAATAATCAATATATGCCTAAGATAAAATTTTATTATAACTCTATTTAATCAATATATCTATATATGCATAAGATAAAATTTGACCCAGTTTGATTATATATATATATATATTAGAAGATATTAACTAATTTAAAAAATATATGTATAAGATAAATTTTTATTCTCACTCTATTTAATCAATGTATCTATTAATGCATAGAATAAAATTTGACCCAATTTGATTAGATATGGATATATTTTTAGAAGATATTAACTAATTTTAAAGACTATTATATAAGATAAGGGTAGTTTTATCTTAGGCACAGAGTGCGGGTACTGAATTAGTTATTATAATAAAGGAGAAGTTGTCTTAGACACGTTACAACTTCTCCTTAATTCTAGTCATATGAACCAATCACAAATTTTTTAAATAATCAATATATGCATAAGATGAATTTTTATTCTAACTCTATTTAATCAATATATCTATATGTGCTTAAGATAAAATTTGACCAAATTTGATTAGATATGGATATATTTTTAGAATATATTAACTAAGTTTAAAGACTATTATATAAGATAAGATTTTACCTATTTTTCCCTATATATGAACATAATTTTAGAATATAAAAACTTTATCAATATATTACATGGTCTTATTAATTAAATAACTTTATCAATAACTTTATCCAATTTCATTAGATATGAATATATTTTACAAGATTTTACTCAATTTTGTTAAACATAGATATATTATATCAATACAATATATCGATATAGATATTTGAATAATATTTTTCTCAAAGGACCTATCAATCATTACACACACACTAAAAGTATATAAATCATAATAAAATATCACATATTTATTTCTTGGTGGTATTCAATTGTTATTAGATGAAATTTTATCTCATATGATGTAAAAGATTAAATTAATATTTACTAATTATTTTTGGTGAAAAAGATATTCATTGTATAACTAACCTAAAATACATTAAACAAAATACATAGTTGTTAGAGTATTATAAAATATTTCATTTTAAAAATTATGCTGCATACATATTTTTTTAAGTTAAAAATATTATTTAAATTATTTTGCCTATTTTTCCCTATATATGAACATATTTTTGGAATATAATAACTTTATCATTATATTACATGGTCTTATTAATTAAATACCTTTATCAATAACTTTATCCAATTTCATTAGATATGAATATATTTTACAAGATTTTACCCAATTTTGTTAAACATAGATATATTATATCAATACAATATATCGATATAGATATTTGAATAATATTTTTCTCAAAGTACCTATCAATCATTACACACACACTAAAAGTTTATAAATCATAATAAAATATCACATATTTATTTCTTGGTGGTAGTCAAATGTTATTAGATGAAATTTTATCTCATATGATGTAAAAGATTAAATTAATATTTACTAATTATTTTTGGTGAAAAAGATATTCATTGTATAACTAACCTAAAATACATTAAACAAAATACATAGTTGTTAGAGTATTATAAAATATTTCATTTTAAAAATTATGCTGCATACATATTTTTTTAAGTTAAAAATATTATTTAAATTATTTTGCCTATTTTTCCCTATATATGAACATATTTTTGGAATATAATAACTTTATCATTATATTACATGGTCTTATTAATTAAATAACTTTATCAATAACTTTATCCAATTTCATTAGATATGAATATAATTTACAAGATTTTACCCAATTTTGTTAAACATAGATATATTATATCAATACAATATATCGATATAGATATTTGAATAATATTTTTCTCAAAGTACCTATCAATCATTACACACACACTAAAAGTTTATAAATCATAATAAAATATCACATATTTATTTCTTGGTGGTAGTCAAATGTTATTAGATGAAATTTTATCTCATATGATGTAAAAGATTAAATTAATATTTACTAATTATTTTTGGTGAAAAAGATATTCATTGTATAACTAACCTAAAATACATTAAACAAAATACATAGTTGTTAGAGTATTATAAAATATTTCATTTTTAAAATTATGCTGCATACATATTTTTTTCTACTGCTGCTATCACAAGAAAGGGAGTTAAAACTGATCGATTTTGATAGAAAAATACATAACTTTGTACACAGAGTACCAAATCGATTAATGTAAATTCCTACAGCTTTCTAAAGACGTCATCAACATTTTCCTTTATGAAAAAGTGGCCTAAAAAGAGTGATTATTTTTTTGGCTGCTGCTGTCCCTTGAAAGGGGGTTAAAATTGATCAGTTTTGATAAAAAAAAATTGCATAACTTCGTCCACAGAGCACAAAATCGATTTTTGTGAATTCATAAAGCTTTCTAATGAGGTAATCAACCTTTTACTTCATGAAAATCTGGCCTAAGAAGAGTGATGATTTTTGTTTCTGCTGCTGTCACACGAAAGGGGGTTAAAATTGATCGGTTTTGATAGAAAAATGCATAACTTCGTCCACATAGCACCAAATCGATTTCTGTAAATTCCTACAGTTTTGTAAAGAGGTAATCAACCTTTTCCCTCATGAAAATTTGGCCTAAAAACAGTGACGATTTATTTTTGCTGCTGCTGTCACAAGAAAGGGGTTAAAATTGATCGGATTTGATAGAAAAATGCATAACTTCGTCCACATAGCACCAAATCGATTTCTGTAAATTCCTACAGATTTCTAAAGAGGTAATCAACCTTTTCCCTCATGAAAATTTGGCCTAAAAACAGTGACGATTTATTTTTGCTGCTGCTGTCACAAGAAGGGGGTTAAAATTGATCGGTTTTGATAGAAAAATGCATAACTTCGTCCACATAGCACCAAATCGATTTCTCTAAATTCCTACAGCTTTCTAAAGAGGTAATCAACCTTTTCCCTCATGAAAATTTGGCCTAACAACAGTGACAATTTATTTTTGCAGCTGCTGTCACAAGAAAGCGGTTAAAATTGATCGGTTTTGATAGAAAAATGCATAACTTCGTCCACATAGCACCAAATCGATTTCTGTAAATTCCTACAGCTTTCTAAAGAGGTAATCAAGCTTTTCCCTCATGAAAATTTGGCCTAAAAACAGTGACAATTTATTTTTGCTGCTGCTGTCACAAGAAAGGGGTTAAAATTGATCGGTTTTGATAGAAAAAGGCATAACTTCGTCCACATAGCACCAAATTGATTTCTCTAAATTCCTACAGCTTTCTAAAGAGGTAATCAACCTTTTCCCTCATGAAAATTTGGCCTAACAACAGTGACAATTTATTTTTGCTGCTGCTGTCACAAGAAAGCGGTTAAAATTGATCGGTTTTGATAGAAAAATGCATAACTTCGTCCACATAGCACCAAATCGATTTCTGTAAATTCCTACAGCTTTCTAAAGAGGTAATCAAGCTTTTCCCTCATGAAAATTTGGCCTAAACACAGTGACAATTTATTTTTGCTGCTGCTGTCACAAGAAAGGGGTTAAAATTGATCGGTTTTGATAGAAAAATGCATAACTTCGTCCACATAGCACCAAATCGATTTCTCTAAATTCCTACAGCTTTCTAAAGAGGTAATCAACCTTTTTCCTCATGAAAATTTAGCCTAAAAACAGTGACGATTTATTTTTGCTGCTGCTGTCACAAGAAAGGGGGTTAAAATTGATCGATTTTGATATAAAAATGCATAACTTCGTTCACAGAGCACCAAATCCAGTTCTGTAAATTCCTACAACTTTCTAAAGAGGTTGTCAACCTTTTCCTTCATTGAAATTTGGACTGAAAAGAGTGATGTTTTTTTTTCTTTCTGAATAAATTACTGTCACTTTCTACTTTTCTTTATATTTTAATAAATGTACTATGATTCTTATTAAAAGAATTGACAGTAAAATAAGAGCACAGTTTATCCAAATTCACAGTAGAAATAAGAGCATACCGTAACCAAATTAAAAGAATTCACAGTACAAGCATCTATTTGATATGTAGAGAGAGAGAGTCAATATTTTTGGAAAAACTTGAATGCTAAAAATTTAGATTTCAATGCTGAAAATTATATGCTTAACAATCAGATTTCAGTGCTTACAAAAATAAAATTATAGTGCTGCAAATATCATATTGGATTGATGTTAAAAATTTAAACTACAATGCTCAAACATAGGTTCTTAAAAATCAGATTTATACATAGGTGCTCATAAAAATGAAATTATAGTGCTGAAAAAGTCAGATTACTGTGCTGAAACTTTGATGCTTACAATTCAGATTACTTTGTTGAAACTTAAAAGTGCTCAAAAATCAAATTATACTGCTGAACTAAGATGCATAAAAATCACAATAAGTGCTGAAACGATGGTGCTTAGGAATCATATTACAGTCCTCATAACAATCAATTTATAGTGCTGAAAATTCAGATTATGCATAAACTTTGATCCTTAAAATTCAAATAATCCAAAATAATGGCCAACATACTTACAAAAAGATTGGCGGGTTTTGTATAATTCCCAATAAACATATAACGAAAAATTTGGAATTTTCTCATCTATTGAATTCATTGTGATGAAAATATTGCTTAATAAAATCTAAAAATTCGTCGTTATTACTCTTACGCTTTTGGCTATCATTCACACCAACTAATAATGATGAAATTGATATTTCCTCGCTAACTAATCAGTTTAATGATGGAATCTTTCCTTGTTAAAAATATATTTTTAGCGACAAAGCTCATTATTTCTCGTTGTAAAAAATTGGCAGGTTTTATGTAATTCTCACTGAACATATAACGACAAGGTTGGAATTTTCTCGTTGATTAAATTTGTTGCGATGGAAACATTACTCAATAAAAGCTCAAAATTTGTCATTATGGCTCTTACACTTAAGACTATCGTTCACACCAACTAATAATGGCGAAATTGATATTACCTCACTAACTAATATCTTTAGTGATGGAATCTTTCCTCGTTAAACATATACTTTTAACGATAACGTCCATTATTTGTCGTTGTATAAAAATGACAGGTTCTATATAATTCTCGCTAAACATAAAACGACAAATTTCAAAATTCCTCGCTGATTGAACTTGTTGCGATGAAAAAATTACTCAACAAAAGATCAAAATTTGTCGTTATTGCTCTTACAATTTAGACTATTACTCACACCAAATAATAATGACGAAAGTGATATTTCCTCGCTAACTAATATCTTTAGTGACAAAAAATTTCCTCGTTAAACATACACTTTTAGCGATGAAGTCCTTTCTTTATCGCTGTAAAAAATTGTCGAGTTCTATATAATTCTCCTCTAATATATAACGAGGAAATTTTAAATTCCTCGTTGATTGAGTTTTTTGCGATGAAAACATTAGTAAATAAAAGATCAACATTTGTCGTTATTGCTCTTACACTTTAGGTGACCACAGTACGGTAACAATTAGTGAGAAAATGAAACATTTGTCATTGAATGTTGCCTTCATCGAGGAATATAGATTCCTCGCAAAAGTTCACATACCATTTTAAGAGGAGTCGTTAAAGTCATCACGAAAGACAACATTTAGAAAAGAAAATAAATTTGTTGCCAAAACTGTGGTCGCTAATAAGCCATTTTGTTGTAGTGAGCTTTCGCCTTTTCCAACAATTAGACAACTCTTTCAAGAAACCTTAATTGTCTCTACAAATTTTATGTTTATAATCCAAGTTTTTAACCTGAATCTCTATTAATTAGGCAATAAACATATAAAAGGCAGTGGATGATCAAAACACAATAAAAGTCAAATATTTACCTCATACATGCATGGCTATCGTCGGGCTCACCCCGACCCTAGAAATAGATGAAGTACTCGCTCTTCATCTTAGGGAAACTCATCAATAATAAAAGGAATCTAAATTGCATTAATAAAATAAAACATAGCTTACAACCGATCGAAGTCAAAATGTTTCTCAACACTCTTGCTCCACTCGGCCTCCACTATCTCTCTCTATCTCTCTCTCTACTTGATGTAACTAATGGCTTGTCTTGGATGATTATAAAAACCAACTCCTAAAGCCTTATTTATAGTGTTCCATCTAGCTAATCTTGGAAGGAACATCTATCTATATCTAAAACTTTCTATCTAAAAGCATAAGATAAAACATTGATGATAAAGGAAATAAATCTATAAGGGAACTAGAACTAAAGTGGATAAATCCTTCTTGGACTTGATAGATCTTCATATGGATGGATAGAATTCCACAAATCTTCTCTTGCAAGAACTCTATCTTCTCTTCTCCACTCGATCTCGGACTCGGATTCGTCACTGGAACGTACTCGACTTCGACTAGAGTTAGTCGACTTCAAGTAGAATTTTTCTCCTAGGTTGCAATCGAGCATGGGCACATTTTAGACTCGACGGGTGTACTCGCGTTGACTAGGAGTACTCGACGTCGAGTAGATCTCTTTGTGTCAAGTGATTGGCTGCTCGACTCCGTGTGGTTTTGTCTTCCAAAGTACTTGACGTCGACTAGAGGTACTGGACGTCGAGTAGAATCTTCAGCTTCCAACATTCTGCTCAGTTCTTTAAACGCACTTTCCCGAGTCCTCGTTCGTCGGATTGACGCATATGAGTATGCGTTGGAAAGCTCTTTTTGAGGGATACAACTCTCATGAAGACATCAAAACTTGATTCAGAATGATGAATAGCTACTTCATGACTTTCTTTTATGCTCCATAGTGCGTCCGATTTCTGCGAAATTAAAGAGAAACTAGTGTAGACTCCATAATTTGGCGAATAAGTGTAACCTATATAGAATCTGTACTATTCTAACCCATATGCATTAAATGCTTACAGAAATCGATATAAAGGTTAAGGCAAAACATGGCAATTTAGGCTCACATCAAACACTCTATACTTAAGCTTGCTTATCCTGAAGCAATACTTTTAATGGTCATACAGGGGAAGAAAACAAACTCTCAACATCATAGATTCATTCTCATATAACCCTGTAATCAATTACCATCCTCGAAAAGGTACTAATGTCACAAATTCATGCATGTGCAATAAAAGCAACATCTACTCACAAAAGGAGGGTTATGCAAAATAATTCATAAGTGACAAAGCAACAATTAACAAGAGGACTTTATTTTAAGCTCAATAAGGAGTAGATTCGTAAAAGACGTAAGATGGGCAATTTTTGGCAATGTGGTGCTAATGATTTGGGGAAATGGAGTATTTCCAAACTTTCTTTACCACATTTCTTCTTCATAAGATTCCTCACCTTTCACTCATTCGCTCAATGCTTTTTTCAATATTATGGTTTTACCTCTCTAACCTCAGCACTGTCTTCTCGCGAGTCGCAAACATGGGTGTCATGAATGACCCATGATACTTAGTGCTTTGGACTCCAACTATTATCGCAGCAAGCAGGGTCGATCTACCTTTATCTCTTGAGGTGATTGGATTTTCTTTCACTCATTAAATTTTCCATATATTTTTTTTCAATTTTCTGCCAAACTCCAATAATGATAATAACAACACAACAACCATATAATAATCTCCATTATGTGACATCATTCTCAACATAATCCCCAGATAGGAAATAAGGTAAAGAATGGGCAATATTTAGATCATGTGGAGCAATAATTGAAATAAGGAATAATATGGCTTTTGTGATGCATAGGCATAGGTATGGCTAGGGAATACAAACATATGAGCATTATATGGAAATATAAAGTCCTCCATCCTCTTATCATGCAACATGTCAAAAGCAATATCAAATTTTACCTCCTTTCCTAGTTTTCATAAAAATATGCACTTCATTGTGACTTCACTTTACTAGGCAATTTCATGCTACATCTCTAATGAATCTAATTTTGCATCGTCGAGTTCAATCAAAGCTTCCATGACACTAAATCAAAAATTTCAATGGGGATGATTTTTATAAACTTTGGAAAACATTCAATAACCATATAAATAAATAATATGAATTCCAAAATAGCCATGTATAAGCAATTCAAGAAAAACTTTAAAAGTATGCACACAAAGTGTCAAATAATTCAAATATGCGTAAAGTAAGCCATTCCCCCACCCCATACTTAAACATTATAGTGTCCTCACTGTATATAAAAACAAGGGTAAAGAAAGGAACTCACTAGACAGGTCTGTAGAACGTCGAAAATCGAGGGCTGAATATGCGTAGAAGTGGTCGACATCGATCCAACTAGTCGACGTCGACTAGGTCTACTCGATGTCGAGTAACGTTGAACCCCAGGGTTGTTTTTCTCCTCGACCACGGGTTCTGACCTCTTGATGGTGGTCGACGTCGAGTAGGTTACTCGAGGTCAAGTACTTCTGTTGCTTCTTCGTACCTGCAAGATTCGTTAGACGGAAAATATCCACAATAGAAAAACTCAAAAATGATGTCCAAAAACCAATGTCCAAAAATTCAAAAACTAAGTGTTTTATTTACAAGCTCTAGACTTTATAGTCGCTAGGCCGACTTCTTCATTGTTGCTCAAGGACTTTTAATGTGGGGCCCTTCTATGCCTAGCCCTTCTCCTGGATCATCTAGGTCCTGATTGTAGTATGCCAGCTCTGCTGATAGGTGGTTATTCGCATAGAAACCTTGGCCTTCCTTCTTCTTCTTTCCAGTCCTAAACCTGCGTAGGTTAGCTCGCCACGAGGCCTTATCTCCTCCAAAAATCTTTTTATTTTTATTAATGGATGAAGGAGGAGTAGGGATTGTACCTGATCTTACCTTTTCGTGCCGAAAACAGTAATCTTTGGGTCGAGGGTTTGTCGACGTCAAGTAGAAGTGGTCGACGTCGAGTACAGGGACCCCATACTTAGGCTCTTCGCAGGTCTGGAGCTCAACAGTGGAGGTCGACGTCAGGTTGGACTTCGAGTGGAGTAGTCGACGTTGACCTGGTGCGGTCAATGTCGAGTAGCTTTTTGGTACTTTCCTCCATTGTTGTTTGCTCGTCCCCGTGATTTCCTGTGATCTTCACCTCCAGCCATGGAATTTCCTCCTTTGCAGGACGAAAAGAGAAGTCTAAGACCTCGTCGCCTATCGTGAAGGTGAGCAATCGCTTTCTGATGCTAACGTTGGCATCTACTATGGCTAGAAAAGGTCTACCAAGAATAATAAGGCAAGCAGGATCCTCCGACATATCTATAATAAGGAAATCTACAGGAATATAGAACTTTCCAACCTGGACATGGACATTATCAACCATACTTATAGGGATGACCACCGTATTGTTCCCCATGTATAGCTTGGCATCCACAAGCTCTATTGCTCCTATCTTTACCTTTGACCAAATTGATAAGGGCAGGATGCTCACGCTTGCTCTTAGATCACACAGTGCCTCATGTTTATGTTGTCCAAATCCCACAGTAATAGAGAACTTACCAGGGTCAGGTCTCTTATTAGAGAAATCCATCCTTTTGCAGTCACTGGCAATTTCGGTGATCGATCGCTTGTTGCTAAGGATCTCCCTAAGGAACTTGGCATATGCAGGCATCTCTTGAAGGGCTTCTGTAAAAGGAATTGAAACGTTTAGTTCCTTGATAGCATGCATTTAGGTAGGCATAATAGGTTGCATTTAGCTTAGTTAAGATGCATTTCATTGATGGACTAAGCACGATTTTCATATTAGTTCTCTATGTTGTCGGAGTCGGAATCTACACGCTTTTATTGATTATTTCAGGTAATGGTAGAACCGAGGAGGAGACATGAGTTGATAACGCATTGGATGAGAATGTCTAGTTGATCGAAGAAGCTTAAATGAAGATCTCAAGAGGTTCTGAGAAGAAGAAGCGAGCCTAAACGAAGAACAAGTCTGCAGAAGTTGTCGCCAGACATGCTGAACTTGTTTTGCACTTTCTGAAGGCCTCGGTTGTCCGATTGACTATTATGACCATGCGTTGGAAAGCTCTTTCAAAGAGCTACAACTTTTATGTTTACAAGAAGAGCAAATTCAAAGCAGATTTTCCGTGAAAAGGAATGCAGCGGCCGCCGCATGGTGTGTAGTGGCCGCCGCCAGGGCCGATGCAGCAGGGCTGGGAGGAAGTGCTGATGCTGCGGCCGCCGCATTTGCCGTCAGCGAATATGCGCTGCGTTTTGAATATTAAAAACCCTAGTTTCTAGTATTTTGTTTCATGGCCGACTTTGGGTCATATATAAGGCCGAATTTAGTTATTTTCCAGAACCTCACTTCTATTCTTACGTTCATCAGACGCTTTAGAGATTTGAGCGATGTCTTCCATGAGGAACTAAACTCATTTATTCCGCCTTGCAATTTGAAGCTTTATTTGGATTGATTGTGAATTTCTAATTCTCGTTCCTTGTTTCCTATATTTGAATGCTTCAACTTCTTTGTGCTTGATTGTTTATTGTTTTGTTCTATCTTGTCTGGCCAACTAGTTAGATCAATTCAATCGCTAAGGTTTTGTAGATTCCTGATTGTGAACCTTAACCAAAGTGGCAAACTTGTTCCTTTAGGGATGATTGAACTAATTGAATGAGTAGGAAGTTGAATGTGTAGTTAAATCCCTCTTTAGGGACTGCAAATACCTTGGTTAATCTCTGAACTTAAAGCTATCAATTGGGTTAAATCCTTCTTTAGGGACTGTTCGATTGATAAGGGTTTCTAGGACTGATTGGACTAGTAACTATATTAGGTCGGGACAAGGGCATTCATAGGAAACTTAATAGGACGAGAAGAAGTTACAAGGATCGCTTCAATCCAATAAAGTGGAAAATTGTAGGTAGAATTGCTTCTTCTAATTGTCTGAATTACAATCATTTACTTTTGTTTGCTTCAATCCGCTTTGATTAAAGGCGGAACTTTTACACACTCAAAAACCCCTCTTTTGGTTACTTAATTGGCACTTAATTCACACTTGAATAATAATTTCCCTGTGGGATCGACCTCTTACTTATTGCTATACTAGTTATAGGTTTGAGTTTACTTTGACGGGATCAACGACAGGTTTCCCCTCCGTCATTCCTGAAGCATCTTTACAAAGCATTTAAACCTACCTGCAGTGGGATCTTTCAACGCCTTGGAAGGGAAAGGAAGCGTCTTCTTTGGTTTCGGAGCTAGAATAGTTGTCAGAGGTGCTGTAGAGTCCTTGACGTTGACTGGGATGTCCTCGACATTGACTACAGTAGTCGACGTCGAGTGCTGTTGTCAAGCTGAAGTTTCTCCGTTTAGTGACTAGTCGACATCGAGTAGGGTGTTGTCGATGTCGAGTTGTTTTTGGTCGATGTCGACCAGCTGTTGGTCAACGTCGAGTAGATTTTCAGCTTGGCCTTTCTCTACTTCGATCTCTGGCTCACTAGTTGGTGCCCGCTCCTCAACTTTACAACAACGACTTGTCCGGATTGACCCTTAGAATTGGGATTTGTGTTCCCAGGGAGCTTTCCGGATGGTCTTAGGATCTGTTGCGCGAGTTGACCCATTTAGGTCCCCATGTTCTTCTTCCAGATGTCCATCTCCCCAAATCGTGTATTGAGGCCGTGGAGTTGAGTGTGGATGGCGCTGTTGGATTGCTGTTGTTGTGCCTAGTTCCTCCTCATCTCGTCGAGGACCATCTGTAGATCATCTTTCCATTGGTCCCTTTCTTGATGTCCTGGAGCTCTGTATGGTGGGGGGTTCCTAGGGGCACCTTGGTTCCACTGTGGGTTTTAGGACCTTTGGTCCCCCATATGGCGATTGAGACCCCCTGCGTAAGCTACCTCCTCATGAGTGTCTACTAATCTGACTTGCTCCGTATGAGGGCACTCTGGGGGGTGTGCCAATGTGAGCCGCATTCAATGCAAGGTTGGTTAACAGATAGAAATTTTACTTGCTTGAGGAGCTTGCGATTCTGATCTTTGTAGAACTGCTCCTTGACACCAGGATCAATCTCCTTAGAAGGCTCATATAGGGGCATGGATGGGGCTGGCCTTGTATAGTGTTTTCATCGTAATTCGCAGGAGCCCCATAGGTGTTGTTGAAATTGGTGAGTCGTTCGATGGTTGCCCACGCCTCTAGTAGTGTCTGCGTGAGGTATTCGTATTGCGCGAATTGATTGATCCTTTCCTTGCTTGCTAGATCAATAGAATTGTAGAAAATCTCCTGAATGACATATGGTGGCTACCCATGGTTAGGGCAGGATCGCAACAGATCCTTGTATCGATCCCATGCTCGTGCTAGCGGCTCCCCAGGGTTCTGCTTGAAAGCTGTAATCGTTTGTCGGAGGAGCGCTGTCTTAGCGGCAGGAAAGAACTTGTTGAGGAACACATTTCTAACCTCTGCCCATGTTGTAAGGGATTGCACTGGTAGTCCTTCCAGCCACTTCAATGATGGACCTGCAAGAGACCAACGAAAAGCTTTCATTCTTACATAATCAAAAGTAGCACCTTCAGCAATAGTCTGACACATGTCAGCAAAAGTAGTAATATGAGCAAGAGGGCATTTGTTAAATCTTCCTTAAAAGCATTATTTTTAATTTCAGTAAGGAAGGCAGTGCGAATTTCAAAATCATTAGGAGGGACTAGAATAACCGATTCAGGCACTATTAGGGTCGGGTGCATGTAGTCCTTAGCACTAGTTGGATATAGGGAAAGCTCAGCTTCTACCTGCCTCCTCAGTTCTAATTCTCGCTCAGTGCGTGCTCTCTCAGCGGCGAGAGAAGCATTGTTGTTTGCTAGTTCCCTTTGAAGCCTCTCGATCATCTGAGCTTGTATTTCTGCACCTGCCATGGCTTTCTTTAGTTTTAAATGGATGCGTATAACGCGTTCCATATCGTCTAATGCGTCAAACTCAGATGGTTGACTAGAACGTCGCATACACCTGAAAAGTAACTCAAAGAAAACGTGAGATCTAACTACCTAAGGCGCGAATGATTGCTACCCCGGCAACGGTGCCAATTTGTTGTAGGAGAAAATCGAGTTCAATAAATAATAATATAAATCAAACCAGATTCGTGCCCACACAAATAACTACAAGACTTCCTCCCGCCAAGCAAAAGGTAGTCAGGATCGATCCTCGAGGAAGCGTGTCAGTGAATCTCAGGTTGCGAAAGAATCTCACGAACAGAAGTCGGCTCCAGAGTACTTGACCTCGACTAGGTGTAGTCGAAAGGGGTCTAGCATAGTCGAATTCGAGCAGCAGAAGGGCACACGGCGTAGTCGACATCGACTAACTCTCCTCGACGTCGAGTAGAAGTCGTAGTCGAGTAGCTTGGTCGAGTACCTGCAGAGACAAAAACGAGAGCGATCTTCCTTGATCGAGTATTAGTGGTTGACGTCAACTAGATTAGTCGAAGACGAGTAGGTGCGCAGAAGCGTAATGAAAACTAAAGTTCATAGATTTCAAGATAAACAAATATATAACAGCAAACTTCCAAGTTCGGGGTTTGCAACAACAATAATCAAACATGCATAAGGCAAGATAAAGAGTAATAATAATGCAATCACATCAAAGGAACAAGCTTTACCTTTTTTCCAACAATTAGACAACTCTTTCAAGAAACCTTAATTGTATCTACCAATTTAATGTTTATAATCCAAGTTGTTAACCTGAATCTCTATTAATTAGGCAATAAACATATAAAAGCCAGTGGATGATCAAAACATAATAAAAGTCGAATCTCTACCTCAAACATACATGGCTATCGTCGGGTTCACCCCGACCCTAGAAGTAGGTGAACTCCTTGTTCTTCATCATAGGGAAACTCATCAAGAATAAAAGAAATCTAAATTTCATTAATAAAATAAAACAAAGCTTACAACTGATCGAAGCCAAAACGTCTCTCAACACTCTTGCTCCACTCGGCCTCCACTCTCTCTCTTTATCTCTCTCTCTACTCGATGTAACTAATGGCTTGTCTTGGATGATTCTAAAAACCAACCCGTAAAGCCTTATTTATAGTGTTCCATCTAGCTAATCTTGGAAGGAACATCTATCTATATCTAAGACTTTCTATCTAAAAGCATAAGATAAAACATTAATGATAAAGGAAATAAATCTATAAGGAAACTAGAACTAAAGTTGATAAATCCTTCTTGGACTTGATAGATTTTCATGTGGATGGATAGAATTCCACAAATCTTCTCTTGCAAGCACTCTATCTTCTCTTCTCCATTCGATCTCGGACTCGGATTTGTCACTGGAACGTACTCGACTTCGAGTAGAATTTTTCTCCTGGGTAGCACTCGAGGTCGGCCACATTCTGTACTCGACGGGTGTACTCGAGGTCGGGCACATTCTGTACTCGAGGGTTGTACTCGACGTCGACTAGGAGTACTCGACGTTAAGTAAATCTCTTTGTCTCGAGTGATTGGCTGCTCGACTTCGTGTGGTTTTGTCTTCCAAAGTACTCGACGTCCACTAGAGCTACTCGACGTCGAGTAGAATCGTCAGCTTCCAGCATTCTGCTCCGTTCTTGAAACGGAACTTTCCGAGTTCTCGTTCGTCAGATTGACGCATATGAGTATGCGTTGGAAAGCTCTTTTCGAGGGCTACAACTCTCATGAAGACATCAAAACTTGATTCAGAATGAATGGAAAAAAGTGGGCTTTCCTCCACTTGCACCATCCTTAGCTACTTCATGACTTTCATTTAAGCATCATAGTGCATCCGATTTCTGCGAAATTAAAGAGAAACTAGTGTAGACTCCATAATTTGGCAAATAAGTGTAAACTACATAAAATCTATATTATTATAACCCAAATGCATGAAATGCTTACAGAAATCGATATAAAGGTTAAGGTAAAACATGGCAATTTAGGCTCATATCAAACACCTCATACTTAAGCTTGCTTGTCCTGAAGCAATACTTTTAATGGTCATACAGGGGAAGAAAACAAAAGTGGGAAAAGATGCAACTTTTAAATAAGAATAAGTAAAGTAAAGTAAAGACAGAATTTTATTATAAAATCAAGAGTAGAGAACGGTTCCACCTACGAATTCTTTGACATTGGTTGGCTTATCGATCATCAAATTCTTTTCAAGCTATTAACTTTCTTACAAATTCCTCTCGTCTTGGTTTATATAGATTAAAAGTCCTACGAGTCCAATTGATCCCTGACACCTCAATGCAATCATAACACGGTTAAGATTAAACAAAGAGATAGCACAACATCCCAAGAATTTGAGCACATAAATAACACCAATTAAACATGGTAAATCGATGTTTAAGATATATGTCAACTTCCTACATAATCATGCTTCAAACACGGAATCCACAATCTTATGCATGCTACTATGGAATTAACACAAATACAAAAGCATTAAATCCTTGCACGAAATCAATATTATCGAGTTTTCCAAGCAAGATAACATTAATAACATAACAATAAGCGCAAGGAAGTTGAAGGAATTATAATAGAGGAAAGATAATTTGAATTAAAAACTCACAATTCACCAACCAAGTCTCCGAAAAATTAGGCGAAAAACTAGGAAAATTAGCCGCTCATGGCTTACCTATACTCTCTTCTCTTCTATGGTGATTTCTCTACTTCAATTAATTAGAATCTAACCCTAGAACATCCTATTTACAAGCCTAATGCCTTTCATAAATAAGGTAAAGGATAGATAAACTAGATAGAAACTTCCTAAACAAACTAGATAGAAGATAGACTTTCCAAATTTAATTCAGCGTCAGATTCCGCTGGCAGCGAGAATTTCCGCTAGTAGCGAATAGCCTTGATCGAGCTACTGTAGGATTTTTGCTACCATCTCGCTACCATACTCGCTATCAACAAAATCCCATGCCTTAGAATTTTCTCAAGCCTCCTCGGGTCTTTCGCTTCCTCTTCCGCGAGCCACTCCTTCCGTTGCAACGAGCTCTTCCATCCGCAGGCACGAGAGCTTCCTTCCGCTGGAGCGAGTCGCTGAGTCTTCGTCGTCGTGGCGCCTCTCGCTGGCAGTGAGGATTTCCGCGGCAGCGAGTGTCTCGTTGCAGCGAGACAAATCGCTAGCAACAGAAACTGCTTGCTCGCTCAATTCTTCCTCTCTCGCTGGTTCCCTCTAATCACGCTGGCTTCCTCTGTTCGCTCGCATGCTTGCTGGGCTTCCGGGTTGATGTCCATGTTTTGTGCCATGTTTTATATTGACATTTATATCGATTTCCGTATACATTTCATGCATTTGGGTTAGAATAGTACAGAATCTATGTAGTTTATGCTTATTTCGAAGAACGGTTGTAAGTTTAAGTTTTATTTTAAACGTTAAAGATAGTTTCTTTTATGATGTTTGCTTTCTAATTTTTTTCTTCTAGGGTCGGGGTGAGCCCGACGATAGTCATGCACACTTGAGGTAAAGTTTTGATATTTATTTTGTTTTGATCATCCACTGCATTTTATATGTTTATTGCCTACTCGAAAGAATAGAGATTCATGTTAACAACTTGAATTATAAACATAAAATTGGTAGATACAATTAGGGTTACTCGGAAAGAGCTTTCCAACGCATACTCATATGCGTCAATCGGACAAACGAGGACTCGGGAAAGTGCGTTTCAAGACAGATGCAGAATGCTGGAAACTGCAGAGAAGGTCGATATCGACCACTTTTGGTCGATATCGAGTTGATCCCGTCGACCAGTCCTGGCAGAAATCGACCAGAGACTTGGAGCAATACAGGACAGGTCGATATCGAGTCAACACTGGTCGATATCTCCCCCAGAGACCGATATCGAGTGAAGCAGCGAAGACAGGTCGATATCGACCTATGTTGGTCGATATCGAGTGACCACTAGAGACCATTTCGAGCTAGTCCGAGTCCGAATTCTGATATGACTTTCTTCCACAGGAAGCAAGAGATATTCTATCAATTCAAGAGAAGATTTATCAAGTCCAAGAGATATTCTATCAATTCAAGAGATATTCTATAAATAGTTAAATTTAGATATAGATAGATAGTTCCTCCCTAGAATAGTTTGGCTTGGAGCCTATAAATAAAGCCCTAGGGGGCTGATTTTCATATATTCAAGCAAAGCAGACTTCGGGCGCAAGAAGAGAGGAGAGAGAGAGAGAGAGAGAGGAGGCGATAGAGAGAGGAGGAGGAAGGAGACGAACGGTTGTAAGTTTAAGTTTTATTTTAAATGTTAAAGATAGTTTCTTTTATGATGTTTGCTTTCTAATTTCCTTCTTCTAGGCTCGGGGTGAGCCCGACGATAGTCATGCACAATTGAGGTAAAGTTTTGATATTTATTATGTTTTGATCATCCACTGCCTTTTATATGTTTACTGCCCATTCGAAAGAATAGAGATTCATGTTAACAACTTGAATTATAAACATCAAATTGGTAGATACAATTAGGGTTACTCGGAAATAGCTTTCCAACGCATACTCATATGCGTCAATTGGACAAACGAGGACTCGGGAAAGTGCGTTTCAAGACAGATGTAGAATGCTGGAAACTGCAGAGGAGGTCGATATCGACCACTTTTGGTCGATATCGAGTTGAGCCTGTCGGCCAGTCATGCCAGAAACAGACCAGATACTTGGAGCAATACATGACTGGTCGATATCAACCACTTTTGGTCGATATCGAGTCAACACTGGTCGATTTCTCCCCCAGCGACCGATATCGAGTGAAGCAGTGAAAACAGGTCGATATCGACCTATTGACAAGACAAAATCGTTGTGTTTCCTATCAAAATAAAACTCAAACCTACAAACTAGTATAGTGAGCAAGTAAGAGGTCGATCCCACAGAGAATCAAGTATTCCTATGTATTGTGTATTTACCAATTTGTAGAAAAGAGGGGTTTTAAGTGGTTGAGAATGAGAAATATTAACAAGTTAGGAGAATCAATAATTAAGAGATAGTTTCACCTACAATTCTCAACCCTATTTGGTGAATTCGGTCCTTGTTTCCTACTCAAGTTCTCTTCTTTTTCCAATCAAATGTTCTTATCTTGATTTAAATAGATTATCAGCCCTATGAGTTCTAATAATCCCTTACTCCTAGGCAATCTTAACACGGATTAAGTTTTAATCCTAGGAATAGCAATAAGTCTCAAGATGTATAAAACTTATAAGCAATATTAATCCCCTAAAGAACTAATATTTAACCCATAGTCAACTTCCTACACATTCAAGCTTTCTAACGAAGTCAACTAGAGCATGTTTGCTACGAAATATTAAGAATCATAACGAACAATTCAAAACCCTAGCGATGATGAGATCCTAGCAAGGTGATCAATCAAGATAGCATCAAACACCATAAATCATTCAAGCACAAAGAAGATGAAACATGTGATGGAAATTTTAGGCCGCGGGTGCTGCTTTTTAGGCCGCGGGTGCTGCCACTGCAGTGAAGCTTGGAATTCTGGCGGCACGTGCTGCCTGGAAAGCCGCGGGTGCGGTTTTCTGTGTTTCTCTTGTTCCTCTTGCCGCGGGTGCGGTTTCTCCTCTTGTACGCACTTTACTTCTTCCTTGTGCATTCCAACTTGCTTGTCTAGCTTGTTCCTTGCCTCCATATGGTCCATATGACTCCCATGAATGACCTCCTCGCTACATCGACTCCGAAACTCTGCAATTACACCCTAAACTTATGTAGATACCGCACTTATGCACCAAAGGAGAAAACAAGTAAACTAATCCCTTAAAATGCATTCTATACATCTAAATGACCCTAAAACTACTCTATAATGCCTATCTAAATATGCATTATCAAACTCCCCCACACTTAGCCTTTTGCTTGTCCTCGAGCAAAACAAAACATTGATGAGTCATTCATCCCACAAACACAAT
The DNA here is from genome assembly GCA_963922045.1 of Persicaria maculosa. Taxonomy (NCBI): domain Eukaryota; kingdom Viridiplantae; phylum Streptophyta; class Magnoliopsida; order Caryophyllales; family Polygonaceae; genus Persicaria; species Persicaria maculosa. Next base: position 76,633,870 of record OY998252.1, on the reverse strand, counting down.
CCTTCATGCAATAGCCTCATCAAAAGCAACATCTCATCAAAGTGCAAACATAGATAAAGCAAACAAATGTCCTAGCAAGTATTTATGTGATCAAGTAACCCGCATGCTTACACATCCAACCTCACCGGGAATAAAATGTTTTCGCTCTCACTCAAGTGTTTAGTTTTGTCAATTAACACTCAAACTCTATCCAAAATGCAACTAAGCTACATAAGAATTGAAATCGAATCACAATCTCCACCGTGGATGTCATTACCGGCAAAAATCATCATGAGGTCTTTTTATGGGTTGTAATGGGGCCAAGGTAGAAAACATAAGGTATGGAACAATTTAGGCCATGTGGTGCTCATAATCCGGGAACTAAGGAAGCAACCAGATCATCATACCACTCATAAACTCATACCATAGCTCTACAATGTAATACAACTCCAATCTCAAGCATATAACTTTACAAACCATACTCAACTCATTCCTTTATTCTTTTTTTTTCTTTTTTTTTTCTTTTTTTTTTTTTCCCCTTTTTTTCCATGCTATATCAAATTATTTTCCTTGACTTTTACCCCTAAGTGAATTTTATCCTCATTAGGTCCCAAGTAATGAATGTACTAGCAATAATCACACATCTCATAAGGGTACATCAAACATACAATCCACCACTATAAACCATCATCCACATTATAAATATTCACCAACCATCCCTAATTCCCGGATGGGGTCAAGCTATAATTAGCTATGGAAAATCTTGTGGAGCTACAAAAGAATAGGCAATTAGGCTCAAATTTACTTAAAGTAGAGGATCATATGTAAGGTGGAATAGAGTCAAATAGGGCTAATAAAGGTGCCTCAATCATGTGAAATTTACCAATAACAAACATATAAGTACACCCTTGACATAGATAACAAAAATCAATTCCAAGAGGTAGAAGCATTGGAGAGTATTCACACACATGAAACAAGAGCAAAAGGGCTCGATGAAGTGCAGTCCCAATAAGGCCAAAAATCAAACTCACAAGGTTAAATTTTTGTTGGATTTCAGTCATGCTAGGAACTTAGATCATACAAGCTCAATTATGTTCACCTAGCTATGTTTCACATAAAAACAATAAGTGGGATAAGGCTAAAACAATTCAAACATGTCATGGGACTTATATGATCATAATTTCAATAAAATTTTGAGGACTCACCTGGCTAGGTGGTTGTTCAGATAACGGCATATTTTATGCAAATGCATGATATTTTTTTCTTTTTTCAATTTTTTTTCTTTTTGTTTTTCTTAAAATAAAACTAAGATGCAAAGCATTAAAACATGAATGTTATGCAAAATAATTTAAACATGCTCGGTATGCAATGCAACTCTAATATGTACACTAATCCCCTCCCCCACACTTGAAGTTTTCATTGTCTCAATGACATCAAAACAACAAAAATTAGAACGAACAAGGGAGAAGAAAAGTAAAACTCACAAGCTCACTGGTATGGCGGAGGTGGAGGTGAAGCACGAAAGAAAGAGCGTCGAAAAAGAATGAAAAGGAGGCTACATGCTGAGGCCGCGGGTGCTGCTCCATGGCCGCGGGTGCTGCCATTCCAGAACCCTCCCTAATTTTGGTCGCGGGTGCGGTTTCTGGACCGCGGGTGCGGTTTCAGTGTTGTTGCCCAGATTTGCCGCAACCGCTGCCTTTCCAAAGCGTTGCCTTTCCTACCTTCTTCTTTCTTCCCCCTGAAAGGTTAGTCTAATATGGCAGAAAACAACTTCCTAAAATCTACGACGGTTCTAATTATGCTAAGAAAAAGAATTAATGAACTAAACGCAAAGAAAATTTTAGCCTACTTACCTCGGGTCGCCTCCCGAGAAGCGTCCATGGTTAACGTCGTAGACTCGACGGTTTATTCGTCCACGCATTCAAGACTTACTCAGACATTGTTAGCGCCCTCAAAAGTAAATCAAACTCTCGCGCCCATCCAAAAGATAAATGGATACAAAATATGAAAAAGTTGATAGCAAATTGTATGATGTTCAAAAATATTACCAACTCATCATACTCTTGAGCCTGACTTTCAGTGGAGGGTATATAAGACCACCAACTCAGTTCCGTTGGTAGCTTTTCAAAATAACAATTAAAAGGATCAACATAATCACCGTTACCTTCCAAATTGCAAAAGTTTACCGTTTTTACCTCTCGAGCCTCAATAAGTGGCTCTAGACATGGTTCATCAACGGGGGAGTTGAGAATGGATGATGCAGATGGAGTAGGAGACACATCACATGTAACCTCATGCGTTGACTCATGAGATTCCAAGTCAGAAAGCACTAGATCCTTTCCTCCATCGCCGAAGAAACTATCGTTGTTTTCAAACATGGCGAGCCATTCTTCCTGAGCAACATGGCAATCCATATAACAGAAAAATTCCCAAATCTCAGAGAGTCCCATATCCAATAGGCCTCCATTACTCATATGCTCAACAAAGCTTCGTGTTTCAGTAGTCATCCCATCAAATATGCACACACACATTTCCCGCAATTCATATTGATAACCCAATGAACCAAGGTCGTAAACATACTTCTGCAACCTAGTGAAATATTGGTGAAAGTTCTCACCTTCAAACTGCGCTAATCTCAACATCATAAAAAATTAGTAGCAAGGGTGTCGTGAACCGTAAGATAGGTTCACAACAAAGTTAGAGATATAAACAAAAATCAATAAATACACAAAACAAAGAAATAAACTTTGATTCCCCGGCAACGGCGCCAAAATTTGACAGGACAAAATCGTTGTGTTTCCTATCAAAATAAAACTCAAACCTACAAACTAGTATAGTGAGCAAGTAAGAGGTCGATCCCACAGAGAATCAAGTATTCCTATGTATTGTGTATTTACCAATTTGTAGAAAAGAGGGGTTTTAAGTGGTTGAGAATGAGAAATATTAACAAGTTAGGAGAATCAATAATTAAGAGATAGTTTCACCTACAATTCTCAACCCTATTTGGTGAATTCGGTCCTTGTTTCCTACTCAAGTTCTCTTCTTTTTCCAATCAAATGTTCTTATCTTGATTTAAATAGATTATCAGCCCTATGAGTTCTAATAATCCCTTACTCCTAGGCAATCTTAACACGGATTAAGGTTTAATCCTAGGAATAGCAATAAGTCTCAAGATGTATAAAGCTTATAAGCAATATTAATCCCCTAAAGAAGTAATATTTAACCCATAGTCAACTTCCTACACATTCAAGCTTTCTAACGAAGTCAACTAGAACATGTTTGCTACGAAATATTAAGAATCATAACGAACAATTCAAAACCCTAGCGATGATGAGATCCTAGCAAGGTGATCAATCAAGATAGCATCAAACACCATAAAGCATTCAAGCACAAAGAAGATGAAATATGTGATGGAAATTAGAACAAGAATAGAAAACTCACAATTCAACCAAACGGAGTCTCAAATCGTAGGCAAACCAAAGAAGTTTAGCACTCCATTGTCAAACGATTCTCAAAAGATTAGATGATGATCCCTAAAACAACCTAAAACAAGCCTTTAAATAGGCCTAAGTACCGTCATAAAACCCTAGAATGTATTTCCCAAAGATAGGCCCAACTTAAGAAGAGTAGAAATTCGGCGCTGTGTCGGCCCAGAACAACCGCGGGTGCTGCTTTTTAGGCCGCGGGTGCTGCCACTGCAGTGAAGCTTGGAATTCTGGCGGCACGTGCTGCCTGGAAAGCCACGGGTGCGGTTTTCTGTGTTTCTCTTGTTCCTCTTGCCGCGGGTGCGGTTTCTCCTCTTGTACGCACTTTGCTTCTTCCTTGTGCATTCCAACTTGCTTGTCTAGCTTGTTCCCTACCTCCATATGGTCCATATGACTCCCATGAATGACCTCCTCGCTACTTCGACTCCGAAACTCTGCAATTACACCCTAAACTTATGTAGATACCGCACTTATGCACCAAAGGAGAAAACAAGTAAACTAATCCCTTAAAATGCATTATATACATCTAAATGACCCTAAAACTACTCTATAATGCCTATCTAAATATGCATTATCACCTATGTTGGTCGATATCGAGTTACCACCAGAGTCGATTTCGAGCCAGTTCGAATCCGTATTCTGAGCTGGCTTTCTTCCACATGAAGCAAGATATATTTTATCTATTCAAGAGAAGATTTATCAAGTCCAATAGAGAACTATCCACTTTAGATATAGTTTCTTTCATGGATTTATTTCTTTTATTTCCAAATTTAATCATTAAGCTTTAGATAGTTAAATTTAGATATAGATAGATAGTTCCTTCCTAGAATAGCTTGGATTGGAGCCTATAAACAAAGCCCTAGGGGGCTGATTTTCATACATTCAAGCAAAGCCGTCTTCGGGCGCAAGGAGAGGAGAGAGAGAGAGAGAGGAGGCAAGAGAGAGAGGAGGAGGAAGGAGACGAACGATTGTAAGTTTATATTTTATTTTAAATGTTAAAGATAGTTTCTTTTATGATGTTTGCTTTCTAATTTGCTTCTTCTAGGGTCGGGGGAGCCCGACGATAGTCATGCACACTTGATGTAAAGTTTTGATATTTATTATGTTTTGATCATCCACTGCCTTTTATATGTTTATTGCCTACTCGAAAGAATAGAGATTCATGTTAACAACTTGAATTATAAACATAAAATTGGTAGATACAATTAGGGTTACTCGGAAAGAGCTTTCCAACGCATACTCATATGCGTCAATCGGACAAACGAGGACTCGGGAAAGTGCGTTTCAAGACAGATGCAGAATGCTTGAAACTGCAGAGGAGGTCGATGTCGACCACTTTTGGTCGATATCAAGTTGATCTCGTCGACCGGTCATGCCAGAAATTGACCAGACACTTGGAGTAATACAAGACATGTCGATGTCAACCACTTTTGGTCGATATCGAGTCAACACTGGTCGATATCTCCCCAAAAGACGAGTTCTAGTGAAGCAGCGAAGATAGGTCAATATCGACCTATGTTGGTCGATATCGAGTGACCACCAGAGTCGATTTTGAGCCAGTCGGAGTCCGAATTCTGAGCTGGCTTTGTTCCAAATGAATGAAGACATATTCTATCAATTCAAGAGAAGATTTACCAAGTCCAAGAGAGATCTATCCACTTTAGATATAGTTTCCTTTATGGAATTATTTCTGTTATTTCCAAAATTAATGATTAAGCTTTAGATAGTTAAATTTAGATATAGATAGATAGTTCTTTCCTAGAATACCTTGGCTTGGAGCCTATAAATAAAGCCCTAGGGGGCTAATTTTCATACAGTCAAGCAAAGCAGTCTTCGGGCGCAAGAAGAGAGGAAAGAGAGAGAGAGAGAGGAGGCGATAGAGAGAGGAGGAGGAAGGAGACGAACGGTTGTAAGTTTAAGTTTTATTTTAAATGTTAAAGATAGTTTCTTTTATGATGTTTGCTTTCTAATTTCCTTCTTCTAGGCTCGGGGTGAGCCCGACGATAGTCATGCACACTTGAGGTAAAGTTTTGATATTTATATTGTTTTGAGCATCCACTGCCTTTTATATGTTTATTGCCTACTCGAAAGAATAGAAATTCATGTTAACAACTTGAATTATAAACATCAAATTGGTAGATACAATTAGAGTTACTCGGAAAGAGCTTTCCAACGCATACTCATATGTGTCAATCGGACAAACGAGGATTCGGGAAAGTGCGTTTCAAGACACATGTAGAATGCTGGAAACTACAGAGGAGGTCAATATCAACCACTTTTGGTCGATATCGACCACTTTTGGTCGATATCGAGCTGATCCCGTCGACCAGTCATGCCAGAAATCAACCAGACACTTGGAGCAATACAGGACAGGTCAAGATCGACCACTTTTGGTCAATATCGAGTCAACACTGGTCGATATCTCCCCTAGAGACCGAGATCGAGTGAAGTAGCGAAGACTGGTCGATATCGACCTATGTGGGTCGATATCGAGTGACCACCAGATTCGATTTCGAGCCAGTCCGAGTCCGAATTCTGAGCCGGCTTTCTTCCACATGAAGCAAGAGATATTCTATCAATTCAAGAGAAGATTTATCCAGTCCAAGAGAGATCTATCCACTTTAGATATAGTTTCCTTCATGGATTTATTTCTTTTATTTTCAAATTTAATGATTAAGCTTTGGATAATTAAATTTAGATATATATAGAAAGTTCCTTCCTAGAATAGCTTGGCTTGGAGCCTATCAATAAAGCCCCAGGGGGCTGATTTTCATACATTCAAGCAAAGCCTACTTCGGGTGCAAGAAGAGAGGAGCGAGAGAGAGGAGGCGATAGAGAGAGGATGAGGAAGGAGACGAGCGGTTGTAAGTTTAAGTTTTATTTTAAATGTTAAAGATAGTTTCTTTTATGATGTTTGCTTTCTAATTTCCTTCTTCTAGGGTCCGGGTGAGCTCGACGATAGTCATGCACAATTGAGGTAAAGTTTTGATATTTATTCTGTTTTGATCATCCACTACCTTTTATATGTTTATTGCCTACTCGAAAGAATAGAGATTCATGCTAACAACTTGAATTATAAACATCAAATTGGTAGATACAATTAGGGTTACTTGGAAAGAGCTTTCCAACGCATACTCATATGCGTCAATCGGACAAACGAGGACTCGGGAAAGTGCGTTTCAAGACAGATGCAGAATGTTGGAAATTACAGAAGAGGTCGATATCGACCACTTTTGGTCGATATCAAGTCAACACTGGTCGATATCTCCCCTAGAGACCGAGATCGAGTGAAGCAGCGAAGGCAGGTCGATATCGATCTATGTTGGTCAATATCGAGTGACCACCAGAGTCGATTTCGAGCCAGTCCGCGTCCGAATTCTGAGCTGGCTTTCTTCCACATGAAGCAAGAGATATTCTATCAACCAGACACTTGGTCGATATCGAGCTGATCCCATCGACCAGTCATGCCAGATATCGACCAGACACTTGGAGCAATACAGGACAGGTCGATATCGACCACTTTTAGTCGATATCGAGTCAACATTGGTCGATTTCTCCCCTAGCGACCGATATCAAGTGAACCAGCGAAGACAGGTCGATATCGACCTATGTTGGTCGATATCGAGTGACCACCAGAGTCGATTTCGAGCCAGTCCGAGTTCGAATTCAGAGCTGGCTTTGTTCCACATGAAGAAAGAGATATTCTATCAATTCAAGAGAAGATTTATCAAGTCCAAGAGAGATCTGTCCACTTTAGATATAGATTCCTTCATGGATTTATTTCTTTTATTTCCAAATTTAATCATTAAGCTTTAGATAGTTAAATTTAGATATAGATAAATAGTTCCTTCCAAGAATAGCTTGGATTGGAGCCTATAAATAAAGCCCTAGGGGACCGATTTTCATACATTCAACCAAAGCCTTCTTCGGGCCCAAGGAGAGAGGACAGAGAGAGGAGGCGAGAGAGAGAGAGAGAGAAGGAGGAGGAAGGAGACGAACGGTTGTAAGTTTAAGTTTTATTTTAAATGTTAAAGATAGTTTCTTTTATGATGTTTGCTTTCTAATTTCCTTCTTCTAGGGTCGGGGTGAGCCCGACGATAGTTATGCACACTTGAGTTAAAGTTTTGATATTTATGTTGTTTTGATCATCCACTGCCTTTTATATGTTTATTGCCTACTTGAAAGAATAGAGATTCATGTTAAAAACATGAATTATAAACATCAAATTGGTAGATACAATTAAGGTTACTCGGAAAGAGCTTTCCAACGCATACTCATATGCGTCAATCGGACAAACGAGGGCTCGGGAAAGTGCATTTCAAGACACATGTAGAATACTCCAAGTGTTTGGTCGATTTCTGGCATGACTGGTCGACGGGATCAGCTCGATATCGACCAAAAGTGGTCGAAATCGACCTCGTCTGCAGTTTCCAGCATTCTGCATCTATCTTGATATGCACTTTCCCGAGTCCTCGTTTGTCCGATTGACGCATATGCGTATGCGTTGGAAAGCTCTTTCCGATTAACCCTAATTGTATCTACCAGTTTGATATTCATAATTCAAGTTGTTAACATGAATCTCTATTCTTTCGAGTAGGCAATAAACATATAAAAGGCAGTGGATGATCAAAACATAATAAATATTAAAACTTTACCTCAAGTGTGCATGACTATCGTCGGGATCACCCCGACCCTAGAAGAAGGAAATTGACCAGACACATGGAGCAATACAGGACAGATCGATATCAACCACTTTTGGTCGATATCGAGTCAACACTGGTCGATATCTCCCCTAGTGACCGAGATTGAGTGAAGCAGCGAAGACAAGTCGATATCGACCTATGTTGGCAGATATCGAGTGACCACTAGAGTCGATTTCGAGCCTGTCCAAGTCCGAATTCTGAGCTGGCTTTCTTTCACATGAAGCAAGAGATATTCTATCAACCAGACACATGGTCGATATCGAGCTGATCCCATCGACCAGTTATGCCAGAAATCGACCAGACACTTGGAGCAATATAGGACAGGTCGATATCGACCATTTTTGGTTGATATCGAGTCAACACTGGTCGATATCTCTTCCAGAGACCGAGATCAATTGAAGCAGCAAAGACAGGTCGACATCGACCTATGTTGGTCGATATCAAGTGACCACCAGAGTCGATTTCGAGCCAGTCCGAGTCCGAATTCTAAGATGGCTTTCTTAGACATGAAAAAAGAGATATTCTATCAGTTCAAGAGAAGATTTATCAAGTCCAAGAGAGATCTATCCACTTTAGATATAGTTTCCTTCATGGATATATTTCTTTTATTTCCAAATTTAATCATTAAGCTTTAGATAGATAAATTTAGATATAGATAGATAGTTCCTTCCTAGAATAGCTTGGATTGGAGCCTATAAATAAAGCCCTAGGGGGCTGATTTTCATACATTCAACCAAAGCCGTCTTCGGGCGCAAGGAGAGAGGAGAGAGAGAAGAGGCGAGAGAGAGAGAAGGAGGAGGAAGGAGACGAACGGTTGTAAGTTCAAGTTTTATTTTCAATTTTAAATTTAGTTTCTATTATGATGTTTGCTTTCTAATTTCCTTCTTCTAGGGTCGGGGTTAGCTCGACGATAGTCATGCACACTTGAGATAAAGTTTTGATATTTATTTATTTTTGATCATCCACTGCCTTTTATATGTTTATTGCCTACTCGAAAGAATAGAGATTCATGTTAACAACTTGAATTATGAACATCAAACTGGTAGATACAATTAGGGTTAATCGGAAAGAGCTTTCCAACGCATACGCATATGCGTCAATCGGACAAACGAGGACTCGGGAAAATGCATATCAAGATAGATGCAGAATGCTGAAAACTGCAGACGAGGTCTATTTTGACCGCTTTTGGTCGATATTGAGTTGATCCCGTCAACCTGTCATGCCAGAAATTGACCAGACACTTGGAGCAATACAGGACAGATCGATATCGACCACTTTTGGTCGATATCGAGTCAACACTGGTCGATAACTCCCCTTGTGACCGAGATTGAGTGAAGCAGCGAAGACAGGTCGATATCGACCTATGTTGGCCGATATCGAGTGACCACTAGAGTCGATTTCGAGCCAGTCCAAGTCCGAATTCTGAGCTGGCTTTCTTTCACATGAAGCAAGAGATATTCTATCAACCAGACACATGGTCGATATCGAGCTGATCCCATCGACCAGTCATGCCAGAAATCGTCCAGACACTTGGAGCAATATAGGACAGGTCGATATCGACCACTTTTGGTCGATATCGAGTCAACAATGGGCGATATCTCTTCCAGATACCGAGATCAATTGAAGCAGCAAAGACAGGTCGACATCGACCTATGTTGGTCGATATTGAGTGACCACCAGAGTCGATTTCGAGCCAGTCCGAGTCCGAATTCTAAGATGGCTTTCTTAGACATGAAAAAAGAGATATTCTATCAGTTCAAGAGAAGATTTATCAAGTCCAAGAGAGATCTATCCACTTTAGATATAGTTTCCTTCATGGATATATTTCTTTTATTTCCAAATTTAATCATTAAGCTTTAGATAGATAAATTTAGATATAGATAGATAGTTCCTTCCTAGAATAGCTTTGATTGGAGCCTATAAATAAAGCCCTAGGGGGCTGATTTTCATACATTCAACCAAAGCCGTCTTCGGGCGCAAGGAGAGAGGAGAGAGAGAAGAGACGAGAGAGAGAGAAGGAGGAGGATGGAGACGAACGGTTGTAAGTGCAAGTTTTATTTTCAATTTTAAATTTAGTTTCTATTATGATGTTTGCTTTCTAATTTCCTTCTTCTAGGGTCGGGGTTAGCCCGACGATAGTCATGCACACTTGAGATAAAGTTTTGATATTTATTTTGTTTTGATCATCCACTGCCTTTTATATGTTTATTGCCTACTCGAAAGAATAGAGATTCATGTTAACAACTTGAATTATAAACATCAAATTGGTAGATACAATTAGGGTTACTCGGAAAGAGCTTTCCAACGCATACTCATATGCGTCAATCGGACAAACGAGGGCTCGGGAAAGTGCATTTCAAGACACATGTAGAATGCTCCAAGTGTCTGGTCGATTTCTGGCATGACTGGTCGACGGGATCAGCTCGATATCGACCAAAACTGGTCCATATCGAGCTGATCCCGTCGACCAGTCATGCCAGAAATTGACCAGACACTTGGAGCAATACAGGACAGGTCAATCTCGACTACTTTTGGTCGATATCCAGTCAACACTAGTCGATATCTCCCCTAGAGACCGAGATCGAGTGAAGTAGCGAAGACAGGTCGATATCGACCTATGTGGGTCGATATCGAGTGACCATCAGAGTCGATTTCGAGTCAGTCCGAGTCCGAATTCTGAGCTGGCTTTCTTCTACATGAAGCAAGGGATATTCTATAAATTCAAGAGAAGATTTATCAAGTCCAAGAGAGATCTATCCACTTTAGATATAGTTTTCTTCATGGATTTATTTATTTTATTTCCAAATTTAATAATTAAGCTTTAGATAGATAAATTTAGATATAGATAGATAGTTCCTTCCTAGCATAGCTTGGATTGGAGCATATAAATAAAGCCCTATGGGGGCTGATTTTCATACATTCAAGCAAAGCCGTCTTCAGGCGCAAGGAGAGATGTGAGAGAGAGAGGAGGCGAGAGAGAGAGAAGGATGATGAAGGAGACGAACGGTTATAAGTTTAAGTTTTATTTTTAATGTTAAAGTTAGTTCCTTTTATGATGTTTGCTTTCTAATTTCCTTCTTCTAGGGTCGGGGTGAGCCTGATGATAGTCATGCACACTTGAGGTAAAGTTTTAATATTTATTATGTTTTGATCATCCACTGCCTTTTATATGTTTATTGCCCACTCGAAAGAATAGAGATTCATGTTAACAACTTGAATTATGAACATCAAATTGGTAGATACAATTAGGGTTAATCGGAAAGAGCTTTCCAACGCATACGCATATGCGTCAATCGGACAAACGAGGACTCGGGAAAGTGCATATCAAGATAGATGCAGAATGCTGGAAACTGCAGACGAGGTCGATTTCGACCACTTTTGGTCGATATTGAGTTGATCCCGTCGACCTGTCATGCCAGAAATTGAACAGACACTTGGAGCAATACAGGACAGATCGATATCGACCACTTTTGGTCGATATCGAGTCAACACTGGTCGATATCTCCCCTAGTGACCGAGATTGAGTGAAGCAGCGAAGACAGGTCGATATCGACCTATGTTGGCCGATATCGAGTGACCACTAGAGTCGATTTCGAGCCAGTCCAAGTCCGAATTCTGAACTGGCTTTGTTTCACATGAAGCAAGAGATATTCTATCAACCAGGCACATGGTCGATATCGAGCTGATCCCATCGACCAGTCATGCCAGAAATCGACCAGACACTTGGAGCAATATAGGACAGGTCGATATCGACCACTTTTGGTCGATATCGGGTCAACACTGGTCGATATCTCTTCCAGAGACCGAGATCAATTGAAGCAGCAAAGACAGGTCGACATCGACCTATGTTGGTCGATATCGAGTGACCACCAGAGTCGATTTCGAGCCAGTCCGAGTCCGATTTCTAAGATGGCTTTCTTCGACATGAAAAAAGAGATATTCCATCAGTTCAAGAGAAGATTTATCAAGTCCAAGAGAGATCTATCCAATTTAGATATAGTTTCCTTCATGGATATATTTCTTTTATTTCCAAATTTAATCATTAAGCTTTAGATAGATAAATTTAGATATAGATAGATAGTTCCTTCCTAGAATAGCTTGGATTGGAGCCTATAAATAAAGCCCTAGGGGGCTGATTTTCATACATTCAACCAAAGCCGTCTTCGGGCGCAAGGAGAGAGGAGAGAGAGAAGAGGCGAGAGAGAGAGAAGGAGGAGGAAGGAGACGAACGGTTGTAAATTCAAGTTTTATTTTCAATTTTAAATTTAGTTTCTATTATGATGTTTGCTTTCTAATTTCCTTCTTCTAGGGTCGGGGTTAGCCCGACGATAGTCATGCACACTTGAGATAAAGTTTTGATATTTATTTTGTTTTGATCATCCACTGCCTTTTATATGTTTATTGCCTACTCGAAAGAATAGAGATTCATGTTAACAACTTGAATTATAAACATCAAATTGGTAGATACAATTAGGGTTACTCGGAAAGAGCTTTCCAACGCATACTCATATGCGTCAATCGGACAAACGGGGACTCGGGAAAGTGCGTTTCAAGACACATGGAGAATGCTGGAAACTGCAGAGGAGGTCGATATCGACAACTTTTGGTCGATATCGAGCTGATCCCATCGACTAGTCATGCCAGAAATCGACCAGACACTGGGAGCAATACAGGACAGGTCAATATCGACCACTTTTGGTCGATATCGAGTCAACACTGGTCGATATCTCCCCTAGAGACCGAGATCGAGTGAAGCAGCGAAGACAGGTCGATATCGACCTTTGTTGGTCGATATTGAGTGACCACCAAAGTCGTTTTCTAGCCAGTCCGAGTACGAATTCTTAGCTGGCTTTGTTCCACATGAAGTAAGAGATATTCTATCAATTCAAGAGAAGATTTATCAAGTCCAAGAGAGATCTATCCACTTTAGATATAGTTTTCTTTATGGATTTATTTACTTTATTTCTAAATTTAATTATTAAGGTTTAGATAGATAAATTTAGATATAGATAGATAGTTTCTTCCTATAATAGATTGGATTTGAGCCTATAAATAAAGCCCTAGGGGGCTGATTTTCATACATTCAAGCAAAGCCGTCTTCAGGCGCAAGGAGAGAGGAGAGAGAGAGGAGGCGAGAGAGAGAGAAGGAGGAGGAAGGAGACGAACGGATGTAAGTTTAAGTTTTATTTTTAATGTTAAAGTTAGTTTCTTTTATGATGTTTGCTTTCTAATTTCCTTCTTCTAGGGTCGGGGTGAGCCCGACGATAGTCATGCACACTTGAGGTAAAGCTTTGATATTTATTATGTTTTGATCATCCACTGCCTTTTATATGTTTATTGCCTACTAGAAAGAATGGAGATTCATGTTAACAACTTGAATTATAAACATAAAGTTGGTAGATACAATTAGTGTTACTAAGAAAGAGCTTTCCAATGCCTACTCATATGCGTCAATCAGACAAACGAGGACTCGGGAAAGTGTGTTTCAAGACTGATGCGGAATGCTGGAAACTGCAGAGGAGGTCGATATCAACCACTTTTGGTCGATATCGACCACTTTTGGTCGATATCGAGTTGATCCCGTCGACCAGTGATGCGAGAAATCGAGTCAACATTGGTCAATATCGAGTCAACATTGGTTGATATCTCTTCCAGAGACCAAGATCAAGTGAAGCAGCGAAGACAGGTCGATATCGACCTATGTTGGTCGATATCAAGTGACCACTAGAGTCGATTTTGAGCCAGTCCGAGTCCGAATTTTGAGCTAGCTTTGTTCCACATGAAGCAAGAGATAGTCTATCAATTCAAGAGAAGATTTATCAAGTACAAGAGAGATCTATCCACTTTGGATATAGTTTCCTTTATGGATTTATTTATTTTATTTCCAAATTTAATCATTAAGCTTTAGATTGATAAATTTAGATATAGTTAGATAGTTACTTCCTAGAATAGCATGGATTAGAGCCTATAAATAAAGCCATAGGGGGTTGACTTTCATACATTCAAGCAAAGCCGTCTTCAGGCGCAAGGAGAGAGGAGAGAGAGAGGAGGCGAGAGAGAGAAGGAGGAGCAAGAAGACGAACGGTTGTAAGTTTAAGTTTTATTTTTAATGTTAAAGTTAATTTCTTTTATGATGTTTGCTTTCTAATTTCCTTCTTCTAGGGTCGGGTTGAGCCCGATGATAGACATGCACACTTGAGTTAAAGTTTTGATATTTATTATGTTTTGATCATCCACTGCCTTTTATATGTTTATTGCCTACTCGAAAGAATAGAGATTCATGTTAAAAACTTGAATTATAAACATCAAGTTGGTAGATACAATTAGGGTTACTCGGAAAGAGCTTTCCAACGCATACTCATATGCGTCAAACGGACAAACGAGGACTCGGGAAAGTGCGTTTCAAGACAGATGCAGAATGCTGGAAACTACAGAGGAGGTCGATATCGACAACTTTTGGTCAAGATCGAGTTGATCCCGTCGACCAATCATGCCAGAAATTGACCAGACACTTGGAGCAATATAGGACAGGTCGATATCGACAACTTTTGGTCGATATCGAGTCAACACTGATCGATATCTCCCCTAGAGACCGAGATCGAGAGAAGCAGCGAAGACAAGTCGATATCGACCTATGTTGGTCGTTATCGGGTGACCACCAGGGTCGATTTCCGGCCAGTCCGAGTCTGAATTCTGAGCTGGCTTTCTTCCACATGAAGGAAGAGATATTCTATCAGTTCAAGAGAAGATTTATCAAGTCCAAGAGAGATCTATCCACTTTAGATATAGTTTCCTTCATGGATTTATTTCTTTTATTTCCAAATTTAATCATTAACCTTTAGATAGATAAATTTCGATGTAGATAGATAGTTCCTTCCTAGAATAGCTTGGATTGGAGCCTATAAATAAAGCCCTAGGGGGCTGATTTTCATTTATTCAAGCAAAGCCGCCTTCGGGCGCAAGGAGAGAGGAGAGAGAGAGAGGAGGCGAGAGAGAGAGAGAGAGAGAAGGAGGAGGAAGGAGACGAACGGTTGTAAGTTTAAGTTTTATTTTTAATGTTAAAGATAGTTTCTTTTATGATGTTTGCTTTCTAATTTCATTCTTCTAGGGTCGGGGTGAGCCCGACGATAGTCATGCACACTTGAGGTTTGATATTTATTATGTTTTGATCATCCACAACCTTTTATATGTTATTGCCTACTAGAAAGAATGGAGATTCATGTTAACAACTTGAATTATAAACATAAAATTGGTAGATACAATTAGGGTTACTCGGAAAGAGCTTTCAACGCATACTCATATGCGTCAATCGGACAAACGAAGACTCGGGAAAGTGCGTTTCAAGACAGATGCAGAATGCTTGAAACTGCAGAGGAGGTCGTTATCGACCACTTTTGGTGGATATCGAGTTGATCCCATCGACTAGTCATCCCAGAAATCGACCAGACACTTGGAGCAATACAGGACAGGTCGATATCGACCAGTTTTGGTCGATATCAAGTCAACACTGGTCTATATCTCCCCTAGAGACCGAGATCGAGTGAAGCAGCTAAGACAGGTCGATATCGACCTATGTTGGTCGATATCGAGTGACCACCAGTGTCTATTCCAAGCCAGTCCAAGTCCGAATTCTGAGCTGGCTTTCTTCCACATGAAGGAAGAGATATTCTATCAATTCAAGAGAAGATTTATCAAGTCCAAGAGAGATCTATCCACTTTAGATATAGTTTCCTTTATGGATTTATTTCTTTTATTTCCAAATGTAATCATTAAGCTTTAGATAGATAAATTTAGATATAGATAGACAGTTCCTTCCTAGAGTAGCTTGGATTGGAGCCTATAAATAAATCCCTAGGGGGCTGATTTTCATACATTCAAGCAAAGCCGCCTTCGGGCGCAAGGAGAGAGGAGAGAGAGAGGAGGCGAGAGAGAGAGAAGGAGGAGGAAGGAGAAGAACGGTTGTAAGTTTATATTTTATTTTTAATGTTAAAATTAGTTTATTTTATGATGTTTGCTTTCTAATTTCCTTCTTCTAGGGTCGGTGTTAGCCCGATGATATTCATACACACTTGAGGTAAAGTTTTGATATTTATTTTGTTTTGTTCATCCACTGCATTTTATATGTTTATTGCCTACTAGAAAGAATGGAAATTCATGTTAACAACTTGAATTATAAATATAAAATTGGTAGATACAATTAGGGTTACTCGGAAAGAGCTTTCCAACGCATACTCATATGCGTCAATCGGACAAACGAGGACTCGGGAAAGTGTGTTTCAAGAAAGATGCAAAATGCTGGAGACTGCAGAGGAGGTCGATATCGACCACTTTTGGTCGATATCGAGTTGATCCCGTTGAGAAGTCATGCCAGAAATCGACCAGACACTTGAAGCAATACATGACAGGTCGAGATCGACCACTGTTGGTCAATATCGAGTCAACACTGGTCGATATCTCTTCCGAAGACCGAGATCAAGTGAAGCAGCGAAGACAGGTCGATATCGACCTATGATGGTCGATATCGAGTCACCACTAGAGTCGATTTTGAGTGAGTCCGAGACCGAATTCTGAGCTGGCTTTGTTCCACATGAAGCAAGAGATATTCTATCAATTCATGAGAAGATTTATCAAGTCCAAGAGAGATCTATCCACTTTAGATATAGTTTCCTTTATGGATTTATTTATTTTATTTCCAAATTTAATCATGAAGCTTTAGATAGATAAATTTAGATATAGATAGATAGTTTCTTCCTAGAATAGCTTGGATTGGAGCCTATAAATAAAGCCATAGGGGGCTGATTTTCATAAATTCAAGCAAAGCCGTCTTCGGGAGCAATGAGAGAGGTGAGAGAGAGAAGGAGGCGGAAGGAGACGAACGGTTGTAAGTTTAAGTTTTATTTTTAATGTTAAAGTTAGTTTCTTTTATGATGTTTGCTTTCTAATTTCCTTCTTCTAGGGTCGGGGTGAGTCCGACGATAGTCATGCACACTTGAGGTAAAGTTTTGATATTTATTATGTTTTGTTCATCCACTGCCGTTTATATGTTTATTGCCTACTCGAAAGAATAGAGATTCATGTTAACAACTTGAATTATAAACATCAAATTGGTAGATATAATTAGGGTTACATGAAAGGGTTATCTAATTGTTGGAAAAGGCGAAACCTTACTCCTTTGATGTGATTACATAACTATTCTATCTTATCTTTAGTGTGTTTGATGATCGTTGCGGTGATCCCTTACCTTGGAAATCAACCAGACACTTGGAGAAATACAGGATAGGTCCATATCGACCACTTTTGGTCGATATCGAGTCAACACTGGTCGATATCTCCCCTAGAGACCGAGATCGAGTGACCACCAGAGTCGATTTCGAGCATGTCCGAGTCCGAATTCTGGGCTGGCTTTCTTCCACATGAAGCAAGAGATATTCTATCAATTCAAGACAACATTTATCAAGTCCAAGAGAGATCTATCCACTTTAGATATAGTTTCCTTTATGGATTTATTTCTTTTATTTGCAAATTTAATCATTAAGCTTTGGATAGATAAATTTCGATATAGATAGATAGTTCCTTCCTAGAATAGCTTGGATTGGAGCCTATAAATAAAGCCCTAGGGGGCTGATTTTCATACATTCAAGCAAAGCCGTCTTCGGGCGCAAGGAGAGAGGAGAGAGAGGAGGCGAGAGAGAGAGAGAAGGAGACGAACGGTTGTAAGTTTAAGTTTTATTTTTATTTTTAATGTTAAAGTTAGTTTCTTTTATGATGGTTGCTTTCTAATTTCCTTCTTCTAGGGTCGGGGTGAGCCCGACGATAGTCATGTACACTTGAGGTAAAGTTTTGATATTTTTTATGTTTTGATAATCGACTGCCTTTTATATGTTTATTGCCTACTCGAAAGAATAGAGATTCATGCTAACAACTTGAATTATAAAAATCAAATTGGTAGATACAATTAGGGTTACTTGAAAGGGTTATCTAATTGTTGGAAAAGGCGAAAGCTTACTCCTTTGATGTGATTACATAACTATTATATCTTATCTTTTATGTGTTTGATTATCGTTGCGGTGATCCCTTATCTTGGAAATTTTCACCTTTATTACTTTATTTCATTATTTACATTCTGCACAAATTTTACCCGACACCAACCACCATTCCCTATCCATCCCTCGACATCGACCCATCCTTAGCCGACGTCTACAACAACCCTCATCACCTTTTCCCGCTATCCCTGAACCCCAAAACACACTAAACCTAGAACCGCTGACTTCTCTCCCGAGGACGAACCTGACTCCACTATCCTATAGCGGGGTCTTTACTATAAATTTATTTGGTCGAGAAACCCTCTCGTCACTGGTTCCACTCGCTGTCAGCGAGCAGCACTCGCTAGCAGCGAAATCTGTCCAGAGAATTGATTCTTCATCGTTCTTCCCTCGTTTTTTCTTCACTCCTTTCTTTCTCTTCTTTCTTGATTTGTCGACTTCACTTGGTCATGTTGTTCACCTTTCCCTTGCTTTCCACCATGTCGGATCTACGATTCTGCACAATTCGACTGAAATAGCGTAGATTTCGAACTTTGCCACGAAAAGAGTTTAATCTAAATTAACACTAAAACATGCATATTCTACAATGCAAATGCAACTAAACTACCCTATAATGCCCATTAGAAATGTGCATTATCAAACTCCCCCACACATAACCTTTTGCTTGTCCTCAAGCAATGCAAAATAAAGAAGAGCAAAACAAATATTCCACACATATAATCTTCAAACACTAACCTTGTCAAAAGCAACATCGAAGTGAAGGAGCCATGAACATGAAAGCTAACATCCTAGCAAGTATATGAACGATTCAAAATAAAGCACATCTCATCAAACCTCACCGGGATTATGTGTTTGCTCTCACTCTCATTGTATTTAGGCTTAACAATGTATCTCTCAACTCATTCAAAAATGCAAAAAGCTACATAGAAATTGACACATATATCACATAGTCTCCACCGCGGATGCCATCACTCACAAGTAACATCAAGAGGTCTTTTATCAAGGTTGTAATAGGGCTTTGTAAGGAATCAAGGACAAGGGGAATTTATGGTCATGTGATGCTCAAAATCCGGAAATCAAGATCCTAGACAATTAAACATCAACCATGATCTCTCTCAAAAACATTATCTTAAACTCAAGCTATCACAACAACTTTACAAAAAACATTCTTTTCTCAACCAAAGAATATTTCCAACTCTCACATTCATAATGAAGATAAAAGGCTCAAACTCATCCTTTTTTTTTCTTTTTTCTTTTTCTTTTTTTTTCATTCATTTTTTTCTTTAGAGCCAAAACAATAATGCACAATGTGAGGAATAAAACTAAGATTACATACTCATCCAAACTTGTAACTTTCTCAACAATAATCTCTTTTCCACTCAACCAAATCAATCATTCACCAATTCTAACCCTAATTCCCGGATAGGGTAAGGCTCATCATCGGCTAGGAAAAACTTTTGTGGAGCTTCAATGAAAGGCAAAGGGTCAAATTGGCTACAAGCAAAGGACACATATGTAGGGTGGATATGGATAATAATATGGCTTAAGAAAATCACACCTCTATCATTTGAAACTCATAAGCAATAGACATATAAATTCGGCCTTAAATATAGATAACAATGTCAATCTCAAGAGGTAAGTGCATAAGGAGAGTATAATGTCACACGAGAAAGAAAAAGGGAATAAATATATAAAAATCCCTTATAAGGCCAAAATTTCTCACTAGGACAAGTTTTGTTGGATTTCAATAATGCCAATAAGAATCATACTTGCTCAATTAAACTAACAAGTCATGCTTCAATAAAAAGCATTTCAAGTATGTGACAAGATTAACCAATTCAAACATATCATGGGATTAATAGGTTAAGCTCAAAAACTCAAATAAAATAGAGGACAATAAAGGCAAGATGGGTATTTGAAGAATACCTGAATGCAATGCATGATATTTTTGGATTTTTGAATTTTTTTCATTTTTTTCTTTTTCTAATGCAATATAAATTCTAGAAATAAACATGATATGCAGGTGAAAATGTTAAATATGACCTAACTAATGCAATATGTACACTAAACCCCTCCCCAACACTTGAAGATTTCATTGTCCCTAATGAAATAAAGACAACAAAAATTAAACAGTTGAAATGGGTAAGGGAAAAGGAAACTCACAAGCTCAATGTGGTTGTGGAAATTGGGTTTGCCACCCAAAGGGTGCCCAAGCGTTAAATTGGGCCATGATCTCCTTATGATTCCTTCGTTATTGCTCCATGAGAATGGCATGGTTCTCCTCAATTCGTCGGTCCGTGGCATCTTGACGCTCAATGATATGATGGAAGACACTCTCAAAATAGCCATGAGAGGGAAAGCCATCATAAGACTCTCCATGGTACCCTCTATGTGAAGAACTAGCTCCCCCCCCATAAGACTCTCGGGGATAGAATGTTCCCACTTGCATCTCCGGCTCATATTCCATCTCCGTAGGTTCTTCATAAGTCTCCTCATAAGCGTCCCTGTTGTTGGCTACCGGAGGTGGCCCCAATGGTAGGGCGTCGGGTGGAATATATAAATCGGCAGGGGAGGGACCGGTGGGTAGTGGGCGAGGGAGTACCAAAGTGTGGGACCTATTGACCCCGGCATACCAAATGAAGCTTCGCCCGTCATCATTCACTCTCACTATGTTGGTCTTCTTTAGGGAAACCAAATCAAGCCTAAAGTTGTCCGAGCAAGGGACATAATCATTCAAATCAATATCAAGCTCCATTGCAATCAATGTAATTAAGCCTCCAAAACCAATCTTGACTTCTTCCTTCGTTGAGTGAGTTTTAGTAGCCTCGGCAAAAGCGGTAAACAAAAGATCGACCCAATCCGGCGTCTCGCGTGCTTTTGGCAACAAACAAGTCATACACGCCCAACTTTCTTTGGAGACCTTGTTGATCTCGGCATGCCCGAAAAATGTGTTGTTCAAGACCTTGTGGCAAAGTCTAAGGGAAGGGTGGCCGATGCTAGAGTTGTAGTCATTGCCGGAGGTCATGACTTGGTGTGTCATTTGCAACCATCGTTGTTGAGGAGTGGAGAAACGTGGCAATTTAGACCAATGGGCGTTGGGATTGCCCGTGATCCCGAACATATTCTTCAATTCTTCAAAAGTCATAGTTCTATTTGCCCCGCCCAATCGAAAAGTAAAACCTTCATCGCTAGGATTTGCAACGGTTGCCAAAAACTCCCTAACCAAGTCTAGATAGGTGCGGACACACTTTTCCACCAACCCGTCAATGTCTCCAATGATCATAAAGACCCGCACACTCTCCTCAAATCCCAACAATCGCAATGTTTGAATATCAAAAAATTTCGTCGAAATATACCGACGAGTCCCAAGATCATCCCACTTAGTCCTTTGATCTTTATTCAATCCCCTAGGCCTAACCATTGGAGGATAAGCCATAACAATTATAATCAAAAGGGTAAGGATCGAGGACTCACAAAGAGACGGACGTTCTGTAGGATTCTCGCTGGCACCGAGTGAAGCTCGCTGGCAGCGAATCTAGTCAAACCGAGGGTGCTGCGCGCGGAAGGGAGGTGACGGCACGACTCGCTGGTAGCGAAAAGTTTCGTTGTCAACGAACAAGACCAAGTGCTGGCTGCTGCGTACTTGTAGGACTCGCTGTCCGCGAAAGGTGTTCGCTATCAGCAACTGGGATCACCTATTCGGCTCGGTGGTTTTGCAGGTTTGCTGGTGGCTGTGGTTCCGTGGGAGCGAGTCGAAGCTTTCGAAACTCTAGCGTCGTTGTCCGGATGTCGGAATTCCAAAATTTCTTCACGAAAGTTTCCAAAATCGACCCGATCTATGCAATAGTGGAAGAAAGAAAGGGATTTGTGTGATTTTGTGATGATGAGTTGGTTGATGGTTGGTTGAAATGTGGTGAATGTGGTGTGGGTGTGTAGATCGGCTCGTCGGGAGTTGGAATCCGGTGTCGGAATTTGGTTTCGGGGTGGTGGAGATGTTGGTGTGGCTATGGAGGTGCTTCACTGGAGGTTTTTGGAAGGAGGAAGAAGATGGGAAAAGGTGGAAGATGAAGTATGGATAGTGGGTAAATGGTAAGTGGGTAAAAATGGTAAGGGGAATCTTTCTACTTTCCTTTTTTTTAAATCCGGGCGAGGTTCACACATTGGCTCTAGAGGACCTCGGAACTCGCTACCAGCGGGTCGGGTTCGCTGGCAGCGAGTCGTGCTGTTGTGCCCGGCTCCTCCTGGATCATTAATGGGTGCTCTCGCTGGTAGCGAGTTGGGTTCGCTGTCAGCGAATCGAACCCAGTGTTTCCTTTTTCTGACTTCTTCTCTTAACCCTACGAGGTTAGCTCCACACTATTCCGGAAAAAAAATCTATCTAATGTGATAAGGAAATTTCTAACCTAATTAGATAAATAAATAAACTAAAATTAATTAACTAATTATGAATTGAAATGGCAAGATGAAAAACATAACTCAGGTTGCCTCCTGAGAAGTGCTCTTGTTTTATGTCGTGAGCTCGACGGTAGGACCCTTCAATGGGTCTCCCTGGTGGGATCTTTGAGGTTCATCTCCTCCATAATTTTATTGGACAAGCCATCATAATACCGCTTTAGCCAGTGGCCATTTACCTTGAACACGTGTGCATTATCCTCATCCTTGAATTGTACCGCTCCATGTGGATATATGTGCATGATGGTGTAGGGACCTCTCCATCTTGAGCGTAGCTTTCCCGGAAAAAGATTAAGCCGAGATTGATAGAGAAGTACCTTGTCACCTACCTTAAAGTCTTTTCTCAAGTTGTGTTTATCATGCCATGCTTTAGTCTTTTCTTTGTAAGTGATGGCATTGTCATATGCATCCCAACGAATCTCCTCTAATTCTTGACTTTAAAGCTTGCGGAACTCGCCAACCTCAACTACTCTCATGTTGCATTCTTTCACCGCCCAATAGGCCTTGTGTTGGAGTTCTACCGGATGATGACATGACTTTCCATAAAATAAGCGATAAGGGGACATACCTATTGGGGTTTTGTAGGCCCTGCGATAGGCCCAAAGAGCATCATCTAACCGTTGGCTCCAATCTTTTCGGTTTGGTGCAACCGTCTTCTCCAAAATTCTCTTGATCTCTCTATTTGACACTTCGGCTTGCCTATTGGTTTGAGGGTGATAGGCGGTGGATATCCTATGTGTAACATGATATTTCCTCAAGAGAGCGGTCACCGTCTTGTTGCAAAAGTGGGTACCTCGATCACTAATTAATGCACGTGGAATACCAAATCTAGTAAACAAGTCCTTAAAGAATCCTGAAACCACTTTAGAATTGTCAGTTTTGGTGGCCTTCACCTCCACCCATTTGAAGACGTAGTCCACCGCATATAAGGTATAAAGATTCCCAAAGGAACTAGGAAAAGGTCACATGAAATCAATCCCCCAAACATAAAAAATTTCACAAAAAATCATCCTAGTTTGAGGCATCTCATTTCTAGTTGCAATATTCCCCATGCGTTGGCACCGATCACAAGATTTACAAAAAGCATATGCATCACGAAAAATTGTGGGCCAATAGAATCCCGAATCAAGTACCTTTTTAGCCATTTTGTTTGGTCAAAAGTGTCCCCCACATGAATAAGAATGAAAAAAGCTAAGAACAGACATTACCTTATTATCCGGAAGGCAACGCCGAGTGATTTGATCCGCACAATGCTTCCAAAGAAATGGATCGTCCCAAACATAGAATCGAGCGTTGTGGCGAATCTTGTCTTTCTTGTACTTGGGAAAGTTTGGCGAAAATTCCTTGGTGACAAGAAAATTAACTATGTCCGCGAACCATGGCCGATGAACATTGGCTGCCATCAAAGACAAGGGAGTAAGAGAATCCGAACATACCTTCTGGGCAGAATTCGCTGGCAGCATGTCAGGATTGTTATCAGGGAATGGAGTCAGAATGTGAGCTAGTGCCGACGACTGAAGAGGCTCGCTGGTGACTTGACTCGCTAGCAGCGGGCTGGGTTCGCTGTCAGCGAGTTGGACCCGCTGGCTTATTGGAGGGTTCGTTGTCACCGAGTCTTCAGCAGAACTTGAAACAAAGTGTAGAGTTTCATCTGGGAATTCTCCATGTGCTTGTAGCTTCTCCCCCACACTATTCGGGTGCACAATACGGCTAATGTGATCGGCCACATAGTTTTCAGCGCCCTTCTTGTCTTTGATTTCGATGTCGAACTCGCTCAAGAGCAAGATCCACCGAATAAGGCTTGGTTTGGCGTCCTTCTTCTTCATGAGGTACCTAAGGGCTGCATGATCGGAGTAAATTATTACCTTTGTGCCTAGCAAGTATTCGCGGAACTTTTCCAAGGCGAACACCACGGCCAATAGCTCCTTCTCCCTGGTTGTGTAGTTTTGTTGGGCTCCGTTTAGCATCATTGAAGCATAGTAGATGACATGTGAGGCTTTGTCAATCCTTTGTCCAAGAACCGGTCTGACGGCGTAGTCGCTAGCATCACACATTAGCTCGAATAGGAGGGTCCACATCGGGGCTTGAATGATTGGTGCGGTAACAAGACGACTTCTCAACTCGTGGAAACCCTCCTTACACTTCTCATCAAACTCAAATGTGGTGTCCTTCTTGAGGAGTTCACAAAGAGGTGCGGCGATCTTGGAGAAATCCTTGATGAATCAGCGATAAAATCCTGCATGACCAAGGAAAGAGCGAATTTCGCGCACATTAGTAGGGCAAGGCAAAGATTGAATGATGTCAATCTTTTCCTTGTCAACCTCAATTCCCTTTCGGGAGACGATGTGACCTAAAACAATCCCTTGCTCAACCATAAAGTGGCATTTTTCGAAATTCAAAACCAAATTTGTTTCAACACATCTTTTAATAACCAATGCCAAATGGTCCAAGCAAGAGTTGAAGTCATCGCCATGAACGGTAAAATCATCCATAAAAATTTCAATGAACTTTTCAATATACTTGGAGAAAATACTTACCATACACCTTTGGAATGTACCAGGAGCATTGCATAGTCCAAAAGGCATTCGGCGATATGCAAAAGTGCCTAAAGGACATGTGAATGTTGTTTTCTCTTGGTCGTCCGGTGCGATGGCAATTTGAAAGTAGCCCGAGTAGCCACCCAAGAAACAGTAGTAAGCCCTTCCGGCGAGGCACCTCACCATTTGGTCAATAAATGGGAGAGGAAAGTGGTCATTGCGAGTCTCCGCATTCAATTTGCGATAGTCGTTGCAATCTCTCCATCCGGTTTGGACTCGCGTGGGCACTAGCTCTCCTTCCTTGTTCTCTACGACCGTGATGCCTCCTTTTTTTAGAACCACCTGCGTAGGATTAACCCATTTACTATCGGAGATAGGATAAATCATACCGGCTTGTAGTAGCTTTAGAAGTTCCTTCTTGACCACTTCAATCATTGGTGGGTTGAGTCTCCTTTGGGGTTGTCTTGATGGTTTGGCTCCTTCCTCCAAGAGTATGCGATGCATGCACAAAGTTGGGCTTATTCCTTTGATGTCTGCAATAGTCCATCCAAAGGTTGTCTTGTGTTCCTTAAGCACCGCTACCAACCTCTCCTCTTTCTCAAGAGTGAGATTATTTGATATGATGATCGATAAGGTATCTCCATCACCCAAGAAGGCATACTTGAGGTGATTCGGCAATGGTTTAAGCTCTATCAGGGGTGCCTGCACAATAAAAGGTAAAAGCCTCTCACTTGGGAGGGTTAGTGTTAAGGCATCATTTCTTTGGTGAGTATGTTGTGCCTCTAATTCCCCCAAAACTTCATGCAAGTAAGGTCAAATAGAATATTCAATTTGAAGGTTCGATAATATAAAAACAATGTAATAAGAAATACTCTAGAAGGGGGTTGAATAGAGTATGCCCGTTTTTCGCAAAAAGTCTCAAGACTTTTGGAGCTTGTACCAAAACCTTTGAGATTAAACCTGAATCACAAAGTTAGACAATCGAACCAAGTGCGGAAATAAGATAAAGCAAATAAGTAAAGAACACGAGTAATTGTTTACGAGGTTCAGTACAACTTGGCCTACGTCCCCGCCTAGGGTTCTTCCACAACCCTAGGATTCAAAGGCTTTAATGATTCGCTTAGCTTAGGATCCTAATAGCTCACCGAGAAGCCTCTCTCCTATACAATTGCAATCTAGTCAACTCACGTTCCCTTGGAGTCCTAGACCAATCTAGAAGAGCCCCACCTCTCTCAGCTATCTAGTACAATCCTCTTACTCTCACAAATCAATAGCCTAGTGCAACTTCCCGAGTTATAAACTCTCGAGTAACACTATAAATGAATATATCCTATAAGCTCACAGGGACTCTCAAAGGCTTTGAAATGAACAACAAACTCTAGAGCGCTTAGTAGAGAGACACTTGGAAGACAGATCTCGCTTGAATGAATGAAAGCTCGTGTAGCACTTGTTATCTCTGTCTTCTTCTTTCTTTCCTTTATATAAGAGTGGAATGGCGCCTGAGGATCTTTACCAACGGCTCTATGAATTAGGCTTGATCTTCAATCTTCTATATATGGACACTTCGAAGCCATGATCAATTTTGAATAGGATTTCCTCATATGCACCAAAGGAAAGATATAATCTCGAATATACTTCCTGAAAAGGTTAGTCACACATATATATATATATATAATATAACGGAAGTATATAATAAGATAAAATAATATTCGGACAAATAAGATAGGTTTTGTATTTCATCAACTGTTAATGATCCAAGGCCTTTGACACAAACATCCTGTCAAAGCCCTTGAAACATTTATTCCAATTTCCATCAAGGGAGGGAGTTATCAATCTCCCCCTTGATGAAAGACAAAACCTGTGCATCCCTGCAACTTAGTCAAACATAGATAGTAAAATAGAAATCGGACTAAGTACCTGCAAGGGTTAGACAAATGTTGGATCAAATTTTTAAATCATGCAAAAACCATCCAACCGAAAACCATAATTCAAAAACCAAGGTCTTCCAAGACCTTTAAGCAGAGGTTTTCAAAGTCTAAGCACCACAGATCATCTCCCCCTTTTTGTCTTTCAACAAAGGGCGGAGGTAAAACAGTCACCAAAATAGTTACCAAGAGTTTTGAAAACGTTTCCAAAAACCAGCAATGTAATAAGTTTCAGGAGTGGGATAGGGTTGGTTAAGGTTTAGGCTTATTCATCCGGAGCATCATCAGTGAGCCTCGTCCACAGTCCTTCCAGCATCTTTGAAATCCCGCTCATCTCCGTCATAATCTCCTTCTGCAGCTCCTTAATATCCAGGCGAACTTCCTCCAAGCCCAACTCTAGGTTGTCCATGCGTTCATCGAAAGCTGGAGCAGTGGGAAAGGCTTTTGAAGGAGTGGCAAGACTCAAGGTCCCTTGGGGAGACCGAGTGATGCCAATCTTTTCAAGGCCTTTAGAGTCAAACTTACCCGTATGACGTAGCTGTTCTTCATTTTTGACATCAATTCCAGAAGCTTTGAAGATAGGGGTCAAAAGGGTAGCAAAGGGGAGGGGAGAGCCTTTTCTATCTTTTCTGGCATGAGCCATGGTTCCAAGGATAGTGTTGGCCAGATCAAGATCAAGGCCATTTAGGATGCGGTAGAGCAGGACCATAGCATTGTCGGTAAGGAGTGAGCTAGAGTTAAGACGAGGTAAGAGGCATCGAACAATGATGTTAAAAATTATTTTTGCCTCAAGGGTTAGGGATGAGTGGGTGAGTTGCTTTGAGGTGCTGTTGGATGCTTCGGGTAGGAGATACTTGGCTCGGGCAAGGATGATGCAATTCTCTTTTGAGGGGTGTAAATCAGCAGGTGGAACAGGGGTAGGTAAGCCAAGGAAGTCTGCAAAATCATTGGAGTTGAGAGAGATTCTAACCCCTTTGACAACAGACTCCAAAGACCAACCATCGGTGTCGTTTTTGGCTTTTAGGTTAATGTAGAAAAGTCTGGTAAGCTGGGGGTAGTAGACAGTCTCAAGGTTAAGAAGGGTCCAGGCTGGGGATTTTTTGAGGAGCTCAATGCAAGGTAACTTCAAAGCTTCAAAGAACTCAAAATCTAAAAAATCAGAACAGCTAATCTTACGAGTTCGAAACTCATCTACCCACTTACCAGCAGTCTCAGCATCTTGAAACAAAGAGGAGGGCAAAGATTGATTTACCTGGATATAGGTCGGGGGGTCTTCATTCTTTCTGCGCGCAACTGTTGGAGCAGCTCTTTTGACCGGCGCTACAAGACTCTTGACAGTGCCCTTCCTGGTGCGCTTGGGGGATGGAGGCCTGGCAGCAGCAGGGGCTTTTCGCTTCTTCGGAGACGGGGGAGGAGGAGGAGAAGGAGAGGGAGATTCTTCCTCCTCTTCCTCAGACCCCGAGTCCTCACCGGACCCCGCTTCATCTCCTTCAGGTTCCTCGTCCTCTCCAGATCCCTCTTGCTCTTCTTCTTCTTCCTCAGGCACCTCCTCGGATGGAACCTCCTCGGCTTCGGCTTCCTTTCGAATCCGCTCAGCTTCTTCCTCGACTTCCTTGGCAGCATCTCTTTCTAGGAGGGCGTCAAGATCTTCTTCCTCCTCTTCCTCGTCCACTTCCTCAGCCAAAATCTTCCTCTTTCCTTTTTGTTTAGCACTGATCGGCTTCTTAGCAGAGCGCTTTTGAGAGCCCTTGGGAACAATGGCCGTGCTCTCAGCGATGGTGCTCTGGACGACAGTCGGGACGATGGCTTGAGGAGCGGGTTCAGGTGTGGGAGAGGTGGCAGTGGCCTGACGTCCCTTGGGGGTAGCGCCAAGTCTTTTGGGTGTGGCAGCTTTCTTGGTTTTGGGTGCCATGGAGGAAATCGGTTAGTGTTTTCTTAGAGTGGATTGAGAGGTTGAAGAAGGAGAAGGTGAAGGGATTTAGATAAGTTCTGAGTGTGGGTTGTAATCGTGTACAGGATTGGGTTTAAGTAGAGGGAGTGATGGGACGGGATTAGAGTTCCAAGGAAAGAAATCATCACAATGCTGATTTGAAAGGTTTCAAATTCAAATTTCAAATGTTCCATTAAAATCGGACTGACAAACCGAGTGATTTAGTTCCAAAAATAAAATATCTTAACGGTTAAGGAAATCACATAAATAGGCAATTTTGAAATTCAGTAAAAAAATATAATTGATTAAATATCTAAAAAGATATTAACCAAAAATATATGATCCGATATATGTACTCCACCATTTAGTTCACACACCTTGACATAGATCTCAAGGGTCTTGACACTAAGTAGAATTTATCTTTCGTAAAGGGAAAGCTCCCCCTACGAAACTGCATCCTTGTTAAGCATCCCAATCTCTCGTCTTATGAAGGTGAACCTGTCCTCTGCCAAAGGCTTAGTAAAAATGTCAGCCCATTGATAATCAGTAGAAATAAAGGATATGGACACATCACCTTTTTCAACATGATCTCTGATGAAATGATGCCTTACATCAATATGTTTGGTCCTTGAATGCTGAACAGGATTCTTGGTGATGGAGATGGCACTTGTATTGTCACACTTAATTGGAATACCTTTGAGGTTGATGCCAAGATCTCTCATTTGTTGAGCTATCCAAAGGATTTGAGAGCAACAGGCTCCAGCTGCAATGTATTCGGCTTCTGCAGTGGATAGAGCAACTGAGTTTTGCTTCTTTGAGTGCCAACTGATCAAAGATGCTCCTAAGAATTGGCAACATCCTGATGTGCTTTTCCTATCCACCTTATAGCCTGCAAAATCTGCATCAGAATATCCAATTAAAGTGAAATCTTTTTGCTTTTGGTACCATAGTCCAAGCTCCTTAGTGCCATTGAGATATCGAAGGATCCTCTTCACAGCTACGAGGTGAGATTCTTTAGGATCAGCTTGAAACCTAGCACACATGCAAACACTAAACATGATGTCAGGTCTACTAGCCGTGAGATATAATAAAGATCCAATCATTCCTCGATACTCCTTTTGATTGACACTTGTTCCAGTCTTGTCTTGATCTAGAGACAATATTGAGCTCATGGGAGTCTTGGCTGCCTTGGATTGATCCATCTTGAACTTCTTTAAGAGATCCTTAGTGTACTTGCTTTGGTTGACAAAGATCCCTTTCTTGGATTGATGAACTTGTAGTCCCAAAAAGAAGTTGAGTTCACCCATCAAGCTCATCTCAAATTCACTACACATGATGTCAGAAAATTCCTTGCACAAAGATGTGTTAGTAGCACCAAATAATATATCATCAATATAGATTTGAATAACCAAAATGTCCTTTCCTTTGGTTTTGATGAAAAGAGTCTTGTCGATCAACCCCCTTTTAAAATCATTTTCTAAAAGATATTTTGACAAGCGCTCATACCAAGCTCTTGGGGCTTGTTTCAAACCATAAAGCGCTTTGTCAAGTTTATAAACATGATTGGGAAATTCTGAACTTTCAAAACCTGGGGGTTGAGCCACATAAACTTCTTCCTCTAAGAAACCATTGAGAAAAGCACACTTGACATCCATTTGATATAACTTTATGCTCATAAAAGATGCAAATGCTAATAAAATGCGAATGGCTTCAAGCCTGGCTACGGGAGCAAAGGTCTCCTCATAGTCAATACCTTCCTCTTGATTGTAGCCTTGAGCAAGAAGCCTTGCCTTGTTCCTCACAATCTTACCATTCTCATCTAGCTTGTTTCGAAATACCCATCGTGTTCCAATGACTGATTGATGCTTTGGCCTAGGTTTCAAGGTCCAGACTTTGTTCCTTTCAAATTCGTTAAGCTCACTTTGCATAGCAATGATCCAGTCTGGCTCCTGAAGTGCCTCATCTACCTTCTTTGGCTCAATAAGAGAGACAAACGCGTGAAAAGCACAAAGATCTTTAAGTTTAGAGCGAGTTTGAACACTAGAAGTAGGACCAGAAATGATATCCTTTAATGAGTGTGATGAGGAGTATTTGAATTTCCTTTTGCTAGTCTCAGCTCCTTGATTCGTCACACTTGTAGGATTGACTTGTAGTACACCTGACTCCGTGGTCCTGTTAGGTTCAGTTACAGCAGTTTCTGACGTCTCAACACTGTTGGATTGGACACCAAGGGCTTTGGATGAATCTTCAACACCCTGGGCCAATTCTTCAGTGTTAAGAATCGGTTCCTGCATGTTTCTCTTCTCTGTGTTCTTGGCAGCAGTATCATCACCTTCCTCGTTCTCTTCATGGATGTTAAGATCTATATCTGCAACACTTTCACTCAAAGCACCGTCATTGCATTCATAAAAAATAACATGTATACTTTCTTCAACTACCTGGGTCCTTTTATTGAAGATTCTATAAGCTTTGCTACTCGTGGAATAGCCAAGAAATATACCTTCATCACTACGCGCATCAAATTTCCCAAGGTTATCTTTTCCATTGTTATGAACAAAACAAGTACAGCTAAAGGGTTTAAAGTAAGATATAAGAGGTTTGCGGCCTTTGAAAAGTTCATAAGGAGTTTTCTTTAAGATGGAACGAATAAGACAACGATTCAAAATGTAATTAGCTGTGTTAACAGCTTCAGCCCAATAGGTTTTAGGTAATGCATTTTCTAAAAGCATAGTCCTGGCCATATCCTCTAAGGTGCGGTTCTTGCGTTCCACAACCCCGTTTTGTTGAGGTGTCCGAGGAGCAGAAAAGTTGTGGGAGATGCCATATTTAGCACAAAACAAATCAAACTGAAGTTGACCAAACTCCCTACCATGATCACTCCGAATTGACACTATGGGCTCGTTTCTTAAAGTTTGCAACTCCTTACAAAGTTTTGAAAACTCAAATAAGGCCTCTGATTTTTCTTTTAAAAATGCAACCCAAGTATATCTTGAAAAATCATCAACAACAACTAGCATGTACTTTTTACCATTGGGAGATTTGACTCGCATAGGACCACATAAATCCATATGTAAAAGTTCAAGGGGTCTAGAAGAACTTACAACCTTTTTGGGTTTGAAGGAGCTACGTGTTTGTTTACCTCGTGTGCATGCATTGCACATGTCAATACCTTTGAAGTCCATCTCAGGTAGCCCTCTAACAAGCCCTTTGGACACAAGCTTCTGTAGTGTATGTGGACTCACATGACCGAGTCTCCTGTGCCAAAGCTTTGGATCGTCCGTCAAAGCCTTTAGACAAGTTAAGCTTCCTTGTGCCACTTGATCAGCATTTACGGCGTATATATTGTTGTAACGGTATGCAGTCAATATGACTTCACCTGTATCATCTCTGCACACTATACATCTTTTCTTGTTAAATCTGACATTGTTACCACTATCACATAATTGAGAAACACTAAGCAGATTATACTTTAAACCATTAACAAGATAGACATTTTTAATACTATGGCTGGAATCACTTCCAACACTACCAATACCAACGATGTCACATTTTCCTTTGTCACCAAGAGTGATTGTTCCCGTGGATTGCTCCTTTAGATCATGAAAGAGAGAACTCTTCCCACTCATATGCCTCGAGCATCCACTATCAATAATCCATTTGTGATCTTTCACCTTGGTGATCTCCTGCAAGACAAACATCAACCTTTGTGGCTAGACCAATAAGCAAATTTGGATCCATTGTTGGGGTAAACCATATTTGGTAAAATAGTGCCTTTTGGAACCCAAACTTGTGTTATCCGTTCTTTTCTCAAATGAACAGGAAATGTATTGCGAATAATGTAGGGATCCTTTCTTCTATAGGGGCAGGTCTCTTTTACATGTCCCTTTCTAGCACAATGGTGACATATAGGAGAGGTTCTGCTTCCTTTTGCCTTTACAAAAGTGGTAATGTGTTGCTTCTTTAAAAACTTTGGATTGTAACCAATACCACTTTTGTTTAGAGAGCTTTGTTGCTCACCCAACATCCTATCGAGAGTACTTTTGGATTTGGTAAAACTTATGAGGGCTGTCTGTTGGTCTTGAATCTTATTATTCAGGGAGATCTTCTCGTTCTCTTAGTCATGATGCTCATTTCTTAGAGAGGAGAGATCTTGCTTGAGTTCAGATTTCTCTGAGTCAAGCGTCTTGACTTTAATGTCAAGACCTAAATAAGAAGCTTCAAGACCTTTGACCCTCATAGACAGATCCTCAATAGTTCTTTCCTGGTCCACAGTTTTCTTAATAAGAATGTTAGTTTGGGCAATAAGCTTCTCTTCATTGGCAATCATATTGGAAAGGAATTCCGATAATACCTCTTTTGGACTTTCCATCAGTTCTCTTACAATAGCTTCAAGCTTTTCATCGTGGGATTCTTCTTCTGAGGCCATAAGACAAATGTTGGCCTTCTCATCGTCGGAGTCAGAGTCGGAATCACTCCAAGTAGCCACCATGGCTTTCTTCTTCCATTTGTCACCTTTCTTGGGCTGGCTCTTTGTCTTTTGAGGGCAGTCCTTCACAAGATGATCTGTTTCACCACATTCAAAACAAGACAACGGTTTAGTCTTCTTCTCATACTTGTTGAATTGAGACTTACCTCGAAGTTTTGAAGACTCTGATCCATCTTTGTTGTTGAATTGCTTCTTCATTTTGAGAATTCTAGCAAGGCCTCTTGTGATAAGAGCAAAAGGATCATCCTCATCGTCATCCTCATCTTCGGAATCAGATCCATCCTTGGGCTCATCCTTCTTAGACTTGAGTGCCAAGTTTTTAGTGCTAGCTGGAAGTTCTCCATCGTCTTCATTAAGGATCATCTCATGCGTGATCAGCTTTCCAAGAAGGTCATCAAGGGGTAGAGTGGTGAGGTCCTGGGCTTCCTCTATAACTGTTACTTTTGGACCCCATTTCTCCTTTGGAAGGCACCTCAGTATCTTCCTTACTTTCTCAACGTTGGTAAAGCTCTTGCCGAGAGAGTCAAGGTAGTTGGTGATTTCTGTGAATCGTGTGAACATGGCCTTGATTGACTCATCGGACTTCATCTTAAAGAGCTCATACTTTTGAAGGAAGATGCTGATCTTGGTGTCTTTCACTTGGCTTGTTCCTTCATAGGTGACGACCAACTTGTCCCAAATCTCTTTAGCTGACCTACAAGATGAAATACGGTTAAATTCATCAGTGCTAAGACCACAATAAAGTAAGTTAATAGCCCTGTAGTTTTTGGAGATGGTTTCAAGATCTGCTTGGTTGTATTCAGACTCCTTCTTTGCAACTTTGGTGTCATTTGGTCCATCTTTTTCTGGAATCTTCGGACCATTCTCTATAATGTTCCAAAGCTCTAGATATTGGTCTATGATGAACATCTTCATCAAAGATCTCCAGTGGACAAAGTTGTTTCCTACAAAGAGTGGCGGTCTGCTTGTGGACCTTCCCTGTGCAAATCCTCCGCTTGCTTCACCAGACATGATCGAAAACTCACAACATTGTTAGATCAAAAATAGTGAGTAAGGCTCTGATATCAATTGAAGGTTCGATAATTTAAAAACAATGTAATAAGAAATACTCTAGAAGGGGGTTGAATAGAGTATGCTCGTTTTTCGCAGAAAGTCTCAAGACTTTTGGAGCTTGTACCAAAAACCTTTGAGATTAAACCTGAATCACAAAGTTGGACAATCGAACCAAGTGCGGAAATAAGGTAAAGCAAATAAGTAAAGAACACGAGTAATTATTTACGAGGTTCAGCACAACTTGGCCTACGTCCCCGCCTAGGGTTCTTCCACAACCCTAGGATTCAAAGGCTTTATTGATTCGCTTAGCTTAGGATCCTAATAGCTCACCGAGAAGCCTCTCTCCTATACAATTGCAATCTAGTCAACTCACGTTCCCTTGGAGTCCTAGACCAATCTAGAAGAGCCCCACCTCTCTCAGCTATCTAGTACAATCCTCTTACTCTCACAAATCAATAGCCTAGTGCAACTTCCCAAGTTATAAACTCTCGAGTAACACTATAAATGAATATATCCTATAAGCTCACAGGGACTCTCAAAGGCTTTGAAATGAACAAGAAACTCTAGAGCGCTTAGTAAAGAGACACTTGGAAGACAGATCTCGCTTGAATGAAGGAAAGCTCGTGTAGCACTTGTTATCTCTGTCTTCTTCTTTCTTTCCTTTATATAAGAGTGGAATGGCGCCTGAGGATCTTCACCAACGGCTCTATGAATCAGGCTTGATCTTCAATCTTCTATATATGGACACTTCGAAGCCATGATCAGTTTTGAATAGGATTTCCTCATATGCACCAAAGGAAAGATATAATCTCGAATATACTTCCTGAAAAGGTTAGTCACACATATATATATAATATAATGGAAGTATATAATAAGATAAAATAATATTCGGACAAATAAGATAGGTTTTGTATTTCATCAACTGTTAACGCTCCAAGGCCTTTGACACAAACATCCTGTCAAAGCCCTTGAAACATTTATTCCAATTTCCATCAAGGGAGGGAGTTATCACAATTGAAAGCTCATCTAGAGGGGTTTCTAAAGCTACTTGTAATTCATCTTTCCAATTTCCATCAAGGGAGGGAGTTATCACAATTGAAAGCTCATCTAGAGGGGTTTCTAAAGCTACTTGTGTTCATCATGAGGATATTTCATTTCATCAAATATGCAATACTCTACCTTCTCTCCATCGAAGTCCATAGTAAGTGAACCGGCGTAGACATCGATCTTTGTTTGAGCGGTCCTTAGGAAGGGTCTACCCAAGAGGATAGGCGCCTCTGCTACTCCATGGTCCATGTCGGTTCACATCGATCTTTGTTTGAGCGGTCCTTAGGAAGGGTCTACCCAAGAGGATAGGCGCCTCTGCTACTCCATGGTCCATGTCCAAAACAAAAAAGTCTGCGGGAAAGATTAGCTTGTCCACCATACCTAAAACATCTTCTACAACCCCCCTAGAATAGATTTGAGAACGATTTGCCAATTGGATCACAGCTCTTGTTTCTTGCAAATCACCAAGACCAAGCGATTTGCAGAGGGATTATGAGATAATATTAATGGATGCTCCTAAATCTAGCAAAGTATGATTAAATTTAGCATCTCCAATTATGCAAGGGATAGTAAACATACCCGGATCGCTACACTTTTCGGATATACGCCTTTCTAACATAGCGGAGACATGTTCACTTACTTGAACTTTTTGCTTCCCCTTCAACTTTTGATTCCCCTTGACCGTGCATAATTCCTTCAAAAAATTTGCATAACGAGGAATAGCTTTAACTAGGTTGAATAGGGGGATGTTTACCTCACACTTGGTGAATAATTCGACGAGTTCGGTGTCGCTCTTCGGCCTCCTTGGATTCCTCAAAGCCTCCGGAAAGGGTGCCACCAGCTTAAAATCGTCAAGAAGAGGTTTGGAATTGGCAGCAGCGTGTCCGGACTCACCAATGTCAGCTTTCTGGGCAGAATCCGTTGTTAGAGAATCGTTTTTCGCTAGTGGCAAGTCAAGTTCGCTGTCAGCGAGTCGAGTTCCACTGTCAGCGATTGGGATTATATCTGGTTCGGCAGATGTATTCACCCCATTCGGCGCCAGCGAATCTGGTTTCGCTGTCAGTAGAATTTGCACAGAACTTGTCTCTTCCTTGTTTTCATCATGGCCTTCTTCCATAGTCTCTTATAAGGCTTCTTTCTCACCCCTAGGTGCAAAAAACAGTTCCTTACTGCTCCTTAGGGTGATGGCGCTCACGTTCTCCCTTGAGTTGACCACCACTTGTGGTCTTAGCTTGCCCGAGTCCTTTGCTTGTAATTCTCCAATTGCTTGAGCCATTTGGCCCATCATCCTCTCTTGTGCATTCATCTTCTCCGTTTGAGCTTTGAGGGTTTCTAGAATGAGCTTGTACGGATCCTCACCTTGTTGATTAGCTTGAGGAGGCCCCATTTGAAGATTATCATAGGGTGCTCTATATTGGGGTCCTCCTTGTTGATAGAGAGGTTGTTGTTGTTGTTGATTGAACCGGCCACCATAACCTTATTATTGAAAATTAGAATTATAGAGATTATTACCATAGTTGCGGCGTGGACCGTAGTCTCCCAAAGCATTGACCTCCATGGCTCCATCTTGCACGTCGGGACATTGATCCATAGGATGTGATGTGTCTCCACACAACCCACATGTTTTGAGTTTTTGTTGACCTTGCAAAGTTAGCTTCTTTAGGGCCTCTCTAATCTCCTTAAGCTCTTTTTGCATGCTTGATGTTGGGGAGTCCAAGTGTAAGATTCCTCTAGCTCCATGAGACCGTCGATATTCTTGAAAAGCATTAGCAAGCTCCTCAAATATCTCCATAGCTTCCTCCGGTGTTTTGTTGAGGATGTTCCATCAACTAGCCGAGTTAACCATCCCACGATCATGATCGAGTAGCCCCTCATAAAGATATAGGACCAAAGCGTCCTCTGAAAAGCCATGATAGGGGCAATCGCTTTTAGCTTCTTGAATCTCTCCACATATTCGTAGAGAGTCTCCGTAGCCGATTGCTCAATGTCTGATATCTCCTTCTTTAAAATATTGTGTCTAGTGGAGGGGAATTATTTGCGCAAGAAGGCCTTTTTCATCTTCATCCATGTAGTAATGCTCTCCGTGGGTAAATAATAGAGTCAATCGTTGGCCGCATCCTTCAAGGTGAATGGGAAGGCCCTTAGCATCATTTGATCCTCCGTGATGCCTTGAGGTTTCAAATGATCGCATATTCCGTTAAACTCCGCAAGATGCTTGTTTGGGTCCTCTCCACTCATGCCATGGAACATTGGCAAAAGATGGACCCATGGTGACTTGAATTCAAACTTGGTGCCCTCCGGGAGTGGTGGGAGCCTAATAGCCAATGGTTGTGTTTGTAAATTTGGCTTATCTAGTCCTTCAAAGTGCATCGTTGTGAGACCACGAGCACATTGTCGTTTTGCGGCTATTGATTGCTGTTTTGGTTGTTGTCGTCCATCTCTTCTTCGTTTTCCGGGTTGGATGAGTGCTCTCTTCACAACCTAGAAGTTGTTCTTTTGATTTCCGGATCAAAAGGTAAGAGATTGGAATTAGTAGAACGGGTGTGGACCATGCGAGTGGTCCACACAAAAGTGGATGATTAAACTACACAAAGAAATCGAATTAAATCTCCCCGGCAACGGTGCCAAAGACATGACGGGATGAAAATCGTTGATTCCCAATCAAATAGTTCCCACTCTCACAAATTAGTATAATTGGCAAGAATGGGGTCGAATCCTCGGTAGATTTAAGATTTCACAATGCAATTTGATAACTAACAAGTAACAAAAGTGGGAAAAGATGCAAATTTTAAATAAGAACAAGTAAAGTAAAGTAAAGATGGAATTTTGTTATAAAATAAAGAGTAGAGAACGGTTCCACCTACGAATTCTTTGACATTGGTTGGCTTATCGATCATCGAATTCTTTTCAAGATATTACCTTTCCTACAAATTTCTCTCGTCTTGGTTTATACAGATTAAAAGTCCTACGAGTCCAATTAATCCCTTACACCTCAATGCAATC
This sequence comes from Persicaria maculosa, assembly GCA_963922045.1. Taxonomy (NCBI): domain Eukaryota; kingdom Viridiplantae; phylum Streptophyta; class Magnoliopsida; order Caryophyllales; family Polygonaceae; genus Persicaria; species Persicaria maculosa. Next base: position 76,595,227 of record OY998252.1, on the reverse strand, counting down.
ATAACACGGTTAAGATTTAACAAAGAGATAGCACAACATCCCAAGAACTTGAGCACATAAATAACACAAATTAAATATGGTAAATCGATAATTAAGATATATGTCAACTTCCTACATAGTCATGCTTCAAACACAGAATCCACAATCTTGTGCATGCTACTATGGAATTAACACAAATACGAAAGCATTAAATTCTAGCACGAAATCAATATTATCAAGTTGGCCAAGCAAGATAACATTAATAACATAACAATAAGCACAAGAAAGTTGAAGGAATTATAAGAGAGGAACAATAACTTGAATTAAAAACTCACAATTCACCAACAAAGTCTTCGAAAACGTAGGAGAAACACTAGGAAAATTAGCCGTTCATGGCTTACCTAAACGCTCTTCTCTTCTGTGGTGATTGCTCTACTTCAATTAACTAGAAACTAACCCTAGAACATCCTATTTATAAGCCTAATGTCTTCCATAAATAAGGTACATGATAAATAAACTAGATAGAAACTTCCTAAACAAACTAGATAGAAGATAGACTTTCCAAATTTAATTCAGCGTCAGATTCTGCTCGCAGCGAGAATTTCCGCTAGCAGCGAATGGCCTTGATGGAGCTACTGTTGGATTTTCGCTACCACATCGCTACCACACTCGCTAGCAGCAAAATCCCATGCCTTAGAATTTTCTCAAGCCTCCTCGGGTCCTTCGCTTCCGCTTTCGCGAGCCACTCCATCCGCTGCAGCGAGCTCTTCCATCCGCAGGCGCGAAAGCTTTCTTCCGCTGGAGCGAGTCGCCGAGTCTTCGTCGTCCTAGTGCCTCTCACTGGCAGCGAGGATTTCCGCGGCAGCGAGTGTCTCGCTGCAGTGAGACAAGTTGGTAGCAGCGGACACTTCTTGCTCGCTCGGTTCTTCCTTTCTCACCGACTCCCTCTGCTCTCGCTGGCTCCCTCTGTTCGCTCGCATGCTTGCTGGGCTTCCTGGTTCCACTCGCTGTCAGCGAGCAACACTCGCTAGTAGCGAAATCTACCCAGAGACTTGATTCTTCATCGTTCTTCCCTCTCTATTTCTTCCCTCCTTTTTTTATCTTCTTTCTTGATTTATCGACTTCACTTAGCCATGTTGTTCACCTTTCCCTTGCTTTCCACCATGCCGGATCATTCAACCGAAATAGCGTAGATTCCGAACTTTGCCACGAAAAGAGTTTAATCTAAATTAACACTAAAACATGCATATTCTACAATGCAAATGCAACTAAACTACCCTATAATGCCCGTTAGAAATGTGCATTATCAAACTCCCCCAAACTTTACCTTTTGCTTGTCCTCAAGCAATGCAAAATAAAGAAGAGCAAAACCAATATCCCACACATATAATCTTCAAGCACTAACCTTGTCAAAAGCAACATCGAAGTGAAGAAGCCATGAACAAGAAAGCTAACATCCTAGCAAGTATATGAACGATTCAAAATAAAGCACATCTCATCCAACCTCACCGGGATTATGTGTTTTCTCTCACTCTCATTGTGTTTAGGCTTAACAATGTATCTCTCAACTCATTCCAAAATACAAAAAGCTAAGTAGAAATCGACACATATATCACATAGTCTCCACCGCGGATGCCGTCACTCACAAGCAACATCAAGAGGTCTTTTATGAAGGTTGTAATGGGGCTTGGTAAGGAATCAAGGACAAGAGGAATTTATGGTCATGTGATGCTCAAAATCCGGGAATCAAGATCCTAGACAATCAAACATCAACCATGAACTCTTTCAAAAACATTATCTTAAACTCAAGCTCTCACAACAACTTTTCAAAAAACATTCATTTATCAACCAAAGATTATTTCCAACCTCACATTCATAATGAAGATAAAAGGCTCAAACTCATGCTTTTTTTTTCTTTTTTCTTTTTCTTTTTTTTTCATTCATTTTTTTTCTTTAGAGCCAAAACAATAATGCGCAATGTGAGGAATAAAACTAAGATTACATACTCATCCAAACTTGTAACTTTCTCGACAATAATCTCTTTTCCACTCAACCAAATCAATCATTCACCAATTCTAATCCTAATTCCCGGATAGGGTAAAGCTCATCATCGACTAGGAATTTTTTTTGTAAAGCTTCAAAGAAAAGGGTTTTACAAAAAAAAGGGTAAGGCTCAAATTTGCTACAAGCAAAGGACACATTTGTAGGGTGGATATGGATAATAATATGGCTTAAGAAAATCATGCCTCTATCATTTGAAACTCATAAGCAATAGACATATAAATTCGGCCTCAAATATAGATAACAATGTCAATCTCAAGAGGTAACTGCATAAGGAGAGTATAATGTCAGACAAGAAAGAAAACGGGAATAAATATATGAAAATCCCTTATAAGGCCAAAATTTCTCACTAGGAAAAGTTTTATTGGATTTCAATAATGCCAATAAGAATCATACTTGATCAATTAAACTAAGAAGTCATGCTTCAATAAAAATCATTTCAAGCATGTGACAAGATTAGCCAATTCAAACATATCATGGGATTTATAGGTTAAGCTCAAAAACTCAAATAAAATAGAGGATAATTAAGGCAAGATGGGTATTTGAATAATACATGAATACAATGCATGATATTTTTGGATTTTTGAATTTTTTTCATTTTTTTTTTCTTTTTCTAATGCAATATAAATGCTAGAAATAAATATGATATGCATGTGAAAATGTTAAATATGACCTAACTAATGCAATATGTACACTAAGCCCCTCCCCTACACTTGAAGATTTCATTGTCCCTAATGAAATAAAGACAACAAAAATTAAACAATTGAAATGGGCGAGTGATAAGACATATTTAGATAAGCATTATAGAGTAGTTTTAGGGTCATTTTGATGTATATATTGCTTGTTAAGGGGTTAGTTTACTTGTTTGATCATTTGATGCTTAAGTGCGGAATCTACACAACTTTAGCGAGTAATTGCATATTTCGGAGTCGAAGAAGGGAGGAGGTCATTCATGAGAGTCATATGGATCATATGGAGGCAAGAACGAGCTAGAGAAGCCAAGTTGGAATGCACAAGGAAGAGGCAAAGGACATACAAGGGAGAAAACGGCATCCGCGGCCAGAGGAACAAGGAAAGACAGAAACCGCACCCGCGGCTATTCTAGCAGATCACCTATTCAAAGCAGCACCCGTGGCCGCACCCGCGGCCTTGTAGCTGTTTTCCTGGGCCGAATTCAGCGCCGATTTTATATCCTTCTTAAGTTGGGCTTATCTTTGGGAAATACTTTCTAGGTTTTATGACGGTATTCTTAGGTATTTAAAGACTTATTTTAGATGGTTTTAGGGGATCTTTTATCCTTTGGAAGAATTGAGAGACGTCGTTTAGGAGCATGAGCAACTAAACTAATCTTGTTTTGCCTACGATCAAGACTTGGTTTTGTTGAATTGTGAGTTTGGAATTCTAGTTGTTTTCTATTATCTACTTCAATTTCTTTGTGCTTTAATTGCTTGTGGTGTTGATTCTATCTTGATTTGCGACCTCGTTAGAATTGCAACATTGCTAGGGTTTTGAGTCATACATTTTTGAAACTTAACCCAAAGTAGCGAATACAATTAAGTGGATCTCATAGAAAAGCTTGATTGTATAAGAAATTGACTATAGGTTAAATGTTAGTTCTTTAGGGAATTAATATTGCATATAAGCTTAATATATCTTGAGACTTAGTGTTATTCCTAGGATTAAAACTTAATTCGTGTTAAGATTGCCTATGAGTAAGGAATTATTAGGACTCATAGGACTAATAATCTATTTAAATCAGGATAAGAGTGGATGATAGAAAAGATGCAACTAGAAGGAAGAACTATGATCAAGTAGACGAACCAAAGTTGAGATTCATAGGTGAAACATCTCATTCATCATTGTTTACAACCATCACCATTATTTACTTATTCAATTCATTGCATCTTTACATTTCTAAAATCCCCCTTGTTTACTCTTGTTGATGATTATAACGCTTAAAGTAACGATAGTTCCCTGTGGATCACCTCCGGACTTACTAGCTATACTAGTTGGTTAGTTTGGATATTTTTTTGATATGAATCCGACGATTTTGTCCTGTCAAAATTTGGCGTCGTTGTCAGGGACTATTATTTGTTTACTTTGTGTGTTTAATTACTAACCTTGGTGTGGACCACTTACATGGTTCGCACTCGTGCTACTGACCAATGTTGAAGGTGATGTTATTGTAGTTAGATGGAGAGAGTTTTCATCAATACTTTACCAGATGGCAGGAGTACATTAACGATCTTTGTTCATGGGTTTATCAAGCTAGTACAAGGGAAATGCTTCTATGCATCTTTGATGGTATGACTACTGAGACACGGAGCCTTGCTGAGCACATGAGTGATGGAGGTTTATTAGATATGGGACTCTTAGAGATGTGGGATTTTTTCTACTACATGGATTTTCAATATGTGCAGAATGTGTCACTTCCCCAAGTATCTCAAATCGTTGAGACTTCTGTTTCACCTATTGAGGTCATTGTGGGGAATCATATTGAGAAGTTGGAGGAAGACAGTACTCCATTTGACGAGATCACCCCTAGCTTGCCCATTGATGAACCAAGTGTGGAGCCAACTGCTGAGGCGGATCAAGAGGTAATGAAGGTCAACTATTGTGATTGGGAAGGTAGTGGTGATTATGACGATCCATGGGAGCATTACTTGGATGGGCACAAGAGTTTGATTTACTTTTGATGAGTTGGTAAGATTCTTGAACTCTATACTATTTTCTATCAACTTTTTCATATTTTTTATCCATTCATCTCTTGGATGGGCACAAGAGTTTGATTTACTTTTGAGGATGCTAAAAATGTCTGCTTAAGTCTTAAATGGAAAACCAAAATGAGTCGAGCCAACGACATAAAACAAAGGCGCTTCTCGGGAGGCAACCCGAGGTAAGTAGACTATACGTTTTCTTTTCTCTATTAATTTTTCATTTTTCTTGGCATAATTAGAACCGTCGTAGCATTTAGGAAGTTGTTTTCCGCCATGTTAGACTAACCTTTCAAGGGGAAGAACGAAGAAGGTCGGAAAGGCAACGCTTCGGAAAGGAAGCGGCCGCTACAAATCTGGGCAAGAACACTGAAGCCGCACCCGCGGCCTAGAAACCGCACCTGTGGCCAAAATTGGTGATGGTTCTAGAATAGTCGCACCCACGGCCCAGGAGGCAGCACCCATGGCCAGCCTTGCAGCCTCCTTTTCACTTGTTTTCGATGCTCTTTCTTTCGTGCTTCACCTCCACCTCCGCCATACCGGTGTGCACGTGAGTTTTGCTTTTCTCCTCCCTTGTTCTTTCTAATTTTTGTTATTTTGATTTCATTGAGACAATGAAAGCTTCAAGTGTGGGGGAGGGGATTAGGGTACATAGTAGGTTGCATTGCATATCGAGCATGTTTAAACTATTCTGCATAACATTCATGTTTTAAAGCTTTGCATCTTAGGTTTATTTTAAGAAAAACGAAAAGAGAAAAAAAATGAAAAAAAAAATGAAAAAGAAAAAAAATCATGCATTTGCATAAAGTATGTCATTGTCTAAACAACCACCTAGCCAAATGAGTCCTCAGAATTTTATTGAAATTATGATCATATAAGTCTCATGACATGTTTGAATTGCTTTAGCCTTATCCCACTTATAGTTTTTATGTGGAACATATCTAGGTGAACATAATTGAGCTTGTATGATCTAAGTTCCTAGCATGATTGAAATCCAACAAAAAATTAACCTTGTGAGATTGATTTTTGGCCTTATTGGGACTACACTTCATTGGGTCCTTTTGCTCTTGTTTCATGTGTGTGAATACTCTCCAATGCTTCTACCTCTTGGAATTGATTTTGTTATCTATGTCAAGGTTGTACTTACATGTTTTTTATTGGTGAATTTCACATGATTGAGGCACCTTTATTAGCCCTATTTGACTCTATTCCACCTTACATATGATCCTCTCCTTTAAGCCAATTTGAGCCTAATTTCCTGTCCTTTTGTAGCCCCACAAGATTTTCCATAGCCAATTATAGCCTGACCCTATCCGAGAATTAGGAATGGTTGGTGAATGTTTATATTGTGGATGATGGTTTTTAGTGGTGGATTGTATGTTTGATGTACCCTTATGAGAGGTTTGATTATTGCTAGTACATTCATTACATGGGACCTAAGGAGGATAAAATTCACTTAGGGGTAAAAGTCAAGGAAAATCATTTGATATAGCATGAAAAAAAACAAAGAGAAAAAAAAAACAAAAGAAAAAAAAGGAATAAAAGAATGAGTTGAGTATGGTTTGTAAAGTTATATGCTTGAGATTGGAGTTGTATTACATTGTAGAGTTATGGTATGAGTTTATGAGTGGTATGATAATTTGGTTGCTTCCTTAGTTCCCGGATTATTAGCACCACATGGCAAAAATTGTTCCATACCTTATGTTTTCTACCTTGACCTCATTACAACCCATAAAAATACCTCATGATGATTTTTGCCGGTAATAACATCCATAGTGGAGATTCTGATTCAATTTCAATTCTTATGTAGCTTAGTTGCATTTTGGATGGAGTTTGAGTGTTCATTGATCAACCGAAACACTTGAGTGAGAGCGGAAAACACTTTATTCTCGGTGAGGTTTGATGTGTAAGCATGCGGGTTACTTGATCACATAAATACTTGCTAGGACATTTGTTTGCCTTGTCTATGTTTTCACTTTGATGAGATGTTGCTTTTGATGAGGCTATTGCATGAAGGATTGTGTTTTGGGATGAAGGACTCATAAATGTTTTATTTTGCTCGAGGACAAGCAAAAGGCTAAGTGTAGGGGAGTTTAATAAGACATATTTAGATAAGCAATATAGAGTAGTTTTAGGGTCATTTAGATGTATATATTGTAAGTTAAGGGGTTAGTTTACTTGTTTGCTCATTTGATGCTTAAGTGCGGAATCTACACAAGTTTAGCGAGTAATTGCAGATTTCGGAGTCGAAGAAGGGAGGAGGTCATTCATGAGAGTCATATCGATCATATGGAGGCAAGAACGAGCTAGAGAAGCCAAGTTGTAATGTACAAGGAAGAGGCAAAGGGCATACAAGGGAGAAAACGGCATCCGCGGCCAGAGGAACAAGGGAAGACAGAAACCGCACCCGCGGTCGCACCCGCGGCTATTCCAGCAGATCGCCAATTCTGGGCTGCACCCAAGGCCGCACCCGCGGCCGCACCCGCGGCCTGGTCGCGGTTTTCCTGGGCCGGATTCAGCGCCGATTTTATATCCTTCTTAAGTTGGGCTTATCTTTGGGAAATATTTTCTAGGTTTTTATGATGGTATTCTTAGGTATTTAAAGACTTATTTTAGATGGTTTTAGGGGATCTTTTATCCTTTGGAAGAATTGAGAGACATCATTTAGGAGCATGAGCAACTAAACTCATCTTGTTTTGCCTACGATCAAGACTTGGTTTTGTTGAATTGTGAGTTTTGAATTCTAGTTGTTTTCTATTATCTACTTCAATTTCTTTGTGCTTTAATTGCTTGTGGTATTGATTCTATCTTGATTCGCGGCCTCGTTAGAGTTGCATCATTGCTAGGGTTTTGAGTCATACATTTGTGAAACTTAATCTAAAGTAGTGAATACAATTAAGTGGATCTCATAGAAAAGCTTGATTGTTTAAAAAATTGACTATAGGTTAAATGTTAGTTCTTTAGGGAATTAATATTGCTTATAAGCTTAATATATCTTGAGACTTAGTGCTATTCCTAGGATTAAACCTTAATCCGTGTTAAGATTGCCTATGAGTAAGGAATTATTAGGACTCATAGGACTAATAATCTATTTAAATCAAGATAAGAGTGGATGATAGAAAAGAGACAACTAGAAGGAACTATGATCAAGTAGACGAACCAAAGTTGAGATTCATAGGTGAAACATCTCATTCATCATTGTTTAAAACCACCACCATTATTTACTTATTCAATTCTTTGCATCTTTACATTTCTAAAATCCCCCTCGACTCCGGACTTACTAGCTATACTAGTTGGTTAGTTTGGATATTCTTTTGATAGGAATCCAACGATTTTGTGCAGTCAGTGAGGGAGAAGGAAACTCACGAGCTCAATGTGGTGGGGGAAATTGGGTTTTCCACCCAAAGGGTGCCTAAGCGTTGAATTGGCCCATGATCTCCTCATGATTCATTCGTTATTGCTCCATGAAAATGGCATGTTCTCCTCAATTCGTCGGTCCGTGGCATCTAGACGCTCAGTGATATGACGGAAGGCACTCTCAAAATAGCCATGAGAGGGAAAGCCATCATAAGACTCTCCATGGTACCCTCCATGTCAAGAACTAGCTCCCCCGCCATAAGACTCTCGAGGATAGAATGTCTCCACTTGAATCTCCGGCTCATACTCCATCTCCGTAGGTTCTTCATAAGGCTCCTCATAAGCGTCCCCGTCGTTAGCTACAGGAGGTGGCCCCAATAGTAGGGCGTCGGGTGGAATATATAAATCAGCGGGGGAGGGACCGGTGGGTAGTTGGCGAGGGAGTACCAAAGTGTGGGACCTATTGACCCCGACATACCAAATGAAGCTCCGCCTGTCATCATTCACTCTCACTATGTTGGCCTTCAAGTCAATATCAAGCCTAAAGTTGTCCAAGCAATCAATGTAATTAAGCCACCAAAATCAATCTTTACTTCTTCCTTCCTTGAGTGAGTTTTAGTAGCCTCAGCACAAGCGGTAAAGAAAAGGTCAACCCAATCCGGAGTCTCGCGTGCTTTTGGCAACAAACAAGTCATCCAAGCCCAACTTCCTTTGGAGACCTTGTTGATCTCGGCATGCCCGAAAAAGTGTTGTTCAAGACCTTGTGGTAAAGTCTAAGGAAAGGGTGGACGGTGCTAGAATTGTAGTCATCGCCGGAGGTCATGACTTGGTGTATGACTTGCAACCATCGTTGTTGAGGAGTGGAGCTACGTGGCAATTTAGACCAATGGGCGGTTGGATTGCCCGTGATCTCGAACACATTCTTTAATTCTTCAAAAGTCATAGCTCTATTCGCCATGCCCAATCGAAAAGTAAAACCTTCATCACTAGCATTTGCAAAGGTTGCTAAAAACTTCCTAACCAAGTCCGGATAGGTGCGGACACACTTTTCAACCAACCCGTCAATGTCCCCAATGCTCATAAAGACCCGCACACTGTCCTCTAGTCCCAACAATCGCAATGTTTGAATATCAAAAAATTTCGTCGAAATATACCGACGAGTCCCAAGATTATCCCACTTAGTCCTTTGAGCTTTATTCAATCCCCTAAGCCTAACCATTGGAGGATAAGCCATAACAATTATAATCAAAAGGGTAAGGACCGATGACTCACAAAGAGACGGACGTTCTGCAGGGTTCCCGCTGGTAGGGAGTGGAGTTCACTAGCAGCGAATCGATTCAAACCGAGGGTGTTGCGCACGGAGGGAAGGTGTCAGCACGACTCGGTGGTAGCGAAAAGTTTCGTTGTCAGCGAACAGGACCAAGTGCTTGTTGCTGCGTACGGATAGGACTAGCTGTCAGCGAAAGGTGTTCGCTGTCAGCGACAGGGATCACCTGTTCGACTCGGTGGTTCTGTAGGTTCGCTGGTGGTTATGGTTCTGCAGGAGCAAGTCCAAGCTTTTGAAACTCCGGCGTCGTTGTCCGGACGTCGAAATATCAAAATTTCTTCAGGAAAGTTTCTAAACTCGACCCGATCTACACAATGGTGGAAGAAAGAAAGGGATTTGTGTGATTTTGTGGTGATGAAATGGTTGATGGGTGGTCGGAATGTGGTGAATGTGGTGTGGGTGCGTAGATCGGCTCGTCGGGAGTTGGAATCCGGTGCCAGAATTTTGTTTCGGGGTGGTGGAGATGTTGGTGTGGCTATGGAGGTGTGAAGCTTAGAGGTGCTTCAATGGAGGTTTTTGGAAAGAGGAAGAAGATGGGGAAAGTTTGAAGATGAAGTATGGATAGTTGGTAAATGGTAAGTGGGTAAAAAGGGTAAGAGGAATCTTTCTACTTTCCCTTTTTTTTTTGAATCCGGGCGGGGTCCACACATTGGCTCCGGAGGACGACGGAACTTGCTGCCAGCGGGTCGGGTTCGCTGGCAGCGAGTCGTGCTGCTGAGCCCTACTCTTCCTGGGTCACTGATGGCTGCTCTCTCTAGTAGCGAGTTGGGTTCGATGCTAGCGAATCCATCCCAATGCTTCCTTTTTCTGACTTCTTCTCTTAACCCTGCGAGGTTAGCTCCACACTATTCCGAAAAAAAAAATCTATCTAATGTGATAAGGAAATTTCTAACCTAATTAGATAAATAAATAAACTAAAACTAATTAACTAATTATGAAATTGAAATTGCAAGACGAAAAACTCACCTCGGGTTGCCTCCCGAAAAGTGCCCTTATTTTATGTCGTAGGCTCGATAGTAGGACCCTTCAATGGGTCTCCTTGGTGGGCTCTTTGAGGTTCATCTCCTCCATAATTTTGTCGGACAAGCCATCATAATACCGCTTGAGCCGGTCGCCATTTACCTTGAACACGTGTGCATTCTCCTCATCCTTGATTTCTACCGCTCATGTAGATATATGTGCATGATGGTGTAGGGACCTCTCCATCTTGAGCGTAGCTTTCCCGGAAAAAATTAAGGCGAGATTGATAGAGAAGTACCTTGTCACCTACCTTAAAGTCTTCTTTCAGGATGTGCTTGTCATGCCATGCTTTGGTCTTTTCTTTGTAAGTGATGGCATTGTCATATGCATCTCAACGAATCTCCTCTAATTCTTGAATTTAAAACTTGCGGAGCTCACCAACATCAACTACTCTCATGTTGCATTCTTTCACCGCCCAATAGGCCTTGTGTTGTAGTCCTACCGGAAGATGACATGATTTTCCTTAAAATAAGCGATAAAGGGATATAACTATTGGGGTTTTGTAGGCCGTGCGATAGGCCCAAAGAGTATCATCTAACCGTTGGCTCCAATCTTTTCGGTTTGGTGCAACCGTCTTCTCCAATAGTCTCTTAATCTCTCTATTTGACACTTCGACTTGCCCATTGGTTTGATAGTGATAGGCGGTGGATACCCAACGTGTAACATGATATTTCCTCAAGAGAGCGGCCACCGTCTGGTTGCAAAAGTGGGTACCTCGATCACCAATTAATGCACATGGGGATACCAAATCTAGTAAACAAGTCCTTAAGGAATCCTGAAACCACTTTAGAATCGTTAGTATTGGTGGCCTTCGCCTCCACCCATTTGGAGATGTAGTCCACCGCAAGTAAGATATAAAGATTCCCAAAGGAACTAGGAAAAGGTCCCATGAATTCAATCCCCCAAACATCAAAAATTTCGCAAAACATCATCCTAGTTTGAGGCATCTCATTTCAAGTTGCAATATTCCCCATGTGTTGGCACCGATCACAAGATTTACAATAAGCATATGCATCACGAAAAATCGTGGGCCAATAGAATCCCGAATCAGGTACCTTTGTTAGCTGTTTTGTTTGGTCAAAAGTGTCCCCCGCCTACATAAGAATGACAAAAGCTAAGAACGGACATTACCTCATTATCCTAAAGGCATCGCCGAATGATTTGATCCGCATAATGCTTCCAAAAAAATGGATCATCGCAAACATAGAATCGAGCGTTGTGGCGAATCTTGTCTTTCTTGTACTTGGGAAAGTTTGGCGGAAATTCCTTGGTGATAAGAAAATTAACTATGTCAGCGAACCGTGGACGAGGAACGTTGGCTGCCATCAAATATAAGGGAGTAAGGGAATCCAGACATACCTTCTGGGCAGAATTCGCTTGCAGCGAGTCAGGTTCACTGTCAGCGAATGGAGTCAGAATGTGAGCTGGTGCCGGCGATTGGAGAGGCTCGCTGGTGACTTGACTCGCTTGTAGCGGGCTGGGTTCGCCGTCAACGAGTTGGGTCCGCTGGCTTACAGGATCGTTCGCTGTCAGCGAGTCTTCAGCAGAACTTGAAACGAAATCTAGAGTTTCATCCAGGAATTCTCCAAGTGCTTGTAGCTTCTCCCCCACACTATTCGGGTGCACAATGCGGCTAAGGTGATCAGCCACATAGTTTTCAACACCCTTCTTGCCTTTGATTTCGATGTCGAACTCGCTCAAGAGCAAGATCCACCGAATAAGCCTTGGTTTGGCATCCTTCTTCTTCATGAGGTACCTAAGGGTTGCATGATCGGAGTAAATTGTTACCTTTGCGCCTAGCAAGTATGCGCGGAACTTGGCCAAGGCAAACACCATGACCAATAGCTCCTTCTTCGTGGTTGTCTTGTTTCGTTGGGATCTGTTTAGCATCATTAAAGCATAGTAGATGACGTGTGAGGCTTTGTCAATCCTTTGTCCAAGAACCGCTCCGACGGCGTAGTCGCTAGCATCACACATTAGCTCGAATGGGAGGGTCCACACCGGGGCTTGAATGATTGGTGCGGTGACAAAACGACTTCTCAACTCGTGGAAAGCCTCCTTACACTTCTCATCAAACGCAATTGTGGTGTCCTTCTCGAGGAGTTAACAAAGAGGTGCGGCAATCTTGGGGAAATCCTTGATGAATTGGCGATAAAATCCTACATGACCAAGGAAAGAACGAACTTCGCGCACATTAGTAGGGCAAGGCAAAGATTGAATGATGTCAATCTTTGCCTTGTCAACCTCAATTCCATTTCGGGAGACGATGTGACCTAAAAAATCCCTTGCTCAACCATAAAGTGGCATTTTTCGGAATTCAAAACCAAATTTGTTTCAACACATCTTTTTAAAACCAATGCCAAATGGTCTAAGCAAGAGTTGAAGTCATCGCCATGAACGGTGAAATCATCCATAAAAACTTCAATGAACTTTTCAATATACTCGGAGAAAATACTTACCATACACCTTTGGAATGTACCTGGAACATTGAATAGTCCAAAAGGCATTCGGCGATATGCAAAAGTGCCAAAAGGACATGTGAATATTTGTTGTGAGCTGACTCTGCCATGTTTTACAGTAACTTTTATATCGTTTTCTGCGTACATTTCATGCATTTGGGCTAAAATAGTACAGAATCTATGTAGCTTATGCTTATTTGCCAAATTATGGAATCTACACCAGTTTCTGTTTAAATTCGCAGAATTCGAGGTAATTTACAGCAGTTCTGAGAAAGGACGAAAAGCTCGGAAATCAACTACAGAAGTCCAAGGTCAAAGAACGACGAAACCAAGACGAATCAAGCTGGAAACCAAGAGTTACTCGATCTCGAGTACATTTACTCGATATCGACGAAGGATGTCCGAGCAGTGCTGATCGAGTATGAGCTGATCGAGGAAAGCTGAAGACGAAGCCAACCCGACTCCGGAGCTCTACTCGATATCGAGTAGTTTACTCGATATCGACAACATCCTGATGCCATGCCCGGAGTCGAGGAAAGCCATGCCAAGTCGAGAAGCCGAGGACAAGACATACCGAGCACCATCTACTCGATATCGAGTAGCTTACTCGATATTGACAACCTCAGCACCACCTGTCCAAGCCAGTGTCGGAGAGCTGTTCCTCGACCAAGACCAGCAACGCAGAAGTCGACACAGTTACTCGATATCGAGGACATTACTCGATATCGAGGATAACAGCACCACTTGTCCGAGCTAGATCAAGCACCAGCTACCCGAGATGCCCAGCCAGCTGAAGTCGACGCCAAGGTTACTCGATATCGAGGAGATCTATCCGGAGCCGCGTTACGCGGTTTGCTGTCCGTGTCGAGCTGGGATTACTTGGAGACGAAGGAGTCCGATTTTTATCTACATCTAACAAGTTCTATCTATGGAGAGAAGATTTACCACACAAGAAGAGATTTTACTACTTTAGATATATTTTCCTTTATGGATTTAATTCCTTTATTCCATTTATTTATGTTTAAGCTTTTAGATAAAGAGATTTAGATATAGATATAGTTGTTCTTTCGTTGATTAGAGGGGTTTGAGCACTATAAATAAGGCCCTAGGGGCTGAGTTTTAGTAATTCAATTTTAGAGAGAACAAGTGAGTAGTAGTAGAGAGAGAGAGTTTGTGGCGAGCAAGGCGGAAAGGCGAAAGCGGATTTGGCTTGTTCGGTTGTAAGCTTTTTCTTTAGTTTATTTAATGCAAGTTAGTTTCTTTTGTTATTTAATGAGTTTCTTGATAATGAAGAGCGAGTAATCCACCCACTTCTAGGGTCGGGGTGAGCCCGACGGTAGCCATGTAAGGTGATGCGGTAAAGGTACAAGCTTTTGATGCAATTCGTCTTCTATCCCTATTGAGCATGATTCTTTTGCGAGAGTTGAAGGTGATCCTTGTTTGTATTATTGAAGCGAAAGTGATCTTAATGCAACTTGGGTTAATTATGTGAAAAAGGGTTAGTAACAATTAGGGTTTATGCGAAAGCCTCTATATGTCTATTTGTTAATAACGAAAGTTATTTGATGAAAAACATGATCTTTTATGCCTTTATGTGTGATTTTGCATTGTTATCGTTGTGGTGTTGATACCCTGGCTTTGGAAGTCTTTATTTTATTGAATTTATTTCGTTGAAAATCTGCGTTCCGTGTTCAGAAAGTTGCAATTACAGTTTCTGTTCTTAGTCGATTCCGAGGAAGTTTTGTCGATATCGAGTGCTGTTTAGTCAATATCGAGGAGACTTTGCCGAGATCGAGTTTCTGTGTCTGGATTTGCTGTCCGTTGTCGATTTAAGTTTCTGTTATCGACATCTGTAGTCGATATCGAGGATCAATTCGTCGATATCGACCAGCTTCTGTGTCCTTGCTTTATTTTCTGCTTTTGTTTGTTATTTCTGTCTTTTCTGTCTGTGAGATTTAGAGCTACTTGAGATCTGCTGACACGCTTCCTCGTGGATTGATGCTGACTTCTCACTACTGCATAAGGAGGGAGTCTTGTAATTATTTGCGTGGGCACGAATCTAGTTTGATTTATATTGCTATATTTTGAACTCAATTTCCCTCATACAACAAATTGACGCCGTTGCCGGGGAAGCAATCATTCGCGCCTTAGGTAGTCAGATCTCACTTTTCCTTTGAGTTACTTCTCAGGTATATGCGTCGTTCTGGTCGAACACCTGAGTTTGACGCCTTAGACGAACCGGAGCGCCTTATACACATGCAAGCTAAACTAAAAAAAGCCATGGCGGCCGTAGAGACACAAGAATAGCTGTTTGAGAGGCTTCAGAGGGAACTAGCTGCTAAAGATACTGCTCTCACCGCTGAGATAGCACGCACTACACGGGAAGCTGAGTGTGCGAGGCAATTGGAAGATGAGCTCGTCCAGTACCCAACCACTGCAGAGGATTACATGCACCCGACTCTCGTCGTGCCTGAATCGGCTATTCTAATTCCTGAAAATAACTTGGAGTACATTTTGATGAAGGCTTCAGCATATTAATGAATGCCCTCTTCAGCATATTACAAACTTTACTGCCATGTGTCGTACTCTTGCTGAAGTTACCACCTTGGAGTACATTTGGATGAAGGCTTTTCGTTGGTCCCTAGCTGGTCCAGCATTGAAGTGACTTGAAGGACTGAAACCACGATCTCTCACGACATGGGCTCAAGTAAAGCAGGAATTTCTCAATAAATTCTTTCCTCCTGCCAAGACAGCGCTCCTTCGCCCAAAGATTACATCTTTCAAACAGCACCCTGGAGAGCCGCTAGCAAAGGCATGGGAACGCTATAAGGATCTACTGCGATCCTGCCCTACACATGGACAACAGCCTTGCATCGTTCATGAGATCTTCTTCAATTCTCTTGACCTGGGTGCTAAAGATAGGATCAACACATATACTCATTATGAGTATCTGACAATGCCGCCAGTTGACGCATGGGCTGCCCTCGACAAGCTGACCAACTATGACAACAAGTATGGGACTCCAGTCAACTATGAAGAGAATCCCTATGCCAGGCCAGCACCATCCATGCCTCTCTATGAGCCCTCTAAAAAAATTGATCCAGATGTCAAGGAGCAATACTACAGAGATCAGAATAGGAAGCTCCTCAAACAAGTAAATTATCTTTCTGTCAACCGGTCCTGCATCGAATGCGGATCACATAGGCACACCACTACTGAGTGCCCACACACAGAGCAAGTCAGGCTGGCAGAATACCATGAAGAGGCAGCTTACGCAGGGGGTCCCAATCGCTATATGGGGGACCAAAGGTTCCAACAACCACAATAGAACCAAGGTGCCCCTAGGAACCCTCCGCCCTACAGAGCTCCAGGACATCCAGAAAGGGATCAGAAAAAGGATGTTCTACAGACCGTCCTAGAGGAAATATGGAGAAATCAATCAGACACCAAGCAATCCTTCAACTAAGTCTACACTCAGATACAAGGTGTCAACTCTAGGCTTGGGGAGATCGATGTCTGGAGAAAATCAATTAATACACAGATTGTCCAGATAGCAGCAGGAGTCCCCAGACAGTCAGGTTCACTCCCATGATCTTTAGAACCAAATCCCAAGGGAAAGACCGGACACATCGCTGCTGTAAAACTCAAAAGCGGCCATCAACTACAAGAGCCTGAGGTCGGAAAGCAGCAGGACGAAGGAGAACAGCAACTCGATATCGACCAGACCTTGGTCGATATCGAGGAAGGACTACTCGATATCGACGACAGAGTGGACCATCCTTCGTCTGCACAGCACAACAACTCGACATCGAAGAATCTGGTCGATATCGAGAAAACTGTGGTCGATATCGAGGAAGATCAAGTAGAGATCGAGAAAGCTGCTACACCTCCAACATCTGTTCTGGCTCCGAATCAGAAAACAAAGCTGCCCTTCCCAACAAAATCTCCAAAGGACCCAGCAGAGAAGAAATTTCAGCGCTTCATCAAGATGCTTCAGAAGCTCAATGTTACCATACCCTTCACAGAAGCTCTCAATGAAATGCCATCCTACGTCAAATTCCTTAAGGAGATTCTAAGCAAGAAGCGGTCAATGGCTGAGATTACAGAGGAGTGCAGCCATATGGACATACTTGAGAAAAGGCCAGATCCAGGTAAGTTTGCTATAACCATTGGATTTGGTCAATACAAATTTAATGCTTTATATGATCTTGGAGCTAGTGTGAGTGTAATGCCTTTAACGATATGGTCCAAGATTAAGATAGGTGCCCTAGAGCCTGTGGATGCTAAGCTTTATATGGCCAACAACACAGTGGTCATTCCAACAGGCATGGCGGATAATGTGCCAGTGCAAATAGGTAAGTTCTTTGTCCCTGCTGATTTCTTAGTTATTGATATGGCGGAGGACCCTGCTTGTCCAATTATTCTGGGAAGGCCCTTCTTGGCGACGGTGGATGCCAATATAAGCGTAGGGAAGGGAGTGCTCACTTTCAACATCAGCGATGAGGTAATTGAGTATTCCTTTAATAAAATTGAAAGGCATACAGGTCCAATGGAAGAGGTAAAATCTATCTCAGCTGGTTACATCACTTGTGGGGAGCCTAAGGTAAGAAATATGACTCCTGAAGAGCTGGAAAAGAAGGATATGGAAGCCCAGGTGGAGAAGATCATGGCCATCCTGAGCGAAGAAACAGAGAATCAACTCTACATAGACCAAGGTACGTCGATTTGGACTAACTATTTTTCGGATGCCTTGACAGGATGCAAGTATGGGGTCGAAGTCGATCAGAATTCCTCGATATCGAGGAATTTGGTCGATATCGACCAAACTCATAACACACCACCAACAGCAGCATCGTCGAGCATCCAGCCCGAAGCCACACACTCCTCGATATCGAGTAAACTACTCGATATCGAGCAAAAGCTCGCTGCTTTGACTTCACCTCCAGCGACGGGCACTCCACTGGCGGCAACGGACTACTCGATATCGACAAATTTAGTCGATATCGACCAAACCTCACCTTCCTCGACTCCAGTATCCTCGAGCAGCAGGCCACCAGGAGGAGAAAATTCATCGATATCGAGTACTGTTACTCGAGATCGACCAAATACAGTGGCCCCCGAATCCGTTTCTGCGAAGGTAAGCCGAGGTATGGATCTTTCTTCTCCTATTTCCATTAAAGATTTATCTATACATGGGAGAGGTTTGCCTTGTTATGTGCGCTTATGTAGGATTTCCAATGATGAGCCTAAGGAGTATGAACTTGAAGACAAGCTATATGTTTCCAAGTCAAAAGATCATTGGTTTCCCAACAAATTCAACAAAAAGAGGATGGGACCTTTCGTGGTGAACAAGATCCACTCAGGAGGATTACAGCTGATGGACAAGAATGGAGTCCTATTTGAAGCCCAAGCTACATGGGCCCTGCAAATGCCACCTTGAGCTTAATGGAGAAAGTCGGCCTAGCGACTATAAAATCTAGAGCTTGTAAATAGACATTTATTTTTGGGACTTTTGGACCTTGTTGCTTTTGTTTTTTGTTTTTGGAACTTTTTAGTTTTTCTATTTTGGGTATATGTCTTCTATATTTTGAGGTCCATGGGGATAGAAGCAAGCTATATTCGGACTCGCACCAGGCATTAACACTCGATATTTTGAAGCCTTGCACACTTGTCTAGTGCGTTTCTTTCTTTACCCTTGTTTTTATACAGTGAGGACATTGTAATGTTTAAGTATGGGGTGGGGGAAGGGCTTACTTTGTGCATATTTGATATATTTGACCATATTTGTGCATATTTAAAGTTTATTTCTTGAATTGCTTATACATGGCTATTTTGGAATTCATATTTGATATCAAAGTGCTTATATGCATGTTTTCCAAAGTTTATAAAAAAAATGACCCCCATTGAAAATTTTGATAAATGTCATGGAAGCTTTATATTGAACTCGACGATGCAAAATTAGATTCATTAGAGATATAGCATGAAATTGCCTAGTAAAGGGAAGTCACAATGAAGCGCATTATTTATTGAAAACCATGAAAGGAGGTAAAATTTGAAGTTGCTTTTGACATGTTGCATGATAAAAGGATGGATGACTTTATATTTCCATATAATGCTCATATTATTATATCCTAGTGTTGTGAGCCTAATTTGCCATGTTTTACACTTACTTTTATATCGATTTCTGCATACATTGCATGCATTTGGGTTAGAATAATACAGAATCTGTGTATTTTACACTTATTTGCAATATATGGAGGTCTACACAAGTTTTGGTTATATTTCGCAGAAATCGGACGCACTTTGGAGCTTAAAGGAAACTCATGGAGAAGCTAAGGATGGTGCAGCTGGAGAAAAGGCCATTTTTCGGTATTCATCATTCGGAATCAAGCTTTGATGTCTTCATGAAAGTTGTAGCCCTCGAAAAGCGCTTTCCAACGCATGGTCATATGCGTCAATCCGACGAACGACGACTCGGGAAAGTGCGTTTTAAGAACGGAGCAGAATGCTGAAAGCAACAGCGTTACTCGAAATCGACCAAATTGGTCGACATCGACAAAGGCTTACTCGACATTTGCTCCAGAGGACGAGATTGAGCACGAGATGAAGACAAATGTTACTCTACGTCGAGGAAGTTACTCTACGTCGAGGAGATTTACTCTACGTCGAGGAGATTTACTCTACGTCGAGGAAGCTGGTCGACATCGAGGAGTCCTAGTCGATGTCGAGGAGACCCCAGTGGCCAACGTCGAGTAATCCGGATCTTGTTAAGGTTCTATCCCGAACCCGATGGTGATATTTTCGAGATCAAATTCCATCCGGATCTATCAAGATCTATCAAGTTACATCAAGGAAGGAGAAGATCTATCCACTTGAAGACACTTTTAGATATATTTTCCTTATTTGGATTTAATTCCTTTGTTGTTTTTATTTATCATTAAGCTTTTAGATATAGTTTTAGATATAGATAGATATATTCTATCCTTGAATAGCAAGGATTAGAAGGCTATATATAAAGCCCTAGGGGGCTGATTTTCATTCATTCAAGCAAAGCCGTCTTCGGGCGCAAGGAGAGGGAGGAGGCAAGGAGAGGGAGGAGGCGAGAAGGAGAGGGAGAAGGAGAGAGAGAGAGAGAGAGAGGAGGCGAGAGAGGAGGAACGTTTGGAAGGTTTTGTAAGTTTTAGTTTATTTTATGTTAAAGTTAATTTCTTTCATCATGTTTGCTTTCTAATTTTCCTTCTTCTAGGGTTGGGGTGATCCCAACATAGATATGTTTGTTTGATTTATGAATTCATGATTTTGTATGTCTTTATTATCATCTACCTATGTGCTTAATCCTTTGCGACAGTCGAGGACAATTCCTTATTTGCAATTATGAAGCGAAAGTGAATTAATTATGAATTTGGATAGTAATTAGGCTTTGCCTGCGAAAGTTGATTGATCCTAATTAAGAAAAGGTAGTAACACTTAGGGTTTATGCGAAAGCCTCTATATTCCTATTTGTTAATAACGAAAGTTATTTGATATAAATCATGCATCTTTATGTGATTTATGATCTGCGCACATGTTTATTGTTGTGGTGATCCCTAACCTTGGAAGTTTGCATCTTTATATATTTTATTTCATTATTTTTATCCTGCAAAGTTACCTGACACCGACCACCTCTTCTTCTATCATTCCCTCGACATCGACCAAGTCTTAGTCGACATCGACAACAACCTCCCCACCTTTTCCCGCTATCCCTGAACCCCAAAACACACTAAACCTATAACCGCTGACTTCTCTCCTGAGGACGAACCTGACTCCACTATCCTATAGCGGGGTCTTGACTACAAATTTATTTGGTCGAGAAACCCTCTCGTCAAATTGGCGCCGTTGCCGGGGAGATATCAATCGCGCCTAGTTTAATTGTGTTTAAGGTTCAGAAAAGCCCATCCCTTTTTCTTACCCTTCACATACCCTACCACCACCTACCTCACCGGTACCAACTGGGTGCCAAGCTTTTACCACTAATTTGTGTTCTTGATTGTGATTTCAAAGCTTAGGTACAAAGATGGAAGACTTTGTCGAAGGGAATCCTGCATGGGAAGAATGGTATCAAGATTTGAGACGGAGAAATAGGATCGCAGTGGAGGAGTCACGATTAAGGGAAATAGCTCGGTTGGAAGGCGAAATCCGAAGGCTTGAGGCTTCCATTCAGTCTAAAGGACCATGCCCTCCTCTCAACGAGCCAATTGACCCACTCAATGTCGACAACCAGGTATGTCCTTCCTCGAATTTCATTCCTACTTTGCTACCTATTCTTGATGAATCATATGAAGGATCCCACGGCGAAATAGCACTAGAAGAGAAGGAGTTGGACATTGTTGACCAGGGCATTCCAAGATCGCTTTTACCTTACAAGGTGAAGGCTATCCCCGATGATTTTGAGCAACCGATGTTCATATTCAAGTATGGGGTCCTCGCAAAGTGGCATGAAGTTCCGCATGATGAGGTGGAAATATCTCTTCCCACTCCACCGTTTTGCTGTGGTGGAGACGCGCAACCAAGTCAACCTATGAATCGTAAGAGGTATGATGATGAGGTATGTATATTTGCTTTATATCTTCCTTTATGCATGCCAACTGGAGCCCAGGAAGATGAATGGGTGAAGCCATGGAGCGTTCACTCGGGGAGGTTTAAGCTTCTTCACATGATGCCTCCGGATGACATCCCACGCTTTCCACCACCGGAGGAACCACCAGATCCACCTATACCTCCGGACAAAGATGAGCAAGGCTAATGCTTAATGGAGAAGTCGGCCTAGCGACTATAAAATCTAGAGCTTGTACATAGACTTTTTTAGGACTTTTTTTTTGGGGACATTGTTTTTTGCTTGTTTTTGGTTTTGGTTTTGGTTTTTGTTTTTTTTCTTTTTTGGGTATATGTCTTCTATACTTTTCAGGTCTATGGATAGAACCAAGCTATATTCAGACTCGGCCCAGGAGGTGCTTCCATTCGATATTTTGAGGCCTGCACATCTGTCTAGTGAGTTTCTTTCTTTACCCTTATTTTGTTTTTATATATACAGTGAGGACACTGTAATGTTTAAGTATAGGGTGGGGGAAGGGATTACTTTGTGCATATTTGACATTATTTGTGCATATTTAGAATTTATTTCTTTAAATTGCTACATGGCTATTTTGGAATGCATTATTAATTTATGTGCTTATATGCATGTTTTCCAAAAAAGTTTGAAAAATGACCCCCATTGAAATTTTTGGATAATGTCATGGAAGCTTAATTGAACTCGACGATGCAAAATTAGATTCATTAGAGATATAGCATGAAATTGCCTAGTAAAGGGAAGTCACAATAAAGTGTATTATTTCTTGAAAACCATGAAAGGAGGTAAAATTTGAAGTTGCTTTTGACATGTTGCATGATAAGATGATGGAGGACTTTATATTTCCTTATAATGCTCATTGTTTATAATCCTAGCCTTACCTATGCTTATGCATTACACAAAAGCCATATTATGCCTTATTTCAATTATTGCTCCACATGATCTAAATATTTGCCATTCTTTACCTTATCCGGGGATTATGTTGAGAATGATGTTACATTATGGAGATTGTT
The DNA here is from genome assembly GCA_963922045.1 of Persicaria maculosa. Taxonomy (NCBI): domain Eukaryota; kingdom Viridiplantae; phylum Streptophyta; class Magnoliopsida; order Caryophyllales; family Polygonaceae; genus Persicaria; species Persicaria maculosa. The sequence goes on along the minus strand of OY998252.1, from coordinate 76,572,692 downwards.
ATATGGTTGTTGTGTTTATCATTATTGGAGTTTGGAAGGAAATTGTTTGAAATATATGGAAAATTTAATGAGTGAAAGAAAATCCAATCACCTCAGGAGATAAAGGTAGATTGACCCTGCTCTCTGAGATAATAGTTTGGAGAGATGGAACACAGTGTGAGGAGTCCAAAGCACTAAGTATCCGGGGCCATTCATGACACCCATGTTTGCGACTCGCGAGAAGGCAGTGCTGAGGTCAGAGAGGTAAAAGCATCATTACTGATAAAAGCAATATGAAAGGTGATGAATCAAAGGGAGAAGGAATGTGAAAATTCAAGTTGGGAAATACTCCATTTCCCCGGATCATAAGCACCACATTACCAAAAACTGCCCACCTTTAGTCTTTTACCAATTCTACTCCTTATTTGAGCTTAAATTAAAGTCCTCTTGATTATTAATGCTTTGTCACGAATAAATGTTTTGCATAACCCTCCTTTTGTGAGTAGATGTTGCTTTTGTATATTTGCACATGCATGGATCTGTGACACTAGTACCTTTTCGAGGATGGTAATTGATTGCAGGGGACATATGAGAATGAATCTAAGATGTTGAGAGTTTGAATTCTTCCCCTGAATGACAATTAAAGGTATTGCTTGAGGACAAGCAAGCTTAAGTATGGGGTGTTTGTTGTGAGCCTAATTTGCCATGTTTTACACTTACTTTTATATCGATTTCTGCATACATTGCATGCATTTGGGTTAGAATAATACAGAATCTATGTATTTTACACTTATTTGCAATATATGGAGGTCTACACAAGTTTTGGTTATATTTCGCAGAAATCGGACGCACTTTGGAGCTTAAAGGAAACTCATGGAGAAGCTAAGGATGGTGCAGCTGGAGAAATGGCCATTTTTCGGTATTCATCATTCGGAATCAAGCTTTTATGTCTGCATGAAAGTTGTAGCCCTCGAAAAGAGCTTTCCAACGCATGGTCATATGCGTCAATCCGACGAACGAGGACTCAGGAAAGTGCGTTTTAAGAACAGAGCAGAATTGCTGAAAGCAACAGCGTTACTCGAAATCGACCAAATTGGTCGACATCGACAAAGGCTTACTCGACATTTGCTCCAGAGGACGAGATTGAGCACGAGATGAAGACAAATGTTACTCTACGTCGAGGAATTTACTCTACGTCGAGGAGATTTACGCTACGTCGAGGAAGCTGGTCGACATCGAGGAGTCCTAGTCGATGTCGATGAGACCCCAGTGGCCGACGTCGAGTAATCCGGATCTTGTTAAGGTTCTATCCCGAATCCGATGGTGATATTTTCGAGATCAAATTCCATCCGGATCTATCAAGATCTATCAAGTTACATCAAGGAAGGAGAAGATCTATCCACTTGAAGACACTTTTAGATATATTTTCCTTATTTGGATTTAATTCCTTTGTTGTTTTTATTTATCATTAAGCTTTTAGATATAGTTTTAGATATAGATAGATATATTCTATCCTTTAATAGCAAGGATTAGAAGGCTATATATAAAGCCCTAGGGGGCTGATTTTCATTCATTCAAGCAAAGCCGTCTTCGGGCGCAAGGAGAGGGAGGAGGCATGGAGAGGGAGGAGGCGAGAAGGAGAGGGAGAAGGAGAGAGAGAGAGAGAGAGAGGAGGCGAGAGAGGAGGAACGTTTGGAAGGTTTTGTAAGTTTTAGTTTATTTTATGTTAAAGTTAATTTCTTTCATCATGTTTGCTTTCTAATTTTCCTTCTTCTAGGGTTGGGGTGATCCCAACATAGATATGTTTGTTTGATTTATGAATTCATGATTTTGTATGTCTTTATTATCATCTACCTATGTGCTTAATCCTTTGCGACAGTCGAGGACAATTCCTTATTTGCAATTATGAAGCGAAAGTGAATTAATTATGAATTTGGATAGTAATTAGGCTTTGCCTGCGAAAGTTGATTGATCCTAATTAAGAAAAGGTAGTAACACTTAGGGTTTATGCGAAAGCCTCTATATTCCTATTTGTTAATAACGAAAGTTATTTGATATAAATCATGCATCTTTATGTGATTTATGATCTGCGCATATGTTTATTGTTGTGGTGATCCCTAACCTTGGAAGTTTGCATCTTTATATATTTTATTTCATTATTTTTATCCTGCAAAGTTACCTGACACCGACCACCTCTTCTTCTTTCATTCCCTCGACATCGACCAAGTCTTAGTCGACATCGACAACAACCTCCCCACCTTTTCCCGCTATCCCTGAACCCCAAAACACACTAAACCTATAACCGCTGACTTCTCTCCTGAGGACGAACCTGACTCCACTATCCTATAGCGGGGTCTTGACTACAAATTTATTTGGTCGAGAAACCCTCTCGTCAAATTGGCGCCGTTGCCGGGGAGATATCAATCGCGCCTAGTTTAATTGTGTTTAAGGTTCAGAAAAGCCCATCCCTTTTTCTTACCCTTCACATACCCTACCACCACCTACCTCACCGGTACCAACTGGGTGCCAAGCTTTTACCACTAATTTGTGTTCTTGATTGTGATTTCAAAGCTTAGGTACAAAGATGGAAGACTTTGTCGAAGGGAATCCTGCATGGGAAGAATGGTATCAAGATTTGAGACGGAGAAATAGGATCGCAGTGGAGGAGTCACGATTAAGGGAAATAGCTCGGTTGGAAGGAGAAATCCGAAGGCTTGAGGCTTCCATTCAGTCTAAAGGACCATGCCCTCCTCTCAACGAGCCAATTGACCCACTCAATGTCGACAACCAGGTATGTCCTTCCTCGAATTTCATTCCTACTTTGCTACCTATTCTTGATGAATCATATGAAGGATCCCACGGCGAAATAGCACTAGAAGAGAAGGAGTTGGACATTGTTGACCAGGGCATTCCAAGATCGCTTTTACCTTACAAGGTGAAGGCTATCCCCGATGATTTTGAGCAACCGATGTTCATATTCAAGTATGGGGTCCTCGCAAAGTGGCATGAAGTTCCGCATGATGAGGTGGAAATATCTCTTCCCACTCCACCGTTTTGCTGTGGTGGAGACGCGCAACCAAGTCAACCTATGAATCGTAAGAGGTATGATGATGAGGTATGTATATTTGCTTTATATCTTCCTTTATGCATGCCAACTGGAGCCCAGGAAGATGAATGGGTGAAGCCATGGAGCGTTCACTCGGGGAGGTTTAAGCTTCTTCACATGATGCCTCCGGATGACATCCCACGCTTTCCACCACCGGAGGAACCACCAGATCCACCTATACCTCCGGACAAAGATGAGCAAGGCTAATGCTTAATGGAGAAGTCGGCCTAGCGACTATAAAATCTAGAGCTTGTACATAGACTTTTTTAGGACTTTTTTTTTGGGGACATTGTTTTTTGCTTGTTTTTGGTTTTGGTTTTGGTTTTTGTTTTTTTTCTTTTTTGGGTATATGTCTTCTATACTTTTCAGGTCTATGGATAGAACCAAGCTATATTCAGACTCGGCCCAGGAGGTGCTTCCATTCGATATTTTGAGGCCTGCACATCTGTCTAGTGAGTTTCTTTCTTTACCCTTATTTTGTTTTTATATATACAGTGAGGACACTGTAATGTTTAAGTATAGGGTGGGGGAAGGGATTACTTTGTGCATATTTGACATTATTTGTGCATATTTAGAATTTATTTCTTTAAATTGCTACATGGCTATTTTGGAATGCATTATTAATTTATGTGCTTATATGCATGTTTTCCAAAAAAGTTTGAAAAATGACCCCCATTGAAATTTTTGGATAATGTCATGGAAGCTTAATTGAACTCGACGATGCAAAATTAGATTCATTAGAGATATAGCATGAAATTGCCTAGTAAAGGGAAGTCACAATAAAGTGTATTATTTCTTGAAAACCATGAAAGGAGGTAAAATTTGAAGTTGCTTTTGACATGTTGCATGATAAGATGATGGAGGACTTTATATTTCCTTATAATGCTCATTGTTTATAATCCTAGCCTTACCTATGCTTATGCATTACACAAAAGCCATATTATGCCTTATTTCAATTATTGCTCCACATGATCTAAATATTTGCCATTCTTTACCTTATCCGGGGATTATGTTGAGAATGATGTTACATTATGGAGATTGTTATATGGTTGTTGTGTTTATCATTATTGGAGTTTGGAAGGAAATTGTTTGAAATATATGGAAAATTTAATGAGTGAAAGAAAATCCAATCACCTCAGGAGATAAAGGTAGATTGACCCTGCTCTCTGAGATAATAGTTTGGAGAGATGGAACACAGTGTGAGGAGTCCAAAGCACTAAGTATCCGGGGCCATTCATGACACCCATGTTTGCGACTCGCGAGAAGGCAGTGCTGAGGTCAGAGAGGTAAAAGCATCATTACTGATAAAAGCAATATGAAAGGTGATGAATCAAAGGGAGAAGGAATGTGAAAATTCAAGTTGGGAAATACTCCATTTCCCCGGATCATAAGCACCACATTACCAAAAACTGCCCACCTTTAGTCTTTTACCAATTCTACTCCTTATTTGAGCTTAAATTAAAGTCCTCTTGATTATTAATGCTTTGTCACGAATAAATGTTTTGCATAACCCTCCTTTTGTGAGTAGATGTTGCTTTTGTATATTTGCACATGCATGGATCTGTGACACTAGTACCTTTTCGAGGATGGTAATTGATTGCAGGGGACATATGAGAATGAATCTAAGATGTTGAGAGTTTGAATTCTTCCCCTGAATGACAATTAAAAGTATTGCTTGAGGACAAGCAAGCTTAAGTATGGGGTGTTTGTTGTGAGCCTAATTTGCCATGTTTTACACTTACTTTTATATCGATTTCTGCATACATTGCATGCATTTGGGTTAAAATAATACAGAATCTATGTATTTTACACTTATTTGCAATATATGGAGGTCTACACAAGTTTTGGTTATATTTCGCAGAAATCGGACGCACTTTGGAGCTTAAAGGAAACTCATGGAGAAGCTAAGGATGGTGCAGCTGGAGAAATGGACATTTTTCGGTATTCATCATTCGGAATCAAGCTTTTATGTCTTCATGAAAGTTGTAGCCCTCGAAAAGAGCTTTCCAACGCATGGTCATATGCGTCAATCCGACGAACGAGGACTCAGGAAAGTGCGTTTTAAGAACAGAGCAGAATTGCTGAAAGCAACAGCGTTACTCGAAATCGACCAAATTGGTCGACATCGACAAAGGCTTACTCGACATTTGCTCCAGAGGACGAGATTGAGCACGAGATGAAGACAAATGTTACTCTACGTCGAGGAGATTTACGCTACGTCGAGGAAGCTGGTCGACATCGAGGAGTCCTAGTCGATGTCGAGGAGACCCCAGTGGCCGACGTCGAGTAATCCGCATCTTGTTAAGGTTCTATCCCGAATCCGATGGTGATATTTTCGAGATCAAATTCCATCCGGATCTATCAAGATCCGGATGGAATTTGATCTCGAAAATATCACCATCGGATTCGAGAGAGGAGGAACGTTTGGAAGGTTTTGTAAGTTTTAGTTTATTTTATGTTAAAGTTAATTTCTTTCATCATGTTTGCTTTCTAATTTTCCTTCTTCTAGGGTTGGGGTGATCCCAACATAGATATGTTTGTTTGATTTATGAATTCATGATTTTGTATGTCTTTATTATCATCTACCTATGTGCTTAATCCTTTGCGACAGTCGAGGACAATTCCTTATTTGCAATTATGAAGCGAAAGTGAATTAATTATGAATTTGGATAGTAATTAGGCTTTGCCTGCGAAAGTTGATTGATCCTAATTAAGAAAAGGTAGTAACACTTAGGGTTTATGCGAAAGCCTCTATATTCCTATTTGTTAATAACGAAAGTTATTTGATATAAATCATGCATCTTTATGTGATTTATGATCTGCGCATATGTTTATTGTTGTGGTGATCCCTAACCTTGGAAGTTTGCATCTTTATATATTTTATTTCATTATTTTTATCCTGCAAAGTTACCTGACACCGACCACCTCTTCTTCTTTCATTCCCTCGACATCGACCAAGTCTTAGTCGACATCGACAACAACCTCCCCACCTTTTCCCGCTATCCCTGAACCCCAAAACACACTAAACCTATAACCGCTGACTTCTCTCCTGAGGACGAACCTGACTCCACTATCCTATAGCGGGGTCTTGACTACAAATTTATTTGGTCGAGAAACCCTCTCGTCAAATTGGCGCCGTTGCCGGGGAGATATCAATCGCGCCTAGTTTAATTGTGTTTAAGGTTCAGAAAAGCCCATCCCTTTTTCTTACCCTTCACATACCCTACCACCACCTACCTCACCGGTACCAACTGGGTGCCAAGCTTTTACCACTAATTTGTGTTCTTGATTGTGATTTCAAAGCTTAGGTACAAAGATGGAAGACTTTGTCGAAGGGAATCCTGCATGGGAAGAATGGTATCAAGATTTGAGACGGAGAAATAGGATCGCAGTGGAGGAGTCACGATTAAGGGAAATAGCTCGGTTGGAAGGCGAAATCCGAAGGCTTGAGGCTTCCATTCAGTCTAAAGGACCATGCCCTCCTCTCAACGAGCCAATTGACCCACTCAATGTCGACAACCAGGTATGTCCTTCCTCGAATTTCATTCCTACTTTGCTACCTATTCTTGATGAATCATATGAAGGATCCCACGGCGAAATAGCACTAGAAGAGAAGGAGTTGGACATTGTTGACCAGGGCATTCCAAGATCGCTTTTACCTTACAAGGTGAAGGCTATCCCCGATGATTTTGAGCAACCGATGTTCATATTCAAGTATGGGGTCCTCGCAAAGTGGCATGAAGTTCCGCATGATGAGGTGGAAATATCTCTTCCCACTCCACCGTTTTGCTGTGGTGGAGACGCGCAACCAAGTCAACCTATGAATCGTAAGAGGTATGATGATGAGGTATGTATATTTGCTTTATATCTTCCTTTATGCATGCCAACTGGAGCCCAGGAAGATGAATGGGTGAAGCCATGGAGCGTTCACTCGGGGAGGTTTAAGCTTCTTCACATGATGCCTCCGGATGACATCCCACGCTTTCCACCACCGGAGGAACCACCAGATCCACCTATACCTCCGGACAAAGATGAGCAAGGCTAATGCTTAATGGAGAAGTCGGCCTAGCGACTATAAAATCTAGAGCTTGTACATAGACTTTTTTAGGACTTTTTTTTTGGGGACATTGTTTTTTGCTTGTTTTTGGTTTTGGTTTTGGTTTTTGTTTTTTTTCTTTTTTGGGTATATGTCTTCTATACTTTTCAGGTCTATGGATAGAACCAAGCTATATTCAGACTCGGCCCAGGAGGTGCTTCCATTCGATATTTTGAGGCCTGCACATCTGTCTAGTGAGTTTCTTTCTTTACCCTTATTTTGTTTTTATATATACAGTGAGGACACTGTAATGTTTAAGTATAGGGTGGGGGAAGGGATTACTTTGTGCATATTTGACATTATTTGTGCATATTTAGAATTTATTTCTTTAAATTGCTACATGGCTATTTTGGAATGCATTATTAATTTATGTGCTTATATGCATGTTTTCCAAAAAAGTTTGAAAAATGACCCCCATTGAAATTTTTGGATAATGTCATGGAAGCTTAATTGAACTCGACGATGCAAAATTAGATTCATTAGAGATATAGCATGAAATTGCCTAGTAAAGGGAAGTCACAATAAAGTGTATTATTTCTTGAAAACCATGAAAGGAGGTAAAATTTGAAGTTGCTTTTGACATGTTGCATGATAAGATGATGGAGGACTTTATATTTCCTTATAATGCTCATTGTTTATAATCCTAGCCTTACCTATGCTTATGCATTACACAAAAGCCATATTATGCCTTATTTCAATTATTGCTCCACATGATCTAAATATTTGCCATTCTTTACCTTATCCGGGGATTATGTTGAGAATGATGTTACATTATGGAGATTGTTATATGGTTGTTGTGTTTATCATTATTGGAGTTTGGAAGGAAATTGTTTGAAATATATGGAAAATTTAATGAGTGAAAGAAAATCCAATCACCTCAGGAGATAAAGGTAGATTGACCCTGCTCTCTGAGATAATAGTTTGGAGAGATGGAACACAGTGTGAGGAGTCCAAAGCACTAAGTATCCGGGGCCATTCATGACACCCATGTTTGCGACTCGCGAGAAGGCAGTGCTGAGGTCAGAGAGGTAAAAGCATCATTACTGATAAAAGCAATATGAAAGGTGATGAATCAAAGGGAGAAGGAATGTGAAAATTCAAGTTGGGAAATACTCCATTTCCCCGGATCATAAGCACCACATTACCAAAAACTGCCCACCTTTAGTCTTTTACCAATTCTACTCCTTATTTGAGCTTAAATTAAAGTCCTCTTGATTATTAATGCTTTGTCACGAATAAATGTTTTGCATAACCCTCCTTTTGTGAGTAGATGTTGCTTTTGTATATTTGCACATGCATGGATCTGTGACACTAGTACCTTTTCGAGGATGGTAATTGATTGCAGGGGACATATGAGAATGAATCTAAGATGTTGAGAGTTTGAATTCTTCCCCTGAATGACAATTAAAAGTATTGCTTGAGGACAAGCAAGCTTAAGTATGGGGTGTTTGTTGTGAGCCTAATTTGCCATGTTTTACACTTACTTTTATATCGATTTCTGCATACATTGCATGCATTTGGGTTAGAATAATACAGAATCTATGTATTTTACACTTATTTGCAATATATGGAGGTCTACACAAGTTTTGGTTATATTTCGCAGAAATCGGACGCACTTTGGAGCTTAAAGGAAACTCATGGAGAAGCTAAGGATGGTGCAGCTGGAGAAATGGCCATTTTTCGGTATTCATCATTCGGAATCAAGCTTTTATGTCTTCATGAAAGTTGTAGCCCTCGAAAAGAGCTTTCCAACGCATGGTCATATGCGTCAATCCGACGAACGAGGACTCAGGAAAGTGCGTTTTAAGAACAGAGCAGAATTGCTGAAAGCAACAGCGTTACTCGAAATCGACCAAATTGGTCGACATCGACAAAGGCTTACTCGACATTTGCTCCAGAGGACGAGATTGAGCACGAGATGAAGACAAATGTTACTCTACGTCGAGGAGATTTACGCTACGTCGAGGAAGCTGGTCGACATCGAAGAGTCCTAGTCGATGTCGAGGAGACCCCAGTGGCCGACGTCGAGTAATCCGCATCTTGTTAAGGTTATATCCCGAATCCGATGGTGATATTTTCGAGATCAAATTCCATCCGGATCTATCAAGATCCGGATGGAATTTGATCTCGAAAATATCACCATCGGATTCGAGAGAGGAGGAACGTTTGGAAGGTTTTGTAAGTTTTAGTTTATTTTATGTTAAAGTTAATTTGTTTCATCATGTTTGCTTTCTAATTTTCCTTCTTCTAGGGTTGGGGTGATCCCAACATAGATATGTTTGTTTGATTTATGAATTCATGATTTTGTATGTCTTTATTATCATCTACCTATGTGCTTAATCCTTTGCGACAGTCGAGGACAATTCCTTATTTGCAATTATGAAGCGAAAGTGAATTAATTATGAATTTGGATAGTAATTAGGCTTTGCCTGCGAAAGTTGATTGATCCTAATTAAGAAAAGGTAGTAACACTTAGGGTTTATGCGAAAGCCTCTATATTCCTATTTGTTAATAACGAAAGTTATTTGATATAAATCATGCATCTTTATGTGATTTATGATCTGCGCATATGTTTATTGTTGTGGTGATCCCTAACCTTGGAAGTTTGCATCTTTATATATTTTATTTCATTATTTTTATCCTGCAAAGTTACCCGACACCGACCACCTCTTCCTCTATCATTCCCTCGACATCGACCAAGTCTTAGTCGACATCGACAACAACCTCCCCACCTTTTCCCGCTATCCCTGAACCCCAAAACACACTAAACCTAGAACCGCTGACTTCTCTCCTGAGGACGAACCTGACTCCACTATCCTATAGCAGGGTCTTGACTACAAATTTATTTGGTCGAGAAACCCTCTCGTCACCTAGCCATACCTATGCTTATGCATCACAAAGCCATACTATGCCTTATTTAATATTATTGCTCCACATGTTCTAAACATTGCTCATTCTTTACCTTATTTCCTATCCGGGGATTATGTTGAGAATGATGCTAGATTATGGAGATGTTATATGGTGTTTGTGTTGTTATCATTATTTGGAGTTTGGCGGAATTGTTTGATATATATGGAAAATTTAATGAGTGAAAGAAAATTCGATTAAAGATCGACCCTGCTCGCTGAGATAATAGTTTGGCAAGATGGGACACCAGGTGAGGAGTACAAAGCACTAAGTATCCGGGGCCATTCATGACACCCATGTTTGCGACTCGCGAGAAGGCAGTGCTGAGGTTAGAGAGGTAAAAGCGTTATTATTGAAAAAAGCATTATGAAAGGTGATGAATCTTATGGAGAAGGAATGTGGAAATTCAGTTTGGAAAGTACTCCATTTCCCCGGATTATTAGCACCACATTGCCAAAAATTGCCCACCTTTAGCCTTTTACCAATCTATTCCTTATTGAGCTTAACTAAAGTCCTCTTGATTATTAATGCTTTGTCACATATGGATTGTTTTTGCATAACCCTCCTTTTGTGAGTAGATGTTGCTTTTTATTGCACATGTATGGATTTGTGACACTAGTACCTTTTCGAGGATGGTAATTGACTGCAGGGACATATAAGAATGAATCTAACATGTTGAGAGTTTTGATTCCTTCCCCTGAATGACAAATAAAAGTATTGCTTGAGGACAAGCAAGCTTAAGTATGGGGTGTTTGTTGTGAGCTGAATCTGCCATGTTTTACAGTAACTTTTATATCGTTTTCTGCATACATTTCATGCATTTGGGCTAGAATAGTACATAATATATGTATTTTATGCTTATTTGCCAAATTATGGAATCTACACCAGTTTTTGTTTAAATTCGCAGAATTTGAGGTAATTGACAGCAGTTCTGAGAAAGGACGAAAAGCTCGGAAATCAACTACAGAAGTCCAAGGTCAAAGAACGAGGAAACCAGGACGAATCAAGCTGGAAACCAAGAGTTACTCGATATCGAGTACATTTATGTTTGAGCAGTGCTAGTCGAGTAGGAGCTGATCGAGGAAAGCTGAAGACGAAGCCAACCCGACTCCGGAGCTCTACTCGATATCGAGTAGTTTACTCGATATCGACAACATCCTGATGCCATGCCCAGAGTCGAGGAAAGCCATGCCAAGTCGAGAAGCCGAGGACAAGACATACCGAGCAGCATCTACTCGATATCGAGTAGCTTACTCGATATCGACAACCTCGGCACCACCTGTCCAAGCCAAAGATGCCCAGCCAGCTGAAGTCGATGCCAAGGTTACTCGATATCGAGTAGTTTACTCGATATCGAGGAGATCTATCCGGAGCCGCGTTACGCTGTTTGCTGTCCGTGTCGAGCTGGGATTACTTGGAGACGAAGGAGTCCGATTTTTATCTACATTTATCAAGTTCTATCTATGGAGAGAAGATTTACCACACAAGAAGATATTTTACTACTTTAGATATATTTTCCTTTATGGATTTAAATCCTTTATTCCATTTATTTATCTTTAAGCTTTTAGATAAAGAGATTTAGATATAGATATAGTTGTTCTTTCCTTGATTAGAGGGGTTTGAGCACTATAAATAAGGCCCTAGGGGCTGAGTTTTAGTAATTCAATTTTAGAGAGAACAAGTGAGTAGTAGTAGAGAGAGAGAGTTTGTGGCGAGCAAGGCGGAAAGGCGAAAGCGGATTTGGCTTGTTCGGTTGTAAGCTTTTTCTATAGTTTATTTAATGCAAGTTAGTTTCTTTTGTTATTTAATGAGTTTCTTGATAATGAAGAGCTAGTAGTCCACCCACTTCTAGGGCCGGGGTGAGCCCGACGGTAGCCATGTAAGATGATGCGGTAAAGGTACAAGCTTTTGATGCAATTCGTCTTCTATCCCTATTGAGCATGATTCTTTTGCGAGAGTTGAAGGTGATCCTTGTTTGTATTATTGAAGCGAAAGTGATCTTAATGCAACTTGGGTTAATTATGTGAAAAAGGGTTAGTAACAATTAGGGTTTATGCGAATGCCTCTATATGTCTATTTGTTAATAACGAAAGTTATTTGATGGAAAACATGATCTTTTATGCCTTTATGTGTGATTTTGCATGGTTATCGATGTGGTGTTGATACGCTGGCCTTGGAAGTCTTTATTTTATTGAATTTATTTCGTTAAAAATCTGCGTTCTGTGTTCGGATAGTTGCAATTACAGTTTCTGTTCTTAGTCGATTCCGAGGAAGTTTTATCGATATCGAGTACTATTTAGTCGATATCAAGGAGACTTTGCCGAGATCGAGTTTCTGTGTCTGGGTTTGCTGTCCGTTGTCGATTTGAGTTTCTGTTGTCGACATCTGTAGTCGATATTGAGGATCACTTTGTCGATATCGACCAGCTTCTGTGTCCTTGCTTTATTTTCTGCTTTTGTTTGTTATTTCTGTCTTTTCTGTCTGTGAGATTTACAGCTACCTGAGATCCGCTGACACGCTTCCTCGTGGATCGATCCTGACTTCTCACTACTGCATAGGGAGGGAGTCTTGTAATTATTTGCGTGGGCACGAATCTGGTTTGATTTATATTGCTATATTTTGAACTCGATTTCCCTCCTACAACAATGTTGTTTTCTCCTAGTCCTCCGGTGCGATGGCAATTTGAGAGTAGCCCGAGTAGCCATCCAAGAAACAATAGTAAGCTCTTCCGGCGACGAGATCCATCATTTGGTCAATAAATGGGAGAGGAAAGTGGTCCTTGCGAGTCTTCGCGTTCAATTTGCGATAGTCGATGCAAACTCTCCATCCGGTTTTGACTCGCGTGGGCACTAGCTCTCCTTCCTTGTTCTCTACAACAGTGATGCCTCCTTTCATTGGAACCACCTGCGTAGGACTAACCCATTTACTATCGGAGATAGGATAAATAATACCGGCTTGTAGTAGCTTTAGAACTTTCTTCATGACCACCTTTATCATTGGTGGGTTGAGTCTCCTTTGGGGTTTTCTTGATGGTTTGGGTCATTCCTCCAAGAGTATGCGATGCATGCACATAGTTGGGTTTATTCCTTTGATACCAGCAATTGTCCATCCAAGGGCCGTCTTATGTTCCTTAAGCACCGCTACCAACCTCTCCTCTTGCTCAAGAGTGAGCTTATTTGATATGATGACCGGTAAGGTATCTCCATCACCCAATAAGGCATACTTGAGGTGATCCGGCAATGGTTTAAGCTCTATCACGGGTGCCTACACAATAGAAGGTAAAAGCCTCTCGCTTGGGAGGGTTAGTGTTAAGGCATCATTTCATTGGTGAGTATGTAGTGCCTCTAATCCCCCCAAAACTTCATGCAAGTAAGGTGAAATAGAATATTCAATTGAAAGCTCATCTAGAGAGGTTTCTAAAGTCACTTGTAATTCATCTTTCCCATTAAGCTGAAAAATACCTTCTACACAAGGTTCAATAGTATCAATAGCAAATAGAGAGTGTTCATCATGAGGATATTTCATTGCATCAAATATGCAATACTTTACCTTCTCTCCATCGAAGTCCATAGTAAGTGAAGCGGCGTAGACATCGATCTTTGTTCGGGCGGTCCTTAGGAAGGGTCTACCCAAGAGGATAGGCGCCTCCGCTACTCCATGCTCCATGTTCAAAACAAAGAAATCTGCGGGAAAGATTAGCTTGTCCACCATAATTAAAACATCTTCTACAAAACCTCCTAGGATAGATTTGAAAACGATATGCCAATTGGATCACAACTCTTGTTTCTTGCAAAGCACAAAGACCAAGCGATTTATAGAGGGAGTATGAGATAATATTAATGGATACTCCTAAATCTAGCAAAGCATGATTAAATTTAGCATCTCCAATTGTGCAAGGGATAGTAAACATACCCGGATCGCTACACTTTTCGGGAATATGCCTTTCTAACATAGCAGAGACATGTTCACTTACTTGAACTTTTTGCTTCCCCTTCAACTTTTGATTCCCCTTGACCGTGCATAATTCCTTCAAAAAATTTGCATAACGAGGAATAGCTTTAACTAGGTTGAGTAGGGGGATGTTTACCTCACACTTAGCGAATGTTTCGAAGAGTTCGGTGTCGCTCTCCAGCCTCCTAGGATTCCTCAAACCCTCCGGAAAGGGTGCCATCGGCTTAAAATCGTCAAGAAGAGGTTTGGAATTGGCAGCAGCGTGTCCGGACTCACCAATGTCAGCTTTCTGGGTAGAATCCGCTGTCAGCGAATCGTTTTTTGCTGGTAGCGAGTCAAGTTCCACTCTCAGCGACTGGGATCGTATCTGGTTCCGCAGATGTATTCACCCCCATTCGCTGCCAGCGAATCTGGTTTTATTGTCAGTGCATTTTGCACAAAACTTGTCTCTTCCTTGTTTTCTTCGTGGCCTTCTTCCATAATCTCTTCTAAGGCTTCTTTCTCACCCCTAGATGCGAAAAACAGTTCCTTACCGCTCCTTAGGGTGATGGCACTCACGTTCTCCCTTAGGTTGACCACCACTTATGGTGGTATCTTGCCCGAGTCCTTTGCTTGTAATTCTCCAATTGCTTGACCCATTTGGCCAATCATCCTCTCTTGTGCATTCATCTTCTCCGTTTGATAGGGCGGTTGTTGTTGTTGTTGATTGAAGCGGCCACCATAACCTTGTTGTTGAAAATTAGAATTATAGAGATTATTACCATAGTTGCGGTGTGGACCGTAGTCTCCCATAGCATTGACCTTCATGGCTCCATCTTGCACGTCGGGACATTGATCCATAGGATGGGATGGGTCTCCAAACAACTCACATGCTTCTTTAGGTCCTCTCTAATATCCTTAAGCTCGTTTTGCATGCTTGATGTTGGGGAGTCCATGTGTAAGACTCCTCTCGCTCCATGAGACCGTCAATATTGTTGTGAAGCATTAGCAAGCTCCTCAAATATCTCCATAGCTTCCTCCGGTGTTTTGTTGAGGATGTTCCCTCCACTAGCCCAGTTAACCGTCCCACAATCATGATCGAGTAGCCCCTCATAAAGATATAGGACAAATCGTCCTCCGAAAAGCCATGATAGGGGAAACTCGTGTTTAGCTTCTTGAATCTCTCCACATATTCGTAGAGAGTCTCCGTAGCCGATTGCTCAATGCTTGATATCTCCTTCTTCAAAATATTGTGTCTAGTGACGGGGAAGTATTTGCGCAAGAAGGCCTTTTTCATCTCCATCCATGTAGTAATCCTCTCCGTGGGTAAATAATAGAGCCAATCGTTGGCCGCATCCTTCAAGGTGAATGGGAAGACCCTTAGTATCATTTGATCCTCCGTGATGCCTTGAGGTTTCAAACAATCGCATATTCCGTGAAACTCCGCAAGGTGCTTGTTTGGGTCCTCTCCACTCATGCCATGGAACATTTGCAAAAGATGGACCCATGGTGACTTGAATTCAAACTTGGTGCCCTCCGGGAGTGGTGGGAGCCTAATAGCCAATGGTTTTGTTTGTAAATTTGGCTCCTTTAGCTCCTTCAAAGTGCGTCGTTGCGGGACCACGAGCACATTGTCGTTTGGCGGCGGTTGATTGTTGTTTTGGTTGTTGTCGTCCATCTCTTCTTCGTTTTCCGGGTTGGATGAGTGCTCTCTTCGCAACCTATAAGTTGTTCTTTCGACTTCTGAATCAAAAGGTAAGAGATTGGAATTAGTAGAACGGGTATGGACCATGCGAGTAGTCCACACAAAAGCTGATGATTAAACTACACAAAGAAATTGAATTAAATCTCTCCGGCAACGGAGCCAAAAACATGACGGGATGAAAATCGTTGATTCCCAATCAAATAGTTTCCACACTCACAAATTAGTATAATTGGCAAGAAAGGGGTCGAATCCTCGAGAGATTTAAGATTTCACAATGCAATTTGATCACCAACAAGTATAAAAAGTGGGAAAAGATGCAACTTTTAAATAAGAACAAGTAAAGTAAATTAAAGACAGAATTTTGTTATAAAATCAAGAGTAGAGAACGGTTCCACCTACGAATTCTTTGTCATTGGTTGGCTTATCGATCATCGAATTCTTTTCAAGCTATTAACTTTCCTGCAAATTCCTCTCGTCTTGGTTTATATAGATTAAAAGTCCTACGAGTCCAATTAATCCCTTACACCTCAATGCAATCATAACACGGTTAAGATTTAACAAAGAGATAGCATAACATCCCAAGAACTTTAGCACATAAATAACACTAATGAAACACGATAAATCGATGTTTAAGATATATATCAACTTCCTACATAATCATGCTTCAAACACGGAATCCACAATCTTATGCATGCTTCTATGGAATTAACACAAATACGAAAACATTAAAACCTAGCACGAAATCAATATTATCGAGTTGGCCAAGCAAGACAACATTAATAACATAACAATAAGCACAAGGAAGTTGAAGGAATTATAATAGAGGAAAGATAACTTGAATTAAAAACTCACAATTCACCAACCAAGTCTCCAAAAATGTAGGCGAAACACTAGGAAAATTAGCCGCTCATGACTTACCTAAACTCTCTTCTCTTCTATGGTGATTGCTCTACCTCAATTAATTAGAAGCTAACCCTAGAACATCCTATTTATAAGCCTAATGTCTTCCATAAATAAGGTGAAGGATAGATAAACTAGATAGAAACTTCCTAAACAAACAAGATAGAAGATAGACTTTCGAAATTTAATTCAACGTCAGATTCCGCTGGCAACGAGAATTTCCGCTAGCAGCGAATGGCCTTGATCGAGCTACTGTTGGATTTTTGCTACCATCTCGCTACCGCACTCGCTAGCAGCAAAATCCCATGCCTTAGAATTTTCCCAAGCCTCCTCGGGTCCTTCGCTTCCGTGAGCCACACCTTCCGTTGCAGCAAGCTCTTCCATCCGCAGGTGCGAGAGCTTCCTTCCGCTGGAGCGAGTCGCCGAGTCTTCATCGTCCTGGTACCTCTCGCTGGCAGCCAGGATTTCTGCGGCAGCGAGTGTCTCGCTGCAGCGAGACAAGTCGCTAGCAGCGGACACTGCTTGCTCGCTCGGTTCATCCTCTCTCACTGGCTCCCTCTGTTCTCGATGGCTCCCTTTGTTCACTCGCATGCTTGCTGGGCTTCCTGGTTCCACTCGCTGTCAGCGAGCAGCACTCGCTAGCAGTGAAATCTACCCAGAGACTTGATTCTTCATCGTTCTCCTTTCCTTTCTTTCTCTTCTTTCTTGATTTCTCGACATTACATGGTCATGTTGTTCACCTTTCCCTTGCTTTCCACCATGTCGGATCTACGATTCTGCACAATTCAACCGAAATAGCGTAGATTTCGAACTTTGCCATGAAAAGAGTTTAATCTAAATTAACACTAAAACATGCATATTCTACAATGCAAATGCAACTAAACTACCCTATAATGCCCATTAGAAATGTGCATTATCATGCAATAAAAGCAACATCTACTCACAAAAGAAGGGTTAAGCAAAACAATTCATAAGTGACAAAACAATAATAACCAAGAGGACATTAATTTAAGCTCAATAAGGAGTAGATTGGTAAAAGGCTTAAGGTAGGCGATTTTTGGCAATGTGGTGCTAATGATCCAGGGAAATGGAGTATTTCAAAACTTTCTTTCCCACATTCCTTCTTCATAAGATTCCTCACCTTTCACTCAATCGCTCAATGTTTTTTTTAATATTCTGCTTCTACCTCTCTAACCTCAACACTGCCTTCTCGCGAGTCGCAAACATGGGTGTCATGAATGGCCCCAGATACATAGTGCTTTGGACTCCTCACTTGTGTGTCCCATCTCGCCAAACTATTATCTCAGTGAGCAGGGTCGATCTACCTTTATCTCCTGATGTGATCGGATTTTCTTTCACTCATTAAATTTTCCGTATAGTTTTTTTCAATTTCCTGCCAAACTCCAATAATGATAATAACAACACAGCAACCATATAATAATCTCCATAATGTGACATCATTCTCAACATAATCCTCGGATAGGCATAATATAAAGTCATCCATCCTCTTATCATGCAACATATCAAAAGCAATATCAAATTTTACCTCATTTACTGGTTTTCATAAAAATATGCACTTCATGGTGACTTCCCTTTACTAGGAAATTTCATGCTATATCTCTAATGAATCTAATTTTGCAACGTCGAGTTCAATCAAAGCTTCCATGACACTTAATCAAAAATTTCAATGGGGATGATTTTTTGTAAACTTTGGAAAACATTCATATAAGCATATAAATAAATAATATAAATTCCAAAATAGCCAAGTATAAGCAATTTGAGAAAAACTTTAAAAGTATGCACACAGAGTGTCAAATAATTCAAATATGTGTAATGTAACCCCTTCCCCCACCCCATACTTAAACATTACAGTGTCCTCACTGTATAAAAACAAGGGTAAAGAAAGGAACTCACTAGACAGGTGTGCAGAACGTCAAAAATTGAGTGCTGAATGTGCGCAGAAGTGGTCGACTTCGAGTAGACTAATCGACATTGACTAGTTCTACTCGATGTCGTGTAACGTTGAACCCAGGGTGGTTTTTCTCCTCGATCACAGGTTTTGAGCTTGTGATGGTGGTCGACGTCGAGTAGGTTACTCAACGTCGATTACTTCTGCTACTTCATCGTACCTGCAAGACTCGTTATTTGGAAAAAATCCACAATAGAAAAACATAAAAATGATGTCCAAAAACCAAAAACCAATGTCCAAAAATTCAAAAACTAAGTGTTTTATTTACAAGCTCTAGACTTTATAGTCGCTAGACCAACTTCTTCATTGTTGCTCAAGGACTTTTAATGTGGGGCCCTTCTATGCCTGACCCTCCTCCTAGATCATCTAGGTCCTGATTGTAGTATGCTGGCTCTGCTGATAGGTGGTTGGCCGCATAGAAACCTTTGCCTTCCTTCTTCTTCTTTCCAGTCCTAATCCTGCGTAAGTTAGCTCGCCACGGGGCCTTATCTCCTCTAAAAATCTTTTTATTTTTATTAATGGATGAAGGAGGAGTAGGGATTGTACCTGATCTTACCTTTTCATGCCCAAAACAGCAATCTTTGGGCTGAGGGTTAGTCGAAATCGAGTAGAAGTAGTCGACATCGAGTACAAGGACCCCATACTTAGGCTCTTCGCAGGTCAGAAGCTCAACAGGTGAGGTCGGCGTCGAGTTGGTGTGGTCGACTTCGAGTGGATTAGTCGACGTCGACCACGTGCGGTCGATGTTGAGTAGCTTTTTGGCACTTTCCTCCGTTGTTGTTTGCTCGTCCTCGTGGTTGCCTATGCTCTTCACCTCCAACCATGGAATTTCCTCCTTTGCAGGGCCGAAAGTGAAGTCTAAGACCTCGTCGCCTATCGTGAAGGTGAGCAATCGCTTTCTGACGCTAATGTTGGCATCTACTGTGGCTAGAAAAGGTCTACCAAAAATAATAGGGCAAGCAGGATCCTCCGCCATATCTATAATAAGGAAATCTGCAGGAATATAGAACTTACCAACCTGGACAGGGACATTATCAACCATACCTGTAGGGATGACCATCGTATTGTTCGGCATGTATAGCTTGGCATCCACAGGCTCTATTGCTCCTATCTTTACCTTTTACCAGATTGATAAGGGCATGATGCTCACGCTTGCTCCTAGATCACACAGTGCCTCATATTTATGTTGTCCAAATCCCACGGTAATAAAGAACTTACCAGGGTCAGGTCTCTTATTAGGGAAATCCATCATTTTGCAGTCGCTGGCGATTTCGGTGATCGATCGCTTGTTGCTAAGGATCTCCTTGAGTAACTTGGCGTATGCAGGCATCTCTTGAAGGGCTTCTGTAAAAGGAATTGAAACGTTTAGTTCCTGAAGAATCTTAACAAAGCGTTTAAACCTACCTGTAGTGGGATCTTTCAACGCCTTGGAAGGGAAAGGAAGCGTCTTCTTTGGTTTCGGAGCGAGAACAGTTGTCGGAGGTGCTACAGAGTCCTTGATATTGACTGGGGTATCCTCGACATTGACTACAGTAGTTGACGTCGAGTGCTATTGTCGAGCAGAAGTTTCTCCGTTGAGTGACTGGTCAACATCGAGTAGGGTGTTGTCGATGTTGAGTTGTTTCTGGTCGATGTCGACTAGCTATTGGTCGACATCGAGTTGATTTTCACCTTCGCTTTTCTCTGCTTCGATCTCTGGCTCACGTAGTTGGTGCACGCTCCTAAACTTTACAACAACGACTTGTCCGGATTGCCCCTTAGGATTAGGATATGTGTGCCCAGGGAGCTTTCCGGATGGTCTTGGGATCTGTTGCGCGAGTTTACCCATTTGGGTCTCCGTGTTCTTCTTCCAAATGTCCATCTCCCCAAATCTTGTATTGAGGCCGTGGAGTTGAGTTTGGATGGTGTTGTTGGATTGCTGGTGTTGAGCATAGTTCCTCCTCATCTCGTCGAGGACCATCTGTATATCATCTTTCCGCTGGTCCCTTTTTGGATGTCTTGGAGGTCTGTATGGTGGAGGGGTTCCTAGGGGCACCTTGGTTCCACTGTGGTTGATAGGACTTTTTGTCCCCCATATAGCGATTGAGACCCCCTACGTAAGCTACCTCCTCATGAGTGTCTGCTAACCTGATTAGCTCCGTATGAGGGCACTCTGGGGTGTGCCGATGTGATCCGCATTCAATGCAAGGGTGGTTAACAGATAGAAATTTTACTTGCTTGAGGAGTTTGCGATTCTGATCTTTGTAGAACTGCTCCTTGACATCAGGATCAATCACCTTAGAAGACTCATATAGGGGCATGGATGGGGCTGGCCTTGTATTGGTGTTTTCGTCGTATTTCGTAGGAGCTGTTGTTGCAAGAGGATGGTCAAGTATGAAAATATAAATATATATAAAGCAAACTGACTCCCTGTCTCAGCAAATAAAATACAAGACTCCCTCCCGTTGTAGTAGAAGGCAGTCATGATCGTATCCACGAGGAAGCATGTCAGCGCCCACCTTTTCAGTTCCAAATCTTAGCAGAAAATCAACCAGACAAACAGTAATAACAACGAAAAGCAGAAACAAAATGAAAAGCAGACACTTTGGTCGATATCGACTTAAGGAACTCGATATCGAGTAGAAAAAATCGACTGCAGTAACTCGAAATCGACTTGAATAGAAACTTTAAAATCCGAAATTTGTTAAATAAATCAGTAAAATAAAACACTTCCAAGATCAGGGTTTCAATACCACAACGATAACCATGTAAAATAACACATAAAAGCATAAAAGATCATGCTTTTCATCAAATAACTTTCGTTATTAACAAATTGGAAGATAGAGGCTTTCGCATAAACACTAATTGTTACTAACCCTTTTTCACATAATTGATCCAAGTTGCATTAAGATCACTTTCACTTCAATAACACAAATAAGGATCACCTTTAACTTTCACAAATGAATCATGCTCACAGGGATAGAAGATATTTTGCATCCAAAGATTGTACCTTTACCGCATCACCTCACATGGCTACCATCGGGCTCACCCCGACCCTAGAAGTTGGGTGACTACTCGCTCTTCGTCATCAATAAACTCATCAAAGATTTCAAGAAAATAAATTGCATTAAATAAACTAAATAAGACTTACAACCGAATAAAGCCAACTCTGCTCTCGCTTTACAAACTCCACTCGGCACCAAGACTTCTCTCTCTCTCTCTCTCCTACTCGACTTTCTCTCTCTATTGTGGTTTATAGCTTGGATTGATTGAATACCTAAAATCCAGCCCCTAAGGCCTTATTTATAGTGTTTATTCCCTAGGAAATTTGGAAAGAAAATTATATCTATATCTAAATCTATCTATCCATATCTAAAGGTTAAATTATAGAAATAAAAGAAATAAATCTAAAAGGGAACTATATCTAAAGAGATAAATATCTCTTCCATCTTGATAGATCTTGATATAATTTGATCTTGTGGACATCTCCATTGGACTTTGGATAGAATTTTGATTAAAACTCGGATACCCTCAAAATCGGCCACTGTTCGTCACTCGATATCGACTAGGCTAAGTCGATACCGAGCTGTGTTTACTCAGCTTCAGCTTCTTGACTCGATCTCGGCTTCTAGGAGACAAATCGACATGATTGAACTTGATATCGACTAGGCTAAGTCGATATCGAGCTGCGTTTTCCCTTCTTCAGTTTTCTGGTCGATTCCGAATCTTGGATCGATTTTAGGTCAACTCGATATCGACTTTGTCAACTCGATATCGACCTGCTCTGTTCTTCCTCTTCACTCGATTCTGGCTTCTTCTGGTGGAAATCTGCTGGCTTCCTCGAAATCGACTAAATGTACTCGATATCGACCAGTCTGTGTCAACTCGATTTTCTCGTTTCCAGCTTGATTTTTCCTGGTTTCGCTACTTCTTAACCTCGGACTTTCTGTAGTTGACTTTGAGCTTTTCCTCCTTTCTCTAAACTGCCGTAAATTGCCTCGATTTTTGCGAAATTAAATAGAAACTGGTGTAGATTCTATAATTGGCAAATAAACATAAACTACATAGATTCTGAACTATTCTAGCCCGAATGTATGAAATGCATGCAGAAATCGATATAAAAGTAAGTATAAAACATGGAAAATTAGGCTCATAACAAACACCCCATACTTAAGCTTGCTTGTCCTCAAGAAATACTTTTAATTGTCATTCAGGGGAAGAAATTAAACTCTCAACATCTTAGATTCATTGCCATATAATCCTGCAATCAATTACCATCCTTGAAAAGGTACTTGTGTCACAAATCCATGTATGTGCAATTAAAAGCAACATCTACTCACAAAAGGAGCGTTATGCAAAACGATTCATAAGACATTCCTTCTTCTCTTGATTAAAAGCAACATCCTTGAAGAGGACTTTAATTTAAGCTCAATATGGAGTAGATTGGTAAAAGACTAAAGGTGGGATATTTTCGGCAATGTGGTGCTAATGATCTGGGGAAATGGAGTATTTCCAAACTTTTCATATGACATTCCTTCTTCTCTTGATTCTTACCTTTCGCTCATCGCTCATTGCTTTTTTTTTTTCAATATTATGCTTTTACCCCTCTAACTTCAGTACCGCCTTCTCGCGAGTCACAAACATGGGTGTCATGAATGGCCTCGGATACTTAGTGCTTTGGACTCCTCATATTGTGTCCCATCTCGCCGAACTTTTATCTCAGCGAGCAGGGTCGATCTACCTTTATCTCCTGAGGTGATCGGATTTTCTTTCACTCATTAAATTTTCCATATATATTTCTTTCAATTTCCTACCAAACTACAATAATAATAATAACAACACAACAACCATATAGTAATCTCCATAATGTGACATCATTGTCAACATAATCCCCAGATGGAAACTCACTAGACAGGTGTGCAGGATGTTAGAAATCGAGTGCAATGTTGTAGGCTCTAGTCGATTTCGATTGAGCATGGTCGATATCGACCTACTATACTCAAAATCGACTTGCTACATACATCCTTGTACCTAAAAAAATTAGAAGAGAAATATCCACCATAGAAAATATAATGTCCAAAACCAAAAACAACAACAACAATGTCCGAAAATCCCGAAAAGTAATTGTCTATTTACAAGCTCTAGATTTTATAGTCGCTAGGTCGACTTTCTCCATTAGGCTCAAGGTGGCATTTGCAAGGCCCATGTAGTTTGGGCTTCAAATAGGACTCTATTCTTGTCCATCAGTTGTATTCCTCCGGAATTGATCTTGTTCACCGTGAAAGGGTCCATCTTCTTCTTGAATTTGTTAGGGAACCAATGATCATTTGATTTGGAAACATAGATCTTGTCTCCAACTTCATATTCTTTGGGCTCATCATTGGAAATCCTACATAAGCGCACATACCAAGGCAAACCTCTCCCATGTATAGATAAATCATTGATTGAAATAGGAGAAGAAAGATCCACACCTTGGCTTACCTTTGCAGAATCGGATATCGGAAGCTCCTGAGGGTCTGGTCGATATCGAGTAGGGTTACTCGATATCGAGTTCTGCTGCTCAAAATCGCCTGGCTTTGTCTCTGGGGAAGAAATCGAGTCGGCATGGGCAGGTCGATATCGACTAGGTTGAGTCGATATCGAGTTCTCTTGGTCGATTTTGCCTTGCTCGATTCCTGGTGATCTGGTTGGCTCGACTTGATATGGTCGATATCGACTAAGAGTGGTCGATATTGACTGCCTTTGTGCTCTAGTCGATTTCTCCAGGTCGATTTCGACCCCATACTTAAGTCCTGGCAAAGCCTCTGAAAAATAGTTAGTCAATATCGATGTACCTTGGTCTATGTCGAGTTGATTCTCTTCTTCTTCGTTTAGGATGGCCATGATCTCCTCCACCTGGGCTTCCATGTCCCTCTTTTCTAGCTCCTCGGGGGTCATATTTCTTACATTTGGCTCCCCGCAAGTAATGTAACCGGCTGATATGGACTTTACCTCTTCCATGGGACCTGTATGCCTTTCAGTTTTATTAAAGGAATACTCAATTACCTCATCGCTAATGTTGAAAGTGAGCACTTCCTTCCTTATGCTTATGTTGGCATCCACCGTCGCCAAAAAGGGCCTTCCTAGAATGATTGGACAAGCTGGGTCCTCTGCCATATCAATAACTAAGAAATCAGTAGGGACGAAGAACTTACCTACTTGTACTGGTACATTGTCCACCATGCTTGTTGGGATGACCACCGTGTTGTTTGCCATGTAAAGTTTAGCATCCATAGGCTCTAGGGCAACTTTCTTAATCTTGGACCAGATTGATAAGGGCATTATACTCACACTGGCTCCCAGATAACACAAAGCATTAAATCGATATTGACCAAATCTAATGGTTATAGCAAACTTACCTGGATCTTGCCTTTTCTCAAGTACGTCAATTTGGCTGCACTCCTTTGCGATCTCAGGCATTGACCGCTTTTTGCTCAGAATCTCCTTTAGGAACTTGACATAGGATGGCATCTCATTAAGAGCTTCTGTGAAGGGTATTGTGACGTTGAGCCTTTGAAGCATCTTGACTAAACGCTCGAACTTCTCCTCCGCTGGGTCCTTTGGAGATTTCGTCGGGAAAGGCAGCTTTTTCTTCGCCGGAGGTGCAGAAATCGAGTGGGGATGGTCGAAATCGACTACCGTCTGGTCGATATCGAGTGGATTGGCTGGCCTCGGGATCTAGGGAGAAATTCGGTCGATTTCGACCCTGGGGGGGGGTCGATATTGACTGGGGACTGGTCGATGGGTTGGTCGATATCGACTGGTCTCCAGTGCCCGTTTCCTCCGTTGTTTGCTCTGGAATTTGCATCTGTCGCCCAATCCTTAGGTTCATAGTAGCTACCTGTCCAGTAGATTTACCCTTAGGGTTAGGTTCAGAGGTTCCAGGGAGCGTACCTAATTGTCTGGGGATGGATGTTGCCAGCTGGCCAATCTGTGTGTCAATTGATTTCCTCTAGATATCGATTTCCCCAAGCCTAGAGTTGACACCATGCAGCTTAGTGTGGATGGAATTGATAGATTGTTTGGTATCTGAATGATTCCTCCGCATCTCCTCAAGGATGGTCTGCATGTCATCTCTCTTTCCTTCTCTGTCAAGGGGACCAGGAGCTTTGTAGGGAGGGGGATTCTGATGCTGGGGCTTGCGATAGTAGCTCCAGTTCTGGTTCTGGTGTGGCCCTGAGTAGTATCCCCCCGCATACCTTACCTCTTCGTGGGTCTCTCCTTGATGTACTTGATCGACGTGTGGGCATTGTTGTGAGCTGAATCTGCCCTGTTTTACAGTAACTTTTATATCATTTTCTGCATACATTTCATGTATTTGGGCTAGGATAATACAGAATCTATGTAGTTTATGTTTATTTGCCGAATTATGGAATCTACACCAGTTTCTGTTTAATTTTGCAGAATTCGAGGCAAATTACAGCAGTTCTAAGAAAGGTTGGAAATGCTCGGATATCAACTACAGAAGTCCGAGTTCAAGAAGCAGCGGAACCAGGACGAATCAAGCCATAGCCTACATGTACTCGATCTAGAGTTACTATACTCGATCTAGACAAAGGTATCCGAGCACATCTGGTCGAGTAAGCACTGATCGAAGAAACTGAGTCAGAGACAACCCGACTCCCGAAGCCTTACTCTATCTCGAGGAATCTAGTCGAGATAGACCAAATCCTGATGCCATGTTCGGAGTCGAAGAGATGTGCTAAGTCGAGAAGCCGAGGACCCGGAGACGTTGGGCACACTTTACTCGATCTGGACAAAAGTTGTCGATATCGACAAAATCTTCACCACCAGTCCGAGCCAGTGCCGATGAGAAGAGTCCTCGACCAAGACCAAGCAAGTCGATGAGACATGATTACTCGATCTCGAGTAAGCTCCTCGATCTCGAGGACCTCAAAGAGCCAAGGTCCTAGCCATGACGAGCACCAACTGCTCGACCAAGCCCAGCCAAGCCATACTCGACGCCACTTCTACTCGACCTCGAGGAAGTTTGTCGAGATCGAGGAAACCGCGTCCCGAAGCCGCGTTACGCGTTTTGCTATCCTACTCGGTTTGGGGTTGCTTGGAGTCAAAGATTGCCGAGATATATCCGAAAATATCAAGTTCTATCTATGGAGAAGACCCACCTACACATGGAAGATATTTTGCTACTTTTATATATAATTTTCCTTTTAGATTTAATTCCTTAATTGCATTTATTTATCTTAATGCCTTTAGATATAGATTTAGATAAAGAGAGATATATTCTATCCTTGAATAGCAAGGAATAGAAGGCTATAAATAAAGCCTTAGGGGCTGGTTTTTCATCATTCAATTTCAGAGAGAACAAGTAAGTAGTAGTATAGAGAAAGAGAGTTTTGTGGCGAGCAAGGTGGAAAGGCGGAAGCGGAGTTGTCTTGTTTGGTTGTAAGCTCTCTTTATTTAATTCAATGCAAGTTAGTTTCTGTTGTTATTTGAGGAGTTTCTTGATGATGAAGAGCGAGTAGTCCACCCACTTCTGGGGCTGGGGTGAGCCCGACGGTGGCCATGTGAGGTGATGCGGTAAAGGTGCAATCTTTTTATGCAATTCGTCTTCTATCCCTATGAGCATGATTCTTTTGCGAGAGTTGAAGGTGATCCTTGTTTGTATTATTGAAGCGAAAGTGATCTTAATGCAACTTGGATTAATTATGTGAAAAGGGTTTGTAACAATTAGGGTTTATGCGAAAGCCTCTATATTCCTATTTGTTAGTAACGAAAGTTATTCTATGCCTTTATGTGTTACTTTGCATGGTTATCGTTGTGGCGTTGATACCCTGGCTTTGGAAGTTCTTTATATATTGAGTTTATTTCGTCCGAAATCTGAATTCTGTGATTCGAGTTTGCAATTTGAAAGTTACTGTTTTTAGTCGATCTAGAGTAATTTTTGTCGATATCGAGTTAGCTGTTAGTCGATCTCGAGTAGGGTTTTGTCTAGATCGAGTACAGTGTCTGAGTTTCTGCTTCTATTGATCGATTTTGAGTTTCTGTCGTCGCTTTCTATTGTCGATCTCGAGTACTGCTTTGTCGAGATCGAGTAAGTCTGTGTCTTTGCTTTCTTTCTTGCCTTCGTTTGTTATTTCTGTCTTTGTTTCTTTGTTTCTGTCTTTTGTTTGCTTTTATGTGAGATTTACAGCTACCTAGGATCCGCTGACACGCTTCCTCGTGGATCGATCCTGACTTCCCACTACTGCATAGGGAGGAGTTTTGTAATTGTTTGCAAGGGATGGAATCTGGTTTGCTTTGATTTATTTATATTTTATTGCAAGTCTCAATTTCCTCCTACAACAAATTGGTGTCGTTGCCAGGGAAGCTATCATTCGCGGCTTAGGTAGTCAGATCTCACTTTTCTGTTGAGTTACTTTACAGGTGTATGCGCCGTTCTGGTCAACCACCTGAGTTTGACGACTTAGACGATCCGGAACGCCTCTTACACATCCAAGCTAAGCTAAAAAGAGCCATGGCGACCGCTGAGACACAAGAACAGCTAATTGCGTAGCTAACTAGGGAACTAGCCGCTAAGAATGCTGCTATCGCCGCTGAAAAAGCAGGAACGGAACAAGCAGAAGCTGAGCTTGCCCAATATCCTACCACTGCAGAGGACTACATGCACCTGACACTCGTCGTGCCTGAATCGACTATTCTTATCCCTCAAAATAACTATGAAATTCGCACTCCTTTCTTAATA
The DNA here is from genome assembly GCA_963922045.1 of Persicaria maculosa. Taxonomy (NCBI): domain Eukaryota; kingdom Viridiplantae; phylum Streptophyta; class Magnoliopsida; order Caryophyllales; family Polygonaceae; genus Persicaria; species Persicaria maculosa. The sequence goes on along the minus strand of OY998252.1, from coordinate 76,544,376 downwards.
GAGATTAAACATAATGCATTTCATGGTAGATTTAATGAATGCCCTCTTCAGCACATTACCAATTTTACTGACATGTGTCGTACTCTTGCTGAAGGTACCACCTTGGAGTACATCCTGATGAAAGCTTTCCGCTGGTCTCTCGCTGGTCCTGCACTGAAATGGCTGGAAGGGCTGAAACCACGATCTCTCACGACATGGGCTCAAGTGAAGCAGGAATTTCTAAACAAATTCTTTCTTCCAGCCAAAACAGCACTCCTGCGCCAAAAGATCACATCTTTCAAACAGCAGCCTGGAGAGACGCTAGCAAAGGCTTTGGAACGCTATAAGGATCTACTGCGATGCTGCCCTACACATGGACAGCAACCCTGCGTAGTTCAAGAGATCTTCTTCAATTCTCTGGACTTGGCTGCAAAGGATAGAATCAACACATACACTCGCTCTGAGTATCTGACAATGTCGTCTGCTGACGCATGGGCTGCTCTCGAAAAGCTGACCAACTATGACAACAATTATGGGACTCCAGTCAACTATGAGGAGAACCCCTACGCCAGGCCATCACCATCCATGCCCCTATATGAGCCCCCTAAGGAGATTGATCCAGATGTTAGGGAGCAGTACAACAGAGATCAGAATAGGAAGCTCCTCAAGCAAGTAAAGTATCTTTCTGTCAACCAGCCTTGCATTGAATGCGGATCACAACGGCACACCACTACTGAGTGCCCACACACAGAGCAAGTCAGGCTGGCAGAACACCACGAAGAGGTGGCTTACGCAGGGGGTCCCAGTCGCTATATGGGGGACCAAAGGTTTCAGCAACCACAATGGAACCAAGGTGCCCCTAGGAACCCCCTACCCTACAGAGCTCCAGGACATCCGGAAAGGGACCAGAAAAGGGATGATCTGCAGACAATCCTTGAAGAGATGCGGAGGAACCACTCAGACACCAGGCAGTCCTTTAACTCAGTCTACACTCAGATATAAGGTGTCAACTCTAGGCTTGGGAAAATCGATGTCTGGAGAAAGTCAATGGAAACACAAATAGGCCAGCTAGCAGCAGGAATCCCCCGACAGTCAGGAACCCTCCCAGGATCATTAGAACCAAATCCCAAGGGGAAGACTGGATACATCGCTGTTGTAAAACTCAGAAGCGGCCATCAACTGCAAGAGCCAGAGGTCGGAAAGCAGCAGGACGAAGGAGAACAGCAACTCGATATCGAGGAAGGTCTGCTCGATATCGACGACAGAATAGGCCAGCCTTCATCTACACAGCACAGCAACTCGAATCCGCAGAAACTAGTCGAGATCGAGAAGGACTTGGTCGAGATCGAGGAAACCCAGGTTGAGATCGAGAAGACTGCTACACCTCCGACATCTGTTCTGGCTCCGAATCAGAAAAAGAAGCTGCCCTTCCCAACAAAATCTCCAAAGGACCCAGCAGAGAAGAAATTTCAGCGCTTCATCAAGATGCTTCAGAAGCTCAACGTCACCATTCCCTTCACAGAAGCTCTCAATGAAATGCCATCCTACGTCAAATTCCTCAAGGAGATTCTAAGCAAAAAGTGATCAATGCTGAGATTATAGAGGAGTGCAGCCATATGGACATCCTTGAGAAGAGGCCAGATCCAGGTAAGTTTGCTATAACCATTGGATTTGGTCAATATAAAATTAATGCTTTATGTGATCTTGGAGCTAGTATGAGTATAATGCCTTTAACAATTTGGTCCAAGATTAAGATAGGTGCCCTAGAGCCTGTGGATGCTAAGCTTTATATGGCCAACAACACTGTGGTCATTCCAACAGGCATGGTGGACAATGTACCAGTGCAAGTAGGTAAGTTTTTCGTCCCTGCTGATTTCTTAGTTATTGATATGGCGGAAGACCCTGCTTGTCCCATTATTCTAGGAAGGCCCTTCTTGGCGACAGTGGATGCCAACATAAGCGTACGGAAGGGAGTGCTCACTTTCAACATCAGCGATGAGATAATTGAGTATTCCTTTAATAAAACTGAAAGGCATACAGGTCCAATGGAAAAGGTAAAATCTATCTCAGCTGGCTACATCACTTGCGGGGAGCCCAAGGTATGAAATATGACTCCCGAAGAGCTGGAAAAGAGGGATATAGAGGCCCAGGTGGAGAAGATCATGGCCATCCTAAATGAGGACACAGAGAATCCACTCGACACAAACCAAGGTACGTCGATTTGGACTAACTATTTTTCGGATGCCTTGACAGGACGCAAGTATGGGGTCGTACTTGACAAAGATTCCCCGATATCGAGGACTCTAGTCGATCTCGACCAAAACCAGGAGCCTCCACCAGCACCAGCGTCGTCGACCAGCCAGATGGAAGCTTAGCATTCCTTGAGATCGAGTAGACTACTCGAGACCGACCAACCCTCTGCTGACTCGACTTCACCTTCCTCGATGCTGATTCCACCAGACGGGCAAGCCTCCTCGAGATCGAGTACCCTTGTCGAGATCGATCAAGCCCCACCAGCTCCTGCATCCTCGAGTAGTTCACCACCAGAACCTGAAGAGTTGTCGAGATCGAGTACCCCTACTCGAGATCGACCAAACACCGTGGTCCCCGATTCCGTTTCTGCGAAGGTAAGCCAAGGTATGGATCTTTCTTCTCCTATTTCCATTAAAGATCTATCTATACATGGGAGAGGTTTACCTTGGTATGTGCGCTTATGTAGGATTTTTAATGATGAGCCCAAAGAGTATGAAGTTGGAGACAAGCTCTATGTTTTCAAATCAAAGGATCATTGGTTTCCTAACAAATTCAACAAGAAGAGGATGGGGCCTTTTGTGGTGAACAAGATCCATTCTGGAGGATTACAACTAATGGACAAGAATGGAGTCCTTTTTGAAGCCCAAGCTACATGGGCCCTGCAAATGCCACCTTGAGCTAAAGAGAAAGTCGGCCTAGCGACTATAAAATCTAGAGCTTGTACATAGACATTTACTTTTTTTAGGACTTTTTGGACATTGTTTTGTTTGTTTTTGGTTTTGAACATTTCCAGTTTTTCTATTAGGGGTATATGTCTTCTACACTTTTCAGGTCCATGGATAGAAGCAAGCTATATTAAGACTCGGCCCTGGTGATTCTTTCTTTCAATATTATGAAGCCCTGCACACCTGTCTAGTGAGTTTCTTTCTTTATCCTTGTTTTTATACAGTGAGGACACTATAATGTTTAAAGTATGGGGTGGGGGAAGGTCTTACTTTGTGCATATTTGACATATTTAACATTATTTGTGCATTGTTTCATAAAATGTTTATACATGGCTATTTTGGTATTCATTATTGAATTATGTGCTTATATGCATGTTTTCCAAAAGTTTGAGAAAAATGACCCTTTGAGAAAAATGACCCCCATTGAAAATTTTTGATTAATGTCATGGAAGCTTATATTGAACTCAATGATGCAAAATTGGATTCATTAGAGATATAGCATGAAATTGCCTAGTAAAGGGAAGTCACAATGAAGTGCATTATTTTCTTGAAAACCATGAAAAGAGGTAAAATTTGAAGTTGCTTTTGACATGTTGCATGATAAGATGATGGAGGACTTTATATTTCCATATAATGCTCATATGTTTATATTTCCTAGCCTTACCTATGCTTATGCATCACAAAAAGCCATAATATACCTTATTTCAATCATTACTCCACATGATCTAAATATTTTCCATTCTTTACCTTATTTCCTATCCAGGGATTATGTTGAGAATGATGTTACATTATGGAGATGTCATATGGTTTTTGTGGTATTGTATGTCATTATTTGGAGTTTGGCGGAATGGTTTGAAATATATGGAAAATTTAATGAGTGAAAGAAAATCCGATCAAAGATCGACCCTGCTCGCTGAGATAATAGTTTGGCGAGATGGGACACCAGGTGAGGAGTCCGATGCACTAAGTATCCGGGGCCATTCATGACACCCATGTTTGCGACTCGCGAGAAGGCAGTGCTGAGGTTAGAGAGGTAAAAGCATTATTATGAATAAAAGCAATATGAAAGGTGATGAATCTTATGAAAAGGAATGTGGTTGAAAAAGTTTGGAAATACTCCATTTCCCCGGATTATTAGCACCACATTGCCAAAAATTGCCCACCTTTAGCCTTTTACCAATTCTACTCCTTATTTGAGCTTAAATTAAAGTCCTCTTGATTATTAATGCTTTGTCACTTATGAATGTTTTGCATAACCCTCCTTTTGTGAATAGATGTTGCTTTTATTTGCACATGCATGGATTTGTGACACTAGTACCTTTTCAAGGATGGTAATTGATTGCAGGGACATATAAGAATGAATCCAATATGTTGAGAGTTTTAATTTCTTCCCCTGAATGACAAATAAAAGTATTGCTTGAGGACAAGCAAGCTTAAGTATGGGGTGTTTGTTGTGAGCTGAATCTGCCATGTGTTACAGTAACTTTTATATCGTTTTCTGCATACATTTCATGCATTTGGGCTAGCATAATACAGAATCTATGTAGTTTATGTTTATTTGCCAAATTAAGGAATCTACACCAGTTTCTGTTTAATTTCGCAGAATTCGAGGCAAATTACAGCAGTTCTAAGAAAGGTTGGAAATGCTCGGATATCAACTACAGAAGTCCGAGTTCAAGAAGCAATGGAACTAGGATGAATCAAGCCAGAGCCCAAATGTACTCGATCTAGAGTTACTGTACTCGATCTAGACAAAGGTATCCGAGCAGATCTGGTCGAGTAAGCACTGATCGAGGAAACTGAGTCAGAGACAACCCGACTCCCGGAGCCTTACTCTATCTCGAGGAATCTAGTCGAGATAGACCAAATCCTGATGCCATGTCCAGAGTCGAAGAGATGTGCCAAGTCGAGAAGCCGAGGACCCGGAGACGCCGGGCACACTTTACTCGATCTCGACAAAAGTTGTCGATATCGACAAAATCTTCACCACCAGTCCGAACCAGTACCGAGGAGAAGAGTCCTCGACCAAGACCAAGCAAGTCGATGAGACATGATTACTAGATCTCGAGTAAGCTCCTCGATCTCGAGGACCTCAGAGAGCCAAGGTCCGAGCCATGACGAGCACCAGCTGCTCGACCAAGCCCAGCCAAGCCATACTCGACGCCACTTCTACTCGATCTCGAGGAAGTTTGTCGAGATCGAGGAAACCGCGTTCGGAAGCCGCGTTACGCGTTTTGCTATCCTACTCGGTTTGGGGTTGCTTGGAGCCGAAGATTGCCGAGATTTATCCGAAAATATCAAGTTCTATCTATGGAGAAGACCTACCTACACATGGAAGATATTTTGCTACTTTTAGATATAATTTTCCTTTTAGATTTAATTCCTTAATTGCATTTATTTATCTTAAAGCCTTAAGATATAGATTTAGATAAAGACAGATATATTCTATCCTTGAATAGCAAGGAATAGAAGGCTATAAATAAAGCCTTAGGGGCTGGTTTTTCATCATTCAATTTCAGAGAGAACAAGTAAGTAGTAGTATAGAGAGAGAGAGAGAGTTTTGTGGCGAGCAAGGTGGAAAGGCGGAAGCGGATTTGTCTTGTTTGGTTGTAAGCTTTCTTTATTTAATTCAATGCAAGTTAGTTTCTTTTGTTATTTGATGAGTTTCTTGATGATGAAGAGCGAGTAGTCCACCCACTTCTGGGGCTGGGGTGAGCCCGACGGTGGCCATGTGAGGTGATGCGGTAAAGGTACAATCTTTTTATGCAATTCGTCTTCTATCCCTATAAGCATGATTCTTTTGCGAGAGTTGAAGGTGATCCTTGTTTGTATTATTGAAGCGAAAGTGATCTTAATGCAAATTGGATTAATTATGTGAAAAGGGTTAGTAACAATTAGGGTTTATGCGAAAGCCTCTATATTCCTACTTGTTAGTAACGAAAGTTATTCTATGCCTTTATGTGTTACTTTGCATGGTTATTGTTGTAGCGTTGATACCCTGGCTTTGGAAGTTCTATATATATTGAGTTTATTTCGTCCGAAATCTTAATTCTGTGATTCGAGTTTGCAATTTGAAAGTTACTGTTTTTAGTCGATCTAGAGTAATTGTTGTCCAGATCGAGTTAACTGTTAGTCGATCTCGAGTAGGGTTTTGTCTAGATCGAGTGCAGTGTCTGAGTTTCTGCTTCTATTGATCGATTTTGAGTTTCTGTCGTTGCTGTCTGTTGTCGATCTCGAGTACTGCTTTGTCGAGATTGAGTAAGTCTGTGTCTTTGCTTTCGTTCTTGCCTTCGTTTGTTATTTCTGTCTTTGTTTCTTTGTTTATGTCTTTTGTTTGCTTTAATGTGAGATTTAGAGCTACGTAGGATCCGCTGACACGCTTCCTCGTGGATCGATCCTGACTTCCCACTACTGCATAGGGAGGAGTCTTGTAATTATTTGCAAGGGACAGAATCTGGTTTGCTTTGATTTATTTATATTTTATTGCAAGTCTCAATTTCCTCCTACAACAGGCATGAAGTGGTGTTGTGCCTCACAGACCCACATTCCAAACAAGGTTTCTCTTTAGAGAGGAATTTCACTTTTTTTGTAAGGCGACGTACCTGATCGTTGTGGAACTGGTCCCTGACGTCTGGATCAACTTCCTTGGGTGGCACATACAATGGCATAGATGGGGCAGGCCTTTCATACCTTTCGTCAGAAGCGGCCGCAGAAGTCCCATATGTGTTGTCGTAGTTTGCTAGTGTCTCAAATACCTCCCATGCTCGGCGTGGAGTGTATCCAGGATACTCATAGTTGGTGTAATTGTTGATCCGATCCTTGGTAGGCACATCTAGGCAATTGAAGATGATCTCCTGGATGACGTAGGGTGGTTGAACATGCATAGGACAGGATTTCAGAAGCCTTTTGTAGCGCTCCCAGACTTGTGCTAATGGTTCCCCTGGCTTTTGTCTGAAAGCCGTGATTTGTTGTCTGAGGGTAGCTGTCTTTGCATGAGGAAAGAAGTTGTTGAGGAACAGGTTCTGTAGTTCATTCCAGGTTCGAATTGATCATGCAGGCAATCCTTCTAGCCACTGTTGTGCTATTCCTGCAAGGGACCAATGAAAAGCCTTTAGTTTTAAGTATTCAAGATTAGCACCATCAGCTATAGCTTCGCATAAGTCTATAAAAGTGGTGACATGCTCTAGAGGACATTCATTAATTCTTCCCCTAAATTGACTCCTCCTAATTTCTTTAATAAAAGAAGGACGAATTTTAAAATTAATAGGGGGAAGAACGATCGCTGATTCTAGAACATCCAAAGTAGGATGCAGATATTCCTTTGCGTGGGCTGGGACATGCCCTATCTGCTCCTCAAGTTCCCTTCTCGCGTTAATCTCGCGATCTACCCTTGCTTCCCACCGTTGCTGATTTTGTGCATATTCCGCCTTTCGTCGGGCGTGTTCAGCTTCCCTGATGGTGAATTCCTCAATCTGTCGGCAGAGTTGCTCAAGCTCCTCTGCTGGTGTGAGTTGGCCAGCATTCTCGTTGTCGGATGTCGACATGAGTCTCCTCCTAAGCCTTTAGTAAAGAGATGGAAAAACCGCTCTGGCTCGAGAATAGGGTCTATAGGCATGCGATCAGTTCTTCGCATGCACCTGAGAAACAAAAATAAAAAAAAGCACGTAAAAAGAAACTAAAAAGCAAAAACAAATATAAAGAAAAGAAATAGAACTAAAAATGGCGCGATTGATTGCTTCCCCGACAACGGCGCCAATTTGTTGTTGCAGGAGGATGGTCAAATATGAAAATATAAATAAATATAAAGCAAACAGACTCCCTGTGTCAGCAAATAAAATACAAGACTTTCTTCCGTTGTAGTAGAAGGCAGTTAGGATCGTATCCACGAGAAAGCGTGTCAGCGCCCACCTTTTCAGTTCCAAATCTCAGCAGAAAATCAACCAGACAAACAGAAATAACAGCGAAAAGCAGAAACAAAATCAAAAGCAGACACTTTGGTCGATATCGACTTAAGGAACTCGATATCGAGTAGAAAAAATTGACTGCAATAACTCAAAATCGACTTGAACATAAACTTTAAAATCTGAAATTTGTGAAATAAATCAGTAAAATAAAAGACTTCCAAGATCAGGATTTCAATACCACAACGATAACCATGTAAAATAACACATAAAGGCATAAAAGATCGTGCTTTTCATCAAATCACTTTCGTTATTAACAAATAGGAAGATAGAGGCTTTCGCATAAATCCTAATTGTTACTAACCCTTTTTCACAAAACTAATCCAAGTTGCTTTAAGATCACTTTTGCTTCAATAACACAAACAAGGATCACCTTTAACTTTCGCAAAAGAATCATGCTCACAGGGATAGAAGATAAATTGCATCCAAAGATTGTACCTTTACCGCATCACCTCACATGGCTACCATCGGGCTCACCCTGACCCTAGAAGTTGGGTGACTACTCGCTCTTCATCATCAATAAACTCATCAAAGATTTCAAGAAAATAAATTGCATTAAATAAACTACATAAGACTTACAACCGAATGAAGCCAACTCTGCTCTCGCTTTACAAACTCCACTCGGCTCCAAGACTTCACTCTCTCCTACTCGACTTTCTCTCTCTATTGTGGCTTGTAGCTTGGATTGATTGAATTCCTAAAATCCAGCCCCTAAGGCCTTATTTATAGTGTTTATTCCCTAGGAAATTAGGAAAGAAAACTATATCTATATCTAAATCTATCTATCCATATCTAAAGATTAAATTATAGAAATAAAATAAATAAATCTACAAGGGAACTATATCTAAAGTAGATAAATATCTCTTACATCTTGATAGATCTTGATAGAATTTGATCTTGTGGATATCTCTATTGGACTTTGGATAAAACTTTGATTAGAACTCGGATACCCTCGAAATGGGACACTGTTGGTCACTCGATATCGACTAGGCTAAGTCAATATCGAGCCGTATTTACTCAGCTTCAGCTTCTTGACTCGATCTCGGCTTCTAGGAGACAGATTGACTTGATACAACTCGATATCGATTAGGCTAAGTCGATATCGAGCTGCATTTTTCCTTCTCCAGTTTTCTGGTCGATTCCGGATCTTGGCTCGATTTTAGGTCAACTTGATATCGACCTGCTCTGTTCTTCCTTATCACTCGATTATGGCTTCATCTGGTGGAAGTCGGCTGGCTTCCTTGAAATCGACTAAGTGTACTCGATATCGACCAGACTGTGTCAACTCGATTTTCTCGTTTCCAGCTTGATTTGTCCTGGTTTTGCTACTCCTTGACCTTGGACTTTCTGTAGTTGACTTTGAGCTTTTCCTCATTTCTCTAAACCGATGTAAATTGCCTCGATTTCTGCGAAATTAAAAAGAAACTGGTGTAGATTCCATAATTGGCAAATAAACATAAACTACATAGATTCTGAACTATTCTAGCCCGAATGTATGAAATGAATGCAGAAATCGATATAAAACTAAGTATAAAACAAGGCAAGGCTCACAACAGGAGCCCCATAGCTGTTGTCGAAGTTGGTGAGTCGTTCGATGGTCGCCCACGCCTCTGCTAGTGTCTGCGTGAGGTATTCATATTGTGTGAATTGCTTAATCCTTTCCTTGCTGGCTAGATCAAGAGAATTGTAGAAAATCTCCTGAATGACATATGGTGGCTGCCCATGAGTAGGGCAGGATCGCAGAAGATCCTTGTATCGATCCCATGCTCGTGCTAACGACTCCCCATGCTCGAGCCGTATTTACTCAGCTTCTGTTTGAAAGATGTAATATTTTTTCGAGGAAGCGCTGTCTTAGCGGGAGGAAAGAACTTGTTAAGGAACGCATTGCTAACCTCTGCCCATGTTTTAAGGGATCGGGCTGGTAGTCTTTCCAGCCACTTCAATGTTGGACCTGTAAGAGACCAACGAAAAGCTTTCATTCTTACATAATCAAGAGTAGTACCTTCAGCAATAGTCTGACACATGTCAGCAAAAGTAGTAATATGAGCAAGAGGGCATTCATTAAATCATCTTTAAAAAGCATTATTTTTAATTTCAGTAAGGAAGGTAGTGCGAATTTCAAAATCATTAGGAGGGACTAGAATAGCCGATTCAGGCACTATCAGAGTCAGGTGCATGTAGTCCTTAGCAGTGGTTGGATATATGGCAAGCTCCGCTTCTACCTGCCTCCTCAATTCTTCTTCCCGCTCAGTGTGCGCTCTCTCAACGGCGAGAGCAGCATTGTTGGATGCTAGTTCCCTTTGAAGCCTCTCCATCATCTGAGCTTGTGTTTCTGCATCGGCTATGGCTTTCTTTAGTTTTGAATGGATGCATATAAGGCATTCCGAATCGTCTAAGGCGTCAAACTCAGGTGGTTGAACAGGACATCGCATACACATAAACAGTAACTCAAAGAAAACGTGAGATCTAACTACCAAAGGCGCGAATGATTGCTTCCCTAGCAACATCGCCAATTTGTTGTAGGATGAAATCGAGTTCAATAAATAATAATATAAATCAAACCAGATTCGTGCCCCCGCAAATAATTACAAGACTTCCTCCCGGTGTAGCAAAAGAAAGTCAGGATCGATCATCGAGGAAGCGTGTCACCGGATCTCAGGTAGCGGAAGAATCTCACGAACAGAAGTCGACTCCAGAGTACTCGACCTCGACTATGTGTAGTTGACAGAAGTCAGGCATGACGATGCCATAGAAAATAGGCTATATAATAAACATGGGATATTACGTCATAAATGGGTCACCCAATGCAAAAGGACGGTCGGTCCCACCCTTAACACATCGCGAACAAAGTATCCAACCAGACCCAAAGAAACTAGGCTCAGCACCCCCTATATCTATTAACCTTTATCTCCCTCGCGACTCAAAACCAGTGTAGAACTAAGAGCTAACTCTCCCTTGTACCTCGAATTAGCTTCCGAAGACCTTGCAAGGAGCTCGCTCGCTCAAGCACGTCGCCTCTAATGGGCCCACGTGTATTGCCTATGCCCCTAAGCATGTGGGAATGCGCTACACTTGTCCTATATAGTAATACGAGGTTTCCAGCCAGCTACTCGCTTGGTTCCCCTATAAATACCCCCCTCCGATCACAGAGAAAGGGATCCGATTCCGAAGATAAGAAAGGCGTAAGAGCTTTGATTATCACCTAGACTTAAAACCCCCGGAGTTGAGTTCTAGAGATCCGCAGTCGGAGAAGAACGTTCCTAGAGATAACAACCTCGCCAAACTTCCTCCGTAGACGACGATTGAATAGTAAAACATAATTCATCGCGAGTCAAACTCAACCCTCATCGCTTGGACAAATAAGCTTACAATCTGATCATCGTCCTATCAGGCTAAGGCTTGCAGGTATTCTAAAAGTATTATATCGTCACAAGTGAGGTAATAAGTACAGGCAAAATCTCATGAACGCTTCATTGGCGCCGTTTGTAGGAACCTTTCAGGACGAGAGGTTCCGCATAGCAATACGCTTATTTACATTACTATCTTTCCATTTCTTTTATTTCATCATTTCTTACCACTCTATCCTTTTTATTATATATAAATAATGTATAAATTGATAATCGCGTTGATTTTTCTTTTTTTAAGACAAATGTTTTTCATTGCAGGAACCATGAACTTCACCCTCTTCAGAGAGGAGTTTGGGAAACAACGCCATGACCACGACGAGGCGAACGGCATCAACCTCAATACCATCCCTAACGAGGGGGCCCTACACGGCAGCAATGAAGGCGCTCCCTAACAACCAATGTGGGACACTGCGCAACCCCCTCCGTTCGCTCCCTACGAGATGTGGGGTGGCTGCCCCCGGTACAAATTCTTCGCGAGGAGCTACCCGCAAAGCATGTACTTTAACCAATAGGCGAACGAGATACCACTCCAACATGACCCCCGGCCTACTTTCAACAAACGTGAACAATTTCCCCAACCCCGACGGTGGGCCCCTCGACCCCGATCCAGAGCCCACCGAGAATAACAACAGGGTCGATCGTTCTGGCAGGGCCCAGAATGTGTCTTCGCCTTCAAACTCCCCTAAAGCACCCGAGCAAACTCGCAAAGGTGAACCGACTTTCCCATCGGCCTTTTGCAGACAAATACATGAGGCACCCGTCCCCAAGAGGTGGAGGGACATCTCTATAACCAAGTACAAAGGAGATACCGATCCCAACGATCACCACAACCAATTCCCCACGACAATGGGAATGAACGAGGACAACGATGTTATGTTTTGCCGCTCGTTTCCATCCACGCTGAGTGGGGTCGCTTTGACATGGTTCACAAACCTTGCTCGATCATCCATCAACAACTTTGTACAATTGTCAGGGACATTCGTCGCTCATTTCGAAAGCGCCTACACAAGAAAGAGAACCATGCTGGACCTCAACTCCATCAAGCAAGGTGTGATTGAGTCCTTGGGAATTTTTTTCAGCAGATTCAATAATATGGTGGTACAAATCCCGAGCTTCAAGCAAGAGTCCGCAAGCACGATACTAATGAGAAATTTGGCTGAAGGAGATTTCAAAATTTGCCTATTTCGAAAAGAACCAGCCAACTACGATGTTTTGAGAAAACTTGTTACCAAGCATATCCACGCTATGGAGGCTGCGAACTCCAGCTCACGACCTGTCGAATATAAGCCTTTGTTCCATCAACCATCTTACCACCGGCCACCGAAAATGCGACAAGAAAGGGAAAACTTCGGGGATCAGCAACCTCGTAATCCTTCCTAGCAGTAACCGGCCATCCCACCGCGCCCTCTCATCCAAGAAGTCCAATACAACCAGAGATCGGAGCCAAATCCACTGGGGGCCCCAACCAACGTAATGATAGCTCATCCTGACCATATCTCGCCCCCGGTCTATGGGATCCCGCCAGCTCTTCCCCAAAAGGAGACACCGCTTCAAATCTATGCCCCGCCGGCAAATCCTGATAATCCAGCAACGATGCCACAGCAACACCATCCTCCCGAGATTCCCCCACGACAATATAAACCACCTAATGCACCACCAAGACCCTACAATCCCCAGTATGCCATTGGAGGAAGATGCAGGGGGACTTACCCCCAGAACAGGGGAGGAAGGTGATGTCCGCATATTTAGTCTTATTTTACATCATGTTTTCATTTCATTGAAGTCCTTTTATTAGCTTTTGTATTGGGAAAGTAAGAAAAATGTGTAGTTATGCTTAATATTGCAAGATATGGAGTCTACACAAGCTTTGGTGTGATTTTATAGGTTTTGGAGGTGATTTGGAAGAGTTTGGATGCACTTTAGAGCTTAATGAAAAATCATGAAGGCAATGGGAGAAGCAAACTAAAAGCAAAAAGTGGTGCATCTGGAGAAAAGCCTTATTTCTGCAATCCATCACTTCGATTCAAGATCTGGAGCCTTCTTAAGATTTGTAGTCCTTGAAAAGAGCTTTCCAACGCATATTTATATGCGTCAATCGGATGAACGAGGAATCAAAAAAGTGCGATTGAAGACAGAGTCAAAAAGCTGGAGAAAACAGAAGTCATTGCGTTCGAACAGAGCCTCGGCGCCGATATCCTTGACCTCGGCGCCGACACCCAGCGAATTCCAGTAGCAGTGTTTTTGAACAAACTCTCGGCGCCGACACCCAGACCCTCAGCGCCGATACCTTGTGCGAATCTGCGAGAGAATTTTGTGGGCCGGGCTGATTTAATTGATTTTTGGGCTTTTTAATTAGGGTTTTTATCTAAATATCTTTTAGGATCTTTTAGTTAGATAGACTTAGGATATTTTATCCTTCCTTAGATAGATTATATTATTTTCCTTAGATAAAATCTCTTTCCTTGGAGATTAAGTCTTAATTTGTATCTTTAAATAAAGCCAATTAGAGGCTAATTAGAAGGAATTCGACAGACGTTGAATTCATAGCAAGAGGCACGTGAGTTTTGGAGTTTTTGGTAGAAGGTTTTGACATTGGTTTTAAGGTTTGATTTTAAGCAATTTCATATTATGTTTTATTCAATTTTCAGCATGTTTTCTATAGCTATGTGTGAGTAGTTTCTCTTCTTCTAGGGTTGGGGTGAGCCCAACAATAGCCATGTATGAAAGCTTGAATCTATGATGTTTTTATGAGTTTATCATCATCTATCTTGTGCTTAAATCCTTTGCGAACGTTGAGGACAATTCCATGTTTATGATTATGAAGCGAAAGTGGATTTAATTATGAATTTGGATAGTAATTAGAGATCTTTGGTGAAAGTAAAAGAGATCTAATTAAGAAAAGGTAGATCGAATAGGTTTTATGCAAAAGCCTCTATTCTCTATATGTGAAGTATACGAAAGCTATCTTTTGATGATAAAAACATGATCTTTGTTCTATGATTCTTGTGTGGTTTATGCATGGTTGTTGTTGTGGTTATCCCTTGACCTTGGAAGTTCTTTTTATATTGTTTACATCCCTAAAATCCCTTGCTTTTTGTTCTATTTTGCTGCTGGAAAACAAACAATCACTCGACATTCATCACTTCTCTCGACCATCCTCTTGATATCAACCTCTCTAGTCGATATCGACCGCCTTTGCTACTGATTTTTGTGTGTTGTTAGATCACAGGAACTACTCTAGAAAGTGTTGTCCTCTCTCCAGTGGAACGATCCCGACTTCCGTTATCTACATAGTGGGAATTGAGGTATTTTATTTGTGGTTGATTTCCAATCGCAACAGAAGGAACGACGGCAGAGGAGGAGGGTCCCGACCTCCTCCCAGGGACACAAGGAATGCCCCTGCAGCAAGGTCTTCGTCTAATCGGCCTAAGCATTCCAACAAGGATCGCCCAAGGAATCCTCCTCCGGATGGGTGCATCAACACCATCGCTGGAGGACCTGCGATGTCTGGCACCAGCGAGCAAGAAAGAAAAAACTACGAAAGAGAAGCCCGACGCCCCCCATCGGACGCCAGCGTCAAACAAGCATCCACTGCTCACGCCATGCTAAGTTTCTCTGTATCCGACACCCGTGATGCTCGCGATCTCAGAATGCCTCACTCAGATCCTATGGTCATTCATTTACAGATAGGAACCAAAACCGTTAAAAGAGTCATGATAGATACAGGTTCGTCTGTAGATGTCCTTTATTGGGACGCCTTTGAGAAACTCGGGATCGCCGAAAGCTCCCTACGTTGCTACTCGGGAAAACTAGTCTCCTTTTCCGGAGTCGAGGTTGAAGTAGCGGGAACGATCGAGTTGGCCAAATAGAAGAACCCACATGATTGAGTTCACCGTGGTCCGACTACCATCCATCTACAACGCTATTATGGGTCATGTAAGTCTGTTCAAATTTCAAATAACATGCTCCATATATGATTTTAGCGTCAAGTTTCCATGCGCTGATGGAAAGGTGGACGAAGCACGAGGACAACAAGCCAAAAGTATGGTCAGTTACTTATCCTCGCTAAGAAAGGGCCATAACCGAATACTTGCAATTGAAGAAAGGGTTCGTGGATCTCTGAAGGAAGAAACCCACGACGAGCGTGAACAGCATGCCACATCTGAGCGACAACAGGCGGATCTAGAGGTTCGACCAGAGAAAATAGCTGATAAAATCGTGGAAGAAAAAGTCGCTTTCTTTCCTTTCCCAAACAGATCCGAAATTCTATACCACGGCCATAGCTTGACTGGCCCCGCTTTAGAGCGCCTCAAGGATTTGCTACAAGGATCGCGAGACGTCTTTGCCTGGTCGCCACAAGATTTAAAAAGGCTTCCCCGAGAGATCGCGGAACATTCCCTGAGACTCAATCACGAGGCAAAACCAATTTGCCAAAGAAAAAGAAAGATGGCCGCTAAAAAATCAGAGGCAGCAAAACAAGAGGTACACAAGCTTCTTCAAGCAGGGTTTATTCGCGAAATTAATGACTCAACCTGGCTGTCGAATGTGGTACTAGTCAGAAAAAGCAGCGGCAAGTGGAGAATGTGCGTAGATTTCAAAAATTTGAACAAAGTATGCCCAAAGGATAGTTATCATTTACCGTCCATCGACGAGCTGGTAGACACCACGGCAGGACATGCCACCTTAAGCTTTCTAGACGCATATTCCATTTACAATCAGATCAAAATGTGCCCTCGCGATGAAAAAAGCAATGCTTTCATCATCAACCAGGGAACTTTCTGTTATAAGGTGATGCCATTTGGGCTCAAAAATACGGGGGCCACTTTTCAGCGAATGATAGAAAAAGTATTTGCCTCCCAGATCAGAAGAAATATTGCGGTTTACGTCGATGATATTGTTATCAAAAGCGTAGCAATGGAGGACCATTGCAAAGGTTTGCAAGAAACCATCGATACACTGAGAAGAAATCGTGTCTACCTAAATCCGGAAAAGTGCGTTTTTGGATTTGATTCCGAGAAATTCCTAGGTTTCATGATAAGCCATAGGGAAATAGATGTCAATCCTTCAAAAGTACAAACCATCATCGACATGGCTCCTTCGAAGACGCTGAACGACATCCAAAAGCTGAATGGATCTGTTAACTACCTGAGCAGATTCTGTTCACTATTAGCTGATCACTCGCTCCCCTTTTTTGAACAGCTAAAAAAGAAAGGTCCGGTTGAGTGGACTACCACCTTGGATAAGGCTTTCAAGAGTATGAAAGATTACCTGGGAGCTTTGCCAACTTTGCACTTCCCACGCGAGCACGAAACCTTACAGTTATACCTCGTTGTTGGATCCACCACCATCAGCGCAGTTTTAACTAGGGAATCTATGTTTTCTATTTACTTTGCCAGCCGCGTGTTGCAGCCCGCTGAATCTCGATATACTCCGATTGAAAAAATGGCTCTATCCGTGGTTTTTGCGGCGTGAAGATTAAGACCCTACTTCCATGCCCACACCATCGAAGTATTATCTGATCTGCCACTCCATCAGATTCTTCAATCACCATCTCTTTCCGGAAGGATGGTCAAGTGGGCAGTGGAGCTTTCCGAATATGATATTCATTTCAAACCCAGGAAATATCGCTTAGCCCATGCATTGGCCGATTTTATTGTCGAGGCCATCTTTACAGACTCCCAAGATCGCAGTGGAGAGGATTGGGTGATTAATGTTAATGGATCGGTATCAGCAGGGGGGTGTGGAGCAGGGGTCACTATCACCAATCCAACAGGAGAGATAACCGATTTATCTTTCCAACTATTGTTTGAAGCCACCAACAACGAAGCAGAGTATGAAGCCCTGATTGCGGGTATCGAAAAGGCTTTGGTTAACGGGGCATGACAGGTTCAAATTTTTACAGACTCAGAATTAGTCGCCTTACAAGTTAAGGGGGACTATGAAGCAAAGACCGGAATGCTACTCTAGTACCTAACCCGTGTAAAAACACTCACTGCCGCCTTTGGGAAATGTTCTATCACATCCATTCCTCGCGGGCAAAACGAGCGCGCCGACACATTGGCCAGAATGGGAGCCACGTTGCCTTTAGGATTAAGTGATCGCATGATAATCGAACAGAGGCACGCCCGGGGAATCCATCAAGGGGTATTCAGAATATCAAACCTCGGAGATTGTCGTATACCCCTCCTGGAATACATAACCGAAGGGGAAGTAGCAGGCGAGGTACAAGACAGACAAAGCATTAGAAGAAGAGCGGCCCGTTTCCGAGTCAGGGATGGCCGACTGTAGAAAAGAGGTTTCAACCTCCCGGATCTCTTATGCATCTCAGGCCAAGAAGGTTTAAATCTCGTACAAGAATTGCACGCGGGACTCTGTGGCAACCACAAGGGATGGAGGGCCGTAGCGTCTAAAATCACACGCCTAGGCTATTATTGGCCCACCCTTAGGGCAGACGCGGAAATGGTCATCCACATATGTGATCCTTGTCAGTGACACGCATCACTCAATCACCGTCCCCCTCATCCCTTGAAAACCATCTCCGCACCATGTCTATTCGCGATGTGGGGAATGGATATATTGGGTCCTTTCCAAACAGCACCAGGCCAGAGAGGTTTCATCATCGCGATAGTAGATTACTTCACAAAGTGGGTGGAAGCTGAAGCCATGGCCACCATTACAGCGGAAAAAGTACGTAAATTCCTATGGAAAAATATGGTCTGCCGGTTCGGGGTCCCTCAAACTATCATCACAGATCACGGTCCACAATTTGATTGCGAAGGAATTCATGATTTCTGCGCCGGTCTCCGTATACACCTCCGATTCTCATCAGTAGCTTATCCACAATCCAACGGACAAGCCGAGACCACAAATCGCCAAATCCTGAATGCTTTGAGAAAGAGGTTGGGAATGGCAAACGAAGAGTGGGCTGAAATCTTGCCCCTCGTTCTATGGACATATAGAACCTCATCCAAGAGCCCTACCGGAGAAACACCATTCGCCATGGCTTTTGGGGTGAACGCGGTCATACCAGTAGAGCTCCTGATTCCGTCGGACAGAATAGTCGATTTCAGCAAAGAGTCCAACGGCGAAGCCCTCGAGCTAGAACTTAACTTACAAGAAGAAAGAATGGATACTGCTTGTCTCAAGCAAATGAGTATCAACGTCACCTGACTGAAGGATACAACAAGCGTGTTTTTGTACGACCCCTGCAAAAGGGAGATATGGTCCTGTGACAAACGACAACTACGGGAAAGCTTGAAACCAATCGGGAAGGTCCATACGTCATCCATAAAGAGGTAGGCAGAGGTTCTTTCAAGCTTCAAAATTCATAAGGAGCGATCCTCGTAAAATCATGGAATACAAAGAATCTCAAAGCATATTTTGCGTAAACAGCTAGACATATTAGAAACTCGGTGACTTAGATTTTCTATGTACAGGGGTCACCAGGGTTCTGAAATTGGGTACACCTCTTCATATATATAAATGAAAGTTCCAAACCCATGAAACGTTGTCGATACCAAAAATTTAGCGATCGCGTACACTTTGAGTACGGATACGGATGCAAGTAAGCCTCCAAGGAGAATAAATTTAGCAATCACGTGTCTTTCGAACACAAGGATGTACAAGTAAGCCTCCAAGGAGAATAAATTTAGCGATCGTGTACACTTTGAGTATGGATACGCATACATGTAAGTCTCCAAGGAGGATAAATTTAGCAATCACGTGTCTTTCGAACACGGGGATGTGCAAGTAAGCCTCCAAGGAGAGTAAATTTAGCGTTCGCGTACACTTTGAGTACAGATACGCATGCAAGCAAGCCTCCAAGGAGAATAAATTAAAGCAATCACGTGTCCTTCAAACACGGGGATGTGCAAGTAACCCTCCAAGGAGAATAAATTTAGCGATCGCGTATACTTTGGGTACGGATACGCATGCAAGAAAGCCTCCAAGGAGAATAAAACTAAGCGGTCTAATCTGCAAAATTCGCCCATGGTTCTTCACCAGAAATGACTACTTATTAGTACTAAATTTGCCATAAAATTCACAAGGTTTAGGGGCATCCCCATGCACGGCGTTTCATTTGCAAAGAAAAACACGATTTTACTTGCTTCGATCTTTGTGTCCCTATCCTACCACGGCACATCGGAATGCCCTATTATATCATCCCCCGTGATCCTAAACCGATCACATAGACGTCCCTTTATAAAGAAAATATATTGGAAGAGCATCCTATTAACCCACTTTCCATACTCCTATCTTCTCCCCCTCTATGACTACGTCAGACAGGCGGTTTGGTCTTTTTTTGAGCCCATTCGTTTCCCAGAACAGTTGCATCACTTATCCCTTCCATTGCGTTTCGAAGATGAATTTCAACCAAACCTTCCCAGGAACATTCTTCTATCAACCCAAATTTTACGGGATTTTTCAATAGAAGTTGCTCATGGAGATTATAGGCTTCCTTACTTAGCCAATGGATGGAACGATTTTTCCTGCTCACATAGTGTCGATGTCGGTTCCTCCGTATCCTTTATTCACAAAGGAGGCGTCCGCTTCGAGGTTCATATCATAGATGCGGTAGGCAATGAAGTAGACGCAGAATGGGCTCCTCCTCACTCGGCAGGTCCCCTTCCAAACGGATCTCGCTTAAGCCAAGGCAGAACTCGAATCATCCCGGCCAGGCCTCGGTGGAGGTAAATCAAGAATACTCGTAGAAAGTTTCTAAATTTTCCCCTCCTTTGAAATAAAACTTCGTCGAAGTAAGTTTAGTTGCCACTGTTTTGTTTGCATGTCACGTCTACAAGTTTCTATAACATCTGGAGATTTAATAAGAACGTTATGTTTTGCTCTACCATTTTTGACAATTCAGTTTCGTTCAAAGTACGATGTCCAACAATCATTAAAAAAGATCGCAGATATCTGAAGCGTGGGCAATTCTAGTCCAAACTCTAAAAACATACCTGGAACACAAGTCCTGTATAAACACATATAGAAGCCGACATACAAACCAAAACAGCAAAAAGGATTACACAACACATTTCACGACTTCCTCACTCGCTTCTAGAACAATTATCGTGAAACGATTACTCCCCTCACACTTAAAGGTAATAAGAGACCCCCCAACGCGTAGACCGATGTCCATGGCAAAAGCACGCCAACCTTCGATGAGGATGTGACGACCCTGGCTATCTCGCAACACCCTTACTCGAAACTCCCGCCCAATAGGAGAGACCAAACACACGTGAGTCATTCCCCCGCGAGCATATTGAACACCAAACGATTTGGGCAAAAGCTACAAGTCACAAAACCAACATATCAAATAAAAAAGGGGCACACAAATTACAGAAGTGGGGTAAAGAAACCTACCAGATATTCCATCTTCTCTTCAAAATCAAAGGAACGGAAAAAGTCACGCTGACTAGGGGGAGGGGAGATCATGATTCCTCACTACAAGGATACTGCTGAATCAAACAGAACCCAAGGACAACTACCAAAGCTTTAAAGCATGTGATATTTATCACCAAATCAAGAAAACAGGAAAGTATTGTCTTATCACCACATATCTGTCCGAACGCGACATTTTCAGAGCCAACTGCATGCCAGCCAAGTGGCAAAAGTTGCAAAAAACCAACTGTGAAATCCAAAGTGTCATTTTCACACTAGAAAAGGTCACATCCAAGTCAAGAGAAGACAAAAACACAAAAGTAGAGGCCGGATCACTCAAAGCGTAGGGATTACAGATACCAAAGCGTGCGATTAGAGGCTGCTAAAACCATGACACAAAAACAAATATCTACCAAGTTTTCAAAGCAATAAAAGTTCTACTCATCTTCATCTGCAAGAACGGGGGTTTTGAAGCAATTTCTTTCTACATATTGAAAGAGCACCACCGAGATTCCGACAGTAACGCCGTTGCTGGTCGCAAATCTGTTCCAACCATCAGATAACCACCAACGGTTAGAGCAATCCTTGGAAACTTCAACACGAAAGGTCTCACCATTCGTAGAGACTAAAATAACATGGTCGGTTACAACATGACCAAATATCCTCTCAAAAGCATTGTTGTGAGCCTATTTTGCCATGTTTTATATCTACTTTTATATCGATTTCTCCATGCATTTCATGCATTTGGGTTAGATTAATACAAATTCTATGTAGTTTACACTTATTTGCCAAATTATGGAGTCTACACAAGTTTTTGTTATATTTCGCAGAAATCGGACACACTTTGGAGCTTAAAGGAAACCCATGAAGAAGCTAAAGATGGTGCAGCTGGAGAAAAGACCACATTTCGACATCCATCCTTCTGAATCAAGCTTTGATGTCTTCATGAGAGTTGTAGCCCTCGAAAATAGCTTTCCAACGCATGGTCATATGCGTCAATCCGACGAACGAGGACTCGGGAAAGTGCGTTTCAAAAACAGAGCAGAAAGCTGAGAAACGTAGTCAATATCAAGTTGTTTTACTCGATATCGAGTAAGCCAAATCGAGCTGGAGTCCCAGAACTCGACAAGAATGCTGAGCCAAGAACATTCAAGTCGATATCGAGGAAAATTACTCGATATCGAGTAAAAACCGAGTCGATATGCCTTCATGGAGCCGAGATCGACGAAGAATCTGAAGACGGACGAAGCCTTGGTCGATATTGAGAAAATCTACTCGATATCGAGGAAAACTTAAGTCGACTTTACTCCTGTTGGCCGGAATCGAGTTGCTGAGCAGAAAACGAAGAAAGTGCTAGTCGATATCGAGTAATTCTACTCGATATCGAGGAAATCCCCAGAAGCCGACGTCGAGCTATCCAAGTTTCTTGTTAAGTTTCTATTCCGAGTCCAATGGTGATGTTTTCGAGATGAAATTCTATCCACATCTATCAAGAGCTATCAAGTCAAGGGAGAAGATATTTTATCCACATTAGATATAATTCTAGTTGATTTAATTATTTATTTCCATATTTTTATCTTTAGATAAAAGATAGATAGATATAGATATAGATAGGTAATTCTATCCTAATTAGAGAGGGAAGGAAGCCTATAAATAAAGCCCTAGGGGCTGAGTTTTAGTCATCCAATTCACAAGTTAGAGAAGTAGTTCACAGAGAAGTTTTAGGAGTTCGAAGGTTTTAGGGTTTTGGCGTTCAATGAGAGTTGGATTGCCGGAATTGTAAAGACTTTGAATTTAGTTTAATGCAAGTTTCTTTTCATACATCAATGTCTGAGGTTGCAATGAAGCGCGAGTAGTCCACCCACTTCTAGGGTTGGGGCGAGCCCGACAATAGCCATGCGTGTTTGAGGTAAAGATCCGACTTTTATCATGTTTTGAGCATCTACTACTTGTTATGTGTTTATTACCCATCTAATGGAGGTCCATGCTAACAACTTGGATTATAAACATAAAATCGGTAGATACAATTAGGGTTTCTTGAAAGAGTTGTCTAATTATTGGAAAAGGCGAAAGCTTAGTCCCTTGATGCGAATTATATGAGTATCTGTTTCATTCTTGCCTTATGCATGCTTGTTTATCGTTGTCGCAAACCCCAATCTTGGAAGTCTTTTTACATACAATTTATTTTCGAGAGTCCCAAAGCCTTTGTCTTTAATTTGTTTCGTTTTAGTTTCTGCCCTTACTCGATCTCGACCATGTCCGGTCGATCTCGAGTTATTGATCTTCGATTCCAGAATCGCCGTAGCTTCTGTGTGCAGGTGATCGACAAAGCCAACTCGACATCAGCAACCCTACTCGATCTCGAGTAGCACTAGTCGAGATCGACTAAAACCTGTCACTGCTGTTGCGCTGTTCGACTTGTCCGATCTTCTGTCGACTAACCCTAGTCGAGATCGACAACCTGTGGTCGACTTCTGTCCGTGAGATTTCACCGCTGCCTAGGATCTGCTGACACGCTTCCTCATGGATCGATCCTGACTTCCCACTACTTCATCGGGAGGAAGTCTTGTAATTATTTGCAAGGGACGAAATCTGGTTTGCTCGCTCCTCAAATGGGCGTACCGGTACACAGATGGGTGGCCAGACTTTACTTTCTCAAACCGAGTAATCATAGGATGCTCGCTCCTCTTCGTTTACGAAGGAGATTCTCACTTCGAGGTGTATGTGTCTTATCCATATTCAACCTCTGTCCACGGAAAGAAGCGCGGTCCGACAGACATGGGGCCTTCCAAAACCAAGGCTAACCGGAAGTCCGCGTTGGCACTCGCGAGCACGAAGACCCCGAAGCGCAAAGCTTAAATCTCTAAGTCCCGATGTACAGTGTAACAATAAAAGCTTTTTAAGAAAATAAAAGATCTATCATTTTCAAGCCCCTGCAATAAGTCAGAAAAGCTGACCCCCTTTTTCTATCTTCTTTCCCTAGACACCTAGGGAAGGAAAGATTTTAGGAAAAAGAGGGGGGTCAGAATTGGCTAAGTAATAAATGCTAAATCTTACAAATGGAGAAACACTATCCATCACGTCTCCTATAAAAGCCAACCCCAAGAGATCCTCGTTAGACACCATACATCAGGAGATAGCAAAAACTTCGGAACGAGATGGCTGCAGGCAATGACCGCCCGAGAGATTTCCTCCAATGGGTCCAGAACGCCTCTTTTCTGCAAAGGACGGTAATGTCCCTTAAACTCCAGCCACTGCCGGCGTTTTTCGAGGCAGAGTATGCACTGCCAAGTGTTGAAAGAATAGTCCTAACTAGTGAGGCGGGAAGGAGGGGCATCCATGTTTGGGTGGAGCGGGACGATGCTGGGGTGCTCTGGCTCACATAGGGGTGGAGCGCATTTACAAGATAAAGAAATGTCCGCGTATGAGGGGTTGTACTCTTCAGCTACTTGGGCAGCTCACACTTCAAGGCCCGATATGTCCCTTCAGGAGAAGACGATACTTCTGAAGGCGAGGGCAGCGAGAACACCCATTAGAGTGGAAACCAGCCTTTAAAATTCAAAGTCTTATTTGTTAAATTAAACGCTCAAATAGACGTGAAATGTTGAATGAAAACAAAAGACGCCCCCCAGGCGAAGTTTTCGCGTTTCTAATCATTCAGTAGGATTGAAGCCCGATTCAAAAAGAGTCGTCATTAAAACTAAAACAAAAGAACAAACCGCGAACAAAGTTTTCCACGCGGACACTCCGCGGGCATGAAAACATAAACCAAAATAAGGCACTAAACAAAGTGCCGAAGTTTGTCTGACCCATAGGAACGATAAAAAGGGGGGTTTACAAACCATCACCACTAAAGTCCACATGCTCGTCTTCTTTCAAGTTCCAATCCTCCCGGTCATCACTTGGGGAGAATGGCTGAATGGGAACACCCGGGGTCTCCGCGGATTTCTACACGCTTTGATGAATCCCGGCCTTCATACCCATGTAAAAGCAATCCATGTACCTGTCTTAGATAAACTCTTGCCCAACCTCTTTATTCAACCATTCGGGAACCGTGCTCTTCATAAACTCTAGGTCATTCGTGGTCTTCAACCAGTCGTCCACAAGCTTAGAATGGTTGTGTGGAACATCCAACCAAGACAGGACTATATTGCCATCCGTCCAGGACTAATATCGCTCCAGCTCGATTGTACGACGATTGGCTTCCACAACCGCTTTGCTTTGCTCTTTGTTCGCCGCTATCAGCTGGGCTTCAAACTCGATTTTCTGGGCCTCAGAACTAGATTGCAGGGTGGACAGGGACTGCTGGGAAGACTCAAGCTGGGCCCGCAACATCTCCATCTCCTTGGCCAGTTTACTACTTTTCGCTTTCTCGGCGACTATGACTTCATCTTTCTCTTCCAGCCGCGAACGGAGGGACTCAGCCTCTTTCTGCGGCGTCTCTGCCTCCAGGAGCCTTTCCTTCATCTGCTCCAACTTCTCCTCAAAACCACGAGCATGTTGGCCTAAGCGAAGATACCGACCCCAGCCGCTATGAGTGAAAACGCGACCCTGACCATAAAAAACATAATAGGGTCGAAGACACCCACAAAAAGAAAAAATAAGGGAAACAGGTGAACGGGAGTTACCAAACGCGATTCACTTACCCAGTTGCACCAACGCTCTTGCTCAATCATCAACTGCTCATCAGTCAAGTGGTCCAGGTATCGCATCTCCGCCTTCCCGAGCTCCGGGGGAAAGGTCAGCTCATTGAGGATATCGGAGTCAAAGCCGGGCATCCGATACGCGGGGCAACCGCTGGCATCCACATGAAACACCGGCGCGTCCCAGTCGACACCTTCCCAAGCCGGATAGGGACGCGTCTTTTTCTTCTTTGGAGGTGCTTTTGAAGTCCCCGCTTCAGTAGGAGAAACAACTCGATGCTCCACGGGGGCCATCAGGGGAAGGGGCTAGACCTTTGTGATCGGAGAAGTATCGATCACGATAAGGTGAGGCTCGGGCCCCACCGGGGCAATAGGAGAGGAAAAGGTCGCGATCACCGATTTCTCCTTTGCCGCTTTCTTACTCTTCGGCTTTGGGGCCAAAGTTTTGGGACGCATCAAGGCTCTCATCACGTCAGTTGGGATCTTCCTCTTAGCAGAGGAAGGGGGCGCCGAAGACACCTTCGCGGCATCCACCATTATCTTCAATTCCAGGGCGTCTGAAAAGCCATGAAAAGGTCAACAACATCAATACAAGATCAAAAACACCGAAAAAAAGCAAAAATAATAAGGGCACCCCAAATTAACTACAACCTATGCGCGGATGAGGGAGACTCAAGCCGGCCATCTCTAGCCGCAAAGGAGAAACCACATCTCTCCATGAAGGCTTTGTTCCAACCGCGAACCTCTGCTCGATCTCTTTCGGGTCAGACACAGCTTTCCTCTTCACCCGTGTGTAGGCATCTAGGCTTCCTCCACCCTCCGTCGGGAGGCACAGCACCACTCCCTCTTGCCAGGAAAAGACACGAGCAATCACATTCAAGTCCTCCAGGGTTGTGAAAGTCCCGCCTCCGTGGTTCAGAGCATTCGGCGGAGCGATGGGAATCATCCGCTGAGGTAGAACAGCTGGGATCGGGCCTGCGACGGACGGTTGAAAGTCCCTCCTAAAAGGGCATGTCATAAGCTCCCCCTCATTATACAAGACCGGGCGGAAGTCCCCCAGCACGGATGACGAGCAACGCTCAGTTAGTAGAAAGACAGGGCCGGACGGCAATTCAGTGTGAGAGTCCCACTCCTTATAAGAGTGTTGAGACTCAGGAGCCTCTAATATCGAGTCAGACCCCGACGACAAAGCTCCGCCACCCGACCGCGAGGATGCGGAGTCGACAGAGGAAGGGGGTTTGTCGCGCGCGCGACCCGGCAAAGAGTAAAAGGAGAGGTCCGCGGGGGTTTTGGGTTGACAAAAAGTAACATCTCCAGGGACCTCCATACCACCCATCAGAAGTTTACCTTCAGTCCACACTGCAGGTGAAGATCTGATCAGGGTTGAACACTGCCAGAACTACTTTGCGAAGTCGACATCGCAAAGACGGTTAATCAAGTACGAGAAAGGAGCAGGATGGGAAGAAACCTAGGGACCAGCAGTGAATAAAGATGCGCCCAGAAGATACCCGCACCACAACCGTGGCCGAAAAGAGAGAGGAAAGAAAGAAAACTAAAATTAAATCAAGAACTACACGCGGAAGGAAAAGAAAAGAAGAATCACTTTTCCTCGAGATGTTTGAAGACGAGAGCTGTAAAAACGGAGAACGGTAAAAAATGAGGAGGGACAGAACCCCTATTTATAGGCCCCTCACTCAACGACGTTTCACCTCCCACTTCGGCCCACATGTCAAAAGCACGACTCACATCAATTAGATAAACGGGCCTAGTGGGTACAGGCCCAAAAAAAGCCCAAGTCAGCCCAACGGGCCTCCCCTTCTCCATCTTTTTGCCCTAAAAAAAAGGGTCGAGAGCGCGGTGGGGGGGGGGGGGGGGGGAGGGTTGAACTGCGGAAAAACCTGTCCGGTTTCCCCACGGCTCGAGGAGCTGTGATGATGCCCAAAGTTAACGAAAAAGTGAAGAAAGCAAATAAAGGGCTAAAAAGGCTGAAGAAATGGGCCTGAGGGGACACATCGATATGCGATCCGCAGATGAATGGGTACATGCAAAACGGACAGATGGCACACATGCCCACCATCCATGTGCACTTCCTCTTAAGAACACGTGGCAACCATACTTCAACAAGTGGCCGAGAAGGAGGAACATTCCACTCAGGGGAGGGCATGGGGACACACTATAAAAAGGAGAAGGCACTCTAAGCGCTAGGCTTTTTGGGAAAAACAGATAGAAAAACCTCGATTCAGAGAGAGAGAGATGGATAAGGCTACGATAATACATTTCTTCTTCTTCCTCATCCCGTATCTGTCCGCGGACAACGTGAAAACGAGAAAAGGATTATATACAAGACAGGTAGTAGGACGATATTCGAGGGAGTAAGAGAGGATATCACCCTTTAGCCTTGATCTTTCATCTAATAAATCGGAGTATTTTCTATACCAAGAAGCCATTTGATGAATCCATTACACGATAAGTGATGCGAGCCCTATTTAGAGGCTCGGCGGCACCAGCTATGAGATCTTCAAGGATGTCGAGGATCTCAGGTTTCGGGTAAGACCGCCAAATTCCCCATTGGTCACTGCGGCACAGGTTGAGACCCTCTCCCCCATTTTACCAATCCCAGGTGATAGTAGGGGCGAGGGGGTTTCAGATAAGACCGTTGACCATGTCATCATATGAGGGAATACGTGGCATCCACCCCCCCATGGGAACGTGGGGTGGGCTCCGCTTTCTCATTTGTGGTTTCGTCAGCGCCGTTGCCGGGGAAGTTATCAATCGCGCCCTTTTTAGTTCTTTTTCCTTTCTTTATATTTGTTTTTATTTTTAGTTCGTTTTTACTTGCTTTTTTTTTGCTTTTCAGGTGCATGCGAAGAACTGGTCGCACGCCTATAGACCCTATTCTCGAGCCTGAGCGATTTTCCACCTTCAGAAAAGGCTTAGGAGGAGACTCATGTCAACATCCGACAACGAGAATGCGGGCGCGCTCACACCTGCACAGGAGCTTGAGCAACTCCGGCAACAAATTGAGGCATTCACCACCAGAGAAGCTGAACACCCCCGACGAGAGGCGAAATATGCACAGAGCTAGCAACGGTGGGAGGCAAGGGTAGATTGCGAAGTCAACGCGAGAAGGGAACTTGAGGAGCGAATTGGGCACATCCCAGCCAACGCAAAGGAATATCTGCATCCTACTCTGAAAGTTCCAGAATCAGCGATCATTCTTCCTGCTATTAATTTTTAAATTCGTCCTTCTTTTATTACTGAAATTAGAAGAAGTTAATTTAGGGGAAGAATAAATGAATGTCCTTTAGAGCATGTCACCACTTTTATAGACTTATGTGAAGCTATAGCAGATGGTGCTAATCTTGAATATCTAAAACTAGTAAAGGCTTTTCGTTTGTCCCTTGCAGGAATAGCCCAACAATGGCTGGAAGGATTGCCTGCACGATCAATTCGCACTTGGAACGAGCTACAGGACATGTTCCTCAACAAGTTCTTTCCTCCTGCAAAGACAGCTGCCCTCAGACAACAAATCACGGCTTTCAGACAAAAGCCAGGAGAACCATTAGCACAAGTCTGGGAGCGCTACAAGAGGCTTCTGAAATCCTGTCCTACTCATGGCCATCCGCCCTACGTCATCCAGGAGATCATCTTCAACTGCCTGGATGCGCCTACTAAGGATCGGATCAACAACTACACCAACTATGAGTATCTTGGATACACTCCACGCCGAGCATGGGAGGTATTTGAGACATTGGCCAACTACGGCAACACATATGGAACTTCTGCGACCGCTTCTGACGAAAGGTATGAAAGGCCTGCCCCATCTATGTCGTTGTATGTGCCACCCAAGGAAGTTGATCCAGATGTCAGGGACCAGTTCCACAATGATCAGGTACGTCGCCTTACCAAACAAGTTAAATTCTTCTCTAAAGATAAACCTTGTTTGGAATGTGGGTCTGTGAGGCACAACTCTACTGCGTGCCCACATGTCGATCAAGTACATCAAGAAGAGACCAACGACGAGGTAAGGTATACGGGGGGACACTACTCAGGGCCAAATCAGAATCAAAACTGGAGCTACTATTGCCAGCCCCAGCATCAGAACCCCCCTCCCTACAGAGCACGTGGTCACCCTGACAGGGAAGGTAAGAAGAATGACCTACAGACCATCCTGGAAGAAATACAGAGGAACCATTCAGATACCAATCAGTCTATCAATTCCATCCACACTCCGCTGTATGGTGTCAACTCTAGGCTTGGGAAAATCGATATTTGGAGAAAATCAATTGACACACAGATTGGCCAGATGGCAGCATCCGTCCCCAGACAATCAGGTACGCTCCCTAGAACCTCTGAACCTAACCCTAAGGGAAAATCAACTAGACATGTTGCTGCTGTGAACCTAAGGAGTGGGCGACAAATGCAAACGCCGGAGCAAACGACAGAGGAAACGGGCGGTGGAGACCAATCAATATCAACCAACCCAGTCGATATCGACCAGTCCCCAGTCGATATCGACCAACCACAAGTCAAAATCGACCCGAATCCTCAGCGAATCCCGAGGCCAGCAGATCAACTCGATATTGACCAGACACAGGTCGATATCGACCAGACGCCAGTCGATATTGACCAGACGCCAATCGATTTCGACCATCCACTCTCAACTTCTGCACCTCCGCCGAAGAAAAAGCTGCCCTTCCCGATGAAATCTCCAAAGGATCCAGCAGAAAAGAAGTTTCACCACTTCATTAAGATGCTTCAGAGGCTCAATGTCACCATACCCATCACAGAAGCTCTTAATGAGATGTCATCCTACGTCAATTTCCTAAAGGAGATTCTGAGCAAAAGGCAGTCAATGGCTAAGATCGCAGAGGAGTGCAGCCAAATGGACGTACTTGAGAAAAGACCAGATCCAGGTAAGTTTGCTATAACCATTGGATTTGGTCAATATCGATTTAATGCCTTATGTGATCTGGGAGCCAGTATGAGTATAATGCCTTTATCAATCTGGTCCAAGATTAAGATAGGTGCCCTAGAGCCCGTGGATGCTAAGCTTTATATGGAAAACAACACGGTGGTCATCCCAACAGGCATGATGGACAATGTGCCAGTACAAGTAGGTAAGTTCTTCGTCCCTGCTGATTTCTTAGTTATTGATATGTCGGAGGACCCTGCTTGTCCAATTATTCTAGGAACGCCCTTCTTGGCAACGGTGGATGCCAACATAAACGTAAGGAAGGGAGTGCTCACTTTCAACATTAGCGATGAGGTAATTGAGTATTCCTTTAATAAAACTGAAAGGCATACAGGTCCCATGGAAGAGGTAAAGTCTATATCAACTGGTTACATCACTTGCGGTGAGCCTATGGTAAGAAATATGACTCCCGAAGAGCTGGAAAAGGGGGATATGGAAGCCCGGGTGGAGGAGATCATGGCCATCCTAAACGAAAAAACAGAGAATCCACTCGATACAGACCAAGGTACGTCGATATGGACTAAATATTTTTTGGATGCTTTGCCAGGTCTTATGTTTGGGGTCAAAATCGACCCGGAGAAATCGACTGAGCCAGAAAACGACTCGATATCGACTACCACAGGTCGATATCGACCTTTCCATATCAGGACATCTCCACCAGAAATTGACCAAGTCAAAATCGAGCCAGACTACTCGATATCGACTTGCCCAAGTCGATATCGACCTACCTATGCCGAGTCGATTCCATCTGTTGAGACAACACAAGCCAATTTCGAGCCAGGTAACTCGATATCGACCAACCCAGGTCGATATCGACCAACTAAAATTGAGTCATCTTCTTCTGCATCGACTTACATTCCACCAGAGTAGCAGAACTCGATATCGAGTGACCCTACTCGATATCGACTAGACTCCGAGGTCCTGAAATCTTATTCTACGAAGGTAAGCCAAGGTATGGATCTTTCTTCTCCTATTTTCATTAATGATTTATCTATACATGGAGAGGTTTGCCTTGGTATGTGCGCTTATGAAGGATTTCCAATGATGGGCCCAAGGAATATGAAGTTGGAAACAAAGTCTATGTTTCCAAGTCAAATGATCATTGGTTTCCTAAAAAGTTCAAACAGAAGAAGATGCGCCCTTTCAATGTGAACAAGATCCATTCCAGAGGATTACAGCTGATGGACAAGAATGGAGTCCTATTTGAAGCTCAAGCTACATGGGCCCTGCAAATGCCACCTTGAGCTTAATGGAGAAGTCGGCCTAGCGACTATAAAGTCTAGAGCTTGTAAATAGACATTTATTTTTGGGATTTTTGGATATTGTTGTTTTTGGTTTTTTGGTTTTGAACATTATTTTCTATTGTGGGTATATCTCTTCTTTTTCTCTCAGGGATAACGAAGAAAACAAGAAATCGACTAGGACCACAGCAGCATTTACACTCGATTTTTGACATCCTGCACATCTGTCTAGTGAGTTTCTTTCTTTACCCTTATTTTTTATACAGTGAGGACACTGTAATGTTTAAGTATGGGGTGGGGGAAGGGCTTACTTTATGCATATTTGATTTATTTGATATTATTTGTGCATTATTTCTCAAATTGCTTATACATGGCTACTTTGGATTTCATATTTGATTTATGTGCTTATATGCATGTTTTCCAAAGTTTATAAAAAATGACCCCCATTGAAAATTTTTTATTAATGTCATGGAAGTTTAAAATTGAACTCGACGATGCAAAATTGGATATTCTTGAGAAACCTATTGTGAAAATCAATTGTACCTTGACAATAACTTTCAATTCCTTCCTTGCAATTAGTGAATATGTCAACTAGACTCTAAACACCCTTACTGATGAATAACCTAGAAACTATCCAGATTCAATTCAACAATAGCAATGCACACCAAGGAAATTCAATAGGAATAATTGAATTAAAGCAACTAGCAATAAACCAATTGTATCTTTATCTTCATGCAATCAACCAAGTCAACTAGCCCTAGATGATCACAAGTTGCTACTACGATCTAAGTTCTTCAACTAGCGTCCCTATAGATCTAGCGATAGATTGAATTCAAGTAATATTAGGTAGCTAATCCAATAGAACACAAACTCAATCATAAGCAATGACAATGGAAGATAAAGATTACTCAAAAGTAAATAGAGTAGAGAATATCTCACGGAATATCAAATCAAAAGCTTCAAACTAATCAATCAAACGAAAGAGGAGTTTAGTTCGCCATAGCACAAAAGCTCTCCTCTAGGTTTCTTCAATTCTAAACGGTGAATAATAAGTCTCCTAAAAAACCCTTTTAATAGACGTCCAAAAGGGTTACAAAATAACCTAATTAAAACAAGTAATTCGGCATAATGGTGTTTCCGCGCTGACAGAGGCCGTGGGCACGGTTTCTTGGCCGCGGGCGCGGCTTAATAGCTTAGTCAACTCTTTCTCTCGGCATTGGCCGCGGGCGCGGCTCCTGTTCCAGCTCCCAGCTCCTATTCTATCTCCCACGTCTCTTGCTTCTTTGATTAACTCCTTTGCTTCATGCATTCCCATCTAAATACCTCGCACCTGAAATTCATGACAAATATGTGTAGAATCCGCCTCCATGATCATAACAACTAGTTCACAAATTAATATGATTGAGGACGTTATTTACAACTAAACAAGGCTAAATAAGTCCTATAATGCCTATATGAATGCATGCTATCAAATTCCCTCACACTTAAACCTTTGCTTGTCCTCAAGCAATGAAAACAACATCTTATCACCGTGGACTGTGAAATCGTCCATAAAAACTTCAATGAAATGTTCTATATATTCAGAAAAAATACTCACCATGCACCTTTGGAATGTACCGGGTGCGTTGCACAAGCCAAATGGCATTCTGCGATATGCAAAAGTGCCAAAAGGGCATGTGAATGTCGTCTTTTCTTGATCCTCTGGCGCAATGTTAATCTGGAAATATCCCGAATATCCATCTAGAAAACAATAATAAGGACGACTAGCAAGTCGCTCAAGCATTTGATCAATAAATGGCAAAGGAAAATGGTCTTTTCGCGTTACCGCATTTAACTTGCGATAATCAATGCAAACCCTCCAACCTGATTGCACCCTGGTGGGAACAAACTCACCGTCTTGGTTCGCCATGACCGTTATTCCTCCTTTCTTTGGCACTACCTGCGTTGGACTCACCCATTTACTATCAGAGATGGGATAGATCATACCTGCCTGAAGGAGTTTCAGCACCTCCTTCTTCACCACCTCCATCATAGGTGGATTGAGTCTCAGCTGGCACTACTAGAATACTGTAATTAGACATCATGTGATTTAAGTCTATCAAAGAAACAACAGATGTTAAATTAGTCTATTGTATCAGTTTTTAAATTTGCGATGTTAAAAAAAAATTAGACATTTGTTAACTATTTTGACAGATGTAAAATTGTTAATTCAAAAAACATTAAAACCCGCGGAACTAAAATACTTGGAAAAATTTGAAGGGTTATCTAAATTTGAAAACCCGCTCAATATTTTTTGGGAAACATAAAGCGCTCTCTTCATCCGAACCAAATAACTCTACATACTTCGAATCAGATAACTCTTCCCAGTTCCCTCTAACCCTCCCTATCTCGAGACCCTCGCCACCATCCCATAGCACCACCTCCTCCTCCTCCTCCATCACCCCCGGAGTCTTCGCCACACCAGATCTACCCACTCTCCCTCCAAATCCCCCGCCTCTCCCTCCCCTCCCACTCTCCAGATCTGACTGAGAGGGCGAAATCGGTGAAGATTGAAGACATTCATCCATCTTTGTTCTCCTCCTCCTCTGCGCACACGACTCTCCTCTGGGGTTTCTTTCAGCTATGGTGTCCGCGGCTTCCATTGCTTCATCTCCCATGAGCTTCCTCTCCAAGGTACAAACGCCTCTCCCACTTCTCACCGCCCTCTCGATTTCCCCGTCTCCTTCAATATCACTGTCGGTTATTATTCTCTTTCGCTTATATCCAGAACGATGTCGGCCTCTCTTCATTCTCCTCTTTCTCAGCATCGTCCTCTCAAATTTGTGCTTCGAAGATATCCAGGAGAATATGGGCCTCCAAAATCGTATCCCTTATCACCAGCCAACAGACCGAGCGCAAGCCCTCGCCATCGGTTCGGTTAGGGTTTCTTCTCCCAGTCGATTACTTTCTCTTGTTGTTGGCCAGGTTGTGACTGGGAGTTTCTTGAAATTCATTTCGTGTGTATGATGAATGGCTTAGGTGAAAACTGCATTGACGATGACCACCAAGAAGATATTGGCTAGTGCTTCCGAGAAGTCCCCCCTTGTGCCTAGCGTAAATGTCTGGATTTAATGTTGATGTCCTCACTCTTGATGACTCAGGATGTGTGTGTCCCTGAATCAATTGACATTTTCAAGAAAGAGTTTGGGCAAAATGTTAAGGTTTGAATTTCTGTTGCCATACTGAATGTTTTCAGTGACTTTCTTTATATGATGTGTATTTCATAACAATCGTCCTCATATTCTAGTTCAAACAACCTGGCATCTAGTTGAAATTATACAATATCAGCCCAATTTGGTTTTAGTAGAGTAGAGGTCATAGTTACAACCACAAGTTAATAGTTTATGGAGATTAGTTGAATTAAATCTTGTTGATTGTGGCTCAATTGGGTGTTCTATAGTAGCAGATTATAGATATCTATTTAAATATTTATATGTGAAAATTAGAAGAAGAGGAAAAGAGAGGAGAAAAATAGTAAATCCTCAAGCATATTGAGAGGTAGAAGAGAAAAAGAGAAGCAGGGATAAGCTATTCAATGCAAGATAGTATGCAACATAATACCTGGATTCACCTATTCTTGCTAAGCAAATTCTATTGTTTAAAAAATATTACAATATAAAGTAATGTAAATGATTTCTTTATTTAGATTGTTTATTTAGATGATAAATGGACTTAACCTCTTTCATAAAAAGAAAGATCTTTTTTCAATATTCTATATTTAACAACTTCATGTAATCATAAAACTCTAACGTGGAGTGTGGGTAGATTTATGAGGGTAATGATTTGTGGGTAGAAACTTGTGGTAGGCAACACTTTTGCGGGATGATGTTTGCGGATTAGGTGTGTATTTTACGTAAGACTCTTGGTATGGTCTTACTTCTTGTTACTCTTTGGCGTTAAGCCACCCATCTATATATTTACTAGTTCATATAAAACTCTGATTAAGCTTTTAAATTGCCATCTGTTGAGTGGTGATTACTTTTTCTCAACCCTTTTTATTAGTCGACTGTCAAAACTCATGGGAATATGCATTGGAGATGAAACAGTCTCTCTAATATTAATCAAACAGAAGGGATCAGCCTTGGTTGTAATATTTTGGTTGGGGTTATTTACTTATTTTTGGCTTGTCATGCAATGGTCCTTGCTTGCTTGATCTAAGCTGAAGGTGATTTGTGTTGAACCTAGTTTAGCAAGAGCTACTAAAACTTATGGGGCTTTTTTCTTCCTCACCATAAATTGGCCTTTTATGATGTTTGTTTAATCCCTTTTTACATCCTTATCTGCTGAGACCAAAACACACACAATTAGTATTGTGAAGCGAGTAGAATCCCCACAATGGTATTCATTATGTATTACATTAGGCCCTTCTGTTTCACCTCCCTTTCCCACTTACCATCATTCTGGCATGAAATGATTGGAGGGACCTGTGGGTTAATTGAATTTGTATTTCCATTTCAGAGATTCGGCACTGTCGAAGAAGATGCTTATAGGAGGGACCTAACTATAAACAGGTAACTTTTGCTGCCTATTACCTTGATGCATTTTACCTTGATGCATTTTTCTTTGTTATAATTGGAAAGAAGGTAGAAGGCTTATGATTTCATTGCTTTTTTTAATGGAATATCTTTACTTGTTTAAAGAACTCTGTTACAAGTGGAAGGTTTATGATTTACTTGAGATCTGTAGAATATATGTTGGTTGAACTAAATCCCTGTTTTTTCGGTATTGAGTTTTGTTCCATCATTGTGCCGTTTCTTTGTCTTTTGGGAGGTTTAGGTTAGAATAAATTGTTTCTTATGTGAGAATTTTCTTTCTGATAGTTTGTTTTACAATATCAACGCAAATTTCGTGGAAGATCTCACTAGAAGAGGTTAGTTTGTGCATGCACCCAACTTGATATTACCATCCTATAACTTAAGAAGTTCCCCTGAAGTTATTTAATGTATTTTTTGTGTTATTTAATATGTTTTCTTTTCATAAAAGGCATTTTAGATCTGAAATGTGGAAAGATAGTGACCCTTTTCTCGCCTAAAGAGACGTTTTTGGATGATCCATTGCGTGTTCTTCGAGCCATTCTTTTTGGTATTTGTCTCTCTATGAATTCATTTAATACTTTAATGTAGTCATTGTCCGACTGTCATATATTGATTAGTTAATGTACATATTAGGTGCAGGGTTTGATTTTGTATTAGATGAAGCACTCAAGGAGGTTGCTGCCTCCCGTCAAGTTAAAATAACGATGTCTGACAAAATAAACAGGGAATGTATAGGACATGAGGTACACCAGGCCTTTTGCTCTTACCTGCATCCTGCTTTTACATCATGAAAATGTAATATTTCGATATTTTTTACACACTGATTTCATGATATCTGAAAACCAACCAGTTAAGGCAGTGGGTTATATTTGCGATTTCAAGCTATTTTAGGCTGTTTTCAATCTGCCTACTCATGTGCAGCCTAAAGGTATGTGCAATTTTATTATTGGGATGTTCCTTATTGGGATAAGTTAGTTGAATGCGGTAAATGAGGGATCTGAGTAAGACCCAAGATGGGACGATGCATTGCTATTATGGAGTAGGAAGCCTGATGCAAGTTTAGATTCTTCAAGTTTGCATGGTTAGTAATTTAACAAGAAAGTTTGCATGGAGTATGAAGCCTGATGTAAGCTTCTTTCCTCCTTCTCTCCTCTCTCATATATTGTATTTATTTCATTTTGGTATTTTTTTGCTTTACTACTTGATTTAGATAGGTTTGTGATTTTTTTAGCTCTTAAAACCTGATTCTCGATTTTTTGTTGAGCATATAACTAAGAAGAAAGGAACTACCATGCCACGTTGTTTGCTTACTTTTCTAGCAACAATCCATTTGAGTTTGCACAATAAAATGAAATTTGGGAATTTATTTTTTCATGGCATAGAAAAAGGAATTTATTTTTGCCTTCTCATGTATGTTTTTAACTGTCGTTAAAATTTTTTTCAGGTCACCAATTGGGTGGCTAAACATGGCTGATGGTCCATCTCTTGCACCATATAGTTGTATGGAGCTTTCAAAAGAGTGTGTCAGCTCTTTTTGTATACGTCTACAACAGTGTCGGATCCCTCCTGAGTGGAGCTTATAAGTGTCTCTCAGAAGACTGTATTCCTGCCTCCGTATGTGGACAGATCCTTGCCTTGTTCCTAATGTTGCGCTCGAGTTTAAATTTCTGTTTGCAGAGTTGATGATTGCGTAAAAACTTTATTTCTTTAAGTTAATTTTCTTAATTAGTCCTGGTAAAATATAAGAGTATCAAGTTTCATTCTGAGAAATTCACTTCTCTGCAGAAACTTGGAGGCGTTCAGGACACTTCTGGATGAAGCTTGGTATGCAGCTTCCTTACCATTTCCTATTTTCTCCTTCAATAAATTATATACAAGGGTGTATGTCATTACAGAAAATCATGTTAGGTGGTACATTATATTTTCCTTTCCTAGATAAATGGTGGCCCTTTATTATTTCGAAAGATTGAAGTGGGATTTGGGTCCCTAGAAAACCTTCTATATAGAGTGCAATCACAACTTTCACCTGTTAGTTTGCTATTGAACTTTTTGGGAGGGGAGATGGGCTTCTTTGTATTGGCTTGATTAAAATCATTCTAAATTATCTAATAACTTATATTTACATTTATCTTATGTTTTCAGTTTATGGTGATGGAAAGGTTTGCATTTCAATACTTCATCCACGGTGATGATACAAATGGATATGAACGGACAAGTGAGCGCTG
This sequence comes from Persicaria maculosa, assembly GCA_963922045.1. Taxonomy (NCBI): domain Eukaryota; kingdom Viridiplantae; phylum Streptophyta; class Magnoliopsida; order Caryophyllales; family Polygonaceae; genus Persicaria; species Persicaria maculosa. The sequence goes on along the minus strand of OY998252.1, from coordinate 76,506,012 downwards.
GTTACCGGTCCATAGTCATACGGTAAGACTTTGAACAATACTTAATTTTTATGCATATTCATGCTTTCTCATTATGACGTGAAAAAAGTTATACCCCAAGTTTTATTTTTAAATGGAACTGCTAGGCATGATTCTTAAAGGGGGTTTTGTAGACTGTGATGAGCTACATGAGAACTATGATAAGGAGCTTTCTTTTTCCACAAAGGTATAAATAACATGGCCTAACTTTTTTTAATTGGGTGTGTGCAGTTTTATATTAATTGTAATGACTTATTCTTTGTATCTTTAGTGGGCTGCAGCAAGGAACCTTCCATCTTACTCTCAAGAAGAAATCAATGAAGTTGAAGTGGCCGAGTATATCTAATCTTTGTCGTAGGTTAATGAATTTTGAAATCCAAGTTGTTGAATGAAACTGCAGGTGAACCAATTTTTATTTTTTTTCTTATGCTTTAAAACCCTTATGGTATGAATGTAGGTGCATTATATACTCATCGATATAGGCGTTCGGGCTAGCCTTGCCTCTTTTTTTTTTTTTTTAGATGTGGTGGCTAGCTAGGTAATATATGTTGTAGATATGTGGACTCACATCATTGTGGCTTAGCCTAGCCAATTTTGTGGCTACACATAGCGGCGTTGTATTTTGTAAAGGTTAAAATATGATGCTAGTATTTATGTACATGTTTTCATTAAACGATCTATCATTTCGAAGAAGAAACAAAATGTGATGTGTTATCGACAAAAGTGTGTTGTGTATCCAAATAAAAGACATCGGATTATATATGAAAATAGTAGTGCGTTTGTACCTTTAACATCAGATCGGTCTATGGAACCAGATGCTAGTATAATTATACACATCAATTCATCCATTTAAATCAATGTGCAACATCAGTTTGAACATTAAAATGATATATAAATTGATATATATTTGTCAAAGTAACATCGTTATCTGCCAAATAAATTGATGTGTCATTGCAGCAACAACATCATTTTATTTTAAAAAAACCGATATAAATGTGGGAAATGACATCTTCTATGCATACAACCACAATAGTGTATTATTTTAAAACGATATAATATCACATATAATGAAAATGAAATTAATACACAAAGAATGAATACTTTAAATGCGATGTTGATAACATGAAAATACATCAGTTATGCCTATATTTCATGTGGTCGGTTAAATTAAAACAAAATAAAATTATAAATAATATATCGGACATGATTATAAACGTGATCACTAAGACAAAAACTGTTGTCTATTTTGTCTTAAGACATTACTTATTTTATAAATAAAGATGTAAATGTCACTTTTTTGCTTTATGAGGACATCTTCACATCTGTTCAAATAACAAATTATTGATATTCATCAACAAGTGAATATGTGATAACTAAAATTTAGGGGTTCTAATTAAGAAAAGACATCTGCTTAAAACCGATGTGGAAAGTTTGGATCTTTTACTACACGCACAAAGAGATCGGAAGTTTTTTTGAAAGACATCTGTTGACAACAGATGTCTAATTGAAGTTTTCTAGTAGTGTGGGGTTGCCTGGATGGCTTGGCTCCTTCCTCTAGCAAGATCCTATGCATGCATGTTGCAGGACTAATCCCTTTTATGTCTGCTATCGTCCATCCCAATGCAATCTTGTGCTCCTTGAGCACTGCCACAAGTCTACCCTCTTGATCCTTAGTCAGCTTGTTGGAGATGATGACTGGTAGGGTGTCCCCTTCTCCCAGGAAAGCGTATTTCAGATGTTCAGGCAGCGGCTTAAGCTCAATGATGGGTGCCTGCACAACAGATGGTAGGAGCTTCTCGCTCGGAAGAGTTAGTTCTATGGAATCAACCCCTCTTGGGTTAATAGGGAGCGCCGACAATTCCTTAATGGTTTCCTGCAAGTCATTAGACAAAGCATATTCCAAAGTTAACTCCTCAATAGGAGCTTCTAAAGCAACTCGCAGATCCTCTACACAACTCATGTCAAAAGTATCCTGCATAAATGTGTCAATGACATCCATAAAGCATAAAGAATGCTCGTCGGAAGGAAACTTCATAGCATCATATATGCTGTACTCAACCTTCTCTCCATCAAACTCCATAGTTAAAGAGCCAGAATACACATCTATTTTTGTTCTAGCGGTTTTTAAGAATGGTCTACCTAACAGAATAGGAGCTTCTTGATTTCCATGTTCCATGTCTAGCACAAAAAAGTCAGCAGGGAAAATCAAACTATCAACCATTACTAGCACATCCTCAACTATACCTCTAGGATAAACATTTGAGCGATCCGCTAGTTGAATCACTACTCAAGTCTCATTCAAAGGTCCAAGGCCCAGAGATTCATATAAGGAATAAGGTAACACATTAATAGATGCACCCAAGTCTAATAAAGCCTTATCAAACTTAGTCTCACCTATCACACACGGAATGGTAAATATGCCAGGGTCACTATATTTCTTCGGCATACGCTTTTGAAACACTGTAGACACATGTTCACTTACCTTAACCTTCTGCTTCCCCCTCAATTTTTGATTCCTTTTGATTGTACATAGTTCCTTCAAAAACTTGGCATATCGGGGAATAGTTTTAATTAACTTAAGCAAAGGGATGTTTACCTCACACTTACTAAAGGTGTCGGAGAGTTCTTTGTCATTCTCAGGTTTCCTTGTCTCCTTCAATGCCTCGGGAAATGGAGGAATGGGTTGACTTGAGCTGAGTGGTGGAAAATCTGGACGAACATAATTGTCCTGTGTGGCAGACAATGGGCCGCGGGCACGCCTGGGGGACCGCGGGCGCGGCTCAACGGAATTTTTAGATTCTGCCTCACCGTCATGGCTGCGGGCGCGGCTCATCTGCCTGCAGACCTTCATCCTCTTCTTCCTGCGTACCCGTGTAGCCTTCATTATCTTGTGTTGTGCCAATAAGCTCCTTACCACTCCTCAATGTCATTGCGCTCACGTTCTTCTTCGGATTAACCACCGTTTGAGATGGTAGCTTGTCCGAATCACGTGCCTGGAGTTCGCTCATCGTTTGGGCCAATTGGCTCACTTATTTCTCCAGAGTCTTGCTATGCTCAGCTTGTGACATAACCGCCTGCATAAGCTGCTTATTTTGCTCAACTAACGCCTTTAATGGATCATCAGGTGCTGTGTTGCCTTGTGGGGGGCCCCTTTGCCTGTCATATTGCTGTTGGGGTCTAAAATGAGGGCCTCCTTGTTGGTTGAACGGGGGTTGTTGGTTCACATAACCATAGCCTTGTTGGTAGCCTGCATTAAAATTATTAGTAGCATTGAAATTATTAGAATTAGCATAATTACCAAACCTGGGTCTTTGTGGCACAAAACCTCCCATGGCGTTCAACTCAACACTTGGCTCTTGCAGAATTGGGCATGTGTCCGTAGGGTGATATGGGTCAGCGCAAATGCCACATGCCTTGAGTTGCTGTGGAGTTCCCTGTTGCATAAACCTTTTCATCATGTCCTTCAACTCCGCCACATCGCTATGTAAGGCGGAAGTTGAGGAGTCAACTGCAAGCACCCCTTGAGTGTGTAGTCCCTTGCTGAATTGTCTAGAGCCCTCAGCAAGCTCTGAAAACACCTCCCAAGCAGCAGTGGGTGTTTTGTTTAAGATGTTGCCTCCACATGCGGAGTTCACCGTCTTGCGCTCTTCGTCAAGCAACCCATTGAATAAAAAGAGCACCAAATCCTTCTTCGAGAAACCATGGTAGGGGCAACTAGAGCAAAGCTTTTTAAAGCGCTCGAAGTATTCATAAAGGGTTTCTGTCGCCTGCTGATCAATGCTGCTGATAGCCTTTTTCAGGCTATTTAACCTCGTCGCAGGAAAGTACTTCTCCAGAAAGAGACGCTTCAATGCAGTCCATGTGGTTGCACTACCTGGGGGCAAATAGTAGAACCACTCATTATCGGTATCCTTTAGCGAGAATGGGAATGCCCTCAATTTGATTTGCTCCTCCGTGACATTGCCTGGCTTCATTCCCACCATGACAGTATGAAACTCGGACAAGTGCTTGTGGGGATCCTCACCACTCAACCCATGGAATTTGGGTAAGAGATGGATCACCCCAGACTTCAGCTCAAAGTTCACACCTTCCTCAAGTTCAGGGAAGACGACCGCCAATGTTTGTTGGGCTAAGTCGGGTGTTGTGAGCTCCTTCAGAGTTCGGTTATCTTCGTTATTAGCCATCTCCGCAGTCTCAATAAACTCTAGACTGAATGGTAATTCGCGAAAGTGATCGCGATTCTCACGTCGTAGCCTACGAAGGGTCCTCTCAATCTCTGGATCAAAAGGCAAAATAGTGGAATTAGTAGCACGAGTGTGGACCATATAGATGATCCACACCAGAAATAGCACACAAATGCAACACACAAATTATCAAACAAGTCCCCGGCAACGGCGCCAAATTTGATAGAGATATTTTCAGTCGTTAAATCCTATCAAATAGTTCTGAACTAACCTAACTAGTATAGCTTGGCAAGTACAGGTCGAACCGAAAGAGACTTGTGCAATTCGTATGCTAAATTTGTATGCTAAGACGAGAATGATATGAAAAGGGGGGTTTTGGAAGTATGCAAAGTACTACAAAAATAAGCAAAGGATGCAATGATGGTGATTGATAACAATATGTGAGAAACACGCTTGACTAATTAGTATCCACTCTCAATTTGAATTCCGATCCTTGAAATTCCCTAAACCAATTATTCTTGAGAAACCTATTGTGAAAATCAATTGTACCTTGACAATAACTTTCAATTCCTTCCTTGCAATTAGTGAATATGTCAACTAGACTCTAAACACCCTTATTGATGAATAACCTAGAAACTATCCAGATTCAATTCAACAATAGCAATGCACACCAAGGAAATTCAATAGGAACAATTGAATTAAAGCAACTAGCAATAAACCAATTGTATCTTTATCTTCATGCAATCAACCAAGTCAACTAGCCCTAGATGATCAGAAGTTGCTACTACGATCTAAGTTCTTCAACTAGCGTCCCTATAGATCTAGCGATAGATTGAATTCAAGTAATATTAGGTAGCTAATCCAATAGAACACAAACTCAATCATAAGCAATGACAATGGAAGATAAAGATTACTCAAAAGTAAATAGAGTAGAGAATATCTTACGGAATATCAAATCGAAAGCTTCAAACTAATCAATCAAACGAAAGAGGAGTATAGTTCGCCATAGCACAAAAGCTCTCCTCTAGGTTTCTTCAATTCTAAACGGTGAATAATAAGTCTCCTAAAAAACCCTTTTAATAGACGTCCAAAAGGGTTACAAAATAACCTAATTAAAACAAGTAATTCGGCATAATGGTGTTTCCGCGGTGACAGAGGCCGCGGGCACGGTTTCTTGGCCGCGGGCGCGGCTTAATAGCTTAGTCAACTCTTTCTCTCGGCATTGGCCGCGGGCACGGCTACATGGCCGTGGGCGCGGCTCCTGTTCCAGCTCCCAGCTCCTATTCCATCTCCCACGTCTCTTGCTTCTTTGATTAACTTCTTTGCTTCATGCATTCCCATCTAAATACCTCGCACCTGAAATTCATGACAAATATGTGTAGAATCCGCCTCCATGATCATAACAACTAGTTCACAAATTAATATGATTGAGGACGTTATTTACAACTAAACAAGGCTAAATAAGTCCTATAATGCCTATATGAATGCATGCTATCACCATGGTCACAAACAAAGAACAAAAGTAGTCAGAGAGATAATTTAGAACATTTTTATAGCAGAAATGAAGAGAGAAAGACTGAATGGAAGAGAGGTAACGAGTGCCTCTCAAACCCCTGTATTTATAGGCCAGCAGAAGCGCCCACAGCCGCATGAACGAGAGCCAAGTCTCCAAAGCTGAGCGCCGAATCTTGCACAGCAAGGAGGAGAACATCTCCTCTCTAACGTCAGTCACCTTGAATGCCCCTCTAATCCATGATTCGATCGGTAGTAAAGGAGGTAAGAGCCAAGAGAACTCCCACCACCACCAAACTCTGAAGATCGTACATCAAATTCGACTGGGAGTGTAGCCATCATTGGCCGAATTGAATGCTCCATGGATGCACAGTGAGGAAGCTTTCGTCGAACGATTTTGATTTGGGCTAATTCGGCTATAAACACAGCCGAAAATAGTGGTTAGGGCATTTAATTTCTGAGGATTTGATTGACCTTGTACCCGACTAGCAGAGATACTCAATTGCAAGACCGATTTGGGACGAATTTCATGGATTTGGGGCTTAGGGTTTTTGCGCTTGTACAGTGACGGGGAGGGGATTCGGGCTCTCTTCTCTCTCATGTTCTCTCAATAGTAGCACTCTATTTTTAGTATTATTTCTACTTAAGTTATTTTAGGAAACTTTAGGGATATTTTATTAATTTCTTTAAGTAGTTCTTTTATCTTCTTTTATCTACTTTATTTAATTAAATCGGCCTTGGAGTCCTTAAAGGCCTATATAATGCCGAGCCTACCATTGTAATCGATGGATTTTAATGAATAGAATTAGTTCTTCTCAAATTGTGTGAAACACATTGAGTGCAAGTCGATCGATTAGATGCGGAGCTAATCGATTGCAAATTGGTCATTGTCTCAGCTTGGTTTGCTTTGTGTTCATCACCTTCGCAAGACTTAGTGATACTAGTATACACGAGCCCCCTCCTTGTGCCTCCAAGTTGTCTGCTTGGTTGTGTAGGGTTGTAGAGGCGGGTTATATAATCATTTGTATTGGTTCCTACCCTCTGAGGAGGCCTGGGGTCTTTATCTTGTTCTATATAGATCGACTTAGTCCTTATCGGTCGTTTTTTTTTATCAATTTCGAGTCTTTCTTTAATTCTTGCTGAATATTCTTGTTCTTGAGTCGTTCTTGGTCGATCTTGTCCAAGATTATTCCTTTCTTGCATCGTTTCTTCCTGTTCTTGCGTTTCTTGTTGAGTCTTGTTCAGTTCTTGCTTCCGTTCTTCAGTTTCTTGTTTGATTGTCGAAGATCGGGCCATCTCACGGCTAACCCCGTATCAGGAAGCGATAGCTAGGTTGACAACTAGGTGAGATATTCACTAGGCGGGAGATACATGAATTACATGCCAAGTGTTAGGGTATTGCTTATCGACCCCTATGCAAGATTTTAGGGAGTTGAATAGTGATCAAATAGGAAGCTATATCAACTTTGTGCATAAACCGACACTAGGTTAATCAAGCATAGCCAAACAGCCCGATGATCATGAAGTTACCAATTTTGCGATTATAAGTAAAGCTATACTCCCTCTGTTAATTAAAACTTGTCGTTTACTATTCATGCACGCTTTTTTAGAACAATAAAAACTATATAAAATAT